>JAJJWX010005091.1:1283330-2566660 GCA_023529315.1 Papaver bracteatum
ACAAACACAAACCTATTAGGTTTTCTGTGTTTGCATGCTCTGATACCAATTGAAAACGTAGGGTACGAAAATACACCACCAACTTTTTCTCAGGCTACCTGTATGGACTAAACTCGAATACAATTCCGAGAGTTCAACTTAATGAATCTCAATAAAGGAATTATACGAAGATCTTATATCTATTTCTCTCACAATCATAAAGTTTACAGAACTGAATCCGTAAACCTAATTATTTGCAAGAGTACATGGACGATCTCAAAAATTAATTTCCAAAAACCAATCAAGTCAAATCCAACAAAAAATGATGGATATAATAACTTTCATTAATTTACGTACAACCTGTGATATTTAATTTATAAATATAAACAATATAATGCGAAAAAATAAATAACACAAACACCAGAAATATTGTTAACGAGGAAGCATGAAGTGCAGGAAAACCCCGGGACTTTTCCAGTTTTGAACACCAAACTATATTAAGCCTTTACAAACACTAACCTACTATTAGAACTTCGGACTGGAATGTGGTTTAGACCGAATTAAACAGTCTCAACAATTCAATTACAATCACGCTTCTTAAATTGAATCCCTTCAGGACTCTGCGCAAATGACTCCCTTACCTAACGTCTTTTATATCCTAAGAGTTGCTTCAACTCAATTGAAGACTTTAAACCAATATGCCTCCCACGGATAATCCTATTTGTGATTTCAGTTCTGATCAAAGATCAAGGTGAGGTGGGAAATCGATTGCAATAAAAAAAAGTCTAGCAAACCTGCAAAATCCAATTTATGACTCCTGAAGAGCATCTTATATTATTATTCACCGCACAAGTCGAAACTTGTGGAATCACAGAGTCCGAGACGAAGATACATTGTGATTTCTATCTATCTTACTTTTTGGAGAAAGCTAGACAAACAAGGAAAGATTAGGATACACGAGCTATCAAGATAATGATAGTTGGACATGGCTTCACGAATCCCTAGGTGAAGTCTTTTTAGTCTCTAAACCCTAGAAGGATTTGAATGAAAGGATGATTCTAGTTTCCAACTAGGACACACAAGAATAGTGTCAGGGATTCAAAGATCCCAGTCGTTAGAGGTTATCCTTTTATAGACTTTCAAGATCAAGGTTGCTTTAGGTTTAAGCTAAGTTAGCTTTGGAACCAAGCGATCAATAATCACCGAAAAATTGACTTGAGATTAACATAGCAGAATATACATTTTGGTAAGGATGGACCGCAACTGAACCGTGTACAATGACTATTTCATGTAGGTTAACCGAAACTATCCAATTGAACGATAAACTTAACCATTTTCATATAAAACTTTAAGACTTTTCATGAATCACACTTATGATAAAAAAATGTCTAGATAGTATTTTAGAGACAATTACCGATTATCTCATAGAAATAATTCTGATGCATCTGATACTGATCGACGGGGTGAGTATGTGTACCTGGTACGTGTATTGTACCTCTTCGTGAATATGTTTTGTCATGGTACGTGTACCGGGTATGGATACCCTTAAGACAAATAACGAGTTCAAGAACTCACATATCTTTTATGGTTTGCATACCGGGTGTGCATACCGTTTTCGGTATCAAAACCAACAGATCTTTTCCGGTTTGCATACTGGGTATGCGTACCGTTGTTGGTTCGTGATTCACAGACATTTTGTGGTATGGATACCGGGTATGCGTACCACAAAGTCGATGCCAAACTATAGCTACGCCGATACGTGTACTGGGTACATGTATTGTGGTTCTGGACTTATAATAGTTCTCCAAGTATGTGAACTGGTATGCATGCTGTCTCGTATCCAGATTAATAGTAGTTTTATATCTCTCCAATAATCATATGAAACGTTTCCGAATAACATCAATGACACATATCACTGTTCCGCCTATTTTCAAATGGTTAAATTATGAATCATAAATTAAGTCATAAACATCAAATTGTTCTTAACCAAATTCATCAAGTATGAACAAATGTCTTAAGTTTAAAGAGTCATACTTCAAGAAGATATTCAAGATAACTTCACTCGAAATTTCTATTATGCCACTAGCACACCCATTATAAACACATTCTGGTTAGGCAAATCAGTTTGTACTAGATTTGTGCCTGTATTATGCATTGGGGATTTGTTTTTTCTTTTAACTTGGTGTGTAGCGGGATTCGTCCCGTGGTGATGTATTTTTTATTTGATGTGTGCGGCTTTTGCCCCGCCCACCATGTGACGATGTATTTTTTATTTGGTTGGCTAGGAAAATAAATTAAATAGGTAGAAAAAAGTCTTTTTAGATATTTATTTCAATCAATAAAATATGAAGAAAATTACACACTTTTGGTTGGTAACCTAGCAACAAGCTGGGCCCAACTCCTTTCTGAATGGCAATACCTAATTTATGAAAAATATATGCATTTTTTTTTTTTTTACTTTCGTAGAAGATATGGATTTTTTTCCATACATATATGTTAATTTGGAGAAAAAAAAGTCTTAATATGGTAAGTACTCGATTTCCAGACTGAATTCCAGACACGGTAAGTTAGTTTTCCTTCTGAGTTTGTAATTTGATTTCCTTTCTTTATCTTTTTTCTATTCTTTTTAAACCAGCCATACGTTTCCAAATGTCTTCACCAAAACGCTCTTTTTGTGACAATCAAAAGAATCATATTTCTGCCGATAAAAAGCGAGGATTTCCTCACCGTTCAACATGGGAGCTTTATTAGATGCCTCACAATACGATTCTACAATAGAGCCAACAGAAGAAAAAAACAAAGAACAAAACCGGGCTAAAAATGGACAATCCCAAGTCCCAACAAGACGTATCCAGAGCCCATAAAAAGAGCCGACAGAAATACCGACTAGAAACAGACCAACAAACACTAAAACATCAATCATTTGACCATACATGATGGTCAGCCAGTCCTTGACTTGGTGGAAAAGTGCAATTGCCTGACTTGGTGGAATAAATAAGGGATAATGCATGTGATTATGATGGTCGGCCAGTCCTTGACATCAGGGACACCTTCTGGAGATATCTGAAGCCGTGCTTCATCTTCCACTAAACAAGGAGAGACGATTATTTTTCAAACACCCTCCTCTGCCGTTCCCTTAGGCAGTGCTAATCTGACATAGTTTTTATTAGCATTATATAGTATTATTAACCGAACAAAATGCAGTTGAAGGATATAGAGACTCATCATATAGAACAAACCTTGTCGTAGAAGCATGAGCCATGATAATTTGTGTCCCAGCAAACATAGCAGAACTGTCAACTTGCGCAAAGACTTGGTTGGTAATGACCACAGCAACACCAAACTACAACAACAACACAGTAGCGGCCCCCACCTATAACAGCTCTTTGAAATACTGAACTGAGCAATCCCCTGTAAAAGAAGGATATATTTATACATGGAGTCATATAAATATATGAAGTTGCAGCAATAATAGTTTCTACCCTCATCAGCCAAGTTCCGCAGGCTCCTTAAAAACTTCGCAAGATGCATTTGCTTAGCTGACAGTTCTCCCCTTCCAGAGAAATCTGTCCTATAAAGAGCTGTGGCACTAACCAGAGTCACAGGGGCGAACCTGTGCCCCAAATAAACTGTCAAGATTTTCCATAAGTCAGTCGGTTCAACTAATCTGGAATAACCCATATAAAATTATAGGCACATTCAACAGGATAAAGTATCAGTTGATGCAGTACACCTAGGACACTAAGCCTACTGGGGAGGTTTATCTTATCTGATGAGCATAATAATATACGATACTTAGTTTGTCTCAAGAAACTTGGTTTAACTTAAGTTTGGTGTATTACCAGCCATGCATCCAACAAAATCTATCAATTTTATCTCGCACCCTAGTTTGATTAAGTGAAACGCCTGAGAGATTTTCCAAGTGTTGATCTAGGCCATTGTGTAGAAAAATCACGAGCATGTGATTCTAATCCAAAAGAGTAACATACCTCGTCTCTACCATCATAGAAGCTGCTTCAAGAAAAAGTCTTGACTGATGATCAGTGTTAGAGGCTCTAGCATACGCCACATTCTCCAAAATGTCAGCACCTTTCAGTCCAAACCTACAAGCATCAGCAATTCAGCATAACTAACCGATGATCTATGTTAAGCTAAGATGTCCAAAGATAAGCTTCAAACAATACCTGTCCCCAATTTGTCGGAATCTTTGTGGCCTGAAAGTGCCCTCGGTAATTATGTACCTTGCTTTTCCTTCACCACCCCCCTTGATCCAGTCGAAGCGGAAACGAATTCATGTATCACAAATGCAAATGAATGGATTAATCAGTTTTGAAAATAAATAAATAAATAAAAAATCTCTACCGACTACTCTCCTTCACCACTGCCTAATACTCATTTATTTAATCAGCTTCTCTAGCCAATTATAACCCTCTAGACGAATTACTTTTTGAAAGAACAATGTACTGGAGATGAATCTTACTTGACAAGTGACCCAAATTTGTGACAAAACAGCACTAGTAAAACCCAACATGCTTCAATGCTTTAGCATCACTAATTCCTTTGATTAGAAGTAATTCTTTTGGGGGGAGTATGCAACAGATTCAACTGTGCATAGACCAGCATCTTTACGCTACTTTACATCAATTGAAATTATCCCACACACCTGTAAAATGACATAAACAGAGCAAACCCCAAATAAGTGAAACCTTAAAAACCTTAATTTTCAAGAAAATCCCCAAATCAGTCAAAACTTTGAGAATATGAATGATACATTCTTTCATTAAAAAGAAAACCCTTTACTAAGAATCAAATGAAAACCATGATTTCAAAATCAAAAAAATGACATTTACACACAAACCCCATAAATCCCCAAATCCAAGTACAAAAATGACACCCCCTTGTCCAAAACTTCAAGAAAATCCCCAAATTCTAGGGTTGTAAATTTGTAAGTGAGAAACAAATAAAACCCAGTGTTAGAAAAACACAAAGGAGTGCCAACACAATCGTACCACATGCATTAACAAACAAATCGAAAGATGCTCATGAATCTACTCTGGAACACTAAGGCAGAAAGGAGTCATAGCTCAAAGACCAAACTAAAATAAAAAATGATGAAACAAACAAATTTTGTTAGCCTGTGTGCAAAAGCTAATGGTTCCTAAGCATAAAAGTGAGCAGATAGGAGCACCTGGCATTTCTGTTCAACAGAAGAACAAGGCCATGCTTGAGCCTCCTCTTATGCTCATCATCGTTCAATTTCGTTGTCAACATATCGCCCAAGTAAAAAGCCAAGGAGTGTAGCAGAATATATAAACGGTTGAGTCAGCTCACTAGCAGAAACCCATCCACCAAAATTGACAGACTAACTGGAGAAATTAGGATTTAGAAACTACGGAGTTTCTAAAAATCAGAAAGGAGAAGGAAAAAAACACAACTTGTAAAGTTGAGAATTTAGAAACCCGGAAAGAAAGGACATAGTCTCTAAACTGATTATCTATAAATTAGATTAAGCCCGCCCTCCACCTTCCAAAACCCCCACCCCAGAAACTAAAAAAAAGAACAGCTTTCTAAAATTCTCACTTGGAAGAAACTGCAATACCTGATCATCTATCAAAGATTATACACACCCATCGACAAAACTCAGAACCCCACCCCAGAAATAAGAAATCTTTCTGAAAACTATCATCACCAATTTCTGAATTTAGGGGCATACGTTGAACACTGTAACTGATTGTAGATGAAATCGCATCAATATTATTATCGTCCCAAACACATCATCGCATAAACTCAGAACCCAATCCCCCAAAAGAAGAAACCTTTCTGAAATTCACCATCAAGGAAATTGGGAATTTGGAGAAATTGGTTGAACACTGTAACTGATTGTAGATGAAATCGCATCAATATTATCGTCCCAAACACATCATCGCATAAACTCAGAACCCAATCCCCCAAAAGAAGAAACCTTTCTGAAATTCACCATCAGGGAAATTGGGAATTTGGAGAAATTGGGAATCCGCATCAAGATCTGCGTTGCAAACACATCACCGCCAGCAAAAACGAATCGCAATTCAAAGATTAAGGTACCTCCAATCGACGATCATGGGTATTTTTCGTTTGATCTTGTGCAAATTAGGGTTCCAAAAAGCTGTTTCCTCTTCATCTTCTTCTTTACTTGATTCAGAAAGAAAACTGTTATCGTCTACTTCATCTTCTTTAATCGATTCAGCAAGAAATTTTTTAGGGTTACACAAATCTTCATCATCTTTGTTATCCTCTGCAAGAAAATTGCTTTTCTCTACATCTGCTGTTGAATCGGAGAAATCCTCTTATAGCATTTTCAGATGGAGCGTATATCCCAAAGTCGTTATATTGAATAGGATAGAAAGTGAATTGTACTTGTCAATGAATAGTAAGCCAATTCCTGTTCTAACTGGATCTACACCAGTAGTTGGCCTAGTATTTGGTCACACTCGCTATACGTTCCGTGACTGGCCTTTGTTGACCTTCCCCGGCTACTGGATGCCACCGCCAATAACTGCATACAATCAGAAATTCATAGTCACTCATAGGGCAGCAAAGAAGGGTTGGCATCGTTTAACGATAGATGCAGCTCTAGTAGATGATAGACCAGGCGAGAATAGAGCAGCATGCGGATTTGTTGTCAGAAATTCGGATATGGAACCGGTGCACACCGGCGAGTGGATGCTTACAGACACTCCGAGTCAGAATATCAGATTCTACGAAATGTTGGCCATACTATGGGCGCTTAAAGAAATTGGGGCTGCATTGTTCCCTCTAGTGATCTCAAGTGACAATACCTACATAATCGATCTGCTGAATGATCTTCGAGCACGAAAGCACATCCATGACTTGCAGGAACTTATAGAGAACACCCCATACGACGAGAAATATCTGATTCTCTACCAAAAGATCATGCAGCTCATTGAAGCACATCTGATCAGATCCGGGTGGAGCTGGAATGAAGTAGTATTCTCACCTCTCCCAAGAGAGGCGAATCACGCAGCGGATTTCCTCGCCAACACTATCCAGACACCAGGTGTATCTGTCATCATCAGCCCAAAGCCTGGCAAGAGATCGATTGACCCTGATATGCTTTCCCCAATCTTTCATCATATCCTTACCATGGACTCCACCAGGGGGTTTGTTAAATTCTGTGATGAAACTAGATTGTCTCGGGAACAATTAAAGCAGTTGGCTTTGTTTGCCAGCAAATGTAAAGCAGGAAAATCATATTTCTACTAGATGCCTACCACTGGAAATACTTGTAAATTGTAACGTAACTACTGTTTCTTGCTATATAACTCTCCCGACTGCTTTTTCTGTACCGTGTTGCTATTCGTCAGATTTTGTAACTATTTCTTGAGATACAACTTGATATTATATAATCATGTCTTGCTTTTATGTCAGGAAACACAGATATACACGATATGTTGTTTTTCTTAAAAAGAACATCTAAAAATACTCAGTTTTAACTTTTCTATATTGTGCTGTCTAACTGTTGCCCTTTCCATATCTTTTTCATATAGTAAGGTAATGAATTAGGGGTACGTAATCTAATTTTGATGAGAGAAAAAGGCATTGAGATCTGAGTTGAGAAGGGAAAGACTTGTGTACTTGAATAGAATATCATGCAATGATCTGGAAAGGAAAATGGAAAATCTCTGGTTTTGTAGCTTATATTCTTCCCATCTTGTTCACATGGTAAGAGAAACTCCGCAAAACTTCTTAACAGATATGATGAGGCTGCCTGCCAATGAGTATAAGAATGAACATGTGCTTTTGGAGGCATCTCACATGAACTGCAGTGGTAACTCTTAACAAAAAACAAGCACTTTTTACTCAGTCTCCAGTCATGGAGTTGGAGACGCAAGAAGAAGTAAAAAAAAGACCAAAATCAGATACTGAGAAGATTACCTGACCAAATAAATCGTCTCTTAGAAACCTCCCCAAGGGCTTGTGCACAAACGGTTCCTTTCCACACACTCTGGGTTGACAATGAAAGCAGGATGCTTCAATGGTCCGAAGGGGATGGAGGAAAATCTTCTTTGGAAGATCCTGGCTCTTAGGGGTGATTACGGTCTTGCTGAAAAGATGTAGACTTAACCGCAAATCCAGGTTTAGTAGATATTAACCTATCAATACTAGAAGGTTTATCGGGCAAGGCAACAGTTATGGGAGACTTCAATGGAAGTTCTAGATTAGAGGCACCTTCAATGGAAGTTCTGGAAGAGAGGCACCTTCATCAGCAAGAAAAGAAGTCTCCAATGCCAAGTGATATGCTACAAAGACACCATACTGGAGGACATGTTTAACCTTTTCCAGCTCATCGCCATTAGCGCCCTTTGGCAAGATCTGAAAACAAAATTTCCGCTTGAATCATATTCAGTGAATTAAAGCTAACATATCTAAGAAATTCAAAAAGCATCATCCTAGAGGCATTGAATGGGAAAACTGATTCACACGCCAAAGAAAATTTTCGACTCCATATTGTGTTTACTTTATATTTCAAAATAAATTCTATCATTAATCCTGATCAAAGGTATATATACCCTATCAAAGATTCCAATGGATGTGTATAGGCACTTTAATGTGTTATGCTCAAGGTATGGATTGCATTGAAGTCTACGAGACTCGGACAATATTACGATAAATTATGAAAACTGAAAGTTACAGAACTTACTGACAACGACTTGGGGCACCCTTCAAAGCTCAAAGAACAAAAGTTTCTTCACCAATTTCTTTCCTCCCTGCCCAATACTCCGATGTGCTTCAAGGAACTTCTCCACGTGGAATGCTTCACAATAACCCGCCTTTTGAGATGAAAGGTGATCAATCGAAGGAACTATTTGTGCCCCTGTGCAGCGTGCTATATGCTCTAACAGAGGCCTCTTGATATTGAGAACAAGAGATGTGTCTTTTTCAAAGAGGTATTCTTGAGCAAAACGTGAAACTGATTTTTCTACCAACAAGACATTGGGATGATGAGCAACGATCTTTGCTACTGCCATCTTCAAATAATCTGTTTCCTATATAAAAAAAAGCGAGACAATAAGAACAAAAATTCAAGGAAACAAAGAAAACCCAGTCTATATCTATAAAATATGGATCTAAACATTGTCACGTAATCCCAAACTCCAACACAGGTATGAAGTGTTACACATAATATCTGCAGATACTGAATACATGCCCATATGACTAAATTGTTTTGTTTGATTTTAATTGTATCTTTTACATATACTGTTACACCATCTGGATTATATATTAAGACCAAACAAAATAAACAGTAACTGAAAGAAAAAGATATTTAATAATATAAAATCACTTTTGAAGGTGTACTAAAGATCTTTCTATTTCTATAATCCCATATAAGTTAAACTGATGAATGATAAGAAAATGTAAGAGGTAACAACCTGCTGTAATTGAATATCAAAACTTGATAAATGATTAGACAACCGTTTTTACTCAAGAGCTCCGCCAAGGATAAGACAATGGGGCTTCTCAATTTTTGAAGTCATTCACCAGTTGGAAACATTTTTCTTACAAACAACTCCTCTAACAACAATACTAGAAGAAAGAAAGGAACAGGTAATGTCAGTGTAGGACGTTAAAACCGCAGCAAAAAAGAAAACCGAAATGCTGCTCATTGTTATTTGTGTATATAATCATATGGGGACTTTAGAAAGAAGCTGCACATATGGCCGCGCGACTTACTATATCAGGCAGTGTAACCAAGATCATTTGTGGAGTCAGGATTGAAGCTACAAAAGGACCCAAAAAAAAAAGTCTCGCTGTGTGGGGGCCAAAAAAAGGGCATATCTAGGGGATTTTAATTTGACCAAGGTTATATTCATATACTTCACCATTTCATTAACAATCATGGAAACATTTTAGTTAATCAAGACAGTACAAAACATGTTATGTAGAAGAGTACACTGACCTGTTGTTGTTTCCAGTGTGGAATTAGTCCATCAAGTGCTCTTGGTTCAAAAACATTCCCAGATAAGATAAGATATATGCACCAACTTGAGCACCTTTTCCAACACGAATAAGGGAACTATTTTTTTCCATGATCCATTAGTACGTAAAACTGGAAAACCGCTGTGTTAATTTCCAGTTCGCTATTACATAATTGATAACCAAGACGTGACACTGCCATGTGGGTGGGACTCCACTAAGAAGAATGTACAGTATCACACCAACACTCCAGATCAGCTTCTGCTCCATAATACCGCCGCAATACTTCAGTAGCCACATAATATGCACTACCATCAATTCAAGGCTTTTAAATACTTCCCCTGCACCAAATTTTATGATCATCAAAGTCAGTACCTTCAAAAAAAAATATATATATATCAAGCAACGGCAGAAGCAATTGACATGATTATGTGCCATTAAAATATGTTTGGTCTTGATGAACAAAACAGTACCCGACGAACCAAAGAAATGCACTCAAACACTGATGAGCATTAAGCAATCCCAAGATGCCAAGTAAAATGCCATTAAACTACAAGCCTGCTCTTCAGACATTCCAGTCAAGACCTCAGATTAGACAAGCCACTCAAATCCTACACACACTCAGTCGATGAACAAAGGTATGGTTTCTAGCCAGTTCGGCATCAAATGTCTAATGTGAATTTTACTACAGTTCACACTCAGTGTCTGAAATGTTAAAATATCATTGACCTACAAATCTCCTCTAGAACAAGTTAATTTTCATTTTTCTAGAACTAATACCTCAGTTGTTAGATTAAAAAACTAATCGTTGTTTTTCACTAGTTAAAAAGGCATTCTACTACATAGTCCCACATTCAGATCAAGTAGATAAGCTGATTTCAAAAAAAAAATTGCATTACAAAATTCAATCAGAAACATCTCACAATCCAAAATCAAAATTCATACATATCAAAATCACCACCACATCAAATTCATACCTGACAAACCAAAAATCAGTAGTTTTTAAGGGAAGAATCTTCGCACACCATCACCCAGAAACAGGTTTAAGATCTTCTTCCTAAACGCACAATTCAACTCAATTCAATTGCATTTTTATGTCCAATCAAACGATCTGCACTTGTACGTTAAGATCGAGTACTCCTACTGGGTTTAGATTTGGAGTATGTACGCGATTCCGTTGCAGTTGGTTTCCAATTTCGGACGGCGGCGGTGGAAAAAAAAAATGAGGGAGAAGAAGAGGAGATAAGTCAACAGCAGAAAGAGAGTAAAGTAGCCGTAGATCTAAACGATGGAAGATAGAACTGATATTACCCAATTACCCCTCATAAGGCAGCACTTACAGCCGTTCGGCCCGTTCCTCAGCTAACCTTGGGCCCTTGCCTCAAGTTTGTCATTCTCACCTAATATTACTCGGTATTAGGAAACGATATTATTTTTGTTAAAGGGAGAGCGAAAATCGTAATCAACTCACTAACTAGACCGATTTATGTAATAAATTTTAACTTGGACAAGTATACCCTTCACACGCACCCCTCACTTGCTTACATACCAAACCTAGTTCACAATCAGTCGAACCACTTATGGCTTCTTACTTCTTCTTCCTTGAAGCCCTAACAATTGAAATCTATATCTTGATGATCAGGATTATTATTGTCTAGGGATTTTTCTATGTTCATTGTGCAAGCATTAGCGAAATCCATATCTCACGCTGACGAAGGTGATCGTTGACTGATTGAGCGACCATCACAACATGAGTGATTATTAACATGATTATAAATGTCCATTAATTACTGGTTCTTCCTTGGCAACTTAAGTGTGAAATTGATTCTTCTATTTCTTTCTTTTTTTAAAGCATTCACCCAATTGAACTAAGGGAAACTACACTTCTGATGATAGTTTCGGAAGTAAAACTTCGCAACATATTACTAGATGACCGCACGCGGTGGGAGGCCGACGAACAGGGTGAGTTAATATCTTAACTCTAATATAACCCAATCAATCATAGCTTTCTTTGAGCAGTTGCGAGATTCTGTAGTGATATTGAAAAACAGACTCATTCACTCCATAGACCAGACGACAAATACTGTCCAGCACCCAATCATTCAAATCTTCTTACAACCAAGCAGTTTTGCAAACACCTTGTGTGCAAGACCTAGTGCTAGCAGAGATCGGACTGCTGATGATTTGTAACAAACCGTTTCTCCTTCCCTGCATAATAGCTATCAAATTCTATTCAAACCCATTCATTATAATTATTCATATCACCGGTGGACAACCATTTCAGTCCCATGTTCTCTCAGATCAACAGCAACAAAAATGATCAAATATGGCAGTAATCAACCAATCCCTCTCTGAAAGCCTATGATTTTCTATTCGTTTGTCTTAAAACTAACAACAAACAGCTTGCAAACATTAATATAACCCAATGAATCCCTTGCAGTCAATCTACAAATCCCTTTCCTAGAAACTGTAATTCCATATCTCGTTTAATAATTACAGAACTGGGTTTCATCAACATCAAAAATTGGATATGGGTCGAATTCCGACCCGAGATTTCATCTTCTTAACAGTTGAAGAAAACTGTTTTTCATAAAACAAAGAGTCCGAATCATTCGATCGATGTATTGATTTTTCTAAAGAACTTTAAACTACAAACATGTTTGTTTGTCTGTAAATGAAAGATTTTTGTCGTCAATTTTATCAATCGTCTCAAATGATTTCTCAAATTTCAGAAATTCGCTTTTTTTTCTTGTTTTTCTGCACAAAAAGTGTGACTGACAGGAACACAGTTTTTCATCCCTTATGGATTCCTCCCTTCGGTCGTCGTCCGAATATTTAAAAATGTAACTCTTCCATTTTTCAATTCATACGAGGTAAAGCATATTTAACAAGGTAACCTTCTAAACTGTAGCAGTTGAATATGATCTCGCCGCTTTCATCTCGCAGTTTTTAACTCGTAGGGTTTATCGACGTTTTTGTTTGTTGATGATCATAATAAATCGAATATTGATTTGATGATCATAATAACTCGAATATATGAGTTCGGTTTTGTTTCCTTGAATTTTTACTTCAATAACTAAAACTTAGGTTAATTCAGATAGGTTACATAAGGACGGAGGGGTATGCTTGTCCGAGTCAAAATTCACTAGGCAAATCGGTCTAGTTAGTGAATTAACTACGGTTTTTGCTCTCCTCGGATCACTTTTTGCTCTCCCTTTAACAAAAATCATATTCCTCGTTATTAGGAAACGATATTATTTTTTTCGAGAATGATTGACCGAAAAGAATGTACCGAAGGTGCACCGTGTGAGAGAATAGGCGGGGCCTATATTTTCCCTTTCCAGATCCAAATGCTAAGACCGTGCGGTTCTTTTCAGGACAAAACGAAATACAAAACTTCGGTCATTCGGTGTGTCTTGCAAGGTTCTTTTATTTTCTCATTGAATTAATCCATAAATTTTCAATGTAAGGAAAACCTTTTTTTTTTTTTTTTTTGGCTTGCTCAGGATCTTGGTTGCTTGGACGTTGCATTCTTCTACCGGTGTCGGATATGGGATGGGCGTGGGATGCTGACACGACGTGTGTTCGGTGCATCCACGTGCGCGTCCTACTCACGTTTGTTTTGGACGCACTGATAATTCGGGTTTGACACTTATTTTCTTTTTCATTTTCATTTAAACTTATTCCTTTATTTTTACTATTATTAACTAAATGAAGAAAGACAAACATCGTTAAATCCATTCATCCCATCAAAATACAGAATAATAAGCTTTATTTTTACTATTATCAAATAACAATGATCACCAAAATTTATTCTACATCCATCGAGATACAAAAGTAAAGTCTTGGAATAAATTTTTGACCTGCTATCACAACATAGGTAATAAAGGAGAAACGTTAAAGAATATGGAAGAGAAGAGATAACTAGGTAGATGTGGATTTAATGTTAGTTGAAGATGAAGCAAAACTATTCGACGGTGAAAGAAAGTGAAGAAGAGGAGGCGAGAATTAGAAGACAAAGAGAATAGATGAGGTCGTTAGGTCTTTATTAGGGATTTTTATTTGGAAATGACATTATGTAACTACCCCTGGTTGGGCAATTGTTGTTCTAATAATGCATTTTGATAATGTCATGTGTTTAGTAGCGATTGCTTGCTTGACCTTCAGCGTGTATAAACAAACGATCTCTTCTTTTCTTTTGAAATGTATACATAAAACCAACATAATGTAGCATCATTTTCTAATTTTCAGGATCGAAACACTTGACCTTCAGCCTCTCGTGCGCTTTCGGCGCCATGGACTTTATAATGTGGTTGGCTTTCGGCATATCCAAATCATTTTGGTGCAAGATTTCTCAACTGCTCGTGCGGCTTCGGTGCAGGGGCCTTTGGCATTAGCTTTCGTATCGCAGCAAAGTAATGTGACAGTATAAACCAAAAATTCATCTACACTATAAGAGGTGCACAAAAGCTTCATCAATAATGCTGCTCCAGTTCTCTCGTGGGAGACTGAACCCATTCTGCTTGATGCGATGGAAAAACTAAGTTCTTTTCATAGATGGAAGTGTTCTTTTGTTCATAGAGATTGTAATAAAACAGCTGATAAACTTGCTAAGTATAGCAGACATCATAATATTTCCAGGGTCTGGTTAGATAGTCCCCCTGAGATTATTGAGTCTTAATTTATTGTCAGACTTTCATTCAAGTTCGAGTTAATAAAATCCCATCTTTTGCATCAAAAAAAAAAACGTTAATTAAATGTACAAAATACTTCCATTTTTAATAAATTATGTGGATGCTTCAAAGTGAGCAATAAAAGGTATTAAAGTTAAATAAAATATTGCACGGAAGATGAATCGACCCGCTACTAATTGATAATTGTAAATCAAACCCTAATGTAAATCATCACTCTCTACGTATGGTTCTTTTGATAATTGTATCATCCACAATGGAAAACTCTAGAAGTGGGACAACTATTATGGTCCTGATTTTGGACAATGAATCAGCCCGCTACTAATTGTAATGCTAGATTTATTTACCTCTCAACCATTAAGATTGTGCCACCCCATGTCCCAGATTTGGACCAAGGCCTGATGTCCTAGTTGTAGGAGGGTCAATCAACAATTCATGTTGTCAGAGTGTTATCCAAGAGTGTAGAGTTGAGAAACATTTTGTACCATTTTGTTGTATATATTTACGACATGTTTGGTTCAAGGAATTGAATTCTTGGTAATCCAATTATGGGGAATGTGGTCAATTCCTTAAACCAAACAGCACAAATCAACTCTATGTAGATAAGAATTTTGATTCCTATGAATCCAATTCCCTCCAAAATGATAGATTTCCATCGCATTGGTTTAACAGTGCAGTGGAATTGGATTCCGGGGTAAAAACAAAAGTAAACGAATCAAACGCTAATCTTTTTGTTTTGAATTTAATTCCTTGGAATTCAATTCCAAGAATTAGATTACCCCATAATTGAATTCCTAGGATTCCGATTCTTCCAACCAAACGATGTGTTAGTATAGTTTGAATCAATTCAAGGAATGATCTTTGATGGTCATAGAAAGAAGAACAAGAGGCTTATAATTTGAGAGAGTTGTTGACTTGTGTGCGGTTGTCTGTGCTGGTGCATTTGTTTCGTTTTTTTTTTTTGAAAAATCTCATAAACCTTCATTTAATCAAAATTGATTATTTTTTATAAAAGGGGAAATCACGAGTTATTACATAGCAGGCAAGCGAGCAACAAGCTGCGCCGCAAGCCCTTTTTAGAAAATAATCAATTTTGATTGATTACATGGACTTCAAGAACATCAAGATCATAGATTGAAATACAATTAAGAGGTACTAACAAAGAGTAATTCGCAAAAAGAACTAACGAACCACCAACAAGAGTACCAAGCAATCTGAAGATTGAAAGAATGTTTTGGGATTATAACCCATCCAATTTGATAGGGTTTTTTTTCATCTTGAAAAATAGATTTTCTCATAAAAACCTGGCGAGATTGGGGTATACCCATATTAATTGGGGTATACCCAATAAGACAAAATAGGATCATTTGGAAGTAAAACAAGCCACCCCTTAACCATATATTTTCTAAATGGCTAATATACTCTTGTTTAATTAATACTAAAAATTCTGATTAGGTTAATTAATTGAGTTTAGATTGATTAATTGAGTAGATTAAAACTTATGAAATGAAATTTTGTTTTTGATTGAACTTATTTGGGAAGATTTAAAAAATATTTTGAGAAAATCTTTTGCAACGGAAATGAAATCACACAACCCAAACACTTCTAAAAACGGGATTGCAAAGTTTTTGTATGAAATCATACTCAAATTTAGATCAGAAATCAACACTTTCAGTTCTAAAAGTATGAAAAGTCGGCATGGTCGACGAATGAAGACCATGGCGACTATATTTGTCCGGCAAGGTATTTGAATGAAGAACATGCCGACTAGATTTGGTCGGCAGGGTATTTAAATGAAGAAGATGCCGACTTTATTTTTTTGACACACAGGAGACGGCTATTGAAAAATAGTAGTCGGCAAGGTCTACAAAAAAAACCGCAGGCTGTTGAGAAAAATACCCCGCCGGCGGTTGAAAATAACTTGTCGGCTGTTTTGTCGGCAGGGTCTTCAAAAAATACCCTGCCGGCTGTTGAAAAAATTTACAGTCGCCATGGCTATTATGAAAAGTCGGCAAGATATGCATGTTATGACCTTGCCGACCAAAACACACAGAAATCATAATTTTCGATTTCTAACCTAATATAACAATCAAATCACACAACACAATGATGGGTTTGAGTATAAACATCATTTATAGTCTTCTTTTCGCCGGTAGAGTCAACATTTTTTTTGGAAATCAAAGTTGAAGATTTTTATATGGCTTTGGTTGATGGAATATGAAGATGAAGAAGAAGAAGAGAAGATTAAAAGTTGTTTAATTTTTTAATTTTAAGGTTAATGAAATTAAGAAATGGGTTTATTTTTAAGATTTAATTAGTTCAAGGGTATTTAAGTAAAATCACCCTTTTTAGTAATGACACACTATGTCCCCTTAAAATTGGGTATACCCCAGTTAATCTGGGTATACCCCAATCTCGGCACGCATAAAAATATGAGAGTAATATGCCCAAATTTTTGAATCTTAATCACCACACTAGAACTTCCACCCAAAATCTCCATTCATAGAGAATTTCCATAAAGGAGAAGACATAAACAAAAAGCGCAAAACACCCACAAAAACACCATAAAAATCTCCTAAAAATAATAAAGATTGGATCAAAAACTTAAATAAATATAACCTAAAGTTCTAGTAAGAACACAAGAAAAATAAAGAAAACACGCTCAGACCAAGCCCAAAATGGACTAGATCTGAGCACTAAGCTTTAACGGCGGTGAAGGTATTCTTTTTACGTTTTGGGAAGGAACTAAAGAGGAGAGAGAAGCTTGTCACGGAACATTAGTGTACATCAAATTCGGTGCCTCAGCTTCTTATTTTTCGCATGCATATGCAACATGATAGCTTAAGGAAGTATGTTTTTATTAATCGTACAAGGCCAAGTCGTGACCATCCTTATGCTAGCTAGGTTGAACTGCCAGCGCAAATACAAGGGCCAATTACATTTATTTACTTGGGACACACTTGAATTTGTTCGAGCATCGCAAATGTTTCGTACATAATAAGTACCCAATTATTACCAATTGGTAACTAAAATTTCATTATGAATCGGCAAAGTTGATGTGTGACCAGTATTGCTTCACAAGTACCCCAAAAACGATCCCTCTTTGTTCATCAATTTTGTTGCTTCAGCGTATTCCACTATCTTTCCTGCAGATATAAAGAGAGCACATTTTTGTAAGACTGAACTACAATATTTTAGGTTTCTTGTCTGCCAAGATGTGTATGAAATTGAACTACAGCTATTGCAAGCATCATTGTACTGTCCATCACGTACTGTTGGTACCATATAAGCTATTATGCAACTTTCAAACTCTGGACGCATGGGTCTTTGAAGTATAGAATCTGTTGTATTTTCAATTTATGCATGTCGCAGTGCCTCAAAATTATATTACTTTCTCACTCAATAATATATTAATGAAGTATAGAGTAAGAAGAAATTCGTTCCACGGGAGGCTATTGTTGTTATTCGATATCAATTTCTTAAGTAACAAAAGGGGGATTTATGATTTTATAAAAGCAATAAAAGTTAAATGGAAAGCAAAATAAAAGTAGTTGGAAGTAATCAATGAGATGAGAATATTGGTCAAGGATTTTATTTGTATTTGAAGCAGTAACTAGAATTGATATTTAACCTATACTTTATCAAAATCCCTATGATAACCTTGATCGCAAGAATATCTCGTTATTTTTTGAAATCATCACACTTCCATAGAAAAAAAACATGTATGAATTCTATCAAGAAAACAACCTAACGTGGAAAGCGCATTAATCAAGTTTAGTTCCCTATATGCATCAAGTTCTATGAAATCAGGCTAATCAAAGCAATTGAACGTGTAAAAGCATTGATCCGATTTAAAAAGGTTATGATCCCACTTGTGACTACTAAGATATATATCACTGCAAATAATACTCGCAATTATGCTACTTGTCGACAGATTTATTCAACATTTGCATATTTAAAACCTTATTCTAGCAATATAGATGAAAACAAACTGAGTTGGTTCCGGACTTGACCAAACAAGCATTCATATCATATGACAATATTGAAAGTGAATCATAAACGATAAAGTATGGAGACAAAACTAAGTTATTGCACAAATATCATGTTTGGAATTCCTACTTATTCCTTAACCAATAATATGTATTTAGCTACCCATAGCTATGGAGTTCATCACAATATTATTGAGAGAAAAAACAACCTAGAACCGTAAACAAGATCCGCTCTTTCTCCAAACTTTCCAAGTTGTAGTTGTCAAAATTCCCAAAAGATGTTAAAGACTTTCCCTTTTATAACTCTTCTTGTTTCCAAAACTAGGTCAAGTCTTCAAAAGTCCATACCAAGGAAATCCACCAAGTCCATGTGTGAGAAAAACCCATGTACAAACTCTTCCCATAAAGTGTTTCTGAAGTCCATAAAAGTGGCCAATAAACAGCTCATGTGACCATAAAAGTGTCGCATGGTCACCAATCAAACTGGTCAAGGGAGAGTCAACTGAGTTAACTTAATGATTTCATGAGTTAGATCTGAGTCATAAGAGAGAGTCATAGTTATCTAACTGACACGTATAAGTGGTTGTGGCTGATCGCTTGTCAGACGACACAAATATAATTCACTTCCTCACTTAACTAATATAAATATAGTATTTGATAAGAAAGAGTTTGTATCCACAGAGAGGCGATTGTTGTTATGCAATTTTCAGATTCTTATGTAACCAAATAACCCAAGGTGTGTTTTTGTTTTTATCTAAGTAATAATACTAAATAAAGCAAAGTAAATAGTTGAAATAATCAATAAGGAGAAGATATTGGTTAAGGGATAGTATCATTCATAAACATGTATTTTTCATCTATGATTAGAATTGGTATTTAATCTCTCAATTATCAAAAGTCCTAGGATATCTTGATTGCAAGAGTATCCCGTTTATTTCCTGATTTTATCACAAACAACATTAAAAGATGCTATTGTAAAATCTTCTTAAAAAGCAACCTAAAGTGTAAAAGCACAATTAGATTTAACTCCCTAAGAGCAATAAGTTCTATGAAATAAGACTAATCGATGCAAACAAACGTGTAAAAGCACTAATTCGTTTTAACAAAGGTTATGATTCATATGCGATTAAAAAGATGTATCACTACAAGTATTAGCCACAAGATGCTACTAAAAATCAGAGATAACAACTTTTACGTATTGAAAACCCTAATATAGCTATAGAGATGAAAACAAATCCAATTGATTCCGGACTCAACCAAACTAACATTCAAATCATATGATAATATAAACGATGAATCATAAACAATAAAATTGAGACAAAACTAATTCATAGAGTCAAATAACATGCTTGAAGAAATCAACTTTTATCCCATAACCAATTAATGTATTTAGCTACTCATATTCATGGAGTTCATCATCATAATATTCAAAGAAAATAGATGAAACATAAAAGAAAGCAAACCCTAGAAGTAGTTCTCTGCAAAAGCTCCAAGAATAGAATAAAAACCGTTTTTTTTCTTTGTTGTAGAAACTCTCTTTTTATAGCCCTTTGCTTTCCAAAAATAGGTCAAAGTCTTCAAAATCTTCAAGTCCACGTCCATCTACCAGTCCACCAAGCCCAGGTGTGAAAAATATATCTCTGGAATTTTCGGGTCCAAAACTGGTCGCCGGAATGCTGACGTCATCACCGGAATCCGGTCGTCGTCGCCGGAATCCGGTTGCCGAAAAACTTTTTCCGATCTCTTTTCTCCTCAGAAACTGTCACTAGCTAGTGCATACTCCCAGGAGCTCAGCTTTGCTTTCCTGCATTTCAAACGTTTGCATAACTCATCTAAATCCAACTCTCTATCCCTTGCGAAAACGCACCCAAAAGCCCGACGCGTAGCTCCTATGTCCGGCCGCCAACTCTTTCGTTCGACTCATACCCGCCTCATGATTCACTGAATCTTGACGATCCCCACTTTTGGTTCCAAAATCCGACTACCGGAGCTATGCTCACCGGCGTGCCATTTTCACCCCGTTTTCGCACAGTTTCTGCAGCTTTGGTTTCTTGTCATTCTGTCCCTATAATTTAGCTTGCTCTTGAAGCTCTTCTCAGCATCACCCTTTGCAGCTCAGCTGCCATCTCAGACCAGCCTAACTCAGGCCATTCTTCTCAGTCACCAAAGATTAGCCGCAACTGCCATCACCAGCTCCAGGCCATAACACCTCTTGCAATTATCTCCAGCAACACCAATTCCTGATCTGCAATGCCACAGCAGTGACAATCCACAGCAACTTCTATTGCTTCAACTCCTACACAGCTTCAAAGCAGCAGCACCTTTGAACTCCACACACCTGCTGGCACCAACAACTGCAATTTCATTTTCAGAGCCAACCACCATTCATACCAGTGACCCTGAACAGCCAAGCCACTGCAACTTCAGCTCAAAACTCAACCAACCCCTCAAGCATAACTGCAATAGCATTCTTATCTTCCCTGCTATGCCCCTGCTACTCGCCCCTATTACAGCTGCATCATGACCAAAACCACTACCAACCAAGCTCAGCAAACCCATGAGAAGAAATGCATATTCTCATTCCTTGTACCACTCAATCCAAACCTCCCTGTCCAAGGCCATGTCTCATTTGACACTGCACAATTCACACAATCTCAGTTCCAAGCTGCAATCAGTTACAAGGCCAGCAACCACTACTCTGCATTCCTGGCAGCATCATTTCACAGTAACAACTCTTGCCAAACCTTGGCTATAACTGCACTAATTCCTCCATGCTTTCAACTGCCTCATGACCACAACCTTCTCTGCAACCAACACCATAGCATCAAGCACCAGTATCTCCTCCACCTTGAGCCCATTGGTTCACAGCAACAACCATCTCAGTCAATTCCACCAATTAAGCTATAACACTGAACCCATCAATATTGCAATTTCAGTTCTCAGAAGCAAATCAAACCCAAACTTGGAATTTCTACAGTTCCATCAAACCCATTTCAATCCCCATCAGTCTCATGGTTCTCACATTGTTAGCAGCAGCAGACTCAAATTTCCATGAACAATTACCACCAACAAAAACTCAGTTCATCCCTTGATTCTGAACAAAACCAAAACCCTAACTTCAATCATTCAAATAACCCTCACAGTAGTCATGAGCTCTTCCTCTCTTGCTCTAAACAGAAACAAAATTATCACAGCCTCCTCTCTGTGCTCGTCGATCTCAGAAGAGAATTCCCAGATTTCCGCCTCTTTGAGTTTCTATCTCGATTTCAGGTGGGTGAGGAAATAAAGAAAACAGATAATTGTTCTCTGAATTCTAGGGTAAGAAAAATGGAAGTGATACCTCTATACAAATCACTTGGCTAAGGGGTACCCAGATTCATATTGGGACCCAGGAACTCGATAAGAGCTACCATAAAGTCACCTGGCTTGTCAGGTTCAAAGAACCGACAGTCTAGTTCTTTGTTCAGCTGTCAGTTCTGTGAAGCTGACAATCTAATTTCTGCATAACTCCTCTTGCATGACCTGGCCTGCTCCAACTATCGCCAGTGAATTGACATTCTTTCTTTTACGCTCCAGATGGACTTTTTCTCCTTCTTTTTTCTCCAAAGGACTCCATTGTACCTAATCAATTCAAATTCACACATAAGATACATAATTTACATGAAAACTCGCAAAGAAAACATAAATACTAGATATAAAATTAGGTGTTTATCACACCTATCAAATTCCCCCACATTTAGACTTTGCTAGTCCTCGAGCAAATCAAACAAAACAAAACAAAAACAAATACATACAACTCCGTGTCGTCGAGGCTACGGTTAATTTTAGCACAAATAACAAGCCTTTAAACCCCTAGGTGTCCCTAGTGGACGAGTTTTAGTCTCGTGAAGGTTTACAAGAGGTTTGCCTACAAAACCTATATCTCCAACTCCGTCTTTTTGTGACAAATCAATGAACGAATCCAAAATGACTACAGGAGGAGGTACCTTGCAAATTCAATTCATATATTAGTAAATAAAGCTTTAATTAGATAGTCGAACAAGCCACAATACTCGGAAACTAACAAACCACAATCACAATGAAAAGATTAAGGAGATGGATATAGATGTAGATGTTGGCGAATATTCACAAGTGATCGATGTTTCCCATATCTGTCTGAAGGTCACTGCTAAGATGAACCTATGCCTATTGGATTGAGCTACTTGGTTTGAATGCTACATCAACTCACTAGCATATACAAGGGAACCAGGAGTGACTTTATTCAACCAAAATAATACTTTTTTTTCTTTTCTTTTTCTCTTTTTCAAATTTTTTTTTTCTTATTATTTTTTTTCTTTTTTTTTCACTTCTTTTTTTTAGACAACATGATTGGATCAAACTGGATCCAAGCGCATGATTCTTGTCAGCACGTACATGATAGTTGCCTTGGATCCTGCATTCCACGCTTGTTTAGGCGATGGAGACAGGGACTACGTTTCACACATACTGCTATTCCCAAGTGTCATTTTATTCCGTTTTGGTCTAATTTGTCGGTCTCTTTTTTTTTCTTTTCTTTTTTTTTCATATATTTTTTTCATTTTTTTCTTCTTCTTTCTAGTAACTCAATCACTCTATTTCATCCTAGCAGTAATAACACGTCGATGTTTAGTGACCCACCAAAGCACTTAGAGAACAATAGATAAATATGGAAAAATAAAAATAGAATGCGATATGGTGATATTCCGAGATATGGTAACAACTATCATGTTAATTGTGATTTCTGAGCTATGTTCGTCCCTTTTAGTTAATTGGTTCCTCAACTCCTGCATTCAAAATGGTTCCATCCACTAATGGTGTCATCCTAAAGGCACAAGTTTCTAGATTTCGGAGTTCAAAAAACACAAATTTTTTTCTTTGTTTTTCTATTTTTCTGATTTTTTTTGAAGGCATAAAACACACTAAAACAAAGTATAAAAACATATAAATGCTCCCCCACACTTAAACTTTACATTGTCCTCAATGTAAAATTGAATCATCCAAAGAAAGTTCAAGGTGGGAATTTCCGCAAATGATATGCAAAAACAAGAAAATAAAAATAAAAGCAAATGCATAAAAATAAAAAGATAAGGGTAAAGATACAAAACCGGTGGGTTGCCTCCCACTTAGCGCTTGGTTTAAAGTCGTCAGCCCGACGTACTCCTTGTTCACTAAGACTCCTCCAGCGAGAATGCCTCCACAAAGTTCACACCTTCCACAACTTCGGAAGTAAAGTTCTCATAATATGGTTTCAACCGGTGTCCATTCACTTTAAACTCCTTTCCTGTAGCTATGCTACGAATTTCTACTACACCATGAGAAAACACATTAGTAACAATAAAAGGTCCAATCCAACGTGACCTTAATTTACCCGGAAATAATTGCAAATGAGAATTAAACAAAAGCACTTTCTGCCCAACACAAAATTGTTTTCTAGAAATCATAGAATCATGAAATGCCTTAGTTTTCTCCTTGTAAATGCGCAAGCTTTCAAATGCATCATTGCGTAACTCTTCTAGCTCTTGGAGTTGTAACTTCCTTTGCTTTCCAGCCCCATCCATCTCCATATTGCATTGCTTAATAGCCCAAAACGCCTTATGTTCAATCTCAATGGGTAAGTGACAAGGCTTACCGTACACAAGCCTAAAGGGAGACATCCCAATAGGTGTTTTGTATGCGGTTCTATACGCCCACAACGCATCATTAAGTCGCATGCTCCAATCTTTCCTTGTTGGATTCACCGTCTTCTCTAGAATGGATTTCACCTCTCGGTTCGACACCTCGGCTTGTCCATTTGTTTGGGGATGATAAGGTGTTGCAATCTTGTGCGACACATTGTACTTCTTCAACAATCCTTGTAAGAACTTGTTTTTGAAGTGAGAACCCCCATCGCTAATTATGGCTCTTGGAATTCCAAACCTTGCAAAAATGTTAGCTTGCACAAAATCTGAAACCACTTTAGAATCATTAGTTGGGGTGGCTTTAGCTTCCACCCATTTCGAGACATAATCAACAGCAAGTAAGATATAAAAATTCCCATGAGAGTTGACAAAAGGACCCATAAAATCAATACCCCATACATCAAAAACTTCAATAAATTGAATAAACGTTTGTGGCATTTGATTTCGGGCACCTAGATTGCCCGTTCTTTGGCACCTATCACAAGTTGTGCAAAATATATGTGCATCCTTAAATAAGGTTGGCCAATAAAAACCGCTTTCAAGTACCTTGTGAGCTGTTCTTTTACTCCCAAAATGTCCTCCGCAAGCATAGGAGTGACAAAAACACAAGATAGAGTTAAATTCAGAGTCGGGAACGCACCTTCTTATTACTTGGTCGCTGCCATGTTTCCACAAGTATGGATCATCCCATATATATGGATTTCCTAACCTTTTAAGTTTGTCCCTCTCAGCACGAGACAAGTTCTTTGGGATTTGTTTAGACACCAAGTAGTTCACAATATCCGCATACCATGGTTCCGCAAATGCAATTGAGAATAGTTGCTCATCCGGGAAACTTTCACGCAACGGGATAGCTTCCTTGTCTACAGCAAGACGGCTCAAATGATCCGCAACGGTGTTCTCAATTCCTTTCTTGTCCTTGATTTCTATATCAAACTCTTGCAAGAGTAAAATCCATCGTATGAGCCTCGGTTTCGCCTCTTTCTTTGTAAGCAAGTACCTAAGTGCTGCATGATCTGAAAAGACAACAACTTTTGTACCAATTAGATAAGAGTGAAACTTTTCCAAAGCAAAAACAATAGCTAATAACTCTTTTTCAGTGGTAGTGTAGTTTTGTTGGGCTTCATTTAACGTTCTAGAAGCATAATAAATAGCATGAGGTATCTTCCCCACACACTGCCCAAGCACCGCACCAACCGCATAATCACTTGCATCACACATGAGCTCAAAAGGCTTGCTCCAATCCGGTGGTTTAATGATAGGGGCTGAAATCAAAAGTTCTTTCAAACGATTGAATGCCGCCACACACTTTTCATCAAAGTTAAAAACCACATCTTTTTGCAATAAGGTACAAAGTGGTGATGCTATCTTGGAAAAATCCTTGATGAATCTACGATAAAAACCTGCATGACCAAGAAAAGAGCGTATCTCCCTCACCGTAGTGGGAGGGGTTAGAGTACGAATAAGGTCTATCTTAGATTTATCAACTTCCAAGCCTTTAGAAGATACTATATGGCCTAAAACTATACCATGAGTTACCATGAAATGGCACTTCTCCCAATTAAGCACAAGATTTGTTTCAACACATCGTTCAAGGATTAGTGACAAATTGTTCAAACAAAGGTCAAATGAATCACCAAAGACACTAAAGTCGTCCATGAACACTTCGATTATGTTTTCAACATATTCCGAAAATATACTTACCATACACCTTTGAAAAGTAGCTGGAGCATTGCACAAGCCAAAAGGCATCCTTCGATAAGCAAAAGTACCAAAAGGACAAGTGAAAGTGGTTTTCTCTTGATCCTCCGGCGCTATCACAATCTGATTATAACCTGAATAACCATCAAGAAAGCAATAATAAGAGTGTCCAGCTAAACGTTCAAGCATTTGATCAATAAAAGGCAATGGAAAGTGATCTTTTCTAGTAGTGGAATTCAATTTCCTATAATCAATACAAACCCTCCAACCGGTTTGCACACGAGTTGGGACAAGTTCATTTTCATCATTCTCCACCACGGTCACACCTGATTTCTTTGGTACAACTTGAACCGGGCTCACCCACTTGCTATCGGATATGGGGTAGATAACACCCACTTCCAAAAGCTTGAGTATCTCCTTTTTCACAACTTCCATCATAGGGGGTTCAAACGACGCTGCGCTTCCCTTGTAGGCTTTGCATCGTCCTCCAAACGAATCTTATGCATGCAAACGGCAGGGCTTATACCCTTGATATCGGCAATTGTCCATCCTATGGCCGTCTTGTGCTTTCTTAGCACCCTTAGAAGTTTTTGCTCTTGTAATTCACTAAGCTCGTTAGAAACAATCACAGGTAACTCTTCATTGTCACCCAAGTACAAGTACTTTAAGTGACTAGGAAGAGGTTTCAATTCTAACTTTGGAGATTTAACAATAGAAGGTAAAAGTTTTTCATCACTGCATGGTAAAGAAATAAAAGAGATATTATGAGTTTCCGGGCATCCTTGTAGTGAGTTGAGATCACCAAGGGCTTCTTTGACCTCATTACCACATTCTACACCATTATCAATGGATGTAGTTAGAACGGTTTCTAGAGCATCTTCACCATTCAATTCAAACATTTGTTGTGCCAATGTATCCATCACATCAACGGAGAAGCAAGAATGGACATCACTAGGATATCTCATCGTCTCGAAAATGTTGAAACGTATTACTTCTCCATCAAACTCCATAGTTAGCGTTCCCTTATCCACATTAATAATGGTCTTCGCCGTTTTCATGAAGGGACGCCCAAGTAGCAATGGAAGAGACGAGTCCGGTGAACCTTCATCCATCTCTAAGACACAAAAATCTGCTGGAAATACTAGTTGATTAACCTGCACAAGAACATCCTCAACAATACCCATTGGGTAGACATTAGAGCGATCGGCTAATTGCAACACAATTTCAGCCTTTTTGAGAGGTCCTAAATCAAGTGACTTATACATAGATGCAGGCATAACATTAACGGATGCACCTAAGTCTAACATTGCTTTGTTAAATGTAGTGGTACCAATTGTGACGGGGATGTCAAAGCTGCCCGGGTCTTTGCATTTCAGCGGAAGTTTGTGTTGTAAGATTGCCGAAGCATTCTCCCCACACTAAGCACTTCATTACCTTTGAGCCTTTGCTTATTGGTACACAAGTCCTTCAACACTTTGGCATACTTTGGAACTTGCTTAATAGCATCAATGAGTGGTATGTTCACATGTATCTTCTTAAGAACATCTAAAATCTCCTTTTCTAGCGCCTCCTTCTTAGAATTTGCAAATCTGCGAGGAAAAGGTAAAGGAGGGACATAAGTAGGAATATGAGTTTTAGAGTTAGGAGTAGGTACCTCAGAAGTTTGGGGAGAATCCTCATTCTTCTCCTCCAAAACAGGTTCCTTTGGTGCTTCCACCTTGCCCGAATCAACAACTTCGGGTGGCACAAGTTGTGTACCACTTCTCAATGTAATTGCATTCACACCCTCTTTTGGGTTAATAGGTTGAGAAGGGAGTTTCCCACTATTTTGTGCCCTCAATTGGTTCAACTCAGTAGCCATAGAACCCATTTGTGTCTGCAACTCCTTGATCGCACTCTTGGTTTCTTGTTGACTATCTTTAAACATAGATGAAATGCCTTGCATCATTGTTTGAAGCTTTGCATCGATATCGGAACCTTGATTTTTCATTGACTGTTGTGGTTGCAGAAATTGTTGACGCGGCAGAAATTGTTGTTGTTGAGGTTGAAATCCACCTGAATTGTTGAAATTAGGTTGTTGAACCGCTCCTTGCTTGTTCGCATAGCTAAAATTGGGTGATCTCTCCATCCCGGATTGTAAGTATTGGAATAAGGATCATACCGTCTTGGCTGATTTGGAAAGACCGCATTAGCTTGCTCATTGACGTCTTCATACCCATGAGAATTTGGTATCACCGCGGCTGAAATTTGTTGTAGCATTGCTGTGATGTTTCCTATTTGTTGACGAAGTTCCTCCACCTCGCTCACTTCATTGACTCTCCGAAGAAGCACATCCGAACCACGACTCAAGAATTGTTGAGAGTTTGCTGCCGTGTTTTCAATCAACTCTCTAGCTTGTGCCACTGTCTTGCTCACTAGTGCACCACCACCCGCTGCGTCGATAAGATTCCTATCACTTGATTGGAGTCCTTCATAGAAGTATTGGATGATCATGGCGTCACTAAATTGATGATGAGGACAGCTTGCCACCAACCTCTTGTATCGTTCCCAACAATCATATAAGGACTCACCCACATTTTGCTTCATCCCGCAAATATCCTTGCGAATTTGAGTAGCCTTAGATGCAGGAAAATATCTCTCTAGAAAGAGTTTCTTGAGTCCATTCCAAGTTGTAACACTCCCGGAAGGCAAGTAGTATAACCAATCCTTAGCATTACCTTCCAATGAGAATCGAAAAACCTTCAACATAGCACCATCCGCCTCCATATTTGCTGGGAGCATAGCCATGACAATGGTGTGGAAATCCATAAGATGCTTATTTGGATCTTCATTCACCAAACCATGGAACTTTGGTAATTCTCTAAGAAGTCCCGGCTTGATTTCAAAAGTGGAGTCGGTTTGAATGCAACCTTGCTGTATATCCAGCTTGTGAGAAGCTAAGTCTTTGAGTGAACGATTTGCAGGGTCACCCATTGCTTCTTCTCCTTCTCCTTCTTCTTCAAAAGGAATATCGTGTTCTACTTCCTCTCCTTCTTGCCGAAGAGCTTCGTGTTCTACTTCCAAGTCGTGTTCTTTCGTTGTGCCTTGCCTTGGTTGGAGTATTGTGCCTTTTCAAGTAGATATCCCGCACCTTGGATAACTCCAATCTTTAGAAGCCAGGGATTAGGTACCTGAAACACAATTCTCACAAACAAGTAAGAAACAAAACAAGAAACGAACAGCAGTATGCGAACAGAACAGTATGCGAACAGAAACTAAAAACTAGATAACAAGCCGAATGCCTCCCCGGCAACGGCGCCAAAATTTGATTGCTTGTCAGACGACACAAATATAATTCACTTCCTCACATAACTAATATAAATATAGTATTTGATAAGAAAGAGTTCGTATCCACAGAGAGGCGATTGTTGTTATGCAATTTTCAGATTCTTATGTAACCAAATAACCCAAGGTGTGTTTTTGTTTTTATCTAAGTAATAATACTAAATAAAGCAAAGTAAATAGTTGAAATAATCAATAAGGAGAAGATATTGGTTAAGGGATAGTATCATTCATAAACATGTATTTTTCATCTATGATTAGAATTGGTATTTAATCTCTCAATTATCAAAAGTCCTAGGATATCTTGATTGCAAGAGTATCCCGTTTATTTCCTAATTTTATCACAAACAACATTAAAAGATGTTATTGTAAAATCTTCTTAAAAAGCAACCTAAAGTGTAAAAGCACAATTAGATTTAACTCCCTAAGAGCAATAAGTTCTATGAAATAAGACTAATCGATGCAAACAAACGTGTAAAAGCACTAATTCGTTTTAACAAAGGTTATGATTCATATGCGATTAAAAAGATGTATCACTACAAGTATTAACCACAAGATGCTACTAAAAATCAGAGATAACAACTTTTACGTATTGAAAACCCTAATATAGCTATAGAGATGAAAACAAATCCAATTGATTCCGGACTCAACCAAACTAGCATTCAAATCATATGATAATATAAACGATGAATCATAAACAATAAAATTGAGACAAAACTAATTCATAGAGTCAAATAACATGCTTGAAGAAATCAACTTTTATCCCATAACCAATTAATGTATTTAGCTACTCATATTCATGGAGATCATCATCATAATATTCAAAGAAAATAGATGAAACATAAAAGAAAGCAAACCCTAGAAGTAGTTCTCTGCAAAAGCTCCAAGAATAGAATAAAAACCGTTTTTTTTCTTTGTTGTAGAAACTCTCTTTTTATAGCCCTTTGCTTTCCAAAAATAGGTCAAAGTCTTCAAAATCTTTAAGTCCACGTCCATCTACCAGTCCACCAAGCCCAGGTGTGAAAAATATATCTCTGGAATTTTCGGGTCCAAAACTGGCCGTCGGAATGATGACGTCATCACCGGAATCCGGTCACCGTCGCCGGAATCCGGTTGCCGGAAAACTTTTTCCGATCTCTTTTCTCCTCAGAAACTGTCACTAGCTAGTGCATACTCCCAGCAGCTCAGCTTTGCTTTCCTGCATTTCAAACGTTTGCATAACTCATCTAAATCCAATTCTCTATCCCTTGCGAAAACGCACCCAAAAGCGCGACGCGTAGCTCCTACGTCCGGCCGCCAACTCTTTCGTTCGACTCATACCCGCCTCATGATTCACTGAATCTTGACGATCCCCACTTTTGGTTCCAAAATCCGACTACCGGAGCTATGCTCACCGGCGTGCCATTTTCACCCCGTTTTCGCACAGTTTCTGCAGCTTTGGTTTCTTGTCATTCTGTCCCTGTAATTTAGCTTGCTCTTGAACTCTTCTCAGCATCACCCTTTGCAGCTCAGCTGCCATCTCAGACCAGCCTAACTCAGGCCATTCTTCTCAGTCACCAAAGATTAGCCGCAACTGCCATCACCAGCTCCAGGCCATAACACCTCTTGCAATTATCTCCAGCAACACCAATTCCTGATCTGCAATGCCACAGCAGTGACAATCCACAGCAACTGCTATTGCTTCAACTCCTACACAGCTTCAAAGCAGCAGCACCTTTGCACTCCACACACCTGCTGGCACCAACAGCTGCAATTTCATTTTCAAAGCCAACCACCATTCATACCAGTGACCCTGAACAGCCAAGCCACTGCAACTTCAGCTCAAAACTCAACCAACCCCTCAAGCATAACTGCAACAGCATTCTTATCTTCCCTGCTATGCCCTGCTACTCAGCCTATTACAGCTGCATCATGACCAAAACCACTACCAATCAAGCTCAGCAAACCCATGAGAAGAAATGCATATTCTCATTCCTTGTACCACTCAATCCAAACCTCCCTGTCCAAGGCCATGTCTCATTTGACACTGCACAATTCACACAATCTCAGTTCCAATCTGCAATCAGTTACAAGGCCAGCAACCACTACTCTGCATTCCTGGCAGCATCATTTCACAGTAACAACTCTTGCCAAACCTTGGCTATAACTGCACTAATTCCTCCATGCTTTCAACTGCCTCATGACCACAACCTTCTCTGCAACCAACACCATAGCATCAAGCACCAGTATCTCCTCCACCTTGAGCCCATTGGTTCACAGCAACAACCATCTCAGTCAATTCCACCAATTAAGCTATAACACCGAACCCAGCAATATTGCAATTTCAGTTCTCAGAAGCAAATCAAACCCAAACTTGGAATTTCTACAGTTCCATCAAACCCATTTCAATCCCCATCAGTCTCATGGTTCTCACATTGTTAGCAGCAGCAGACTCAAATTTCCATGAACAATTACCACCAACAAAAACTCAGTTCATCCCTTGATTCTGAACAAAACCAAAACCCTAACTTCAATCATTCAAATAACCCTCACAGTAGTCATGAGCTCTTCCTGTCTTGCTCTAAACAGAAACAAAATTATCACAGCCTCCTCTCTGTGCTCGTCGATCTCAGAAGAGAATTCCCAGATTTCCGCCTCTTTGAGTTTCTCTCTCGGTTTCAGGTGGGTGAGGAAATAAAGAAAACAGATAACTGTTCTCTGAATTCTAGGGTAAGAAAAATGGAAGTGATACCTCTATACAAATCACTTGGCTAAGGGGTACCCAGATTCATATTGGGACCCAGGAACTCGATAAGAGCTACCATAAAGTCACCTGGCTTGTCAGGTTCAAAGAACCGACAGTCTAGTTCTTTGTTCGGCTATCGGTTCTGCGAAGTCGACAATCAAATTTCTCGCATAACTCCTCTTGCATGACTGGGCTTGCTCCAACTATCGCCGGTGAATTGACATTCTTTCTTTTACGCTCCAGATGGACTTTTTCTCCTTCTTTTTTCTCCAAAGGACTCCATTGTACCTAATCAATTCAAATTCACACATAAGATACATAATTTACATGAAAACTCGCAAAGAAAGCATAAATACTAGATATAAAATTAGGTGTTTATCACACCTATCAGTGGCCTGAGCTATTGCAGGCTATAGTCTGATTTTCCATCATGGTGGCGCTTCACCAACACAATATTTCACCATCATGGCGAACCTTCTATCCTAAGCATTCATCTACGCATTCCTTCATTCATAACACCAACTCAGTAGCTCTATCAAACCCAACAGTTGCACCTCTAACTTCTTGCCAGCACCATTTTGCAGTTCAGTCCATACAAACCATTCCATGTTATCTATCTTAAGCACAACTTCATCCTCAACACAATTTTACATATTCCCTGGAATTCTCGGAATAAATTCATTCCATTATACACAATTCCACATAACTCATTAATGTTCTCTACACCCTTTCATACTCCACTACCTACCCATGAAAATCACCATAGCAACAATATTTCCAGTTGTTAGAGCACTGGTCGGTTGAACCCGCCAAGCATTGGTATGTCAAGGTTGGTTGTCATATTTTATTATAAAAACTCATATGTCGCTTGATTAGATTACTAGAGTCAAATTTGTTAGGTTAGAATAGGAAGTCTAGAAATGATGAGACATACGAGTATTACTCTGAAGACCTGAAGATTCCGAAGATGTATCGACATCAACGATGACATCGTCCTTCCAATTGATGTTAGTAATACATGACTTTACTTGTTTCCTTTTCTATATCGTTGTTTTCAAGTCGTTTGTGATTGAAAACATAACATGCGAAGTTATATATATGTATATGAAACTCTATTATTGGAGGCTTGATCATCATACTATGATCAAACTGTCAAGCAACAATATATGAATAGTTATGAATGTCGAAGTATAACTGAAAATGCGGGGGTCTAACAACCTCACCCAATATTTCGATTAGCAATCTGTATGGACAACTCCGAGTTGTTTTCTAGAGAATCAACAAGACTCAATCAATAGAAAATACTCAAGGAGTTATTATCTCAATCCCTCGATTTGATTTACTCAAGCAAATAAGATTTGCGAGTCTAATCAAAGAAAGATAACTTGGATGGTACCAAAAACCAATATCCAAGTGTCAATCGATTTAAATCAACAACCAATAAGGTGATATTCTAATCGATTGAGCAACGCACAACCTGTATTATTTCAATTATATAAAAATATAATGCGGAAAAGAAATAACACAGATACCAGAATTTTGTTAACGAGGAAACCGCAAATGCAGAAAAACCCTGGGACCTAGTCCATATTAAACATACACTGTATTAAGCCGCTACAAACACTAGCCTACTCAAAATTAACTTCGGTCTGGACTGTAGTTAAACCCCAACCAATCTCACACTGATCCAAGGTACAGTTATGCTCCTACGCCTCTGATCCCAAAAGGATACTGCGCACTTGATTCCCTTAGCTGATCTCACCCACAACCAAGAGTTGTTATAACCCAAAGTCAAATACTTTTGCAAACAAATCTGTCTCACACAGAAAAGTCTACAGGTAATAGATAAATTCGTCTCCCACGAATAAACCTATGAGTTTTGTTCCGTCTTTTGATAAATCAAGGTAAACATGAACCAATCGATAAAATTAGACTTATATTCTCGAAGAACAGCTCAGTTTCATCAATCACCTCACAATAAACTTAATTGACGCAGCGAAGAAGATTATTGAGGAATCACAAACAATGAGACGAAGATGTTTGTGACTACTTTTATCTTACCTATCGGAGATATAAATCTCAAGCCAATTATTACAATTGTACTTGTACGATAGAAAGAGTAAGATCAGATCACATAACTATAAGAAAAGTAGTATCGGTCTGGCTTCACAATCCCAATGAAGTCTTTAAGTCGTTAACCCGAATTTAGAGAGAAAACTAAAGGGTTAATGGAGATCGACTCTATCTTAGAGAAAACTAGTATCACACAAGAAAGGTGTGTGGGGATTAGTTTTTCCAATAGCTAGAGTTCCCCTTATATAGTCTTTCAAATAAGGGTCTGCAATCAATGTTAGCTTGCTAACAAAGCATTCAATATTCACCGTTAGATGAAAACCTGATTAGATACAAGCTAATATCTCTCAACCGTTAGATCGAAAACTTAGCTTGCCATACACACATGTACTTGATGTTTTTGGGTTTGTGTAACCGTACCCAAACGTGTACAATGGTTGGTTCAATATTAGTCAACCAAATGGTTAGCCAAATGATAACTTTCATATCACCATATTATTCTTCACCATAACTAGTCCAAATGACTCAAATGAACTAGTTAGAGTGTTGTTCAATTGCTATGAGATCTCAAGTACTACAAGAGACACAATTGAATCAAAAACGATGTGATTCACTCGAATCATTAATCATGAACTATAAAGCCACGGTTTGCAAAAGCATCCCTTAGTAATTTAAGAATAAGTTCATGAACAACGTTTTCAGACATAACCTCCTGAGTTCGCGGACTGAGTTCACGGACTCAAGCTAACCGGTTGAAGTTAATAAACTCTAGCAGAATTTCTCAGGATTAGAACTTCCGTCAGTTTTCACAGACTGGGTTCGCGGAATGCACCTGAGCTTCAACTTCAGCAAATATTCTCGGGTTCGAGAAATTACGCCAGTTCGCAGACTGGGTTCGCGGACTGAGTTGCTGCTCACGTTCCGGTTCCACTTGATCAACAAAGTTCACAAACTTCGGTTCAAGTGCTAAGGACTTATACATATATGTGTTGCCACAACAATGTTTATATCCCCCAATGGTTATGTAGTCTAAACTCTCATTTCAATCATTGAAACATTCTTAGAGGACGTCATATAGTTGTTTTCACGAACTAGTTTTCGTCAGAGCGATTTTCAAAGTGATTGAAACATAACATGACTTTCGTCACTAGGCAAAGATGAACTTGGCTAAAGCGAAAGCTTTACCAATACCCATTTCGATAAATAGATAAGCGAGGTATACTCAGCTCGAAATGTCACATGTGCATATTCTTAGTCTATATAGTAAAAATACTTTTGTCTCAAGATAGGAGATAGAGTAGATAGACTTTTGAGTGATAGATTAGTTCAAGTCTCCACATACCTTTTAGTCGATGAAGATCCACTGGTTCCTTGAGTAGTCCTTCGTCTTGTATGATTATCGCCATGGAGTTCTTGAGCTCAACTATACTTTCTATCCTAGTCCGATACCTTAGCTATAGTAGACTAGAAATCAAGACTATATAGTTTTGAACACTAAGATTGACAAACATGCTTGAGATAGCAACGCATGCGAGTTTAACTGAGTAGTGCTCTAATAATCTCCCCATTTGTCAATTTTAGTGGCAAAACTATTAATACATATGGAATACAAAAATTATATAAATAAACTTTGTAGCTCATATTCCACATGCCTAATCTTCAACAATACTCGAAATCTTCGTCACTTCCAAGTAGTCCAATGATCCCAAAGGTTGTAAGTTTAGTATCATCGATTTGGCATGTTGAGAAGATAGTTATGGACCTTATGGTGAGGGCAGTATTGTGTCTCTAATAATTATTAGAGACGAGTGACTTCGTCGGAAAAAAAAATTTGGAGACGATAATGTTCGTAATTGAAATGACCATACAGAGATAATTTTAATTGGTCATTATACGTATTTTTAGAGACGACTTAATTTTGTTATTGATTTTTTATTTTGAGATGAAAGTTGGTTCGCTGCTAAACTATTATTTTTTCTGGGATAAATAAATTTCGCGGCTAAAACTATTTAGGTGACAAATTTGTTTCTTCACTATAAGTTTATTTTGGGACGAACAAATTTCGCAGCTAAAACTATTTTTTTGTGACGAATTTGTTTCCATACTATAAGTATATTTCGAGACGAACAAATTTCGTAGCTAAAACTATTTTAAGTGATAGCATATTTTCCTCGCCAAAATTACCTAGAGTGACCAAATTCTTCAGCACAAAATTAGTAAACAGTGTTAATTTTATTTGCTCACGAAAAGATAGTTTTGCTGGCAAAAAGACTTATGTCACTAATTAAAACAATTCAGTGACGATTTATTAAGGACGCCACAAAACACTTTCAACGACTCGCTATAGGTGACGAAATTTTCTGTGCCGCTGAATTCTTTTTGCATCGAAAAAATTGGTTTTCGTGACACAATATTTTGCCACTAAAAGCGACTTTTCTTGTAGTGAGATGTTTTTACAGCATGTTATTTGATCAACCGCGTTTACTTACGATCTAAAACTCTTAACACTCCATATGAGTTATGGTATGGTAGAAAACCCAACTTGCACTATCTTAGAGTGTTTGGAAGTAAGTTCTACATACTAAAAGATCGAGAAGAGAGAGGGAAGTTTGATACCAAAAGTGATGAAGGTATCTTTCTTGGCTATGCTTCTAATAGTCGTGGGTTTCGAGTATTTAATCTCCGAACCTTTTTCTTGCACTGTCCCTGATATTCTTCCTTGAGGTATTTTGACGATTGGATTTGTTACTACGGCCCTCCTATGTGTTTCCTCATTGTCCTCTGGTACTTCCTCTATCGTTACTCGATCATGTTCGAATGGTTGGGTAGTCGTATGATAGATAATGCATATCCTAGCGCTTGGCGGCTGTGTCATGCTGGACCAGAGACACCCCCCCGGTGTAGTCGCCAACTGTTTTAGGTGAAAAGTGAGTTTAGGTCAACCAATCCCAGTCACGACATGTACTATGCCTTTCTTAGAATAGTAAGAGAGATAATGTCCTTCCATAGTACTTTTCTCTTCCTTATATAGACTTTCCTCAGATGACATCATGACATTTCAAGAACATCCTTATTTACCAATATTGCATCTTCCTCTTAAAGGGAATTACTCTTTTCTCCCAATTCCTTTCATATCCCTTATTTCTATGGATAAATTCTAAGAGAACTTGGGCTCAGTCCCCAAATTCCCATTTTTCTCCCTGGGATTGGCCCCTCCTCAAGGATATTCCATCTTTGGTCCATAGGTAACCATTTTTCAGGTATCAACAACAATCAATTTAAAAACAAATTTGTTAAGCCATGTGGATAGGCAAAGTGAATTTTCCACTGTGGTAAATGAAAGTTAGCGGATTATGATGAAATGCGCGGATTAAGAAGATCTGTACGGTGCGAGTGAGCGGCCATTTTTAACCACTGCTGACGGATTTTCTAAAGGCGCCAACTGCTACTTTAGTAACGGTCACAGAACGACTACTTTTCCTACAATATATACTACTCAATTTCCTCATTCAATAAATAACAACAATCATTCATCCAATTAATCTTTTCTTAATTTCTCTTAATTTCAATCTCTCTAATTTTTCAACTATAAATCCTGATTTTGGTTCGTCTGAGGAAGGTGTGGAAATAAACGAAACCTTGTATGAAGAAGCAAGAAACATAATAAATCTTTTGCGTCCATTGTATGAAGACGCAATTCAAGATAGAAGAGGTGAAGTTTTATGTTGCAATTACATTCAGGAATGATACCAAAGCCTTTAGAGACATATGAAGTGATGACTAGAAGATGGACGCGGCGAGATCGATATTTTTACCACGATAAGATGATGAATGATTACTTTAATCATGGATGTGTGTATTCTGATGCGAATTTTCAGCGTCGATTCCGCATGGGCCGCAACTTGACTCAAAGGATTATTGCTGAGCTTTGTTGTATACAACCTTTATTTAATTATCAATATGGTGCACGACATATATGAGGCTTTAGTCCTGATCAAAAGGTCACTGCAGGTCTCCGAATAATATGTTACGGGGTACAAGCAGATTCCACGAATGAGTACATGTGTATGGGAAAAACAACTGCATTTAGGTATCTCAAAATGTTTTGCGAAATAGTAGTCGAGCATTTTGGTCTAAATTTCTTATGAAAACCTACTCAGATAGATGTTAATAGAATCATTATCGAAAACACAAATAGGGGTTTTCCAAGAATGGTAGGTAGTCTTGATAGCATGCACTGGAAGTAGGAAGCGTGCCCGGTTGAATGGGAAGGTCAATATAAGGGTCACTATTCAAAACCAATTGTAATATTAGAAGCTTCGGCTACTTATGATTGTTTGACTCCCGAGTTCACATAATGATATCAAAGTTTTGCATAAATCGCCATTGTTTGAAGATCTTAAGCATGGGATTGCACCACACTTAGGGGTATTATCTTGCAGACGGAGTCTATCTAGAATGGTCCACTTTGGTTCAAGATTATAGTCAGGCAGGGTTTGAACCAACGACTGATAAGGATATAAAGTACTTTAACGACCATCAAATGACTTCGTGAAAGTATGTTGAACGCACTTTTGGCATTTTGAAAAAGAAATTCACCATCATAGCTGGGCCGACACGTTTTTTTGATCTTCAAGAAATGAACAAGATTATGCTAACTTGCATTATTCTCCATAACATGGTCATGGTAGAAACCATAAGCAACCCAATCTGTACTAGTTTTCCAGACAAAGATTTGAGGATGAGGCCTGTAATGCAGCATGGTCGTCCTGCAATAGAATATAGACTTGCTACTGACAGAATTTACAACCGGGGATTGTATGACCAGCTAGGGGAAGATCTAACTAAGCACCTTTGGGCCACAAAGTAGCAAGAGGATCAAGACCTTCTATTGTTCGCGGTCATTAGTAGTCTTTTTCAATTAAATATTATTTATTTTAATTATATTTCAAATAATTTATGCACTTTGAAATATGATGTAATGCAGTGAGACAGTTTAAATTAATTGATAAGTTAAAAGTAATATAATTAAATCAAACTTAAAATACTATATTTTTTAACTACTAAATTATAATTGAAAATATATTAAGGAGGTATTCATCTTCATTTTCTTCTCAGGCATCGACATTGTCTTCCTCATTCTCATACTGGACAGGTTGTTGGTTTTGTTATTCATTCAATTGTTGTTCCACCCTATCTACTTCCTTCTCCCATAACCTAAGTTGTCGTGAATTCATTAATGTTGTTCTCGCGAAAGACGACTTTTTCTAAGTTGCATTATTGCCAAGCCCCGGTCCATGCTTCACTAGACGGTCGTTTTCCATGTACTCGGAGTAGTTGAACTCGTTTGAACATCCATTTGCTAACCTTTGGGTTGCGTCTCTCGCTGATTTTACGGATTTAACACCCATCTTCTTCTTGTGTTGTTCCTGACTACTTGGAAACCCAACATGCAGAGATGCATCCCCTTCCACTGAGGAAACAAATGCACCATTCTGAAAATTGCTACGAAATTGGACCATGTGGTGATATCGTTGCCATTTTATTACCTTTCAACATATAAGGATTAAACTTGTTAAGCACCCTCAGAATGTTGAAACAACATTCGTGTTGGAAACTAGTTTCGTGGGTTCTTTACCACTCTTCTCGACATCTTCGCTCTACATCTGGTTCACCTTCACCACTTCTTTTGCATCGGAACATTTGCATGATCAAAGATACGTATTCAGTAATATCCTTGCTAATTGAATAAAAATGATGAGACAACCTGAAAAGGCGGGGGTATAACAACCAAACCCAATAATTTGTTCGGCAATCTGTATGGACTAAACTCCAATATAATTTCGAGAGCACCAACTTAAAGGTGACTCAATCAAGAAATATATCAAAGAGTTTTATCTATATTTCATAACACAATCAGTAAATCGAACAGATAGAAATCCGTGAGCCAGATTGATATGAGAAATAACTTAGACAGTACCAAATATCAGCGCTTAAGTGTCAATCAAGTTATATCCAACAAACAAGGTCGGATGTATCAACTGATTAAACTACGCACAACCTGTGATATTTCAATTATATAACAAATATAATGCGGAAAAGAAATAACACATATACCAGAAATTTTGTTAACGAGGAAACCACAAATGCAGAAAAACCCCGGGACCTAATCCATCTTTGAACACCACACTGTATTAAGCAGCTACAGACACTAGCCTACTATAAGTTAACTTCAGACTGGAATGTAGTTGAGTCCTAACCAAGTCTCATACTGATTAAGGAGGTACAGTCGCGCTCCTTACGCCTCTATAACCACGCCGGATTCTGCGCACTTGATTCCCTTAGCTGATCTCACCCACAACTAAGAGTTGCTACGACCCAAAGTAGAAGATTTATAAACAAATCTGTCTCCCACATATATGTTTATTCTTTATTCGTTTTTTTGTTCTGTCTTTTGATAAAGATCAAGGTGAACATGAATCAATTGATAATCCGGTCTTATATACCCGAAGAGCAGCCTCGAAATATCAATCACCTCACAATAACCTAACTGATTAACAGAAGAAGTTATTGCGGAATCATAAGAGTATGAGACGAAGAACTGTTGTGGTTACTTTTTATATCTTATCTATCAGAGATAAATCTCGAGTAAATCTTAAAGAAGATAAAACTCAATAAGGTAGAACAAGTAAGATCAAAATACGCAACTACAGAGAAAATAGTTGGATCTGGCTTCACGAATCCCAAATAAAGTCTTCAAGTCGTTAACCTAGTTATAATAATTTTGGAAAAACCTAGGTTAAAGGAGAATCGACTCTAGTTTGCAACTAGGACACATGAAAGTGTCGGGATTAGGTTTTCTAGTTGCTATAGTTCTCCCTTATATAGCCTTTCAAATCAGGATTTCTTACAATCAAAGCTAAGATAGCTTAGTAACAAAGCATTCAATATTCACCGTTAGATGAACTCCTGATTTAAGATTCAAGCTCAATCTTTACCGTTAGATGGTCTTAGCTTGTTACACACAAATGAAATATACTTATATTTTGATATGGGTAACCGTACCTAAACGTGTATATTAAGTTGGCTCAATGACAGTTACCCGAAGTTAGCCATATGAACACTTTTAACTTAACCATATTCATCTAACACTTCTAGACCAAATATGATGATCAATCAATAATGAAAGATAATCAAATGAATCTAGTTTTTCTTCAAATATAGTTGTTCAATTTTTCATTATCTCATAGAAATATATATGAACAAATTGAAACAAAATCGGATTGATTCGTAATCGTACAAAGTACTTATGCAAGAATCAATTCATGAACATTAAGCCACGGTTTTCAAAGTTAATTTGTATTCCTTAAATCATAAATGTTTTAGTTCATGAATATGAGAATCATACATAACCGATTTTAGAACTTAACCACTGAGTTCGCAAACTAGGCACGCGAACAGCAGCTCCGGACCTTGGCCTAGTCAAGCTGTTCGCAAACCCGGTTCGCGAACAACTATTCCGGACCCAACTCATGTAAACTCGTTCGCATACTAGGTATGCAAACAAGAGTTTCGGACCTTCTCAGGTAAATCCGTTCGCATACTAGGTACGCAATCAAGAGTTCTGGAACTGAATCATCACAATACAATTTGCATACTAGGTATGGAACTGTGTTGCATCCATACATGGGTAATTATTCTAAACTCTCATTTCAATCATTGAAACATCCTTGGAAGACGACAATGGTAATTCCACGCATACCGTTAGCTTCAAGTAATTTTCAAGTGATCGAATGATCAATACGAAACTTCCCAAGCTAACATTAAATGACTGTCTCACACAAATCATATAAAATGTTCAAGGTAATTTTCACATGATCATCTTTTGACTTAATATTTAGTTTCCAACAAATAGATTATTCCCAACTAAACTTGTCAAGAATATGATGAACATAGTTAAAGCAAAAAGCTTCTAACACATATTTCGAGAAATAGATAACCGAGATAAACACAACTCAAAATATTAAATGTGTATAATGTAAAAGTATATATAGCTATACGACTTAGTCTTATTAGAAGATAAAATAGAATAGACTTCTGAGTGATAGATAAGTTTTAGTCTCTGCATACCTTTTGTTAATGAAGTTCCTCCAAGCTGCTCATTAGATCTTCGTCTTCAATTGGTGAACGCCGTAAAGTCTAAAGCTCAACTACACATTTTATCCTAATCCGAGACATAATTATAAGTAGACTAATCAAGTATATATTTTTGATCAACTAAACTTGACAAACAAGCTTGAGATAACAACGATTGCGAGTTCGACCGAGCAGTGCTCTAACACAACCCTTCAGGATCGCGATTATGGATATTACCAATTTCTTCAATAAATTTTTAAAAAGTCTCTCCACAAAACGTATTCTTTTCATGTTGGAAACCATTGATTTGATATACTATAAAAAATACATAATTCCTACAAATTGATTCATCTTCATCCATCGTAAACTTGGTACCACTGACTCGACCGGATCTTTGTTGCGTTTGTGATTATTGTGTTTGTTGGGAGGCAAATACCATGTTTGTTATAGAAAAGGATTTTGGAATTCTTTCTGATAGATTGAGATGCTATGAGTACTGTGTTTGAAATGAGGAAAAAATGAATATGCAGATGTTATGGAATTGAGAAATTTAGAGGTACAAGGTATAAAAGATGTGAATTTAATGTTTTAAATGAGCTGAATTTATAGAGAAAATAATTATAGCCGTTAGATGAGAAAATCAGATTTATCCGTTGGTGGAAAAAAAAGCCGTGCGGATTTACTTAGGCCACCACTTAAAGGGACCGCACAGATTAAGTGACACCGCTGGCGGCTTGTGGTTACCTAAAAACCGAGATGGGCAATCATTAAATTTGCTCGTTCGTCCAACTATTTTTTTGTTGTTGTGTCAATAGTGGATTAAAATGAAGAAATTCGTGATTTGTTCACTCAATAGGAACTACTGCTCTAAAAGGAGCTGCCATTGAGACAAACTAACAATTAATTTTTTAATGTGTCTTCTAGTCAGCCCTAATAGCCTGTTTGAATACATAAGCAGAAGCAAGAAGTGCTTTTAGACTTCATATAATCTAAAAAGTGGATAAGTTAGTTTGGCAACTGCTTGACTTACAATTTAAAAAGTCAGGAAGCAAGTTTGGCAAGGATAGAAGTCAAAATATGTTTATTATTATATAACTATTGTATTACAAGTTCATGGAATCCAAAATAAAATATATCAAACATCCAAATTTAACGATAACTAAGGAAAAAGATGGTGTTTTGTGTATATATAGGTATCTCTTTGTGAAGATCTTGTGGTAAATTAACCTCTTTCTCGCAAGACTTGTATTAGATGATGTGATCAACGAACGAAATTTTGTCTACCTTTGAATAAGATGACAACTCCAGTTGATCATTTGGACATTGTGGATTGCATTTCAAAGTAGCCGTAGGTTGATTTCTCAAAGAAATAACATACTCAAAAAGAAATAACAAACAACGGAGTTGCGAATCTAAACTACTGAGTTGTGAATGTGTACTACCATACAAAGAAGCTAAGGTCACTGTATAAAGCAAGAAAAATGTAAGGGCGTAATCATAATTGAGACAACAAACCTCGTTGATTCAGTACGAGGTGTTGAATATTTTCAATATCTTAGAAAATAAAATTATTTTCGGTTTTGGTTTTCTGCTATGAGGGGGAAGTGTTCTGTGTTGAATAAACACAATGGATGTTAGTTGGAGTTGAAGAGACACCTCTAACAGGTGTGATGGTTCATAAAGGACACATCCATTCCCAATAGACACTTTGTGTGTCTTTTGGAAGTGAAGAGGCAGCTCCAATAGGCATGAATATCCCTATAAGTAGTGAAGGTATTCTCCCATTCTTAACAATGAATTCAACCTGTTTTTTTTTTCTTTCTAAAACATCATCAGAATTCTTTCTAGTGTGTTCTTGATTGGGTCAAGGGGTGCAAACCTTGAATCCAATTTCTCTGTTGTAGGGCTTTCATTGTATCCTGAATGCATTATTTCACATTACCTGTTGCAATCGCCAATTCATATTGGGAGGGTAGAAATAATCGTCTAAAAGAAATCTTATGAGCCTTGAAAGTTTGGAGTACAACAATTTCATTTAGTGTTATCATCCTCTGTTTTTAACCATATTTTCCAACAGTTTTAGATGATTAGTTTCTAACAAGGGAGGGTGATTTTATCAAAATATTTGGTGTTATCTGAATCATTGAGTGGACCAACACAACTAATTTTCAACGGGTCTTACAAACAGAAAGACATCGTGACTGGGTTTTCATTTTTAACCTAAAGGATATTTATTTCGTGAAGAAAAGAAGAGAGGGGGAAACCTACAAGAACTGTGAAAAGTGATGTTGTGATTCCACCCCGAGATACATCTACATGAGGAAAACGGTTACTAAAATAACGGTACATAAATTTGGATGTTAATTTATGAATCGACGGGTTTCAAAACTCCCAAGTGGTGGAAGTCTGACAACGAAGGAAAAAGATTAGTACCATTTTATATTTGCTAGCTATTAGCATGATACCGTGATATATTTCTATTGTATCCTATTCTTCTTAATACTGAAAGGTTGTGTCCTTTAGTTGTTCAATTAAATGAGCAGAGGGTTTGAATAGATGCATGATACCTTGATCATATATATATATATATCCTATTCTTGAACCGTTGTATTAGAGAAGTTATTTTTGAGATACAGAACCATTATGCATGATACACCGAGATTATGAGAATTGAAATGCTAGCAATTTCCTTGTTGATGCATTTAGTGGAATTTCATGGGTAAATTTCGTTTGGGAATATACCGTGAAACTGGTGACTACAATCACACATGAAATCCACTGGGAAATTCAAAGAACATTTAAACTGCTTTCCTAAAATTCCTTACTATATTGGTAGTTCCATCGAGACATTTAACGTCATCATCTATTGGAATAGGCATGTGTGATTCTATGAATCACTGTTATCCTTCCCTAAGTTCCCTTGGGCTACGACCCTTTTTACAAATGTAGGGAAGATGATTGAAGCTTTTCCTAAACCATTATTACTGTACAGGGGATAGTTGTATTCTTAGTATGAATAATTGTCTGCCAGATCGAAATGATCCGGGATTAAATTTTTGGTAATTGCGGATTTGGGAGTATTCATGGAAAACATGAATAAGTGTCTGGTAACTTTGGTTGATAGAGAAGAGTGGTAACATGAATCCTTGAGACTCATAGTGGTTTTCATGACATCTCGTGATGATCATGTAATATGAGGACTAGGAATCTTTTGTAATCACTAGCCGGGGCATCAAAATTCTCAAGATTCTGACCCTGCCCTTTCCCTTGTTGACATTTAGATGTGACTGGTAACCATTATGTGTTCGCTATAGGAACCATAGTGGATACATGTCAAATATTACAAGTGGGAAAGAAATGCTCACTTGAACATGGAGAGGTCATGTCTTTGCTTATAGTAACACATATTTTCTTATATAAGGGTAACGGTTTACATATTTTAAATGTAACCGAATACACTAGCACAAATTGGAAGATCTGCGGAAGAGAGCCAAGTCCAAAGGATTGGATTTGAAAATTTCTTTAGAGATCAAGGGTGTGCAAGTACGAGAAATGTGAAAACTTGTAAGCAATCGTGATTCATGACATTGAGTTGCATTTAAGATTATCATGAAACTGGGGGAGCAATTATATGACAATGTCATAAAATTTCCGGTTGTTAAGCTATTTTACAACCAAGATCATCATTATTGTCGATATAACAATTGCACGATATGAGCATAATTCTTGCGATAAGAATTATAGGTTCCATAATATGGAAATTGGTATGTCTTAAATGACATCGAAGGAAAGTGGAATACCGGTGAATATGTAACATATTGGAAGATTGGGCGGCCGACCAAATATCCAACGATGAGGTGTTACGATATTACCGATGCATAAATTATCAACATTTGCATTACATAATGTAAAATGATAAACATACATTGTCTATGTAATTGGGTATAAATTTGTAGAGGATTGGGCATGAGTAGAGAAGTTACTCATCGTGATAATGTGCTTGTTGAAATAGCAAGTAAGTTGCCTACAAATTTTCTATGCCTCTAGTGTATGCAAGTCTATAATGACTTCTTGTGAATTAACGGTAAATGTTAATTAGAATCACTAGAGAAGTTACAATTATTTTGTAAAATCAAATAGGAACATTTTTAATAATGTTTTCAGAATTGATTGCATGAGTAGATGCAATTAATGAGGAGGAATGGCTTAGAACCTAACTTGTAGAGATCCCATTTTTGGAAGAAACCATCTCAAGCGGTCTTGATTAGTTGTGAATCAGGCTATGATCTACAGCGTCTCTAACAAATACTTATAATGAAAGGTCAAGACATACAAGTCTTGTACATTGAACGGTAAGTCAATTACTCAAGAAAGGAGTAATTTCACTTAACCATTGAAACGGAGAAAAACTTGGAAGACCTATCTATGAAAAGTCTCCCAAAGGAAATGTTTTCAATGAAGTATAAAAAAATGGGACTAAGGTCTGTGAAGGAAGGTTGATCTCCCATAGCAGAAACCCAACCTATGTTTTGAAAAAGATAAACAAGGTTCAATGTGGTACCAACAAGTTATGGATGTAGATTATGGAGCACTAATGTAAAACTTCCCATTTCTAATTAGTGTTGGGTTCTGCAAGAAAATAGGATGGATGTAAATCCTTAATGAGTCTATGATTAGTAAAAGGTGTATCGCAGAAACACCTTCGAGACTTACCTATATGAGTATGGAAATCAGGTCGTTTCCTAAGAGAAAAAGACCGTTCTCTAAAGAAGACTCATGAATCAAGGACATAAGCACATGGCTATTAATGTGCTTGGCTACAGAACACATGATTTATGGAATCAATATGTGTGGAGACTCCGGTTTTATCATAAGGGATACTTGGTTCAAGACTAGTTTCACCATAGAATCTCGATAAGGCTTTGAGTTTCTTACACTAAGTGAAGGTTCAAATCCAAAAGATACCTATCATTTATGTGTTGATTTCAACGATGATGCTTAGTCTCAATTGTGCTTGAACTACGTTGGCTTGATCCCACTCGGGTACATAGGCAGTCACTTCGGTGATGCAGTCACTCTGATTTTAAAATTTCTTACTTTCATTTTTTTTATTGAAAATAGGGGGAGATTGTTGGATATTTTAAATATCTTAGAAAATAAAATTATTTTCGGTTTTGGTTTTCCGCTATGAGGGGGAAGTGTTCTGTGTTGAATAAACACAATGGATGTTAGTTGGAGATGAAGAGACACCTCTAACAGGTGTGATGGTTCATAAAGGACACATCCATTCCCAATAGACACTTTATGTGTCTTTTGGAAGTGAAGAGGCAGCTCCAATAGGCATGAATATCCCTATAAGTAGTGAAGGTATTCTCCCATTCTTAACAATGAATTCAACCTGTTTTTTTTTTCTCTTTCTAAAGTATCATCAGAATTCTTTCTAGTGTGTTCTTGATTGGGTCAAGGGGTGCAAACCTTGAATCCAATTTCTCTGTTGTAGGGCTTTCATTGTATCATGAAGGCATTATTTCGTATACCTGTTGCAATCGCCAATTGATATTGGGAGGATAGAAATAATCGTCTAAAAGAAATCTTATGAGCCTTTTGGAGTACAACAATTTCATTTAATGTTATCATCCTCTGTTTTTACCCATATTTTCCAACACGAGGTGTGAACGCCAAATCATCTAGAATCGCGCTCCTCACCAACTGACCAATAAAATAAACCTTTTAAGCTTGCACTTGTGCCCATCGTACCTAATACACAATATACAAGCTCGTGCCGATAAGAGAAATATCCCTTGGGAATGCAAAGTATATATGCTTCATATGAACAAAAAATAATCAATGATTTTCGTGGCTTCAAAAGGCTTATACAAGCAACAAGTAAAAAACGGATTAATAAGCAGCAACGTTAATAAACCCGTCACTCTATAGTATCGCAAATCTTAACTTGTATATATACTTATATACCTATCCTAGGAAACTTAATTAGAGCATGAAACCTTAGCCCAAGTCTTGACATCTCAATGAATACTTAAAGAGATGAGCGTAACATCCAGCTATGTTGCAAAAAAAAATTCAGGTGTATATAGATATTTAAAGCGTAGCTTATCAATCTGTAAATCTAGTTAATTACTTGTACTTTTGACACACGATTCAATCATCAATTCACCAATACTATTTCGGTCCAAATGGCAAATGTTATCAACCTGATATCTCAATCACCGATTCACCGTTAATTGTTATTAGTTCCTAGTATTTTTTACAGTTCATGTTTACCACCATTTTGAAAGATAATACTGTGCTATGAATCTTAAAAGACAAATTATACAACATCCTATATAATGAATTTCAACATAAAAATATGGAAGCAAATTAACAAAAATCCATTGTATAATTTAGAAAAGAAAAAACAAACTTTAAAATTGATACCAAACCCATTTCATAAAATCCATCAACAAGTAAATTAAGGGTTTGCCGAATGTCAATTAGATAAGGAAGATTAGAGAAAACAAATTTCAAATCTAAATCCAAATAAGAAGGAAGAAAAAAAAACGCGCAATTGAGGGATATCCAAACTAATTGGGGATATAGCTAGAGGACAAAATTGGTGTCCCAATAGCAATTCTGGGTGACCCCCTATGTAATTATTTTTTTAATTCCTAATCTAGCCCTGACTAATACTAATTAGTGAATAATTATAATTAGTAAAAATGTTAAGTATTTGGGGGATAGATTAGTTTGATTTTTTTTTAATTTGTGTGAGTGAGGAGTTGAAGTAGGGGAAAAAAATTGAGTGGAATTTTTTTTTTTGAAAATGGAAGACGATTGTGATGAGAGAATTGCAGCTAAGAGGTTGAAAATTTGATTTTTTGTCTTTGAATCCACCATTGTTGTAGCTGAAAAAGCTCGGTGCCGGCATGGTATTCAACAAAAAACCCATGCCGGCTGTTGGTGCAAAATTAATCACCCCAACAATCTTCGAGATGTGCGTATGATGATCAAATCACCGCCGTTGATGAAGAATCTCCAAACAATTGATCAAAAAAGGTGGGGGGTACCTGCAAAAACACTCCGATGCTAAAATCAGCGGATGTTCTATGCAAGTAGGTTGTTAGGAAAAGGAAAGAAGTTGTGTACCTTTTGTGCTGAGATTTAGCCTCTATATATAGGCAGAACTAGATGTAGATTTAGGTTTTGATAGTTATCCCAATAACTTCCCTCATCTGTATAAAAATCCCAAAACACGTCCAGATTCATGATAAACCCTAATATTTATCATAATCCTTATTTATCTTGAATAATAATTATCTTGAATAATTATTAATATTCCAGATAATTATCCCTTTAATTTAGGATCATGTATTTATCTCAAACAATATTAATAATTATAAATAAATATTCAAGACTCATGGGCTTCAATAATAAGCCTAGTGGGTTTCCACAATAAACCCACTGGTTTTCCTAACAACCCAAACCCAGGCTTCCACAATAAGCCATGTGGGTTTCCACAATAAACCCACCGGTTTCTACAATAAACCGTACCAGGCTTCCACAATAAGCCATGTGGGTCTCCACAATAGACCCACCGGTTTCCACAATAAACCGTACCAGGCTTCCACAATAAGCCATGTGGGTCTCCACAATAGACCCATCGGTTTCCACAATAAACCGTACTAGGCTTCCACAATAATCCATGTGGGTCTCCACAATAGACCCACTGGTTTCCACAATAAACTGTACTATGCCCATTCCGAATATCTTGAGCGGCACGCACGTACACTATTTATATAGGGTACAAACATCGCCCCCTCTTAATTCTCAACTTGTTGATGGATTAAGAAAATCAAAAGAAGAGCTAACCTTCGGGGCTCGCTCCAATTCGCCATATGCTTCTTATCCGATAACCTTTCTTGTCCTTGGCCAGCTTGTTGTGTGGATTTGCCCCAAAGTCGACCATATGCCAAACAGATCGGCATGTTATGTCCTCTTGCTCTCCATTTAGCTAACAATTGACCGACATGTTGGTGTGACATCGACGATACGCTTCGCACCCAACCAAACAGACCATACCGACATGTTAGGCTTCCATAATAAGCCATGTGGGTTTCTACTATAAACCCAACGGTTTCCACAATAAAACATACTAGGCTTCCACAATAAGCCATGTGGGTTTCCACAATAAACCCACCGGTTTCCACAATAAACCGTCCTAGGCTTCCACAATAAGCCATGTGGGTTTCCATAATAAACCCACCGGTTTTCACAATAAACCTTGCTAGGCTTCCATAATAAGCCATGTGGGTCTCCACATTAGACCCACCGGTTTCCACAATAAACCGTACTAGGCTTCCACAATAAGCCATGTGGGTCTCCACAATAGACCCACCGGTTTCCACAACAAACCGTACAAGGCTTCCACAATAAGCCATGTGGGTCTCCACAATAGACCCACCGGTTTCCGTAATAAACCGTACAAGGCTTCCACAATAAGCCATGTGGGTCTCCACAATAGACCCACCGGTTTCCACAATAAACCGTACAAGGCTCCCACAATAAGCCATGTGGGTCTCCACAATAGACCCACCGGTTTCCACAATAGACCCACCGGAATAGGCTTCCACAATAAGCCATGCGGGTTTCCACAATAAACCCACCGATTTCCACAATAAACCGGGCTAGGCTTCCACAATAAGCCATGCGGGTTTCCACAATAAACCCACCGGTTTCCACAATAAACCGGGTTAGGCTTCCACGATAAGCCATGCGGGTTTCCACAATAAACCCACCGGTTTCCACAATAAACCGGGCTAGGCTTCCACAATAAGCCATGCGGGTTTCCACAATAAACCCACCGGTTTCCACAATAAACCAGGCTAGGCTTCCACAATAAGCCATGTGGGTTTCCACAATAAACCCACCGGTTTCCACAATAAACCGTGTTAGGCTTCCACAATAAGCCATGTGGGTTTCCACAATAAACCCACCGGTTTCCACAATAAACCGGGCTAGGCTTCCACAATAAGCCATGCGAGTTTCCACAATAAACCCACCGGTTTCCACAATAAACCGGTCTAGGATTCCACAATAAGCCAGATGAGTTCTTTCATATTTCTCCTTTGCTCCTCTCGCTCCAATACGTTCAATGATATTGAGATGCGTCCAGGCTTGTATCAACATTTTCAAGTACTCAGATGTACTCCAAAAATTCCTTGTACAAAATACTCACGTACTAGCTTGCCAAGCAGGGCAATGATAACCCATTTTCCAGCAAAAAGGCCCACGCGATACTCCTGCATAGCTTTATGCCATGTTGATCCGATTATTCCTTTGTGAATGTCTCAATAGCTCTATGCCTTTGTGCGGTCTTCTTACTGGTGCTACATGTCATAGTGTTCAGTTAGCTGATACTAGTTGACACGTCACTGTTACTGTCGCGTCAATATTATGTTGGAGGGAGGAACTATAAAAAAATATCGCCTCGAACTCCTCCACAATTTTATCTTGTGCGGCAGTCAATCGTGCCTTAAAAAAGTGGTGCTCCATTCACCGTATTCATCATAAACGGCGATCATCATCTTTATTCTTCTTCTCAAGTAAATACTCTGTCGTAACTTTGGTACGAGGTGCTTTTATTAAAGCCAAATATCTCTTTTGCAGTATGTCATGCCTCAAATTCCAACGAAATTACGAAGAAACAAACTGCTAGATAAAGACTGGGGGTTACCTATATGGTACAGGTCGCCAGTTTGCTTTGCACAGCTTCCCGTCTTCCTTTCCTATGTGGTATAGGTCGCCAGTTTGCTTTGCGCAGCTTCCTGTCTTCCTTTCCTAGACGCGAGGGTATTCACACGCAGGTGTCACTCTCCTTTGATTGCATGCTCGGCGACACTTTATCCGCCCCCAATATCTATAGATATATTCCCAAGTAGAAAAGACGCCCCCATGTGAAGCAGGAACTAGATCTATTATATCCGTTCCTCACTTGCTAGACGGCTCTAGGCTTATGATAACATATATTTATATTGTCTTCTTATTTCTGGTTCCACCATGATTTTTCCTTTTGGAATCGCTCAAGCGGGACATTATAAAGACGCCCCCAACTGTAATAACAAGGCTAGCGCCTGCTGCTCGATGAGACTGTGTGCTTGCCAACTTGCAAGTCTTTCATACTCGCATGCAAGACGAGATTTTATGCTTGCGATAAGAGCAAGACTTATTTGCTCACCTGAAAGGTGAGGCTTCAAGTGCTTGCGAAGTGATGCAAGGCTAAATGTTGAAGGGTCTAAGCAATCCTCATCTTGAACTCGATCGTGTCGCTGCCCCAAGTGCATATAAAAGTTTCTCGAACACTGGATTTTTTTCTTCCATGTTGTAGGAAATTCAAAGAGGATTCCAACGAGCCAAAATTCACTCAATTCGGACTTAAAATGAAGAAACTATTGATGAAACAAGTTTCCAACGAAGTGCGCGTGTCGTTGGTGATGTGTCACTGCTGACTGTGCAGAATCACTGACGTGTCACTGCTGACTGGGATGACACCGCTGACGTGGTAACAAAATGGTGCTGACGTGGCACCCGGAAACGCTGACGTGGCATATGTGTTGGTCGATGACGTGGCAACTAAGATGATGATGTGGTAGCTGACGTGGCACACCACAAAACTGTCTGCTGACTGGAAGCTGACGTGGACGCCGATGTGGCGTGCTGACTTGAACAGATTTGCTAACGTGGTGCTGCTAACTGTGCAAGCAGTGCTGACGCGTCGCTGTTTGGGCGAAAATATCCGCACGTGTTAAGACTTGGGGGTGTAAACATCTAGCTTTCATAGCGGCTCGGCTAGGCTTGCTAATACGGCTCGAACAACTCGGCTTGAAACGACGGCTTGAGTCGTAACGCTTGGCTCATCTCCGAGCATCTCGAATAGCTCGGCTCGGCTTGGAGCTGCTAGCTTGGGAGTAGGTGTTTTGTCAAGTCTGCAACACCTATTTCTGTTACTTTCAGAAACTGTTTCTGCTGCTGCTTTCTCGACAGTTTCTACAACTGTTATCGCTATGGTTTATTCAACTCTTGCAACGCTTTCTCTAACATCTTGTCACGGTTTTTTCAAGATTCGCAATAACTCCTTTAATTTTGCAATGGTTCTAGTTCTTCTGCAACGCTTATGGAAGAACCCTAACTTTTATTTGTTTCTCTTTTCACAGCTGGTTTCCCGTGAAAAGTATTTCGGTGAACAGTACTTCCTGCGAACAGTACCATCGTGTACAGTTCTTTCCGGCGAACATGTGAACAGTATTCCAGCGAACGTTGAACGATATTCCTGGAACAGTACTTCCGTGATCAGGTGAACAGTGTTCCGGCAAACAGTACTTTCGGTAAACAGTACCCTTTCCGTGAACAATATTCCGGTAAATGTGTGAACAGTGCTTCCGTAAATAGTATTCTGGTGAACAGTACTTCCGACTAACATTGAACAGTATTCCGGCGAACATGTGAACGGTATTCCGGGAAAGTACTTCCGCGATAAGGCGAACAGTGTTCCTGTAAACAGTACTTCGGCGATCAGGTGAACAGTGCTTCAGAAACAGTATTTCGGTAATTAAATGAACAGTATTCCGGTGAACAATACTTGAGCGAACAGGTGAACAGTGATTTTGAAAGCCTAGTTTTCGAAAATACTCGGAGAACACGATCTTTTCTCGTGATCCCCTTAGTCGGTGCCAAAAGATGTTGGTGCAAAATTAATCACCCCAACAATCTTTGAGATGTGCGTATGATGATCAAATCACCGCCGTTGATGAAGAATCTCCAAACAATTGATCAAAAAAGGTGGGGGGGTACCTGCAAAAACACTCCGATGCTAAAATCAGCGGATGTTCTATGCAAGTAGGTTGTTAGGAAAAGGAAAGAAGTTATGTACCTTTTGTGCTGAGATTTAGCCTCTATATATAGGCAGAACTAGATGTAAATTTAGGGTTTTGATAGTTATCCCAATAACTTCCCTCATCTGTATAAAAATCCCAAAACACGTCCAGATTCATGATAAACCCTAATATTTATCATAATCCTTATTTATCTTGAATAATAATTATCTTGAATAATTATTAATATTCCAGATAATTATCCCTTTATGGAAGATGGAGTTCTTCTTCGCTACAGTAAAGTTCTTCTTCGATTTAATACAGCGAGGTGAAGTTCTTCTTCACTGGGTGGAATTCTTCTTCGTTGGGTGCTTGTGATTTCCTTGATCATTTACAAACGAGGTGAAGTTCTTCTTCGTTGTTGCTTGTGAGCCATGGCTAGATCTAGTTTACTTTCCCCTATCACATACGAAATTTTGATTGTTTTTCCTTAGTTTTTTGTTTATGAATTTGCGTTGATTTGATTAGTTTTGGCTTGTGATTCGTTTATGGAATAATCTAGATGATTTTCGCTAGATTTTCTTGTGACAATTCGAACTGCTACAGTAAAATTTGGTTTTCCCTGAACTACTACAGTAAAATTTGGTTTTTACTGTAGCGTTTTTTTTTACTGTTTTTTTTTTTCCCTGTTAGTTTTCTACCCAGCGTCAATGCCAAGAGCTACTCGATCTCGGGCCTCGTTACACCATTATGGCTCACCATCGCTGCAGGCATCCTCATCCCATTCGTCGATGGTTGCGGATTCTCCTTCGAGTACTACAACAACTTCCAGCGATGTTTGTCACTGCCCTTTCAAGGGTATTCATGAATGCTCTGACGGAGTTCATGGAAGGGGTTATGTGAAGGGGTCCTTCATCAAACACCTGCATGATAAACATTTGTTCTCTGATTCTAGTAAACAAACTATCAGAGACTTGATTGGCAGTGATTTGTATGTCTATCGAAGTTTAGAGACGATTAGCCGCAACTGCGCATGTGGCTGTGTAGCAGGTGTTTGGTTTTACATGCTTGGTCGAAGCCGTGTAAGGGAAGACATGGTGTTGTGCATGACTGTATTCTAGGGCCATCCAATGGAGTTGGAGTCTTAATTCACGGACTGGACAAGCCAGGGAACGTTCATTTGGAGAATTTTTCAGATGGTGTTCACTCTGCCGAGGACTCTTCTATTGCAGCAGTTATAGAGCCTTTATCCACGGACTTGCTGAATGCTGTTTTTCAGCGTCAGTTTGCTACGGTTTCATGCATTCCCAACAAGTGCAGGTTGGCTTTCTCGAGGGCTCTAAAAGGATGTCTTGATAGGATTCTGGCGAACTCGTCTGTGCTGTCTCATTGGCTGCAGTTGTTACTCCTGCCTGTTTGCACTTTGTCATTGTTTCTTCCTAAGTGTGTTCTTGAGAGGAAGTCGAGTAATCGCAAGCGTTCAGGCGACTGCTATTCTCCAAGCTCTTCTTGAGTGGAATGAACCTAATGGGTGTTTTTCGTTGGTCAATAAACTACTCCAAATGCTTAGGATCGGTGGAGTTACGTTGATGGGAGGAAGGGTATTGAGAAGCAGCACATAGCAAACAACATCGCAGCTTGTAGACGGAAGTTAAACGCCGGACATTTTGCTGCCGCGATTCGGGTGCTGTCCTCTTCGGGTGTTGCTCCTTATGAAGACAACACTTATGTGGATTTGCTTGGCAAGCATCCCTTTGCCCCTCCCCCGGAGGTTCCCTTGGAGGATTTCTCCACGGATTCTATTTTTGTTGCTCCTAAGGCTGTCCTGGGAGCCATCAAAAGTTTCCCTAAAGGCACGTCGTGTGGTCGTGATGGCCTTCGTGCGCAAGCACTTGGTTGATGTTTTTAGTGGTGCGGCGGCCGCAGTGGCGGATAACTTGCTTTCGTCTATTTCCGGGGTTGTCAATCTTTGGTTGGCCGGCAAATGTCCCATTGAATTAGGCGAATATATTGCTAGCGCACCATTGACGCCTTTGCTTAAACCTGGTGGGGGTCTCAGGCCCATTGCTGTTGGTACGGTGTGGCGCAGATTGGTTTCCAAAGTGGCAGCCTTCGCCGTTGGGAAAGACATGACATCTTATTTAGGAGATTACCAATTCGGGGTTGGTGTTCCTGTAGGCGGTGAAGGTATTTTACATGCTGTAAATCGCCTTTTGGAGATGAAGGGTCATTCAGACAAAATGTCAATGTTGTTAATTGACTTTTGTAATGCCTTTAATATGGTGAGCAGATCTCAGCTCATCAAGGAAGTCCGCCTACATTGCCCATGTATTTCTCGTTGGGTAGAATTTTGCTACCTTCGTCCGGCTAAGCTTTATTATGGCCAATATATTTTGTCTTCTGCACTGGGAGTGCAACAAGGCGATCCCCTCGGTCCCTTGCTTTTTGCTCTTACCCTTCACCCTTTAGTGAAGTCTATTGCTTCTCGTTGTACTCTTGATTTACATGCTTGGTATTTGGATGATGGTACAATTGTGGGTGATACTTTAGAGGTGGCTAAGGCCTTGCGCATAATTGAAACAGAAGGCCCAAGTAGGGGGTTGCATCTAAATATAAAGAAAACGGAAGTATTTTGGCCTTCCGTCGATCCTAGAAGAACAACAGATGGTGTTTTCCCCGCGGAAATTGGTAGACCTTCTAAGGGTGTTAAACTTTTGGGTGGTCCTGTGAGTTTGGATATGGACTTTATTAGCGACATGTTATTGAACAGGGTGTATAAAACTGTTCAATTAATGGAATCGATCAAAAAACTCAGGGATCCACAAAGTGAGATGCCTTTCTTTGCAAGAAACTGCTTTGGGGTTTCTAGACTTTATTTTGCAATGCGCACCACCAATCCTGCTGCTCTTCAACCTGTTGTCGATCTTTTTGATGAGAAGCTTTTTCAGTATTTGAGGCTTCTTATTACTGGTGATGCTGCGGGCTTTGGTCCTCTACAGAAGAGATTGGCTACCTTGCCTATCAAGGATGGTGGTCTTGGTATTTATACTATGGCTGACACTCGTGCTTATTGTTTTCTTGCTTCTCAGTGTCAGACTACATCTGTGCAGAAAGTGATCCTTGGTGATTTATTTTCAACAGACAGAGGTTCAGCCTATCGGTTGGCTCTTCATACCTTTACCCAGGTATGTGGATTACCGTCTACTTACTGTGTCGATGATTCTGCCCCCCCTTCCATGAACTCCCTAGCAGTAGTTTATTTTGATGCAGTCAAGAAGCAAGTCCCAGACAAATTTCATATGTCAGAAAGAGACTCCGCTCTATGGCAATGTAACCGTGTCAAGCATGCCCAAGATTATCTCTTGGCGGTTCCCATTAGTGGGCTCAACCAATGCCTTGGGCCTCGACAATTTAGAGCTGTGCTTTGCTATCGGCTTGGTATTCCTCTGTTTGTTGATAATAGTCTTTGCCCAAGTTGCAATAAATCTATGGACATTTTTGGAGATCACGCGCTTCATTGTGCTAAGGATATTGGTTATAAGTTTCGTCATGATGTTGTTCGTGACGTCGTTTTTGATATATGCTACAAAGCCAATGTGCCTGCACACAAGGAGGTTCCTCTCGGTCTTCGCTCAGATGATGGTAAAGACCTTAAGCCTGCTGATATCCTTGTCCTTAACTGGGAAAATGGGAAAGATGTTTGTATGGATGTTACAGGTGTTTCTCCCTTCACTGGTGATGGTGTGCGCTCTTTTGTCCCTGGCAAGGCTATTTCTGGTGCTGTTTCGCGTAAACATACCAAGTATATGGACAAGTGTGTTTCACATGGATATGGGTTGGGGGTCTTGGCCTTTACAACCTTAGGCGAACTCGGTGAGGATACTTTAGCCTTTTTCAAGCGTCTAAAGAATTGTTTCTTTAGTAATGACGCTAGTTGCGGATTAGGTAAGTTTATTTTTTATAGATTAGGCGTTGCTATTCAGAAAGGAGTTGGAGCTCAGCTTGTAGCCAGGCTTCCAACCAAAACCTTTGTATGAGAGAATTTTTAAAAACATCAATATTTCATATTAATAATTATAAATATATATACAAGACTCATGGGCTTCAATAATAAGCCTAGTGGGTTTCCACAATAAACCCACTGGTTTCCCTAACAACCCAAACCCAGGCTTCCACAATAAGCCATATGGGTTTCCACAATAAACCCACCGGTTTCTACAATAAACCGTACCAGGCTTCCACAATAAGCCATGTGGGTCTCCACAATAGACCCACCGGTTTCCACAATAAACTGTACCAGGCTTCCACAATAAGCCATGTGGGTCTCCATAATAGACCCATCGGTTTCCACAATAAACCGTACTTGGCTTCCACAATAATCCATGTGGGTCTCCACAATAGACCCACTGGTTTCCACAATAAACTGTACTATGCCCATTCCGAATAGCTTGAGCGGCACGCACGTACACTATTTATATAGGGTACAAACACCGGCATTGTTGGAAATGTGCATAAATTATTGCCACTATCCGGGGGGTTCGGGGGGGCGTAGCTCCCTCTCGTTACGATTTTTTTCTGGTTTTGATCTTAAGAATGTTGATTTTTTTTTTCTGGTTTTGAACAGGTACCGGCATGGTAATCTAGTTTTCGAGCATGCCGGAACTACTTCCGGCATGGTTTTTGCTTAAATTTCTATGCCGGAACATGATGAAAAGTATCCAGAAACTTGATTTTTTTTTTCACTTGACTACCGGCATGGAAAGATTTATATCGAGCATGCCGGAACTCAGTACCGGCATTGAATTTCATCACTTCCGGCATGGTCTTCATCATTTCCGACATGTTCTTCATCACTTCCGGCGTGGTCTTCATCCTAAATAACCATGCCGGAACTCACTTCCGGCGGGGTATTCATCTTATAATTCTGTGCCGGCACATGATGAAAAGTATCCAGAAACTTGATTTTTTTTTTCACTTGACTACCGGCATGGATATATTTATATCGAACATGCCGGTACTTAAAACCGGCGTGGTATTCATCCCAGATTGAATGCTGGTACTTAAAACCGACGTGGTATTCATCCCAGATCGAATTCCGGTACTTAAAACCGGCGTGGTATTCATCCCAGATAGAATGCCGGTTTTGTGTAACTCGACTGTTTCAGCTATGTTTGGCGATTCTAACCTAAACCCATTGCTATAAATCGATGAAAACAATCATAAATGAGTTCAAAATCACTAACCTTCTCAAAGAAGCCATGACTGCGAGTGGTTGATCGTCCGAGTTCGCCGCGTCGTCCTCTTCTTCTTCTTCTTCTTCTTCTTTTTCTTCTTCATCTTCATCTTCTTCAGCAATCACTAACCTTCTCAAAGAACAATGAAGAAGAAAAAAATCAAAACCCTAACTGTGCCGGCAATCAAATGAAATTGGGGGATAAACTTATTTGGTTTTTATATTTAATTGTTTTAGGGGAAAGGGCATAACAGTCTTTTCAATTAAGAAAGGGTATTTTGGTATTTTCATATTCAAAAGTTACCCCTTATCAGCCACCCCTGGTTGGGGGAAGTAATTCATATCCCCCAATTGCGGGTTAAAAAAAAAACCCAAATTACTGAAATTTCATTAAAAAAAAATCAGTATCATCTGACCTTTGAGTTGCGCAGGATAAACTCCTAGCCTCTCTTCTTCAAGCTTATGTGTTTTGTTGTCCAAAGATTCAACACAGGTGAGAATGAAGATGGAATAATAAAAGAAAAAAATATACCCGGGGAGAAGTTGAGAAGTTGCTTCTGGCAAGCCTGTTTGGATGCTGAAGTAGAAGTCAGAAGTGCTTCTCCAGAAGCAGAAGTCAGAAGTCCAGATTTTTTGCTTCACAAAAAATCGACTTTTCTGCTTCTAGAAATCATTCTGAAATTCTACACTCAAACTGACTTCTTGTTTTTTGACTTCTAGAAGTCAAAAAGCTACTTCTGGATGTGTATCCAAACGTGCTCCGGAAAAAAAAAAACTTTTTAACTTTTGGAAGTCGAAAAGTTGCTTGTGGTGGTGCATCCAAACATGCTATAAGTAATGGGTATAAGCCTTTTGAACCCACGAAAATCATTGATTATTTTTTGTTCATACGAAGCATATACTTAACATTCCCAAGGGATATTTCTCTTATCAACATGAGCTTGTAAATTGAACCTCTCTCCTCCTCCTTCTTTTTCTCCTCCTTCCTCTCAACGAAAAAACCTTCCCCGAGGCTTCTTCTTCTGCCCAGATCGGCTCTTTTTGGAGCAGATCTGGGCAGATCTCTTTTTTTTACTGCTCTTACAGTTGATTATTTCCATTTATGTTGTACTATTGTACTTAGTTTCATGTTTTTCAGTTTCGTTTGTAAGAATCTTGATCTAGTTTCTCATATTGTTAATGGCTTGTCCGGCTATTTGGTTTGGGTTTTCACTGGTTCTTCTATCTTAGTATGTTGTGTTAGTAGGGATGTAATAAATGTGGTTTGCAGTGACCTGAAGATTCACGTCGAGTTTCTCCGGGAGGGGGCTGACTTTGAAGAAACGCAAAATCATGCTTCTTCAACTAGGGAGACTAGTTGTTGGGTAATCAGTTGTTGTTATCTCTGGAAGATTCTTGATTTCTTTGCAAAATGGGTTTTTACTCTACCATCTAGAGTAAATGATTTATCTAATCCTATAATCGTTCTGGTATGTGTTCAATGGGTTACGGTTACAGATCTGGTGATTGTATGTATAAAGAACGGTGACGATCTTCGTCAGAAGAATTGGTACCCCATCTGTGATCAATATTTTTCCGGCGAGTCGAAAAATCCCGGTGATTTTTCAAGCGACTTGGGGAAGACGTGGATCAGAGTTGGCCTTACGGCATATTTCCTTTTGGAAGAAAGTTTCATCAGATCATCAAAAAAAAAAAAAAATTACCGAGTTGTGGATCACGATTCAACGATCCAAGCTCACCCGTACGTATGCGGGGTGTTACTTTTAGGTTTAGTATTACTGTTACTGTTCTATGAGTTGGTCACTGATATTGGATTCTGGTTACTCGAGATTCTGGTTACGCAAGATTCTGGTCACTTATGGAAATCACTGTATGTCACGTCCTGTATGTTATTATTTTGAGTCTTTGGTGTAACTTTCAGGGTTAGTCCCTGGTTTATTTATTAAAAAAAATATATTGCATATTAGGTACGGTGGGCATAAGGGCAAGCTTAAAAGGTTTGTTCTATTGGTCAGTTGGTGAGGAGCACGTCTCTAGATGATTTGGTGTTCACACCTCGTACTGAATCAACGAGGTTTTCTGTCTTCATTGTGATTACGCCCTTATATTTTTCTTGCTTTATACAATGGCCTTAGCTTCTTTGTATGGTAGTACACATTCACAAAAGATTGTTTGACCCCGTTAACCATATAATCTTAATTTTTTCTCATTTTGCCCCCACTTGATGCAATATTTACGAGCAAACCAAGCCTAATCTAACCAAATTTCAAAAATGAGTGGGGTCGACGGACCCCATTTGTCTCTTATTGTCTCCGTCCCTGATCTACATATCTCATACCTAAATATTTTAATAGTGTGTTTAACTTTTTGACTTTAATTTGGGTGTATTTCTAGAAACAAAAAAACGACTTTTTGCGAAGTAAAATATCTTTGATTTTGGTTATTGTTTTTGATATCCAAACAAGCTATACGTACTTGGTGTTTGGTGTTTACATGTTGTCATTTGTTTAACGAAACATAAGCCATTTTTCTGCTTCATGGAGGTGCATACGGAACACCTCATATTAGAAGCTTGAACTCTAAATATATTCACTCACTTAAAGTGACACTGCATTTTTTATGTAACGGCAAGTCCCTAGAAATCTCAAGCGATACGGTAGTTAGGGCATTCATGAATTGTATAGTGGCATGGTATGCCTTACCATTTTACTTCATTTTTCTGCTAAATATGCCTTGCCATTTTACTCAAATTCATGGTGTATATTGAAAGTTAAATGTAGTCCGACCAAACAAAACAAAACAAAAAACTGATCGTCAATTTAAAACGAAACAAAACAAAAAGACAAGATAACCAGAATAAGTAATTTGTAGTAACTACTGTAGCAAAAGAAATTAACAGCGCACATGATCCTAGAACGAGGCAGTGGTTAAAATATAAATGTGATCTTTAAAGCCATAACATTCCAAGTAACACATAGCACCATCATGATATATAGCAATTAATAAACATAGTAGTGTGTGACGTTTGGTGATGGACCAACATTTACAGCTGCAATAAATTCGAGATTTTTCTAGAAGGGACTACTCCACCTCCTCAATCATTCAAGGACAAAAGATCAACTAAAATAATTAGCCTTTAAGGTTGCTAAACACGTGTAATTATATATCTTCACCGACTCTAGTTCTTTGGCTATAAATAGCCAAGAAGGAAACATGTAAAATAAGAGATAATAATAAACTCCCTTGATTCCCTCTTTCATTCTTCTGATCTTGTCTAGTTAGTGTATATGAGATATTACTAATTAATTAGAAAGAGAAACGAAAAGGGAACTCCCACTGATTCCTTTTCTTTCTTCTCATCTTTCTTTCTTCTTCTTGGTTTTATGCATATACTAAATAATAGTAACGAGAGAGATTGAGATGATGATAATATAGAACGTTATCAGCACGAATTGCTCTGTGGTGATCGGCGTTGGGCTGACGATACGGAAAAGGATAATTCTCTTCAACCTTTGCATATTTAATTTAATTGCTTCTAAGTAATTTTATGCATATAATTTTTATTATGTCTAACTTTGTTTCCTATTTTGATTAGGATTTGTTAAAGAGAGAGTTAGACATATTACCGTATTTGTATGTGCTATTTGGAGTACAGAAAATTATACGGTATACGAAGAGATATCCAAAGGAGAGTTTTATTATTTTCTTCCTTAGCCAACCAACGGAAGGTTTTTCCGCGTCCTCTAGGACAGCGTAGAGAATAAAATTTTCCTTTGTTGATACACCAATGATTTTTGGTATTAATGGTTTTAATATCGACAAAAGCAAGGAATTATTGCATCCTTGGGATAGAAATTTTTTAGTATTCCTTTGCTATAATAATCTCCAGAATTCAAAGTCGTTCCGCTTGAGATCGGAATGCGATGAAAATGAACACCGGGTTAACACGGTTAGCCAGTCTCTATCAGCGGTCTTTGAAATGAGCTGCAATTGATATTGAGACAATTTCTTTTAAGAAATAAAGAATATGTTCATATTTCAACTTTGATAAATTAATATTTCGTTGAGCCTAATGGACGAAATTGGAGATTTATCGGTATTATGTTAAAACCGTTTCACCGTTAATTTTTGTGGAAAATAGTTCGGCTTGATTTTAGAAAAGATATATGCACCGTATAAAATATAGTGGCGAGCAATAAGGAGAGCTGCATATTTTGCGCCCTTATGTGTTCCTACTAGTTTTACGGCATGCATTATATGCGCCTATTATATGCATCGGCGAGCTTTAAAGAGCTAGTGCTTAATTTGCACTTTGTATATGTTGTGTCAACAACACCGAGTGCTGCAAATGTTAACTGCACCTCGTAAATATACAAACGTCGAGCGATAATGAGTGTTGCATTTTTGTAAATGATATTTAGAGTTAATATCATGTCTTCTCGTCGCCTGAGCTATTACCTAAAATCCAGAATTTGGTGAATTAAATTTGCAACAGTACCTATGCAAATAAGTTTATTTTTGGCAAAGAAGGAAAATACAATTGTGGTAGACATATTTTTGAATATGGGAACCACAATAGTTCTCGGGTTTTAAGAACCTGATAAATCCCGTACCACCAAAAGTGGAGAAATACGGGACGGTAGCATAATGATTGGTTTGCCTAAGCCGTCTTTGAGCCTGGAAGAGCTCTGCTATCGTTGTGACATAAGATACATGGTACGTGCATATGAAATGCCGTTCATTGTTGTTGATCTCTATCGGTCGTCTTGGCAGGACTGGAACTGATATTGAGATAGTGTCTATGTTCACAGAATTTAATTTCTGATTTACACTGTTGATTTTACATGGAAATGTAAATTCTTTAATTTATTCCAGCTGGACAGTAAGCAAGAGAGGAAACCTGATCAGTCACCTCTCCTGGGCTACATGTTATTGTTATTTTTCTGCACCCAGTTTCTCCCTTAATAGGTAGAGTAATGAGGAACTGGATGTTCTGTTGATGAGACATTCCCGCCTAAGGATCAGGGAGAGAATCGTCGACGATATTGGTTAACTCCAATTATGTCTCATCTAAACTCTCACACCGAGAAGTGCCTGAGGTGTTGGAGATTACTCTGTTGCTATATTTTGCAAGAGTACGCTTGTTTGATTCGGCATATATTAAAATCCTTGCAAGACATGCCATGTAATCGCAACTATTATTTCGTCTGGAAATATGCTTGGAAGCATAGACGAAAAACCTCTTGTACGAGGTATGCCAATCTAATCAGATAACATCCATATTCTCTTTGAGTGATGAGTTGATATCTCTCCTGACGAGGAGCACATACATAAACGTTGCGTTGATATTTCATGGAGAGGAATATCCGCATGTTGAAACTGGGTACCAATGGATTATGGTATCCTCATACTCTGGAGAATGATGTTAGATCGTTTATTAACTGATTAATAACTTGATTGTCGATAATATTCAGAGTAGCTACTGAAATCGATGTGGATGGTTATCCCCCTTTGCAAAGGAATTATCGACAAAGTTCATATGATTGGAAGATATGGATCTCATTCCATATTGAGTTGTTCTCTCACTTGTATTTGTTTTTTGGGACCCCAGTCCTAGCATCCACGAACTTTAGTTCGAAATTTGATGCTTATAACAAAGTGTAATGAGAGAATTAAAGTCGCTTGTTATATAGCAATAATCTTGACAACGAGTTTCCACGGACACTAACCAGGTTCATGGGAGTATGGTCAGGTAGTCATACATGACTCGACATATCAACTGGATGGTAACCGTGTATCTATACTTGTATGGATTTTAAAAGAAACTCTTGTTTGTCAATCATTGATGTTGTATCATCCTAATAATGCTTTGGGCATTGATGGTTTGATGTTCTTGTGCATTTTGAACATATTAATCATGAAACCATTTTCATTTTTTTCTGTTTTAAGACATGCTATATTCCATCATTTTGTTACTATTCTACTACAAGATTTGCAAATTTGATGAGAAAATCTTCCCACCGTTTGGGGGAGGAAAGGCTGTCGCCTGAAAAACGGCGTGAAGTATCCTGGTTTGGACAAAGATAAACCAAGATGCATCTCATCTTGATGTTTTCAGCAATGACAGACATGAAGAAGATTTGATATCGTCAGGAATTGCAAATCAAGTTTCTCCATGAGAAGCTATGTATGTAGTAGTATGTGTGTCACTTAAAACACACCTTCAGCGTGGATGACTAGTTGATTTAAAATATTATGCACCTCCTGAGAGGAAGAGCCAGTCACAATCATTAAAAGATAGTTCTCTCAAAGAGACTATTAGTGGAAGATCAAATTTCTCTAAGTTCTCTTAATAAGAGAATGTCTCTTCAAAGGCTGTGGAACCTCATAATGAGAGGATTTCCTTAAGGCATGCATGAAATAGAGAAATTTGTGATCGTAATCCAATGATTGTTGATGATATAGTCAAAGTATCCACTGATACTGTGATAGATGATGTTGGTGTTGAACCACTCTCTATAAAGAATGTCATCAAAGGAATGATTGGATAAACGGGAAAGGAGAAATTCAGGCAGAATAATAATTTCTCATAAAATACATGGTTTTTGGTACTGCAACTAGAACACTCGATAACGTGAGCTACTCTTGGCCACAGACAAGTGTTTGCAGTTCCGACACCCGATAATGTAACCCCTAGTGGCTACAGGCGGGTATATGTGTATAATGAGAAAAATAAGTCAACTAATGGATAAAAGTCTTTACAGGAACCTGAGATGGATTTCTTTGTAACATATTCCCTATTATGGATGCAACTACCTCTTTGGTATTTGTCTGACAGTATTTTAAGGACTTGGCATGCATCTATTGGACGTGGTCACTGCAAATATGTATGATTAGATACAAACAACTGCATACAAATTCCTGAAGGTTTTTACCTATCAGTAGAAATTACCACGTCATATCCATTCGCTCAATAAGGACGAACATGGTCAATCGTCTAAGTGAATGCTTATTAAACCAGGGATATGTGAACCATCTTATGTGCTCATACAATGTGCATTTACTAGATTTGATGTATACAACATCTACTTTATTGGAACTTCTGAAGAATTCTCCAAAGCATAAAAATGCTTAAAGCAGAAGTTCGAGATGAAACTCTCGGTAAAACAAGGTCTCAATCTGTTGGTTGAGCATTGTAGATGGAAGTCCATTAATTTCGTCAACCTTAAGGGTTTAGACATGTTTAAATGGACAAGCTGACATGGTTTCAATCACCCGATCTCTTACAAGATTGATCGTTTTGCATCTCAACAATAAAGATGTATCATTCTGTGGTTTATATTACACAAAAGATGTGTAAATGGTATATTAGCTGAAATAAGCTCTAGATACCTGATATTGGGTTTGCGGTAAAACATATAAGCCTGGTTCTATCCAATACCAATATCGAGACATTGGTCCAAAGAAAGTTCCCCTTATCTTCGTGGTACCGTTAAGCTTGATCTTTTGCTTAAAAGATCGCTAGATGTCTCCCACTGAGAAAAGCTAATCATGCTGTTTAAGTTTTGATTTTGGCAGGTTTGTTAAAAGCAGCTAAAATATTTTCCTAACTAAAGTCTGGTTGTCAAGGATGCTCGTTTATCCTCCGATCGATTATGATTGTCCAGACAAAGCTAATAGAGAATATATAAAGGCTGGCACAACCAGATGATCATTAAGAAATTGCACAGAGGAAAATCAGACTGGTTTTTCTAAACTAAAGGAAGCTGGAGTTGCTGAAGACTTTAAAGGGTGGTTCGGAACTCTAAGCAGTACTACCGGGCATAATGATCAACCGAGAAGGCTTCTCATCAGGGGGAGTAAAGCCATAGAAGACTATGGATATGGGCATATTGGACATTACGTCGTGTACTCTTTTCCTTAGTCAAGGTTTTATCCCACTGGTTTTCCTTGTCAAGGTTTTTAATGAGGCATGCGAGTCCAATGATATCTGCAGTTCGACATGTTTGTACTCTTTTTCCTTCGTCTTGGTTTTTTTATCCCTCTGGGTTTTTCCGGGCAAGGTTTTAACGAGGCAACATCTGCAGATTTATCATTGTTCTGAGGACTCATATTTTCCTACGTTCAGATTTTGTCCCTCCGGGTTTTTCCTGACGAGGTTTTTAATGAGATAACAATCTTAGAACGGTGATCATCATCTAAAGAGGTGTATATATCCATGGATTTTCTTAAAATGCGGTTACCTGATAACTGCATGTATTATTTGATTCAGGCGCTCAGATTTTGTCCCAAGCGGTTTTCCTTGTGTAGGCGTTTAGGCTTTATCCCAAGTGGTTTTCCTGACGCAACTTTGACAGAGGAAGCATTTCATGGCGGTGACCAATCTCACTCCAAGTTCAGTTTTTCCTAAATGGTTTTTCCTGACACGGTTTCGGCAACGGGAGAAAATTCATGACGACCGTCATCACTTTAAAGCTACCGATGTTGTACTCTTTTCATTTCGATCGGATTTTGTTCCACTGGGTTTTTACCGACAAAATTTTAACAAGACAACGATCTTAGAAATGGTGGTCCAAGGGGGAGTAGTGTGTGACGTTTGGTGATGGACCAACATTTACAGCTGCAGTAAATTCGAGATTTTTCTAGAAGGGACTACTCCACCTCCTCAATCATTCAAGGACAAAAGATCAACTAAAATAATTAGCCTTTAAGGTTGCTAAACACGTGTAATTATATATCTTCACCGACTCTAGTTCTTTGGCTATAAATAGCCAAGAAGGAAACATGTAAAATAAGAGATAATAATAAACTCCCTTGATTCCCTCTTTCAATCTTCTGATCTTGTCTAGTTAGTGTATATGAGATATTACTAATTAATTAGAAAGAGAAACGAAAAGGGAACTCCCACTGATTCCTTTTCTTTCTTCTCATCTTTCTTTCTTCTTCTTGGTTTTATGCATATACTAAATAATAGTAACGAGAGAGATTGAGATGATGATAATATAGCACATAGCAAAATATAATGACTTCTCCTAAGTAAGTCTTACTGTTCTCATTTTCATTAATTTTTGTCTTAATTTCAGCTGTTTGCTTGATTCTTGTGAATATATCCGGAAAAGTCTTGTTTGACTGAAATGTAAGTATAGTTTGAAACATTGAACACATGGTTGTTGTATGCCTTCATGTTACATATAATTGGATGAAAATATAGCAATGAAATGGATTGGAGAATGAACACACATACATATTCTTGTTACACATAATTGTTCTTTCAACTATTTTCTATATATTAACCTCTTCTTCAAGGTTTATAGTTTCCACATTAAATTTGTGTAAGATTAGCTAACTCCCATCCCTTCTTAATTAGTCATGTTATCTTGAGTTAAAACAACAACAACCACACATAAATGGAGACCTTGGTTGGAACTAGTGGTTTACAAACATGAGTAAAGTTTCCTAACATATAATGGATATTTGATTTATATATAACTTCATTTTTTCTTTGGTTGCAGCTTTCTATTAATAAGTGAGTAGGTTTCTGCAAGTAATGCTACTAAATGGTCACAGCTGGGCATTCCCTTAAGAAGACATTCCTTGAATTCCTTGCATATCAAAGTAGCTTCTAAAAAAAGTGTTGTAATTCCAATTGTTTGTAGTGGGCACAGTTGGGTGAAAAAGGGAACTTGAAAACAAAATTTCCATTGTTGTGATGTGATGGAGCATTTATTTTAGTTTTGGTTTTCAACAAAGTGAATTTCTCTTCTGTTCTCTCTTTGTTTGTATCTTGTTATAGGGGCGGCATGGTTTATTAGAGAGGTGGCAGTGTGATAGTAATGTCCCTCTAGTTGGTTAGGGGATGTAAATTGACTAGATTACCCTTTTCACATTAAATGTACTAATCTACCCTTACTTTATAAGTTAAAAAGACCTAATTGTCCTCCCCTATTTATAAACCTAATGAATCAAAATAAACCAAATCAGTTTTCTTTTTTTCATCTTCATCTTCTCTTCTCCTCCTCTATCAACCATAAACACCATTAAATCTGAAATTTTCATCGTGTTCGATTAATCGGCGATTTAAAAAATTGATAATCGTTGATTGAAACCTATATTAGAGATGCCGAAGAAAAAGGTTAACGAAGATTGTAGCCGTTCTAATGAACCACATCCTCAATTAGGTCAAGAACATCAATTTGAAACTCCTCAACCGTCAAAATCAATCCCAATGACTTATATGAGGTATGTTTCCGAAAACCCAGTTAGGGTTTAGTCTATTGTGCATGATTTAAGTTAGTTTTGTATCAAAAATTAGGGTTTTGGATCGAAATTGAAACTGGAATTTATTTGTTGCATGTGACTTACGGTTGGTAATAACCCAGATACCAACCATAATTGTATAATTTGAAGAACATACGGTTGCTAACAACCCAAATACGAACCGTAACTTAAATTTTTTGATAATTAGGTTCAAGTACGGTTCATATCGAAACCTTAGTTAGGAACCGTAATTCCTTCTGTATGTTTCAAAGATTTTTTACGGTTCATATTTGCATCTCACTTACGAACCATACTTGTGTTACGGTTTATAACTTAATGAAATTTACCAACCGTACATTATCTTGTATGTTAAGAAATTTGAAGTAGTGATGTACGGTTCAAAAATGTGACAGAATTACTAACCGTAGTTTAGTTACGGTTTATCTCGGTTCTTTTTTTTAAGAACCGTAATTGATTAGTAATTGATGTGTTAGCTGCGGTTGATATATTTTCATTAGTTACAAACCGTAGTCGAGTTTCAGTTGGTCTTGATTCATTAGTTACAAACCGTAACTATGCTTGCTCACCAAAAAAAAATTTTATTTCGTTTTCTATATTATTTGTTCTACCCTTAGTAAATCAATCAATTGTAATGCTTGTGTAGGAATCCTGATAGAGTGAAGAAAAAAAGAGGAAACAACTTAACCCCGATTGATCATATGCCCACCCCTCGCGGTGACAAGCATTTAGGGGTAGATAATAGAGGTATCCACAAGAATGAGAATAGGAAGAATAAGTTTGAAATTAAGTTGAGAGAAGAACCTGTGGCTAAATCTGGAGTTGAGTTAGAAGGAGTGGAACATAATGATCAAGAAGGGGTCGTAGTCGATACTAACCGTGAAGGCAACGAAAATGAAATTATAAAGGAAGAAACTAATTATGATGAAGATGAAAAAGTATCTAAAGAATCAAATGATGAAGAAGAGGAGGAAGAGGAAGAAAATGATGAAGATAGAGAAAATTCCAAGGGAAAACAGGTTGTTGTAGCTGCACCTCGAGTTAAAGAAAAGAAGCCGAGGAAGGAACCCGCACCAAAAGGGATAAATATTCCTAAAGGCAGAGAGTTGTTGTTGCCACAGAAGAGGAATAGAAGACCTTGGGGCGAGGCCCCAGATAAGTCGTCAACCTTATTTGGTTATAAAGATTCCTGGGCCACAAAAGTCTGTGAGACAAGGGTATGATTTTACTTACTTTTCTTAAAACATTCAATTTATATAACTTATTTTGGTACATTTTGTTTGTTTGTTTCAGTTCACCAAAATATGTGTATATGTTTATATTTTGGTATATTTGTTTTTTTAGGACCATGCAAGATGCATAAAATTGCTCAAGCGTCAAAGGGCTAAACATTGGCCATTAAGTAAAGAATGTGTTGCGGTTCGCAATCTAGTGGTTAGTACAGGATTATGGCCTGGAATTCTTCATTCCCAATCGGAGTATGATAGTGTTGTAGTCTCTGCCTTCAGGGAACGATTTTGGCTTGAAACCGATACGTTTCATCTTCCATTTGGAGAGATGACAATAACACCGTACGATGTGAAGATAATTCTTGACCTTGAAGTTGAAGGAAAATCGGTGTTTGAAGGTTTCGACAACAACATGTCTTGGGCTGACCTTTACACCCTTGTTCAAGAAACACTTGGTTAGGAGAAAGATGAAACCGAGATGGAGTTTCAGTTGGCTGGTGGTTATAACCCTGATGAACCACATAAACCACGTATCATCAAAAAGCTTTTGTTGAAGAATCTGAGGAAAAAGTTTAAAGGAACACTGAAAAAGGAAGCGGCAGGTGAGGTGATGGATGAAACAAGAGTTAGGCGTACAACCACAGCTTATTTGTTGTATTCTCTTGGGACCGTATTCTTTCCCGATAACTCGGGAAATAGGGTGAATATTCATTACCTACAGTTGTTGAAGAATTTGGACGACACCAAAAATTATTCATGGGCCACTGCCACCCTTGCATATTTACTTGAGATCCTAAGAAAGGCCTCGAGGGTTGGAGCTACTGAAATTGCAGGGAATGTTGCGCTTTTAATGGTAAGTTTGGTTACATTTTTATTATATGATAGTTTGTTATATTTTTAGTCATGTGGCAATTGTTTATACCTTTTTTTCTTTCTTCTAGGCATGGGTTTATGACCACTTTCTGATCCTAAGACCTCCTACTGAATGGTAAGAACATGATTATGGCCCTACGGGAAAGAAGTTCAAGTTCACTGGTAGACAACAAAGGTACAAAGAGGAGAAGTTCATTCTAATGAGGGAGCAAATAGATGCGTTCACCGTTGAAGATGTTATCTTTGACCCTTATTCGAGGATCCAAAATGGAGTTGATGCTCGTAGGTTCACAGAGACCGCAGGCTACAACGGACCATTGTATCATCCCACCGGTTACGTTATGACCAATCCTCGTCGAACTCTACTCCAAGTTGGTCATATTCAACAAGGGGTTATCAAGGAAAACTTCACATTATCCAAGCAAGGATCCGAGACAAAAGGCCCCACAATTGTACTCAACTACCGCCCAACTCTGATGGTTGATGCTTGGAACAACCGCCATCAAGCAAGATACCAACTCACAGCAGGAGAGGCAACGGCTTGTAACGACACGAGAGAATCATCTGATGATTACATGGGTTGGTATTATCATTTTGTTCATCCACATGTGATCAATACTAATCCGGAGGCCCAGACATATATTCAAAAAGCTACATCACAAAGGAAGTCGGTCGACAAGACCAAAGAGAAAAAGGGTCTATTTGGTTTGACTTGGAAGAAGTTATATTTCATGTCGATAGGTAATTTTGTTATCCTCATGACTTTGGATTTTAAGATTAATGTATATTATGAAATAATCTCTTAACACTCTTTTTTATATGTGAATAGAAAGAGCGAGCCCAAGGTTTGGCAAATAGCTTGACTACATGCATCCGTAGTAATGGTGTGATCAAAGATCCTCAACAAAAGATCTTACAAGAGAGAATAAGGAACATGCATAATCCAAACATGGCAGAATTGTACGAGGGGTTGGTCACGGAAGAAAGAGGCTTAAAGAGGAGTAGAAACTCTCTTGGAGGTGCGAGTAGTAGCCATAGTCAACCTTCACCTAGTAGCGAAGAGACAAATCTTGAAGAGGAGGTGCACGGAGTGGGTACTGGCCAAAGAGGTGGTCATGGTCATGGTCGCGGTAGACGCGGTGGTCGTTGTGATGGTCCTAAAACTCGTGGTGGTGGTAGCGCCAACAAAAGGGGTCGTGGTGGTCGTCGTGCTTAGTTATGGTTGTTGTGGTAGTTATGGATATGCGTTAGTTGTGTGTGGTTAGTTGTGAATTTCAACTTATGGATATTATGACAAACTAATAGTTGTGTGTTAGTTATGTATATTAACTTATGGATATTATCTATGAATTTGAACTTATTTGTGTTAGTTATGGATTTGAACTTATTGATACTATCTATGAATTTGAAGTTATGGATATGTGTGTTTGTTTGTGACAGTTATGGATATGTGTGTTTGTGTAGTTACAGAGCTGGGGATGATTTTTGAACTCATAGTTACGGTTGGTAACTGAATCTGCGTGATAAACTGTAACTTAAGTTATGGTTCACATAACGAACCGTAGGTGACCATAACAAGGTACGGTTGGTTTACTTATTATAATTACCAACCGTAAATCATCCTGGATGTTTCAAGTTATAATGTAGCCAATTACGGTTAGTAATTGCTAAATAGTTAACAACCGTAACTATGGAATTCAAAATGCTTCAGAGTTACGGCTGGTAAGTGATAAATAGTTACAAACCGTAACTCTGGAATTCAAAATGCTTCAGAGTTACGGTTGGTAATTGATAAATAGTTACCAACCGTAACTCTGGAATTCAAAATGCTTCAGAGTTACGGTTGGTAATTGATAAATACTTATAAACCGTAACTCTGGATTTCAAACTTCTTCATAGTTACTGTTGGTATATTCATTATAGTTACCAAATGTAACTTTACTTATATCACACTGACATGTCCTTGTGAAATTTGAAAATATAGTCGTTGAGACCTTCAACAACTTCTTTTTCAAAAAATAGATCCGTTATTGAATATATTTTTTTTGTTATATATATATGCTTATCCTCCTTGCTAGAAGTTACACCTACACATGAATCATCTCTTACATTAAACTAGATTATGGCCCCAAACCCTGAATTCACTTTGGAAGAAGATTTATGTATTTGCCGCAACTTTGTTCTATGCTATCCAAAAAGAGGAGAAGAACGACGTCGATGTGGTTTAGTGAGTACAAGTTATTTGAGAACTCTTTTTGAAAACTTTGTTTCCGAAACAGGTAACCCTTATAACCGCGATGGAATTATGTTGTATGTTCGATATGTAACTATTCGGGATAACATTAAAGAATTTATGGCATTAGTTCGTATTATGGGTGAAATACGATTAAGGGGTGAAACTGATGCTGAAGTTTTAGAGAGCTCTGTTCAAGAATGGAGACGATGGAAAAGGTCGAATTTTCAATACTTACCTCATTTCAACATCCTTAACGACTTCTATCGCACTCGTAGACCCGGATATTAGTATCCTTTTAAGTCGCATGAATGAATGAGTTGTAATGTCATTTATATTTGTAATGTGTAGAAAATCTGATATCAAAGTATCCTTTTAAGTTTTAGAGAGCTCAGTACCAGTTGACTCAACCATTCTTGTTTATTCTTCATGTCAACTGTACCAGTTGATTCCACATATTGATTTACGGTTTGTAACTAGATGATAGTTATCAACCGTAAGTGACAATGACACTGAAAATTTGTTTGCTACTATAGTTACGGTTGGTAAATATATTATCGTAGTTGGTAAATATATTATCGTAACCAGCCGTAAATAACAATGGCAGTTAAATATGTTTGTGAAGTTTGTTACGGTTGGTAAGTGCATATTATTACCAACCGTAAATAACCCTAAAACCTGGAATTGTGCTGATATTAGCTCAACATACTTGGATTTGATATATATATTGAACAAAAAACTTCATTCATAACGTGAATCAAATAGATATGATATTGTCACTTTTAATCACATCACATTTAGTCAAAATACCAAAATACAAGATATAAAATGTATCTCACCACCATTAGGAACATCTACGCATCCTCTTCATCACTCATAACTACGAATTGGGTTGGCCTCGACAACAGTATAGCATTCCATAATTCTATTATTTCCTCAAATCGATTGCACCAAGTTTTGGGGAGTTCACCGTCACAATCAAATCCAATCCTCAATGGAGGTAATGGGCTTCCTTATTTCAATTGGAGGCCGATGTAATGATTTCCTATCACGTGCCCAATGACAACTGTTTTTGTTGTTGACAAAACTTCGTCAAACGGTATTCTTGTTGGTGCAAATGTAAAATTCATATCTTTGGAGATCAAATGAATGACGCAACTGAAGGTGTTGGCGAGTAGTTGGCCACCTATTGGCATGCTCATCCAATATTCACTTGTCAACCATTTAATGCCATTTAACCGCCTTTCCCATTCTACAAATCTCTCGTTTAACGCCGCATCAGTTTCATCTCTTTCGATTCTCATCATTGGCTTATAGAAGTCGCGGTGACCACGTAGTTCCATTAAGCATTTTTTCCTTACATAAGTAACTTGGTCACAACCCCATTCTTTCGCGTCCTCAAAGGGTCCAATTTGATCCACAAATACGTGGTAACCACAATTCCCATCACCATCAACATCATCCGTGGCCTTGATATAATCACGAATATAGTCGGGGAAATCTGGAAGGTAATAATCATAGAGAATGTAATAGTTCCTTTTATATCGCCCATTCTCATCTCTAGGTGGTGGTTTAGGAACTCCTTTTATCCGAAGCGTCGGCTTCTCATCACTTGACGGAAATGTTTCAACCATCGGAGTTTTTCCATTGTTCCTTGCCAATTGTTTAACACCGACGTTACGACCAAGTATTTTTACTGAACTTTCTTGGGAGGAAACCACGGAACCGACAACTTTGACTTCTTTATGGCTTGATCCGGTTTCATATAAACCTTTTCCTTTAACTCCATCATCTTTTTTTCCACTTTCTTTGCAACCATTTCCTTTAGCAACAACTTTGCTTCTTTGTTCTTGTTTGTAGCGAAATCCCGGACCTTTTCCTTTAAAATCAACTTTGCTTGTTGCACTTTCTTGAGTAGGAAGCTCGATACATTTTTGTTGTACATTTCGACGGCTTGGTTCTCCTTTATCCGCTTGACCTCTTTTTTGTTTGTTTCTACCTTGAACATCATCTTCTTCCATCTCATCCCCCGCTTCATATTGCTTTCTCAACCATTCATAATACGAAGGATCTCTTTTCTTTGATTCTTCCGCCAATTCCCTTGCTTTTTTATTTCCTACGTACCTCTTTTTTTTTTGGTAGGAGGCCTCCCCTTACTCTTCCCCTTTGGTGGTTCCTTGATATCAAACCTAAATTGTGGATATACAAAATCTCTCAAGTTACTCAACCATATTTTCCTTTGGCCCCGGCTTAGTGTAGCATATTTCTCGGCTAGAGATTTTCCAATCTCGGTATCGCCAAACGTTCCTCCAAAATCTCGATCAATTATTGTTTCACGGAATGATAATTGTTGCCAAAAGGGATCAACATCTTCAATCGGGATCACTTTGTCTTGGTATGTGGCTATAACATGCCGACATGGGAGTCCCAAACTTTTCATGTTTGGACAAACACACTCTTCTTCATAATCCCCCAATTCAAAATGGTGTACTTCATACATTATCTTATCAATTGCACGGTGCGAAACTTGGTGGGTAATTCCCCTTAGCCACGAATTGTCTAACCATTTGGTGTGTAGTTTACCTTTGCTTTTTTCAAAAGACTTTGTAACTCTATCGTGATCACGGCAGAAATATGCATCCATGTCTTCGAATAATGTAACTAACCCATCATTACAACTATGAAGTTTATTCTTCAACAGGTTGTGAGATGACTCCGCCGTACTTGTATCTTGGTTGTCAAAGTGCCTATATTGGTTAGTGAATGCCGCTATAAACTTCTCTTTGTGCGGATCCAACCAATTATCCAACAAATACTTCACAACACTTGGATAACTTCTTTTCCAATGAGCCACTAACATATGAGCTCTATCCTCATATTCATCCACGGTGATAGAATGTATCAGGGATCTTCACTCTAATTTGAAACTATCCCATTTTAGTTCTGCCAACTTGTCATCCTTCTTATATTTCTCCTTGTCTTCCTCTTGTTGATGTAACGGTAGTTTATTTATTCTATCTATTTCGCTTTTTTTGGTTGGATGGACAATGCGCATGCACTTAGTTTCAATACTATTCCACAAGTGGAATGTGCAAAGAAGGTTATGAGCTTCCGGGAAAACCCTCTTTATTGCATTCAACAAAGCTTGTTCCTTGTCGGTAATAATCACCTTTGGAGTGTATCCCTCTATGTAGAATAGCTTCACTTGGTTTAATGCCCACACATAGCTCTCTTCGAGCTCATTTTTCAAGAAGCAAAAGCCAACACTAAAAGGAGCATTTGTAGAAGTTTGCCCGACAATGTTCAACAACGGCATCTTAAACTTGTTGGTTTTGTATGTGCAATCCATTAGAAGCACTTGATGAGAGCATCGTGCCAACTTTACAAACTCAGGATGAGCCAATAAAAGATGTTTTATTCGTCCTTTCTCATCTTCATCGTGGAAAACCGAGTAATTATGCGTCTCCCACAAATACCTTAATTGTTGCATTTCGTTCCTTTGTTCCCATTTCTGGTTCTTCAATTTTGTTCTTGCATTGTAGATGTTAGGAAAAGTAGAAGCATTTTGTGGGTTTATTTCCTTTAAGTGAGCGGGGATATCAATGGGCTTCATACGAATTTGTGTCAATGACTCTACGATCTTCTCTTCTTCTTCAGTAAGGCGTCCAGCATAAGAGTGTGTTAGCAAACTCTCCGGTATAGGGTGGTTATGACTACCGCATACAACTTTCTCCAAAAACCAGTTATCTGCCGCGTTCCTTTTAAATTGAAGCTTGAAGGGGCATCGGGTCTTCTTAGATAAAGTAGTCATCTTCCTCTTTGTCTTTGCTTCATGCACGATACCTTTTTTTGCGTGACTTCTATGTTGTCCACTACACTCGCAAACCATTTGAAAGGCAATATTACTAGTGGTACCATTACAAACTATGATACACTTAATCAACTTGCCTCGTTCTCTAGCCCACTTCTTTGCATCTTCTTTCTCTTTCCATGTCTCATCGGTTAAATAATGAAAGCTAGAATCTTGGGTGAGAATTGCATTTGCTAAAGGTTGTTCATCCATTAGGGGAGGTACATCAACGACCTGGGAAAAAATATACCAACATTAGTCTAAACGAAAACATATATAAAGCTACGGTTGTTAACTAAAGAATAAAAATAAACCGTAACAAAGTTACGATTTATAATAATAATCCTAATACGAACCGTAACAAACATACGGTTAGAAATTGTCATCTTCTAACAAACCGTAAATACATCAAAAAAATTTAAACACACAGAGTAAATTACGGTTGGATACGAAAAGTCAATAACAAACCGTAACATAATTACGGTTGATTTAGATTTACAGATTACCAACCGTAAATAGTGCACTAAATAGTGCCATGCACATGATGAATTACGGTTGGTAACTACTGAAGGAAATAATCAACCGTAATTACGCTACGCTTCATAATGTAACAAAATAAACCAACCGTAAATGGTATTATGTTTGGGTTTTCCCCAAATTGAACCAGTTACGGTTGGTATATCCTACTTTACGAACCGTAACATTAAGTTACTGTTGGTAACGAGCTGAATTCCAACCGTATGTTCTTCTGAAAATTTTAAAAATTTGATTTTTTTACGTACTTTAGATAATTTTGAGCAACAAAAAGCTAATGGGAACTAACTTAGAAGTATACCTGGTCATTTTCAGTGCTGGGTTCTTCACTTTGTTGGTTAATTTCTTCAATTGGTTGAGATTGACCTTCACTTGGGGTTAAAACATCTATACCATCCAACAAATACTCCATATCAGGATCTCCATCAAGAGGTATGTAGTACTTGCTTTCTCTATCATATAGAGATTCACCCACCTCAAATTTGCAACTGGAATCACTAATTTTGGTTGAGTGAATCAAAATTTAGGGTTTCACAAATATCACAAAAGTTTTTCTTTTTCTTCTCTTCTAATTTTTTTTTTTTTAACTCCAATTTTTTTTTTTAACTCCAAAAATCTGATTTTGTTTTGATTATGAGTTAATATAAGTGAAATTAATCATTAACACTAACAAGGGTTTACTCAATAAATATCTTATCGATTTCCAAAGAGTTTAATGGATTTACAAAGTATTGTGTTATTGGTTGTATACTTTTAAAATCTCTTTCAAAGTTTATGTTACTCGTTGTAGATTGTCAAAAGGTCTTCTAAAGTTTGTGTTACTCGTTGTAAACTTGAAAATTCAAAGACTTTGCATACTTATCTATTTTCAAGACTTTGAGTGACTTTTGGATATATATTTGCCTTGATAAAAGTCTTGCAAAATATGTAAGATTTTGGAAGACTTCCAATTTTTTTATAAAGATGTTTTTTACTCTATCTTATTTTTTTTCATGAATATACAATCTATAAAACTCCTATTATAGATGAGTATAAATTATATGATATGATTAAACATTTTTTTCAATTTTAATTATTATGTACATATGTACAATAATAATTATTTTAATTTATTATTACACTTTATTGTATTTCATTGAACCAAAGAAATAAGTTATATATATAAAATAATAATAATTTATTTTATTTTAGTTGAAGTTACTATAATAAATAAGCTACAATAAATTTTATATTTATGTCTATCATGCATATTTCTATATAAAAGTTGTTTATATAACTCTTCAAGACTCTACAAATGTCTGCAAGACATTAGACAACTCTGCATAACTCCGCAAAAGTTTGCTCAATTCTGTATAATTCTCGCAAAGTTATTAATTTTCATGACTCTTATCAAATCTCTACAAATCTACAAATGTAATTATTGGGTAAACCCCCGTAAACTTGATTATCATCACTAAACTAAGTTATTAATAATGAGGGTTAAATTGTCATTTCCAGTTTTTTTTTAATAATGGGCACCTTGAATGATCATGTAATGACCCTTTTTGTCCTATTAGAATGCCGCCCCTCTAATAAACCATGTCGCCCCTATAATAAGATTGTTTTGTTTGATCATAGCAAGGTGTTTCCAAACTGGGATTTTCTCATTATACCAATTTAAAAAAAAAAATTAGTACTAATATAATTGAGAGCAGGGAAAATTCATTTGATCATGTAGAGATGATTTGATTAATTAGGTTTAGAAACAAAACTTATTCCCAATAAACAAAATGGTCACAGCTGTACATTCCTTTTTTTTTTTTTCTCCATGAATTCAAAAGATCATTAATTAACATTACTCTAGCATGCATCTACAGAATCAACACTAAATCACATGTCTGACTACATTACTTTTTCTCATTTTTGTTTATATCAAACTAACCAAATATGGAACTCTTTGTGACATGGACATCAAATGTAGTCTACTTGTATTTATCTGGTTGGTTGGATTTTTTTTTTAGTTTTATCTTTATCCTTTTTAGTTTACTTAAAAAAAAAATGGTGATTACATCCTTGAAGAGAACCTCTGAAACTAGAGGATGGCTTAGAGGATGTGAGAATAACTAACTGGCCAACTCATCCCCACATTCAACCTTACATTCCCGTTGGAGAAGGGTTTTTTATACAATTTTGATAAATCTTACGTGGCCATAAAAGTAGGAAAATATTACTATTGCAAATTTTGATAAATTACTATTGCTAAATTTTGATATTTTTTGATAAATCTTACGTGGCCGTTGGAGATGCTCTTTCCATATATGTGGCCTTCCTTGTGGCTGACCATTTGCCAAAAATATACACTGAATTTCACTTTCTTTTAACTACGAATTTATCAAAATTTATCAAAATACACTTACCATTATTACACTGAATTTATCAAAAAAATACACTGAATTTTCCATTATTACACTTACCTACTTCAGTGAAACCTAGGTTTTAAGTTGTTATCCATTTGGTCTCATCAATGAAACAGTGTAGCAGCTTGAAACAGTAGGATTTCTTTTTATCAAAAATCAGACAATCAGAGATCTCTATTAAGATGGACAATTGTTTTGAAGCAAATGGTGTTGAAGCATCCAACAGGAAACCGATGTCGAAAATGTGAGTCGTTCTCATACAGTACTAACAATTATACATCTTATATTTTTTTTGTTTGAATTAAATTTCTTCATCATACTTAACAAAAAATTCTTTTGCATACCATTAAAGGAAACATGCTCCTGGAGAAGATGAAACCTCAAAGAAGGTTTCATCCAAAGACATGGATGATGGTTACAAATGGAAATGTGTAGGCGCTAAACTTTTGAAGGGCAATCCGAATAAGATGTATAATTTTTAAGTTCTTTTGTTTATTCCAGTCATATTTCGAGTCATATCACAGAAGATTTCCAGTCATATTTCGAGTCTTACTTGACACCCAATGTGTTCGATCCATGGGAAAGTTGTTTTAACGATCCACCGGAAAGTTGCTGAAGTGAAGTATGACACAAATTTGGACTACTTGTAGGTTTTTGGGTCCGCAAGTTGGTTTTGTGTACATGGTTGGCCGACTAGATATGACACTTTCATGGTCCTCTTTTTTTTATCAATTTTTTTTTTCATTTCATCAAAATTTGATTAATTTCTAACCAATTTTCTCTTGATTTCTTTCTAACGGGGGTTAACTCAATAAATACATTTGTAGATTTGTAGATATTTAAAAAGAGTCATGAAAATTAATAACTTTGCGAGAATTATACAGAATTGAGCAAACTTTTGCGGAGTTATGCAGAGTTTTCTAATGTCTTGCAGACATTTGTAGAGTCTTGAAGAGTTGTATAAACAAATTTTATATGGAAATATGCATGATAGACATAAATATAAAATTTATTGTAGCTTATTTATTATAATAACTTCAACTAAATTAAAATAAATTATTATTATTTTATATGTATAACTTATTTCTTTGGTTCAATGAAATACAACAAAGTGTAACAATAAATTAAAATAATTGTTATTGTACATAATAATTAAAATTAAAAAAAATGTTTAATCATATCATATAATTTATACTCATCTATAATAGGAGTTTTATAGATTGTGTATTCATGAAAAAAAATAAGATAGAGTAAAAAACATCTTTATAAAAAATTGGAAGTCTTCCAAAATCTTACATATTTTGCAAGACTTTTATCAAGGAAAATATATACCCAAAAGTCACTCAAAGTCTTGAAAATAGATAAGTATGCAAAGTCTTTGAATTTTCAAGTTTACAACGAGTAACACAAACTTTAGAAGACCTTTTGACATTCTACAACGAGTAACATAAACTTTGAAAGAGATTTTAAAAGTATACAACCAATAACACAATCCTTTGTAAATCCATTAAACTCTTTGGAAATCGATAAAAGTATTTATTGAGTAAACCCCTATAAATCGTACTTCCTTGATATCATTGTTGTCAATTTCGTTCCAATTGTTCCAAATGATCCATCAAATCATCAAATTAAGAAGGATGATGATTTTCAATTTTTTTACGAATTCATCAAATCTAGCTAATTACAATGAATTTTTACCCAATTTTTTAACAAAAACGAACTTGATCATACCCCGCTGACAAAATTTATCTATTACACAGTATAATTATATGTTATTTGATCTCTATTAAACAAACAGAGTTAATCAATCAAAAAGAAAAACAGAGTTCTTCAGGCGAAGAAGATGAAGTTCGGGACCGGGCCGGGTCGGGCCCTTACCCGTACATTTGATGATTGAATCCTAAATGGGTGATAATATCTAACCAACTCAAGATACACGAACCGACTCAACTCGGTTAGACAGAAATTCTTATTTCACAGAAAATCCCAACTTGTTTACATGAAAAATCATGAATAATATTTGCATTTCAGCAGTAAATTAGACCGAAAACTATCAGAATTTAACAAATTTATCTATAATCTTTACATAAAAGAACACAATGTTACACAACACATGTAAATACTAAATATCCACCACGACAACTCCTCATATGTTCAGCAATTCCATTTGCACGGCTTCTCTTTACTCTTTGACGAAGGTTTTCCAAGATATCTCGTCCATTTGGATTCTTCTCCAAAATTAACTATCACCACTCTTCATCTTTATCCTTCATCTTCTTTACACTATGGGGGGAAAAGTGTGATTTACCTAAATCAAGTTAATCAACTAACACAATTGGAACTGTGAAGAATTAACAAGATGTAAATAGTAGTTTATTCATCATTTTGATGGGTTTATGTAATCAGAAGTCAGAACCACGGTTTAATTTTTCATTAGTAACCCCTCTGTTACTATTTAGTCTTTAGTAGATCGGTAATTTTTAACCAGTTCAAAAAAAAAAAATCAATCATTTTTAAAGATTCAACCACTGCATTTGAAACTATTCTCCACGCATATCCCTTGATCCAAACCAACAAATTCAAGAAACATACAAAAATCGGAAGGAAAAAGAAAAACTGAATGTAAAACTCATCAATTATCTTTAATCATTCAATTTCCATTCAGGAGTACCACATCAATTTCCAATTCCAGCTGCAAAATGGGGAAATTAAGAGATAAATATTGTGAATTGGGTTCTAGATTAATCACTCTAAGGCACGAAAATCGCTTTCTTTTAAGTATGTTTTCCCCCAACTGATCACAAGGGTTGAATTGAAGACACACTCTCGGGATACAATGGAGTTGTTTGTTACAAGATGTGATTTCTTGTACAAACCAGAATCACACTTTATATTACTGATGATGCTTAGACTAATGAAGAGAAAAGATAGGAAAAACTTGATATCTTTTATTGGCTACAAAACATAAGTTTTTTTAGAGAGATAATGTCCCTTCATTGCGTCTGTTCATCTCTAACAGACATTAACTGAAAGGTAACATCTCCTGGTGGTGTCTGTTGGTCTCCAACAGACATTATGATTGAAATTCAAACTGAATGGACATGTCCATTTTGATTATGTCTCTTGGATGTAACTGCCACAACATGGTTCATTGAATTTCACTCAAAATTGACTTTTGTTTTGCCCCAAACGGACACCTGAGCATAAACATATGCCCATTCAAAATTTTATACAGATTTATGGTTCTGTTTTTTTTTTTTTTTAAAGAAAATCTCCAACATCCCCCCCCATTTTCTGAAAGACATGAAAACATAAAGAGCATAGAAAACAAAACAGGCTGCATCACTAGAGTGACTGCCTACGTACCCTTTCAGGATCAAGCCACCGTAGTTCATGCAAACGATTAAACTCGCAATCGATTAGACTAAGCATCATCGTAGAAATTAATACATAAATGAAAGTAGCTTCCGGCTTTGAACTTTCACTTAGTGTAAAACACTCAAAGTTCAATCAAGGCGCTGTGGTGAACGGATGTCTTGAACCAAGGAGCTTATATGACTGAACCGGAGTAATTACACATATCAATTCCCATAGGAAGAGTGTAATTCTTTGTTCCTATGCATTTATGGCCTTGCGTAATATCCCAATTTCATGAATACTTTAGATATGGTCTAATCTCATAGAAAGCGGCCTCACTTTCTTACTCATATAGGTGAGTTCTACAATAAGTGATTCTGCGAGTCACTTCTTCACACACAAACTCATTAAGGATTAATAATTTAATCCAACCTCAAACATGCAGAAAAGTATACACTAAAGATTTTTGAAATGGGATCTATGAAATACTTTAGTGTATCTCCAATGTCACACACCAACTTGTTAGTACCCTTTGAACTTAGTTTATATTTTCAAAACTTAAGTAGGGTTCCTGCTGTAGTATGAATCTACATAGACCTTAATCTCATTCCTTGAGATGTTGTCGCAATCATCTCTCTTGGCAATCCTTTCGTCAAAGGATCTGCTAAGTTTTTCTTTGATTCTACATAATCAACTGTGATTACTCCTCTCTTGAGTAACCCTCTGAGAAATTGATGTCTTAGGCTAAGATGCCTTTGCTTACCATTGTAAGTCTTTTGTGCCACCTTAAACAAAGTTGATTTACTATCACAATAAATCATAATAGCAGGGGTAGGTTTCTTCCATATTGGAATATCTATTAATAGATCTCTTAACCATTCTGCCTCTTTAGATGCATCTGCAAGAGCAATAAATTCTGCCAACATGGTTGAATCTGAAATGCAAGTTTGTTTCTTAGAACTCCATGTTATGGCAGCACCACCCAGTGTGAATATCCAACCTGTGTTGGATTTTGAATTAGATTCAATGTTGTTCCAACTTGCATCACTGTAACCTTCAAGTACAGTAAATTCACCTTGGTAACACAAACCATAATTCATTGTCCACTTCAAGTATCTAAGAACCCTTGAAATTGTATTCCAATGTTCTCTACCTGGATTAATAGTTAAACGACATAATAATCCTATGGCGTATGCTATATCAGGTCTTGTGCAATGCATATCATACATAAGACTCCCAATTATACTAGCATATTTTAACTGATCATATCCTCTACCAGTATTTTTCATCAATTTAACACTAGGATCTACAGGTGTGTTAGCAATATTACAATCTAAGTAATTGTATTTTATTAAGATACTTTCAATATAGTGAGATTGTTTCAATGAAATTGACTCCTCTTTTCTCACTATCTTTATTCCTAAGATCATATTTGCTTCACCCAAATCCTTCATATCAAAATTGGATTCAAGAAACTTCTTTGTTTCTATCACACATTCTATATTAGGTCCAAAAATTAACATATCATCTACATATAAGCAAATAAGAATACACATCCCATTCTTATATGTAGAGTAGATACATTTATCTGCTTCATTCACTTTGAACCCATTAGATAACATCACTTTGTTAAATTTTTCATGCCAATGCATAGGTGCTTGTTTTAATCCGTAAAGAGATTTGACAAGTTTACAAACTTTTTTCTCTTGTCCCGGTAAAACAAAACCTTCAGGTTGTTGCATATACACCTCCTCTTCTAAGTTACCATTTAGAAACGCTGTTTTTATATCCATTTGATGAAAAACTAAATTGTGAATTGAATCAAGAGATAATAACACGCGTATTGAGGACATTCTTGCTACATGAGTGTATGTATAAAAATAATTGATGCCATGACGTTGTGTATATCCTTTTGTGACCAACCTTGCTTTGTATTTGTTTATAGAACCATCAGCATTTAATTTTCTTTTGAAAATCCACTTGCTGCCTATTGGTTTAGAACCCGGAGGTAAGTCAACCAATATCCAAGTCTGATTAGACATAATTGATTTCATCTCATCGTTGATGGCTTCTTTCCAAAAGATAGCATCACGTGAAGTTATAACATCCTTATAAGTTAAAGGATCACCATCATCACAAAGATTTATACTTGCTTTGTGTGTAATATCATTCATATTACCTTCAACCAAATATGTTATAAAATCAGAACCAAAGGTTTTCTCAACTCTTTGCCTTTTACTTTTACGAGGTTTGATAATCAAATCTTATTTATCTGATTCTTCATGTGTTCTTTTAGAAGTATCAGGAGCATAAACATTCTCTTCATGAGAAGATTTGTTCATATGTTCAAAGAATTCAGCATCTATTGATTCAATAATATCATATGAATCTAACTTCAGAAATCTATAAGCAGTACTATTTTTAGCATAACCAATAAATACACATTTATAAGTCTTATTTCCTAATTTTGTCATTGCCGGATTTGGTTTTCTTACATAAGTAAGACATCCCCACACCTTCAACCGTTTAAGATTAGGTGCTTGATTGAACCACAGTTCGTATGGAGCTTTGTCAATCCTTTTAATAGGGATCCTATTAAGGATATAACATGCACTAAGAAGTGCCTCACCCCACCAACAATCGGGCAATCCAGAACTTATACAATTAACCATATTTACTAAAGTTTTATTTTTCCTTTCTGCAGCACCATTTGATTCTTGTGAATAGGGTGGTGTATATTCATGGATTATTTTATTTAATTCACAAAATTTCTCTAATTTTGTATCTTTATATTCACCCCTCTATCGGAACGTAGAACTTTAATTTTAAGGTTTAATTGATTTTCAACTTCTGCCTTGAATATTCGAAATTTGCTTACTGCTTCATCTTTACTTTTCATTAAGTATACATAAGCATATTTCGAAAAATCATCGGTGAATGTTACAAAGTATTTATTTCCTCCACGCGAAACTTTACTATGTAAGTCATCTACGTCTGAATGTACAAGACCGAGAAGTTCTCCTGATGATTTGGTTACTGACTTATGTGACTTGCAAGTGATCTTTCCTTGAACACATATTTCACATTTGTTAGAGCGTTCAATGTTGCATTTAGGAATAAGACCTAATTTAAGCATAGTTTTAATAGACTTATAATTCACATGTCCTAATATACCATGCCATAAAGGAAATGACTCAACAATATCAGCAGAAACTGATTTTATTAGATTCATCTTAAACATACCATTACATGAGTATCCCTTGCCAATAAAAACATTATTCTTGGACATTATTACATTGTCAGACTTAATACTAATCTCAACTCCACCCTTATTAAGACGGTTCCCAGAAATTAAATTTTTGGACATGTCTGGAACATGTAAGACATTAGTCAAAGTTAAAATTTTCCCTGAAGTAAATTTCAAATCAATAGTTCCAATACCCAGTACTTTAGAACGATTATTATTGCCCATCCCGACCTCTCTGTTGTTGCACTCTTTATAAGTCTGAAACTGAGACTTATCTTTGCAAATATGGATCATGGCTCCAGTATCATACCACCATCCAGAGTCGTCGTCGTCAATTCGTATAGAATTAACTTCCTCAATAATACAGATTATCTTTGATGGATTTTCAGAATCAATAGCAACAATATTAACTTGACTCTTCTTGTCTTTCTCGTCTTTAATACGAATCCTACAATCACGAGCATAATGACCAGGGTTTTTACAGTAAAAGAAATCACCCTTAGGCTTCTTAGAAATTTCAGTCTTATTTTCCTTGAAATTAGACTTCCTTTTCTTTTTGTTCTTGGATGATTGTCCTTGAACCATGTTAGCCTTTTCAATTTGGTGGTCATCTTTCTTATCCCTCTTATGAGATTCTTCCTCAATCCGTAAGTGACGAATAAGAGATTCCGAAGTGTAGGTTTTTTCCTCATGCATCAATTTCTTCTTGTAGCCATTCCAACTTGGTGGTAATTTCACAATTATAACACTAACTAGGAATTTTTCAGGAAGTACAATTGTTGCATCTTTGAGTTTACTGACTAGGAGGTCAATCTCATGTGCTTGGGTAACAATAGAAGATGAATCATTCATTTTAAAGTCAATATAATTGCTAATTAAGAATTTTTGGTTACTTGCCTCTTCTTGGCGATACTTTTTGTCCAGAGCATCCCACAAAGCTTTTGCACCTTCAATGGTACGATGAGCACTGTAAACAACATCTGAAAGTGCATTTAGAATATGTCATCGACAGAGAAAATATTATGTTTTGCGCTTTTGCCTCAATTCCTTAAGTTCCTTCCTTCGAGCCTCATTATAACCTTCATTGTCTTCTGGAATTTCTTCAAGATCATCCCCGATGATATGACTCAGATTAATTGTAGTGAGAAAGAAAAAGACAGTTTCTTGCCATCGAGTAAAGTTGCATCCATCGAAGCGTTCAAGACGATTGAGGTCTTGATTCATGACTTGCAGGGATTGCACAGTTCTAGTGAGTGATAAATCTTGAATGGTAGACATACTTAAAACTGTTGTGAATTGGGTTCTAGATTAATCACTCCAAGGCACGAAAATCGCTTTATTTTAAGTATGTTTTCCCCCAACTGATCACAAGGGTTGAATTGAAGACACACTCTCAAGATACAATGGAGTTGTTTGTTACAAGATGTGATTTCTTGTACAAACCAGAATCACACTTTATATTACTGATGATGCTTAGACTAATGAAGAGAAAAGATAGGAAAAACTTGATATCTTCTATTGGATGCAAAACAGAAGTTTTTATAGAGAGATGATGTCCCTTCATTGCGTCTGTTCATCTCTAACAGGCATTAACTGAAAGGTAACATCTCCTGGTGGTGTCTGTTGGTCTCCAACAGACATTATGATTGAAATTCAAACTGAATGGACATGTCCATTTTGATTATGTCTCTTGGATGTAACTGCCACACCATAGTTCATTGAATTTCACTCAAAATTGACTTTTGTTTTGCACCAAACGGACACCTGAGCAAAAACATATGCCCATTCAAAATTTTATACAGATTTATGGTTCTGTTTTTTTTTTTATAGAAAATCTCCAACAAGAAATAGACCACCAAATACTCCTCAGAAGATAGAGGAATTACACACTTTTGAAAAGAATAACCATCCTGGAAGATTCCATGGTTCGAATCTGTAGGTATCACATTCATAAATGGCGTAAAGAAAGGAGTTTCCAAGATTCTCTCGTTTGAGATAAACACTAACAATTTCTTCATCAGTTGGATGAAATCTAAAACATGGTGATGATGTTGTTGAAAAAAAGATTATTTACCTCCCACTACCATTAATTGATAATGGCTTTTTTTGGAAGAAGATATGAGATCCACTTTCGTCTTTGTTTCATTGCGAGATATAGAGAGAGTGAAAGAGGGAAAAAATGATGAAACGATCAGGGATTCAGTAGTTCTCAAACAAGATCTAATTCTAACGTACGAGATTCCATTAAATATAAGAGATTAATATCAACGCTCAGGTTTTATTCAGAACATAAACCACGTCTCCTTTCATTTAACCAAAATGGCAGCTCCACGTAGGCTCCACCTAGGAAACGGTTTTGGAAGAGTTTATAAAGGAACTCTATTATTGGGGCTATAGGGGGAGACTGTTTTTGGGGGCTATTTTACTAAGTAGAGCCTAAATGTTATAGGGGGAGATCACATTTGAGTAAAAATTCTAAAATACCCTCCATAAATTTAATTTATTCCCTTTATACCCTCTCATTAACTACCTAATCTAATAAAAAAAAACTGAAAAAAAACGGAAGACATTAAACAAAAAAAACCGTCACCCCATTGTCTTTTTATTCTTCCTCTTCTTCTTCTTCTTCTTTTCTACTTCTTTCCTTCTTCTTCTTCCATTGAACATTGTTCAACGATTAATCGTCGATTCAAAAAAAAATCGCAGTCGATTAAACTCATTCTATAAAGCCATGAAGCCGAAGGAAATTCTAGGTCAATCCCAGTCAAATCAACCTCCGAATGAAGCAGAAAAACCAACTTCATCCACTGAAGATGAAAGTGAAGATCAAGAGGAAGTGAATGCAGAAGTTCCAGCAGCCGCCGAATCTCCTGTTATGACAGCAATAATGTATGAATTCAAAAACACAGTCTTTATTTAAGCGTTGCGTTGATTAATCAGTTGGTTTCGAAAATTTTAGGTCTGAAAAAAAGGTTTCTGAAAATGCTTACGGCTGGGAGTTCTTGTATTCCCAGTCGTAAATAAGCATAACAGTTGGGAATTATCGATTTCCCAAATTTAATTCACCAAATTCAGGATTTTAGGTAATAGCTCAGGCGACGACAAGACATGATATTAACTCTAAATATCATTTACAAAAATGCAACACTCATTATTGCTCGACGTTTGTATATCTACGAGGCGCAGTTAACATTTGCAGCACTCGATGTTGTTGACACAACATATGCAAAGTGCAAATTAAGCACTAGCTCTTTAAAGCTCGCCGATGCATATAATAGGCGCTTATAATGCACGCCGTAAAACTAGCAGGAACACATAAGGGCGCAAAATATGCAGCTCTCCTTATTGCTCACCACTATATTATATATGGTGCATATATCTTCTCTAAAATCAAGCCGAAATATTTTCCACAAATATCAATAGTGAAACGGTTCTAACATAATACCGATAAATCCCCAATTTCGTCCATTGGGCTCGACGAAATATTAATTTATCAAATATGAACACATTCTTTATTTCTTTAAAATAAATGATCCCAATATCAATTGCAGCTCATTTCAAAGACCGCTGATAGAGACTGGCTAACCGTGTTAGCCAGTGTCCATTTTTCATCGCATTCCGACCTTAAGTGGAACGACTTTGAAATTCCGGAGATTATTATGGCAAAGGAATATTAAAATTTTGCTATCCCCAAGGATGCAATAATTCCTTGCTCTGTCGATATTAAAACCATTAACACCAAAAATCATTGGTGTACCAACAAAGGTAATTTTATTTTCTACGCTATCAAAAAAAAAAAAAAGGACGCGGAAAAACCTTCCGTTGGTTGGCTAAGGAGGAAAATAATAAAACGCTGCAAAACTCAAATATTTGTCTAAATTCGGAAAAAGCACCACAAATATGAGTTGTAGCTAATACATACCTATTTTGGATATCTCTTCACATACCGTATAATTTCCTGTGCTCCAATTAGCACATACAAGACACGGTAAGATGTCTAACTTTCTCTTTAACATGTCCTAATCAAAATAGGAAACAAGGTTAGACATAAAAAGAATTGTGTGCATAACACTACTTATAAATAGTTAAATTAAATATGCAAGAGTTGAAGAGAATTATCCTTTTCCATATCGTCAGCCCCACTCCGATTACCGCAGAGAAATTCGTGCTGATAACGTGTTGTAATTTGTGTGACTTAGTTAGTTCAAGTCACTAGTCCAAGAATTAAGATACTAGTAATTCAGTACAACAACTTCGGTGATGAGTTGAGCTAACTAATTAATTAATTCTTAGGCTAAACAAAACATTAACTAAAGAAATAGAAAAGAGTATGAGCGGAGAATATGGGAATCCATTTCCCTTGTATTCCTTGTGATAACTTGTAGTAAAGTTCACTTCTTCTTAGTTCTTACAATCAACAATATGCGGCTATTTATAGCCAAAGAGAAAGTATCAACTATGTAACATGGTGAGACCAAGTGTCTCTTTGAGGTGGCAATGTAATCAATGTTTAAGGATAAACATGTTGATGTTAATCTTTAGAAGGTCGGTTGGTGGATTAGCCACTAGATTATTCTTCGTGACACACTTGATTATTCTAGAAAATGGTGGGCCACCCATAGACTTGCATGTCTATATAACATATAATAGTTTTTTAATGATCAATTGGGGATTATGTTCGATGATGCTACACATACCGGGGCTGGGCATTGGGAGAAATCCCGCGTCTCACAACCCCGCTGGAGAACTGCATGGGGTGGGGTCAATGGGTGGGCCCCACCTTCTTTTTTTGTGTCACGCGGTGAGATCCCCGGGATTTCAGCCCCGGTGGATCAAGCATTATCGGATTATGTTAGCTTGATTGAAGGAAAATATTGTTTAAAGGTTGGACCCAATAAATGCATGATACATCTCAGTTTGTGGGGCCTTTAGAAAAACCGATAATCCTTTTTGTTTTGGGACATGCATGTCTTGTGTTCAGACTAGACAGTGTTAAGAAAGATTAACTTAGGAATATGCACGAATTCGTGTCTTGTCTTAAAAACTAATATCCTAAGTTTTGGGAGGAATTAGGCAGAAGATAGGGGAGTTTCTATAATCCTGTGGTGCATGAGTTTATTTTGTAGGTCAATTTAGTGAACTCTCATCTGCCAAGTAGGGAGAGAGGAATTGCTCAGATTAGTGTCCAAGTCACATTTCCACAAAAGTTAGGCATTATCCGAAAAGAAACCTACTGTACTCGAGTAATACTACTGTGAATACGAGAGGATCATGACTTCGAAATTTATAGTTAACATTCTTAACCAATGATATATTAGGCTATGTTTGATAGGAGTTAATTCCATGGAATTAACCATCTTTCCATGGAAACATTGTGTTTTCCGTCGTTTGGTCAAAAATCTATTTCCATGGAATTGCAATAAAAGTGTGGCCAAAAGTATGTTTTAAACTCAATTCCGTGGAATTCCATGAAAAGTCTTTCCTTGCCTCCCTCAAGAAACTGATTCCATGGAAACACTTTCCATGGAATTGTGTCCTTTCTCTGTTATCAACAATGCATCCAAACGTCTGGTATTGGTATTAACTTTTTCTACTTTAGACTAAGTATTATGGGGTGCTAGTCTAGCACCTAGATTAGCAATTCACGTCAGCCAGCAAAATCACTTAAGTCTTATGGGGGTGCTAGTCTAGCATGCTAGTCGCTGAAACAAAACAGCACCTTGAGCTGAACCGTCCCGCGCAACTACCTTTCGCGGAACAATCCCGCGCTTGACCAGTCAACGGAGTCAATGCGCAGAATCATTCCACGCTTGAATTTGATTTTATTAGTTGAGAGAGCAGCTTGTATAATGTTAAGGACGACTCTATGTTGAATAATTAATTTCATCTTTTTGTCACATCAACGTGAAAATGCTCGCCAAATTGACTGTTTATTTAAAAACAAGCAAAATAGTTACTAAATGTCTATATAAGACAAGAAAGACTTACTAAATGTCTATATGCGACAAGAAAGAAATGCCTATAGAAAGGTCAATTATGATTAATGCCTTTAGAAAGGTACGAATACATGGATATTTTGTGGCGCGTTTTCATACCGCGCTGGATGTTTGCGCTGGACCATTCCGCGTAGATGCTTGAAATATTCTTCCGAGCGCTGTTTCGTTCCGCGAAAGTTACTTTTCCTAGCGCTGAATCATTCTGCGTACCAATCTAGCAGTATACTCTATACGTTATGTTCAATTATTCGATATGTTCAGTAGCTATAGGGTTAAATTTTGCTGGATTTATCATCGCCTGATTAGACGCTATGTTATGCAGAAAACACATACTACTCTCGCACAGTGTTACCCGCTAACGGGGGAAGAGTCTTCCTTGAAAGTTAAATTTTGGCTGGCAATTATGTTTTGGCCTACTAGTTTCTGATCTTTTTTTTTTTTCGTTTTTGTAACAGCTGTAAGAGATATTAAGCCAGGCCTATTATGAAAGCATATGTGATCAAGTTTTAGCTTTGCTTGCTAAAGAAAAATGAGAAGAAGTATTGTTGTTTGTTAGGTTATGAATTTTTTACTCTTTTGAGATGTACACTTGTATAATCCCAGTCTTGCTTGTTTCCCATTAGATTTTGTCCAACTATTTGGTAGTGAATTTATAAGAGTTTCAATGATTATGTGGATATCAATCTTTATAAATAGGATTATAAACAGCCGTACCCCTGTTATTATACCCGATAGACAGATATACTCCCGTTTTTCTCTTATTTTTACAAATATAGACATGTTTTCACTTTTCCATCCAAAATAGTTGATTAAAGGTTAGAAGAGAATTTGAATACGGTAGCTTGTAGTTGATTAAAGGTTTGATACGATGACGACGACACTGGTGGTGTTTTGTAACGAAGAGATCTTTGTTTTTCTTTGGTTACAGTTTCATCGAAATTATACGGACGGAAGATACGTTAAATATGGAGGGGCATTTTGGACTTATCAGGTGCACATGACCACCAAAAAGACCCCTTTTCTTTATTATAGTATATAAGCAATATACTCTATACGTTATGTTCAATTATTCGATATGTTCAGTAGCTATAGGGTTAAATTTTGCTGGATTTATCATCGCCTGATTAGACGCTTTGTTATGCAGAAAACACGAGTCTGATTTTGTGCACACTCCTTGGCCAGTATGCACGTAACATTTCAATCTTCACCGTCGATTACATTTAGGGAATTATGTAACGAGAGTCATGATTCTAAACATGGAGGATAATGGGCCCAATAACTAACTAAACAACCAATCAAAATGATGTGTCAAATATACACTCTTTAGAGAAGTGTGCACAAAATTGAACTCCATAAAACACATACTGCTCTCGCACAGTGTTACCCGCTAACGGGGGAAGAGTCTTCCTTGAAAGTTACTTTGGGTTGGCAGAACATTATAGTTTCTTTGATGAATTTTCGGGTCCTAATGATAAGATTGTTGGTTGGAATTTTACTCAAAATGGAAAATATTATAGGATTTGGTGAAGGTTGTGCTTGGTACTGCTGCTGCAATACGTACGTGATGGAAGATATTGAATGCTAGCTTATGCAAAGCGTGTTTGGAGGGAGTATCAACTTTAGTGGCTGGATGTTTGTCGTGGTCAGAGGGACGAACCCTTGAGACAACATGCTTCATGATTCATGAGGTATTCAAACATAAATTTCCTTGACAAAGAACGAACAATTGAAAGCTTGGAAGGTACTGCAGTAGCAATTAATGTATCTACATTATATTAAACTAAGGGGATATGATATCATAAAACCAAACTGCACTCTTGACACGACTTTGGACATCTACCGATGACATTGCAGTAAGCCCAGAAGTGTTGGTGATCTTATTTTTGAGTTATTTGGTTGGCTATTGTAAAGGCAGGGTCGTCATTGGAGTCCTGAAGCTTAAGAAAGTAAGCAATATACTCTATATTTTGCTAGTTTTGGAACGGAATGGCACTCGCATAGCGCGTGCGGTTTTGCTAGTTGAACCATAATGTCAAGTCATAATATCATACTAAAACGATTGAAGATAATATCTTTTGTTTCATTAAACATTCATAACTTCATATCTTACAAGAAAACCATAGTATATGAAAGATCCAGTTCATTACGACCGAAATCAACATCTGCACTTTCAAAAAACCACATTCTAGATCTCCATCTAAATACAACAGAGATCTCCGGACTGACAATAAAAAACTTCATCTACAACAAAACAATCTTTGTAAAAACCAACTGCATAACCATCTAACGTACATATCCATTCAAGATCTCAACCACAAATTCATAAAAACTACTGCCTACAACTTCCAAACAGACCACAAATCAAAAAAGATTACAAAATACCATACAACCACAAATTCATAAAAACTACTGCCTACAACTTCCAAACATACCACAAATCAAAAAAGATTTCAAAATACCATACCATCATTAAGAAGACTAATAGTAAGAATCAGAAAGACATGTTGATAAAAAACTTGCTAATTATCTTTAATCTTACCACCAAACCTAAAGATCTTTGTCCTTCTGACTCTCTGGAGATGACTACTCAAAAGCTTCGTCCTCATCCTCACTACCGAAACCTTATTCTTAAGCATCAACATCATCATCACTACCACTAGAAGCGGTAGGTCCACATCCATCAGATGCATCAGACGCAGGGGCGGAGCCAAAAAATTTGTTATAGAGGTTCAAAATTTGGTTTGGGGTGAAAAAAATTCTTCAGGGGTACAAAAATGCAAAATTAGGCTTAAATATAGAAAAAAACTTCTTATTGGGCATAAAATAATCTTTGGATCCATCTGGGCAGGGGTGCAAGTGCACACCCTTGCAATGGGCTGGCTCCGCCCTTGATTGGACGAGCATAACTTTTAAGTTATTCAAGAAGGCTGTTTTGAGGCATACTCGAATGTTGATAGTTGAATCAACATGAGGAATATTGCTCGGTCGAGCAATTAAATATTGATAGTTGAATCAATATTGATAGAAGTGAGTTATGAACCCAGTTGATCGTGTATTTTGCTAACTTAAGCAATTTAGCATGAGCAAAGCAAATATTGCTAGTTTAAACGAATATTGCTCGTTTGAGCAAATATTGCTCGATTAATGAATTATTGGTAGTGAGACTAAATAAAATATTAATTAAAATACTGGTAGCTAGACCAAATATTGTATAATTAATTAAAATATTGATGGCTGGATCAACAAAAAATTATTAGTATTTGAACCTGTTCAGAATTATGCTTTGCAAAGCATTTGGTTTGAAACCCAAATTTTGATTGATTGTTAATCAATGGATGATTTACTGAAAATCAACCATGAGTGAGATAGGGACCAGCTACATGAGATGGTGGGATGACCATGTAGCGCCCAGCTGCTCGAATGATGTACTAAAGTCCTTTGTAGGCCAGTTGGTGAAAGGAGGATTAAATGCTCATTTAATCATTAAAATAATAGTGCTCGTCTAAGCATTAGGTGATAAACCTAATTGTGGAAAGAAGAGGAGCGATCAATGGGTATGGAACCAGACCTTAGTGGTCGTACGACCAGCTGATGGTCGATCGGTCAAATTCCAAGTTGTTTGGAAAGAATTTGAACCCAATATACACTGTAGAAGATTAATTAGGTCAAAAATCATCAAATGTGTGGGACCGGGTTTTGCAATCTAAAGGGCGATCCTGGAGGACCAAGGTGGCATGCCTGTGTCACCTGAGAATTTTGATATTTTCTGGTGTGCGCTCGAGCGATATTTTGGATTTTCAGAAGAGTTTGATCTTGACCGATCGATTTTGCTTGAATGAGCAAGTAGGACTTTGCTCGTGCGACCTATTTTTTTAAGAATATTAAAATAATGATATTTTAATATTTACAATGGGAAGCATGGACGATCATGTGACCATTTGACTTTTTGGGTTCTTGGAAGTTTGAGCAATATTGGAGAAATATGGAAAAATTAAGTTTTTGCTCAAACGAGAGAATTTCATGAAATGGGAGAAGAAATACTAATAAAATAAGGAATTAGGGAGGCGTGGGACCAGCCACGGCCAAGGCATGGCCGGTGGGCTCGATCCCTTGACGCTTTTCCCTATTTTATTATTATGTTTCATCCTTGTGTGAAGAAAAATGGAGAAACTAAGAGTTTTTCTCAAACGGGGAAGTTTTCTCAAACTTGTTTTCATGAGATGAGGAAAAAATTAAAATAAGGTGAAAAATAAAAGGGAAAGGCGTGGCCAGTGGGCCCGGTCCCTTGTGCGCCTCTCTTTTATTTTTTATGATTTTCCTTTCCTATTTTGCATAGGTTTTCTCGTTCGTCCATATTTTTGAATGCTCGTTTATGCATTTGGGTGCTCGTTTGTGCATTATTGTTAAGTACACTCGCACCATTTCTCGGGGCTTACACCGTCACTACTTCTTCCACCACAAACCAGGAACGGAGCAAGGATTTTGAGGAGAGAGGGAGAAAAAATTCTTGGCAAGTTGGATACATGTGAAAAATGGATTTTGTATACCATTTTACGATAAAAGAACAAAAATAAATATAATTGTGTTTGGCTCCGCCCTTAACCACCACTAATTTTTCGGCCTCCACCTCTTCTACTACTCATTGTCGCAGAAAGTATCTATTGATATTATTTATCAAAATTACTTATTAATAGAAATAAATATTATAATTAATTAAGAAAATATTTATAATTAAGAAATGATTAGTCATTTATTATGAGCAATTAGTGAAACACTAATTAATAAAACACTTTATAATGAATAGATTATTTATTATGTGCAATTAGTGAAACACTATTAATTAATAAAACAATTATGGTATTTAAATTGAACAAACCACCACTATTGATTTATCTTTTCTATCAATTCCAACCAAGGTGGAACACCAGTTAGAGGCCACTCTTATGACACAATAGGTCATGAGTTCAAACCTCCCCGTTGTAGGGGGTGGTCCAGAGAACTACATCCCTTGATTTATCTTTGTCAAGACAAATCCCGACTACCACTAACACAAACAAACTTAGCCTAGCTTCGTTTTGTACTAATGACAGACTATTACCCGTTGTAGGGGTGGTCTGGAGAACTACATCCCTTGATTTATCTTTGTCGGGACAAACCCCGACTACAACCACCACAGACAAACTTAGTCTATTACTTTCAAAAGTCGAAAAGTTGATTCTAGTGGTGCATCCAAACAGGCTATTAATTCCCACTCCCAGTTCCCCACAAACAACTGTTACCTCTAGCATATTTGGTATCGCCACACTAAAATTTCAGATCTGAAAGACTCGTTCCATAGAAACAATCTTATCAAAACTAAAATCTTCAAAATATTTTCATCCAACTATTCTCTGCTCACCTATGGAGATCTCCGGTGTAATTCCACGGTCATATTACGGCGCTGGAACTGATAAGGTTTATGTGATATCTAGAAAATTTACTGTAATCTCAAGGTGTTTGGCGTTTTGGATTTTTTTGTTTCTTCTTCAATGTATGGTTTAGAGAATAAGAGAAGAAGGAGGAGAAGAATTTAGAGATGGGAAAATGAAAAATAAGTTTGTTTTTTTCGAGGAAAAATGGAAGAAGTTAGGGTTATCGATGGACTTATCGATGTCGTGAGTCAATGGGGTTTTGAAGGAAGCATCAGAGATTCTAAGTAGAGAAGATGTTGGGAACACCTCTCTGCACTGCAACAACTACTATACAGGTTTATTGGTTGCCAGGTAGTCACTGATATAAAACTCTTATTATTCACAGTTTCTGACCTTAGTTATTAACAGCTCACTTGTTCTTTCACTTTTGCAGCTTGAAGGAGGAGCATATTATAACTATCTTATTCAGTATGGAGTTGCTCTGGTTCGTGTCTATCCATCCTGTCTACATTTCTCTTTATTGTTGTTATACGCAGTTAGATTGCATAAGTAGCGAAGTATCTTGCCAAACATTGTTATTGATGTGGAAACGTATCCATATATGTCCATTGTATTTGTTCTTTTTCTGACTGATTGGTATTACTTGTGATGTACAATGCTGACTGTATAAATTCTTTGTTCGGTTGTAGTTAAAGAATATCTTTGTTCACGTGTTTATAGTTTCAAAATAAGACACTTCTAAAAAAAATTAGCCAGCATTGGTGAATCTTGGGCGACTTTTAAAGAATACTGCACTTGATGAAGCCATAATTCCCAGGTTATCATATTTTCAGGGTCCATACATTGATATTTCCAATGATAACAATCAAATAAATGTCCCTGAACCAGTTTCGCTTTGTCGTGAACAGTGTATGTTTCTATACGAGTAAGTAGTTTATTTTGATTTTAATTTAGTGTTGCATGTGATTGTGTCTCTACCAACATATTTCATCATTTGGTTGTTGCAAATATATTTTAAATTTAACATGGTGTTTGTGGATGAGTTATCTTTGATCTGTATCTATAAATTGTGAGCTTTGATCTTAATATATAAAGTGAGCCAACTTCAGCAAGTTGTCTCCATTATACTAGTTGACTTCAACCGCGGAACTAGCTTAAGCAAGATGGCTCCACTTCTGTTTTGGAGGCAAGTTCAACAGTTGATTCCACTTTTGGAACCAAAGTTATGCTAATTGTCTACGCCGGTGAAATAACTTCATCAAGTTGATTCCACCCGTGGAACCAACTTATGCTAGTTAACTCCACCCATGGAACCAACTTCAACAGCTTGACTCCATCCGAGAAATCAAAAATCAAGTCGAAAAGAGGAATTAGACTAAGTATTACTTATATAACCCTTAAAATACATCTTTATTCCAACTTAAAAAGTAACTTTACTCTCTAAAAATCTTTTTACCGTAAAAAGGGATTACTGAAATACCCTTTTTTTGTAGGAAAAAGACTATATAAGAGTGGGTATTTTAGTAATCTCAGTTTAAGGTTTCTAGAAGGTAAAGGTATTTTTTAAATTGGATAAGGGTGTATTTTAAAATCTCCTATCACTTTCTGTGGAGTGAACAATAGGAGGGTCAGGTATCTACAGGAGAGACTGTAAAAGGTTTATTAGATTAGGTTTCTTGATCCTTTCTGAACACATGTTTTCACGAAACCAAATTGGTTGAAGCTTGAAAGAATCCTGGTGTATATTTGCGTGAGTAAAATTGTAGTGTTTTTTATGGCATAATCACTCTTGCTTATGTATAATAACTTGTCTAGGCGTCAATCTCAGACCCTTAAGGACATATTAGGTGTCAAGTTAAATCAAAATCTGGGTAAGTACCTTGGGGTGCCTATTCAGAAAGGTTGTGTTAGTCTGTCCTGTTTCCAATATCTTTATCAAATATTGAGTCTCGATTGCAGGGACGGAAAAGCAATATGCTTACCAGGTAAAACCATTGACAGCTTATAGCCCTATATTGACCCTGTTATTAACCATATTATGAATGTATTGAAAGTGAAACTTCCTAAATCCTTCAGTAAGAAAATTGGTGAATATCGCAGGGACTTTTTATGGCATGATAGGGAAGGTAAGCATAAAATGCATGTAATTGGTTGGTATAAGATTCCTTGTTCTAAGACTATGCTTGGCGAAACTAACCCTATTTGGACTCGATTATTACAGGCCAAGTATTTCAAAAATGAAATTTTTTGGACCTGTATTAAAGGACCAGGGTCTTCTTATAGTTGGAGAGGAATTTTCCGAAGATATCTTTATTAAGTGGGGTACTGGTACCGGAGACACTGTTAATTATTGGATTGACCCTTGGGTCCGGTCTTATCCTTTGGCCGCCGATATGGATATTACTTTGAATTGTGATCCTCATCTTAAAGTTGGCCAAATTATGGATAAATCTGATAGGAACTGGGACTTGGATGATTTGAAACAAAAACTTTCTTGTACTCGAGGTAGTGCATCTTTTAATAGGGATTGGCAATTGTATCATAACAAGCTTAAGGTTTCTCAACTACTATATCGTTTTGGGTTAACTATTTCAGGTTGCTCTTTATGTTTTAACGATATTGAAACATGTCCTCACTTATTTCTTGTTTGTATTATTTGGCTGTTTCTAAAACAACATTGGGGATTACGTAATACACTTTTGGGACCGCTTGATCCTAGTTGGTCACATGGTCTAAACAAACCTTAAAGTTAGAGCTACTTATTTCATGTTTCTTGGGAGTTTGTACTTCCTCAACTTTTATGGTAGATTTGGCTGGCCCGCAATAACTTTGTTTTTCGACATGTTCCTAATTCTGATTCCAGGTACTACTCGCAGTTCCAGTCGGGTGGTTAATGTGCAATGGTTGCCCCCCTAAACATGGTTAATTAAATATGGAATGTGGAAAAGACAACAACGGTGGAGGAAATTGGTTTTGTTAAGGCTCCTCCAGGCTTAATCCTTTGTGTATTGGAGTTGGTTTAGAATAAGGTTTCTTAGTAGAGAAGTTCTTAGAACACCTCCCTCCACTACAACAACTACTATACCGGCTTATTGGTTACCAGGTAGTTACTGATATGGACTCTTATTCACAGTTATGACTTAAGTTATTCACAGTTATGACTTAAGTTATTAACAGCTCACTTGTTCTTTTACTTTTGCAGCCTGAAGGTGGAGCATATCATAAATATCTTATTCAGTGTGTGGTTGCTCTGGTGCGTGTACTATCTAACCTGTCTACATTTCTTTATCATTGTTGTATGTACTTTGATTTTACGAGAACCAAAATATCTTACAAAACATTGATATTGATATGGAAACGAATCATCATTTGTGAATCTTGGGAGACTTATCTGTTCTCTACATTTTGGAGTGAAAATGTTTATAAGATCCTGACTGGTAAGGCTTAGAAAAACAAATCAAACCATCGAGAACTCATATCTCTATGCCTTACATTAATGGCCATAAATTAACAATTTTAAGATTCATAGTGTAAACAATGCACTATCTTCATCATTATGATCCTTATTCCCATAGACCATAGTAAAGTAGAAAAAGAATATCATGAACACTGTATGTTTCACTGGGAGTAAGTAGTCTATTTTGATTTTAATTTTTGACCTAGTGTTTAATGTGGTAATGTCTCTGTTCCAACAAATTTCATCCTTTGGTCCTTGCAAATCTATTTTGGTTTTAAATGGTGTTTGTGGATGAAGTATTTATGTTGTCTTTGATCTGTATCTATAAATTGTGAACTTCAATCTTAATATGTGAATTCACGTAACTTTTTGAAATCACACATGTGGAGCCAACTTCATCAAGTTAACTCCACCCATGGAATCAACTTCAGCAAGTTTACTCCACCTGTAGAAACAACTTATGTTAGTTGACTCCACCCGTGGAACCAACTTAAGCAAGGCGGCTCCAAGTTTATAATAAACTTCAATAAGGTGACTCCACTTATGTGAAACCAACTTCTGCTAGTTCTGTCCCCTCATGGAACAAACTTTAGCAAGTTGACTCAACTCCACCCGTGGAACCAACTTCATCAAGTTGGCCCAAACCTGAAGTGGAGCCACCTTGCTTAAGTCAACTTAAAAACTATATAAGAAAGGGTATTACTATTTTGATAATCTCAGTTTTAGGGAATACGGTTTCTAGAAAGTGTTGTGTATTTTTTTAGTTGGATATACCTTTAAAAAAAAATAAAAAAAACCCACCTTCTAAAATCCCTATTCCCTTAAAAAGAGATTACTGACACACCCTCTTAAATAGTCATTCTCCATTCTATCACACACAACATCTCTCTTCACTCATCACAACCACCACCCTGTTCTGTGTAAGAATAAAACTGCATTAGGAACTGGGACTTGGATGATTTGAAACAAGCTGTTCTCGCTTACGTCTTGAATGCTATTTATGTTATTTCTGTACCTTCTTTTGCTCATCCGCAGGATCTGTTGGTCTATTCGGGACACAATTCCTGGTTGCTCCTTATGTTTTAATGATATTGAAACATGTGCTCACTTATCTCTTGTTTGTAGTATTTGACTGTTTATAAAGCAACATTGAGGGATTATGTAATACACCTTTGGGACCGTTTGATCCTAGTTGGTCACTTGGTCTAAGCAAACCTTAAAGTTTAGAGCTACTGTATTTCATGTTTCTTGGGAATTTTTACTTCCTCAACTTTTATGGCAAATTTGGCTGGCTCGCAATAGCTTTGTTTTTCGACATGTTCCTTTTGTTTGCAAAACATTGTTAATGCACTGAGATTAGCTAAGAAATTTTATGAGCTCTCTTTGATTCTAGGTACTAGCGCAGTTCCAGCAGGGTGGTTAAAGTGTAATGGTTGCCCCCCTAAACATGGTTACTCAAATATGGAATGTGGAAAAGACAACAACGGTGGAGGAAATTGGTTATGTTAAAGCTCCTCCTGGCTTAATCCTTTGTGTATTGGAATTGGTTTAGAACAAGGTTTCTAAGTACAGAAGATCTTAGAACACCTCCCTGCACTGCAACTACTACTGTAATGGCTTTTTTATTGGTTTCCAGGTAGTAAAACTCTTATTCACAGTTTCTGACTTTAGTTATTAGCAGTTCACTTGTTCTTTCACTTTTGCAGCCTGAAGGTAGAGCATATCATAAATATCTTATTTAATGTGCGGTTGCTCTGGTTCTGGTTCGTGTACTATCCAACCTGTCTACATTTCTCTTTATCGTTGTTGTATGCAATAAGATTTTACAAGTAGCAGAATATCTTACATAGCATTGTTATTGATAGGGAAACAAATCCATATATGTCCATTGTATGTTCTTTTTCTGACTGTTTGGTATAACTTGTTATGTAGAATGCTGGCTGTAGAAAACCTTCATTTGATTAGGTTGTATATAGTTGAAGAATATCTTGTTCACATGTTTATAATTTTGAAATGAGACACTTTAATATATTTCTAGCCATCATTTGTGAATCCTGGGAGACCTATTTGCTCTCTTTAGATTACAAATGTTTATAGAATCCTCAATGGTAAGGCTTAAAAACACAAATCAGACCGTTGAAATCATATCTCTACGCCTTACATTAATGGTCATATATTAACAATTTTAAGATCCATACAGTGTAAACTGTGCACCATCTTCTTCATTCTAATACTTATTCTCATAGACCATAGTAAAGTAGAAAAAGAATATCGTGAACACCATGTTTCCCTGGGAGTAATTAAGTAGTCTATATTGATTTTAACCTAGTGTTTAATGTGGTAATGTGTCTGTACCAGCAAATTTCATCATTTGGTCCTTGCAAATCTATTTTGATTTTAATATGGTGTTTGTGGATCAAGCATTTAAGTTATCTTTGATTTGTATCTATAAATTGTGAACTCTGATCTTAATATACGAAGTCACATAGCTTTTTGAAACCACACATGTGGAGCCAACTTCATCAAGTTAACTCCACCTATGGAAACAACTTGTGCTAGTTGACTCCACCCGTGAAACCAACTTAAGCAATGTGCCTCCAAGTTTAGAAGCAACTTCAACAATGTGGCTCCACTTATGGAACCAACTTCTGCTAGTTGTCTTTCCTCATGGAACCAACTTCATTAACTTGACTCCACCAGTGGGACCAATTTCATCTAGTTGGCTCCAAAACCAGAAGTGGAGCCACCTTATTTAAGTCAACTAGCACAAGTTGTCTCCACAGGTGGAGTCAACTTGATGAAAGACTGTATAAGAAAGGGTATTTCGGTAATCATATTTTAAGGAAATAGGGTTTCTAAATTTTGGAGAAATTTTTTAAGCTGGATAATGATATATGGGGCGTAATGCTCTCATAAGTCTAACCTGTCTTTGCATTTTAAAAAATCCCTCCACCTTTTAGATTCCTTATTCCCTTTAATAGAGATTGCTGACACACCCTCCCTTAATAGTCCTTCTCCACTATCAAACGTTACATCTCTCTTCACTCAGCACCACCACTAGGCTATTCCGTATGAGAATAAAATTGCATTATGAATCCATATCAATGCATTCTTATTTTGTTTTTACAATCATAGTCATTGACTCTGTTTATTATTTTTTTGTTTTCTTTGTCACAATTTATCATTCTCACATGGCAACATAACTTGACCATCTTGGCCCTCAAGTTGGACCTCAAGTGGGCTTATGATACTTTAAACTTGAACTTTTTACAACATGTTCTCTCTTGTTTTGGTGTTCCCCCATTCAATTGATTTACGGAAGTGCTACACATCCCCCACTCCCTTCCCCCATTAGGTGTCATCGTTCTTAGCTCTTGATCCCTGGATTGAGATTAGCAGGGGATCCCATTATTATTGGATTTAACCAACAGATGCTTGACACATAGCGAGGGAAAGGAGTGGGGGATGTATATCATTTTCGATTGATTTATGCTTGTGTCAGTTTTGTGGATGATCGTGTCATTTCTGCGGATTTTCAAGTTCTCATCAATGTATCCCCCTCCCAACACTTAATCTTTTTCTAGCGGCCTTAGACACTAAGACCCTTTGTCCCCTTACCTGTTCATTATTGGGATTAAAGTCCTTGCTCATTGATTTGGCTGTGAAATATAGCCATTTCTCTACTTTTGCCATAGCGTTACACATAATTTCATTGCGGATGGTAGTGTTGTCTTTTTGAATGCTACTGTAACTAATGATACCCGTCTTAAGCAGCTTTGGAATCTTTTGAAATAACACTTTAATATATTTTTAGCCATCACTTGTGAATCTTGGGAGAGGTATTTGTTCTCTACATTTTAGATTACAAATGTTTATAGGATCCTTGATGGTAAAGCTTAAAAAAACAAATCAAACCATTGAACTGATATGTCTATGCTTTATGTCAATGGCCATAAATTAACAATTTTAAGATCCATACAGTGTAAACTGTGCACTATCTTCATCATTGTAATACTTATTGCCATAGACCATAGTAAGTAGAAAAAGAATATCGTGAACTCTGTATGTTTCATCGGGAGTAATTAAGTAGTCTATTTTTATTTTAACCTAGTGTTTAATGTGGTAATGTGTCTGTACCAACAAATTTCATCATTTGGTCCTTGCAAATCTATTTTGAATTTGTTATGGTGTTTGTGGATGAAGCATTTATGTTGTCTTTGATCTGTATTTATAAATTGTGAACTTCGATCTTAATATGTGAAGTCATATAGCTTTTTGAAACCACACATGTGGAGCCAACTTCATCATCAAGTTAACTCCACCCATGGAATCAACTTCAACAAGCAAGGTGGCTCCAAGTTTAGAAGAAAGTTCAACAAGGTAACTCCACTTATGTGGAACCAACTTCTGTTAGTGTCTTCCCTCATGGAACCAACTTCATTTAGTTGATTCCCTCGGGGAACAAACTTTAAGCAAGTTTCCTCCGCTCCACCCATGGAACCAACTTCATCAAGTTAGCCCAAACCTGAAGTGGAGCCACCTTGCTTAAATGTATAAGAAAGAGTGTTTTGGTAATCCAGTTTAAGGGAATAGGGTTTCTAGATAGTGGAGGCCATTTGAAATTGGATAAGGGTATATTTTAAGGGGTATGTAATTAATATACCCTTATCTAACTTGAAAAAATCCCCCACCCTCTACAAACCCTATTCCCTTGAAAAGAGATTATTGACACACCCTCCCTTAAATAGCCATTTTCCACTATCATGCATAACATCTCTTTTCACTCACCACTACCACCAGGCTGTTCCGTATAAGAATAAAATTGCATTATGAATCCATGTTAACACATTTTTATTTTGTTTTTAAAAATCATACTCTTTTCTCTTTTTTCTATTCTTTTTTTTTTGGTCACAATTTATTGTTCTCACGTTTTAACATAACTTGATGAACATGCTTCAAAAAGAAAAAAACTTCATGAACATGGCACTCAAGTTGGATCTCAACAAGGCCTATGACAGTTTAAATTGGGACTTTTTACAGCATGTTCTCTCTTGTTTTGGTGTTCACCCATTTATGATACAATTGATTTATGCTTGCGTCAGTTCTGCGGATTTTCAAGTTCTTAACAATGGATCCCCTTCCCAACACTTTACTTCTTCTAGTGGCCTTAAACATGGGGATCTTGCGTCAGTTCTGCGGATTTTCAAGTTCTTTATCGTCTTATGGATTTAGCTGTGAAAAATAGCCATTTCTCTACTTTTGCCATGACATTTTGCGTTATTTCTTTACGGATGATAGTGTTATCTTTCTGAATGCTACTTGTCGTAAGCAGCTTTTGGTCCATTGAAGATGCTTACCAGGTTAAGTCAATCTCTTGCTTGCGTCTAATTACTTGACTAGGCATCAATCTCAGACCCTTGGACATATTAGGTGTCAAGTGAAGTCAAAATCCGGGTAAGTACATAGGGGTGCCTATTCAGAATGGTCGTGTTAGTCCATCCTGTTTCCAGTAACTTTATTGAATATTGAATCTCGGTTGCAAGAATTGAAAAACAATATGCTTACCAGGTTAAACAACCTTGTTGACGGCTTCTATTGACCATGTTAACCATATTATGAATGTGTTGAAACTTCCTAAGTCCATTATGAAGAAAATTGATAAATATCGCAGGGACTTCTTATGACAGGATAGGGAAGGTAATCATAAAATGCATGTAATTGGTAGGGTTAAGATGTGTTGTCCTATGACTATGGGTGGTCTGGGAATTCGAGATCTTGATGCTAATAATTAAGCATTTTTTTTTTTTGGCTAAGACGGCTTGGCGGAACGGACCCAGTTTTGACCCTATTTTACTGGCCAAGTATTTCAAAAATGAAGACCTGTAGTAAGCGACCAGGGTCTTCTTATAGTTGGAGAGGAATTCTTCGTAGAGATCTAGTTAGGGATACATTAAGTGGGCTATCGGTACCTGAGACGCTGTTAATTTTTGGACTGACCCTTGGGACCGCCCTTACCTGGATATTCCTTTAAATTGTGATCCTCATCTTATAGTTGGCCAAATTATGGATAGATCTAATAGGAACCGGGACTTGGATGATTTGAATTACGTCTTGAATGATATTTCTGTTATTCCTGTACCTTCTTTTGCTTCACAGGTTGGTTGGTCTATTCGGGACATACATGAGGTAATGTTATAGGTCGGTTGGTCTATTCGGGACATACATGAGGTAATGTTACAGTTAAAGTAGCCTATTGACAAAAACTTTCTTGTACTTGTGGTAATGCTTCTTTTAATAGGGATTGATGGACGATATATGGTCTATGAATTCCGCTCAGAAGCTAAGGCATTTTTGTCGGCAGTTGTGTCGTAACAAGCTTAAGGTTCATGAATTATTATTTCGGTTTGGGTTAACCAGCACTCCTGTTTGCTTTTTATGTTGTCATGATATTGAAACATGTGCTCACTTATTTCTCGTTTGTCCTATTGTTACTCCTAATAGGGATGTAAAGATAGTATTAGAAATACGATCTACATGAAGAATAGAGTTTAGGTATATGTCGGTGAAGTGTGTTGGCGTATCAGAGTTTAGTGGCGAAGGATAAGCTATGCTGCAGTGAAGGATAACCGCGTTGAGCTTTTGTCAGTTAATTTGGACGTGTGCTTCACACGTACTATACTCTAGCTGTTAGTCGGCTTGTTACAGAGTTTTCCTCTAATGGGGGACTCTGACCATAAAGGGACATCAGATTCCCAGGAAATAGAAACCACACTACTATGGGCTCTTTTTTGCTAGTTCATGAGCTACACTATTTGTTTCTCTTGGAACAAGGGAAACAGGATCGCTTATTCAAAAACTGAGTTTCGACAATCTCTAATTATTGTAGTTGTCCACTTAATAGAACTTTGGCTTCCATTCAAAAGCATTGACCACATTCCAGTTGTAAGTTTGTAATGCCTTCCCTACTGGCTAGCTTGATTGCTTCATTTGCAGCTAGTGTTTTAGTCTGCTCATTCTCTGCTATGATGGTATGCACCGAGCACCTTGAAATCCACATGCATCATCAATTACTGTTAGTGCAGTGCCCACACATTTACTCAACTTGTAAAAGGAAGCAAAATTAAATTTACAGAATCCAGATTATGGTACAGTCCATGGTATCTCATTTACAGTGAGATTACTCTGATTTCTGTTTGAAATCAGTCTTCTTCTATGTTCCTTCCAATCCACAATATCATTCTTTATCCTGCTAACAAGATTATCTACCTTCATCTGTGCATTGTCAAAAATAATATAGCACATCTTATCTTCCATGTGCATTTTGGGGGTTTGCACTTGATGTAGGCTAAGTTTTGGGCTTAGTTTAGGGGGGGAATCCAGTTAAATGGGCTACTGATTTGCCACAATAGATTCAGTTAGCTGTAATAGCTGATATATCGAGATATGTTTTTGGGCATATTAAAAATTACCGCCATACTCAAGGTTCGGCTCACAACTTTTTATTTGACTAGGTTTGATAGGTTCGGCTCACAAAACAAAATGAATGCCCGATAATTTTTTGGTATGACCAAAAATAGCCCTGATATATCTGCTACTTAAATTTCATTTAAAAATCAATATTCTACAACTTTCTGTTTTGTGTCCTGAAACAACTCTTTTTACTAGTTTTTACCATTTCAATCAATAATGGAACTCTTTATTGAAACCCATGATTACCAATGTCAAAAACTTTGAGTTGCTTTAAAAAAGAGATTATCAATAACAGTCTACAGAAACAAAAGATTCGTTATCGTCATTGATTATATGTAATCACTGTCATTATTATTATCATTAATCTACACAGTAAGAATTTGATCTACATACAATTCTCTTCATCTCCTACTAGAAAGAAAAAGAAAAATCTAGTAAAAATTCAAATCTCATATTATGGGGGTATATTCTCTTTGCACAGACAAAAACTACTACCCCTTCTTCTACCTTATATAGTACAAAGTAGCTAAACAAATAAAGAATGCCATCCCTTCTCTGACCGATGAATGTGGATCAGTCGCCATCCATAATTTACGCGGCTAGAATCTGCCAACCAACAAAATGGCCTGGCTCAATCAAAGCTGTATGTACCTCATCCCTTTAAAAAATCTTCTTGTCCATTCCATTCCTATCTTGCTGCACAAAGTGCATTAAGAATCACATGCACAAGCATGAGATCGACAAAATACTGGTGCCCAATCTCTCCATCCCTCCATCTTGCCTTTGCCGGAGCTCTTCCGTAATGTACACCATCGTTACACCGGTTATCGTAATGCCATGGGAATGTCATGTCGAAATCGTCAATGACACCGGATAATATCCCGTGTTCTCTCAGTTTATCTAAGACGACGTCGTTGTAAACTTCCATTTTCTGAGGATTGAATCCTAACCCTCTTGCGTATCCTCCTGTGGTCACTGTTGTTCTGTACAACAGTTTCGGTGCCGCCAAATTTCTTGCTTTCACTGATTCAATCACTTCTTTCCAGAACTTCGCGGCGAAATCAGCTCCACCGGTGAACGCTCTAATGCTCCTGAACTTGATGTCGTGGAGGCCGGAATTCATAATCATCGTATCAGGCACGGTTGCTTCGGAGAAATAACGCTTCAATAGATCCCTGTACTCTCCGTTGCTAAGGGAATTCAACCCTTCATAATTCATTGTATCGTTCCAATGACCGTTGAAAATACTGGTAATCCGGACAGACTCTGAAGAATTTAACGGGTTTGTGAAATTCATATCGAATCTCCGTGGGACTGCTGCAATCTCAGTTAACCCCAGAACAAAATTGAGAAGGTTACGGATTGAATCGACGTGATTGGAGTCGCCCCAGAAGAAAATCCATCTGTTCTTCAGACAATCCCAAGCTGATTTCTGAGAATAAATCTTGAATGAACAATGACTCGAATAAACCCAACCATTACTCTCTAATGAGCCTAATGAACCAAAACACCATGGATTTTTACAAGGGAAATCCGGTTCCAGACATCTATACCGGCCGTCGCGGCTGATTTCACAATCGTCGTTTCTCCCATGCCTCGTCCACCGGCCTGCCCAAATTGTCCTAGAGAAATCAGACACCTTACAAGCTTTCAATTCAGGCAATGCGGTGGTGGCATTGTCTTTATAGAACTTGACCGGAATCTGACGAAGCTCTTTCTGATAAACAAACTTCTCAGGAACATATCTAAGACCTTGAAACTGTTTATACAAAAGAATAATCTTCAAACTGAATTCCCCCACAAAATCTTGATGAACTTGTAATGAAAAAGAATAAGAACCATTTCCGTGATCTTCGATAGGTGGCCGAGATTTCCATAATTCACCAGATAGATCCAATTCGAAATAATCACCACCTAGACATTTCGGATTCCCGGACTCATCCATAGCCTGGAAACCAAATGAATGCACATCTCCAGCTGATAATTCCACAAGATGGTTCATTTTCTCCATCTTCAAACCATCTAGAAGTGGAATGTGTATATCAAATGTAGAACAATTCATACATGGTTCCCGGAGCATCCATCTTGTTAGCAAATTCGATGTGAAATTCTTCTCTAAATCCACCGAAATCCAATCCGAATGCTTCTTCGGATTGGGAGATTGAATTACATCCGAATGCCGTTTCTTTTTCGGGTTTGGAGAAACTAAATGTTGTGGAGATTGAGTTGCATTGAAGATATCTTGATGATAAGCACAGGTTCCGTTTTCACATGCAGTAACCATTAAATCTGATAGATTGCTATTTGAAATATTGAACAGCGGATAATGTTGTTTCCTCCATGTTTTTATTGTTAACTCATCAATACCATAAATCACTAAAATCCCCATACAAACCACCATTACCAAGATTGGAAATCTCAGGTAAAACCATGAATTTTGCCATACTTTTGCAGGAAATAATGCTGTTCTTAACCCTTTCTCTGCCATCTGAAAATCATTGAAGAAAATAAAACCCAAAATTAAACACCAAAAAAAAAACAATTACACAGAAAAGAAAACAAAAAGGGTTTATTTGTTTTTAACGGTTTTTAGTTAAATTTAGGTTATCATCACAATAGACACACAATCCAAATTTTGAAATTATCAAACAAAATTTAGATAAAAATGAAATTAATTACAGACATCAAAGAGAGAAAGAAGAACTTACTGGTAATGTGTAATGGGGGGCACTCACTCTGTTATCAAAACAGAGTACTCTGTTTTTTTCTTCAATGTGAAAGCTTAGCTTGGATTCTTCTTCATTAAACTTAATGGGTTTCACCAATGAGCTAAATCACACCATCAATTTTGCTGAAAAACACTTTCTTCTTCAGCTCAAAGTACTAATCAAAATATGTACAGAGAAAAGGTTTTAGATTTTCTTTTTCTTTTTTAACTCTTTAAGACCAGAACAGAATTATACATCAAAACAAACTGAAAAACAAAGGAAAGAAGGAAATCTTGAACATGAAGATGGAAATTCAGACTTGAGCGTAAAGATCCTACTAGATTGGTATGGAAAATAAAAATAAAAAATAAATAAAAATAGCTCATTTATTTATTTTACAGAAAATAAATTAATTAATTTTGAATTGCGAGGTGTTTGTTTATATACCCTAGAAAAAACATCATCGAAGTAAAAGAACATGGGAGGTTTTTGTTTATTCCGGTAATGACCTTGGTTTTGTTGTGAAATTACGGGATGGGGATTGTAAGAAGACAAAAGATCACCGACACGCGGACACGACTTTTGAGATATTGGATGGGTATTTATGTCCGCCCACCAAAAGAGGGCACGTGTTATTTATTTGATATCCTGGCCATTGTACGGGAGACTTGTTACTGTTGGTGGAACTAGTATTACGTGTTTATTGATCCATTTGTTTGCAAGTGGTCTGGATGATGGTCAGAAGTTAAGTAATCATGAGTCGAATTTAGTGGTGGAAATTTAACTCGGAGCACTACTGATTCTGATTTCCCATACCAAAGAGACGGGGTTCTTGTTTTATCAGTGATCAGGGGACAAAGCCAATGGTTGTCATGTAGCTTAAGGCTAAATCTTATGTGCTAGATATCTAGACGTTAGATTGGTCATCCACATAAGCTTGGGCAACCTCTTCAGTCTTATGGGTTGGCGAATCTAGCAGCGAAACGCTGAATAGTTCGGCGTCAAAAGGTGAATGCTGAACGGAACAATGCTCAAATAGTGGTCCAAACGCTGAACGGTTCAGCGTTTTGTGAATATTCCAGCGTTTTGCGTCAAACGCTGAACAATTCAACGTTGATGCCCTGGAATATTCCTAAAACGGTGAACCTTTCAGCGTTTGGACCACTTTTGGAGCGTTGTTCGGTTCGGCGTTTCAATCTCGCTGCTAGTTGAACTGCGAGCAGATGCTAGGAGAGAGAAGTGCCAGAAGCAGTGTTAACTTTTTTTCCCCAGTTTTTTCTTGATTTGCAACACTTTTTGGCCAATCTAGCAATTGAATCAAGCCCATAAGACTTAGCCTAAGTGGAGCGATATCTTTTAGCTATACTTAAAAGTGTGTCACATTTGATGCGTGTTGTAGATAAGACAAATCACATAAAAACTTAATTTTCATGTAAACTTTTACTTTACGGGAACTGAGCATCCGCTTGTTAGTTAAAATGAACATTGAGTATTCATGGGATTTTGCACGAAAATTGAGTATTGGTTTATGGTTTTCACTGTTTTACACTAAATTCTTTTTTTTCTTTTTACTAAATTCTTCTTTTTTTAACCTATTATATCTCCTTGCCTTTTTCTCTTAATTATCTTTTAACCTATACAAATATCCCACGATAACAAAAATTAGGAAAAAAAAATGGAAATCCCTAGCCATAGTGCTTGGCCTTATGGGATTTCATTTCGTTTTGATGAGGCGAAATCCCTTTGCTACTCTAAAGAGCAGATCTGACACCCATTTAAGCTAAGGGAAATTGCTCGAAAACACAATTTTCATTTGAAAAGTTACTTTACGAAAACTCAATTTCCGCGTGATTTTAGACGGATATTTAGTTTCCGTTTCTAAATTTTCAGTTTTACTCCTAATTTTTTGCTTTTAACTCTTTTATTTTACTAAAACTCATTTTTCTTATTATATCTCCATTTTTTTCTCTTAAAACTTTTTATACCGATAGATAATATTTATCTAAATCATGGTAAGAGGCCGAATACTAAGGAAGAGATTAAGACGCTGATTAAACAAATTGTCCATCTTTGGATGTTTAATATGAGGACTTTTAATTCCTACTCTTTGAGTCACGTGTTGTTTCAATGGGAGGCAATCTTAGGAGTATAATTCTGTAGTGAGGGGATGGTTGCTAGGTTCTCTAGATTTTTGATCTAGTAATGTACATTGTAAATATTTTTTCTTTTTAATATATCCTTACCATTTCTATAAAATTTTTTTTATCTAAATAGGTTGAAATAAAATTCGGAAAAAAAAACAAAACGAAACTGAGTTTCCGCTTGGCATTATTACATGGAAACTCGGTTTCTGTGTGATTAAGTTAAGGGATGCCCTTCACCCCTAGTCAGGCACACCTTCGTCTCATTTAGCTTAGCGTCAATTAAGCTATAGCTATGTGAAATGATGCATCATTGTGCTTGGCCTTATGGGATTCTGTCGACTTGAAGGAAACCAAAGTTTTTTTTTTTTAGTTGCTGACTTGGTTTGAGTCAGATGTTAAATCGCTCGTTTTTTTAGTGGTCAAATCTGACTTGTGATTTAATCTAAGACGTAACCCTAACTCGTTTCTGGTTGAGTCAGGTAATAAAATACATTTAACTCATGGGACCAAGCTAGTGATTCACATATTTCTAAATCAGTTGAGTCGATATGTCTCGAAAAACAAATATTTTGAGTTAGATCCAGATGAGTCAAGTAATTTCAGTTAGATCTAGACGAGTCATACAAGAAAAAACAATAAAAACATAATGTAAGTCTTATAGAGGATTTCTCTCCTCTACCTGTATAGTGCTACCATATAAATTAGAGAAAATTCCCCGGCCTTACTGTAACAAAGGGAATAGAGACCAAAGGAGAGTTCAAACCCTGCTTTAAGAGAAAAATATAATAATAATCCTCATTCTTAGGAATTAATTATATTAAATACAATTTACAGGTTACATATACTAAATTCATGTTATATCAAATCGGAAAAAGTAGAAAAAGAAAAAAGTGATTTTTCAAGTGAGTATCGAAACCTCGCCAAAATTTTGTTTCCTTCCCACCTTCCCCACTTTCGAGGAAAGAAAAAGGGCATGGTAGTTTTAACCACGGTTTTATATCACATCGTCACCACGTATCTCCTCTATGACACTTAGCCTAAGGGTATATAAGTGTTTCTGCTTCTCCAGAATAAAAAGGTAATTCCATAATTTTGAAGAACAAGAATTTACCTCACCAAAAGATTATTTCTGAAAGTTATTTATGTTTTTGGTCTTCAAACAAATTATTAAACCAGATCATCGGTTGTGAACTTGGAGTCAATATAAGTATATCGCAATATATAACAATTATTTTGGTTGTACAAGGGTAAACAAACACATGGTGTATCCAATATCGGCCGAGATTCCCGATCTTGGTCTATGACCATGACGAATCTCTCAGTTTCGACGAACTCCGAGATTCCTCCGAGAATATCTCTGAAATAAAAGTGTTAAGATGTTCAGGTCCCGGTCAAAAAGAGACCGAAAATAGAGATTCTCTATACTATAGTATTATTCCTTTATTTAAGTTCTTTTTTGGTCTGGGGTCTCTAGGATTTTTCAGAGGAAAAATAACTGATATAACATTTTTTCGAATTTGTTAAATGTATAACTTTACCTTGTAAATCAATTTTGATGATCTTTTTTTTTTTACAGTTTTTGCATAATTTAGGCCGACCGACCTGAGGGCTCGAAGGGAGGGAGTCCCTATTATGGTCACTTTTTTGTAAAATGAAGCCTAGCGCTAATGTGCAATTTGATAAAAAGATTGGAAACGGTTATTATTAAAAAACCGAGTATGCCCCTCCCTTTTAGTCCAATTATTATAACTCCTATGTATCATATTTTTTTCAGGGGTATAATTGAAAAGCAACCTAGGATATAACATATCCAAAAATCCGTGCCTTGGAATTTTACAAATTTTATCTCGTTGGAAAGATTTTAAAGAGATCTACACAATAAGTACAAACAACAATATCAAATTTAGAGTTTTTATGAAAAAATCGGATGTGTTTATCCTGTGAGGCACTTTTCCGAAAATTATATAACGTGTATATGCCTCAAAAATAATATTCAAATGAAAAAAGGATGTATAGCGCGTTATGCAATCATCGGTGTTTCGTTTTTCTTTGGTCTGCTCTCCTCACTGTGGCAGCGGTGTTGTAGTGTATATATATATATGTGTGTGTGCGCGCGCGCGCGTGCATTTGATTAATATCAAATTACATATTTTTTTCTTCTAGTTTTTCACTTTATATTTCCACAATACCTTAAAGTTTTTTGTTAAAAAAATGTGAGAAGTCATGTAAAGGGTAAAACCTGAAGGAAAAAACAAGGCAATATACCACCAAAATTACATACGTAGATATCGTATGTACATGGTAGTAGATTTTTAATCAAAACAAGATAATTTAGGATAGAAGATTGCTACACATATAATAAAAATCGAGGGTAAAAACCATGTCATCCTATTTCTTTTAAATTGGGGACGACGGTGGTAATAATAGTCACAACTTGTGTGGGTACACAACTACACATCTTGAAGAAGACTTTCTTCTTCTAGAACTTCAAAATAAAAGTTAATTTGCATATAAAATTTCAGAACGACTTCCAGAAGCAAAAATCAGTTTTTTGAGAAGCAATATATTTTTAGTTTCGACTTCTGCTTCTTCAGATAGCCTAATTGGATACCCTTCCAGAAGTTGTTTATTGACTTCTAAAGGCAAAAAATTCAGAAGTTAATCTGAGCACACAATTTCAGCATGAATTCTAAAAACAAAAATGTTAATTTTTTGTGAAGAACCACTTCACTTCTACATCTAGTATCCAAACGCGCTATTAACTATAACCACAACAATGTAAGATCCCATATACAATATTTACTAAAGGCGATAAACCAGAAAATATTTCTTCATTACATTGTTGCTTGCTTCTTTATATTGTTGAGCTTTCCTAATGTGATTGAGTTCTCGCAGTAATTCATGGTGGTAAAATATCTATACATACCAACATAGTCTTTAACCACACTTCTTAATGTAAAATGTGTGCCGAAAAGACTAAGCTTGGCTTGTATTAGCACAAAACGTGGATTGGTATATGTTTGGTTGAGTATATGCAATTTCATCCTAAAAGGTAATGTGCACAATAAGTTCCACTAAAAACATGCCAAAGGAAATGTTCAGATGAGGTATATGTGCATCCAACATTATTACGAGTTTCATGAATGTCGCAATTCGATAACATGTTTGACAAGTTTTCGACAATTCTGCTAAAACGAGCGTAATCTTAGACGTATAACACCGCCCCTTACCACTTAAAGTTCTCCATAATAACCAATCAATGGGGTTTGAAATATCCTATTGTTTGAGGGTGAAAATGGTTTCTGCCGATTTTGGTAATTTCGGGTGTGTGGGTGAGAAACGAATTTAGACCCTAAACAATGTACTGCACGGGAGTACTTTAGATTCGAGAGATCAATCTGTACAAATCCGGCCTAAACCAAGAAATGGTCGTTCCAGACTTGCTTCGGTCACAAAGAGGAGGAGAATGGGTTGGTTTTGGGGAGGGAAGCGAAGAAAGTGTTGAGACTAGGTTGATTCTGGAAGAGTAGTGGTTTCACGACTTGTATCAGAAAATGGGAAGCTAACAGATGGGAGAGCTTAGCCAAATATTTTTCTGAGTGTTGTCTGATCGTTGACCGAACTTATCCTCCTTTGTGGAAATAGGTAAGACCTATTTATACAAGTCGGAGTGAAACATACTCTGGTCTCATTAAGGAATGGAATAATGGGTGAGTAAATGGGAGGAGGTGGTAACCGTTAACGCATGGAATTGATGTTCCATAAAAGAAAATAGTTTCACCATTACTTCCCTATTTACTTAACCGCTTCATCCTTATTACACTTTCTTATTACGGGCGTAGTGTACGCCGCACGCTGTAAACCGCAAAACCAAAACCCATGGCCTGAGATGAAGCTTCATCCAAAGCTTCTGTTGGTTGGTAAGAGGTAGATTGGCCTAAGGCCAATACCGCGCCAAAATGACGCATTATGTTTGGAGTTCGGCTGAGGGCCAATATTGCATCATCATGATGCATTAGGCCAGTTGGGTGGTGGCCTTGATCTTGAAGCGCAATCATTGCTCCGAGTGGTGCACAATCATTGTGCATCAGGCCAGAGAGGGATGGCCGAACGAATGTTGCGCAAGCGCAATCATTGTGATGAACAGTGAAACACAATCATTGTGATGAACAGTGAAACGCAATGATTGCGGGAGTTGATGAAAGATTTTTCCTTCCCTAATCAAAGTTTTAAAAATGTCAAATTAACATATATAGGGAGGGGTAGTTGGTTGAAGGTGCATATGCGGACTATGTACCAAGTAAGCTTCATAGCTTAGTCGAAAGAGTATAAATGATGCATAAGGCTCATTTATAGTTGCGTAGCCTTACGAATGGAGCATATGATGCTAATGCATCACTATGCCATTCCACGGACTCGATGATGCATCACTTGGATGTATTTGACGGAACGGCCTATACGGACTAGGCCATTACCATTATTGCTTGGCCACGGCCTAGCAAACGAGTTGGAATAAGTTGCTTGTCCCTTCGAGGATGAACTATGGTCTGTGCTTGATCCCTTTAGAGTAGGGAAGGGTACGTAGGCAGCCGCAATGAGTTGCAACATTGCTGGTCCAGCACATTGCTGCTCATATCATCTAATTGTGAGATGATTGCGGCAGATTGGCCACTCATATCATCTAAGCTCGGTAGCTCGATGCAAGAGATGATTGTGGTCAAGATTGATGAGGCTTAATTGCATGCCAACAAGTGGATGCTCATACTTTCTATCAAGCTACAAAGAGCAAGTTATAGCCTATTTGGAGGCAAAACCCGAGTGTCGTAATTTAGCTCAAGAGGAGTCCATTTTGATGGGAAACGACCCAAAGATCAAGACATGTTGATCTATAGATCCACATGGTCACTAGAATTTAGCAAAATTCCATCGTTTAGGGCCTCAAAAGGTCGTTCGTGCAGTTTTAATAAAGTTTTTGGTTTACTTAATAAACCCTTCGCAGAACAAGGGTAAGTTGGAACAGTGTTGTAGTACCAGAATATCGCTACAACGCTATTCCCGCGATATTAACAATATTTCTGCGAGAAACCCAAACATTTCTACAAATATTAACAACAATTTGACGAGAATTCCGCAAGATTCTTCAACAACATTTGGCGATTGTCACAAAAGAGTGATGTAACGGTTAACGATTAAATATATATGAAGAATAAGTCTGCTTCACGATGGTTATAAAGTTGGCAATGGTGAAGACTAAAGTTATGGCGATGAGATCGCAGAGTAGATCCGAATTAAGGGGAAATCTTAGTTGTCTTCCACTATGTATTTTCCTATATAAAGGGTTCAACTAAATCCAGAAAAGGATGATGTATTTTTGAGAAATGAGAGAATTTTGAGGAGAGAGAAACTCCAGAAACAAAGTTGTACTTCTGTATTTTGATATTTCTTGTAAACTTTCCTGAAAGTGAATTAATAAAAGTGTTGTTGTTCATCCACAATTATGATTTAGTTTTCATAGATTCTTGACAAGGGTGTAGTGTGGGAAATCCTACAACTACAAGTGTGGAAGCTGAGTTAGCCGCATCATGCTCCCTGAGCATGCTTGCAAGGGAAAGATGGACGTGCATTTTCCTGGATTTAAAGCCCGGATCGTAGTTTCATCATGACGCACCGGGGGAGTTACGGCCCGCGGGGTGACTCGCCAAAGGCGTAATTTTCCGGTCCGTTATAGTAGTCGTTGATCATTGCACGCTTCCGTTTTTGATAGCTGTGTAGGGAAGGCCAGCATGATGGCACGACAAACTTGGCAGGCCATTGGCATGGCATGCCTTGGCGTGGTTTGGCGTGGCCAAACTAGAATTTTGGTAACCTTGGACGGCTAGGATTTGCTCCTGAAATTGAAGGGAAGGCTAGCATGGTGGCGTGGCTAGGTTAGCATTCCTTGGTGCGGTTTGGCGTGGCCAAACTAGTATTTTGGGTCAAAGGTTGCCATGCGTTGTCTGGTAACCTTGGACGGCTAGGATTTGCTCCTGAGATTGAAGGGCGACCGTTGATGGCCACACGCCTTCGTTTTAAAAACCCTAATTAGCGCCCTTTACTAGAATCGCTATAGAATTCTCGTACGGACTCGGATATTGATAGTCCGCCCTTCAAATCGACCGGAAAAGAATTTCCTATCTCCACACGCAATGATATTTAGGTTTTGGACTCGTTCGGGAGTTGAAAACAGCCCGAAAATAAATCTCAGGAAGAATTCAGAAGGGATGTTGCAGACCCGAGGAGGCATAGTTTAGGCGCGACCAAAATTAGGGTTTTGGCATTGGGACAAACGTTACGATGCGTTGGATGGCGACCTTGGACGGCTAAGATTTGCATCTAAGGTGGGAGGGTGGTCGTTGATTGTTGTACGCCTTCATTTTAGTGCTGCATAGGGAAGGCCAGCGTGGTGGCACGGCAAGGTTGGCATGGCATGCCTTGGCGCGGTTTGGGCGTGTCCAAACTTAGGATTTCGTACCAAAGGTTACCATGCGTTTTTTGGTAACCTTGGATGGCTAGGATTTGATCATGGTATTGAATGGAGACCGTTGATTGTCGCACGCCTTCGTTTTAGTAGATGCATAGGAAAGGCCAGCATGGTGGCGCGGCTAGGTTGGCATGCCTTGGCGCGGTTTGGGCGTGGCCAAACTTAGGATTTAGGGCCAAAGGTTACCATGCATTGTATGGTAACCTTGGATGGCTAGGATTTGATCCTGGAATTGAAGGGGGGCCGTTGAACATAGGGAATGCCAGCATGGTGGCGCGGCTAGGTTGGCATGCCGTGGCGTGGTTTGGGCGTGGCCAAACTTAGGATTTCGGGCCAAAGGTTACCATGCATTGTCTGGTATTTGATGGCTAGGATTTGATCTTGGGATTGAAGGGGGACCGTTGATTATCGCACGCCTTCGTTTTAGTAGCCACATAGGGAAGGTCAGCATGGAGGTGTGGCTAGGTTGGCATGCCGTGGACATGGCATGCCTTGGCGTGGTGGTGCTGCTGGGCACGAAGGTGCGGATGGAATGCCTTTGCGCGGTGGTGATGCTGGTCACGGAGGTGTGGCTGGCATGGCTGGTATGCCTTGGGCATGGTGGTGTGGCTGGCATGCCTTGGAGCGGTGGTGCTGCTGGGCACAGAGGTACGGATGGCATGGCTGGCATGCCTTGACGCGGTTGCATGAGAATTTTAGGGTTTTGTATAGGTGATGTCAATCAATGTTAGGGGTTCTGCCGTGGAACATGATACATAGAAAGAAAAAGGTACCCTGGTAATTCTTAGGTAAGCATGCTGGTTGATTCGATAAATGTGTTAATGGTCAATAAATGCGTTAGAGGTCATGGTGACATCATGCCAGGTGCATAGTTTTACGATTTTAACCTTAAGATAAAAACCACCATCAACACTAAGTCCCTTGCTTATTTCGGAACGGGAGCCGCGTTGCGAGGTAAGCATAAGATGGTGACAGGCTAGGACAGAGATCGAAACAATAAGTCTTGAAAAGATGGTCAGGAAATTCCGGCTAACCTTTTTGAGAGGTAAAGAGAGTTTGTGCTTCCCGTCTTGGAGGCTTTTCATAAATCATACTGGTGGTGCAGATCGTGGAGTGGTGAGATGAAAATTGTCGTCTTGGAATGGGATCCGCAGGCATCAGTCGGCTTGGGATGGGAGCCGCACGCATTGGTCGGCTTGGAATGGGATCCGCACGCGTTGGTCGGCTTGGAATTAAGCCATCAACATTGGTCGGCTTGGAATGGTGGAAATGGTGATGATGCTGGAACTTCGGCTATCGAATGGTGGTGATGGCACAACTTTGTCTAAATTAGGGTTTAGTATTCTGAAACCATAATTAGAGCTCCTTAGTAGAATTCTCGTACGAACTCGGATTTTGACGGTCCGCCCCTCTATCTGACCGGAAAAGAATTTCCTATCCCCTACGCGGGAATATTTATGTTTTGAGCTTGTCTAGGAGGTGAAAACGTCCCGACATTGAAACTCAGGAGGGAAGTTGCGGGCCCGAGTGGTATAGTCGCGCCCAGTCATCTATTCTTGTTCATGGAGCAAGAATGAGTCTTCATTCTGTTCCAACTCTAGAAACTCTGTCCGCATGAAAAGAGGTATCGACCCTCTTTTGTTGTTCGTCTGGATCCGTGCTTTCGTCTACAGTGTCTTTTTAGTGGATTCCAAAATTTACCAAAATTCCATTGCATTCTTGGGATGAATGGATGAAATACATGCTCGGCGACGATCATGTCAGCACTAATCTTGGATATTGTTGTTGCGTTGTCGGTCCATTCTTGTCTTTAGGTTGTTTAGCGTCTGGACCTTCTAATCGCGATGATGATATGTCATGGATGATTGTATGGTATAAATCTTCCGAAGACACAAGGTGAAATAGATGAGCTAGGAGACATTTTGTTGCCGATGTGCTGCTATCAAGTCTTCAAATATCGGACTATCGTATGGAATGGGATCCAGTAGGAAATCCTCAGTCATATTTCTGTTAGATCCGATGGCATGGCTAAATATGTGAATGTATCTTTGTGGCGTGATTTTGGAGTTTTCGATGCATACGTACGACTTCATGTTGAGAAATTCCTACGGCTCGTGAAACTTTGGCAATGACGATGTTGAAATCAGAAATAACCAGGTTGAGGGGAGTGAAACCTTCCCATGTTGGTAGTCCCCATGTGTAGTCTACTTTCATTGCATCGCCTTGAATCCACGTCCACGGGATTTTATATAAGATTATCGTACTCTTCTGGATGTGACGCTGGGATGCTCAGAAATTACATGATGAAATATTCTGGATAGTAAAGTGGTAGGAATGAGAGAGTTTTGTTGTTTATCATGGCTCCCTCTGTTTCTTCAAGAAAATATTTCCGCCGCGTCTATGGAGTTATCTCATTAGTCTCTGATGGTCGTCGGGATGGATTACGATGAGAAGTCCTAATTATATTTTTCTTCGGTTTCTGAAGTTGTTTTCCTCTAAGCAGGCTTGGGATCCTCCGTGGCCTCGTAAAGTATTGATCGCGTCTTCTAGACAAAGAGGTAATGATATTCTTGCGCTGCATCCTTGAAGAGTAGATGACCTTGTTGTGGTTATGGCCTTTTGGTTGACCGTGTCTTTTGAGCTTTGAAAGTGAAGGGATTTTGTGTATATCTTCAGTCCCCAAGTATGGTTTACATGTTTTCATCTTTATAGAGATTGCCGCTGTGGTGAAGCTCTGGTTTGTGTCAAAAAATGAGTGGTAACAGTTCTTGGTATTAGATGTAATCAGAAGAGACTACATTGTCGTGGTAACAAAGTAGGTCGGCTGGAATTGTATGGGCATCCATGGAAGCAAAGGGATTGGTTGTATGCATAAGCGGGTAAACTTTCCATGACCATGGGGTTTGGCGAGATGGATCAAAAAGTGGCCACAACTTTGATCCTTGGATGGATGTGATCACGATCCTTGACAGGGAAGAGTGTGGAGTTGAAGTGGCTTCGACTCTTGGAGAGGACGTTGAAACTTATAAAGACAAATGTTGAAGCTTCGGCTTCGATCCTGGAGCAGCTTTTGGAGAGAATGCTGAAGCAGAGCGGCTGCTGAAGTGAACGTTGAAGTGGAGCCGTTGCTGGAGGACGTTGAAGCGGAGAGGATGCGTCAATCAGTATGTTGTCAAACTGGACACCCTTCAAGCGAACAGTGGTTAGGAGTCTCCAGTTTTATCTATCGTGATTTCCAAGAGAGGTAGGGGTTTGGGAACGACTTCTTGGATGGAAGTAGATATTTTCCTGACACAGCGCGGTTGAGGGCTGCAAATATGTCTTGACGTTGTGCCTTGGTAAAACATAAAATCTCACATAAATGTTCATCCATAGAATGCACAATTTTGTGGGCGAAGTCCCCAAAATCATGCATCTACTAATGGGAAGAGAGTCTTTGTGAACTCAGGGGGGTTGCTGATCTCCTTGCCTCGATTTTGGAGAAGTCGTTCCTGATCTATACGTGTGATGAAATTGGATTGTTGATTCCCTCCTACTGAACGTTCAAGACCAATGCTGGAAGGATGCAAGTTGCTGGCGCTGGGAAGATGCAAGTTGTTAGCGCTGGAAGGATGCAAGATGTTATATCTGGATCGGCTTGGAATGAGCGTTGTCTTGGCACGACGTTGGCTTGGCGTGGAGCGGACTGTCGACTTTGCACGGTGATGGATTGGCATGGCGCGGTAGCAATAAAGTGGTCAAGTATATTCTAGGTCCATACTCCAGCGTTTCCCTTCCAATTTGTTTTCTTGTGTTGGTGTATACCCTAGCCATAGGTATGTCATTCATAAACTTGTAGAAGTACTTGTTCTTCTCTTCGAATATCACCGTAGTAGTGTCGGCTACCTCATGAATAGTGACTGGTAATCGTTATTATAAAAGTAGGTACGTACGGGTAGGTGGATGATTCCACGAAGAACTGGGCGTTATGGTTTCTATGAGATCCAAAAGTTGCAGGCCGAGGTGACCAAAGGTCCTTACGAGGACGTGGTCAAACAACAAGAAGCGGAGGTCGAAAGGTTTTCCAAAGAGTTGGAGCTGAAATAGGTGGTCCTCCAAATGATGAAGGATGCCTTCTTCGAGAAGACAAAAACACCGTTGAATGGCATCCTTTGAATGCACTTTTGTCTTCTGAAATTCTTCTGTTTCGTTTTTTTTTTTTTTTTTTTTTTTCGAAAGGCGAATGGAACGCCTGGCTTATGGTTTTGATTTTATGGATTTTTGGGTTGATAGACAAGTGTTACCTATGAGGGTTTTGGATTATTATTCTGGATGAACTGTTTTAGGATGATTCCGTTTTTGGTTATGATTGTAAGTAACACAAACATTCCAGGGAAGATATGGAAACATGAATGTTGGGTGTCGATATATGACATGGGATGAAGCATAACATGGCTATCGGTTTTATTATTCCCGTGAAAACTTGAAATAGTAAACCATGTATTTTTTCTAGGCAAGAATTACACAATTTTTTGGATATGCTAACGAAAACGAGTCAGGTGCAAGTCCGACTTTCGTGGGAAACACCGCGATTGTGGAAAGTCCTCAGTCGTCCCTGAGTCACTTGATGATCGAGTCGTCGATCCCTGAGCGGATCTTTTTGCTTTTAACCTCTAGGAAGTCCCCAGTCGCCCATTGCCGCGTCAAGACTGGTTGGGTCGTTCGCTTTTAAACTCTAGTCAGTCCCCAGTCATCCCTTGCCATGTCAAGACTGATAATCGAGTTGTCTGGTAACTAAGTCGTCGATCCCTGAGCGGATCGCCTGCTTCTACCGTCTTGAAATTGAAGCATGAAATCGATGGTCAAAAATTGACATTGTAACCGAAAAATCAATCTCCCAGTGTGGTCGCCAATTGTTTGAGGGTGAAAATGGTTTCTGCCGATTTTGGTAATTTTAGGTGTGTGGGTGAAAAACGAATTTAGACCCTAAACAATGTACTGCACGGGAGTACTTTAGATTTGAGAGATCAAACTATACAAATCCGTCCTAAACCAAGAAATGGTCGTTCCAGACTTGCTTCGGTCACAAAGATGGGGATAATGGGTTGGTTTTGGGGAGGGAAGCGAAGAAAGTGTTGAGACCAGGTTGATTCTGGAAGAGTAGTGGTTTCATGACTTGTATCAGAAAATGGGAAGCAAACATAAGGGAGAGCTTAGCTAAACATTTTTCTGAGTGTTATCTGATCCTTGACCGAACTTACCCTCACCTATTTATACAAGTCGGAGTGAAACGTACTCTAGTCTCATTAAGGAATGGAATAATGGGTGAGTAAATGGGAGGAGGTGGTAACCGTTAACGCATGGAATTGATGTTCCATAAAATAAAAGCATTTCACCATTACTTCCCTATTTACTTAACCGCTTCATCCTTATTACACTTTCTTATTATGGGCGTAGTGTACGCCGCACGCCTTAAACCGCCAAACAAAAAACCCAAAGAAGATCCCCCCGTTTGTGGTTTGATGTCTCGAATATTTTCGTGAAAACATGTAACATGGTTGTTGCCTTGCAAGTCGAGCTTGGGAGACTTTCTAGCTTGGAAACCTTCGACGGTTGAGATTTTGTATCTTAAGCGGAAAGGTAGACGTTGATTGTTGCACGCTTCCGTTTTTGATAATTGTGTAGGGAAGGCCAGCATGATGGCACGACAAAGTTGGAAGGCCATTGGCATGACATGCCTTGGCGTGGCCAAACTAGACTTTGGGTCAAAGGTTACCATGTGATGTATGGTAACCTTGGACGGCTAGGATTTTCTCCTGAAATTGAAGGGCGACCATTGATAATCGCACGCCTTCGTTTTAGTAGCCGCATAGGGAAGGCTAGCATGGTGGCGCAGCTAGGTTGGCATGCCTTGGTGCGGTTTGGCGTGGCCAAACTAGGGTTTTGGGTCAAAGGTTACCATGCGTTGTCTGGTAACCTTGGACGACTAGGATTTTCTCCTGAGATTGAAGGGCGACCGTTGATGGCCGCACGCATTCGTTTTAGAAACCCTAATTAGCGCCCTTTAATTTAATCGTTGTAAAATTCTCGTACGGACTCGGATTTTGAAGGTCCGTCCCTCAAATCGACCGGAAAAGAATTTCCTATCTCCCTACGCGAGGATATTTATATTTTGAACTCGTTCGGGAGGTGAAAACAGCCCGACAGTAAATCTCAGGAAGAATTCTGGAGGGATATTGCGGGCCCAAGGAGGCATAGTTTATGCACGGCCAAAATTAGGGTTTTGGCATTGGGCCAAACGCTACGATGCGTTGGATGGCGACCTTGGATGGCTAAGATTTTCATCTAAGGTGGAAGGGTGGTCGTTGATTATTGCACGCCTTCGTTTTAGTGGCCGCATAGGGAAGGCCAACGTGGTGGCGCGGCAAGGTTGGCATGGCATGTCTTGGCGCGGTTTGGGCATGGCCAAACTTAGGATTTCGGGCCAAAGGTTACCATGCGTTTTTTGGTAACCTTGGATGGCTAGGATTTGATCCTGGGATTGAAGGGGGACCGTTGATTGTCTCACGCCTTCGTTTTAGTAGCCGCATAGGTAAGGCCAGCATGGTGGCGCAGCTAGGTTGGCATGCCTTGGCGCAGTTTGGGGGTGGCCAAACTTAGGATTTCGGGCCAAAGGTTACCATGCGTTGTCTGGTAACCTTGGATGGCTAGGATTTGATACTGGGATTGAAGGGGGATCGTTGATTGTCGCACGCCTTCGTTTTAGTAGCCGCATATGGAAGGCCAGCATGGAGGCGCGGCTAGGTTGACAAGCCATCATGGTGGCGTCATGCCAGGTGCATAGTTTTACGATTTTAACCTTAAGCTAAAAACCACCATCAACACCTATTTAACCTTATTTTTTTTGAAATAATATCAAAGGGACCACTACCACCTGAACCACCACAATCGTCACCACCACACCACTGCCACCACTGTTGTAACATCTTCAGGGACGGAGCTTGGATCTATATGCTACATGGCCAATTTTTTTCCCCGACATCCATAAAAGAAATTTGATCCATATTCAGGCTACATAAAGGTTATAAGCGAAATGAACATTTGTCACATGAGATGCAACAATGCCTACAACAGTGCCTGCAAAACTTCAAAGGTCTCAAACTCTTAACAACCTAACACATTTGTTAAGTCTCTTTGTGGATGGTAATATATTAGTTTCACGATTTTACGATTTTGACACCTTAGCTTTTGTTTGAAGAGTTTGCAGATTTGACACGTCTAAGAACAAATTTATCAACTTTCCTCACCACAAATGTCCCCACGACTAGAAAATATTGAGAAAAAACTTACCAATATAAATTAAATTTCAAAAACAAGAGGGTCCAAGGACCCTATTTGCGCCCACCTCCCTCCCCGAACATCGGCATCACCACCACTACCACCACATGAACCGTCGCAACCGCCACCACCTCCTGAACCACCACCACCACCACCACCTCATGAACTTTGAACCATTCCTACCTTAATTCTGAACCACCACTTGTATCGTGAACCCTGAACCACTGCCACCTAAACCTTGAACGGACCATGAATCCCCACCTGAACCTTAAAGGGTAATTATCTTCTGTTTCCCTCGTGAGAAACTACATGTGTTCCAAATTGGCTACTTAATCATTTTGGATGGAGTAGTTAACAAAATTAAAACTTTCCCAAAATCTAAAAAGCCCGCGACACGTACCCAACATGGCTTCCCTTGTTTTTAGTGCATTTTTTTTACGAGACAATTTAAAATTGCAAATATGGTGTTTGAAGATGTAAAATATCTAAAACATAAATTTAAAAAGTGTAAGTTAATCATTTTTTGTGTTTATAAACTTTTTTATTTACAAAAGACTTAAAATTCAAAAAAAGTTATATTAAAGTTAAGGCCTCTTTTAAAGAAGAAGTCTGACTACCTACGAGTCCTAGTAGCTAGACAAAGACCGAAAAAACGATCCCTCTATCCCGAAAAGAAGTCCTCTAATCCCTGTTACAAGATGGTGTCGAGTTTCGAACTCAGGTCGTTGATACTACTATCATCACTCAATTGACCTTTACACTGTAGTATGAGTGATATGTATGAGTGATATATCGACTTTCTTACGGTTTAACAATTTTTGGGCAGCCCCGGGTAGTGGTACCATATTAGTAGTGAACGTCACTTTCCCGTTATACTTTTTCGTTGTCCCGGGTTTTCAAAATTGCTACTAGGGGATACCAAATTGATCGGGGCGTGCAAATTCAAAAGCAACGATGTTTTTATCTTATATTTATATTGGTACACTCCCACGCCATTTGATACCCTGGAAGCCTTGTGGGTTTTTGTACCTTCCTAGTAGTGAACCTACCCTCCCGTTATACCTTTTCTATAAAGGTTGGCTCAAAAGAGGTCCAAAAGTCAAGAAAAATGTCACCTCGCCTCGTGACTTCCTCGGATGCCATACAAAAAAAAAGTGAAAAGGGTGAGTGGGTTGGTAAGGCACTACACTAGCTACATATGAATCGCAACCACTTGGTTTCAAGCCCGACCAACAGTCCAAGACTATTGTAGAAAGGTTGAATTTATTTGATTGATAAAATGAGTGGAATTTGATTGCTCTGTTCAAGAAGACAGAGTTTCATCATAAACTTTACCTACAAAACATGTAGGGTTTCAGTTTCTAGAAAGCAGGGACTTTGTTTCAGATGATAATAATGACCGATCCAATATCAAGATTCAAGAAAGTATAAGTATAGTGATCCCCAATAATAATGTGCATGTTCATAGCAGCAGGGCACCTACTCTTGCGCCCAAGCAGTTAATGCACCGTGCCAGTGACGCACAGATTAACGAACAAGAACAGAATTATGCACAGCATATCGCAACACTAACGCTCATGATCAGTTTCTTTAATCACCCACTAAAACCTTAATTATTAGTGCTTATATTTTTTTATTAAACTAATTTTTATTATGATAGGCATGTCACATGGTTTTATCCTCTATTGTGGTTTTCAAGAAAAGGTAAAAAGAATCAAAAGAATTTTCTTCACAAACACAGAATTCAACGGCCTAAAAAATTCTTTCTAAATTGGTGCCCAGCGAGTTTAATTGGGACCTAAATTCAACTTCATAAATCGGTGTTTACATGGGTATCGAGTAAACCGATTGTTAATTGTAATGCTATAATCGGTGTTTACATGGTTGTCGAGTAAACCGATTGTAATAGGTCCCAATTAATTCTCATAGGCCCCAATTTAGCCAGGTAAAAAATAATGAAATTTGAACAATAACTAAGGGCATTATCCAATAACATGATTATATTAATATAATCATGACATTGTTTGATAATTTTTTCTACAAAATCCAAACGATAACAAATTTGAAGCTAATTTTTCAGTGACATGTTCCACTTATATATAACTCTACGTTCCTGTAAAAAATGAGAATATTCCAATATACGAAACTTCACCATCCACAGTTTTTAATTTCCAACAGTTAATCTTCAACGATTGGTATTCAAAATGGTAGACGCTAGTTTTACACTTCTCGGAATGCTCAAATAAATTTGGCCATAATTCAGTCCCATGGTCTGACAAAGTCTTCTGCCTCCATCTTTAATGATCTTTTTAAAAACTTAATAACGAAATCACCAAATAACAACATTCTCATAGCTAATTTAACACATTTTGATCCAAGTTCTACTGAGAGCAGATGCCCGTGTGAATAGCACAATTTTACCCGTAGATATTTAAGTGTTGACTCGGTATGTTTACGAGTGAAAAAGTCGTTCGTCAACGGGTGGACATTAAGACAGCAAAACTCGATACAGAATTGACTAAATTGTGAGGGCTAGTTCACAGTAGTTGGTGTTAGGTGCAGCCTTCACCTTTTATTTTTCCCGGTAAATGTGTTGTATTCCCCCTACAATTTCTCAAGATTGCTAATCGGGGGAATAATTTTACTTGGGGTATACCAAAATGCTAATAAGACAGAACATCATTTGCCTTGAGGTTGGTATATCCCAAGCAAATTGGTACCCACATTAGCAGACTTGCAATTTCTCTGCTCCACCCATTGCTTTTGCTAATCTGCACCGGATAAGGAAAACAAGAAAGACTTTATCAGATCATGCGACTGAATTATGGGCCAAACAAAATGTAGACCCGTTGTCTGTTAGTAACTTAGTAAACGCGTTACCTTTTCTTACCAATGCTTTCTTATCAACACATTCTGGAAATGCATCACTCGGTTGGTCCTCAAGACGGCCTTCCAGATTTGTATCTCCGGACTATTCCCGGTCAACTAATTATTCATCCAATAGATATTTTTGGAGATCATGCTCCACCGGACGCCTCCTGTTTGGGGCCTATAACTACATGATAAAATAGGGTTACTAGGAAGTAATTTGAGGGAACCCCTTATCCATTATTTATATTAATGTCTAAAATACCCTTATTAAATTAGTGATGATTAATTAAGTTAAATATTATTACATGAAACTAGTTGGAAGCCTAACAAGCTAAGCTCCAACGACATACTACTACATTAATTGAACCGGTTGCTGTGTTAGCCTACCAGCGAGCCTCATGGGTAACCTTGCCAAGGGGAGCCGAAGCGGATGGGGGGCGAGATTGTGTCACAAGGGGGGCAAGCCAACTCTACCTTCCATGTTAATTTCTGCAATATTACGTCATTGGAGGCTCGAACCTAGGACCTCCTGAAACGCATCAAACTTTGGGAAACGGGGATGACCAGCTGAGCTAGGGCCCTTTTTTCAAAAGTTAATGTTTATTAAATTAATGTTTAATAAATTAATAAGTGTTTGAGTAGGATTATAATGTTTGGATTAGAAAAGAAGATCATTTTTCTTTTTAAGGTTGGGAGGGAAAGAAGTAGAGGGAAAAAAGGAAAAACTAGGGTTTGTGATTTACTTAGCAAAAATGAAACTTTATAGTGATGATGAAGACTCTAGTAGTGATGAAGAAGGGGGTGCATCAGATTATAATGATTTCGATCCTACCGAATTGGAAAATTTGTTGAATGAAGTAGAGAAAGTGAACCAAAAAATGCTTGAGGATATTATTCAAGCACAAGAACACTTTCGTCGTGAGGAAGAAGATGATAATACTTCCAATAAACAAGTATGAGTTGTAATGATCTACAAACATGTATTTGCATGTCCCAATTGCCGAATAAGTAAAATAAATTCCAAACTTTAAACCAGAATCGGTTTATTCGATAGGATAACATAAACCGATTATGGGTAAAATCCCCAATTTAGGTTCAGGAATCGGTCTTTGTTTGTCACCAAATGAACCGATTGTAGTAAATTTTTGGCGCGATGGGTACGTTAAGAGAATCGGTTTTTGTTGGTGTTGTGCATAATCTGATTCCTTGCCTAGAATAATCACGTAGAATACACAAAGTTGACATTCGGTTTATTTTCGTGAATATGTAATCCGATTTTGGAGAAAAAAAGATCCAGTAGAAATGTGAACAACAATCAAATTATATTACACGATACGTGAACCGATTGTATACTTTGAATTTTGTTGCCATTTCTTCAATCGGTATTTATGATTGCACATATAAACCGATTACTTTAATCAAGTTAATCGACTGTAACATATAAACCGATTTTGAATCATCAACTTTTTGATATTTGTTGTAGATTGTTGTGGCGTTTGACGAAGATCAACTCAAAGCTGTATCTCTGTTGGGTCCTGATACCTTTGCCCACTATTTCACCGATTTGGAATGGTAAGCCACAAACGATGCAAAGCAATGGTTTATAGCCAAGGGAATAGAGATAAAATGCGCGTTAGTTTTAGGCTGTCGCTCAAGTCAAGATCGTTTGGAACTTGTTTATGAGAGAGGTGGAAAGCAAGAAAGTCATTGGGCAAAGGACAGACTATACGTGAAGAAGACAAAAATGGAATACATTACTAAATCAAAGAAGTATGGTTGCCCGTCTAAGATTATAGTTAATACACGCAAGAAACCCAATGATAGTAAGGTATACAAGCTCTATAAAGTGTTGAACGGTTGTCATAATCATGATGATCCGGAATCTCTTATTGGACACGCAGTCGTTTGTGTGTTGAAACCACATCAATGGGAAACAGTGAGGTCGATGAAAGCGTGTAAACCAAGTGACATCCTTAGGAAGATTAAGGAGGATGATAAGGATAACTTGTCCACTTTGAGGCAAATATACACGGCAAGAGCAGCCTTTAAGAGGAGGTCATGGGATGGTAGAGCGGTTATGGAACAATCTCAATGGTTAGCCGATCAACATGGATACACAATGAGGAAGCAAGTATTGGATGGAAAAGTGACTCGTATTTTCTTGGCGCATCCGGAGATGATCAAGTTGGCACAATGCTTCTATCAAGTTGGCAGAATCGGTTTATATGTACGATAATGTAATCTAATTGTTGATACAGAGATTTTACATTACAAAATCGGATTACATATGCTGCAAAATGATCCGAACATGAATCCAGAATTGGTGTATGTGTGTACTAATGTAATCCAATTATAGTTGATGTTCATCAAATCCACCCAAAATCGGGTAATGTAGGTTCACATTAAAAACCGATTAAAGTCATAATCGGTTTACTATGGGGCACATATAGACCGATTCTGGATGGATTTTCAGAAAACTTGATGAGTGGATTTTAAAGATTTTGAGGTAAATCATTGTAGAGTATCCCTTAGAAGGAAAGGTTTAAAGGGATTCAACTCAACATTTGAATTGTGTGTTTTTTGTTTTAATTTTGATGAAAAATAAATTGAGTTTTAATTGTTGTTTGTGATTGATTAGGATTTAGTTTTAATTTTGATGAAAAAAATTTGAGTTTTTATTAATGATTTTGGTATTTGTTAATTAAGTTATAATTTTGTATTTGAATTTGTGTTAGAATAATTATGGTTTCTTTAAGGTTAATTTAGTAATTTTACAATTTTTTAAACACCCATATAGGCCCAATTAAGTTGGCTAGGCCCCAATTTAGGAAGGATCTTTAGTGATCTTTTTAAAACTTAATAACGAATCACCAAATAACAACAATCTCATAGCTAATTTAATACATTTTGGAAGGTGTTATTACTTTATCTAAGTTCTACTGAGAGCAGGTGCCCGTTTTTTTTTTTTTTTTTTTTTTGGTAGATGAAACCAAAAGAAACACAAGACAAAAAGGGAGAAACAGGAACAAAACAACAAAGAGGCTAACACCCTAGTTAGGATGCCGAGAATCAAACAAACTGAAAGAAATAGAGGTGGGGATTTGGGAAGAAGTCCAACGGCCTTGGACATTATTCTCCAGTGTATAAGCAGCGAGATTATGAGCTATGTTGTTAGCTCCTCTCTTCACGAAACTGTAACGAACCGAGATAAAAGAGTTGGATAAACTCTTAATTTCATCTACCAATCTGAGAATTCTCCAAGGGACTGATGGAAAATCGTCATTCAAAGCCTTAACCACTGTCGAACAATCACCCTCAATGATAACATGTTGGAGCTGCAAATGAATCGCAAGTTGGGTAGAAAAAAGAAAGCCACATGCTTCAGCCTCTTGTGGTCTGGAAAGTCGATAAGTTGAAGTGGCAGCTGCAACAAGAACAAAATTGTGGTCTCTTGCAATCGCACCAGCTGCACAAGAACCGATACCAACAGCTGCATCTACATTGATCTTCACATGGCCATTAGGTGGAGGAGTCCAGCTAAGAATATTACCGTGAGCTTCAGTAGGAGATATGATTCTCTGGTCCATGGTTGTAGTAATATCTTCAATCTGGTAGTAATGTTGGAACCAATGAGAAGCCTCCTTGAGAATAGCTGGGATATAAGGAGTTTTCTTCTCGAAATGGAGACAATTTCTGGCTCTCCAAATAGCCCAGAACAAACAAGCTCCAAGGCAGAAAGTACATTCATTATCTTGCACCATAAGCCAACGAGAGAGACATTGCTTAATTGTTAGCGATTGGTTGTCAGCAACTCTTAGTGAGAGGGAAGACCCGAAAAGGATTACCTGCGACAACCGACAATGTAAAAAGATGTGATCTTAGCAGATGCCCGTTTGAATAGCACAAATTTAACCGTAGATATTTAAGTGCTGACTCGGTATGTTTTTGAGTGAAAAAGTCGTTCGTCAACGGGTGGACATTCGATACAGAATTGGACTAAATTGGGTGGGTTAGTTCACACTTCACAGTAGTTGGTGTTGGGTGCAACCCTCACCTTTTTTTGTCCGCAGTACTAATGATGCCCCATTAGTTAGTTATTTTTTAAAACCTGTTTGAAGGCATATTCATTTTTTTTCTTTTATCTTATGAGGCATAGTGGCATACTAATTCATTATATTTAAATGGTAGTACAATTACTTATATATCATTAAATAATTTAAATTACTAAAGTGTCCTTATCCTTAAAAACTTAAAATCAAAAATCAAAATAACATTTAAACTTAAACATCTTGGACTCTAATTCAATCAAACAAGTAATCAAGCAAAGGAAGCACAACTCGAAGTGAGCGACGTTGAAGTACGAAATCCAAATCCCAATTGCTCTCAGATGTATATAAGAAGTTATTTGTAACGAACTCATCTTTTTTTTTGATTAATTTAATTTGTTTGATCGATAGAATAGGATTTCAAAGATGAAATTAGGCTTTACAGAGGTAGGTTCGGCTCAAAAAGTTGCAAAATTATCAGACTAACCTAGCCTTGTTCTTCGTTTTTAATTTTGTAGAAGATCAGTTCGGCTGATCGTGGAATGTCACTTTTGAGCCGAACCTAGTGTATGATTTAGAGAAAACATTTTTTTAGGCTGATGTGACTTTGCTAGATTTTGAACTGAACTTTTAAATAGGTTCAGAAACTCAATGATGTTCGGCTGGTCTGTACATTGCTAGGTTTTGAGCCGAACTGTTGATTTGAAGAAGTTTTGGAATTCGATGTTGTTCGGATGATGCGACTCTGCTAGATTTTGAGCCGAACTGTTCATCTATGTATCATACCAGGTATCAGCCTAACCTCCCTCTGGTTCGCCAAACTTACATGTGAAAATTCGGCTTTTTGAGGAATTCAACCTATAAAAAGGACATTAAACATACCCAAATATTATATTTTGTTTACGAGATGAAGATTCTCCTTCGTCATTTGAATCCCCATCTTGAATTGCAATAATCTCAAAAACCTATTTTTTTTTTCACTTCTTCCTCCTCTCTCACAAAACCCCAACTCTCTCACACAAAAATCAGATTTTTTCAACTAATATAATACTAACAACTTAATTATTAACATTACAAATTAATCATTATCACTAAATCTAATCATAATAATTAAAACTAATTAATCAAGGGTAGTTATGCCATTATCAAAAAAAGATGGATAAGGGGTGTTGGTTTTTTTATCTAGCGATCCTATTTTGGCATGATTTAATATGCTTAAAAAAAATCAGTATGCCTCAAATTAGGATTCTATTTTTTGTCTGGTAAATGTGCATTTGAAAATAGGCCTTCCTTGGTATACCCCTAGAAAATACTTTTTTTTTTGAAGCATACATTAAATAAAATACTTAAATTGTTATTACACGAGGAAATTAGATCCCCATAGAGTCACTTAAAATAATTTGATTGATGCAAGGAGGGATTGCATGGTCCCATATCGTAGTCGATAAGTTTCCTTCTTGGCTTCCGTTCGCCGCGAAGTTTGCTAGACACTCTGCCACTTGGTTTCCTTCCCAATACGAGTGTTGGATATCGCAACATGGGATTTGGCGCATATGTTGTTTATTTCGGCAATCATTTTTGTAATATACCAAGGTGCTTTTGTTGGGGTCTTTATGAATCGCATGAGATTTTCCGAGTCTGTTTCAAATAGCACCTTGTTCCATTGTCTTTCCATCGCCGTTCTAGTTGCCAGTACAATCTCCCACGTTCCTGCTGTGATTGCATCTGTTACACCTAAAGGATGTGCAACAGATATCAAAGTGTTGGTGTCTGAGTTCCTGCAAACGATCCCTGCCCCTGTCATCCCTGGGTGTCCTCGAGCAGCTCCATCAGTGTTTATTTTAATCCAATCTGGTTCTGGTCTGATCCATCTCACGAAAATTGTTTTTGTTATTCTGAGGTTGTTTGGTGTGATCCTGGATGATGGGTATCCTGGGAGAATTGGTGGGGTTATCTTTTTTTCCCCTTCAAATTCGTGTTGTTGTTGTAGGGCTCGTCGTAAAATGTCCTCTAGAGTGGAGTTGGTTTGTTTGAAGACGAATTCGTTTATGGTTGTCCAAAGTGACCAAAGGAGATAACAAACGGATGTGATGGTAGACGGATGGGTAGAACCTTGGACGATTTGGGTTATTGTTGTTTGAGCTATGATAGTAATTTTTTGGTGATTGTTGGTGGGTTGATGTGTTGTTAGATGATTGGACATCATGTCCCATGTGTTTAATGCAACTTGGCAGTGAATAAGCATGTGTACGACAGATTCTAGAGCGTTTCTACATCTTAGGCAAATGTTGGAGTTGATGAGGTTAATACGATGTAAAAGAGAGAAGGTTGGTAGTCCTTCATTAATGACTTTCCACAAGAAAAGATGAATTTTTGGTGAACATGGTAAGGTCCATAGAAATTTGGTATTTGGAAGGGGGTTTAGTAGAGAGAGATTATCCTGTTGGATTAGACTATTGTAGACAGATGCAGTTGTGTATTTTCCTGATTTTGAGAGCGGCCAAATGATTCTATCTGAAGTTTGGTCACTTGGTAGGTGGATATTTATTATATGCTGGATCGCTGAAGGTGGAAGGGTACCTAATTAGTTATGTATCCAATTATGAGTAACGGGGTCAATGATGTCTGCTACTGTTTGGATCGGATAGCATTGGGAAGGATCAAGGGTTTGATGGTAAGGTATCCAATTAACTTGAATTGGGGTGTCTAAACCATTTCCTATTTGATGAAATATGCGTTGTTTAAAGAGAGATATTAGAGAAGCCATTTGTTTCCATTGGGGGCTGGCGTGATTAGAAACGGAGATTATACCTTGGAAAATAGGTTGGTGATTGAGGTATTTCTTGCTAAAGAGTTCGGTGCAGATTGAGTGAGGCTTTTCATGGATGTTCCATAAACGTTTCATGAATAAGGCTTTGTTGTGATGGATACTCTTCCTAATTCCTATCCCTCCTTGGGAAATGGGTTTGTTTAGTTTAATTCATCCTAAAGGGTAAAGTTTTTTAACAGAGGAATCATGGCCCCAGAAAAAATTTCTTGCTATCCTATCAATCTGGTTGTGTACATGTGTGGGGAATATTTGTGATTCCATAAGATGATTAGTTTTAGGAGTTAAGGATGTTTTAATAAGAATTAACCTACCTACATGATTAAGATATTTTGTCATCCATCCTTGAGCCTTTCGAGCTAACCTTTGAAGTAAAGGAGAAGATATGTGTCGAGATGTTCTTCCATGTTTAAATTGAACTCCCAAGTATATAAGGGGTGTTGTTGTGGTTGACATGTTGAAGAATTGGTGGAGAGACTCTATGTGATGAGCTGTATGACTGAAGTATTTTTTGGAGATTGTTGTTACTTTCTTGAGCTGCCTTGAAAGAGATGAGAAGATCGTCTGCATACATAAGATGTAGAATTGGTGGAGCTTTTTGTGATATGCGGAGTTCCCCTATCTTTTGTTGGCTTCCATATTTCCAAAATTTGTAGATAATATTTCTGCACATATAATAAAGATATAGGACGAGATGGGATCTCCTTGTCTTATTCCTTTGGATGGGGTGATGAAACCATGTGGGGTTCCATTGATGTTGATTGAGTAGGTGACTCATGAGATACATAACATAATATAATCCACAAAAATGGTTGGAAAACCTAGTTTGTAAAAGGTGTTTTTGGTGAAACCCCAATCTAGACTGTCATGGGCTTTCTCAATATCTAGTTTCATAACGATTTTGGGATCTTTGGTGATTGGTGAAGTTCTGATGTAGTGAAATAGTTCTCCTACAATTGCTATGTTATCTTGTATAGACCGTTGTGGCACGAAGGCACTTTGATAAGGAATTATTAGGAATGGGAGGAGTGTTCTTATACGATTGACTAGAATTTTTGATATCACTTTGTAGGTGACATTGTAGAGACTGATAGGTCTAAAGTGAGAAGGTTTTGTTGGTGTGTCCACTTTTGGGATGAGAGTAATGTTTGTATGATTCATGATAGGACGAATATTTAGTGATTCAAAAAAACTATGTACCATGGTTATTAGCTGAATTTGTGTGGTTTCCCAGAAAACTTTAAAGAACTTACTGGTGTATCCATCTGGTCCAGGAGCACTTTCAGAATTTATTGAGAACAAAGCTTGTTTGATTTATGCTATGGTGACTTCTGCTGATAGTTTGTCACATTGAGCCGGCGTTAATCTTGGCGTGATTTCCGCAAATAGCGTATCATATATTGTTTTGGAAGGAGTTGTGTATTGGTTGGTGAAATGATCGAGGATGATCTGAATTACTTGATCTTTTTCGCTTACCTAGTTGTTCTAAGGATCCTGGAGTTGCTGAATATTATTGCGACTTCGATGGATAGTTTCTTTCGTGTAGAAGAACGTCGTATTATTATCTCCGGATTGAAGCCATTGTATCCTGGATCTTTGCTTCCAATATGTTGCATGACATTCAAGAAAGTTTAAGTATTGACTTCGAAGTTCTTTCTCATGTGTTATCCAGTACTCCAGATCGTCCCCATATGTAATCGCGCATTGATGTTGGGCCTGTTGGATTTGTGCAGTTGATTTATTAATCAAGTTTGGGAGATGACCGAAGGTTCCCTTGTTCCATTCCATAAGAATTTGTCCAGTTGTGATTAGCTTTAGCTAGAGATTTAGAGCTGGTTCTGAATCATTCTGTTGAGACCAAGCCGATTCAACAACTTGCTTGAGATGCGGGTGGGTTAGCCACATATGTTCAAACTTGTAATTTTTTTGTCCTTGCCAATCCATTGTTTTGATGTGCAGAAGGATGGGGGCATGATCAGATGCGACTCGCAGAAGATGCGTGACCGCAGCGTGAGGATTGGCGGTACGCCAATACGGTGTTGCTATTGCTCTATCCAGTCTTTCCAAAATATTGTCTTGGCCTTGTTGATTGTTTGTCCAAGTGAAAGGGTCTCCACGGAATCCTATGTCGATGAGTCCCATTTGATCAACCATTATGAGGAATGGTTGAGTTTGACTATATGTGACCGATCTGCTTTTTTTTTTTTTTTTTTTCCGATTGATCCATTATCTCATTGAAGTCACCTAATAACATCCAAGAAGTGGAATTGGTGATGTTGGAGAAGATGGATGGAAAATCTTGCCACAAATCAATCCTAGCGTCTGTATGACGGGGGCCGTAAAGCCCAGTGCAAAGCTATGGCTGCCCCAAAGAAGGAGGAGTGACAAGAACATGGATGTAACTTTGGGATTGAAATAATACTCTGATGTTGATATGGTTTCTCCACATAAGGCAAAGGCCTTCTCGTCTTCCAACTTTAGGAATAGTTGAAAGGTTCTGGTATTGAAATGATTGAGCAAGGCCTAACATATGCCTTTCAGTTGCTAAGGTTTCTGAAAGGAAAATAATGTCAGGTTTGTGTAAGGAAATTAGTCCCTTTAGATGTTGAATTGTGGTTGGGTTATTAATTCCTTGACAATTCCATGCCAAGATATTCATTTTTGGTGTTTAAAGAAGGAATTGGACTGGATGTGAGAAGAAGTTGGGTGATGAAATAAAAGTAACCCTTGAACAAGCTTGGTTTCCTAAAGAGATTGAATAGGAGTATTAAGATGAGATTCTAATAAGTTGCTTTGGTTTTTATTGGTTTTAATGAGATTGTTTGATGAACTGAGTATGGGTACGAGGAAGGGAGAAGAAGGTTGAATTGTTGATTAATGATAAATTGGTTGGACTTACCTGGAGGTTCCATATATTAAAGGAGCATGGGTTTGGGACAAGGGATGTCATTTCTTCATATTCGGCACAAGCGAGAGGGGCGTTAAGGGGTTAAAATAAAACCAAGAAAACTAAGACAATGAAATGTTTGAAAACAACAAAAAATTAAAATTAATCTCAGAAGGTTAAACTCAAGGAAGAGATAACCTAGATTACAAATCATGCACCTCAAATCCCTAAACGAAAACACATAAGAGAAAAAAATAAATATACAAGAGATTTCTACACAAGGTTAATTAAATCCAAATCAATTCAATAAACACTAAATTAAAAAATAAATAAATAATATATATATATATATAATAGCACATGACTAAGACTAAAGAAAATATGGGAAATAACTAGGATTCAAAGCTGGATAGAGGCATGGATTGGATAGTAACTCCAAGCTAATATTTCAATTACCTTTTCATTTAGAAGGGATTGAATAGAGACTCCAAAAACATTTCAATTACCATTTCATTTTTCAATTATTTAAACAGATAGCAAAACACTAAAATACCATTTCATTTTTCATTTTTCATTTTTTCATACAGATAGCAAAACACTAAAAAGTAGAATTAAACATAATTTCGAAAGAAATTACACGATCCTATAATCTATGACAAGTACCTTGGGAACAAAGATGGAAACGATCTCGTAGCTTTTAGGGAAACAGATGCAAATTAGACATTACACGCCCCAGCGCCTAGCACGTCTGCCCAGACTACTACTAAACTTGTACATAGATATTATAGATTCAATATAGGGAAAATTAGGCTAAGGCCCAACCCATGGATAACCCATAATATGAGACCCTTAATTAAAAGAAGTTTAAATCTAGGCCCCAAATTATTAAAAGACCTTGATACCCTTGTGCATATGATCAAACCCATAATTAAATAAAATTTAAATTTAGGCCCCAAATTATTAAAATATTATGTGATGATGTTCCAATCACCGCCAACCACCTCCGACCACCACAGCCACCGGAAACCACCTCCGACAACCACCGCCGGCAACCACCTCTGACCACCACCGCCGGAAACCACCTCCGAACACCACCGCCGGCAACCACATCCGACACCACCTCCGACCACCACCGCCGGAAACCACCTCAGACCACCACCACCGGCAACCACCTCCGACCACCGCCAACCACCACCTCCGACCACCACCATAGCCACCTCCAACCACCGCCGATAACCACCACCGCCACCGACCACCACCACCACCGCCGATAACCACCTCCGGCCACATTGATATTGCAAGTGTAACCGGAAGTTACACATGTATAAAAATTACACATTCATGTTGTGTATTCACTATTCAATAGTGTGTAACTTAAAGTTACACATCCATATGACATGTCTAATAAGAAGTTACACATACATATGACAAGTGTATCCACAAGTTACACATGCATATGGCATGTGTAGTCAACAGTTACACAACAAAAAAAAAATACAAAAAATACATCTATCGCATTAATATTAATTTACAATAATAACTCTATTTACCAGCTATAGTAATCGGTTGTTACTGAACACAATAATGAGTTAAAACACTAGAAATAAGCCACTGAAACCTATATTAGAAGTTTTTCCTTTCTTTCTTGTCTTCCTCATTCCAAAATGCTTGCATATCTGCAACGAAATAAACATCCATGGATTAGGTTGGATGAATAAAAAGCAAAAATAAAATAAAAATATTATAGGAGAATTGTAAGGAAAATTTATAGAACAAAGATCACAGAAAAGACACATGATAACCCATCTTAACATGTGTAACTTGGAGTTACACATGCATATGACTTGGATACCTAGCATCTGTCTAGTGTAAAGAGGAGTTACACATGCATATAATATGTGTAACTGAGAGTTACAGATGCACCTGACTTGTGTAACTAAGAGTTACACATCCATAAAAGCTTGTGTAATTTTTTGGTTACAAGGTTTGTTCATAATTGGCATGTGTAACTAGAAGATACTCATGCATCTGTCTAGTGTAATTCATAGTTACACAAGCACATCACATGTGTAACTAGAATTTACACATGCATCCTACTTGTGTAATGTGAATAAATGTGCAGTCTAGACATACAATTTGAAACTAAAAACAACAAGAGAGGGATCTAAAAAGGTGTACCAGCAAGCAAAGAATTTGAGTGCATTGAATAGTTTTTTCTAGCACCACCATTGGCTCCATATCCTCCTCTAAAAGATGCACCTCCACCACCAACACCTCCTAGAATCACAAAACTCAATAGAATAGTTGCACCACTTTGCAATTCCACCACCACAAATTAATGTGAAACCTCCAGTTATTTCTCCACAACTCACACCACAACTCCAGTAGTACCACCACCCGCACCACCATCGGCTACAAATTTCACCATCACATAGCTACGAATGGACGAGTAAAGAACAATGAACAACTATCGATTAGATACACGTTTCATATCATACAATCATTCACATATTATATGCACATTTTAGAATGAAAAGAATGCAACCTTAATGGAAAGAATGCAACATTTTCAATCAGTAACAACCATTACTATACGTAAGTAAAATCTGTGTAACCAAAAGTTACACATTCAATAAGTATGTGTAAGTAAAAGTTACACATCTAATTAGCATGTGTAACTAGAAGTTACACATCTAATTAGCATGTGTAACTGGAAGTTACACATCCACTTAGCTTTTGAAATGTATAGTTTAAGAGAAAAATCATCTACGCATGGAAGATATACATCCCTAAATGCATGTGTAATCTGCAATTTCACATTCAAAATGCAAGTGTAACCATCAATTACACATCCTAAATGCATGTGTAACTAGCATATACACTAGTAGATACACATGATTATAGCAACACAAATTTCATCAAAAGATAGGTTCCTACCAACATAAGGTTACATACTTTTCCTATAATTCTATAGCAATTAGCATATAGCGACACGAATAGTTACAGATGATAAGACACTCAAAGTTCTTGGAGTTCAGTTTTTACCTTCAATATTTCACGATCTCTGTCAAACACTTGCAGGCGTCAAAATGGTGATAAAAAGGTAGTTCTTTTGTGTTTTCTGCGCCTCCCTTTATATGTCTCTGCACCTGGAATCACGAATCAGATACAATCTTAAGTTTCCTTACTCAGCACAAGAATCTCAAGTTTCCTTTAGTATATAAACAAGAACAGCAAACAACTATGACATATAGTGAATGACCTAATCTCAACTTCCACACCACCATAAAACCAGACGCAGAAAAAGAATAAGTTACATATCCACATGCTAGTGTAATAAAACACTTACCGAAAACTGTAGTTACATATCCATATGGATTATGTAATAATAAGTTACATATCCACATGCTAGTGTAATCTGCAGTTACACATCCATATACTTAGCAGTACTCAAATTCATGACTTTAGAGATACATAATTATTAACGTTATTGTTTCTTATTGGAAGGTAAATTTTGAAAGAATTACCCAAATTACTTGTTAAGGTTGTGTGCAACAGCAATTGCAGCCTCGCCTCATCTATATCTCTTGCTGAAGTCAATCCTTGACACGTTATAGAAATGCAATTGGAACTTGTCTTCTGGCAGATTCGCTGCGACCACGCAGTAGGCTACAAAATTCAGAAAATATAAGAAACCAACAGGACTAAAGAGATGTATCAATCAAAAAATCTTAAGAAGATAATGGATTATACGAGTTCATTAAACTTCGATATCAATTCAGAGATGTTTTACGAGAGATTCTATTGCTATAAGTGAGTTCAGGTTACAGAGATCTCAGGATTCAGAGTTACACATGCATCCTACTTGTGTAATTAGGAGTTACACAAGCCTATAACATGTGTAAGTAGAAGTTACATATGAATCCTACTTGTGTAATTAGGAGTTACACAAGCATATAATATGTGTAATTTCTAGTTACACATGCAAATAACATGTGTAACTTCTAGTTACACATGTATCCTGCTTGTGTAATGTGAATTATCTAACCGAATACCAATACCAGTAAAACATTTATCTGGCTCATATCAAGCTTAATTATTATATATATAATTATTTATGATAAATGTTTCGGTATTAAAATACATAATAAGAATGAATGTCATTAACAGAACTATGAGAAAGTAAGTTCTAGTATGAGTATTAAATCAAGTCAGTATCAGATGATTAATAGTAGAGAACCTGAACTGATAATGTAAGTATAGTCAATGTTACGAGAGGTTAGACTTATCAAGATTGTATAGACGAATTATTAGTAAGTGCAACCACTGTTTTTTTTTTAACCAAACAGCTTAACGATGCCCAAATTCCAATGGACGGGCAAACTTTTATTAGTCCAAGATCAGCAAATATCTGGCTCTTGGATAAATACTGAATGGCCAATAATTCATAAGTGAGAAAACCACGATGTGAGGGGGGATTCTGTGAGTTTAAACGAAATAACCATAGTAAACCCTGAACAAACACCTAATAATTTGTATGTGAATGACAATAACTAAAGAAAAAGTCAGAGAACATACAATTTCTGTAGCATCAACTCGAGTTCCAATTATCTTTAGCCATACTTCACTATCCCTTTGAATTTTAACCTGCAAACCCATCCCAACGTCAACTGATGCAAACTCCTATAAACTGTACCATATCGTATAATTCATATCCCTTTGAATTTTTATGAAAAAATTCCCGAGAGTGTGACTTACTGATCCATCTGAAGTTGTATAATTTGGAATATCTCCAGACTGGAATTCCATATCTTCTGGTATCAGCTGCAAACAAAACAAAAAAGTGACAATTCCATTATGCAACAAAGCATTCAGTAAAGCCACTTTCCTAATTTAACGTCTAAGAAAAAATTACTTTCTAAACAAAATACTTACATGGTTTGAGACAAATATTTGAACAGGACCCGCTTCAGCAAAAAAACCCATCTGCAAGTACTCAAAACATTAGAAAATTACTGAAACGTCATTCGTGAAAGAATGGAACAATGGATTTTTGAAGAAAGAAGAGACCTTATTAACCATGGTAACCGCAGCTTCAAGTATTTCCCCTTAAAAAGGTCTGAAAACTACACATTGATACTTGACAGGAAACGTAACAAACCCTGTACCATCGCGAATTAGACCTTTCCCAACATTATCAACCCCTGTTATTGCCACCACAAACCCATGACGGTCACTGCAAATAGAAGAAAACAAATAAGGTTTAAGGTGTGTATGCGAAGGTTTATATGAGATAGTGAATTATGATGAGATGAGATGAAAACCTGCAAGTGCCTTCCACATCTTTCATGAGCTTTGCGACCAACTTATCACGTAGGTTTGGGCCGAAATGGCGAGGATGCAGTTGCATATTTCTTTCCAGCACTATGTGAAAAAACATGTTTGATTTTTGTTGTTGTAGAAATCTACCTCAGAAACTTACCTCTGAATAAAAAGTTAATCGAATGTCAGCCTAACAAGTGCAAATGAAGTAGAGAAATTTCAAGCTCCACCCAACAAGTCTCAAAAAATCCTAGGCTCTTAAAAATAAATTCAATTAGTTACAGCTGAGCTGATACAAATTAGTATCCGTTTTGTTTCCTCTATAGAGACTAACCACACGCACATACTGGGACGAATACTGTGAAAAGGTTTGAATAACCAATAACGAATCGAAACTCAAAAGTAATAATCTGGATTCTTAATAATGGCTTCTTAACAATGTCGATCGTTAAAAATTCCACAGTGAAATTGAAAGCACTAATAGACCAATACCATAGTTGATACAAACATCCTAAGATGACACCTAAAAGCAAGAACATGATCCACAAATCAAATCAATGAAAGTAAAAAAAACCAAACCCAAAGTGAATCTATGGTCCGTATGAGACACTAAAGAAGAGCACGACCGAGACACACCGAGAGAGATTATTCAATAAGAATCCCTCAACCTTGAATCAATTCAACACAAAGGAAGCCAGTTGAAAAATCAAAGTCAAAACACAAGGATATAATATTCAAATCCCAATGCGGAAACCCTAACATCTAACATTTTTACAACCAAAACATAGCTAGAATCAACATCTGAGTGAGCTAGCAGATCTCTCAAATCAATTTCACTAGCACACATTCAATATACCCTTAATTTTTGAGATAGCTAGTTTTTTTAATTTGAGAAAACGCCCACAAGTATTAGATACTATATAGATAGAATCCCTAATTAAACAGAGAGAGTCGTGATAATCACCATAAGTTAACCAACCTTGTTTAAATCATTTTTAATTTGTTGAAGATAGTGGTCAAGATTGTTCCTTGGTGGTGCACTAATACGTGGGTACTTAGGGTTCCTTGCCTTCTGCAATGTCTTTGGCCTATGAAATGTGACTGATGTGTGGATCTTCTTATCCTTCTTCTTAATGGTTGATGCTCAAGCTTTGACAGCCTTAGCAGCTTTGTTAGCCTGCACCTTGGGGTCAGACTTCTTAGTAACTACCTGACAAGCAACTGATATCAGTATCATAACATCCAAAATACTTCTCATACAAAATGAACAAAATAGAACATCCAAAAATTAAAAATCAGTGGATACAGAACAGTAGAAACTATCTCATAACTGAACAAACTAGAGCAAATATACAAAACTTAATAGTTCACCCTTACAGAGTTACAAACTCTACAAAAAGAAGGTAATCCATCTCTATATGATGTGCATTATAATCAGGACAAACATATGCAATAAATCACAACCAAAAACACCCCTCCTAACTGAAATTAGCTAATTACCTGTGACCACTAGCACCAGCAGTAGAAGATTAAAGCAGTTCATCCTCTTTCTTCTCATCATCTCCTTCAATTTATCAATTCTGAAAAGCACCACCACTAACTTCAAAATCCTTCTTAAAACCTACTCCAATACCACCACCTCTACCACCACAACCTCCTCATACTCCTCCAGAACCTGCATCTCCACCACCATAGATTTGTTAATAAAACTCAACATCTGTAGGCAAGATAAGCAAAATAACACTAACAAGTGTCAACAAATTTCTCCATTAGAATTACAAGAGATCGTCGTTTTATTTGAATGTATAATATATTCTTAGCTTATTGAATTCAACCAGTATTATCAACAAATCGAACTTACATGGAGAAGCTTTGAAACTACAAACTAGAATCAATTGAGAATTCGTTGATTGATAATCAATTGTTAAATAAATTTGAATCAAATCATTCAGATCTATAAATCGACTGAAACAAAAATCGATTAAATCAATAGATGAGAAATCTTCAAATGAAATCAGTGAAACAAAATTCTATTAAATCAAGTCGATTAAATCAATACCTAGAAAAATCTCATATGCAGGTCGATTTGATTATATAGATTAATCTTCAGATGCAGTTGATCTTCGCTGGTTAGTAATCACATGAAATAAATCTTCTTCATCATCCATATCATCTCTCTATCAGATTCAATTCATCTTCGTAACAACGGAGAATACAGAGGAATCGATGGAGAAGATGAAAAAATGTGAAAGAAAACCCTAAAACTCTTCATCGTTGTTGCAGTAGGAAATCTAAAAGGAGAAGATGAAAATGAATCTCAGAGAAACCCTAGAACTTTTTTTCTATGCAACAGAGAGAGATAAAGATGAGAGAGAAATAAAATGGGAAAATGAAAATATCTAGTAATGTTTTTCCTCTTGTATTTATAGAAAAGGGTAGTTTTGTCAAAATCAAAATACATAATATAAAATTATGGGCCAAATCCGAACGAAAATTGATATTTTGGGCCTAGTAATATCATTTTCTGAAAGTATGGAGTTGACAGTGTATGATCCATTTGGTAGGGCTTGTATATTTTGAACCCATATAATAGGGGGATTCTAGTATTTTTCACTTCAATATATCCCACACCTAAAACATACATAAAGCTCAAATTTTGAATACTTTCCCAAATTCAGAAGAATTTACACAGTACTAACCTAGCTATTCAAGATACATTCATAACATTAAGCTAATTATCATTATCACAATTTCAAAGGAAATTACATAAACATTGATTAAAATTAAAAATGACAAAAATCAATGATGATCACTACCACATTTTGAGAAGAAGTTACATAATCCATTTACTGTACTTCACCAACAATTCGAGTTAAAGGAGATAGGAAAGGAATCAAAGGAAAAGGATCACATCCAACCAATTGATTGACTAATCAAGAGACCCCATTCTAGAACTGAACCTAAACAACCTAATTCAATAGTAAACAATCAAAATTCCTAATTCAAACATCCATAATCAATCATATGCTTAAAGAGAATATAGAAGAAGAGAAATCTAAGAGGATTAAAAATGAAAACCCAAATGAAGACCTCTAATTCAAAATCAAATACCAACCCCTGCTCAAAATCAATTACCGATTAAAAATTAAACCTGTCTTGCTAACCCTAGTTATAAACCCCATAAGAACTACTCAATTAAATATAGGAATCTTATGAAACAAAACATGATCAAGATTTAACACTATAATATTAAGTAAATCAGGCCTAGGTATTAAATCCCAGAAGATTATGCTATTGTACAAAGACAAGAACATTTCTAAACAACGAAACTTGAAATAAAACCTCTTCCCCGTGAACCACCTCTTGTGCCTTAATCGGATCCCTCATTTACATTCCATGCTCGTGATTTATGTTGTCCCCCAGGTGATCCTTAGGTTTACTTGGAGATGAGAATTTTCGCCATGAAATCGCTTTTGGGGTTTTTTTCTTAGTGGGAAAGCGAGAAAATGATCCTAGGAAATACTAATCGAGGTATGATGCCCCCATTACTTAGTTATTTTTTGTCCGGTAAATGTGCATTTGAAAATGGGCCTTCCTTGGTATACCTCTATAAAATACTAATGATGCCTCCATTAGTTGGTTATATTAGTATAGATTAGTTAGCATGAAAATCATGAAATTTTTTATACCGATAGCCTCTCCAAAATTTATCATTTAATAACCATATAAACATAACTGTTAAGAAAACAATAAGAAGAAATTAAACACCAATGGAAGAAAACTACAATTAGGTACTTTTGATTCATCTGAGATGCTGCTAAAGGTTACGATACTGCTGCTCGTAATCTACGGGCCCTGAAGCAAAAACCTATTTTCCATCTTCACAGATTAATTAATCCACATAAAGATTTATCATCAACAACAAACCCCAATTTATACAATGATCAACAATACCCCGATTCTTACGAACATATCCAAATGGATTTTTCCAGAATTTATGTGTATTATTACACATCATCATAGCTGAGCATGATGCTAAAATGATTGAGGTACATGAAACATGTGAGATAGAATTTTCAATAGACATGAAAAAATCCATTTTATCCTCCAAGGTGGTTCAAGAAGTTTCTCCAAGAAGAATATCAAGATTGATGAACGTATTTCTACAGTTATCAAAGTCAATATTTTCACCAAGAAGTGCAACACTTGATTTTTCATATTCATTTGTATCATAGTGATCAGACATTTCATCAAGAGTTGCAGCAAAACCTTTGTTCCGAGTGCATTTTCTACGATTTGGACACTCATTAGCAAAATGACCAAAACCTTTACACTTGAAGCACTGTGGCGTATCCTCATCATCAATATCGACAATATCCTTATTTTTAGGAGGGGCACGGTCATGATTTTTGACCGATGACATGGGCTTATCTCTGATGAAACGTTTACTTCTCTTCAAAAGAAGATCTCTAAACTTCTTGTGATCAGTGATACTGAGTTGTCAAGATCTTCATATGATGAATCAGTCTTAATAGGATCAACTATAGAGTTTCCAACACTTTTACTTTTGTCAAGTAATTTAGTGTTCTTTTGTGCTTTGAAAGCAATATCCTTTCCATATTTGGATGCATGCTCATGATCAAAGATTTTTAACTTCCCAACAAGAGTATTTCTGTAAAGTGCATCAAGTTTCTTTCCCTCAACGATGGCATGCTTCTTAGAGTCGTATCTGGCTGGTAACGATCTGAGAATTTTCATCACAATGTCCTTTTCAGGAATAGTCATACCCAATGCAAAAGATGCATTTATAATTTCAGACACTTTGTGATTAAACTCATCAAATGAATCTTCATCAGCAATACGAAGGTTTTCCTAATCGGAATTTAAGTTTTGAAACCTTGATTCCTTTTCAGAGGTATTCCTTTCAAATACGGTTTCTAAGATATCCCAAGTATTTTTAGACCGAGTGCACGTAGTCACATGGTGTTGAAGATCTGGGGTGATGGCATGTATGATAGCATTTAAGCCGTCAGAATTTTGCTTTGTAGCGATAATCTCATCGGGCTCATACCTACCAATATCCTTTGCAACAGTTACACCATCTACTGTAACCAACGGAGGAATATAGCCATAAACAACATAAACCCATGATTGAAAATCATGTGCTTGGAGAAAGGCACGTATAGCAATTTTCCACCATAAGTAATTCGAGCCATCAAAGACTGGGGTACGTTGATAGAGATAACGCTTCTGTCCATAGAGCCAGATTTCTACAAACACAAACTTATGAGGTTTTAAATGTGTTTTCCTGCTCTGATACCAATAGAAAAAGAGGGGGTACAACAACCACACCCAATATTTCATTAGGCAATCTGTATGGACTAACTCCAATATAATTCCAAGAGAATCAACTAGACAGTTAGACTCAATCAAGGAAAATATCCAAGAGTCACTACACCATTTTTGGGGATTAGCAACAGCTGTCTGCTGTTGGAAAACGGACTTGCAATAGCAGCCAGCCGTTGCAAAACGTGGTGTTGCATTTATTTCGCAAGAGCCTTAAGCCGTCGTGAATTTTTTTCCGCAACGGTTTTCGGTTCAGCCTATTTTTTTTTTGTGTTCCTTTGCAACGGTTTCAGCTGTTGCGAATTGATTTAGCAACAACTATTATTGTCGCAACAGCTTCAAGCAGTTGCGAAATTTAGAACAAAAAAAAAGAACGACTATTCTTAGCCGGACCAGGTTTTATTATTTTGGTTCTAAATTTAGCAACTCTTTTTAGCCGTTGCTAAATTTTTGCAACATGAAAAAAAGAGTCAAGTCAATCTGTTGTTGACCTTGTCAAGAGTTCCCTGCAACATTTTCAGGCAAAATACAGGCCAAATTCAGGCACATTGAGTTACCATTGTAACAACAAAGACATCCATTTCAAGAGAATATTCATGCCAAATTCAGGAAATAATTCCGACCATTTGATTTGATTGTATTCTTCTATGATAAGATATGCTCCTGAAAGGAAGGAGTGTTGAATCGTTGATGTTTTTGAATCGAGAGAAGCAAGCCACGAACCAGCCATCAAATATTGAAGAATTTTCCCCACAACAACGAAGAAAATTCTCCCCAAAACGGCGAAGAAACATGTCGTAAGACACAAGAAATGATGTAGATACATCTTATTCGATAACTATTACCTAAAACTAGAAAATAAAAAGAAATCCTTGCTCAGATCTGGTCTAAAAAGACCAAATATGAGCAAGAAAGATGAAACAACTCTTGGGTTTTTTTTTTTTTTGAGAAGGGAGGAGAAAAGGAAGAAGAAAGAGATTGCATTGACAATTACACTTTCACAAAGCAAACGTTAACCAAATATTTGTTGGTTTGCTTTTTAGTGTCATTTATCATCCTTCCTAAATTGGGGATTATATGACTTAATTGGGGTTTATGGATTTTTTCATCCACCCCATATAAAATGATAAGGGGTGTCTAAATTTGATGAAATTACCATTTTATCCTCTATCAAATATTAATACTACTAATTTGTCCCCATATTAATACTACTAATGTGTAACATTATTTATTGGTAATTGAATTTATAATACCTTTGGGCTTATAAAAATAAAATCATAAAATTTAAAAACTAAAATCAAAATCATAAAACTAAAATCATAAAAACTAAAAACAAAATCAAATTCATTTTCATCTCCACTTAAACTGATTCTTCTTCTTTTCTTCTCAACCCAATCCTATAAACTAGGTTTTAGTAACATAAAATTGCTCAAAATTTGAAAATTTTGAAATCAAATTTTCCTGGTTTGTCAGAATCGGTGAATGTTAATGTATATGTGATCCGATTGAAAATAGAAACGGTTTATGTTCATGCCCACAAAAACCGAATGTCCTTGAAATGTATTCTGGTTCGAGCAATATGTTGCATGACATTCAAGCAAGTTTAAGTATTAACTTCGAAGTTCTTTCTCATGTGTTATCCAATACTCCAGATCGTCCCCATATGTAATAGCGCATTGATGCTGGGCCTGTTGGATTTGTGTAGTTGATTTTTTAATTAAGTTTGGGAGATGACCGAAGGTTCCCTTGTTCCATTCCATAAGAATTTGTCCAGTTGTGATTAGCTTTAGCTAGAGATTTAGAGATGGTTCTGAATCATTCTGCTGAGACCAAGCCGATTCAACAACTTGCTTGAGATGCGGGTGGGTTAGCCACATATTTTCAAACTTGTAATTTTTTTGTCCTTTCCAATCCATTATTTTGATGTGCAGAAGGATGGGGACATGATCAGATGCGATTCGCAGAAGATGCGTGACCGCAGCGTGAGGATTGGCGGTACGCCAATATGGTGTTGCCATTGCTCTATCCAGTCTTTCCAAAATATTGTCTTGGCCTTGTTGATTGTTTGTCCAAGTGAAAGGGTCTCCACGGAATCCTATGTCGATGAGTCCCATTTGATCAACCATTATGAGGAATGGTTGAGTTTGACTATATGTGACCGGTCTGCATTCTTTTTTTTCCAATTGATCCATTATCTCATTGAAGTCACCTAATAACATCCAAGAAGTGGAATTGGTGATGTTGGAGAAGATGGATGGAAAATCTTGCCACAAATCAATCCTAGCGTCTGTATGAGGGGGGCCGTAAAGCCCAGTGCAAAGTTATGGCTGTCCCGGAGAAGGAGGAGTGACAATAACATGGATGTAACTTTGGGATTGGAATAATACTCTGATGTTGATGTGGTTTCTCCACATAAGGCAGAGGCCTCCTCATCTTCCAACTTTAGGAACAGTTGAAAGCATCTGGTATTGAAATGATTGGGCAAGGCCTAACATATGCCTTTCAGTTGCTAAGGTTTCTGAAAGGAAAATAATGTCAGTTTTGTGTAAGGAAATTAGTCCCTTTAGATGTTGAATTGTGGTTGGGTTATTAATTCCTTGAAAATTCCATGCCAAGATATTCATTTTTGGCGTTTAAAGAAGGAATTGGAATGGATGTGAGAAGAAGCTGGGTGATGAAATAAAAGGAACTTAACCTAGAACAAGCTCGGTTTCCTAAAGAGATTGAATAGGAGTATTAAGATGAGATTCTAATAAGTTGCTTTGGTTTTTATTGGTTTTAATGAGATTGTTTGATGAACTGAGTATGGGCACGAAGAAGGGAGAATAAGGTTGAATTGTTGATTATTGATAAATTGGTTGGACTTACCCGGAGGTTCCATATATCAAAGGAGCATGGGTTTGGGACAAGGGATATCATTTCTTCATATTCGACACAAGCGAGAGGGGCGTTAAGGGGTTAAAATAAAACCCACAAAACTAAGACAATGAAATGTTTGAAAACAACAAAAAATTAAAATTAATCTCACGAGAAGGTTAAACTCAAGGAAGAGATAACCTAGATTACAAATCATGCACCTCAAATCCCTAAACGAAAACACATAAGATAAAAAAAAATACAAGAGATTTCTACACAAGGTTAATTAAATCCAAATCAATTCAATAAACACTAAATTTATAGTAGTATAATAAAATCTACTACAAAAAAAAAAAAACATATACAACTAGCACATGACTAAGACTAGAGAAAATATGGGAAATAACTAGGATTCAAAGCAGGATAGAGGCAGGGATTGGATACTCCAAGCTAATATTTCAATTACCTTTTCATTTAGCAGGGATTGAATAGAGACTCCAAAAACATTTCAATTACCATTTCATTTTTTAATTATTCAAACAGATAGCAAAACACTAAAATACCATTTCATTTTTCATTTTTTCATACAGATAGCAAAACACTAAAAAGTAGAATTAAACATAATTTCGAAAGAAATTACACAATCCTATAATCTATGACAAGTACCTTGGGAACAAAGATGGAAACGATCTCGTAGCTTTTAGGGAAACAAATGCAAATTAGACATTACACGCCCCAGCGCCTAGCACGTCTGCCCAGACTACTACTAAACTTGTACATAGATATTATGGATTCGATATATCCCACACCTAAAACATACATAAAGCTCACATTTTGAATACTTTCACAAATTCAAAAGAATTTACATAGTACTAACTTAGCTTTTCAAGATACATTCATAACATTAAGCTAATTATCATTATCACAATTTCAAAGGAAATTACATAAACATTGATTAAAATTAAAAATGACAAAAGTCAATGATGATCACTACCACATTTTGAGAAGAAGTTACATAATCCATTTATTGTACTTCACCAACAATTCGAGTTAAAGGAGATAGGAAAGGAATCAAAGGAAAAGGATCACATCCAACCAATTGATTAACTAATCAAGAGACCCCATTCTAGAACTCAACCTAAACAGCCTAATTCAATAGTAAACAATCAAAATTTATAATTCAAACATCCATAATCAATCATATGCTTAAAGAGAATAGAGAAGAAGAGAAATCTAAGAGGATTAAAAATGAAAACCCAAATGAAGACCTTTGATTCAAAATCAAATACAAACCCCTGCTCAAAATCAATTACCGATTAAAAATTAAACCTGTCTTGCTAACCCTAGTTATAAACCCCAGAAGAACTACTCAATTAAATATAGGAATCTTATGAAACAAAACATGATCAAGATTTAACACTATAATATTAAGTAAATCAGGCCTAGGTATTAAATCCCAGAAGATTATGCTATTATACAAAGACAAGAACATTTCTAAACAACGAAACTTGAAATAAAACCTCTTCCCCGTGAACCACCTCTTGTGCCTTAATCGGATCCCTCATTTACATTCCATGATCGTGATTTATGTTGTCCCCCAGGTGATCCTTAGGTTTACTTGGAGATGAGAATTTTCGCCATGAAATCGCTTTTGGGGTTTTTTTCTTAGTGGGAAAGCGAGAAAAGGAGCCTAGGAAATACTAATCGAGGTATGATGCCCCCATTACTTAGTTATTTTTTGTCCGGTAAATGTGCATTTGAAAATGGGCCTTCCTTGGTATACCTCTATAAAATACTAATGATGCCTCCATTAGTTGGTTATATTAGTATAGATTAGTTAGCATGAAAATCATGAAATTTTTTATACCGATAGCCTCTCCAAAATTTATCATTTAATAACCATATAAACATAACTGTTAAGAAAACAATAAGAAGAAATTAAACACCAATGGAAGAAAACTACAATTAGGTACTTTTGATTCATCTGAGATGCTGCTAAAGGTTACGATACTGCTGCTCGTAATCTACGGGCCCTGAAGCAAAAACCTATTTTCCATATTCACAGATTAATTAATCCACATAAAGATTTATCATCAACAACAAACCCCAATTTATACAATGATCAACAATACCCCGATTCTTACGAACATATCCAAATGGATTTTTCCAGAATTTATGTGTATTATTACACATCATCATAGCTGAGCATGATGCTAAAATGATTGAGGTACATGAAACATGTGAGATAGAATTTTCAATAGACAGGAAAAAATCCATTTTATCCTCCAAGGTGGTTGAAGAAGTTTCTCCAAGAAGAATATCAAGATTGATGAACGTATTGCTACAGTTATCAAAGTCAATATTTTCACCAAGAAGTGCAACACTTGATTTTTCATATTCATTTTTATCATAGTGATTAGACATTTCATCAAGAGTTGCAGCAAAACCTTTGTTCCCAGTGCATTTTCTACGATTTGGACACTCATTAGCAAAATGACCAAAACCTTTACACTTGAAGCACTGTGGCGTATCCTCATCATCAATATCGACAATATCCTTATTTTTAGGAGGGGCACGGTCATGATTTTTGACCGATGACCTGGGATTATCTCTGATGAAACGTTTACTTCTCTTCAAAAGAAGATCTCTAAACTGTCTTGTGATCAGTGAGACTGAGTTGTCAAGATCTTCATCTGATGAATCAGTCTTAATAGGATCAACTACAGAGTTTCCAACACTTTTACTTTTGTCAAGTAATTTAGTGTTCTTTTGTGCTTTGAAAGAAATATCCTTTCCATATTTGGATGCATGCTCATGATCAAAGATTTTTAACTTCCCAACAAGAGTATTTCTGGAAAGTGCATCAAGGTTCTTTCCCTCAACGATGGAATGCTTCTTAGAGTCGTATCTGGCTGGTAACGATCTGAGAATTTTCATCACAATGTCCTTTTCAGGAATAGTCGTACCCAATGCAAAAGATGCATTAATAATTTCAGACACTTTGTGATTAAACTCATCAAATGAATCTTCATCAGCCATACGAAGGTTTTCCTAATCGGAATTTAAGTTTTGAAACCTAGCTTCCTTTTCAGAGGTATTCCTTTCAAATACGGTTTCTAAGATATCCCAAGTATTTTTAGACCGAGTGCACGTAGTCACATGGTGTTGAAGATCTGGGGTGATGGCATGTATGATAGCATTTAAGCTGTCAGAATTTTGCTTTGTAGCGATAATCTCATCGGGCTCATACCTACCAATATCCTTTGCAAAAATTACACCGTCTACTGTAACCAACGGAGGAATATATCCATAAACAACATAAACCCATGATTTAAAATCACGTGCTTGGAGAAAGGCACGTATATCAATTTTCCACCATAAGTAATTCGATCCATCAAAGACTGGGGTACGTTGATAGAGATAACGCTTCTTTCCATAGAGCCAGATTTCTACAAACACAAACTTATGAGGTTTTAAATGTGTTTTCCTGCTCTGATACCAATAGAAAAAGAGGGGGTACAACAGCCATACCCAATATTTCGTTAGGCAATCTGTATGGACTAACTCCAATATAATTCCAAGAGAATCAACTAGACAGTTAGACTCAATCAAGGAAAATATCCAAGAGTCACTACACCATTTTTGGGGATTAGAAACAGCTGGCTGCTGTTGGAAAATGGACTTGCAACAGCAGCCATCCGTTGCGAAACGTGGTGTTGCATTTATTTCGCAACAGCCTTAAGCCGTCGTGAATTTTTTTCCGCAACGGTTTTCGGTTCAGCCTATTTTTTGTGTGTGTTCCTTTGCAACGGTTTCAGCTGTTGCGAATTGATTTAGCAATAACTATTATTGTCGCAACAGCTTCAAGCAGTTGCAAAATTTAGAACAAAAAAAAAAGAACGACTATTCTTAGCCGGACCAGGTTTTATTATTTTGGTTCTAAATTTAGCAACTCTTTTTAGCCGTTGCTAAATTTTTGCAACATGAAAAAAAAAGTCAAGTCAATCTGTTGTTTACCTTGTCAAGAGTTCCCTGCAACATTTTCAGGCAAAATACAGGCCAAATTCAGGCACATTGAGTTACCACTGTAACAACAAAGACATCCATTTCAAGAGAATATTCATGCCAAATTCAGGCACATTGAGTTCCCACTGTAACAACAAAGACATCCATTTCAACAGAATATTCAATCCAATAACATACAATCAAATAAAAAATGAAGTTCAATTTCTAAATTCTGGCCAAATACTACTAAGAGACACATTGTTATCGCACTGAACAATAAAGTCTTCCAGTTGAACAATAAATTCAGGCCAATAGCATACAATCAATACCCAATGAAGTTCAGTGTCTAAATTATAAGAAGATGATTTTATAGAATGACAGAGATGGTATAAGCTAGCATATAGAGGAAAATTAGAACCTCTAAGACATACACTAACTACTACTTTAGATTCATATAACATAGGTTGTAGCATTTTTGTTTTCGGTTTTTCCTGATGTGTTATAAGTGGTATACAGGTATTAGCACATCTCCAAGCTGAAGAGTCAACAGGATGGCGCATAACATTAATATCTGACTGAGCTCTAAAGTTCCAAAGTATTAACTCTATTATCCATGACATACTGTAAAGCCGCTGCAGCCTAGGAATTAATGGAAAGTATCTTAAAGTCTTTTGAGCGACTTTGGTAAGTTTTATCTCCTCATCGAAAACTTTCTTATACCTAGGTTCATTACAAATAGGACACTTAACCATTTCACTTCTATCCTTCCAATACAAAATGCAGTCATTTATGCATGCATCGTAAGTTATATAATCCATTCCTAATTCTTGGATCATATTTTTTAGTTCACGGTACTTAGCTGGGAGTGTGTTCTCTTCAGGAAGCAACTCCTTCATCATTTTTAAAAGTGTAGTGACACCGTTGTCTAAAAACCCATATTGGGTCTTAATGTTATTCAGTTTTACAGCAGCAGACAATGTTGTCTTTCCTGATGGACATGAATTGTACAAAGGTTCCATAACACGGTCATATGCATATTTACGCTTCTTACTACGGCTGGTTTCAACACGACAGTGAACACTATTAGGTAATCCACCATTCTCATCTACACCTTCTACATCTCCTAAGTTATCAGCTACATCTCCTCCTAAATTATCAACAACATCTCCTCCTAGATTTTCAGCTGCATCTCCTCTTACATTTTCAGCTATATATCCTCCTTCATTTTCAGCTACATCTTCTCTTATAGTTACATCTACATCTTCTCCTACACTAGAATCTCTACCTCCTACCCTCTCAGATGCTATTGAGTTTTCCCCATGAAAACGCCACACCGTATACGTCAAGTCAATACCATGTCTTAGTAAATGAAATAAAATTTCACTAAGTGGCTCTAATCCTTTACTATTCTTGCAACGTGTACCAGGGCATGAGAATAATGTACTATTGCCACCATATTTATGCACAAACTCTATGAATAACCATACACCTTGTATGTATTGAGGAGATTTACGGCCACAACTCATCCACCCCTTATCACATTCTATTACCCTACACTACTGATCCTAAAAAAAAAAATATGTCAGCTAGGTACAACAAAAAAGTATCATACTATGCTATGCTATGCTATACTATACTATGTTACACAGAACATGGAACTGAAATTTAACTTCTCTCACATAGGTACAACAAACACATCATGCTATACTATACTATGTTATACATAACAGGGAACTGAAATTTATCTTCTAACAATACAACAAACACATATCATGCGACATTATACCATGTTATACATAACAGGGAACTGGAATTTTATCTTCTAACAATACAACATCCACCATTCTCATCTACACTATAATATGTTATACATAACAGGCAGTGTTTTAAAAAGCAAAAGCGCTAAGAGATACGCTACCCTAGCAAATCGTAAAGCGCTACCAGAAAGCGTTCGCTAAATATATAAATGAATGATAGTTGTAAATCTATCATACATAGACAGTGTATTATCCTCTTATAACTAGACCATCAACATGAGTACCATACTTCCATGTTGTTTCCTTTTGGTACACATTCTAGCTTGGCCAGACATGACTAAAGTATTCAAAAGAATAGAAGATCATAGAAGAAAGGGGTTTTAAAACGTTACATAAAGCTGTAAAAAGGGTAATAAGACGTCTAAGGCCTGCTATCGGACTCTAAGCCCGGAAAAAAAAAATGACATACTAAACCTAATAGCAAAGCGTGAGTATTAAAAAGCGCGTATTAAAGCGTGAAGCTAACGTTTTTTAAAACACTGATAACAAGGAACTGAAATTTATCAAACATTACAAGCTGGGAAATGATTCATAGTTACTCTGCTGAAAAGTTAGCTAATAAAGGAGTGAACTTAATAAAAGGAGAAAAAATTGGTATTTGAAACAAAACCCCCATTTTTGGATGGACTGGAGAATCCTGACAAGTCTTACTTTACATTTTACTAGCCTGTACAACCATAAAAATGGCTTTAAAAAAAAACTGTTTCAGTTCTGAGATAAGTCCCTAGTGAACTTCTTTTTGTAATCTTTGGTTAACTTTTGAGTTCAATAAAATTCTTATTGTTTAGCAAAAAAAAGAACTGAAATTTATCTTCTAACAAATTAGTTAAAGCTTCAATTTTCTCGCTAGTTTATTTGGATTTTTCCTGGTTTCACCATCTTCTAATTAAAATCAGCAAAAACCAAAATCTCATAGTAAACTCTATCTAATACATAACCAGATTTCACACAAATAACCCTAAAAGTAAATTGGAAAAGTAAAACCCTAAATAAAATCAACCCTGAGTCAAATCAGCAAACACCCATATCTCATAGTAAACTAAACTTAATACACAACCAGATTTCACAAAAATAAACATAAAAATTGAAGTGGAAACTAGCAGATTTGACAAAATTAAAACCCTAAATTAAACCTAAAATTTATGAAATCGAAACCATAAGAGAATCAGAGAGAGGAAATTATACCTAGATTGAAATAGAAACACCCAAATCTCGTAGATTTACTTCCAACTGCAATGATGGAACCATTAGTGAATAAGAACTGCAAAGATGAAACTGACCTAACTATAAACTCAATAAACAAAGTAATGTGTTGGTTCTGAGTTAAATGACTCATATTTGCAGAGCTTCTGTTTAATGTAGGGAGAGAGAGGTTTTCTTCAAAGAAGTTTTCAGATCTGGAGATAATGGAGGAAGAGAGAGTTTCAGTGGAGTAAGTAGAGAAATTATGTGGCTGAGAGTGAGTCGTACGGGTAAAAAGCGAAGGAGAATTCCCGCTCAATGGAAAGTAGGGTGAGGTGAAAGTGAAAAAAATGGGTTTAACCCAAGTTAAAAAATATGTTCCCAGCACTTAAACTGATCGCACAGAACGATGTTGGTATTACTATGCACACAAGCGGTTTGCACTCCAGGTATATTCAACAGTTCAATTCGCAACATTTGATGAACAGTTACAAATTTCGCAACTGCTTTAAGCAGTTGCGAATTTAAGATTAGTTGCAAAATCATTTACGAATTCGCTATTGCGTAAGAGCTGTTGCAAAATTTTGTTGTTATTCCATAAAAATGGTATAGTGCATTATATCTTTGTTTCTCAATGTAATTAGAAAATCAAACAGATAGATCCTGTGAGCCTGATTATTATGAGAAACAACTTGAACGGTACTAAAGACCAATGTTCAAGTGTCAATCAATTTAAATCAACAACCAAAGGTTGGATTTACTAATTGATTGAACTACGCACAACCTGTGATATTTCAATTATATAAACAAATATAATGCGGAAAAGAAATAACACATATACCAGAAGTTTTGTTAACGAGGAAAACGCAAAGGCAGAAAAACCCCGGGACCTAGTCCAGATTTGAACACCACACTGTGTTAATATGTTATGAACTCTAGCCTACAACAAGTTAACTTCGGACTGGAATATAGTTGAGACCTAACCAATCTCACACTGATTAAGGTACAGTCATGTTCCTAACATCTATGAATCCCATCAGGAATCTACGTAGTTGATTCCCTTAGCTGATCTCACCCACAACTAAGATTTGCTACGACCCAAAGTCGAAGACTTGATAAATAAATCATTCGCCCACAGAAAAGACTATTTTGATAGATAAATTTGTCTCCCACAGAAATATATACGAAGTTTTTGTTCCGTATTTTGATAAATCAAGGTGAACATGAACCAATTGATAATCCGGTCCTATATTCCCAAAGAACAGCCTAGAAATATCAATCACCTCACAAAAACTTAACTACATGGTAGTAGAACAAGTTATTATGGAATCACAAAAATGAGAAGAAGAGCATTGTGATTATTTTTTATATCTTACCTATCGGAGATAAATCTCGAGAAAATATTAGAGAAGATAGTACTCAATACGATAAAACAATTAATATCAGAACACACAACTACAGGAAAAATAGTTGGTTTTGGCTTCAGAATCCCAATGAAGTTTTTAAGTCGTTAACCTATAATGGTTTTAGGAAAAACCTAAGTTAAAGGAGAATAGACTCAAGTCACAACTAGTATCACACATGAGGTGTGGGGATTAGGTTTCCCAGTTACTAGAGTTGTCCCTTATATAATCTTCTAATCAGGTTTTGATAGCTTTGAAACAAAGCAATCAATATTCACCGTTGGATGAAATCTTGATTTAAGATTCAAGTTAAGTTTGCTTAAAACTTTGTAAGTTATCTTGACTTTGTTTATGGTTGGCGAAATATGAACTCCTAACTACAAATCAAATTGTCTTCCTTATCTAATCACTAACCTTACTTAGTTTAGTTAATCTAATTATTAACACTAATTAATCGAGGACACTCAGCCATTAAAAATATTAGTAGGATAAGGGGTGTTGAAGATTACTATTTGGTGACTCGGTTTTGTCATCTTGTGAGCCTTCAAAACAAAATTAGTTAGTTAAAGATTAGAAAACATAGCATAACCACAACTTTAGGTATGGTTGTTATACCCCATATTTTTCTATTGGTATTAGAGTAGGAAAACACGTTTAAGACCTCATAAGTATGTGTTTGTAGCAATCTGACTCTATGGACAGAAGCGCTATCTCTATCAATGTACCGCCAATCTTCGATGGCTCGAATTATTTATGGTGGAAAATTGTTATACGTGCCTTTCTCCAAGCACGTGATTTTTTTTTTTATAGAAAAGAGGAGAATAAAAACTCCTAAGCATCATACAGGTTGTTAGGACTGGTGCTTGCTAGCAGACTGTCAGTTCCTTCCAACATCAAAATATTGTTATCCATATTTGTATTTAAGATTACATTGCCATTGTTTTGACTTCCAACATTGCTTGTAATAAAATTGTCTGGGAGAAAATTAATTAATCTATTGATAGAGTTTTGATCCCAACTCCTGTTGGTATCATATATTGTGATGAGCATAGCTAGGTCGACTACCAGCTTGTTTTCCCTGTCACTAATTGTGCTCCAAGTGCCTATTTCAAAAACCTCCTTTCCGCTATTGTGTAGTGTAAATCTTTCTCCTATCTTCTCAGCATGCAGACTCCTGAGTTGCTTTATTAGTTGGATAGAATTTGATTCGAACTCCATCTTGCTTCCTAAATCTGAAGCCCAGTTGTAGGCATCCGTTGCTGCTTCCTTTATCGTTGTTTCTTGAGAATTTTGCTGGAGTTGTGCTCCTTTAGCTCCTCTGCAGTTACCCGTGTGATCAAAAAAAAATATTCCCATTCCTGATATGTTATTCATTGGGTTGCAGATCCATGCTATGTTAAGCTTCAAAGTAAAGAGCGTTGGGGCTTTCCAAGTTATTCTGTATTCAATAACTTGATTTTGAGCTTCATCTTTGGTATACTCCACATGCATAGGGTTATTTTTCTCCTTCTTTTTTGCTGCAATAGTATTGTTAATATACTGCATGATTTTTCTGGCTACAACATCAGCCCTAGGTTTGTTGTTATCAAAAGATAGATTGCACCTGGATTTCCAAATATGCCATAGAACGATTGCGCACAATTCAGCCCAGCCTAAAGCTTGAGGCTCGTTGTTTCTGATCATCAGAATGGAAGTAACCCATTCATGGAAATCCCAATTATTGCCTGTCACATCATATGGGTCGAAGAGAATTTCCTTCCATACTTGTTGTATTAAAGGACAGTGGATGAATAAGTGCGAGATTGAATCCCTAGAGCAATTGCATATTTTGCAAGTAGTGTCTATGTAACTTAGGTTGTTTATGGGTTTATGTTGCATACTTGTTGTATTAAGCACGTGATTTTCAATCATGGGTTTATGTTGTTTATGGATATATTCCTCCGTTGGTTATAGTAGATGGTGTAACTGTTGCAAGGATATTGGTAGGTATGAGCCCGACAAGATTCTCGCTGCAAAGAAAAATTCTGACGGCTTAAATGCTATCATACATGCCATTACCCTAGATCTTCTGCACCATGTGACTACGTGCACTCGGTCTAAAAATCCTTGGGATATCTTGGAAACCGTAATTGACGGGAATACCTCTAAAAAGGAAGCTAGGCTTCAAAACCTAAATTCTGGCTGGGAAAACCTTCGTATGGCTGATGAAGATTCAGTTGATGAGTTTAATCACAAAGTGTCTGAAATTATTAATGCATCTTTTGCATTGGGTAAGATTATTCCTGAAAAAGACATTGTGATGAAAATTCTCAGATCGTTGCCAACCAGATATGACTCTAAGAAGCATGCTATCATTGAGAGAAATAACCTTGATGCACTTTCCAGAAATACTCATGTTGGGAAGTGAAAGATCTTTGATCATGAGCATACATCCGTATATGGAAAGGATATTGCTTTCAAAGCACAAAATAACACTAAATTACTTGACAAAAGTAAAAGTGTTGGAAACTCTGTAGTTGATTCTATTGAGAATGATTCATTAGATGAAGATCTTGACAACTCAGTCTCACTGATCACAAGACAGTTTAGAGATCTTCTTTTGAAGAAAAGTAAACGGTTCATCTGAGATAAACCCATGTCATCGGTCAAAATTCATGACCGTGCCCCTCGTTAAAATAGGGACATTGTCGATACTGATGATGAGGATATGCCACAGTGCTTCAAGTGTAAAGGTTTTGGTCATTTTGTTAATGAGTGTCCAAATCGTAGAAAATGCACTGGGAACAAAGGTTTTTCCGTAACTCTTGATGAAATGTCTGATCACTATGATACAAATGAATATGAAAAATCAAGTGTTGTACTTCTTGGTGAAAATATTGAATTTTATAACTGTAACAATATATTCATTAATCTTTATATTCTTCTTCGAGAAACTTCTTTAACCACCTTGGAGGATAAAATGGATTTTTCTCTGTCTACTGAAAATTCTATCTCACATGTTTCAGGTGACTCAATCTGTTTAGCATCATGCTCATCTATGGTGTCTGAACCGGCCTCCACATTGACATGTTCTCATTGTACTTTTGAGGGTCATGAACTCTCTAAGTGTTTCAAGTACAAACATAAAATAAGGTATGTCAAAAAACTTCAACGGAGAGAAAATCGATTATCAAACAAGCTCAAACTTGTTCAGAAGTCGAATTCATCTGATGTATGTAAACTCAACACTTCTACGAAGAAGTTAATCTCTAAAGGAAAAGATAGACCTCTGCACAAAAGAACAAGGTTTAAACATTATATGAAAAAGGATGTTAAGAATTCCATACAATAAGTGTATGGTGGACAAATTATTGTTCACCCCAACACAACTTAATTGTGTTGGAAGTGCATCTTGTCTCATGTTCCTGGTTTCAAAGAGACAAGAGTTGAGTACATATCAAGCTTTAGGAAAAGAATTTTTTTGTCTTTTTGTCTTTCTGGAATTCTGTTGATATTTTCATATCATAGATTGTTATTGAAAATGATTTCCTTTTTGTTTATTAAAAGAGGGTCAAAATCGATAATTCTACCTTCTTTAAGGTTATGAATTGGTCGTACGCGAATCCTTTTACTCCATATAAAGGTTCCGTAACCCTACATTCCCTTTTCCTTCCTTGAAAACTCTTTTTATCACAAGACTGCTTATAGAGCTTGTATTGTGTATTTTCCTCATAATCCCATAATTGAATGGAGACTCCAAGCATCATGTCTTCTGATGGAAAAGATGTTAATATGATTATTAAGACGTCAATCATGAAGGAAAAGATAAATCTCTTTCCTCTACAACTTTGAAGAGAAAAAGGAAGAATATGAAGAAACCAAGGGCTATCCCCTCTAATCTTCAGAAGTTTTCTGGTGTTCTTGAAGAGTTGAAGGAAACAAGGAAGGAGCTTCAGCAAATAATGGCTATTTCTCTAAGAACTCTTGAAATTCAGAAGGCCCTAGTTCGGCATCAATCTAGAAGGTTCGTAGGAATTGACTCCTTTCTTCATGAACCTTATGTTTCAATGTCTGTTGACGACAAGGAGTTCAGGGATGATAAAAAAAAAATTCAAGAATCTTAATGTCTAGGAAACTTCTTATGAGAATTTATTCTTGTGTTTTAAGAAGGATAACTAGGCTTTATAATAACAATTATTGTGATTACACATAGCTATTGCCAACGATTTTCATTTTGCAGTGTTTTAGATTTATTCATTTAAATTCTAAGTTATTTGGAAGATGATTTTGCAGTATTAATCTTTATTGGTTTCATATATTGCAAATAATGTTATGGGATATGTATATTTATGTCCATGAACTATGATTGTCCCATATATGTCAAAAGTTAAGTCTATTGTGTCATTATGCAAATATTGATAAAAGATAGAATGAACTTTTGAATATTCCGCAATAATCTTTCCCTGATCCACTTCTATGTGAAAGTACTGTATGGATCTGTAATTTTTCTTATGTTGAGCATTTCCGATTAAATTAATCATTAAGGTTCTCTTGTGGTTAATTTAATAGAGTTTACTAGATACAAATTCATGTTTCATGTGATTTGTTAATGTCCAAAGAAATCTTTCTTTTCTTGTAAAAGTAAGGTCGCTCTTGTTGTTCTTTCGAGAATGACATTTTATGGGGGAGAGTTCTTAATTGAACTTGTGCTTAGTTGCCAAATCTTTGTGGGGAGTGTGGTTGTGGAATATTGTAGGAGTTATCTTGTATATTTATAAACTCCTTGATGAATACACTAAGTTTCGACTATGTGACATCATCGAAACAAAGTTGATATGTTCTCTTTTAGTCATGAGAATTTCATTATGATCCCGCTAGTTTTCGTACCTTTGACAATTTAGATTGAAAAAAATGCGGGAGAATTATTTTGTAGTTCACAATACATACATATGGTTTACGGATCATTATGTAGGGGGGAGTGGTTTTCATTGTGAGATGAAGTATTGACTAAGAGGGAGTGATACATATCATCGTAGTATTATTATCAAAGTTGTGATACAATTGAACTTTGATGATGTGTAATAATACCATGAAACTGTATAACAATAATTGAAAACATCGGTTTTCTTATTGTTATGGCCATGGATCTTTAACAACTATGATGCTGAGTTGAACACGTTCAGAATCACTGGAGTACTTGGAGTGACGAATAATTCAAGAAATGTTGAAGAACCAAGGAAATCAAGCATTTGGATGAGAAGCTACAAAGTTTATTTATTTTTTAATCCATATGTATTGATAGTTTTGTCACTAAAATTGACATAGGGGGAGATTGTTAAAGCACTGATCGGTCAAACCCGCAGGAGTTTCTATCTTAAACTTGTTTGTCAAGTTTAGTTATCAAAACTATAAGTCTTGATTTCTAGTTTACTTATAGCTATGTCTCGGATTAGCATAGAATATGTAGTTGAGCTTTAGACTTCACGACATTCATCGATTGAAGAAGAATATCTACTGAGGGGAGCTTGGAGAAACTTTATCAACAAAAGGTATGTGGAGACTTGAACTCATCTATCACTCAGAAGTCTATTTTATTATATCTCATATTTAGACTAAGTCGTATAGCTATATAGACTTTACATTCTACACATTTGATATTTCGAGATGAGTTTAACTCGCTTATATCTTTCTCGAAATATGTATTAGAAAGATTTTTTCTTTAACTACGTTCATTATTTTTCTTGACGAAAGTCAAAAGATGATCATGTGAAAATCACCTTGTAACATCTTACATGATTTGTGAGAGACAATCATTTGATGTAGACTCGGAATGTTTCGTATTGATCATTCGATCACTTGAAAATTACTTATAAGCTAATAGTTTTTGTGAGACAGCTATTGTCGTCTTCTAAGAATGTTTCAATGATTGAAATGGGAGTTTAGAAAAATTAATCATTGTCTATATATAGCATAGTATGCATACCTGTATGCAAACTGTTTGAAAAGGCGAGGGTACCCAAATATACCTCAAGCTATTACTTTTCCTTCCTATAAGTCCTTTCTCCGAAAGTGATTGTCTATAGACTGAGTTGAGAAATACAACAAATTGGTTCACACTTCGTGTGATCGTATATGGATACGAGATCGAGACAATATAAAAACGAAGTATGTTTACTTGATACAAAGGTTCAGACTTAACCAAACTCAATAGGATTACATATCAAGTAAATAGGAATTAACGTTTGTGCAATTTACTTTAATTATAATAAACCAATTATAATGCGAAAATATAAAGTAAATGACACATCAAGGTTTTGTTAACGAGGAAACCGCAAATGCATAAAAACCCCGGGACCTAGTCCAGAATTGAATACTCTCAGGATTAAGCCGCTATACAAAATAATACCAACTTCGTATAGTTGAGACCAAGTAACTAAACCTATAGTTCACCTAGTTCCGTCTGTATTCCCACGCCTCTAACCCGTAAACAAGTCAGTACTTGGACCAATTCCTTTTGTTCGTATTCCAAACAGTAAAGGAACAATAAATATGTTTGGTATCAACTCTTTTCAACCAAGTGATATGAGTTGCGCAAAGGCTCTCTTGTTTATCTTAACATAAACTCCTTTGCCAGGTTCCAAGATCAATCTTATTTTCAATCACCAAAAGGTAATCGTTAAGATTAATCCAACAACACTCTTAATCCAAAGAATTGTGTTGATGCCGATCTTCTCAATTAATCAATCCAATTTACCAGAAGGATAAACCGATTATTAATTGGATCCTATTTTACCGAAAAAAGTATTGTGCACACCAAAGATTATAAAACCAAGTCAGAAATCTTTTATCTCTTCTTTGTCTTCAAATCTTCTTAGATCTTCAATAAACACCTGCACACAACTACTTAAATCTCTTGTGATCAATCACACAAAGAACGGAGTCTGTTAACATTAGATTATCACAGGATCGTATTTAGATCTAACAACAATCTAAAGATCCATGTCGAAACCTTGAACTAGTTTGAGTGAATCTTATATCAGAAGAGAAGATTCTCAAGCATAAACAAACTAGGTGCAATCAAAGTTCAACCACAGTTAGTCAATCAAATCAATAAGAAAACTAAAGATAAACCGCAATATCTATTTTCCCACCAACGGTATACACCAGAGCTTCTATATCCCAAAGAAAACTTTAAACTGAGCATCCGTAAGAGATTTTGCCTAATTAGGTTACTCTCCTCTCCGAATAGGAGTAACAGTACAACCGAGGAAGTTTATTGTCACGAAGGATTAGTTTGCTAGAAATGCAAACTCAAAGTATTTATAAACAAGGAAGTTTGGACACCAAGAAATTTCCAAAACCGAAAATATTTTCAAGATATTTTTCATTACTACTCCAAATTAGGTTTTCATAATTCCTGAGAATGCACTGTCCAAAATTATGATCGAAATCTCCTTGGAAAATTTTAACTAGTAAATGCACATTACTAATTCTTATTTTCCATATATAATTAAAAACCCTTAATTAAAAATATTCTTAACTTATTTAAATTCGATTTTGGGATTTACATCCTACTTAGCCGTTAAGGAATATCTTTGAACAATAAAAGAATACACATTAATGCACGTGTTCAAAGTGTGTCGACATCTTTCTCTTGTAAGTCCTTTTTCATACTTACTCACTTGAAACCGATTTACCATGCTTCCAAACAAGTTTAGAATTGGTTCATCTGACTTTCAAGAACTATGTGATTGATCAATCAATCACAAGTCATGGGTGCAACGGTTCTACCAAAAAAAGTTCCAGTTCTACCTCCATGTGAGTACTGTGCATAGTCACACTATGTTACCAAAATTCGGCTGACTAGATACTAGGATCGGTTCCCCACAATTTGGTATCTAACTTGTATGCAGTGCACATGTCCATAGGATCGGTTCCACCTTTGCCTAAAAACGTGTTGCACATGTTCATAGGATCGGTTCCCATTTCTTATATAAACCTTGCTACACCTCATACAAGGATCAGTTCCCCTTGTGATGTACAACACCTCTTACTAGGATCGGTTCCCCTTCTCCAAATATTTTTTAGACACTCACAAACCCGATCATACCCCAGGTGATTACTTAAGATCGGCTTCACTAATAAAAGTCATACCAATACATAAGTCAGGCCTCATGTGAATGGTTTTACCAAGAACATAAACAAGTCATGAGTGGTTATACTAATCACACATATTGGTCGTTCATAAGATATGCAATGAAGAACATCCCCAATAACTCTTGGCGATTTCTTTTCGGTTCAGCCCCAGTAAAAGAAACTGGCGAAGAAGGTAAAACAGGTTGTAAAATTAAATGTAGTGGGGAACAACATGGCGTGAAACCCGGCATGACCAGGTACGTGGAAGGCGAAGCGGTTTCTTCCCCTCTTGTCAATCACACGAGTGAAAGAAGGGGCATAAATATGGGTGTAAATAATCCACAGGTACAGGTGGAGCGATCCTAGGCAATGATGTATCGAGGAAGAACTATAACATGAAGTGCTGAATCATTCCATCTAATCTAGGCGCCAGAAAAGAGAAACTGAGGCAGCCCGTGAAGTTGACGTGAAGAAAGGAAAAGTTTGATGTGATGCTCAGCGTGTACAAGAACAATAAATGCTCTGACAAAGCTGGTGAAGAGATAAAAAGAATCTGGTCAAAGTAAGACTCGGCCAGGAATCCCAAGGGAGACATCGATCGTTATCATCAAACAAGCGACATCGGACAAGGAGGCATCGGAAGAAGACATCACTCGGTTCGGCTAAGTGTCTCGGCTGGGATGATATTTATCACTTGAGAAGAGTATCAAGGAAGATATATCATGCCTAACACTGTAATATGGTTGTATCATCACATGTAACTATAAATAGAGACCATGTAGAGAGATAAAACTCAAGTAAGAAGTAAGGAGAGAGAGCACATAAAAAGCATTTAGGAAGGAAGGATTGAACACTCGGAACTGGAGAGTGGAAATAGAGAGATAGAAGTACTCATCTTGTAACCAAGTAATAAGATCATCCATTTACCCTCGTGGACGTAGGTAATCATGCCGAACCACATACATCTTGTGTTCTTATGCTTCTCTTGCTTGTTACTTCATGTTGGGTGTATTATGAATCATTGGATGTAGAAGTAGGATTTTATACATCTACATCTGCGAAAGATAAATACAAAAAGCTGGATGTAGGAAAAGATTATCGGGAGTTCAACAAAGTCACATCTAGTAATATGCTCCTCCGAAGGTATTATTCATTATTTGGGCTTCCATGCATTATTATATCTAATCGAATGCCTATTCTGTGACTCTTCAGTTGAAACAATGGATCACTTGTTCCTAAACTGCAGTTCGGCTTCCTACTCATGGAACTTCTTTATCTCTTTACTAAAAATAATATGGGTGATGCAAAATAACTGCGCATTACTAATGTTGTGTTGGAGAATTGATAACCGCAATGTTAGAAGGAGAACTATTTGGCATATACTGCTTTTTAACATAAGTTGAGTTGATATCCCCAGGATCTCATCAATTGAAATCTTCAAAAATTACTCGATAAATCAAATTTTGTCTCTAACAACCTTTCCATAATTTGGTTTTGTTGTAGCTGACTAGGCGGGATAACCGATCGGGATTCTTTTAGATAATCAACAAGTTTGCTTCCCGCGTCGCTCATCTGAGAGTCTTGCGAGGATGGTGTGCTGGGTTTATTTTTCGCAACCAACTTTTTATTAATTTGCGCTTTTTCCCTGCTCTGGAAATGCGTTTATCTCCTGTAAATCCACCAGACGATGTTCCAGGTATAGTCATTGGGCTCGTAGTAGGGGTAGATCCTGATGCAAAAGGGATACCGCTAGGGATATTATTTTGAAATGGATTTGCAAATGGATTTTCGACGAACTGGATTGAGGGGGGATTTTGGGAACTAGAGGGTGGGGAATTAAACTTATTAGCTAGAGAAATTTTTATTCATTTGAGATAAAGGAGGATTAAAATCTTGTTCCATATCTTCAGTTACACTGACTGGTACAACTGGAACATCTTTAAGCATTTCATACTCAACATCTCGTTCAAAATATTTTTTGTATATGTCAACATATAAGCTTTTCGAAATTAACATCTACATCAATGTAAAGATACCGTAAATAAGATATTAGTAAATTCAAATGTTTACAAACAGTATATACAAAAACTATAATAAAAATATTTAAATAACATACCCGGTTAATTGAGTCAATGCCCGGATTAGCGACTGTAGCTCTTGCAACACAACCGGAAAAGTTATCCACTTCACTCTTGATTTTGCTAAACCGATTACGACGCTTTTTGAAGTACGACAGTTTCGATTTCCACCACAAGCTTCGAAAAATTTATTAAAAAGCACCACCCAAAACTCTTCCTTATCTACATAACTGCTATAACCAATAGCAAGGTACCGAGTAATAAGGTGATGATTTTCCAAAACACTAAATCTCGTTCTGTGTTTCCTTTTTTGGCTTTGAGTCTCATCCATTGATGAGCAAAACAAAATTTAAAATTATTATTTAAACATTAATAAAATTGGAAAGATATTAGTGAAGAAATCAATTGATGTAGGAAGAAGAAATTGATTTGGTGTGGTTTGAGTAGAGAATTAGAGTGATATTTATAGGGGATTTTGAAAAAATGGCCGTTGGGATCCGACATTGTAGAAAATAGAGCCATTATTAGTGATGGATGGTTAGGATCGGGTGTGAGAGAGGTGTTAACCAAAAAAGGGCAAATAAATATTATTTTTTTAGTTTTTGAGGGATATGGAGGATAGGGAAGGGATGCCCCTCCCATAATGCTAGCTATAAGAGCAAATCCTATGGGTAGTGTTACCCTTTCATTTTGAAACGTAAAATTTGCTCCCACTATGGTAAGTAAATACCCATGTAATTCAACCCCTTCCATACACGAGTGATCGGAGATCTAAAGAAAATATCAACAAACGGAGACCGTCTCCCGTTTAAAATAAATGTAGAGATGGAAGTATATATCCCTACTCGTGTAGGGATATGGGAGACCATAATACTTGGATTTTTTAGTTTTTGAGGGATATCGAGGATAGGGAAGGGGTGCCCCTCCCATAATGCTAGCTACGGATGAAGATGTAGCTCTTTGTGAAGCACATATAGCAATAACGGGTGATGGTAGTGTTGGTGTTGGTCAAGGAAAAACCAAATATTGGGAACGAATTATTCCATTATTTATCGAGAAAACGAAAGGTAACCCAAATGTTAGAGACAAAACTAGTTTAGAAAACCGAATATACCAAATAAAGAAAGAAATTAAGTTATTTGTCGCCGTTCTTGGAAAACTATATCGAGGTGGACGAGTAAGTGTCTATGGACAAGAGCACACGGTATGTATTTTTGTTTCATACGTATTGCTCATTATGTTTGTAAATGAATACTAATATGAAAATTTTACATTGTAGTTGATACGTGGTCGGTGTGAGTTTCACAAGATACATGGGAGACCCTTCATCCTTGGTGAGTGCTACGAGGTATACAAGAGTGAACCCGGTTATGATTACACCAAATATGTCGATATACCCCAGCTACCCCCACCACCCGTGGTCCAAGACCCGGGGACTTGAGTTTCATTCACAATATCTGGATCAACTTGATCGGAGGAGCACCCAACAATTGGAGCATAACAGTCTTGTGATCTGAAGGACGTTCGTAGAATTTCATTCTCACTTCGAAGCAACTCATTTTATTTTTCAAGGATCTGAACCCGACTTCTAAGGTACTCAAGCTCTACATTCTCATTTTCCTTTTGAGCTCTTACATTTTCATACACGTATGAACTTGTTTGCATAGGAGGAGGGTATGGAACAAGAAATTGAGCTTGAGATGATGAGGAAATGTTGTCACGATTCCGTCCTCGAAGCAATATTGGCTCATCCTTTGCAAAGTATGCACCAACTGAAACTTTAGACCACCATTTTTCATACTCCTCAATAGTTGCAATCGTATTGGGTTTTCTAGAAGTCCTCATACCTTTGCACTTCTCACGATACTTGCGATTCATTCGTACCATTTCTTTTTGTGGAGGTGGGTAAGGTGGAATACCTAATACCCCGGTTACTTGAAGCAAACATCTCTCTCCCAAGTACCTATAGCCTTTATCATCTTCAATATCCAAGAATACACATCGTTTCTTTGACAACGTCTTTGAATATCTTAGGACTTCATTATTAGCAAGCTCACTTCCAAGCCATGGCTGCCATGTTGTTCCATTCATTGACCTATTCTCCAATTGCTTACGAGCAATAGAAATTGAGTGTCTTCCCATATCCCTTTGAACCCCCGACTTGTTTCCCTTGTTAAACACCTTGATTTTTGGCCATAAATCATTCCAAACCGGTGGATTTCCTTCAATTTGGGGAGCCAAAGTGTGGAAATAATAGTAAAACCAATACTACAAAAAAAAAAATGAAACGAAAAATCAATATATAACATTTAAGGAAATATAAACATTAAATTGGTTTAAGAGGTAAGATGAGCCATATGTTCATACCTCTAAGATCATCCACATGCCGTTGAAAGACTTCAATTTGCTACTAACCTCGCCCAAAGATTTATAAAGACAAGCCAATGTGGGAGATCCCCAATCAAACCTAATTGTGTTATCTAAGTTCTCAAAGTTACATAACCATCCTACCTTTGTGGTAGATACACTATTAGGCATAAGCACTTGACCAATCATCCATAAAAGAAAAACCCGAACAATTTCATCCCAATATGGTTCCATAGCAACTCCACCCTTTCCTTGAAATGTTCTCAACCAATCACACAAGTCTACACATTTGATACCACCACTTCTCTGCTTCAAATATGAGAATACATCAAGACCATGAGCTATCCTTTCCCCATTCTCACCAATTTCTTCTTCATTATCACTCGGTTCTTGAGTTTCATCAATTCCTTCTAGTGCTTTCCTCCTTTCCGCGGCTTTATTTTCCCTTTCTTTTTCGAAAATAAGTTGAACTAAATTTGGCAAAAGGTTTTCCACATACTCCACACAAAGTTCCCTATTATCCTTCACACACCAATCAATATATTCTAGACTAACTCCGTTTTCTACTTCTATACCCGTCAACCAAGTGAAGTCATTGGGTGTGAGTCCTATTTCAAATGTAGGAAAATGAAACGTGTTTGTGGATTTCCAAAAGCGCTCAACAATTGCGTGTGTGAGTTGTTGATCATCTTTCGAAACATTAATCTCTAGTAACCGTCCCAATCCACAATTGTCTATAAACGATTTACATCTATCATTTTGGCATACAATTGCATACATGATATTCATATTACTCCAACCACCCCTAAAATACATCCAAGGTTTATCATCTTCCATGTTAAGTGTGTTGCAAACATGATTTTCTTCACTTCTAGATGACACACTAGTATAATCCATTGTTTCTATAGGAACCCTAAAACACATACCATGAATTATCTATTAAAATTAAACTAAATATCATACTTCAATAACATTCAAAAAAAATGAATTGGGTTCATTGTTCATACCTTCAATTAGACGAATTTGCTCTTAATTTTCTCCAAACCTTGAATTAGAGGAATTGAAAAAAAACAAATTAGGGTATGCTCTAAATAGACTGTTTTTTTTTGTTTTTTTTTTGATAACATCCTGTTCAAAGTTGAAAAACAAGACATGGCCTCACAGAGATTAGAAAACACAATGTCATCTTCTTTTTATATTTACCCTAGCATGGTAGATGGACGGCTGCGAGTTTTGATCCGCATGATATTAAAAGTATCCATTTAGTTTGTGACACGTAAATAAAGTATTGTTGGGCCAGCTTATAAAAACATAGGTGTTCCTCTTCCCTTTTTTATATATATTTTCATCTCCTCTTCCCTTTTTTACATATATTTTCATCTCCGGTAGAGTATCTTCTTTCCGTTTGTTGCTGGTAATAATGGACGGCTCTTCAAAGACTACAAAGACTAGAGAGGAATACGAGGATGAATACGATGAACTCGAAGAGGCTATAGAGGAGAAGCGAAAAAAGATCAATAAGATTACTATGGTAGCTGTTGGTACGGCGGTCGTCACTAAAATTGCCATGGCATATATCAGGGCAAAGCGTAACTCGTGAATATGAAGAAACTAACAAGATAATCATGATTATCAGAAAAAATCTAGCCTAGTTAACTATATGAGAAGAAGAAGAAGAAGAAGAAGAAGATCTAGTTTAAGGAGCATTTATCTTTTCTTAAATTGTATGTTTGGTGGAGTTAGGGTTTCATACCCCCCCAAAAAAAAAAAAAGAAAAAAAAAAAGAACTAATCTAAAGTTATATGTTGATTTATCGATTTAAAATTATATATGTCTTCAATTCTAGTATTTTGTTTCAATTTATCATTCAGTCCAACTGCACTCTTCTCCCAGACAAGTAAATCTGAGAGCAGTCGTGAATTGTAGATACAACCAGTCAGCTTTCCCCTCTAACCTCTCCCTCTATGGTTCCAAGAGCCTCCAGCCTCCAGGTGTTTGTGAAATCTTCTGAAAGAACTGTGCATGCAAAACCCCTCGGCAATGTCTCTATTCCAGTTACGTGATTAGTTTTTTTTTCTATTGAAATTTTAAATTAGTCGGCTATTTTGTTTAAATTGACGATTCCAGATAAATGAGTTAGTTCAAGAGGCTCCAAGGCGATGGTTGAAGCAATGAAGCATGCTTGCAGAATCACGAGCCCAGCAAGGTATGTTTACAGGTCTTCATGTTGTTTAAGGTCTTGATTACTTGAAGATATAGATGGTCTTGTTGAGATTAAGATGACTAGTTGTTGCCCCTGTGCGTTGCATGGGCCTAAATATTTTGCAGATAAAAGTATGTATTGATGCTGGTAGTACATCTGGGATTCAAAATTTGAACAAAATAGATAATAAATATAGTATAATACTAAAAATGATAATATTAAAGAGAGTCCGAAAAATAATAAATCTTAATTATAAAAAAAGGAAAAGATTCTTAGTAAGGACTCAAGATGGCAAAATTATGCCTTTGTTATAGGGCCTATGACCCAATAGAAAACTCTCTTGTCTCTTTACTTTCTCCATATTTTTCATTGCAACACGTTATAATGCACGACTCTACCAACCAACCGGTGCATTTTTTCTTCTTCGTTCAAGATTGGTTATGGATTATTCCTTAAAGATTAGCGTGGTTCTGATCCTATTTGTTTATCATCATGGATGCGTTGCCAGGTATTTTTTTTTGAACAAAGAAATTTCGTTTTCGTAGTATATATTAGGGTTCCACAAACTTATGATTATAAAACATAGAGATTTATCCGTTAGATTTTCTTGAAATTTTGATATGTTCAACCCGATCAGTCATTACTCAGTGTATTAAAATTTCAATCAAATCGGAATATGTTGCAATCTCCAAAACTGGATTTTAATGAATCTGTGTACGTTCATGAAAACCCTAATTCATAACAGCATAGAAAAACGTATGTTTTAGGAATTCCAACCATTAGATTATACTATATTTCTGTTATGTGTTACATATTGTTCTCATTAAATCATTGTAAAAATTTCATAAAGATCCAACCTCGGTAAATACTCCAAAGTACGTGATATTTCCAGCTATGTCCACAAAAATGTTAATTGGAGTAGTCATACAAAAACATGAATATGTTTTTACCTGTCCGTTGGATTTTGTTGAAATTTTATTATGTTTGGAAAAACATAGTTTTGACGCAATTTTAAAAATTTCATCATGATCGGACAATGATGCATTTGTCTGCGGATCAGAACATTTGAAAAAAGAATTTTTCAATTTTTAGGGTTAACGATATGTTTTGGGCTCATATGCTAATAGTTTCAAACTTATTATCAATTGGACTGAATATTTCATATATAATGAACCATATATGTTTATATTCGTTAGTCATGACCTTGTCAACCCAATGGACCGGGTCTTGACCAAATAGTTGATCAGATTTTGACTAAACCAATTCGGATCTAATTTGACCTTTTGAACTCAGGAGTACTTGAGCACCATTAAAGAGTCTATGATGTGGAAGTTTGTGTGTACAAGTACAATACTTTCATCATACAAATTGTGAACTTGTAAAGATACACCTTTCAAAGAGGAAGCCATACCTTCAACATTTCCAAGGCGACATATTAACTTCAGACGATGTAATGCTTTAAAGGAATTTTTTCAAAACATTCATTTTCCCCCAAACTTGAATGTTTAGTGGGATGTAATCCACTTGTTAGACTATAATGAGTCAATAACTTTGACAATAATATGTTGTAATTAAAGGCACACCTCACGTTTTGTGGAAAGCTACTCATAAAAGCTTCCATGAGTCAAAGATGTAATTCTTGCTCCAGCAGTAATGATACAAAGTATCTACCTATAATGGGACCAAGATGTAATTCTGACTCATACCAATGAGAGTTTCAAATCTTGGTATAAGCATTTTACTTAGAATTGTATAAGCGTTGTAATGAAAGTATCATATATTAGTAATCAACTATAAGAGATATAGGGAGTTTAAAAGAAAACGAACTCACAATATTCTTGGAGAAGGTCATATCCTAGCTAGACGTCAACATTAATGGCAACAAGAAATTTGCCAATTTTTCTTATTGTTTATCTTTATTCAATCGAATTCGTATGGTTAAATTTTATATTTTGCATGATTTGATCCTAAACTATTGTCTACATGATAGTTTGACCGGTTAAAATAAAGAAATTGTTTTTGCGAAGAATTATATCCATTGTATGCTCTTACGGAATGAATAGTATATAATTTCCATGAGACTGAAATTCTCTAAAACACTTGAGATTTACTCAAAAGTACTTGAGTTAAAAGGATCATTCATACATTATGATGAAAAGTATATCATCTTCATGAACTGTAACACTCTAAAGTAAATGAGATAATTTTTCTTTTGTTACCTAATAAGGCCACACCACTTATTACATGAAGCTCTTAAGGAAATATATTAAACTGCTTGTTGAATTGTTTCCTTATATAATAACATTTGATGATTGGATCATTACATGTAATAGCCTAGCGAAGGAATGCTCAATCTTTGTTTTCTAATTTTACATAAACTCTATAAGAACTAAGAGCTAATTACACTTTGTAAGTTCTTACGAAATCTGTGCGAACGGTTATCGTACAAAAATTCATTGTGAGAATGGTAATGCATCTATAAATTTCCTCTAATGAATGTGAAATGACTCAAATTTTAGAGAAAATAATGAGCTAATTAGTCTAGTGAACTGTAAATCACTAATATTTGGATAATTGAATCCATATCATCACCTACAATGTAATGCTGGGAATTGACTCATTCAGGTTTTTCCATAACCATAAAGACACTTTGGTTGTGATATGATGTGCTATTTTGAAACATTCTTTTATTTGAGTGAACAAGAAAATGAGAATTACAAAGATTGAAAGAATGTAAAGTGACGGCATCTCTCATAATCAACTCTTTCTAAAGTACTAGAAACATCACCTCCCTCCCATTATGCTTTTAAAGTAATAAAGCATGTAACTCATTTAACAAAGTCATTCTTTAGTAAAAAGGATTGAGACCATCCTAAGATGCAAATGGTAAACAACCCATTCTTTGAAAATAAACAAGGTGATATTTGTGAACATATCTATGCATAATTCGGACCATTCAAGTGATTTATGGCTCTGGTGGATGATTCAAAGTGTTGAATTAATTATTGTTCACAAGAAATTATGCGTTTTTGAAACAATCCTAACACTTATTATATAATTTAAGGGCTCACCGACCTTGTCAATGCTAGATATTTACATCAAAGGGACTTGATGAATATTACCTGTTTAATAGGATCAGTTTAGAACATCCTCACCCCGTGGTCTCGTAGAGGCTACCATCAAAGGTTACAGATGGTATCTAAGGATAGGTTATGCGTAACAACCTTCCTATAAATTCTTGGGGGATATGCAATATTACACGCATCTTCACTTATTCGTTTTAGACCCACAATTGATCAACTATTCTTTGTGTACCAGTTGGTAACTGGATATAAGCCTGACATTTTGTGTTCTTACGCATTTTTAGTTGCACTATATGTATGCCCTTACGAATTCACATCGTACTATGATGGGTCATCAAAATAATTAAGTGACTATGTTGGACAAAAATTTCCAATGACTATCCGCATTTTAAAACCTTTGGAAAGAGATTTCTTATCGCTAGATTTGTGGGTTATCATTTTAATGAGACAGTCTTCCCGTCGTTAGGGGGAGATAATAAAAAGTAATTTCTAAGGGAATGACATGAATTGTCGTGGTGTGTTCCCACTGTGTTTCATATTGATTCTTGTACTCCACAAATGTAAATGTGAAGTGACAAAGAATAATCAATTTTTAGAATGTACGCTGATGTCGCTAAAGTGATAAGATCACACATACCAGCTGCAAATATTACTGCAAGGTTAGAAATCCTCAGTATGGAGTACACCATAGACTAAGGTGTTGCAACTACACTTGGTGGAAGTGTAGTTGAGGCTGTGGCTCCATAAAGGAAGATGGAGAGACCACCAGGTTCGATCAATTCTCACCTGGAAAGGAAGTAGATGAGTAAGGAACAACCTAATTTATATCATTAATGAGATCATCTTATTTGATTATCTCTGACTATGTCCATGAATCAATACTGGAGGACGCTCCGAAGTTTTAAATGATTCTAGAGAATAATGAAATCCTGACGGATTATGGGAATGCACATGAGTCAATGGAAGGATCATGCGTGCACAGTGATGATATAATCCATATATAGTTTGTCCAGAAGTAGAGGACAATGAGATCGAACCATGCTTTATTTTGATTAATTTCAAATAAACAACATATTTGGCCTACATAATCCAGGTAGAACTTAGTTCTTTGGAAAATATATGGGTATTTGGTGTGGTAGTGTTAACCAACCAAGTGTAAAGCCTATTAGACATACATTATTAATTTGTCATAAAGCATAATGAGAAGAAAGCAGTCTTAAAGTACAAAGACTCGCCTTGTGGCGCGAGGTTTCTCACAAAGCCCTGGAATTGTTCTCTTGTAATGAGAGTTCCGCTACTTAGTTAGCTTGGTAATTTCAAAAGGACTTGAAATGCAGCATATGTATATGGTTGTTACGTAAATATGAAATAATAAAGAGATAGAAGATATTTACAATAGTACTTGATAGACTTTTGTTGCCCAAATCAAATGACTCTAAACCACAGAGTGCGTTCATAGTTAGATAAAACGTTCACTTATAGATTCAAGCAATCAGGCGGATGTGGTATACCCGTCTAAGTGGATATTTGATTTAGAAGGGATAGACAAGTAAGTTATTTTTCCTTGCATATTCATAAGAAAGTTCCTGATTTGGAATTGTAGTTATTTATGTTTAAGGTACAAACATGATGTGCACTCATGATGTAATAAGAAACCTTAAGAGCTATTTAAAATCCAAATTTGAGATGAAAAATCTAGGGAAAGCTCGGTCAAATACTGAGCTTGTGGTATATTATTCCACCAGTTTGCATATGTCTAAAGTTGTCAGGAAATTTAACAAAGACATGCATCCTGATAGAATTCCCATGATTAATCGAGGTTCAAATGTAAGTAAGTAACCTTTTCGTCCAAAGAAATATGACGAAGATGTGCTAGGAGATGAAATTCCCATATCTAAGTACAATAGACGCATTGTTGTACTTAGTATAATAATGCATCAATTAAATTTTACATCCTCAGGGAACTTGTTAGCTATATATAGCTCCGCGCCAATGCAATGTCATTGGAATGGTATAGTGAATGTAATCATGTACTTATAAGTAACCATTGAAATAAATTTGATTTATCCCCGTAAAGACATAAAAAGGAATGCTAATGAAAGTGTAATCCAAAAGTTATTGATTATGAAGGAATAATAATATCTTCTCTAACGAAAGTAATGAGGGGAGATATGGTAGATTATTTTCTAAGTCATTACATATATTTAATTTCGCAAAGTACATGACTAAAGGAACTGTCTGGAACAACTCTGAAAGTAATCAGGGGGATATGCCGACATCAGGGGAGGATCCAAGGATATGATGTCGACATATTTTACTTCGAAATTGAAGCTGTATTGTATTGTTTTTCCCTTTGATCGATAAATAGTTTTTCCCAAAGGGTTTGTTACTCGACAAGGTTTTTAGTGAGACAACACTAAAAATATCAAGTATGTTGAACATTGAAGACATAAAGATCGTGTTGATATTACTGAAAATATCTGAATAAAAGAAATGAAATGCGATAGTCTGTTAAGCAAGGTAACTTCTAGAATCAACAACATGGTTTTATAAACGTTCAAGTCACCAAAGTAAAGTGTGATAAACTTCTTTTAACTGCATTAGACTAATGAAAATTGTCTGAAATCAGGGGGAGCATCTAATGGTGTGTTGAACTCTTTTCCTTCACCAATGTTACCTTTTCCCACATGGTTTTGTTGCTCGGCAAGGTTTTTAATTAGATAACAAAAAACACCGGGAATTAACTTCCCAACTAAGGTTATTGTCTTTTCCACAAGTATTTTCTGCCTAAGAAGTTGTGAAACAACTAATAAACTTCAACGAAGCAAAGTGACCATCTACAACGGATCACCTTTACTTCCATCTGACATGTTGTACTCTTTCCCCTTCATCAATGTTTTGTCCCAATGGGTTTCCTTGTCAAGGTTTAAATGAGGAAACATATTTGAGTCCATCCATGTTCTAAGTTTTCTTAATATTGTACTCCTTTTCTTTAGTTCAGGTTTTGTCCCTATGGGTTTTTCCGGACGAAGTTTTAATGAGACAATTAACTTAGACTCATCAATTTTTAAAGATCGTATTGCATGTGACGAACTACATGTAAAGTACGAGACAACATGTGAAGTAATACATGTGATCAAGAGTTATACCAAGGTTTTGTCCCACTGGATGTTTTCCTTGTCAAAGTTTTAATGAGGCAATTGATTTCGGCACAAGTCATCAAGGAGGGAACGACACTTGAAGAACAACATTCAAAGTACTATATGTGAAGCACTATGTATAAAGTTTTGTTATTGAACCGCACAAGGGGGAGTGTTATAGGTCCTATGGCCCATGGATGTGCGGTCCATCTAGTTACCTAGAGTTTACCTTTACATATATAAAAAAGGATATTGTATCCATATAACCCTATTATCCTGATCAATAGAAACCCCTCTTCATCTCTTTACTTTCTCCATATTTTCCACTGCAACAACCTTTGTTTTCTTTTTCGGATTTTTCTAGTATTACGCCCGTGGTTGTAACGGTAAAAACGAATATATGCTGACAAAATGCGGAAATTTCAGTAAATGTTAGAAGACGTTTTTGTAATCTCGTTCATTATAGGATGCCTTCTGTTTTAGTTGTGGTTTTTAGGAAGAGTAACTTTGTGACCGAATTGAATTTGGAATGACCATTTCTTGGTTTAAGCCAGAGTCTTACAGATTGATCTCTCGAATCTAAAAGTACTCGTGCAATGCATTTTCTTAAGGTTTGAATTCGTTTCTCATCAACACACCCAAATTTACCAAAAACAGCAGAATCAGTTTTTACCCCAGAACAACGTGTTTGCCTGCTCTGATACCAATTGAAAAAGCGGGGGGTATAACAAAATCACCCAATATTTTTCTTAACAATATGTATGGACTAACTCCAATATACTTACTAGAGAATCAACTAGACAGTTAGACTCAATCTTAAGAAAAGTATATCAAAGATTTATATCTCAATTCAATCCGCAATCAAACAAATAATAATTTGCGAGCCTGATTGAATATAAGAGAGATAACATGAACTGTCAAAGACCAATGTTCAAGGATCAATCAATTTCAATCAACAACCAAAAGTTGGATTTACCAATTGATCGATTCAACGCACAACCTGCGATATTTCAATTATATAACAAAATATATTGTTGTTGATGGTGGTTTTTAGTTTAGGGTTAAAATCGTAAAATACTAAACCCTAGCAGACAGTGACGTCATGACATTTAAAGTAATAAGCATTTACTAGGCGTATTTACTAAAATCTTTTAATGTGTCTCTAAATAATTACCGGGGTATATTTTTCAAATTAGGGTTACGACAAGCCAAACCCTAATTCCCACGTGTGCCAATGGCAAATCATGTCAGCCATATCAACCGCGCCAAATCATGCCAACCATGCTAGCCGCACCTCTGTGCCAATGGAAAATCATCTCAGCCACACCAACCGCGCCAAAGCATGCTAGCCCCACCCTTGTGCCAATGTAAAATCATGCCATCCACACCTAGACCAAGCTAGCCGCCCCATGCCAATCGCACTCTTCCTTGGCCCTAGCTATGCTAGCCACACCAACCGCGCTAAAGTATGCCAACCATGCTAGCCGCACCCTTGTTCCAATGGAAAATCATGCCAGCCACACCTAGCCCAAGCTAGCCGCGCCATGGCAATCACACTCTTCCTTGGTCCTAGGTATGCTAGTCGCACCCCTGTGCCAATGACAAATCATGCCAGCCACACCAACCGCGCCAAAGCATGCCAACCATGCTAGACGCACCTCTGTTCCAATAGAAAATCATGCCATCCACACCAACCGTGCCAAAGCATGCCAACCATGCTAGCCACACCCTTGTGCCAATGTCAAATCATGCCAGCAACACCTAGCCAAAGTTAGCCGCTCCATGCCAATCGCACTCTGCCTTGGACCTAGCTATGCTAGCCACACCAACCGCGCCAAATCATGCCAACCATGCTAGCCGCACCCTTGTGACAATGGAAAATCATGCCAGCCACACCTATCCCAAGCTAGCTGCGTCATGCCAATCACACTCTGTCTTGGCCCTAGCTATGCTAGTCGCACCCTTGTGCCAATGGCCAATCATGCCAGCCACACCAACCGCGCCAAATCATGCCAACCATGCTATCCGTACCTCATTTACAAAGGCAAATCATGTCAGCCACACCTAGCCCAAGCTATCCGCGCCATGCCAATCACAGTCTGCCTTGGCCCTAGCTATGCTATTCACACCACGCCAAGCCGAACACCCTTACCTTGTCCCTAGCCATGCCACACTGATGGCCTTCTCCTCACGGCTACTAAAGTAAAGGCATGCAACAATCAACGGTTGCCCTTCAATCCCAGGTGAAAATCCAGGCCGCCTAAGGTCACCTCATGAATTTGTCCCAAAACCCTAGCTTGGTCACGCACCTAACCAAGCTAGTCGCTCCATGCCAAATATGCCTCACCATGGCCCTCATGCTGTGCCACCCTGCTGGCCTTCCCCTACGTCTACTAAAGTGAAGGCATGCAACAATCAACGATTTCCCTTCAATCCCAGGAGCAAATCCTGGCCGCCTAAAGTCACCTCACGACTTTGGACCCAAAACCCTAGCTTGGTCATACACCTGACCAAATCTAGTTATGCCATGCGACCATGGAAAACCCTTGGTCCCACGCGCCAATCCAAACCGCACCTAGCCAAGCTATCCGCACCAAGACAAATGCCCTTGCCTTGGCCCTAGCTATGCCATGCGACAATGGAAAACCCTTGTCCCCACGCGCCAAGCCAAACCGCACCTAGCCAAGCTAGCCGCACCAAGCCAAACTCCCTTTCCTTGACCCTAGATAGCTATGCGACCATGTCAAAACCTTGGCCCCACGCGCCAAGCCAAACCGCACCTAGACAATCTAGCCGCACCAAGCCAAACACCCTTTCCTTGGCCCTTATCTATGCCATGCGACCATGGAAAACCCTTGGCCCCACGTGCCAAGCCAAACCGCACCTAGCCAAGCTAGACGCACCAAGCCAAACACCGATGCCTTGCACTAGTACACAGAGACCCTTTTGCCACGCCAAATTGGCGTGTCCATAGGGGTTTTGTCATGCCACTTCGGTTTGGACTAGGCGTGACTTCTTCTTGCGTGGTTTTAGGTAACATGGCGTGGTTTTAGGTAGCTTATAGCCATGCCTTCCATGCGTGTCTATTTCTGCATGAAATAGACACGCCAAAGCCATCGTTGCTATATGGGGTCCCAAAAACTTAAGTACTGGTACTCTATAGACACACGATTTATTGTTTTGGCGTGGCTATTTGGATCACTATAGACACGCAAATTGCTTTTTGGCGTGGCTATTTGGTTCACTTTAGACACGCAAATTGCTTTTAGTGTGGCTATTTGATTCACTATAGACACACAAATTGCGTTTTGGCGTGGCTATTTGGTTCACTTTAGACACGCAAATTGATTTTTGGCGTAGCCATTGGTTTCCGATAGACACGCCAAATAGGTTTAAGGTGGTTATATGTTATGTTTTAGCCACGCCAATTTCACTTGTCTTCATCCACGTGGTGAATTAGGAACCGTTAAATACCATCCACATGTAACGTTGTGAGCCGTTTATTGGATATCCTATAGACACGCCCCATACAGTGTGGATATATGTGATATTTAGCCACGCCAATTTACAATTACCTTGATCCACGTGGCCGTATTAGGAATCGTTGGATCTCATTTTAGATGATGCAATATTGACCATTAAATTATATGCATCCTACGCCATTCACATGTAACGTTGTGAGCCGTTCATTGAAGAACCTATAGACACACCATATAGCGTGGCTATATGTGATATTTTGCCACGCCAATTTACAATTAACTTCATCCACGTGGATGTATTAGGTACCATTGGATATTGTTTAAGATGATGCAATATTGACCGTTCAGATGTAACGTTGACCGTCCACATGTAATGTTAGGAGTCGTTCATCGGAGAACCTATAGACACGCCATATAGCGTGGCTTTATATGATATTTATCCACGCCAATTTATATTTGCTTAATGTGTCTTTATATTATGTTTAGCCACGCCAATTAATCTCGAAGCGTGTATATTATGCGTGTGACACCCATCTAAACCATCCACCTGGCACTATCCAAAGTTCTTATATATTGTATAAATTGTGGTTAAATTTGAAATTCATATATGCCAAAAATTCATATTATTATTAATAACACAGTAAAAAATATTGAGCTTTGGTCTAACAATTTGCAAAATAAATAAATATTAAAGAGCATTTATCTAAAAATCATCAGTTTTTATTCAACTTTTTTTATGGTGGTGTCTCTGCATGCAATGGATCAGGTTGTGACATTCTCGACGCGCCAAACCTTGTCTTCCTCTGTTGCCCATCTGAAAGTTTGTATGCCTTCTGCACAGTTGGTGCGTATAACCTTCTTTGTGCCTTTTTAGTCTTCTGAGAAATCTTTTCAGAGGCTGCATGCATGACCACCAGAATGTGTATTGATTGCTAGGTGCTCCTCATTCAGTTTATCACTGTCCAATTTTTTGTCACAATCTAAAACTGGTTCTGGTTGCTTATGAGGTTTTCCATGTTGTGGAGTTTCCTGCAGCAAGAGATTAAATGTATTATATATATGTATATATTCTAAATACAAGGTGAATTGGTATGTCATATGAATTCTCAATAAGAGACAAACAAAAGTCATTTTTCTAACAATGTGATAAAGCCAACTTCACTGAAGGCCGCACCATTTTTCACATCTGACGCCCATAATAAAATCCGTAACCAAATTTACACTGGCATTCATGTTCCATTAGGTATTAATATATTTCTATCTCGTACTTATTCTTTAATCAAACTGAATACACGATTGATTTATGTAAAACAATTTATATACTTGATTAACAAAGCAAAAGAGCTAAGAAACTAACCTTGTCATCATAGATGGAACAATTATCTTTCGGCCTTGCCAAAAAACCATCTTTAGCTTCCCCTAATAACTTAAACTCACCACTTGGTTCTGTTAACACGAATAATGGATCTATGACCTCCAGAATATTGGAAGCATAACAGTTTTCAGGAATATCTTGTTGATTATTTTCTGGTTAGGCACCTTAGGAAAAATACTGCCTCTAGCAACGACGTTTCCCCTAGATCCATTCCAAAAATCGTATTTTGCTTTCTGCGGAGATACGGCATATGAACATCATATAAAAAGAAGATGCTAGAATTAACAATATATATTTATGAAGAAAAAAAAATAAAAAAAAACATAATCCATTAGATGTCTTATCCATATGTTCTGCCGTATATGTGCACGACTTCTCTAGAGACATTGAAGGATTTGGTAGGGAATTACTGGTAGAGTTCTGCATAAGATTAGGAGACTACTTTTTAGACCATAAATTTGAAGACACTGATGAATTGAATAGGTAACGAATATACAAGGTTCTCCAAAATATACCCTAGCATCCGTGATTCATATAGTTGATACCATATTTCAGACATATGGTTTAAGATCATGTAACTGGTTTAAGACAACAGACTTTCTAATTTTAGTTTTAATCCCGAGTATCCTCCTCGTCATGTCCGATGTGGGAACTTGGATTGTGATATTGCCTCTGTTCCCTTCTCCGAATTTTTCTTGCGGAGGAAATAAAAATAATTTCATTAGTATGCTGGGATAGACAATAAGAACGAAACACAAATTATAAAAACCAATGTGTATTCCATACCTTAAATATAGGCGATTCTAGTACATACTTAAGGTATTCGTCCCAGTCTTCTTGGTCCATTACCGTTTCGTACTTTATGGGGAAAGTTTTTAGTTTGTTTAGTCTTTCCAGGAAGGGTTTTACATGATTATTGTATAATTTCATTCTGAAGTCCCGCAGCTGAACAGCTAGACGCTTCATGACCGCTTGATTATATTCATGGGGAACCTCATAATGAAACTGCAATAACAACTAATTTATGTTCATCAAAGACTCACAGTTCGACAACAAAAACGACGAATTGATAATCGCATATACATACCAGAATTTCCTCCCATTTATTTTGTTTTGTTGTTGCAGGGACTTCCTTCCAACATAAATGTTTTATGCCAACCATATCACGGGTCAAATAGCCTAGGTACCTACTGAATTCAATTCTATGGCCACCATCAGAATCCACCCCATCATCCCATTGGTCCTACTCTAGGGGCACGTTGTAATCATCTTCTGCCATGACAAAAGCTGTGTAGGTACGTGCATCTCAGTTAGGAATTTGAGCTTATTTTGGAAAATATTAGATAAACCTAACAGGATAGGCTACATGTGTTACACCTCTTTCTATTATATGAAAAGAAAACAAACACGAACTCATTGATGCATGTAACTTGAGGCTAAAACATCACTGCAACACACAAAATATCCTCATGAATATTGTGTTATCCACAAAGAGAAAGGTACCAGTTAAACGGTCTTATATAACTTTTTGTTACAAAAGCCAAGAGCACTAAAGCACCAGATAATGATTATCAATTTTTAGCTTGAAGATATAGTCAAATTGGCCAATCAGCAACATGGTATTATTAAAAGTGGCAAATTAAAATGCAGACGTTACAGGCTCCGAAGTAACAGAGACTCAAATGATTAAATATGGAGAAGCCTTATATATGATTGACACAACATCATCCATCAAAGTAGAGTTATATCTAAATCAAACCCAAACAATAACAAAAACCCGAGAAAACAATTAGCATCGTTAAGTTTTGTAAAACCTAACTAACTAGTAAATCCTAACTAAGTAACATATATGAAAAAAAGATCCTTACCTAAATCTTATAATTAATAGTTCATGCATGTAACTTAAGCCTAAAACAGTATTGTTGTAACAAAATAAAATCACCTCTCATCGTTATTAACTTGTTCTTTGATACGGACGAATAAAAACCCTAGTCATGCTTTAACTAGTAAACCTATAAGATCTAACATATGATTCCATGAGATCGAACAAAAAATCTAACATCAGTTTAATATTCATTCGATAATGGGTTGTATAAATAATACCAACAATAAATATCGAGTCTAAAAAGGTAGGTTCCTTGTAAAGATTAGAGATAGTAAAAATAGAATAAAAACCTTAATCATGCTTTAACTAGTAAACATATAAGAAGTAATAGAATAAAAACCTTAATCATGCTTTAACTAGTAAACCTATAAGATCTAACATCTGATTCCATGAGATCGAATAAAAAATCTAACATCAATTTAATATTCGGTTGTAGAAATAATACCAACAACAAAGATCGAGTCTGAAGAGGTAGGTTCCTTGTAAAGATTAGAGATAGTAGCAGAATTATGATTTCAAAGAGAGAATGAATCGAGTAATAAAAACTAAAAAAGTAGATCGAACCAATCTTTCTTTTTCTTTTTGGAGTTTAACCAAACCATCAGGAGGGAATTGATTTTCCTTTTGAAATCATCCCGCCCAGTAAAATTCATTTTCATCGCATGCCAAACAAAAGATTTTTGGTATTTTTCAATTTTTATTTCCAAATTTTTGATGTGTGACCAATATGGTTAGTTTCCTTTATTTTATGAGAGAATATATCGTAGACAGTTATGATAAAATTGTTTCCCAAAATTTTCGAAATTTAGTTTCCTATTTCGAATAATATTTTCCTTAAATTTTTTAACCTGGGATGTATCCTGTATTATTCTTGGTTTAGGGAGGAAACATATGAATTATTAGTGGCACATATGTAGGAAACGTATTCTTCTAATCATACAATATTTTTTTTAATAGGAAAGAATAAATATATTGATAAGCGAGCTTACATATTGTTTTTATCCTGTTGAATCAGAAGATTGATCCATACAGACAGATTATTAATCCAATAAAAGCAAATTGTTTGAGTTTTTGTATACTTTGCTATCGAGCCTGGAATATGATTTGCATCCCTATGGGCATAAGTGCAAACCCAAGAATCAAAATAACTTAATATAACTAATGCATCATGGATTAAATTATATGTTGTACATTTAACTATTGTAGCCTTCCCATTCAGAGCTGCTATAACATTCTGACAATCTTCTTCTAAGTGAATTTTTCGCCATCCCTTACTGCGAGCCCATTGTACTACTTCTAGGAGAGAATGCGCTTCAGCTTGCTCTGGATCAATGGCTAGATATGAACATCCTCGCAGTCCATGGTTGTTTCCTGCAAAATCTCTACAAATCAGTCCCCTTCCTGATAATACAGTTTTATCAATATAGGAAGCATCAAAATTCAATTTGTATATATCATCTATAGGAGCCTTCCAGTTCTTATCAGTTATGCTCAAAGCACTGTTGCTACTAGTTTGCATTCTTTTAGACCTTTTCCAGTCCTCAATATGCCTTCTTAGTAGCTAAGTTTTCATTCAAGATGGCATTGTAAGCAGATTTTATAGTAAACATTCCATTGTAAGTCTTGGAGGATAGTAGAAGGCTCCCATCTCATGATGACAATCAAAGAACATATGTTTATCTTTACAAATAACACATCTTCAATAGGAATTCTTATGTAGTAGTAATACTTTTATGAGGTATCTTCATCAAACAAAGCATTCAAAATATCAGAATTCCAAGACTTAAAGTCTTGGTCAATGAGATGACTCACAGTTTTCATATTAAATGAGCTAAAATGACTATCTAGAGGTCTGTGCATATCTGGAATCCAAGTATCTTTCGAAATTTGCACAGAAGTACCATCACCTATATCCCATATTTAGTGTCTTTTAATTATATTCAAACCTGTGCATATGCCTTTCCAAATCCAAGACCCCTATTTGTTTACAATATCAGTTAAAGGATTAACATCATGAACCCATGGTTCATATGGATTGGTAATCAATCATACAGTAATCTACTAAAGATAAATAAACTAAACCCATCAATTTTCATGTTCATCATTTCCAGAAAACATAAAAACTAAGAGTGAATCATTCATGACATAAATGTCAACCTATCTATCAGCGTAAAAAGCATGCATCTAGTGCAGTACTTAAAAAATACGTAAACTTAAAGTTCACACATCAAACACCCTGTTTAAAAAAGCAAAGAACTTGTTAGATGAGAATTTATCCAAAAATCATCAGTTTTTCTTCAACTTTTTCGATGGTGGTGTCTCTGCATGCAATGGATCAGGTTGTGACATTCTCGACGCCCCAAACCTTGTCTTCCTCTGTTGTCCATATGAAAGTTGGCATGCCTTCTGCACAGTTGGTGCATATTACCTTCTTTGCGCCTTTTTAGTCTTCTGAGAAATCTTTTCAGAGGCTGCATGACTCCCCGAATGTGGATTGACTGCTAGGTGCTCCTCATTCAGTTTTTCACTGTCTAATTTCTTTTCAGAATCTAAAACTGGTTCTGGTTACTCATGAGGTTTTCCTTGCTATGGAGTTTCCTGCAGCAAGAGATTAAATGTATTATATATATATTCTAAATCCAATGAGAATTCACCTGTCATGTGAATTCTCAACAAGAGACAGACAAAAGTCATTTTTCCGACAATGTAATAAAGCCAACTTCACTGAAGGCCGCGACATTTTTCACAGCTGATGCCCATAATAAAATCCGTAACCAAATATCAATTTTCAAATTTACAGTGGCATTCATGTTCCATTTAGGTGTTAATATATTTCTATCTCGTATTTATTCTTTAATCAAACTGAATACACGATTTATGTAAAACTATTTATATACTTGATTAACAAAGCAAAAGAGCTAAGAAACTAACCTTGTCATCAGAGATGGAACAATTATCTTTCGTCCATGACACAAAACCATCTCTAGCTTCCCCTAATAACTTAAACTCACCACTTGGTTCGGTTAACACGAACGATGGAACTATAACCTCCTGAATATTGTCAGCATAACAATTACTAGGAAGATCTTGTCCATGTATTTTATGGTTAGGCACCATAGGTAATATACTGCCTCTAGCAACGACGTTTCCCCTAAATCCATTCCAAAAGTCGTATTTTGCTTTCTGCGGAGATACGGTATATGAACATCATATAAAAAGAAGATGCTAGAATTAGCAATATAGATTTAAGAAAAAAAAAATCAAAATAAAAACATACTCCATTAGATGTCTTATCCATATGTTCTGCCGTAGATTTTCACGACTTCTCTAGAGACATTGAAGGATTTGGTTGGGAATTAATGGTAGAGTTCTGCATAAGATTAGGAGACTGCTTCTTAGATCCATCAGAAGGGTTGCTACGCGAAGGAGACTTCCGCAGATAAGTAGTTGGTTGTGAATTACTGGTAGGGTTCTGCATAAGATTAAAAGAGTTATTAGTTACTTTTGAAAGTTACACATGTTTCTATTTTTCTAGGTTCTCTAATTTACACTTGGATCGGTGATTCATATAATTGATAGACTGGTTCGACTTACAAATAAAATAATCCAAGCAACTAACCTTCTTAGAGGCTCCATAAACTGAACACCATACTTTGGCCAAGGAACCACTTTTCCAAAAGTTTTCCCTAATGTTTCCATACCAGCAAATCGTACGGGTAGACAGAAATTCGGTTTTATTACTTCATCAATCAGGTTTTTGTGGCAATCAACCTCCAACCCATCCTTTCCATGTAATTGTTGTTTTCCTGTTAACCTAAAAGCTCTACCTCTATCAAGGATGTTTGCCTTAGACAGCTCGTCAAAAAGGTTGCACCTTCTACCTTGCGGAAATATATGGCATATGAACATCTTCAAGCGAAAACTTCAAAACAAATTGAGATTTAAAATGCATGTAAAAATAAAACAGATACCTGAGAAACTGCTTTTGTTGTTGTGATCTCAGATTGGCTCCGACTAGGTGGATCTTTTGATGTCACATCCAGAATATGTTTCCCCGAATTTTGTTGACTTACCTGCAGCAGTAGAGTAATATTCGGGTGTCAAATATGCCAAATTCCACCGTGAATGCGAAGACATGGATGAATAGGTAACAAATATACAAGGTTCTCCAAAATAAACCCTAGAATCCGTGATTCATATAGTAGTTGATAGCATATTTCAGACTCATATGGCCCTTAAGATCATGTAACTGGTTTAAAACACATACCTTCGGAAACTTTTTCAGATATTGCGATACTAGATTGGCTTCCGTTGAGTAGATCCGGTGATTTCACAGCCTCAAAATGTTTTGGTTGACTTACCTGCATCAGAAAATTGAAATGAAAGTTGTACCTTGTTTTTGCAGTGAAACCATTTAAACAAAGTGCACAACTGACTCACAATCAAATAGCTAACACCATATCTGGTTCTATAAGGTTCTCTAAAATATACACTAACGTCCGTGATTCATATAGCTGATAACATATTCATCTCTTATACCAAACAAGATATATATATATATATAAAACTGGTTTGTGTAAAAACATATCCAATGAGTTAATAAAGCAAACAAGCATAGCAACCAACCTTTTGATCCAAGATGGTTTGATTTGATGGCCAACAAATTTCAGCATCTCCAACATCTTTTAAATTTTTTATCCCAGAAGATGTGCCAAAGGGTAATTTTATGGTTTCATTTAGTACTTCACTAACCATGACACTATAGCATGTAACCTCACCCGTCATTCCTGACTTCATTTTATAAGATACCTTCTTTGAAGAGTAAGCTCTACCAATGGCAACAATATTTTCCTTTTCTCCAAACCAAAGTTTGCATCATGTGACCTGCAGAAACACAAGGCGCATGAGAGGTAGTAAATGGAAGATTAAAAAATTAAACGCGTTGGAAAACCATACATCATTGGTAACTTTTTCAGATGGCACATTCTGAGACTCCCAGTGGATGGAGGAGACTAAGACTTCTTCTTTGATACTAAAGACATCGAGGATTCAGTAAAAACGGTTGGCGTTTTAGTACAAGGAGAGACCCGCTTCGCGGACCCTTTGGTGCTTTCAAATGACTTCTGCAGACCGGATTTCCTATGTTTTTTTGGAAGTTTCTTAACTGATTCTGGACCTATGTTATTCTTAGATCGATTGGATGCATTGTTAGGTCCTGCATACTGTGACTGTAGTTGAACACATTGTTTGAAAAAATCAGATACCGTCTGCCAATTTTTTCAAAAAATTACACAATCTAATCAAAACTTGGTTCACTTACCTCTCCTCCAGACTGGCCGATATTGTTGCCCACAATTTTCGCAATGTCGACTCCTTGAGATAACAAGTTATCTGTCAATTTCTGATACGCATTTTTAGTAGACTCTAATTCTTTCTCCTTAGCTTTCATCTTTTCACGCAGTTCATCATTTTTTCTCGAGTGTCTTGGTTTTCTTCCATTTGGAAAGTAAAGGGTTGTCGTCACTCCAAAGTCAGTCCCCTTGACACGTCCACCCTTATCCGGGACGATCGCAACTGTTAGGGCATTCTCGTTATGACCAACCGTTAGAGTTCCCTCTTGAATCATCTTCCGCTTCTCTTCCTGTTCAAAAAATGTGTTAAATTCTGATTTAAACCTTGCACAATTACTTTGCACTTACTTTGGTTAAAAACATGAGGACTGTAAAGTTTCTGTTTTCTCACAACTTCAGATATCTTCTTCCTGAAAAACTCGTCTGGAACAATTACGTGTTTGTTTTTGTGTGCTCTTGCCCACATGAAGCACCGGTCTTCAAGATCTTCTTCGGAAACATTTCCGCTTTGGACCTAGTAGTTACCAGAAACAAGTAAGGATTTACATCCGCACAGATATTAACTGTGTCAAACAGAAAACCTATTCCAAAGCATCTAATGTGACAAAATTACAGATTGGTGTAAGAGGACACATCCCTATACCGTTATAGGTTTCTGCATATATGAGACACGCAACAAGACATACAAAACAGAAGAAACTGATATGGCCGGTTTTACTATGCAGTGTATAATAAATAATACAATAGACCTACTAATTTTAGTTTTAATCCCGAGTATCCTCCTCGTCCCGTCTGATGTGGGACCTTGGATTGTGATATTGCCTTTTTTCCCTCTCCGAATTTTTCTTGGAGAGGAAATAAAAATAATTTCATTAGTATGCTGGGATAGACAATAAGAACGAAACAGAAAAAGCAATGTGTATTACATACCTTAAATATAGGAGATTTTAGTACACGATTAAGGTACTTGTCCCAATTTTCTTGGTCCATTACCGTTTTGTATTTTTTTGGGAAAGTTCTTAGTTTGTGTGGCGTTTCCAAGAAGGGTTTTACATGTTTGTTGTACAATTTCCTTATGAAGTCCCGCAGATGAACAGGTAGACGCTTCATGACCACTCGCTTCAGCTCATGGGGCACCTCAAAATGAAGCTGCAATAACATCTAATGTATGTTAATCACAGACTCACAGTTAGACAACAAAAACGACGAATTGGTAACCGCATATGCGTACCAGAATTTTCTCCCACATATTTTCTTTTGTTGTTTGAGGGACTTCCTTCCAACAGAAATATTTTATGCCAACCATATCACGGACCAAATAGCCTAGGTAACTACTGAACTCAATTCTATGGTTACCAATAGTCCGAAACATTCTGTCAAATTCAATATCCCTTCTTTTGGTAGTATTTTTCGAGAAGTCTCTATGCAGCTTCAACATTCTTGTCATTCCCCTCTCTTTTATGATCACTTCTGTAGAGTCTTCTTGTTGTGGCTGCTCTTCTGCTTCTGGAGCATTTTCCAATTCTTTTTCTTCTAACACCTCCAAATCATCATTTTCAGAATCTTCTGACTCTGTAAATAACCGAGGCAACATATGAAACCATGTGATGTTTAAGTAGAAACAAGTAAGTACAAGGTTTCACACATTACCTGTTAAGTCTTCAAATCTAGAAGTGTGGAGCATATCTCCACCATCATCATCATCTGATTGTATAATGTCATCATGACCCTCATCTAAACCCACCGTTTCTTCATCAGAATCCGCCTCAACATCTGATTCCCTCCATTGGTCGTAATCATCATCTTCTCCCATGAAAAAAGTTGTGTAGGTACTGCATCTCAGTTAAGTTTTTTATTTTATTTTTTATTTTGTAAAACCGAACTAACTAGTAAAGCCTAACTAAGTAACATGAAAGAAATATCCTTACCTAAATCTTATAATAGTTCATGCATGTAACTTAAGCCTAAAATATTATTGTTGTAACAAAATGAAATCACATCTCATTGTACAACCCATGATTTTCATTAACTTGTTCTTTGATACAGTCTAATAAAAACCCTAATCATGCTTTAACTAGTAAACCTATAAGATCTAACATATGATTCCATGAGATCAAACAAAAAATCTAACATAAATTTAATATTCATTCTATAATGGGTTGTAGAAATATTACCAGCAACAAAGATCGAGTTTAAAGAGGTAGATTCCTTGTAAAGATTAGAGATAATAATAGAATAAAAACCCTACTCATGCTTTAACTAGTAAACCTATAAGAAGTGATAGAATAAAAACCCTAATCATGCTTTAACTAGTAAACCTATAAAATCTAACATCTAATTCCATGAGATCGAACAAAAAATCTAAAATCAATTTAATATTCATTCGATAATGGGTTGTAGAAATAATACCAACAACAAAGATCGAGTCTGAAGAGGTAGGTTTCTTGTAAAGATTAGAGATAGTAGTAGAATTATGATTTCATAGAGAGAATGAATCGAGTAATAAAAACTAAAAAAGTAGATCGAACTCATCTTTCTTTTTCTTTTTGGAATTTAACAAAACCATCAGGCGGGAATTGATTTTCCTTTTGAAATCATCGCGCCCAGTAAAATCCATTTTCATCACCCGCCAAAAAGATTTTTGTTGTTTTTCTTTTTTTATTTCCAAATTTTAGATGTGTAACCAATATGGTTAGTTTCCTTATTTTATGAGATAATATATCATAGACAGTTATGATAAAATTGTTTCCCAAAATTTTCGAAAATTTGTTTCCTATCTCTAACCAACTCGAGAAGAGGCTATTTTCCTATATTATTCTTGGTTTAGGGAGGAAACGTATGAATCATACAGTAAGCTAATAAAGATAAATAAACTAAACTCATCCATTTTCATGTTCATCATTTCCAGAAAACATAAAATTTCAACGTGAATCATTCATCACATAAATGTCAACCTATCTATCAGCGTAAAAAGCCTCCATCTAGTGCAGTACTTAAAAAATAAATAAAACCACCACTGAAAACAAAATGGTCATCAAAAACCCTGTTTTGAAAGCAAAGAACTTGTTAGATGAGTCTGGTTCCTCATTCTCATCCAATTCCACGCAAAGATCATTATCATTAACATCGTCGTATAGCAGTACTTTACTTTCAATAGCATTTTACTTGTTCAAACTCGTATTTTTGTTAAAAGTATTAGCAAGGAGATAATAAGATCAGACCTAAAGTGATAAATTGATTCTTATTGTTTACAGGGGGACTGTATTTTTCTACATTTCCTTCGTTCTTTCAGCTAATTATATTTATTTCTCCAAAAGAATACACACCTCATAAATAAATAAATTTGCAAGAGTACATTGCATTCTGTAAAGTCTATGAACTTGTAAATAATTATCTGATTTATTTCATAAACATCACCTTCTTCTAAATCACAAAATTAGAAAACGAAACAAGAAACGAAAACAACTTTCAAAGCGTCCACAAAATGAAATCGATAAATCAAACCATATCATAAAAAAAAAAAACATATCAAATGAACCATCCCCATCTTCAAACAATTATTCTTGCAATGCTGAGGTGAACCTGATCACTCCAACCAGCAGGCTTGGGCATCTTATCATCCTCATATTTGTCATTTTCTGCTTCATCAGGCTCCACATGCTTGTTAAGATCATGCTTGTTAACTTTTGGATTATCTGCCATATCCGGAACATCGGGACGATCTTCATCAATAATTTCAATAATAGAAACATGAGCATCATCATTCAGAGTAGGACCATCAGCATAAGAAGGAACATCATCATCCTCAACGCTACTGATTACATTGTCCAGAGGAACACCAGGAATAACATCAGCATAAATAGGAACATCATCATTGTCAACACTACTGACAACAGAACTAATAATAGCGTCGAGAGGAACATCAGGAACAGTTGTTATTCCGTCCTCAGTAATGATAATCCTCAATTTATGAGGACCCTCCATCAGTCGAGGACATTTTTGGATCCTCTCTTCAGCTTCATCTCTATAGTCCCTCTTAGAAGAACTCATTTTCCTCTTAATACTTTATGTTAATTTTTTCTATGGTTGGTGTAATTTATATATATTTCTAAGGAAAACCCTAATTTCGTAGGTTTTCCATCATTATATTAAATCACCTATTCTTTGGTATTTACATCGAGTATTGAAGCAATATAAGGAGATATGGAATGAATATTTTCATGTTTATCTAATTTCCTTTTTAATCTAATATACATAACGAACATAACAAACTAAAATAAATTATGATCTCATGAGATATATGGAATGAATATTTGCATATTTATCTAATTTCCTTTTTAATTTAATTACCTTGATCGGTTGGGTGGCCCAGCCGGCTGGACCATAGGTGTAACGCAAAAAAAAAAGAAAAAAACCAACAGGGGGTTAGTCCTCGAGTGATTTGTGAGGAGTTGAGTGTATTTTAAATCTTGGGGATTTTGAGAAAGTTTGAGAGAGTGTAAGGAGTTTGAGAGGGTTTTGTGTTTTTGAGTTCAGGGAGTTTGGGGGAGTGTGGGGAGTTTGAAAGAGTTTGTTAAAGGGAGTTTGGGAGAGTTCACTCCTAACTCATTCTCTTTTAAGGAACAATAAACCCTTATTTGCAAATAAAAATGATCTTTAATGAAAAGAAAAAATAAATAAAAATGATCCCATCTCTGAAAATGCACTTGTGGGGATGCTACTGTTGAGAAACTATATGCATATGTTAGTAATATCATTGCAAGTACTACTACTGCAATGTATCTGGATGCTTCTGTTGAGCAACTATATGCTCAAAACCTATTTTCATCTCATAGAAACTCACTTGTAAGTTATTCCGACAATTCAAGATTACCAATCTAAAACAAGTTTGCCTAACCATTTGGCTTGCTAGATACATGTGAATGCTGTTACGTATAGATAATTCTAATTATAGTTAAAATAGTTAACTTGATGATACTTGACAAGTGATGCTGGACATGGGTCCATGTAAACTGATATTTCCTAGTATTTAATTTGTTGATATCTCATGGTTCAAACGTAGGTAGTGCGATACATAATTTTGTATCCACTTAATATGAACTTAAATGCCAGAATGGGGTTCTAACAAAATGATTCTACTAGATTCCTAAATTGATTTTGTAGTTGTGGAATTATGTGTACAATTTTGGACACACATATAATTAAATTTGTTTTGAGTATAGATAATACCAGTATTATTAGGCAGTTATATAGTCACGCTTTGAAGGAAAGGCATGTGCATGGTTATCTGACACATTTGCTTTCAAAGTGAGCAGTAATCTCTTTCCTTTAAATCTTCTCTACCTTGTTCTCTTGATTGTTGGCTTGTGGCAATGCTATTCGGCATATATATATAAAGAACCAACAATTGTATGAATTCTTTGTATCCATTGGGTTTAGTGCGAGCATAATTAAATGGGAACTTGATCCTGGAAGGTGAATGTTGTATGATTTTGTTCTTATATATACCTGGTGGATGGTGAATCCACTTGTTAGGGTGGATGATCTAGTAATATAGATTTCTTAAGTCTTGGACTGCAATATAAAATTGTGTCTTCCTCTTCTAAACCTGACGTTGCTAATGTACAATAGCCTAAAGAGGCAGTTCAGAGTTGGGAGCTAATTAGTTCAAAGTTGGATAAGCATAAAAAGCATGTGACCTCTAGTTCTGTAGTTCTTAACCATAACTTCCGGTAAGCTACTAACCTACTACGAAAGGTTTGACCATAAATAAACAACAGTTTAATCTACTATCCTGAAATCAGTTCTGACTTGATTAACTAAACGCAAATTGAGATGAATATCGAAAACAAAAAAGAGTTAACAGAACATGGTGAGTCCCTAAACAATAAAAATAGGGTTTTTTACTTTTAAAACTAATATCAAAACAATCAAAATAGTAACAATCAAACAAAACAATCGGAGATAGAGAACAAAAAAATAGATGAAAAAAGCATACCTGTAGCTGAAGCATTTCCTCCTTCTCCTAATATTTTTCTCTGACCAAACTCCCTCCCGAATCTCTACTCCTATGAGAGATTTGTGCACAAGCAAAAATGCAATATCAACTCTCCAGAACTCCCCAAAACAATCATGTTAATGCACAAAATTGAACATTTCAACATAGAAAAAAATACAAACACCAAAACAAAAACAAAATAAAACAAGGAAAAAAAAAAGCAACATAAATAACCCGAGGAATACATTGTACATTTCATCATAGAAAAGAATTCAAATACCAAAAAAAAAAAAAAAAAAAACAACTGCAAGAAAAAAATCTACATAGATAAGCCTAGGAATGTGTTAGTGGCATGGACATCATGAGTACATGTTTCCGATTGTCCACCAAAATTATTCAATGAGACATCGCTCCTCATGTGAGGAATAATTGCAACCCTTGTTTCCCACGGTAGTGCCCCCCAAATTTCTGTCCAAATTTTGGTGAGTGTATTGTAACGCAATAAAAGTCTATTATGCCAAAATAAGAGTTCCTTGTTATTTATAAAGGCTATCGGGTTATAAGTCGGCCATTCATCCTCTTTAAAGAAAATGCTTATCTCATAATTCCAATTCCATTCCCCGCCAGGTGACCATGTATGAATATTTTCTTTGGAAATTGGAGCCTAAAAATCTATTCGGGGCCGATCAATTCCCTCATGGATGTAGTAAAATAAAATGGGAACTCCGAACATGATCATCCCAAGTGATGGGTAAGTATTTATCCAAAATTCACTCCCAGGAATATGATGCAGAGGTGGAAAATGTTGATGGAATATCTATGCGTCCAAATTGAAAGATATTATACCAATATCTTGCTGACAACAATCTATCCAAAAAATACAACCATGTGTGCACACACCTGAACTCCAAAAAGTATAAGGAATCTCCCATGCTAAGTTCCTCCATCCCCTCTTGTCTCCTAAAGTGTGTATTTAGACTTTACCATCCATGTGAATTCGAACTACCTTGTACTCATTGGTACATTGACAGTATCTGAAACCCCCAATTATGTTGTATCGTGGATACCACGAAAGTACTTGATCTGGTGCAATTGGGATGCATAGTTGTGGCAGATGGAGGTGGTCACCAGTTTCTGGATTCATAATATATACATGATCTTGTATGCCGTAGTGTGAAACATAAAAACAAACCATACCATTGCAAGATCCAACTATTGGGTGCAACATAGTCCAGTCATCATGGGTTCCATCATTCGGGGCATTATGATTGTTGGCTGTTACGATCGGGCTGAAATCTTGGTCTCTATAAAAGAGTTGGGTAACTTTATCTTTCCTTATTCTTGGTGTGACACCAAAAAGGAATTCAATTATTTTGTCCCCAAGGATAGTATTCCATTCTTTGCATACACATTTGCTTGCTAAAATAATTTCTGTAGTTTGGAGGCGCTGAAGTATCTCGGTAGTTAATTCCGGAAACATATCCATCACTACTATACTGATGAAAGATTATAATTTTTTTTTTTTACAAGCTTTTAGGATTTTCTTATTGTGAATGCTACAAGCAAATAAGAGTATAAAGCTTATATATATATAGACATCCAATATACCTGTTGGTGAATGGTCGCGTCAGTCTAGGATGGTTTTGGATCCTCTCGTCAATTTCATATCAACAATCCCTCTTAATACTCCATGTTAGTTTTTTTCTATGCTTGGTGTAATTGAAAACTCTAGTTTTTTAGGTTTTCCATCATTATCTGAAATCACGATTCTTTGGTATTTACACCGAATATTTCAATTTCCATATTACTAAAAAATGAGATATTGTAGCATTATAATGAGATATGGAATGAATATTTTCATGTTTATCTAATTTCCTTTTTAATCTAATATACATGCCAAACATAACAAACTAAAATAAATCATGATCTCTTAGGAAATACTCAAATAATTTTTCTACTTTTCGAATAATTACCTAGGTGGGTTGGGGTGGCCCGGACGGCTGGACCATAGGTGTAACGAAAAAAAAGGAAAAAAAAATTAAAGGTTGGATAGTTAAACAATGACCCAAACTAAATTGTGCATTTCAACATAGGAAATAATCTAAACACCAAAAGAAAAACACAACTACAAGAGAAAAAAAAGCTACATACCCAAGGAATAAATTGTACATAGAAAAAAAATACACCAAAAAAAAAAAAACAACACAACTACAAGAAAAAAAAAAGCTACATAGATAACCCAAGGAATGTGTTAGTGGCATGGACATCATGAGTACATGTTTCTGATTTTCCACCAAAATTCTTCAACGAGACAGCGCTCCTCATATGAGGAATAATTTCAACGCTGCTTGTTTCCCACATTCGTGTCCCCAAAATTTCCGTCCAATTTCTGGTGAGTGCATTGTAACGCAATAAACGCCCATTTTTCCACAATATAAGGTCCTTGTTTTTTTTTCCAAAAGCTACCGGGTAATAGGTCGGCCACCCTTCATCCTCATCATTTTCCAAGAAAATGCTTATCTTATGATTCCAATTCCATTCCCCGCCAGGTGCCCATGTATGAATATTTTTTTTGGAAATGGGTGCCCAGAAATCTATCCGGGGCTGATTAATCCCCTCATCACAGGCCTCATGGATGTAGTAAAATAAAATGCGAACTCCGAACATAACCATCCCAACTGAAGGGAATTCACTCCTAAGAATATGATGCGAGCGAATGTTGGTGAAATGTCTCAGTGTCCAAATTGAAAGAAACTATGCCACTATCCCATTGACAACAATCCTTTCAAAAAATACAACCATGTGCGTACACACCTGAACTCCGAAAAATATAAGGAATCTCCCATGCTATGTTCCTCCATCCCTTCTTGTCTCCTAGAGTATGTATTTGAACTTTACCATCCATGTGAATTCGAACTACCTTGTACTCATCGGTACGTTAACAGTATCCGAAACCCCCAATTACAGGATACCAAGAAAGTACTTGATCTCGTGCAATAATTGGGATGCGTAGTTGTGGAAAATGTAGGTGCTCACTAGTTTCTGGATTCATAACATATACATGATCTTGTATGCCTTGGTGTGAAACATAAAAGCAGACCAGACCATTGCAAGATCCAACTATTGGGTGCAACTTAGTCAAATCTTCATGGGTTCCATCATTCGGGGCGTCGTGATTGTTGGTTGTTACGATCGGGTTGAAATTTTCCTCTTTATAAAAGAGTTAAGTAACTTCTTTCCCTATTCTTGGTGTGACACCAAAAAGGATTCCAATTCTTTTGTCCCCGAGGATAGTATTCCACTCTTTGGAAATACATTTACTTGTTAAAATGATTTCTGTAGTTTGGAGGTGCTGTAGTATCTCGTTAGTTAATTCCGACAACATATGCATCACTATTATACTGATGAAAGATTATCAAAAAAATAAAATAAAAATTAAAGCATTTAAGATTTTCTTAATATTGTAGAATGCTACCAGCAGATATGAGTAATGCTTATATAGACATCCAATACACATGTTGGCGAATGGTTGCGTCCTTGATGAGCAGGAATTATTTGAAAGGTCGCGCCTTTAATGAGCATGCAGACAAGTAACGCATATTTTCATGTTTTATCTTTGAAAGGTCGCGTCCTTTAATGAGCAAGCAAGTAAAGCATATTTGCCCGTTTTATCTCATAAGAGGTTATAGCTTAAACCTATAACTGAATTTTTATTTATAAGCAAACAAAATTTAAAGAATAACCATTACGTCATGAAGTAGTTATCCAATGAGACATTGGAGAGTTCCTATATTTTAGGCCACATAGGATTTTTGTGTTTTAAGAAAAGAAACTTCTCCAATCGAAATTTCAAAGATAAATGTCTCCAAATAAACCAGAAAAAGAGAGTGGTTCCGAACCATCAAAAGGCAAGACCCCAATGATAGAGGAAGAAGTTGATAAGGAGGAGTGCTTGAAGAGAAAGGAAGTGATGATGAGGTTCAAATTAGCAGTATCTGAAATGGATTTGGAGCAACTAGAGAAAGCTAAGTACTATATTTGCAAAGCAATAAGATTGAATAAAATGAAGAAGAAAGAAGAGGTAGGGAATATGAGAGAAGAGGAAGAAGTAGGTTTGCAGGACAATAACCAAGATGATGATATGGATCTGTTGTGGAATGAGTTTTTTCATGCAAACTCAGTATATGAGGCAGAAAATGAAGATAAAAATAAGAGAAGCAAAAAGAAAGTAAAAGATGAAGAATTCCCAGAAGAAGTTTTGCAGTTGTTGCAGAAAAAGAAATAGGTATCATCAAAGTACAAAGAAAAATTGGAATTAAGAGTGTCTAATGGGAAATTGTGGACTGTTGACGACTAAGTCTTTTTCATTCGTGTGCATTTTCAAGAATATCATCATTGATTTTTCTATCCAGAGAGTATCCAACAAAATTGTGATAAACCATTAGAAGATTTCAATTACCCTATTGTTTTACATAGATTTGGTGCAGAATTTTGTTTCCCATTTTTTTCGGTTCAAGATTATTGTACTAATCATGTAATTCTATTTATGGATGTAATTGAATATTATGTATGTATATCTAATTATCAATAAAGTTTGGGGCTTTCATGCTCCTTATTCCTTCAAAAAAAAAACTCCATTAAATAAAATACCAACCATTATTACCCAAAATAAGACCAAGTGTGATTCTTCAAATTTCAAAAACAAATTTAGTCCAGACAAGATACCAAAAAAATAATAATCAAAGATGAGAAATAGTACTATTAAAAAATATATATATTGAACACCAAACTACATTACTCTGATCAAAACAAAAACAAAAACAAAAACACTACACTCGGAATATGTTTGTGGAATGGATATCGTTAGTACATGTTTACGATTGTCCTCCAAGATTCCTCAACGAGATGACGCTCCTCATGTGAGGAATAACTCTAACCTTTGTCCACCTTATCTCCACAATTTCTGTCAAAGTTCTGGTGAGTTCATTATAACGCGCTAAACAGCGGTTGTTTTGCAATAGGATGTCGTTGTTATTTCCCAAGGCTATAAGCTTATAAGGAGGCCACCATAGATTCGAAGGCTCTTCCAAGATAATGCTACTCTTAAGTTCCCAATTCCATTATACACCAGGTGCCCATGCATGAATATCATTATCGGAAATGGGTGCCCAAAAATCAATCCGGATATCATAAATATCGTGAATGTTGTAAAATAAAATGCGAACTCCAGACAAGACCATTCCAAGTTTTGGAGTACTGAAACCATCATTCTCATAAATATGATGCGAGGGTGGCGAATGTGACTGGAATGTCTCATTGTCCAAATTGAAAGATACTATATGAATATTGTCATAAAAATAATGATTTATCCAAAAAATGCAACCATGTGCGTACACACCTGAATCCCAAAAAGTAAAAGGAAAATATCCCATGTTCCTCCATCCCCTATTGTCACCTAGAGTGTGTACGTCCACTTTACACTCCACTTGAATTCGAACTACTTTGTATTCACCGGTATGTTCACAATACCCGAAACCCCCTACGACGAATCGTGGATCCCAACTAATTTGTGGAGTTGGTGTTGGATCGCATATTTATGGAAGATGGAGGTTCTCACCCGTTGTTGGATTCATAATATAGATAGGATCTTGTATGCCATGGTATGAAACATAAAAACATACCAGACCATTACAAGATCCAATGATTGGGTGTGACATGTTTTCATCATAGGATTGGATAATATTCCAGGTACCATTGTTTCCAAATAACATCTGATAGAAATCTCCCATCATCATGTAGTAATCTTCCTCCTCAATTTGTTCTCTGTAGAAGAGTTGCGTAACTTTTTCTTCTGTCACTTTTTGAGTGAAACCAAAAAGGAGTCCAATTCTTTTGTCTACAAGGACAGAATTCCATTCTTTGTATACAAATTTTCTTACCAAAATACCTTTTGTACTTGGGAGGAGGTGTAGTATCTCGGGAGTTAATTTCCGGCAACATTTCCATTACTATTACTGGTGAAATATTTTTTTTTAATATAGAAGTATTTAGGATTTCGTTTTTGTTGAATGCTTATATAGACATCCAATGGATGCAATATGTGTCCCCACACAACACACCTGTTGGAATTTTCACGTCTTTTGGTGTTTCAAATCTATTCGGTTAATGTGAAGCGTAATACGAAGGGGTGCAAACCGTTACACCGTTTGGACAATGGTCGCATCCTTAATCAGCATGCCTAATTTAAAAATCCATGATCCAAACAAGAAATGGATATTTTCACGTGTTTGTGTGAGATTTATTCCAGTTTATCAACATTCTATTTATGTGTCCATTGCAAATTTAAAAATTAGGGTTATGACCATAGTATATTAATCTTTTGAAGACAAGAAATTAGGGTTATGACCATAGTATATTAATCTTTGGGCACGGTTATAGCGCTTGGCCGGACGTAATTGTTGCGCATGGCTTTGAGTAGGTGTGAATTACCGAGGGAATTACACCAAAAATAGAAATTTGTTCAGAGAAGATTAGGCATGGCGAATCATGGAGAGAGATACTTCAGATACCTACAAATTTGGAAAGAGTGTAGCCAAGGCATGCACATTAGCGAAGAGTTCATGATTATGATCTACTGTAAGATAAAGCATATACTCCATGTACTCGATCAACATGGTTGTGTTTACGCAATTTTTTCGTGCTATTTTTCCGTATTTAGATAAATCATACTATATACTAAAATCAATGTGGCGTTGTACGCATATATGAGAATATATTTATGAATATGGAAAATGTTATATTTTGTTTATTTGGGAGTGATATGCGGAATACAACTAAATTAGGTAATTGGAGATAATGCTCCTAACCTAAAAAAAATAAGGGTTTTTTCTAATACATATATATATATATATTAGAGATCTTACAAACCACACTAGAATAAAATATAGATTGATATATTAGACGAAGAAAATGAGTTCCAATAAGAACAATACCGAGAGCATTAAAACAATTCCAAGGATAGTAATGGATGTCCTTAGAAAGTTGAGGATCACCATAACTGTTGATGGCGTGTGTAAGGTTCCTGACATGCTCTGTTAGCTGAAGTTCAATCTTATGTTGACAATCTTACTCTTCCTGCTTCTGCTTCTATTGAAATGGATAGTGCCCATGCTCCCATTCCTTCGAATGAGCCTGTTGGTGAAACTGTGTCTGGCACACCAGAAATAACCAGGGAGACACCTCTAGAAGAAAAGGTACTTAAATTTCCAGCACAGCCTGCTAACGCTGCAACACGAGTACCAGATGCGATGGTTTTAGTTGAGCAGATTATCAAAGAAACTTTCTAATAATGTGGTTTTTGTTTTTTAATACTGAGGATGTTGGTATTATTTTGCTTCGTTTAGTTTTAGAATGAATAATATAAAAATATTGGTTATTTAATATATGCTCATGTTCAGTTTTCATTATCTTAACTTGTCGAGTCAACTCAGTTTTCCATAATATACCTTATATGAACATAATCCCTTAACAATTATCAGATTTTTAATTATAATTTAGGCACAACCAAAATGGAAGAAATATAACATTAATTTATGGAAAGACTGGACCACAAGGGATCTTTCCACCAATGCCAAATTTGGATGAAGCAACCACCAAATGTGACAGACATTTTAGAAATAAAAAATAATCTTCTCTATATTATTTAGCAAAAAAGAAGAAGAGGAGTACTGAAGAGATCTATTTTTTTCGTTTGCATGTACCCAACAAGGCCGCACAAGATACTCATTATGACTACTATCAAATGCCCATTTATTTTAGGACCCTAACAGCTACCTAGATCTTCTTGTTTTGCATACGCACAAAAAATAAGGGACTTATTGTGATTGTGTATATTAGTGGAAGTGAAATATGAGAAACTGAGGTGTAATGATGACTGACAAAATCTACATAGGTATTCAAAGGTGTGAGAATCATATAGTTAGGTTGTTTTCTTTCTCTGCTTTATATCTTGTTACCAAAAAAAAAGTAAATTTAAAAAATATAAGTGAGAGAAGGCTATACCAACTTTTTATTGTTTTTGATAAGATAAAAAGTTATTAGATCTTGTGGGTATACAATACTGACTCATACTTTTCTTTTAATCACACATAATAATAAGTCCTAAAGTAGAACTACCATATGAATGGACCCTTAAATCAAAAAATCAATCATAGGAATGTTCCATTTATATACTCCTAGTATTTAGTGATGCGGCTGATATTTAGGACAGGGTCCCACTACAATATTCTACACAAATTGTTAAAGCAGAAATGATCAAAGATCAAAAAATACCACTGCAAATTGAAGTATTTATTATTGTACTAGCTAATTCCTTTGTTACTGGTACCTTGGATATAGTAGTATATTTTCTTTACTACTGAGTCAACTACATTGCACTATTTTACTCCCAATTCACATATTATTAAAAGCAAAATAATAAATGATTAACATATTCCTTGGAGTACTAGCCAGTGCCTTGGAAGATCATAAATGCTTTTTGGTGCAATTTTTTTGTATTAAAAGAACCGAGATCAGTATTTATTTTTTAAAATACTGGCCAAAAATATAAGATTTTATCATGTTTGTGCCTTTAATATGGACGAAACATGATATATCAGCGATACATATGAATGAATATCCAATGATATCGCATTATTGGTCGTATCAGACCGATCAGCCGATAATATTGGCAACGATGGTTGGGGATGTTAGATTATCAGGTGAAACTAGTTTATTTGATTGGTTGGTATTATGAATTCATGAATGACTATGATTGGCTTCGTCGACAAGACTCGATGTCACTCTTGGACGAGCTTCTAAACCAATTTTATTTATTTCCATGTCATGATCTTAGCAAGAATTTTTCGTCCAAATCTAAGTTTCCTGGGAGTATTTCCACCGAGACAAATTGCTTAATGGTAATTTTCTATTTTTACCGATGTCACTCTTGGACGAGCTTGTTAACCAATTTATATTTCGATGTCATGATTCTTAGCAAGTATTATCGTCCAAATCTAAGTTCACGCGGAGTATCTCCACCAAGATAAATTGATTGATTGTATTACATTACCACTTTCATCTATAATAATATTCATAAAAAGGAAAAAAACAACCTTTGCAATCAAAATAACAAAATAAGTTCCAGATACATTACTACACTTCCTTCCATTGTTTCAAACCAAAACATCAAAACCTATAATCATCATATTTTCCATAAAACCCAGGTAAAAGATCTCACTGTGTTCTCCCAAAAAATTCTACCCATCACCTATTACACAAATATTTCTAATATCACACATTATCAACACCATCAGGAACATCAACTACATACTACTTTGTCCGTTCGAAAAGAAAAAAAAACCAAGAACAAGAAACTTACCATCACCTTCAACTTCAAGAAGTTAGGTAGACAAGGAAATCACCAGAAAAGCCAATTCATAAAAAATCTGTTAATCATCTTCAGACTTTTTAAAACCCCAAAAAATTTAACTTTTTCCGGTAACTTTGTGGCTTCCACCACACATCTTGCTACCCCCCATCCATTCACCGCTCTCTATCTTCACTGTCAGATGGAGCAGGAGAAGTTCCACCGGAATCTGAATCACCATCTTCAACACAATCACCATAATAAGCCTTTGTCTTACACTCAAGGGTATTGAATCTCCTTCATTCATAGTGCGCGAGAAGATTTTTGGATTGGCTAGTTCATAGGAAAATTGAGTATGCAGATGCTCTTCATCATAAACAATTTCCCCACCCCGTTTTCCTTCATATCCTTTAACATCTTCATCTGTATCCGTATCACTTTCCTCCACCCCATAATATTTCTCAATGTATGCTTTAAACCCATCAGATTCCTCTAAATCATCCTCTATCATGCTTCCATAGTTGGGTGTCTTGGAATTTCTGGAATCTCTCCTCTCTTGCTACTCTTCCCATTCTTCATCTTTCCTCTCTCGACGCTCAAAGTATTTTGGCAACCAGGCCTCATACACCTTCTCACTTATTTTCTCCTCTTGCTTTCGCCTCTGATCAGCCTTTTCCTCTTCCCTCTGTTGGGCCTACAACTGCTTTAATCTCTTAATCTCTGAGAGAACAACCTCATGCAATTTCTGCAATTCTTCTAACTGTAGTGATTTCAAAAATGAAACTGCTAACTCATATTCTGGAGATGCAGCAGTTGAGGCTTGTGATGTTCCGACTGGAGTTCTTTCATTACCATTCCCTTGAGAAGATTTTCCGTCCATTTCTTAACTCTATTAAATTTTTCCTAAACCTTTCTTGATTTTTGCCAATGAGCCCCTTAAACCCCCTCTTATACCCACCAACACGCTTATTCATTACCCTTTAAGACTTTTTTTTTTATATTAAATTTTTTTGTATTACTATTTAAGACGCTTGGTTAAGTGTCATGTCGCTTTGACCACGCCTCTTCAAAGCCATGCGTCTGATTTTGCCATTCCATTTCATAATTACACTACCAAGACCTATTTTCAACACCTAATGTTCATTATAAACTTTACACCCTATGTAACTGCTATTAAGAGGACACTTGGTGGTTTAACTATTCTTGAATTTTATCTTTGGGGACTAATTCACATTTTATGTTGCATGCAGATTAGGATATGGTAGCATCAGTTGGGAGGCACCATGGCAGTCTGGGGCATATTAGCTAGGAACGTGTCTAGTTTATCTACCAAATACAACCGCCTAACCATTGGAATAATATTTCTACCCTTCCACCTTTTCACAAAGAAAAATTTCCCTACCCTTTCTACCATTATTATCTTTGGATGTTTACTCACATTATTATCGGAAGTGATGCAAAAAAAACTGTTGGAACAGTTTTCTTTAGGTTACTTTGATGGTGATTCTAGGACTGATGCTATCTTTAAAGATATTCAGTTTTTTGCTACTAGCTTAATCGGTTGTATCTTTACTTTTCAACCTAGGATTTGTAACTCTGTTGACCATGATCTTGCTCAATGGGCTAAACATAAAAAATCTTTTATGTTCTGGTCTATGCCTCCTGCTTGGCTAGCTCCAGCAGTTGAAGCTAAATCAGTTTAGTTTTTTCAAAACACCATATACACATGTCTAAACATAGGAAGCTTGGTGGATTGATACGTTACCTAACTTCTTTATAAACTGGAGTAATACCCACCATCTTAAACAACATTTTATATACCCTATTGATTCATTAATTCAGTCATTCTTACCCATCGCTACTTAACAATCATTGGAATTTTATAATCAGTCACCAAGAACATTGTTTGTTTGTACATTTACTGTATGCAATCCATTACTACTGAAATCAAAAGAGCAAGAAAAACTGACACATTATGTTCAAACCCTTCAAACATACATCCATCACAAGTTTAATACTACTGAAAATTCAAACAACTGGAAGAACACAACTAGTTTAATTACATCTAAAGAAGGACAAAGCAAACAGAATACGACTTCTAAACACCCGACAGGCTAACAGTACCATTACAACTTTATTTTTACAATCAAAATTCAAAGATGCACATTACTAATCTACCTGACATAAAAAAACCGTCTGCATCAACTTTCAAAATACAAAGAAACTTACCATCTTTAGGACCAACATCAGGAAGAGTAGAAAGAAGGAAAATTACCAGAAAAGTTTTTTTTTCAAAAAACTTGTTAATCGTTTTCAGGATTTATGCAATGCCTGAAAATCTAGCCTTTCCTGGTAACTCTGATGAGCTTACCACACTTCATCCTCATCAGTATCCAAACCCTCTCCACCATAGTCCTCGCTATCAGATGGTGCAGGAGAAGTCCCACTGGATGATGATTCATCATCACTATCCTCATCCCCTTCTTCCCTTTCTTCCTCACTTGAATCATCATCGAGATCAGCGATTCGACGGCTCACCTTCACTACAATAGGTTCACCCTCACTCATGGTATGAGCAAAAATCTTGGGATTAGAAAGTTCATATTCAAATCGCATTCTCACATTCTCATCATGATAAGAATTCATCCTTTGCTTGTCCACCGCAGCATCCGAATCTAGGTCACTGGTATCCACTTCCTCCACTTCATACTCATACCCTTCTGAGGCCTCGGAATCACTTTCTGTTGAGCTTCCAAACTTTGGGGTCTTGGCCTGCTTCTCAGCCTTTTCTTCATCCTTTCATTCTTGTCATTCTAAGAACTTGGGTATCCATGCACTATACAGAGCCTCAAATCTCCTTTTCTTCCGCTCCTGAACAGCCTCTTATGCCTCTCTCCGAAGAGTTTGCTCTTGAATCCGATGATTAATTTCTGAATGTGCATCTTCTCTTAACTGCTGCAATTCCTATATGCTCAAAGAAGGTATAATTGACTTGGCTTGTGCAAATTCAGGTGTTACTGGTGGTGCATTTGGAAGATTTCCGATGGAATTGGTTGAATTCTGGGAAGGATCAGCCATACTCTTAATTTAGTTTGTTAAACCTAAACCTTTCCTCTTCTGTTAAAGATCTCTCTGAAAATGGTAATCTCTCTGCTAATTAACCCCTCAAATACCCCATTGTGCCAATTCAATTCCATTTATGGCGCTTAGTTATCCGTCTTGTCACTTTGTTAACTACGCCCATTCAAAGCCATCCGTATCCCCTTCACTCTAATAACCATCATTACCCTATCAACCTATTTTCAACACCTGATTCCCATTAAGACTTTTTCTCTCTTTGGAACTGCTATTAAGGGAGTATCTAGTGGGTCACCAAACTTTGATGTTTATCTTTGGGGTTTAATTAACTCCTTATGTTTTATGCATACTAGGAGATGGAAGTACCAGTTGGTTGGATTCATTGAAACCTTCTAAAAATGTCACACTACATGTAGGATGTTATGTAGCAGTAACACCTCTAGCTTGAAAACCATGCAATTCAACACCCAGTAGCTTTAGGTGTTAATATCATCCAACAAAGTAGCTTACTATTGCTTAAGTAGCTTATACAAGGTGCTTGGTGTAACAAGGTGCTTTGTGTAACTAATGGTGCTAAGTGGATAGCCACCATATCCCATGCATATTATAACATGCCACACTTTGACAGGATTGATATAGGCTGATACCAAATTGTTAGGGGCTGATACCATTTCATATAAGATAGGTCTTAAACAATCCAGACCGTTGGATCGGCTGAATGGTATCATCCCCCAGTAATTCCGGCATTAGCTCTTATCAATCATGCACTTTGATTTGGCGTGTTTATTAGAAGTTTTACGGGTTTGATACTGGGTTTCGACATCGGGTCACGGGTAGCCCGCTTACCAAATAGCTGCCAAGTGTTTGTTGTCGCCTCTTAACGGCCAATAAGTTGGGGTGGCATTCAATAGGTCTTTGCATGCACTTAGTAGGCATGTGCCTCCACGATATCTCAACTAATTGATCTCTAGGATTTAAAAAGGATGGGTGAGATGTGTTAACTGTTGGTCTTTCCATCCATAAGGCATGTTTGGAAGAAATCAGTTATAATTTCCAATTCTATAACTCTGTAACTTCCACATTCCATCTCCGCAAAATCCCTTCAGTGTTCCAATTGTTTAAGCTATGTCTAATCGAGGTTATAATGAATATCTAAATCTGAATGATCACCCAGCCATGTCTACAAATCAGGAATCCATGGGTAGACCAGAGGAAAATAAGGCTAAGATGAATATGCAAGAAAACCATGTATGGATTTTTGATAATCATGGAAGAATTGTTGGGTTCAAGGTGTTGAAAGTTAATAAAGGAGATAAAACACTTAATCTCTAGTTTTTTGGTTTGTCAGTTTATTCATGTAAGTTGTAATGATCAAGTGGCAGACGCTGTTGCCAAACATGTCAGGCAGATAGCAATGCCAATATTATATGTTGAAAACTTTAACCCAGTCTTTTGTGAGATTCTGGCAAAAGATCACAATCCTGGCTAATTTCTATAAAATTATCTCTTTATAAAAAAAAAAGGTGTTGAAAGTGAATTTCATAGTTGTAATTGGCTTTATTAGTAACTGTGATGGTGTTATTGATTGGGATTCCCCCATTTCTCCAATTTTACAGGTAGTAGAGATAAGCAGTAGCAGCAGTGAGGAACCAAAGACAAACATGCAAGTTGGTACTGGAGGTGTTGGAGAAGTCAAAGAGGATAGGGTTGTTATGCATGATATTGCCATTGCTTATGCATTGGATCCTCAACTTCCTCAACTCCAAGGGATAATGAAGGGTGGGTGGTGTATGCCGTTCATCATGACAAAGGCTGGTTTGTGATTAATGAAGGTGTGGTGCTTGTAGGGGAGGAGCAGGTGGTTTGTGGTGGTGCTACACAGGGGTTCTATTTTTCACTAGTTCCAGTTGAATGCAAAGCTAAGATTCGGGAGAATTACACTCATGGTATCTGCAATGATGTGGTTGTCTTCCCCAATATCTTCATGCTGGCACCAGTGATGCGACAGTTGGCAGAGGATGCTTATGATATTGCAATATTCGGACCAGGGGAGATAACTGATTCTAATGAGATTCTTGAGGATGTAGTAGTACCTATGCCTCCTCCTAGGGGAAAATATTTTGTGCAAAGGAGGAGGGATGCACTAGAAAGGAGTGGAGATAACAAGAAGGTTGTTGAAAGTGGTGTGGGGACCTCTGGGGTTGCACCAGGAGCTTGACCATTATTCAACCACCCCCTTCCAGATGGTAAAGTAAGTATTCCTGTAAATGTTTTTTGGCTGAATATTGAATATGTTTCTCACGGATAAACAGTTAATGCTAGTGGTGCTGATTTTGGATTTGATAGTGTTGGTTTTAAAGAAAATGATGTTCAATGAATGTATATGTGGTTCTGGGTTATCGTATTATGCTTGGTTGAGTGGTTGTTGTGTTTAATTTTGGTTTTGAGCTTGATATGGTGACTATAGTAAATAGCATGGGGAATTTGAAAGGGGGTTATGCCCAAAAGTGTTTTCTACACAAAGTTATTTACTAAAAATTTCTAGTTTTTTAAAAATTCCAAAAAAGGTATAATGTGTACACAATATCAAGCAATGGGTACACATTCAAACATTTTTGGTAATTTATAACATTTTTGGGAATAACTAAAGAAAACTAGACACCTTTGGAAATTTTCTCGTTATATCATGAAGGTTGGAAATTGTTTTATGGGGTTAATAGTTTTATCTGGGCATTCATATGAACTACTCCAATTGGTAGTATAGGCAACTTTGAAGTTACAGAGATAGAATAACATATTAGTACATGAATGCTTGAGAGAGCAATGAAAAATCTTACCATAAATGCAGTGTGGTACCTGAGAAGAAATTTTGATAACACACATAGTCCAGGAGTAGGATCTTTTAGAATCCAAATTGCAGACTCCCAAGTTATTTATAGCATTCCAATGCAATGGATTACCAAAGAAATTTTGATTATAGGTGTTTAGAAGATTTGCAGAAATAGTTTTGGAGAACATGCAAGTCATAATTTATTCAAGAGAAAGCTAAGGAATTAGTCTTGAGGGTTTTTGGCTACACTTTCAACTTGGCGTGTTTATTTAAATGTTGAGTAGTTCAACCAGTCTAGTATTTTCATAACACTAATCAAAATCATCTAAAGATGGGAAGCTTGGTGGATTGGTACGTTATCTAACTCCTTCGAGGTCATGCGTTCGAATATGGGCGAAAGATTTTTATTAATTTTTTCAAAACGAACTTTTTAGCCACACTATAAAACCGGCGTGTCTATAGAATGCACACTATGGACACACATATACTAGCATGTCCAAAGAAGAACTTTTTGGCCACACTTTCAACTTGGCGTGTTTATTTAAATGTTGACTAGTTCAACCAATCTAGTATTTTCAGAAAACTAATCATAACCATCTAAACATGGGAAACTTGGTGGATTAATACGTTATCTAACTCGTTCGAGGTCATGAGTTCGAATATGGGTGAAAGGTTTTTATTAATTTTTTCAAAACGAACTTTTTAGACAAGCTATAAAACCGGCGTGTCTATAGAACGCACACTATGGACACGCATATACTGGCGTGTCCAAAGCAGAACTGTTTTTGCCACACTTTGAATTTGGCGTGTCTATAAATTGTACACTATGGACACAGATATACTGGTGTGTCCAAAGCAGAACTTTTTGGCCACACTTTGAATTTGGCGTGTCAATCAATCATACATTATGGACACGCATATACTGGCTTGTATAATGAACCAACTTTAAAAGGCGTGACTAACCTTTTGGACATGCCACAACTACCTAATGTGGCCATAGACTGGTCTATAAACACGCCCAATACCTAATGTGTCCATAGACTGGTCTATAAACACGCCCAATCAAAAATTTAAAGTTAACGTGACTAAACAGTTGAAATTTTGACACACTACTAGCCATGGCGTGGCTGAAATCACCTATATAAACACGCCCATTGAACATGGTGTGTCTATAGGGTAGAAGTATACCCTATAGACATGCCAAAACCAAAAAGGCGTGACAGGGAAATTTATATTTGGCGTGGCTAAAGGCCATTTCTGTACTAGTGTTGGCCCTAGATATGCTAGTCACACTATGCCAAGACAAGCACCCTTGCCTTGGCCCTAGACATGCCATACTCCCATGGAAGACCATTAGCCGCACACACCAAGTCTAAACAACACCCTGGCCGTGCCTTCCCTATGCGGCCACTAAAACGAAGGCATGCGGCAATCAATGGCCACCCTTCAAACCCAGGAAAAAATCCTAGCCATCTAAAGTCACCTCATAACTTTTTGGCCCTAAAACCTAAGTTTGGCCACGCCAAACCATGCCATTCCAACGGCATGCCAACCTAGTCGTGCCACCACGATGGCCCTCACTAACAAAACGAAGGAGGACAAAGACCAATGGTTGCCCCTCCTCTCAAGATGCAAAATCTCGACCTTCGAAGGTCACCAGGCTAGCAAGTCCCCCGAGACTGACTTGCCAAGTCACAACAACATGCTACATGTCTTCCAAAAACGTTCGAGACATCAACATAAACTGGGGGATGCTCATTAGGGTTTTGGTTTAGTGGTCTATAACGTGCGGCATACACAAATGCCCGTTTCAAGATAGTGTAATGGGAGTAAGGCGGTCAGTAAATGAAAGAATCAACGGCGAAACGCTCCTTCATTATGGGACATCAATTCCATCAAATACCATCAATGCCAGGCATTACCACCTTTTCCCATTTAAATCACCCGTTTCCTTCTCTTATGAGGCCAGAGTACATTTATTTCTTGACTTGTATAAATAGGCTTACCTATTTCCACCATAGGACAAGTTCTTGGTCAGGGGAAAAATACCACACTCAGAAGAGAAACTCTTGGTAGCTTTCCCAAAGCTCTAAAATTATTCTGGTCTTGACACTCTCTTCGCTTCCCTCCCTAAACCATCCCTTCTCCTCCACTTTGTGACCGAAGCAAGTCTGGAACGACCATTTCTTGGTTTAGGCCGGACTTGTACATATTGATCTCTCGAACTTAAAATTACTCCCTTGTAGTACATTGTTTAGGGTTTAAACTGTTTCTCACCTTTCACACCCGTAATTACCAAAACCGGTAGAAACTATTTTCTCCCATAAACAATCGGCGACCACAGCGGGAGGATTGATCTATCGGTTACAATACCGACTCCAACTCCTGATTTCTTTTCCCGAACGTCAATCCCAATATGGTGGAACTCAGGTCTGGAGCGGATGCCGAGAATACCAGCACAGAACACGTCCATGATGTTAACGTCTCTCCCAATAACGTCGTTACATCACCTAATGACTACGGAAACTCTGAATGCATCCCATCGAGCGTAACACCGCCAATCACCAGGGCCAGAGCCGTTGCTGCCTCTAATGTCTCCGCACAACCCACTAATCACGGTAACGAAAACACTTCTTCAGGCGTTACGCCACCAGTCACCAGGGCCAGAGACGCCGCTGCGGCTCCTAACGTCTAGTCTAGCATGGAACCTCCAACCACAACTAAGGATCCAACTACCCCACCGAAGGGACGAGAAACCAGAGGGACCAGGGGAAGCCGTCTTTATGTCACCATCGCTAATTTGATGTAACGACATGAAATGCTTGCCAGAACCCAGACGGATATGGTTTCAACTCATAAGGAAGTACTCGTCTTTATCAAGACCCTGACGGAGCGGTTTAAAAACGTCCTCTAGAGCCGTTTTAAAATGTCTCCAACAGCCCCGACGCTAGCACCTCAATGGAACGCGCCTCCGCAAACGAGGAAATTCGCGCTAGAATCCTAGTGGAAACAAATCAGCCGTCCAACTTTGTCACGCGAGAATATTTGGAGCAACTTCTCCGCAGCCGAATCAAGGGTAATGAACTGGACATGCATCAACACCAACCCTCTTACCCATCTGAAATGCAAGGAATTCCTCTTCCAAGGGGGTACTTCTCTCCTTAATTCACCATGTACGATGGTACCGGGAATGCACATGAACATGTTTCTCGTTTCTTGGAATCCCTGGGTGAACATGAGTATAATAGCATTCTTTGTCTAAGGGAGTTCTCAAAATCACTTACCGGAAGGGAGTATACATGGTACAAATGCATCCCGTCAAACAGTATTACCAATTGGAGTAGCATGGTTACATCGTTTTACAGGAAGTACTTCTTCGTGTCTGAACAAGTAACTTTCTAGGACCTCGGAAGAATGTACCAGTGGGATAACAAACATCCGAACGGCTTTGTCAAAAGGTTCAGGGTTCAAGCACTCGACTGCCACGACCCAAACGTGACTGAAAAACAACTGGTGAACGCGTGCATCAATGGTATGGTTCCTATTTACTGCGCCTTGCTAGAAAACTTACATTTACAAACATTCTCCGAACTTCATGAAGTCACTAGACAATCCGCAACGACAGCACCAGCATTACTGGAGAGAACTAAGCCAACTCGAGTCGAAGACACACATGAAACTCGTGGGAATAGATGCCTCACCAGCAAGAAATTTAATGTTGGCTCGTCCTCGGTGAACATAGTGAATGAAAGGGGAAAAATGAAGTCCCCAGCTACAGGTCACCAGCCAAAATGTGAAGCACCGACACAACGGGAGGCCCCGCCACAGAATACCATCACTAAAACTCCCATGCATCATCATGAAACCGAAGGAAATACTTTCGACTTACCGTTTCCCATCGAGGAGGTGATTGACCTCCTGGAGGCCTGGGTTCAAGACGATGTTATCAGACTTCCACCTCCCAGACGTCTACCAGCTGAGGCTGAGATGGAGAACCTCAAGTACTGCCATTACCACAGGTTCGTTCACCACCCGACCAGTGATTGCAACAGACTAAAGCATATTTTCAAAGAAAAGATAGAAGCGGGAGAGCTCCAGCTAGGAAACGAGGGAGTACATTGAGATCCACTCCAAATAAGAAACTGCGGGTCCTCTGGGGACTCCGTGCAAGAGACTGCACAATCCATGATGCAGCATGTATGCGAAATTATTTATCTTTCCAAGGTACAACGCAAAGATATTTTCACAGCTCTCAATCGCGTTGTATCCGGCAAACGACTTTTTCTCTTCCAACCACGCCAAGGACCCAAGCTTTCCAATCGGGATGAACCAAATGGGAGAATTGGGGACTGCTGACCACGTCCTGTTTAAGAGGTATCGAACTTGATAACACGCTCATTGACACGGCCTCTAGCCTCAACATCGTTACTTTCAAGACGCTAAAGGCAGCGGGATATACAAAACAAGACGCTACCCATTCCCCGTCCGTGATTAAGAACCCGAGAGGAGAAACTTTGAACGCGCATGGCTACATCAACCTCGATATCAAGGTGGGAGACGCTATAACCCATAGAAAATTCCACATTGTTAGAGAACTGGGTTACGGCATAATATTGGGGCACTTATGGGTACTCGAAAACAAAGAAAAATTAGATGTGTACCCTCTATTGACATCCACTCCTGAAGGAGTTTCCAACGGATCATCCCACTGGTTATCGCATCAATGAACTACCAAAAGAACCCAAACATCTAAAGGAGACCTATTGGCGCTAGCTCATGGATTTCAAATGTAGGTAAGTCTGACTGAGTGACCTCCTCTACAATCAGTCATTCCTTCCCCCATTCCGTCATGCGGACTCGGCGCGATTACCAGCATGACAGCTATCAAGAAATGTGAATGGGGTGATGGGACATTTGAGTACTTTGCTAAATTCTTGGAAACTTCCATTGAAACCAACGAATCCAAGACTCAAATGATTGTATGACATCTTAACCCTTTTTCAATCGAAGATGTGGTGGTTAAGGAAAACTCTTTTTAAGTTGGGAAGATGACGATAAAAATGGCTATTTAGATTGATTCTCCCAATGGGAGAGAAGACGAGTTGTATCTGGTGGCGGACATCCTTTTAGGAGGATATTGCAAGCTCATCAATGCAGACGCACCTGAAGGCGTGATAATTCACTCACGATGGCTCAGGGCCTCCACTCCCTAAAATGTTGTACTTCCCAGTCACTCTCCTTTTAGTATTTCCATTAACAATTCCTCCTAGTAGTTGTATTTCCCCAAGATGAATAAACCGTTTGTATTCTTCCCAGGGGTTTCTTTTTTCCGCAAAAAAAAAAAGAGCATAAATACATTTCTTTCCAAATAAGTTCTCCAAATATCAGAGAAATGCATCGAGTTAACCCAGGAAACCATCGCAAAGCCATCATACCACAACCAGAAATACCTCATTCAAAAAATAAAATAAAATAAATAATATAAAGTGAAATGTTAACTGATGAAGAAGAAGGTAAAGATGAGTTTACGAAAGAAGAAGAAATTTTTTTAGGGGAACTAAGCAGCTAATAGGAATTGCAAAAAAGGGGAGGAAATAGCCCTCGAAGGATGGAACATGGGTCCCCTTGGTCAAGGACATCTTCGATCACTTCCCCCAGCAATCTCTCAGAAAACAAAGATCCCATTCAACGACATTAGCAGCAGCAACCTCAGCGTCCCATCCCGAAGCAACCGCAACAGCAACAGTGTCCGCTTCGACGACCTATCCAGCATACGCCACCATGACCCATCTAGTATCACCAACGACACCTCTGGCGCCAACTTCAAAGGATATTTCATTTTTGTTAGATGATCCTTCGAAGGTTTTCTCATTGACACCCCGAAAAAGATTTTTTGATTCATCTGCATCAAGACCAAGAACCATGGTTCTCTCCTCCAAAAGCTTCACATGCTCGATTTTCCGTTGCTTCGACCTAGTAATAGTTCGCTTCTCCCTAAAACTGGACCGAGGAAAGGATTTGCCGCACCGGGACTTGTCAACACGCCAAGGTTCTTCCTTGCTTTCTCGTCCCTCCTCCATGCTCACCGAACCCAAGAAAGTCCGAACACACGCCTGCACTTCATGGAGATAGATGGAAGGGAGGTCCTGGATGACCTCACCAACTTCATGGAACATGGATTCAATTCTAGCCAATGCCTCCTCATGAGAAGAAGATCGGTTTCTATCAATTTTGAAGACCTTATCCAAAGGGTTAAAGACGTGGATATCCCTGACGATCCCATCATACACTACAAAGAACGGGGAGAATGATCAAGTTCCATCCTATCTATACACATATAAGAAAAAAGAGGATAAAAAAAATAAGAGGGAAAAATGAGGCGATACCTATAAGAGGATGGACGAAGACAAACTACCCTAATGTAGAGCTCAAGATCACATTTTATGCACGTCAAGATGACGCAACCTCAAAAGGGAAAGTTTTTATACCTGCCGTAAGTTAAGGCATGATATCAGATCCAAATTAAACCCCATGCCTACCTATAGGGAATAATTATGGTTGGCAAGAAAGCATGGAATAACGTGCTCGAGGAACACTGGAGTTTGTTTTCCCTTCCCACCGCCAACGCTAAACTTCAGAAACAAAGCCGGTAACATCATAAAAACAGAAAGAGGAGGAAGAATTTTCTGGTCGAATCAAATAAAGAAAGAGGAAACTAAGCCCTTGAAGTCATGCCAGGCCAAGCCCTCGCTCCGTCACCACGGCCCCACCATGCCTAGACGCCCATGCATGCTCCACCATGTCATTGCCGCAGTCAGGGCCATGCCACCTATCGTCCCTTCGGTCCAAGCCATCCACCTGCTCCTCCCTCTAAGACCACGCCCCCTTTGCCGTGGAGAGGTACGAATAGACCAAGCTGGTAACTTTCATATCATCACTCCGCAGTCTGCATTCCAAGTACAATTTACGCAGGAATACCAACATGGAAAGCCAAAACTCTCTCTACCACTTAAAAGGTTAGTCGGATTCTCCTGACCATCTTTGCAATGATTTATGCCTCGATTCCTTCCTTGCCTGTCACCATCATATGCTTACCTCGCAACAAGTCACTTGTTCCAAGCTAAGCAGGGGACTTAATGTTGATGGTGGTTTTTAGTTTAGGGTTAGAATAGTAAAACACTAAACCCTAACAGACAGTGACATCACAACATTTAAAGTAACAAGCATTTACTAAAAGCTTTTAATGTGTCTCTAAATAATTACCGGGGTATATTTTTCAAATTAGGGTTACGACAAGCCAATACCTAATTCCCGCGTGCGCCAATGGAAAATCATGCCAGCCACACCTAGCCCAAGCTATCCGCGCCGTGCCAATCACACTCTGCCTTGGACCAAGCTATGCTAGCCACACCAACCGCGCCAAAGCATGCCAACCATGCTAGCCGCACCCTTGTGCAAATGGAAAATCATGCTAGCCACACCTAGCCCAAGCTAGCCGCGCCATGCCAATCGTACTCTGCCTTAGCCCTAGCTATGTTAGCCACACCCCTGTGCCAATGGAAAGTCATGTCAGCCACACCAACTGCACCAAAGCATGCCAACCATGCTAGCCGCACCTATGTGCCAATGTAAAGTCATGCCAGCCACACCAACTACGCTAAAGCATGCCAACCATGATAGCCGCACCCTTGTACCAATGGAAAATCATGCCAGCCACACCTAGCCCAAGCTATCCGCGACATGCCAATCGTACTCTGCCTTGGCCCTAGATATGCTAGCCACACCAACCGCGCCAAAGCATGCCAACTATGCTAGCCGCACCCTTGTGCCAATGGAAAATCATGCCAGCCACACCTATCCCAAGCTAGCCGCGCCATGCCAATCGCACTCTGCCTTGGCCCTAGCTATGCTAGCCGCACCCCTATGCCAATGGAAAATAATTCCAGCCATACCAACAGTGCCAAAGCATGCCAACCATGCTATAATAACCTCCGTGCCAAAGGAAAATCATGCCAGCCACACCTCGCCCAAGCTAGCTGCGCCATGCCAATCACAGTCTGCCTGATCCCTAGCTATGCTAGTAATACCACACCAAGCCAAACACCCTTACCTTGGCCCTAGCCGTTCCACACTGCTGGCCTTCTCCTCACGGATACTAAAGTGAAGGCATGCAACAATCAACGGTTTCCCTTCAATCTCAGGAGCAAATCCTGGCCGCCTAAGGTCACCTCATAAATTTGGACCAAAACCCTAGCTTGGTCACGCACCTAACCAAGCTAGTCGCGTCATGACAAATATGCCTCTCCATGGCCCTCATGTCGCGCCACCCTGCTGGTCTTACCCCACGGATACTAAAGTGAAGGCATGCAACAATCAACGGTTGACCTTCAATTCCAGGAGAAAATCCTGGCCGCCTAAAGTCACCTCACGACTTTGGACCAAAAATCCTAGCTTGGTTACGCACCTGACCAAAGATATCTATGCCATCTGACCATGGGAAACCCTTGGCCCCACGCGCCAAACCAAACCGCACCTAGCCAAGCTAGCCGCACCAAGCGAAATGCCCTTTCCTTGTCCCTATCTATACCATGCGACCATGTCAAACCCTTGGCCCCACGCGCCAAGCTAGTCGCACCAAGACAAACGCCCTTGCCTTGGCCCTAGTTATGCCATGCGACCATGGAAAACCCTTGGCCCCACACGCCAATCCAAACCGCACCTAGACTAGATATCCACACCAAGCCAAACGCACTTACCTTGGCCCTAGCTATGCCATGTGACCATGGAAAACCCTTGGCCCCACGTGCCAAGCCAAAGCGCACCTAGCCAAGCTATCCGCACCAAGCCAAGCTATCCGCACCAAGCCAAACAATTTTGTTGTAAGTATTGAGTCTGAATTTTTCAGTTTAGAAGAATTGTAAATTGTAATAGTTTGTAGCTTATATTACTCGACTAAGTGTTGCCAAAATGATTCTTTGAGGGTAGGTGGAAGTGTTTTAATGAGAATACATGTGATTGGGGTGGTTTGTTTTGATTCATTCAGAAATTGTAAACATGAATCCTTCCCAAAGGTGTTTTGTGTTTATAAAATTTGATGTGAATCTAGTCTCATATGAGTGAAAACTTTTCATATAAGAATTTGCCATAAACTTATTAAGACTCATTGTATGTCGTATTTTCTGCCCAAAGGTGATTTGCGATGATACGGAGTTTTGTTTTGAGTTTATGATGTTATTGTTCTTGCTTATTGATTTTCTATCTAATGTTTGTTAGTCTAAAGATATAATGTGATAATAAGCATGTATGTGTTGTGATTGAATCTGAATTCAGTGGGAGTGATGTTTTGGTTTTGTCGTCATGTTTGTTCCCATATTGTGTGAATCAGAATTTCAGTGGAATTGTGATTGTGATTTTCATCAAGTTTATTCCATATGTTTGAATCTGAAATTCAGTAGGAGTGATGTTTGTATCTTGTTTACCATCATTCTCTTATTCTTGTAAGGTTTGTATGCTTATAAAGTAGTCTCTAGTTTGAGATGAAGCATATTGTGGTTGAAGTCAATGAGAATATGATGTTTATGGCTTTATCATCATGTTTGGTTCCTTACTTTTGTAAGGTGTATATGTTCATAAAGTAATTTTTGGTATGAAATATAGTTCTCATTCGATATCATCAATATCCTAAAGTTCTTAGTCTCATTAGAATACGAGCATAGTGCTTAATTCGAGCAAGACAATGGGGATATCATTAAGGAGAAAAAGAAGGTGGCGTAAGAGCATATGTAGTGCTGCTTGTATGGCTTTAAACTAAGCCAATAAAGTTACAAGTGCAATTCAGCTGGCATAAGTCTAAGCCAAATGAAGTTTGGTTTTGGCGTAAAGCTAAGCCAATCAAATATTTTTCTGTTTTGAAATATAAAATGTTTTACTTGAGAATAGTAGACCGTCTAGTTTTATGATTGTAGAAATGGCTTACACATCTTAAATGTGACGTGTAAGTCTATATAGTCGAAGGATAGCGTGCTATTTGACTCAAGTGTGCGGTTAGCATAAACATTATTTTATAAAGTTTTTAAGAAAAGTTTTGTTGCTTAAACAGGTAGAAAATGTTAGCATTTATGTGTTTTGCGCAACAAATCTCCATTTGTTTAAATTAATCTTGTTTATTATATTATGTTAATTCGGATTGGTCTTAATCCGCATTAAGACATGCTTATGGTTTTAATCATGCATTAAGGACTAGATTAAGGTTAATGCTAGATAAGGTTGAGTCAAAGCATTACATGTCCTTTAGCTTGACATGTCATATGTGCTCTCCAATGTATCCATGAAGTGTCATCCTACTCATGATGGAAAGGTTGGAGTTGACATGTGGCAATCATGACTAGGACTCACTTCTAGCCTCATAAGTTTTATAAAGGAAAACATGTTTTCATCCATCATTAAGTAATGTGAGGAAATAGAAGTTGATAATAATTCATGAAAGTTTAAGTGTCTTGTGTGTTCTATTTCCTTGTACTAAAATTTGTTTTGATATGAACTATGTGTAGTATTGTTCCTACATATGGTGTTGTTTTCAGTGAGTTGTTGAGTATGATAATACTAGTTTCAAGTCTAATTTCAGAATGTAGTTAGATTCTATGATGTTTAATGATAAAGCATAAAGGTTAAGGAGCTGAAATTCCAACAAAAAGCACTTAAACCACAGAACATGTCAGACAATGAGTGGGAAGAGTTCGTAAAAAATGTTTGCTCGGAGGAATTCAGAGTAAGTTTTTATATTATGTAATTTTTGATGTTAAGTCCTTGTAAAATCATTTTTTTGTTATGCCTTGCTACTTAACGACATTTCATTACTTTGTCAGGAAAAAAGACTCAAAATACAGGAAATTCAGCACAAGCATACCACCCCACATACGATCAGTAGGAAATTTTATGCTCGACTGGATGAGGAAATGGTATGTTCATTATGTGTTTGCTAGTATGAATGTTTAAAAACTATTTGTGTATTTTTTTAACTAAATGGATTTACATTTTGTTTGCAGCAAAAGGAGCAGAACACAGCCGAAGAGATTGATAGAGTTGAATTGTGGAAAGTGGGTCGCAAGCAGAAGGAATGAAATAAACCAAATCCAGGGGTTGTTGAGGATTTTTTGAGGACTCAAGAGACTTAATACTCAAGAGACTTAATCTTTCTTTTTTTATGTGCTTGAATGATTCAATTCATAAATGTGACCAAATCTATTTCACACTAATATATGAGAAAATTGCAAGAGCTGAAGAAGAGGGTGGTGTTGATGTTGGATCATCTATGACAGATGATCTTCCTGTCAAAGCTCTTGGTGATGAAAAACCAGGTCGACTCAAAGGAATATGATTTGGAGAAACAAAGACAAAGATTGTTGTCAAGTCCAATTATAAGAATATCATTAACGAGTGTCGGGAAAGTATGATGGAGTTGAATGGGAAACCTATGCTGTTAGAGGTGAAAATTTTATTATTGATGTAGTTTTGTTTTCTTAGTTTATGAATTCAAACTTGCCCCTTATACTGCTAGTTTGGTCTTTTGTATAGGAAATGAGCTCGAGATGTGTTTGCTTCCATGATGGATTACTGTTGCAAAAGGCTAGTCCAAATGTAAGTCTGTTTACTTGTTTATTCTTTGGATTATGCCATTTTTTTCTCTTTGCTTTATGTCAATTTCTCTTGTAATTGTGGTATGTTTTCTATAGTATGGAAATTCCAGTAACAACCATGCTAGAACTAGCATTCTTCGTGAAAATGGAATTCAATTGAGCATAAAAAATATGGTGCAACATCTAGTGGGAGTGCCAGAGAATTGATACATTTGAGGGCGAGATTGTGGCTGATGCAGTTATTGTTGAAACAAATCCAAAGAAGTTAATCCATGGAATGCCAATAGGTTTTGAAGCTTACAAGGTATCTTTGAAAACTTCTCTTGTGGATTATTCTCTTCTCTATAGGAAAACCAATGAGTTGAAGTGTATCCATGATGTTATAGGAACTTACATCTCATGGGACAAGGATCTGATATTGCATGACTAGACATCTGACTTCTTAATATTTTTTGGGAGTGTTTCAGGAAACTATCTTATTATGTTGCTCTTTTTTTGTGTCACTTGATATTTTGAATGGTGGAATGATTCAATGTTTGAATGATCTAAAACTTGTTAAGTGTTTGAGTGGTTAGAGTGTTTTAATGAATGCTAGTACATTTGAATGAATAATGAGGATATATTTGAATGATGTAGGCAATTTTTTTTCCACAACTGTTATAAAAGCTTGTAAGTGGATTGTTATACATGTTTATGCTACAGATATCTTGGTTGTCAAAGAAATGACATACAACTCTAACAATACTTGTCAAAGACCTGACTTACAACTCATACAATAGTTATCAACAAAATAACTTGCAACTCTTGTTGTTGTTGTTGTTGTCAAATACTTGAAATACTAATCTAACCGTAGTTTTTAAGGAAAGTGACATACAACTATGCATATTGTTGTCATATAGGTGACATACAACTCTAATGATTATTGTCAAAGAAAAAATATACAACTATAACCATAGTTGTCAACAAATTTTCTACTACGATAACAAGTGTAGTGTAGGAGTTATTCTCAGAACCCAAATATAATTGTGTTAGGCATTAAGAGGAAATTTTGAAAGACATTCACAACTGAAGCAAGCATTGTACAAAACTGATCGACAACTATGTTTACGACTATAACTGAAGGGTTGTAAAGATTCGAGGATTTTCTACAACCCCCCACCCCCCCTAGCGATAAACGTCGTCATAGACATATGTCAACTCTTTTCGAGGGTAGTTGATCACTGTTTTCCCCATAGTGTAAGGAGAAAAAGAGAGGTCCCAGTCGTTTCCTTGTTGCACCCCTTGTGCCGACGAAAGTAGGTTGTCCCTATAATATAATCTTGATGGGGAAGAATAACAAAATTCCACCCATCTAGAGATGGACGGAAAAATCCTCCTGACCTGCTGCAACATAGAAGATATATCTATCAAGTTAAAAGAATTACTAATGTCCACCAGGAGCATGGTTTTTGAGTCCATGTGACCATTTTATTCTAGCATTCCATTAACTGAGTGCAAAATTGCTTCACCCCCACATGGGATCCCTACCCCTAACTGGTGATCTCCAAGATATGTACTCATCTCTTTACCAACTGTGTGTGCTGCGACTTTAGAGACAATTCTTATCCAAACAGTGCCCACGGAAATTGGTCTGCTACCATCAGGTTTAAGAAGAGGGGTGAGTGGTGCACTATCCACAAACTCACATAATTGGGGAGGACACTTACCGGCTAGCCAGAGATTTATGACCTCAGATATTGAAAAAAGTAGCTCGTCATCTACAACTGTTGCAGGTCCGCTGAGAGCGTTCCAAAAGGTGTTGAACTCTCAATCCATCTCGGCCGCAAGCAGTTCCCTTTGGAAAACTCTTAATCCTGTGGAGTATAACGTTTTTGGTGGTGATGATATTGTCATATTAGACTGGTTGGGGAGGTATGAAAGGTGGAGGGGCGTGCGGATGCTTGGCCAACAGTTCATTGAGTGTTGCTTCTCCACTGGGTGAAATACCGCTGGATGAAAGTGGTAGGCATAGAAATACAACCTACAAACTATACTGCAAGTGCACAATGTCAACTAGTAACACATGGAAAGTACATGTCGAACTACAGAGACTTGGGAAGTGATAGTTGATTCTAAAGAAGACTAACTGATTTATTGACTAAAGATTAACATACAAGGGTTGTTGTTTTGCACAGCAGTAGAGATTGGTTGTTGTATAACACAAATTATAAAGCAAAAGTGCAAATGAAGGTGACACTATGGCATCTGAATTCACTACTTAATCTATGCCAATCTGTTTTAGCTTCAAATTATGTTCTTGTCCCTTTATAATGGACACCAGTGAAGGTTCAAGCCTGCTGTTTAGTCCAGGGTAATATTATGTTGGAGAGCTTAATATCAACTAAGTTAATATATCAATCCCTAGTATTAGTTGTCTGATTAAAGTACAACTAATCACAGACTAATGTTATTCTGTTATGCTTAAGTTGGAGCAGTCAATCACACAAGTTCTGGCAACCTAGGATGCAGAACATGTTAAGTGCAATGTATTAATCCCTAGTATTAGTTATCTGATTAAAGTACAACTAATCACAGACTAATATTAAGTGCAATCTATGTGAATTGGAGCTCTAGTTCAAACCCATCCTTATTCAATTAAGCATAACAGGAACAAGATTGAAATTAAGAACAAATTAATAGTAAATTAAGAGCTTCATCATTGCCATAGCTAACTGTTTTAGAAAATGAATTAAATTGAAGTGACAAATGACAGAAATTAAAACCTAATACTAGCAATGAATTGCACTGCCTACTCCGGGCTTATCTTTTCAAATACAACTACCTCTCAATTTATACAAAATTCTTCCCAATTTCTCAACCCTAGTTTCAACGAATTTCAAAATAGAAAATTCGGGCTTTTGATGATTTTGAGAACTCAACACTTCGTGTTCTTCATTTTACTTCTGTTGCTGCTCACTTTTCTTCCCACGCCTATGTTTTCTCTTCATCCACTAGCTGTTGTCGAGTTCGTTGAGAGCTCGAGAACTCAACCTAGCTTCACCCCTAGGTTTAGTTTAATTGAATTAGGGGGACAGAAGACATGGGATATGGGTGATGATGAAGAAGAGATTGAGTAGGTGAGGTGGTGGAGGTGTGGGAAATGGTGGGGGTTGTCGGGGTGATGATGGTGGTGGTATGGGATTCTGTAAATGAGATAGGGGTGATGTCGGGCATGTATAAGAAAGGAGAAGGATGGTAGGGGAGTGTTTGGTTGCTGCTCGAACAGGTGAAGGGGATGGATGGCTAGGGTGTGAGGCGGGTGTAGCGAACGTTGATGAACGGCAAGGATAGGACGTCGGATACAGTTGATAGATCAAATCTAATGGCTCAGGATGGAGTGGGCTTGGATTCGGGTATGTGTTTGGATATGGGTATCTCCAGCCCATGTACTTGTAAAAAGGTTGCAACGGATGCGCACGCGGGTTGCAACTTCTCTTCCACAACCGCTAGGCTCCAATTTTCTGCTCTTTTGGCTCCTCAATTCATCTAAGCTTTATTTAGTACTTAAAAATACAAAATTAATTAGTACAAATATTAATTCTTGAAAACACAGAAAATACATAATCTGAGATAATGTATGATTTTAAAGCGCAAAATATGAGTTAAATTCCAATAAAAAGGTGTAGAAATATGCACTATTTGGCACTCATCAAATACCCCCGAACCTGAATTTTACTTGTCCACAAGTGAAACAGAAATTAAGAAATCCTAATTATACCACTGTCGCTGGTCTCTCAAATGCATTTAGCGTATGCACGAAGCCTTTAAACCCCTAGGTGTCCCTAGTGGACGAGTTGTAGTCTCGTGAGGGCCTACCATAGATGTACCCACAAAATCTTCTCTAAGTTCAGAGCGTAAAAGAGTCTCAAGCATCCAAGGAGCTATGAGGATATAGAGTTTCTGCATGCTAGTAACACGAGTTAGAACTACCAAAGAACACATTCTCATCCTTAAGAGTTGAGCGAGAAATAACCATACCATATGAAAGAATTCGGGTTCGAGAGTAATCACAAGCCTCGACTTCTGCCTCACCAATAGGGTTTTATGATAATTGCACTCAAAAAGATCACTTTTTTAGTCTCTCATGTGTGCAGGAAGGAATGAAGAGACAAATCCTGCACATGTTGATGGTGGGAAGGAGAACCTTCCGAAATAATTTCTGGAGACTCCAAAGGATTCTGGACAAAAAGAATCTTTTTCTGATGATCTCTACGAAAGGAAATCAACCATTAACAAGGATGGGAGTACTCACCTACCTTCACATCCGATCGAAAATCAACACCACTCTCACAGCATCCATAGAAATGTCTTCAATCTTCGGTCTTCGGTCTTCAACTGTTGATGATGAACTTCTGAATTTCGCAAAAACTTGACAATTTGTAACTTTTCTCTTCAATTTCCTTGTTGCTTGGATTCTTCTTCTTGAATTCTTCTTCTTTACCATGGTGGTATCAAAACTAAACTAGGAAATTAAACTACAATTATTATTATTATTTTTAATTTTTTTTTTAAATGAAACGAAAATAACAACAAAAAACAATGAAACTACTAACTCCATGGATGAAGGACTTTATTACTCGATTCTTCACAACTTGTATTGTCTTAAATTCATAAACTTCACTAATTATCATCTTATTTTATTTTCTTTGCTCTTGTAAAATACCTCTTCAAATATGTATAAAATTCTGCTCTTTGTATTGTATTGTTGCATGTAAACCTTGGACTAATTCTGATGTTGATCTGCTTGTTGATGATGTTGTGTTTCTATGGATATGATGATGTTGTTGAGAGAGAGAGAGAGTGATGCTAATTGCTTACAAGAAGGAGTTTTCATCTTTAAACGTCACCCTCATGATTGACAAAATTAGCACTCAAGAGATCAAAAATAGTACTGAAAGCGGTGCGAAGTTGGGTAGCTCACCATTCCTACCCAGAATTGACATACGGTGACACACACTCTAAAAGATTTTTTAGAAAGTCACAAAAATTGAAGGTCGGTGCCTCGCTTGATGTAAAAGTGGGTAGTCTCCACTATGGGTGATCACAATTCTACTACCGGATATCTTTGCAGCACCTAATTTTCCCTCCGGCATGGTTAAATCCAACTTTAACGCTCTAATCACATAAGAAACCCGACTGTGTTCCCCAGTACTTCCAAGTTCAGTTATTTCAGTCAGACTCTCTATGTAAACATAGCTAGAAGCATGCTAGTGACTCTAAGATCTCTAAAAGTTGGAGGTTTTATGCAAATATTTACAAAGATTTTTGATTATTTTTTTTAATAAGAAAACTAAAAATAAGTAGACTAAAACTCTATATGCAAAACGCACCCCCAAACCTAAATCTAACATTGTCCTCAATGTTTCAACAGATACCAAGAGAACTATGTTGAGTAAAGAGAGATTACCGGATGCAAAAGGATGGTGCTAAACCATTATTGAATGAATGCATACACCAACAATCGAAATAGTTGAGGATTAATCCAAAAGACAAAATGTAGAAACATCATCAGTCTTATACAAATATAACATGAGAGTGCAAGTAAGACTGCATGTGTGAAAGAGTTACCCCCAAACCTGAAGTTGGAAACCAAAGCAATTTTTAGCACAAAATCTTGCAATTTTAGAGGCATGTCATGTACAAGATCAAGCTCAAAATGGACACTCTTAGGAACAAGCATATAAATGTATTCTAACTGTGGCTCATCAAAGTTATTATATTTAGCAGAAAAATAGTCCAAGAGGAATTGGGAAGTACACAGTTCTAATACAAAGCTTGGAGTTGTCCACAAAATGGGTTTGACAACCTCTCGGCTGTCATTAAGATAGTCATGTTGTGACTTAAGCATCGAATCATAACTCTCCAAGTTATTTTTATCTGTGTTATTATATGATTCAACTTTCCCTAAGTCAGAAATAAATACACCATCATGCTCATGCTCATAAAACAAATCAATAATCCCCAGTTCACAATCATCACATACAACTTCAGTTTCATGCATATGAATATCACAAGAAACTTCACACTGTGACTTAGGCAGAGAATCAGACACATCAAAGTTATTTCATGCATAGTATCATTGGTGTCTACATAAGATTCAGCATTTTCTAAGTCACAAACAAGTTGTGCAGCATGCTCACTTTCACAAAGTAATTGAACAAATCCCAAATCATTCACAAAGTTATATGAACTGCATTGAGTATGAATATTAGAAGAAACATTTTCAGTGTATGTCTCTATATCATGATCTTGCATTTTAGAGTCACTTGACTCTGAAATTTCATCTTCAAGATGAATTATTTCTTATAACATCATATCATCATCTGAGTAGTATGCATACTCATCCCTATTAGCAGCTTTGGTGTTTTCAGTCAACTCATTCTTTTCTAGGTGAGGTTCATATTCAATATTAGTTATATGAGTAGGACTTGACACACTATTTTCAACAGTCAATTCATTAGGACTAACATTCATTTCACCCTGAAATTCCTCCCTCTCCTCATTTAGTGCATCGCAGATTTGACCCAGTTTGAGTTCTAAACTCGTAAACCTTTGGTCAGTTAACTTTTGATATTACATAATGTTTTGATTCATTTTTAGAACTGGGTTAAGTTGTTCAATGGAAGGAGTACCTTGGAGATGTTCACCATCAGTCCATGCAAAATTTGGTTCATCTATGGATTCACAAGTCTGCCAGTAGAAGTTGTTTTCATGCTTTTGATAGAAAGAATTAACATGGTCTTCCCTAGATTGCCTAAAATCATGCAAAATATAGCAGTTCTCAGCAGGATGGCCTAAGCTACCACATAAGGTAAAAGCATACATTTCAGATTTCCTGGGTGAATTAGATTCGACACATTTCTCATGTAATTTCATTTCTAAAGATGCAATTTGAGCTTCTAACTGATCCAAAAGTGATGAGTATGTGAGATGGGCATGATAGAAGTGTTCCTTTTCAACCTGTGGTGGATGATACATGTTTGAATAGTTATTAGGGTGTGAATATTCATGCTCAAGAACCTGTGAAGGTTCATAATAATCCCTAAAATTATCAACATCATGGTTTAGTGGGAATTCAAAATGTGGAACATGCTCATGTAGGTGAAGTTGTAGGTGATGATGCAGAATGCAACTATAGTTAAACTACAACAGATAAACAGAGAATACAAGCTAGTATATACAAAATTAAGCTAAAAATCAGTAAAAGTGAACTAAATAAGCACTACACAGCCACCAAGTCCCTGGCAACGGCGCCAAAAACTTGGTAGGCCTAGAAAGACAACCTAAAAACTATATTGCGTGTGCACAGTGTCAACTAGTAACACATGGCAAGTACATGTCGAACCACAGAGACTTGGGAAATGATAGTTCACTACACCAAATTTAAGGATTAGTAACTAGAATTCGTAACAGCTTATCCCTTGTTGCGAATTTTTCATTATAATTTCATTATGAAAATTTAAGCAACAGTTCATCACAGTTACAAAACTTGCAACTGTGAAGCTCTGTTACGATTCGCAACTAAATCGAGTTGTACACGTGCGAAAAGTGAGTGTGGCTGCCTACACTTTCAAACTGACTCATTATTCAGCCCAATCAGATACTAGGGTAAGCTGACTCAGTTATCTTATCCCTTCTATCATCGATCAACCTTTTATTCTCTCTCATTTTATTTCTTCTTCTCTCTCTCGTAGTTTCCTTCTCCCTGTGAATTTTCCTCTTTCTAATACCACCACCATCGTTATCATCAACATCAAAACCAAACCCTTAGTATTGTCATTGAGGAATAATGGTATCCTCATTACCAGCATATGAACTATTTCTCTTCGCTTTTTATTTCACTTCGTGGAAGAAAACCCTAGATTCAGATTTTTTTTCTCCTTTTGATTTTTTCCAAATTAAAATATTTAGCCTGATTTCTAATCTTAGGTCGAATTCATCCTCATCGTGCTATTTTCTAGAGTTTTTCCTCCTATGGAAACTCTAATTTTTTCATAATTAATTACAATTTTTTGACCTAATAAGGGAAATCAGAATTAATCCGATTGCAAGTTTAAAGCGTGTTCTGTGAGTTTTTTTTTTTGCTCGATTCTTTCTTCAAATGTCAGATGTAAGGTATAAACCAAACCCTAGTTTTGATTTATTGTTTTTCCTTTTCAATTAGATATAAATGCAAGCTATGATTTATTTGATTTTGCTGCAATAATGTCAAATTGATGATAAAGATGTCTTAAATTTGTTTTAGTTGATGAGGAAATTTGTTATTGCAGTATAATCAATGTTAAAGATATAATTTTTCTGTAAATGAATGTGACTGAAAGATATTGTGTTTTGGTTGGTCCAGAATCAGGATGAGATGATCATGTTAGGCAGGTTCTCTGAACCCTACAAGGGAATTGGAGAGTGTTTTGGATGAATAATCAAGGAAGAAATATTTGGGTCATTGTGGAGAGGAAACATAGCCAATGTCATGCGATACTTTCCTTCTAGTTTGTTGTTACTTTAACCTAATTATGTTCTCATGTTCTGGATTATTGTAGCTTGATCACTAACTTGTTTTAAAATCTGTAAGGCTTTGAACTTTGCATTCAAGGATAACTTCAAGAGGCTCTTTAGTTTCAAGGAGGACAAAGATGGTTACTGGAATTAATTTGCTTGTAACTTGGCATTTGGAGGTGCTGCTGGTGCTTCTTCAGGTAATATACATCCTGATACGCACCTTTAGAACATTTGGTAAATCCTGAATATGACACGTATATATTAATACTTTCATTTTTTTTAATTTGTTCTTGGAATTTTTAGGAGATTCGTGTGGCTGACAAATTCTAGGATCCCTCCTATGCTTGTTCGACACTAAGGAGGGCGTTGTGCCCCTTAGTGGGAGTTCTGAGGCCGCTTCTTGTTTTAATGTCTGTTTCAGAGTGCATCACTTACTATGGGTGAGCTGGGATGATTTGACCCTTGTCATCCTAACTTTAACAAAATTTTATTCTTCTCAATCCCTTTTACCTGAAATTGATATTTAACGTTTTATGAATGTTACTATGTTTTGCAGACTCAAGGCCGTGAGTCCATTGCAGCCAAACTTGTAGCAAACCTTATTACAGAAGCCGGTGCAAACCGTGTTCTTGCTTGTGATCTTCATTCTGGGCAATCAATGGGTTACTTTTATATTCCAGTGGATCATGTATATGGGCAGGTAACTAGTGCGTAGTTCTTTTGATTTATCAAGATTAGGTACTACATTATTGATCTTCTGGACAAACAACAATCATATCTTATACTTGTTGCAAGGTATAAGGTATCAAAGACAAAAATTGTTCTCACCATTGAAACTAGAAACTGACGGCCTTGAATAAAACCTCACCCACCACAATGTTGCCAAGAAGTTATCAAATGAACGTGCATTTGCCAAGAAGTTATTAGATGCACCATTATCCATTGTTGATAAAAGGCGTCATGGGCACAATGTTGTTGAGGTAAGATTCAATTTCACGCTGCTGGAATAGGTTCTAAGATTTTATTTCCTGTTTTTATGATGTCTACCTTCTCTCAATCCGCTGAATCCATTTATATTACCTGGCAGTGAGACTTTTTTTTTTTAGGAGTTACCATTTTAAGCATCTGCCTCAAATGTTATCTTGCAAGTGATGAATCTGATCGGAGATGTCAAAGGGAAAGTTGCAGTAATGGTGGATGACATGATAGATATTGCCGGTAAGCCAAGTATAAACCTTCCAAATGCCACTGACTAGTTAGAAAGGCAAATATCCTCATCATACAGAGTGATGTTTTAGTTGCGTGTGTTATGTTAGCAGACAACCATCAAAGAATCAATCTGTTTAATGTACTAATTGCATTGTTTTCCACATTTTGTTCCATCTGCTGCTTTAGTTCTACCGAAACTTTGATGAATTCCTCAGTCCCACCGAAACTTTGATAAACACCTTTGTATTTGTTTTTTTCTTGTAGAATTAATTGACCTTATATGGCATCATTGTTACCCTGGTGTATTTACACAGCTCTCTCAATTATTTACATGGAACTTTATGAATATTTTGATATTTGTTTTTGTCCCTCACGGAGGTATTTGAATTTATTAGGGGTCATTTATATCCTTTTGCAATTACACAGTCCATTAAGTAACATATCTTGACTTCATCTAATTTCGGATTTTGCAATCTGCTTAAAATTTTGCTTTAGGTACTATCTCAAAAGGTGCATCTTTGTTACATCAAGAGGGGGCCAGAGAAGTCTATGCCTGCAGTACACATGTTGTTTTCAGGTACGACTATCTTGATTGAATATCCTTTTTTTCCTTTTCTATTTGAGTTTTTTTACTTGAGAAGGTGATGCATTTCTTACAGATGGATCCATTGGACTATTATCCTTTCAGCGTTGACTCCTTATTTTCCCACATTTTGTCTCCATCGCAAATAATTCTGATATTCGGGCGTTGACTTACCTTTCTTTTATCATTGGCAGCCCTCCTGCGATAGCTATCCAGCGGGCTTTTTCAAAACATTTTTCAGATACAATATGCTTGAAAGTCTGATCGTTGCATATAACTCGATTAGTATATCAACTACTTGTCTTCTGGTTCTTGCTCACTTGTTTTGTATTTGAAATATCTCTTTGACCTCCATGGGAAATAGTTTAGTGGCTAGAATCATGTTTGTGCGCAGTGTGAGTGGTCATACATTGAAATTTTTAACTGAGTTTAGTTCATCGAATTTTATTTTTTGGATGACCTATTTTGTTGGATTCTTTCATGTTTCAGCCCACATGGCTGCAACACTCATTCTATTAGCTTTTGTCATTGTGAAGTAATGTATGCAACCTTACTAATTGATGTAATAGTGGATGGTACAAGCAATTGATTATACCGAATGGGGATTTCATTTATCTTCTGCATATTTGTTGTTTTCATACCTTTTTTTTATGTTCCAGAAATCTAATCATACATATTTGTTTGGTATGATCTGACTGCAGATGAGGCATTCTGGCTCGCATATGTCGACATGAAAATTCTTTAGATACTGAAAATTTTGACAATCCTGGAGCTTAGGGTTTGGGCTTCTTATTGTGGGCATAACCAGGAATGGTAATTTCTTAAAAGGTTTCATTATGTTTTGTTAGGATTTTATTGACAACTGTAAACTAGGTCTCCTATCTCATGATCCTCCGTAAATTTTATAGTTTTAAGTACTTGATGTTAGTTGCATTTATTTATGAATAGAAGATATTATCCTAGTGTTCTGAGTACTATCCATATATCTGATCATGTGTGGTTTGGGCGTCTGGATGCTCATAGTTTTTCTTATTACAATTGGCACATGTAGGGTGAATTAGTGTTTTATCAGCTCAATGTTTTGCAGGGTGCAAGAGAAATTGGTGCACCTAAAGAAAGCTAAGGATAAACTTAATAAATGAGTGCTTGATGTCAGAGATTAGGCAGGAAGTTTAATGAATCTCTTTAGAAAAGTTTAACGTTTTTCTCTATGTTCATCATTTTATTGTATGTCATTCTTTTGATACTACACACATAATTTGTATGTCATTGGGACTTGAGAAGTGTTTCTTACTTTGTGTGTATGGAGTTCATCATGGTATATTATGGTGAATTAACATTAAGAAAGAATAATTTTTTGGGATTAATTTGAATTCTAATTAAACATGGGTGACTTGATTTTGTTACCGTGAACTTTAATTTTGACCAGTCAAACGGTGGTTTTGACTGGTCAAAACCACTATTTTTTTGATGTTGCAAAAATTTCGCAACTGCTATAATCTGTTGCCATCTTTCAAGTAGCAACAGTTTAAAACAGTTGCGTCCTTCCAATTCATAACAGTTTGAAACTGTTGCGATATTATAACGTCGCAACAGTTTCAAACTGTTGCGACTGAAAATTTGCAACGGCAACAAAGCCGTTGCGAAAAACTGCAACATCGACTTTCGTAACAGAGCTAAACTGTTGCGACCCTGTTTTGCAACTGCCAGTTACCGTTGCTAATTGCTAAATTTGGTGTAGTGGTTGATTCTAAAGAAGACTAACTAATTTCTTGACTAAATAGTAACATACAAGGGTTGTTGTTTTTCACAACAGTAGAGATTGGTTGTTGTATAACACAAATTATAAAGAAAAAGTGCAAATGAAGGTGACACTATGACATCTGAATTCACTACTTAATCTATGTCAATCTGTTTTAGATTCAAATCATGTTCTTGTCCCTCTATAATGGACACCAGTGAAGGTTCAAGCCTGCTATTTAGTCCAGGGTAATCTTATGTTGGAGATCTTAATATCAACTAAGTTAATGTATTAATCCCTAGTATTAGTTGTCTGATTAAAGTACAACTAATCACAAACTAAAGTTATTCAGTTATGCTTAAGTTGGAGCAGTCAATCACACAAGTTCTAGAAACCTAGGATGCATAACATGTTAAGTGAAATGTATTAATCCCTAGTATTAGTTGTCTGATTAAAGTACAACTAATCACAGACTAATATTAAGTGCAAGATATGTGAATTGGAGCTCTAGTTCAAACCCATCCTTACTCAATGAACATAACAAGAACAAGATTGAAATTAAGAACAAATTAACAGTAAATTAAGAGCTTCATCATTGCCATAGCTAACTGTTTTAGAACATGAATTAAATTGAAGTGACAAATTACAGAAATTAAAACCTAAAACTAGAAATGAATTGCACCGGCTACTACGGGCTTATCTTTTCAAATACAACTGCCTCTCAATTTATACAAAATTCTTCCAATTTTCTCAACCCTAGTTTCAACGAATTTTAAAATAGAAAATTCGGGATTTTGATGCTTTTGAGAACTCACCACTTCGTGTTATTCATTTGTCTCCTGCCGCTGCTCACTTTTCTTCCCACGCCTCTGCTTTCTCTTCATCCACTAGCTGCTGTCGAGTTCATTGAGAGCTCGAGAACTCAACCTAGCTTCACGCCTGGGTTTAGTTTAATTGAATTAGGGGGGAAGAAGACATGGGATATGGGTGATGAGGAAGAAGGGATTGAGTGGGTGAGGTGGTGGAGGTGTGGGCAATGGTGGGGGCTGTCGGGGTGATGATGGTGGTGGTGTGGGATTCTGTAAATGAGATGGTGGTGCTGTCGGGCGTGTAGAAGAAAAAAGAAGGATGGTAGGGGAGTGTTTGGTTGCTGCTCGAACAGGTGAAGGGGATGGATGGCTAGGGTGTAGCGAACGTTGATGCACGGCAAGGATAGGACATCGGATGCAGATGATAGATCAAATCTAACGGCTCAGGATGGAGTGGACTTGGATTCGGGTATGTGTTTGGATATGGGTATCTCCAGCCCATGTATTTATAAAAAGGTTGCAACGGATGCGCACGCGGGTTGCAACTTCTCTTCCACAGCCGCTAGGCTCCAATTTTATGCTCTTTTGGCTCCTCAATTTATCTAAGATTTATTTAGTACCTAAAAATACAAAATTAATTAGTACAAATATTTATTCTTGAAAACACAAAAAATACATAATCTGAGATAATATATGATTTTAAAGCGCAAAATATGAGTTAAATGCCAATAAAAAGGTGTAGAAATATGCACTATTTGGCACTCATCAGATAACACCTTGATAGCTGCTGTAAATAAGCCATTCCTGATCTTCTTTCGGCATAGGCACAAGTTGATGGCATCCTAGCTAAACTTCTTACATGACTTCTTATTGGTGCGTGGTTGGTTCAGTTCCTAAAGCATTATGTGTACCAGAGCATTACAACCATCTGGTTCACGCCATTTAATGATTGTCTGGTTGATAGAAGCAACCTGTAATTTTTTTCTAACGCCTGATTTCTCCTCAAAACTACTTTTTGGAGAATAAACACGCAGTATACAAGTAGGCAACAAAAGAAGTTATATCCAAGAAGAAATATCATTGGAGTTTATTAATACCTTATCCAAAGCGAACTTGAGAACCCTTGAAAATTGAAGTTTACATTGGGGGGGAATGTTTTCACTGTCGCAAACTGTTTCTGGAAGACCTTACCTAGAAGTTGCAGGTTAAGGAAAGGTACAACCTCATCAACCAAATTATTGTTAAGGATCTCATCAAGTGATGAAGGACAGTTGATGCCATGTATCAAGGATACTGCATTATAGCCATTGACAGGGCCTAAAATGATGTCAACAACATGTGTTCTACATGACCTTCTCCAGGCATGAAGTTTCATACAAGAAGAACAAAGCCCCATCTTCAGTTGTGACAAAACCTCCTCCCACGCAGTAAAAACTTCATAGTTGGTTTCGATTATCCGTCTGCATCTATGCGTTTCGATTCTCCGTATGCATCTGTGCATTTTGATTCTCCGTCTGCATCTATATTTGGCATATTTTTACTTTTGTTAAAAATGAGAAAACAAAAATGCTCCCCCCGTCCCAAATTATAGATGAGCTAGTTATAGTTTGCCCAATTCTTAACGCAAGGAGGAAAAAGGAGTATGTTTAAGTATTTTTTACAATTATACCCTTATGATCGAATAATAACTAGTAAAACTTAGAAATGATTTATCTCTTAAACTATATCACAGTTTTTCGTAAACTTTATACCGTCGAAAATCATTTTAAAACACATATGTAACGAATATAAATATGGCTATCAAATTATACAGATTCCTTGTATGAACAATAATCAATTAAAATAGTAGTTTTAGGAAAATCCCCTTGATTAGAGAAATAGCTATCTATTATGAAATAAAATTTAAAACCAACTAGCTCGTCTAATTTGGGACAAAGGTATTATGACTTTTCGGGAAACATGAACAGTGATATTAAGGTCAAAATAGTAAATCAGCTGCTCTCTCCATCGTCATTATCGTCCTTCGGGTGTCTAGATCTATTTATCTCAAAAAACAACAGCTCTTCCTCTGCGGCCGATCTAACTTACATGCAACCATGGAGAAGAAAACCACGAGAAATAAACAAGAAGCCTCACAAATCCAGCAGCATCCGCAAGAGATAAAGAAGAAGAAGAAAGGATCATATCTTCAAGCCTCCAAGATGATGCGATTCTACACATCCTTTCAATGTTACCTACAAAATCAATATTAAGATTCAGGTGTGTATGAAAACATTGGTGCTATAATTTATTCAAAGACCCAAATATTGTTAAAGCTCACCTCAACTATTTACTGGTTGGGATCTTCAGGGATAGACCGATTCCATTATATCTTGTTCAAGGTGCAATCTCGAATATGTGCAACCATAAAAATGAGGTAACGGTTTCAATCCACAACCATATTGTTGGACGGTGGATTGGACGGTGCCTTCTAGATGGTTGGACGGTGCCTACAATTCTAGATGATTCTAGAATAAGGGGTTGTTGAGAGTCCAATTTTTTTTGGAACTCTAATAACCATGTTTGGATGGTGGCTAGTAGGAAGGTGGGAATAAAACCATGTGAAAAATATTGGTTGGTGGAAGAGTTCCATAACATTCCCTTTCATACTTGTAAATTCATGCATTCAAACAAGGTAGGTCTTGGAGGTCCTAGTTTGAAGGCAAAGGAAGTCCAATTGTAGGATAGTTCTAGATTGTAGGCTAAGGAAGTAGAACTCAATTTGGAGTTGGTACTTGGAGGCTTAGCTAACTAGTATAAATAGGCCATTATAGAAAGCAAATGATATCACCAAAAATTCTTCTTTCTCTCTTAAGGTTTATATGTATTCTCCCTTGTGATAATATATGAATCTCTTGTTCTTCCCGTGGATGTAGGAAACTTGCCGAACCACGTAAATTCTCATCTCTTTTCTTCTTTAGTTTGTGTTCTTGGCAATATTATGGAGTACCATTTGTAGCTATGCAAATCGCTTCCGCAAATGTTTTAGAGAAACAATTGGTATCAGAGTTGTAGGTTAGATACCAATTGCCTCAACAATTGGTATCAGAGCAAGGTTACGCTCTTGGATACGGGTACTCAGATTGCAGTTGAAGTGAAGGTATTTTTCTGAAGATTGCTTGAGGTAATACTAATCTCAAAGGTTCTGTTTTTTATCTATATTTGGTTGTTTGAGAACAATGGTTGACGGGGATAAACTTGTTGATCCGAACGATCATGAAGGAGAACATTCGGAGTCCACAAATAAAGATAAAAAAACAAAATAAAAAATACTTCATTCACATAGATCACAACTCAAGGTTGAAAAGTTCACCGGAACCAATAACTTTGGTTTATGGAGAACAGACGTAATGGGTCCTCTTGTTCATCTTGACCTAGAAAAAGCTCTAGAAGGTCAGCCAGCGGAGATGTCTGACAAGCAGTGGAACAAGATGAATAAATTATGCCTTGGTTCGATTCGAGGGTGTTTAGAAACAGCAGTAAGAGTTAATTATCATCACGAGACTTCAGCAAAGGATCTCTGGGAAAAGCTAGAGAAGGAATACCTTGTGAAGAACGTGGCAAATATGATACATCTCAAAAGGAATTTGTATCGCTATTACATGAAGAGAGGTGAAACCCTAACCGAGCACCTAGATTCATATAATAAACTTCTTGCTGATATGGTTAACTACGATGAGAAGATCAACGACGAGGAACAAGCTCTATGTCTGATAAACTCTCTTCCTGAAAGGTATGAACCCGTGATTAAAGCTTTAATGCACGGAAAAGATAAGATGACATACACCGAGGTCACCACAGCATTGCGCAGTGAGGAATTCAGGAAGATGGATTGTGAAGACCTGTCAAGTGAAGCTAACAGTGACTTTCTTCTTGCAAGAGGTCGTTCAACAGACAGAAGAAAGAAGAATGGTGATCGTGGCAAAGCTAAAGGGAGTTCAAAGTCAAGAGCGCGTCTGCAGAAGAATGAATGTGCATGGTGTCATGACTTTGGCCATTGGGCTAAGGATTGTACCAAGCATAAAGATCGAGAAATGGATAACACCGAGGTGAACATTGCTAAGGCAAGTGAAGATTCAGATGAAGCTTCAGATTTCTCGCTGACAGTGATACCATCAACTTATATCATAACTGATGGTACGTGGGTATTAGATTCTGGTGCTACTTATCATATTTGTCCTCATCGGGACTGGTTCTCAGACTTTGAAGAGTTTGATGGAGAAGTGCGTATGGGGAATAATCACACCTGCAGGGTGATTGGGATTGGTAGTATTCGATTCAAGATGCATGATGGTATAGTTCGGGAGCTGAAGGAAGTACGGTTCATGCCTGCTGTGAAGAAGAATCTGATTTCGCTCGGAACTTTGGAAGCTAAGGGCTACAAGTTAGTCGCTGAAAATGGCATTCTAAAGTTAATCGTTGGATCGTTGGTAATCATGAAGGGCACAAGGCATCATAACTTGTACTACTTAACTGGGAGTACAGTAACTGGAGATGTGTCTATTTCTGAACATATCGAAACAGTAGCTATGGAGACCACGAAGTTATGGCATATGCGACTTGCACATCCAGGTGACAAGTCGTTACATTCTTTAATTCGTCGAGAGTTATTGAAAGGTGATATTGCCTGCAAATTAGAGTTTTGTGAACATTGTGTGAAAGGCAAGAAGACAAGAACAAGCTTTGGCACAGCAATCCACAACACTAGTGGAGTTCTTGATTATGTTCACTCAGATGTTTGGGGTCCATTCAAGATTGCATCATTGGGAGGGAAACATTGGTTCGTGTCTTTTATTGATGACTATTCTAGGCGCGTATGGGTGTACACCATGAGGCATAAGGATGAAGTCCTAGAAGTCTTTGTGAGGTGGAAGAAGGCAACTGAGACTCAAACTGGCAGAAAGATCCAGGTACTACGTTCGGAAAATGGTGGAGAGTACAAAAGTGATCCATTCTTGCAAGTATGTCAGGATGAGGGAATACAGAGGCACTTCATAGTTAAGAAGACACCACAACAAAATGGGGTAGCTGAATGCATGAATCGTACTTTGCTGGAGAAGATACGATGTATGTTATCTAATGCTGGATTAGGTAAAGCGTTTTGGGCTGAGGTAGTTACATATGCGTGCTTCCTCATTGATAGGTTGCCATCATCTGCGTTAGAATATAAAACTCCGATGGATAAGTGGTATGGTAAACCAGCTTATGATTATGACTCAATTCTTATCTTTGGTTGCCCTGCTTGGTATCATGTTAGTGAAAACAAGCTTGATAGCCGTGTTATTAAAGGGATCTTTATGGGTGTGAAGAAAGGAGTTAAAGGGTTCAAAATTTGGAATCCAGTTGAAAAGAAGATAGTCATAAGTAGAGACGTTACATTTGATGAAGCGTCTATGGTGAAGTCTTGGGGTTCTCGGCAGGTGGAGAACAGAAGCACCGGTACCAGTGAACCTTTTCAGCAGGTGGAGATTGATGAAACTCCACTAATTCCAGCTAAGTCTGTATCTGTTACGAATACTTCCGAAGGCGTGGCGTCTACAAGGGAGGAAAATACTGAAGTTCCAAATGATAGTGACGATCTGGATGAAGAGGAACATGAAGCAGTGGAAGATATAGAAGCTACGGTCACTGAGACCATAACAACCAGCAAACCGAGAAGACAAACCAGCAAACCTGGTTGGATGAATGATTTTATAGCTTATGCATTACCAGTTATTGAAGAAGGCATCCCAAATACCTATTTTGAAGCTATACACAGTGTAGAGCGTCAAGAATGGGAAGATGATATGCAGGATGAGATGGAGTCTCTTTACAAGAATGGCACATGGGTTCTTCGTAGCTTCCGAACGGTAAGAAGGCCATTGGGTGCAAATGGGTATATGCTAAGAAAGAAGGATCTCAGGTGAATCAAGTACGCTACAAGGCAAGGTTAGTTGTGAAAGGTTATGCCCAAAGAGAAGGGATTGACTACAATGAGGTGTTCTCTCCAGTTGTGAAACACTCATCAATCCGAATTTTGTTGGCCTTGGTAGCACAATATGATTTAGACCTAGTTCAGCTAGATGTCAAGACGGCGTTCTTACATGGTGATCTAGAAGAGGAGATCTATATGACTCATCCGAGTGGGTTCAAAGTTGCTGGAAAAGAAGATTGTGTATGCAAGATGAAAATATCGTTGTATGGGCTGAAGCAGTCTCCGAGACAGTGGTACAAGCGATTTGATCAGTTTATGATTGGCCAGACATACACAAGAAGTCACTATGACCATTGTGTATACTTCAAGAATCTACGTGATGGGTCTTTCATATATTTTCTCTTGTATGTCGATGATATGCTGATAGCATCGAATAACAAGAAAGAGATTGATAATTTGAAGCAGAAATTATCAACTGAGTTCGAGATGAAAGATCTAGGAGAAGCTAAGAAGATTCTTGGCATGGAGATTCAACGTTACAAAGATAAGGGTAAAGTTTGTTTGTCTCAGAAGGCATACTTGAAGAAAGTGTTACAGAAATTTGGTATCTGCGAAGGAACTAAATCTGTAAGTACTCCCCTTGGTCCTCATTTTAAGTTGAGTTCTGATATGTCTCCAATTACTGAAGAAGAGCATGAGTATATGGCCCAAGTCCCATATGCTAGTGTTGTTGGTAGCTTGAAGTATGCGATGGTATGTACAAGGCCGGATATTTCACATGCAGTAAGTATGATCAGCCGTTATATGCATAATCCTGGTAAAGGACATTGGAAAGCTGTGAAATGGATTTTGAGGTATCTTTATGGTATTGTTGATGTTGGCTTGGAGTTTGGTGATACCCTTTGGGGTTGAGGTTCTTAGGAACCTGGTGGAGGCCTTCTAGCAAGGCCATTGAGTGAACTACGGTCGGTTTGATTCCTTGCAGAGGATACGTAGGCATCCTATGGCGCAATCGACGCTGGAAGACGAAGGAGATTTCTTGTATTGATCGTCTCATGCATGAATCCATGATCCGAGGTGGAGAATTGTTGGACGGTGGCTTGGACGGTGCCTTCTAGATGGTTGGACGGTGGCTACAATTCTAGATGATTCTAGAATAAGGGGTTGTTGAGAGTCCAATTTTGTTTGGAACTCTAATAACCATGTTTGGATGGTGGCTAGTAGAAAGGTGGGAATAAAACCATGTGAAAAATATTGGTTGGTGGAAGAGTTCCATAGCATTCCTTTTCACACTTGTAAATTCATGCATTCAAACAAGGTAGGTCTTGGAGGTCCTAGTTTGAAGGCAAAGGAAGTCCAATTGTAGGCTAGTTCTAGATTGTAGGCTAAGGAAGTAGAACTCAATTTGGAGTTGGTACTTGGAGGCTTAGCTAACTAGTATAAATAGGCCATTAGAGAAAGCAAATGATATCACCAAAAATTCTTCTTTCTCTCTTAAGGTTTATATGTATTCTCCCTTGTGATAATATATGAATCTCTTGTTCTTCCCGTGGATGTAGGCAACTTGCCGAACCACGTAAATTCTCGTCTCTTTTCTTCTTTAGTTTGTGTTCTTGGCAATATTATGGAGTACCGTTTGTAGCTGTGCAAATCGCTTCCGCAAAGGTTTTAGCGCAACAATTGGTATAAGAGCTGTAGGTTAGATACCAATTGCCTCAACACATACTAGCTTTGTTTTAGATTTCAAGAACAGCGATGATTGCAGATTGGTGTTAGAGCAACGATTCATCTCGAATATGTGCAATCAGATTTGTCGTAAGACCATGTTCTCCTTTAATCCAAAAGAATCTTTCTGATTTGAAGACAATTCCAATATGGCTGTTCATATTTGATCTGCCTCTTCACTTATGGAATGCAGAAGGGCTTAGCAAAGCCTCTAGCTGCTTAGGTGTGTATCTTATGGCTGATCGTAATACTATTAACAGGACCAGATTATCTGCTGGAGTGTGCTTTGAAATTGATCTTGATTTCACTTATCCTAGTTCTATACCTCTGGTAATTGATGGCACAATTGAGAAGGAACAAAGGTTAGATGGATATGCTTTAGAAAAACCATCGAAAACTTCACCATTGGTAATGAAGATAAATTGGACAGGTGGAATAGGAAGAATTATTTGTGCAAGAATCATATTCTTAATTGTCTTGATGATTCCTTGTATGACTTCTATAATGGGTAAACTACCGATTTCAACCCCCAAATGTGATGGTGCAGAAGAGTGCAAGTCTACTAGTGGGTACATCTTCTTACTTGGAGGTGCGTCTGTCTCATGGAAGTCCACCAAACAGACATGTATAGCTAAATCCACTATGGAGTCTGAATTTATAGCCTTGGAAAAAGCTGGAGAGGAAGCTGAATGGATACGATGTTTCCGGGGAGGAATTCACTGACACGGCCCAAGAGTCTTCAATCGCAATCCACTGTGACAGTAAAGCTGCTCTTGGTTGCGCAAAGAACAATGTATACAACGGAACCATATGTTCTCCTTTATTATCTTGATAGACTTTGTAAAATCCAAAGATAATCTTGCATATCCTTTGACTTAAAGGCTTAACCCAGAGAGGAAGTTAAATTTACATCAGGGGATGAATTGAATAAATCACCATGAAGGATACTCAACCTTGTGATTGGATTTCCAAAATCAAGGTTCAATGAGACAACTAATTTATGGTGATATTTGCACTATCTTTGTCCCTCCCTGATAGTGCTACCCAGAATTAGGATGATCTTTTCATCTTAATGGGTATGGCTTTGATTAAATGACACTCTTTATGGACTCACCTTTGTGGATGTTGGAAGTGGGGCCGCTCTTATGAGAATTTGGTGATTCTCTAGAGACATTCATTAAGTCCGGGATTTTCAAAATGGGCACAACCGCAAGAGCTTGGCACCTGTTTTCTTCGGTTGAGGCATCAAGTGTAGGTGTGCATTCATCGGTTATTGCGGCTGATCAAAGTAACCTCTCACTAAGTTAAGGTTCAAATGGGACACTAAAATGCAAAAATTTTGGTCACTATCCTTCCTACTGCCCAAAGAAAGGTCTCAATGAGAAAGATAACAAGGAGCAACTGAATACTTGAATCATATTCATGATGGCTCTGTGACAATGGAGAATGGTGGTAATTGTTCTTTGGCTAATGAGAACCTGGAAGTAGCTAACGAAGGCTTAAATTTAGGAGTTAAAGAAAATCTAACCAGAAGAATGGGCAAAATGAGCTGACATCAATGATCCGTGGTGAAGGGGTTCTGCAAGACTAAATCATAATGGAAAACCTAGCGATACAAACTTAAGTCGTGGGAAAAGAACCTCAGCCGAGAAGAGAGAGCTGTTTGTTTAGGATTTTGGTTGTTTGCCTAGTTTATCTCGGCTGCTGTTAGTGTTTATCTTTACCTGCCTTGTGTTTTTTCTTTTTAGTGTTTTCTTTGCTTGCCATTTGAATTAGCTCCTCTGTCATTCTTTGTTGCTGCACTAGAGTGTGCTTTCTTCTTGTATTTCGTTTTTTTTTTTTTTCAATAATCATAGCACTCGAAATTATAACTTCTGTACTTTTTTTCTACTACCCCATGAAACAAATCCCCACAAAAAGAGCAAAAATGGTAGGACTACCATGTTCGCAGTTAAGAGTGGTGGAATGCTTCTTTCACCTTTCCAATGGGTCATCAAATTCTGCTTTCACCTTTCAATTTTCATAGCCAATCCAGGTGCTGCTGGGTATTGTGATGCAGTTCAGGTAGTTTTGTTGTTGCAGTTGAAGGTGGTTTGGGTGTGGCAAACAGATTTGGTAGCAGGGATCATGGCTGTGCTTTTTGCAGGTGAATGGCTGTGCCCAATCAATATTATGTCTGTTTCAGAACTGATTTCTAGCGCTGCAATTCAAGTTTCTTCTTCTCAAAAGCTTCCCGATCAATATAAGAGTTCTCTTATGACTTGTATTTAGGCCGTATAGTTCAGATGCTATTCCGTGCTAGTGGAGCTTTGCACATGCAGGCACCATGTGCTAGTCTTCCTAAAGGGCACGAATCCGTCCCAATAGTAGTTTCGTTTGATGTCCAGCACGATGTTATCAAACAAGTTCCACTTACTGTAGGACTACAAGAATCACTAACTAGTGATGATCCTAATAAGAGTTCCAGAGCTGCGTCGAGGTTGGGCAATTTCTATGGGTGCCTTTCTGTCATACTAGGTAATTTTTTCTCAATTCTCCAGGCTGGTGAGGTTTGAGGTTTTGATATGGGTGATGAAGGAATATGGGGTTAGAGAATCTTGGATTAAAATGTACTCCATTACCAATCGTTCAATGGTTTTATGGGATTTTATTCATGGTATGCTTCTATTTCTCAAAGATGATAGCAAACTGGTTTTGTATGACCCAAAACATGAAATAGCAATAGATATGGACATCCGTGGTTTCTCCCCAGAGGATTATTATTCAGGTTGTATGGAAACGTACTTGGAAAGCTTTGTTTCGCTACCTCGGAGCATCCACAACGGACGACTAAAACTAAAATTTTGGTTCAGAAAGTAGACGCAGTCCAGCGGAGTAAAGATCAAAAACTAGACTAAAACCAAAAACCAAACCATATTTGGCCTTTAGTTTGGTTATAGTCGAGCGCAACTTCAAAGTACGTCCGTCGTCTGGTATCGGGCGGAAATTAAAATTACGTTTGAGCTGGGCGTAACTTGAAGTTACGTTAGTTTGAATTGGGGCGCAACTTTAAATTATGTTTGAGTTGGGGCGTAGCCATAAGTTACGTTTGAAATGGGGTGTAGTTATAAGTACGTTTGAATTGGGGCGTAACTTCAAACTATATTTGACTAAATTTTACTCCATAACCGTAGCGTGAAACCCCGAATATAACCAATTTTTTTTAGTTTTTAGTCTTTAGTTTAGTTATAATATGGTCGCACCATTGCGGTTGCTCTCAGGTACCTATTTGGGACAAAAAGTTATAACAAGTGAAAGAGAAAAGGAAGTAGTCAAGTAGATGAAGAGTGGTACGGGGCAGAACATCGTATTTAGTAGTTTCATCAGTAGTTTCGGTTGTGAAGCTTAGATTTCTGGTTTCTGGTTTCTTGCTCTTGTTTTCATTTTTCTTGAATGTTGTTGCTTTTTTAGTTGGCAGTAGATTTTTGGTCTGGCAGTGATGTATATACGGATGATATTCCTAATAATGGAGAACTAGGCAACTCCGTTGGAATGTTAGGAAGCTTTTAGCTGTGGGTCTTTTATTAGTGAGATTTCTTCATGGAAATTTAACGATTGAACCCTTTTTTTCCTGGAGTTTTCCGGAGAAAATGCAAATTTAATGGAAGCTTTACTATTCTCAGAACAGTAGTGAACTCCATCTTAGGCGGTATTACTAGACACCAACAAACCTGTACTGGACATGTTGGTTGCCTTTTGCTGCAACCGTTTGCGAAGATTAACCAAGGTATGACCATCATCACTTGCCTACCAAGAGAATGGACTAATTAGATTTCCCACTGTAGTAACTGGATATATTAATTGGTGTTCAGGAACGACCGAGTTGTGCCATATGTTTTGAGCTGATTCTTGAACGTTTTGTTGGGTTTAAATATTCACGATTTATAAAGGGATACCAGTATTACTTAGGGGTGATACCATTTCATATAGGACAAGCAAATATTAACTGATCAATGACCGTCAGATCGCTCAATTGGTATCACCCCGCTAACATTGGTATCCCCCATGTAAATATTAGACGTTCTCAGCATAAGAATCCATTTTCTTCACAGAGACATTACATTTGGTATACTGCTTACATACTTATTGGAGCTCAAGATCCCATGAAATGTATGCAGGACATTTTTTTTCAAGATAACAGACATCTCTTGGCAGCCTATAGTGATTTAGTTTGGTAAACATGCATGAGCATCAAACTGAATAAAAATTTCATACGAAGATGTAACGGGTAGGTACTCAAACGAAATTTAGAACAAACGATTATATCTGAAGCAGTTCACATACCATGGCATAAATGACAAATGTAAAAACACAGTGTGGAGTGCATTGAATAGAACAACATTGGCAAAGTAACAGTCAGTAATCCGAACAAAGTCATTTTTCACTATGCAAGTAAGCATCAGCTCAGGTTATTCTCTTTTCCTTGAATGGAAACAGAGATGGACTAAAATAAAATTACACAAATATTCAGCATTTATTATGGAACAAAATCATGACAACTGTATTTCTTGGCTACTTCCTAAGATAGTCTGAGTCTCCAAATATTTAAGAAGAAATTGTAGTTCATTATCTGTCAGCAAGTCTTTACATCAGGTAAGATAAACAACTGCCTAGCATCGAAAGGTTTACACAAACCTAAAATAGACAACTGCGCCTAGTAATAGTATTGAATGGTTGGACACGGCTAGATTCAGAGAAAAAAATTACACATTCAGTATTCAGTAAAGTGAAAGTGGAAAACTATTAGCAAGAACCATTCTTCCTGCTATCTAAGCTCTATGTGCATCCATTTTAAAAGAAATCGTGACTGTCTTAAGTATTAATATCCAGAGTTTGTAAATAGATGTGGGCTACAAGACTTCTCAGCAAAGGAATGATAATTTGCAGCAGACTGAACATTAAAAGCAAGCCAGCATAGCAAACCATCCAAATTCAAAGTTCTATTCGCGACTTAAGCAAAGTAATCACCACACACACGAAGACAACAGATAATGTGCCAACAGATTGTGTACACCCCTATTTCGCTAGACCCAATACTGCTAGTTAACCCCAAATAACACATTCAGTGTTTACTATTTGTTTGGATGATAGTTGTTTGTTCACAGAGCGCACCATAGAATTGAACAAGAGTTGTCAATTGAACAAACAACAGTCATCAAAAAAATAGACTTCGTCTCCGAGATCATCTTGTAGTGCATGACCTCAAAACTAGCAATTAGCAAATGTACTTAACTAGCTAGCTCATTATAAATTTATAACAAACCAACAGCAAGCAAAACTGAGGATTTACCCATTATGGCATAAAGAGTATCATTCTCTAAGATGGTCTATGAAACAGTCCCATCTTCAGTTCATTTTAGATTTCATGGGCACAGCCATCCTTGGGCACATTTTTTTTTTCCTTTCTGAACAGGGCTCTCCGAAAACCACCACCCTGGGTACACACCCATCTCATCTGGGACAACTTAAATATCTATACTATCTACTGGAGCCTATCTATATGTGACTTAGTGACTAGAACTCTATGATCAGTGTAACGTATACAGACACAATATGCCAATACTTCGGCAGATACGGCAAATCATGGTCCAAATGCAATGCGCTCTTGGATCAGACTAAGAATATTACCTGATAAACAATATATATTATATGCATAATTAAGTTCGAAAGCTGTCATCAAGGTAAAAAAACATCATCATATGCCCTTACTCCTTATCATCCAGTACGGCTGATTCAGATTTAATACATTATTAGCGAACTAAAATCTGCCTACAAATAGTGAGTTTGTTGCTCATTCAAAACAATACGTTATCTTACCATAAAGGAAAAACAGGAATGCCAAGGCTACCCTTCCCATTCACCACTGCACGTCATACTCTTTTGACCAACCTTTAGAACTTGCTTTGGAAGGGCTGCATTATAAGAATCATGTTAAAAGGAGAACTACTACACCACAAAGAAAAAAATACATATAACAAAAAAGCTCTTCATAGAACATATACTTTTTCTTATTTGTTTTCTTAATAATGACGCATCCTGAATGTTTATTCCCAATTGCTTCCCATCCAATGTTGCGTGCAACTTCAACACTAAAAGACTGGTTGAATTTTGTATTAATAAAAGATTCAGCAATTTCACAACCAACCACATAAGAAGTTTTAGTAATTGGAACGGCTCCGGCTTTGTTTATAAGCCATAACGAATAAACAACCCGTTGTTCGCTTCCGAGGATGTCATAACCTCCTAAAAGATAATTTGCACCTCGAAGTCTATCATCATGTTTTTTATCAACTACATTTCTAACCATATTGGCATATGCTTCCAATGACAGTCTTCTACCACCAACTGAAGCCTTCAAGGTATCACAAATGCTATCAAAGTAACTTTGTTTTCCCACGCCGGCAATTCCTAGAAATTCTGAAATTTTTGCACATTGAAGAGGAGACCTTACTGATCTGGATCCAAACTCATTATCAGCAAAAAGTATTACCGCGTCAGTAAGCAAAAGCCCAATCATCCTTGGGTCACGGACAAATGGCTCTCTCTCAGGAACGTACTGCATAAATTAAGAAAATTGGAATAAGAAAAACATAACGATTACGAATACAAATAGGAATAATACTAAGCAACTATTGACCAATGTGGACAAATCCGCCGGGAGTTGCGGGGAAAACAGAAAAAGATAGTTCTTTCTTGGCATAAGGTTTGCAGCCCATTCTGTGAAGGTGGCTTGAGTATATTAAAGTGTGGAGGTCCATGCATTCTCTGAGATGCGAGAGTTTCTGGTTTTCACAAAGATGCAGATACCCTCAATCATAAGTGATACTATAAGTGTTTCTTTCACGATATTAAACACATATATGCAATAGTTTCTAGTTTGACAAAGGGATCCTATATGTACCCCTACAAAAATTGATGAACGAAGAAATCAGATAGGAGTTGGGGGATGGAAAGATAGTTTTGGCTTGGCATAATGTTTGCAGCCCATTCCGTTAAGGTGGTTTGGATCTATCAAACTATGGATGTTCATGCCAATATGCCATTCTCGGAGATGTAAGAGTTTCTGGTTTTCATAAAGATGCAGGTATCCTCAATCATAAGTGCTGCACTACAACTGCCTCGATCACAATATTAGACACAACTATGCAACGGTTTCTGGTTTGACGAAGGGCCATATTTAACTCTAACCACTCAACCTTAAACAATAGGCAAATTTAATATGAAATGAACGTATTTTCAAGAAATGCACAAAATTACGCTCCATGGCATGCTAATTCGCAACTCTAATTGGTGATCATGTACCATTTAAACAATTTCTGAACAAAACCAAAAAACAGTAAAGAAATTATCAGAAATAGAGATAGTGGTTACGTACACTCAAAAAACATTTAGCTACAATTTTTTCCTCGAGACTTGTATCATCATCATTGTCTCTTGTTGATTGTTCCGCCATATCGAGAGGAGATGCTGAGAATTGGGAACCAGAAACTGAAACGTCTCTTTAGAGTTTTTGCTCTACAAGAATGAAACAGTACATTTAAATAACTTGATGACTAAATACATAATACTTATAGATACTAAAGCATGCTAGCATTGATTTTCAATAACTTATAAGGCATACCATCGGTTAGACTGTGAAGGCTGCAATATAACAACAGAAAGATCGCACATGATAGAAACAAATATTGGAAGTAAAAAAGTCAATAATGGTTCAAGTCACAAATTGCACAAAGCACAGAAACATCCCTGTTGGGGCCTCACATGCTCAGTCAAGTGCAAACCAAGAACATAATAGAGAGACCATTTGGTTAGACATCTAGCAAGTGGTATAAGTTGCAGGCATATAACTAAAACTTCAGGTTAGCTCGCAGTGCAAAAACAGCTTTAGCACTAGTGTTAGGACTGACCATTAAAATCACCAAAGTCTGGTGGTAATCGTACTCTTTGCAGAAAGTATCAATAAATAAATAAATAAGAGAGGAAAACAAAAAATGTAATCAGAATAAAAACCGATATTCACATGAGTAGTTCTAGTGCTTTCAGAGAAAAAGAAAAACCTTGTCTAAGGGTTAAACACAAGCCATAAAGCAGGAATTTATGAAATTTGGAGTTAACTACTCTAACAATGTTTTCTAGTTCCTATGAGAACAAGTGGAGTGCACGTAATTATACGTTAGCTTTTTCCTACGTATTGTAAAGTGAAGCAGAAATCGTTTATCACATCCGAGTATCTAACGGAATTGGTAATCAACATTGGCATGAACCATAACAAATATGATACAACTTGATACACATACTTGATAAGTGAAACTACGCAGTTGCCCCTTTATATTTTATTCTTGTTCCTGGCACAGAAAAGTTAAAGCGAATCCAGACGTCCTTCTGATTGCATTCCTCCTACCTCAAAGTGATTTTGGAAATGAAATGAAACAAGTATAACTTGTAGTAGAGACAACAGTGACCTATATGAAAAAAATAGGACAGAGAATGGTTAGCTCATTAGAAAGATCAAGAACTTAGTCTCAAAAAAAAAAAAACACAAGAATATGATCCCTTTGATCTTATTCCATCAGGAAAGAAACAGTAAATGGTTAGAAATTATATATATAACGATGACGTTTCTTCTAAAGAATTAAGTAATGGCTAAAATTCCTCCCAAACCCTTTTCTGCCTTGAATTCTGCATAAGATTTGAACAATTGGTCTAAACTAAAAACCTCAATTATCTAAACCATGTAAAACAAAACCCTAATTTGCTAGAGAAAGAAAGATTTCTCTATTTACATTCGAAATAATTGAAGATCAGAATAAATGCACAAATCAATTATCACCTTTTTCTACCTTCTCATCAACTCGTCACTCTCGCGAAAGAGGAATGAATAGCACTAGATCTAGTTTTTGTTTAAAGTTAAAGTTAGTTTAGTAGTTTATCCAATCTGTGGAGAAAAGGTTAGCTTAGTAGTTTACAAGGTCGCGGACACGCGCTCTGCGCGTGTGAAAAGAAATAAGTTGTGGGCAGCTAATTTTGTGGTCATACCTGTCATTAGACACTTAAAAATCTACCTTCATAATGGGCAAGTTCTAGGACACCCACGATTCAACATGTAATGGGTGATACGTTCTCCCAAAAAAGAAACCTAAAATGATTTTGAGATTAGTAAATTACCATTTAGTCCTCACATAATATTTTCACTTTCGATTTAACCTTGTAAAGTTAAGGGTAAAATGGTCAGAATAAACTAAATTACCATTCTGTCCTCAGTTTTATTTTTATACATTCCTCTAAAAAGAATGATGCAGGGGTAAAATCATCCATAAAATTTTGCAGCTTCACAAAATACTGTAGATGAACAGCTAAGGTGGGTTCTCTTTATATATTAGAATAGATATTCCATGAACCCTCATTTGGGGTATACCCACATTTTTTGGGCATATAGACTTATTATGCCATCCAATGCAGGATGATAAGGGGTTTTTCTAGTGATGCTTAAGTTAAGTTACTAGGAGTATAATACCCTTATATAGTTTAAATTATGATATTACTCTTCCACTAAATTAAATTCTAATCCTAAAGCCCTCCCACTAATTAACTGTAACTTTTTTTAAAAAACTTTTAAAAATCAAAAACTCTTTCTTTTCCTCTTCCTCTTCTTCTCCGAAAAACAGAAATTGAATTCCCCCTCCTCTTATTCTCAAAATCTGTTATTTCGATTCAGTTCTCGATTAAACCCATATATGACACCTCGTTATAAGCGATGTGGTAGAGGTAGGACGTCGAATCCTGGTGTTGCTTTTGTAGCATCTCAATCTAGGGTTTTTAGAAAAGATGGAGATGAAGAGGATAGTGAATTAATTGGTGTTGGAGAGCGAGAAATAGACCCTGATTCCACAAAATTGCACATAGAAAGGTATTTCCCACAAACACATTGCTTTTTTTTTTTCGTATTTCATTGATTTCATGACATGTAATCGATGATTCCTCATGGTTTTGGTAGTTACAGAGTAGTATTCGGCCGACAATTATCATCAAACTTATTTTTTTTCTGCATACGAAGAACAATTCGGCTGAAAAAAATAATTATGTTATGAATATCGAATCAACCGAACCTACATACTAAAACTTATCTTAACCAAGTTCGGCTTATAATTAATTTTATGTTAATCATCCAAACTTGAATATGTTTACTTAGTAATCTATCTTACATTGTTCGGCTGATTTTGATAAATATTGAATGTGCCGAACTGTACTATGTGTATGGCTAATAGCTCCCTATAAACTTGTCCATTTATTGGTGACTTATCACCTTGTTTAGTAGTAGAATCTTATTTATTTATTTTGGAAAATTAATTAAGGTGTATCATTTGTTTTAGCATCCATCTGGGAAAATTCAAAGAGAAACTTAAAAGGAGAACAATGGAAGTGAATCATTCTAATTCAAAAACTCCCAAATCTCAAGGTGGTGGCACCAAGAACTTGCATGCAGGGAAAATGGGAACTGACACGACTTGCTCTTTGCCTGTATAATAAGAGGATAACAGTGATGAAGGTAAGGATGATGATGATGATGATGAAGAGAAAGAACCATAAGAAGAACTACAACAAGAAACACAACAAAAACAAGATAAAGGAAATAAAAAAGTTGTTACATCAAGTGGGACAGGTAAGCACATTCCTAGTGATGATAATGTGATACGTGCTCGCGTGAATGGTTTTCCCCATGGTCTTCCGGAAGATGATGGAAGAGTGTTGATTGGCTACAAGGAGTCATGGGCGAAGAGAATTTATGAGACTCCAGACCACAGGGATGCAGTCTGCTTACTTAGACACCAGAGTGCCGCACATTGGGATATTTTCAAAGAGGCTCGTGTGGTGGTGGCTTTAGTACAAGGCTCTGGTTTATGGCATGTTATTTTCTATGCACAAGAGGAATTTGGTGCAGTTACAAACTCAACCTTTAGTGAGAGATTTTGTACGGAGACTTGCTGGTTTTATCTCCCCTTTGGTGAGATGTCAATTACTCCTGATGATGCACAGAAGATTAGTGGTCTTAAAGTGAAGGGAAAAAATGTGAAATCTGAAGTTTATGAGATGACTTGGATGAGTTTTATGTACTGGCTGAGGAAACTCTTGGTTGGCCAAAAGAAAAGACAGAATTGAAGTTCTATTGCGCTGCTAAAGAGGTGAAGTTTGTGGATTCTAGTACAAAGAGGTTGAAGAAAATCAAGTTCACCGCTTTGAATTTTTTTTATTTTGGAGACACAAATGAGAAAATTTCCAAGAGAGAGTTGGTTATGGACGATGTCATAGCTAGGCGCACTGCTACCGCGTATTTGTTATATACTCTAGGAAGTGTTATATTTCCCGATAATAGTGGGAACAAGCTGAATGCTCAATATCTTCAATTGTTAAGGGATTTGAAAAGATGCCACAAGTACTCTTGGGGAACCACAACCCTTTCTTTCATTTTCGAGCAACTTAGAACCGCCTCTAGGTTTACAAGTACAAATATTGGAGGTTATTTCACCATGCTTCAGGTAAGTTTGCACAGTATATTTCAATTTTAATCACTAAACTCGACTTAAAATTAGCTTTTAGGTTTCTCTCGAACCTACTTTAACAAGGTTCAGCTTATACTATTTTAACATTTTAATCCGAACCTAACAATACAACACTCTTTTTTGATCAACTTGTTTGGTTCGGCGTATAAGTGTTTTTTTTTATCAGCCAAACTTTAATTTGTTTCCCAAAGTTGATAACCTCAATGATCCAATTTCATTGATCTTAATAAATAAGTTTTGTTTTCTTTTTTCATATTGTTGATGTAAGTATGGATATATGACCATTTCCCAGAATTGAAATTGCCAAAGGAAGATGAAAAATGGGTAGATACATTCCCTACCTTGGGTAAATGGATTTTCAAGGAAAATAAAAAGAGGAATAAAAAGGAAATCTTAATAGCTTTAATAGAAAAGTTAGACTCTTTGACTGTTCAAGACATTGTATTTCAACCATACTTGAAGGATGAAAAAGAGGATGAAGTTCTTGAAGATGAATATATGCCATTGGAGATGTACTACGGGCCTTTGTTTTATACCGAAGGCTTTACATTGTTTGATCCTCGTCGAGTACTCCGTCAATATGGATTTATCCAAACGATTCCGGTGCTAGAGGAATCAAAGTTCAAGTTATTGCTCAAGGGTTCTAAAATGTACATTTATCGTCATAGGAATTGTTCCATAGAGTGAGCATTTATCTGGATAGATTATAAAGGAAGAATTGAATAAGAATCCAAATGAAATAAATCACATACCTTTGTTGATGAAGTCCTTATTGATATCTTCTTGTAATCTTCAGTCTTCATCCTTAAGAGTAGTTCTTCTTAGCCCTAATCTAGTCCGAAACTATCTTTAGTTATACTAAATTAAGAATGCATTTTGGAAACTAAAATTGATAACTAACTTGACATACCAATACTAGTGGGTTCAACCGAGCAATGCTCTAATAAAATTATTAGAAACTCCTTAAGAATTTGGTAATGCGCTTCGTATTAAAAAAAAAATCCTTTCCATTTTCGCCACGAAATATGTATGCGATGTTTATGTCATGAAATATGTATGCGATGTTTTATGCCATGAAATATGTATGTGATGTTTTATGCCATGAAATGTTTATGCAATGCCTTTATGATGCGAGTATGATGCTTGTATGATGAGAATGCTTATCTATTGCAATGCATAGTTAATGTTTATGTTACTTAGCTTATTTTGTCACGCTAAAATTGATGTAGCTTTAAATTTCCTCCATTCTCCATTTCTTTAACTTTGTCTCTAATATATGCATTCCTCTTTGTGTATTTGTTGTTCTCGCAAGTTCATTTGCTTGTGCTTCCTTTTATTCTTGATTTTCTTTTCTATCCATCTTTTTAGTTCGTTAAATCTCATCATTTTTACTGTTTCCACTGTTTATTCCTGCATTATTAGTATCGCATAATATAATAATCAAAATATCAACAGTGCATCATTTTCATTATCTTAATTTCATTCTTTTATACATGTTCGCAAGCTTATTTGCTTACATATAAGCATCTTCGCAAGTTAATTTGCGTATTCTCTTGTGGTCTTATTTTTCCTTCCTAGCTAAAGGTCTTATTCCGCCACGTTTTCTTTTTTCTTTGCGACAAAATCGCAGGACGTCCGTACATTTGCATGTAAAGACCCATTGATCTTGCCTTATCCATATGATAATAATTGCGACAATATGACAGGCTTAAGTTTTCTTGTGAAAACAAAGCCCCATGACACTTCCATATTGCGATGAAATCGCAGGACGTCTTTACACTTTCATGCAAAAACCCATGGATCTCATCTTATCTTTCTCTTATGTCTTTTTTCTCTTGTCACGCAACAATATGACAGGCCTAAATGTTCTTACGAACATAAAGTCCTATACATTGTCGTCTTGTCATGCGACAATATGACGGGCCTAGATGTTCTTGCGAATCTAAAAAGTCCCATGACATTGCTATCTTTTTTGACACTGTCATCTCCCTAGTGGAGGGTGCAGCCCTTATCTTCCCCTCTGGTTGCCCCTTCAAGGATGGCACATTGGCCATACAAGACTAGCTCCTCCCATCCGGTCTTATCAACAACCAGTTGTTTTTCGCAGCCTCTTATTCCTTATGCATATATGGCTTATGGTTACAAGACTACACCCTAAGTGGGGTTTTCTTCAGGCCGAGTGCATCATAGCCAAGACTTTCCAAAGATGGCCAAGGTAGGTTCATCCATCCCGGGCACCCTTGACTCAACCGTGTACCTCGGCGCTTTGGTCATACTCTACACCCCTTAGAACACTACACCAAATTCAAGGATTAGTAATTAGAAGTCGCAATAGCTTATTCCCTGTTGCGAATTTTCAATTGCGAAAATTTTGCAACAGTTAAATTTAGTTACAAAATTCGCAACTGTTTGAACTTGTTACAATTCGCAACTAAATAGAGTTGTACGCGTGCATCTCATGTATGTGGCTTCCTACACTTTCAAGCTGACTCGGATTCAACCCATTCAGATATTCGGAGTCAGCTTAAAAACTGACTCACTCAATAAGATTATCCAGAACACCTCATTCTCTTTTCCACCTCTCTTTTCTCTTCTCTCTTCCTCCCTCATTCTCTCTACCATATTTTTTTTTCTCTCATCTGATAAGATCTGATAAAAAATCAAAACTTTGTAAACCTAGAAAACCTCTGCTCCTATCTCGTTCTCTTCTCTACCAGAAAAAAGTTCCCTCATCTGATTAAGAAATCAGAACTTGGTAAACCTAGAAAACCCTTTTCGGTAATAAGCCCTAATTTCTTAAACCCTAGAAATTATTCTGATTATCTACATATTTGAGATTCAAGAAGAAGATTCATGTAGATCCTTACCTGTAAATCTGATATCTTATTTCAATATTGGGTTTTTGGATTTATAATTGTGTTTAATTTTTGATTTCTAACTGTCAATCGTACTGAGGTAGAGACATGATTGCTCAAGCTCAATCTGGTATTGGAAAAAAGTTCTTTGATTGCTCTTACGGTTTGTCGAATCGTTGATACTTCTAATCGAGAGTAAGTTCTGAGAAACTCAAACCCTTTCTGTTTAGTTTGATTATGAAATCTTTGATTTCTTCTAATCATTGTATTTTACTGTTACGGATGAGTACCAAAAGGAAGAAGTGATTGAGAAGATCATATCTAATAATAGTGGAGAGCATTTTGCAGAAACCAGTTCAAAAGCATGGAAAAGGAAAAGTCCTTGAAACTGTTGTGGAGATTAAAGATAGGCATGAGGCTGCTAAAGAGAATGAAAGGAGTCTATTGAGGCTTTACCAGGACAAGGTTTGTCAGAAAAGCAATTGAAAATATATGTGTATGGGTTTGGTATTACTTTTCATCCTTATTCTTGTGACTGTTATCCCCATAGTCACCAGTTTCAAGAGCTCTTAGGATTCTACTTGTATTACTGTATAAATGAAAAGAAAAGAAGATTTGTAGTGTTTATGTATATTTCTTTTCCAATAATTCAGTTTTTGGTTTTCTTACTTAGTTGAGTTGTGCTCCAGCTCCTTACATTATAGGAATTAGAAGTGTTCTTTTGAATATTTTTTCTGAGGGATTGTATAAACATAAACTTGTGATTGCTGGAGTTTTCTGCTACTTTGCGCTGCGCTGCTTCTGTATTGATTCAAAATAATAATATCTCAGTGTGGATGCTAATGGCTGGAGGTGCCACATCACAACTTGGGTTATGGATGTTTGATTTGTCTGTCAAGCAACAAGTGCAGTTGACTGTATTCCAGATCAATATGCTGGATATGCTTAAGAAGTCTGGCAGTTCATCTCTCTCACTCCAGATTCTGTTAATATTATGTTTCTAAGTTTATAATATTTAGTTGTAAGTCTTTGTAGGTGATGAGTTGAAACAGATGCACATTTCATAATCTCTCTTGTATACATGTACTAAGTTAATTGATATGGTGTTGAGAATTTGGATGGTGATTAGGTGGATTGATTATGTTTTGTGGTTGTATCGATACATTAATCGCAGAGGTCGGCGCGAATGACCGAGTAAAAAACTTTTCGGGACAATACTACAGGCCATGTCCTCCATGCTTATGTTAACAAGAATCTCGTTGGTAATTATCTAACTTAATCAAAACCATTTATATTTATGAACTTTTGTAATTATTATCAATCAAAATTGTGAAAACTATAAATTTCACAGGGTCTCAATGGAAGAATGGCAAGTTCTTATTCGAGAACTAAATCAATCTTAAACAAGGTGCTAATCAGAAAAGTTTGATTAGTGCTACTGTAGGATTAACTGCAAGATAATCAAGTAGTTATGCTTAAATTTTAATAGATCAATTATGTAATTAGGAGTTATTTCTCTAATTAAACTGTTGTTCATTTATGGAGAACTATGGACCACATTACGATTTGGTACCTGTTGGTATTATTGTAGGTCCAGTTCAGTAGATTGGAAGTGCTAAAAGATTTGTCAAACAACACATGGTCTTATAGACCACCAAATATTTGTTAAACAACACATGGTCTTACAAGGTAAATATTAATTTCAACCATTCTGTTTGATTTGAAGAACACAATCTTTTATAGTTTGAGTTAAAAGACAAATGTTCTCTGATTGACAACGGTACCTTAAGACAACCCCCTGTAGAGTATTAATGTATTTCAAGTACATTTTGATTCCTATTTGCATTCAACAAGTAAATTTCAGTAAATTAAATTGTATTGCACAAATGATTTATCTCTTTCTGTTTAAATTCTGGAACTCTCTTATGTGAAAGATTGGATTGAATAGAGGACCCAAGAAACTATTGGTGGATTGTCATGCCAACTGGATCAGTGTAAACATTGCCATAAATAAGACCATGACATTGTACAAGGTAAAGTCTTACTAATTTGGTAATTCCATTTTTATCTGGTTTATTGATATTTCAAATTTTTTATGCAAAAATTTGTTCCTGTTCTTTTTGATATACTTATCCGTGTGGTCCATTTAACCTATAAAGAAGAATAATTATTTCCTTGTAATTTTCCGACCCCTTGTATTACGGAGTTGCTCCAGCATAATGTTGAATTGAATGCTACATACTAGGATGGTAAAAGTCTCATGTGTATTTACACATGACTAACATCTAACTGTTAAGTTGGTATTGTTGGTTACTTGGGTATGTCTTATGATAATTGTTGCCCCTTAATTTTGTAATTATTATCAATTTTAATGGATGTATGGTTTTAGAATAATTTTGATTAGAATGGGTAAATGGCTTAGATTTTGAGTGATTTTGATTATGTATATGATTCTAACTGTTGGGTCTCTCTGAAATTTGTGCTAGCAGTGTACGACTGGCTATAAAAAGGGGTTAGAAACAATCAGCAGAGAACATCGCTGGACAAAGAAAATCTTGCACTCTACCTGCTCCATAAAAGTTCATAGAGAAGCTTTTTAGATCCTCCCCAACCTTCCATCCACCACCATCTTGAGAATCACCACCATCAAGCACTTCATATACTCAGGTACCGTATATCTGCAGAATTCATGTTTATTAGTTAATACAAAAGGTAGGAGAAGTCACATATGGTTCACTTCACAGGGTTGTTGTTGCTGCAAAAGAAAGGTATAATTCATTCTTTATTGTGCTGCGCGCTAGTAGTATATTAATTAGTAACTTGCACTTTGAAATTATTTTGGTGACAGGAATGGATATCATGCATGAGTACTGTATCAGATATCTAAGGATGAGCTTTCTGAATAGAAATTGCAAACTAATAAGAGATTTTACCTGGATAGTAAAACCTATTGTTTTTCTTGTGTCCACAAGAAAATATGCTCTATAAGTAGCTGGCCGGCTCTCTTGGTCAATACATCTGCAAGTCCATCTGCCAGCCCAGGTTCACCAATGGCTCCATGTTTTAATTTTGTTTGAAACTGAATTGTTTTATTTATTTATATTTTTAGGTGGTTTCTCTTTAAGAATGCATATTTTTAAGATTTCTTTAGTTTTATGTAATTGTTTTCACATTTGGAAGAGATTGTAGTTTGTTGAACTCCTAAAATAAAGTCAGTTAATAATGTTAATTCAGTTTCAATTTTGTTCGATAATTTTGTTGGATTAATTAGATTCCCAAATGAACAGGGGTAACTTGATTTTGTAACAGGGAACTTTAATTTGAGCCTGGTTTTTGACCGGTCAAAACCACTATTTTTTTGATGTTACAAAATATTTGCAACCGTAGAAAACTGTTGCGGCCTATTAATTTCGCAACTGTTAAAGACTGTTGCGACCTCCTAATTTCGCAACTGTTTGAAACTGTTGCGACAAATTTACGTTGCAAAAGTATGGACTGTTGCAACCGAAAATTAGCAACGGCTTATATGCCGTTGCGAATAACTGCAACATCGACTTTCGTAACAGATTCAAACTGTTGCAACCCCTCTTTGCAACTGAAGTAGGTTGTTACTAAACACTAAAAATGGTGTAGTGGAAGAGACCCTCATCCGTCCAACCAGGGTATAACCTTATATAGTTGGAAATCCGAGGTATCTCTCCTGGATAGGTTTTCTTTAACCCCAACATCTTCACAACTCAGGTTCCAGCAGCGGTATAACCTTATCCCTGAGCCATGCTATCATATACCCCCTTATATGACGTACTTTAGGTCATTGCCTCTTGCGAAATGTTATCCGCGAACTAGGGTGTACGCCATATAGGTTCGTCCCGTTCTGGTGTCTCTGGAGAAATTTTATTCGTGTTTCTTGCGATAATTTTGCATTTCTTTATTCTTTCATTTCTTCTTTCATTCTCATAATATCATATCATTTGAAGCAAACTAAATATTCAAGAGAAATTCTAATACATTGTAATTCTGAAATTTTTGTAGCTGTAAAATCTTTGTAATTCTGCGATTGTATCAAATCAAAAAATTTGAAATATGTAATTTTTTTTGCGATAATTTCGCTTTCTGTAATCTTTGAAAAATTTTGAGACCTTTAAATTTTTGCGATGAATTCATTTTTTGTAATCTGTTGAAATTTTTGAAAGCTTGCGCCTGTATCGCTTTTTGTAAATTAAATCAAAAATCTTTTGTTTGTTGTAAGTAAAATGTTCTATGAAAGGGTACTTATCTCTTATGTGAATTGTCTGAACGTCTAGCAAAAAAAAAAATTATAAGGAGTGAGACTTGAACCCTTGATATGCCTCCTGCATTTTCTCGCACCATACCAACTGTGCTAACCCTCTCCTGCGAAATAATCAAAGATCTTGCGAAGTAATCAAAGTCTAACTGTTCAAGAGACAATTCTGTAGAAATTTCGCATAACAAAAATAAACTTACGAGAAGCAAGAATTGATCCCGCGACCTGCAACTTGCATTCATGCCTCCCAACCAACTGTGCTAGTTCTCTTGCTTGTGAAATTTATCTGCGAAATAATCAAAGGCTAACTTGCGAACCTCGCAGAACCATTTGTGATATAACAAAAATAACTTGTGAGAAGCAATAATTGATCCCGTGACCTGCTCCTTGTGATATACCACACTGAACCATCTGTGTTAACCCTCCTCTGCGAAATTTCTGTGCGAAATAATCATCAACTTTCTTCTGTGTGAAATATACCTGCGAAATTATCAAGGATTTCGCGAAAAATATGCATGTATTGGGACTTGAACTCACGACCATGAACTCATTAACTTCGCAAATCACCAACTGTGATGCCTCTTGTTTGCGAAATAATGAAACAATGCTGCGAAATTATCTATTTTTTCACCCTCTGTAAAAAGAAGAGGGTTATGCTCGCAGACACATTCGAACTTGTGACCACAAACTCACATATTATTCTCTGGACCAACTGTTCAAGAACCTCTCTGTGAAATTAATGCAGAACTTTTTTACTTATTCTTTTATTCCCCACTGAAAATAAGAATAAAATGAAAAATATGTGTATCTGAGAGATTTGAACCCATGACCTATTTGTTGCCCTCGCAGCCTTGAACCATTTGTGAGAATTTTCGTTTGTGATAGAAATTGCAGCGTCTACCTCTTATCATTTCTTCGTCCTTCCTTAATTTCTTTCACATTTGCCTTCTTCTCCTGAACATGAAAATCTTCCACCAACACTTTGGTTTTCTTCCTTAAATTCACCACAACAACTAATTTTTTCTCTTACTCTTTTCATGTCTTTGAATTGTTGACGATGTTTACTTTCTGAAAGTGTAATTTATTCCATGAAATTTTCATTTTTGAACCTTTTTTTTTTAGATCTAGAAAAATATGAACAGTAGAAAATCTTCATGGAAATCTCTTGAACCAATAAAACTACATGAAGGATAAATCCTTTACTCCTCCCTGTTTCTAGCGCCAAAATGTAGTTGCAGGATTTCCCACAACACACCCCATATAATATTATAATAATAATTTCTAGATCTAAATCTATTTCCTAACCAAAATAAAGATTAAAGTGCTAAAATTATAAAATTATAAAATAAAACACAAGATTTACATGCTTCGATCAATGTGATCTACATCCACGGGGGTAGGGCTCTTCACTATGATTGTTGAAATTTACATTTGATTTACATTGATAATCTCCATTAATGGAGTTCTAGATCTAGTTTTTTGGGGAAGAAGATGATAAAGAAAAAATAAATTCTCTCTCTCTTAAAATATCTCTCTCTTTCTTATTAAAATTCTCCCCCCTTTCTCTCTCATGCTCTTCTCTTTATATAGGTATTTACATAATGGATGACAGCTCATATTTCCCTTATTTTAGGATCTTTTGCCACGTTATATCAGGATCTCGCTACATTCTCGCAGACTTTGCTACATTCTCTCGAGCTCCCTCTCCATTATCTCGAGATCCCGCTCCATTATCTCGAGATCCTGCTTCATTCTCTCGAGATCCTGCTTCATTCTCTCAAGCTTTCTCTATAATAAAATCTTCACGTCTTTCTTCATGTTTTTGCTATCATCATCTATTACATCATTTTTCTAACCAATTTACAATGCTTGCAAAATGTTGTTGATGAATCTGCGACACTTGCAAAGGGTTGTTGATGAATACTTCTCAAGTAAGTCCTTGATGCGATATTCTGATCCTACAACCTGATTTGACCATTCTTTTATTTACTAGAATTATGTTTGCTAACCAGGTGGGGTGGTGGATTGGTTTGATAAAACCAACCGCCAATAATTTTTGAACCTCCACCTTAATCTATTCTTCAATATCGTGTCGGAACTGCCTTGGGGTCTGCTTGACCGGCTTGGATCCGGATATCACATGTAAATGGTGAGTGACTATCTTCTTGTCCAGGACAGGCATTTCCTCGTACGTCCATGCGAACACATCTTGATATTCCTTGAGGAGGTCAACCAACTTTGCGCGCTCATCTGCGTGTAGAGTCGAGCATATGGAGATGGGTCGTGAAGATTCCTCATTCCCTATATTAACAATTTCAAGCTCGTCCGTGGTTGAATTGGTGTCGTCTTGTAGCTGCTGTGGTGCATCAGGCACCTCCTCTCGTGGCTCATTTCCGAGTTGGAATTCCATTAGGCGGAGAGACCATGTGGTAGTATCCCCTGTTAATTGCTAACAACAACGCTAATATACGGTTTCCCCATTTTTGTCATGACCCGTAACGAAAGTCCGTCCTCGCTTGGTTGGAACCAGGATTTGGTTCTGTGGATGGAAGGGAGTGCGCCTCTCTTCTGAAGGTGTGATGTGAGGTCGATTTTCTCTTAGGGGTTGTGCAGGACTATCGCTTTCTTCAATGGATGTCCATTTTGGAAGTGGGGTGTGGTGAGCCTTATTGGTTATGACTTGCGGCCCCTGTTTTGGCTCAAAAACTTCCATGCCACAGATTGGCACATAGGGAGATAATGACGCTACGATGTGAGAGATTTCTCCATTTAGCGTGGTCTTCAAGCACTGGTGGTACGTTTAAGGAATGATCATGTTATCGTGGAGACATGGTATCCCCAGTATCATGTGGTAGTCTGACTCCTTTTAAATCACCTCGAATCTTACTTCTGACTGGACACAAGGTAGTCAATATCGGTTGTATAAGACGATATTAAAGGTTTTTATATGATATAGGAAAAAATCTATACGATATTGAAAATATCGGCGATACGAAGGAGAAACGATAAAAACGCGTGTATCGTCCTGTACGGACCGATATATCGGTTTCACTTGTACACTGATAATATAGGTTTCACTTGTACAATGATATATCAATAATGTATTTTGTATTTTGATTATGATTTCTTGAACTTTTAGTTCAAGAAAGTAACCCCACTAATTTTGATAACTTCATATATGATTATGGTGGATGTAATTACTGTAAATGTGATGTTGATGGGCTAACATAATTCAATTTTTGGTTTCGTTGTTGATAGTATAAGCCTCTAATTAACCACCTTTTATTTTGTAAGGTTGAAGTATGTTTACTACAATTATTATTTTCTATTATGGTTATATCCGTATATTTTGTTGTTTGATAAATAATAAATATTAAAAAAATCCTAATGATGTATCGCCTATAAAAACAGATATTATCATTTGTATAGGTGTATAGGACCCGACCGATACGATACCGATACGCGATATTAACTACCTTGACTGGACAGGTCCTACCAACCGATTCAAATTGACGTACCCATATGTATTGGTTTGGTTACCTTCGAAATCTGTCATGGTAGTAGGTTGTCGTATCACCTCGCTTGGTCGTACTTTAGCCGTCTTGAGCGTCCTAAGGGTGACAAAATTGGAGGACGCTCATGTGTCGATGAGGGCCCTTTTGAATTCCACATTTTTTATTCGAGCAGTGACGTGTAAGGCACAGTTATGGCCTTCTTATGCCATCATGTCGTCGTTGGTGAACATGATATTATTAGTGGACGAATCCTGCATTTTTTTTTTGTTTCCGAGCATGTAGGAACCAAGGGCATGCTTAATGTTATTCGATTGATGGCGTCGAACGTCTCCATCCGTTGATCCCTTGAAAGATGTAAGAGTTCACATAGGTTTTCCACCAGCGAGGCCACTTCTTGGTTTACGAGTCTCTGGTTGGTAGTGAAGTTGTTGGATTGAGAGTGCTCATTCGGGACGTCAGTCCCCAGCTCCAAAACTTTCGAGGCAAGTGAACCGCTCAACTCTGTTGTCAGGTTGATGAGGAAATCTAGTATGGCATTGATTGCGTCTTTCATCAGATCCATGTTTTTGGTGTGAATCCTCTGGACCCGTGCCAGGTCAATCATCCTTGGAACTCCTTCATCGGCCGCGTTGTTGGGAATTAAAACATTGTCATTTTCTTGAGTGGAATCGGAGGACACAGATTCAGTCCAAAGACCAACCATCCTTCCTTGTTAGATAGACGTATTTAGAAACTGATATTGGGACCGATAGATCAATCCTCCTGCTGTGGTCGCCAATTGTTTATGGGTGAAAATAGTTTCTACCGATTTTGGTAATTGCGGGTGTGAAAGGTGAGAAACAGTTTAAACCCTAAATAATGTACTACAAGGGAGTACTTTTTAAGTTCGAGAGATCAATTTGTATAAGTCCGGCCTAAACCAAGAAATAGCCGTTCCAGACTTTCCTCTCGGTCATAAAGTGGAGGAGAAGGGTTGGTTTAGGGGGGGAAGCGAAGAGAGTGTCGACACCAGAATAATTCTAGAGTAGTGCTTGACTTGTATCAGAAAGTGAGAGATTTGGGAAAGCTAGCAAGATTTTCTCTACTGAGTGTGGTATTTTTCCCATGATCGAGAACTTGTGTTCTAGTGGAAATAGGTAAGCCTATTTATACAAGTCAAGAAAGAAACATACTCTGGCCTCATAAGAGAAGGAAACGGATGAGTTAAATGGGAAGAGGTGGTAATGTCTAGCATTGATGGAATTAATGTCCCATAATGAATGAGCGTTTCACCGTTGCTTCTTTCATTTACTAACCTCCTTATTCTTCTTACACTATCTTGAAATGGGCATTTTTGTATGCCGCACACTGTAGACCACCAAACCAAGACCCTAATGAGCATCCCCCAGTTTGTGTTGATGTCTCGAATGTTTTTGGAAGACATGTAGCATGTTGTTGTGACTTGGAAAGTCAGGCTCGGGGGACTTGCTATCCTGGTGACCTTCGAAGTTCGAGATTTTGCATCTTGAGAAGAGGGGCAACCATTGGTCGTTGCACGCCTTTGTTTTGGTAGTGAGGTCCATCGTGGTGGCGCGACTAGGTTGGTATGCCGATGGCATGGCATGGTTTGGCGTGGCCAAACTTAGGTTTTCGGGCCAAAAAGTCATGAGGTGACTTTAGATGGCCAGGATTTTCTCATGGGTTTGAAGGGTGTCGATTTATGGCCACATGCCTTCGTTTTTGTGGCCGCATAGGGAAGGCGCGTCCAGGGCATTATTTATACTTGGCGCGTGGGGCCAATGGTCTGCCATGGGAGTATGACATGGCTAGGGCGCTTGGATTGGCATAGTGTGACTGGCATAGCTAGGGCCAAGGCATGGTTGTTTGGCTTGGTACATCTAGCTTGTCTAGGTGCGTGGGACCAAGGGTTTTTTATGGTCGCATCGCATAGCTAGGGACAAGGCGAGGGCGTTTGGCTTGGTGCGACTAGCTTGGCTAGGTGCAGTTTGGCTTGGCGCATGGGGCCAAGGGTTTTCCATGGTCGCATGGCATAGATAGGTCCAAGGAAAGGGAGTTTGGCTAGGTGCGACTAGCTTGGCTAGGTGCGGTTTGGCTTGACACGTGGGGCCAAGGGTTTGCCATGGGCGCATGGAATAGCTAGCTTTGGTCAGGTACGTGACCAAGATAGGGTTTTCGGTCCAAAGTCGTGAGGTGACTTTAGGCGGCCAGGATTTGCTCCTGGGATTGAAGGGAAACCATAAATTGTTGCATTCCTTCACTTTAGTAGCCTTGGGGGGAGGCCAGCAGGGTGGCGCGGCATAAGGGCCATGGCAAGGCATATTTGGCATGGCTCGACTAGCTTGGTTAGGTGCGTGACCAAGCTAGGGTTTTGAGACAAAGTCATGAGGTGACTTTAAGCGGCCAGGATTTTCTCTTGGGATTGAAGGGCAACCGTTGATTGTTGCATGCCTTCACCTTAGTAGATGTGAGGAGAAGGCCAACAGGGTGGCGCGGTATGAGGGCCTTGGCGAGGCATATTTGGCATTGCGCGGATAGCTTGGTTAGGTGCGTGACCAAGCTAGGGTTTTGGTCCAAAGTCATGAGGTGACTTTAGGCGACCAGGATTTTCTCATGGGATTGAAGGGAAACCATTGATTGTTGCATGCCTTCATTTTCCGTGAGGAGAAGGCCAGCAGGGTAGCATGGCTAGGGCCAAGGTAAGGGTGTTTGGATTGGCGTGGTGTGACTAGCATATCTAGGGCCAAGGCATACTGCGATTGGTATGGCGCAGCTATCTTGGGATAGGTGTGGCTGGCATCATTTTCCTTTGGCACGGAGGTGCGGCTAGCATGGTTGGAATGCTTTAGCGCGGTTGGTGTGGATGGAATGATTTTCCATTGGCACAGGGGTGTGTCTATCATAGCTAGGGCCAATGCAGAGTGCGATTGGCATGGCGCGGCTAGCTTAGGCTAGGTGTGTCTAGCATGATTTGCCATTGGCACAAGGGTGCGGCTAGCATGGTTGGCATGCTTTGGCGCGGTTGGTGTGACTAGCAGAGCTAGGTCCAAGGAAGAGTGCGATTTTCATGGCGCGGATAGCTTGGGCTACGTGTGGCTAGCATGATTTTCCATTGGCACAAGGGTGCGGCTAGCATGGTTGGCATGCTTTGGCGTGATTGGTATAGATAGCATAGCTAGGGCCAAGGCAGAGTGCGATTGGCATGGCGCGGCTAGGTTGGGCTAGGTGTGGCTGGCATGATTTTCCATTGGCACAAGGGTGCGGCTAGCATGGTTGGCATGCTTTGGCGCGGTTGGTGTGGCTGGCATGATTTTCCATTGGCACAGAGGTGCGGCTAGCATGGTTGGCATGCTTTGGTGCGGTTGGGGTGTGGCTGGCATGATTTTCCATTGGCACACGTGGGAATTAGGGTTTGGCTTGTCATAACCCTAATTTGAAAAATATACCCCGGTAATTATTTTGAGACACATTAAAGGCTTTTCAGTAAATGCGCCTTGTAAATGCTTGTTACTTTAAATGTCGTGACGTCACTGCCTGTTAGGGTTTAGTTTTTTACGATTTTAACCCTAAACTAAAAACCACCATCAACACCTATGTTGCTACAAATGAAGTTCCTTCCCTTTCTACCGTAGTTACTTCTCAAATTAATTCTGTCGCTATTCCAGTTATTACTTTTCCAAGAACTTCATATTCAGATGATGTACTTACTGCGGATGACTCAAATCTTCAACTTTCCATTGTCAATACTTTGCCATCTGCCTCTCTCCATTTTTCTAGAGAGCATTAAGTAGATGTCGTTTTTAAGGTCTTGTCTGATATTCTAGATGAGGCCAGGAAGTCTTCTATTGACCATGTTAAGCATAGTGTCTGCGAAGTTTTAAGTAAGTATTTTTTTTCTGATCGAACGGCTTCGCAAGCATCTTTAGAAAGTGAAGTTGAAGCTTTAAGGGAGTGTCTTCAAGTCAAGACTTCAGAATGTGATACTCTTCAGCAAAAGCTTCGCAACTCTTTGCTGGACTGCAAGAATCTTCGCAGTAAAAATAAGTAGTTAAAAGGTATAATTTTTCTTCCTCTGTCTTTGATTATTCTGTTTTGACAAATGTTTATCTTTCCGGTACTCAATTTCTTTTGAAATTCTTGGTTCGCGATTTAAGCTTTAAGACATACACGATTAATGGAGAGGTTTCAACTTGAATCTGTTGCTGAAGAAGCCCGTGTTGAGAAAGATTCTTGGATAGATCAATATAATAGATTAGATAACCTTTACACATACTCCATTGATGAAATAGCTAATCTTACCAATGAGAATGACCAGCTAGTACAAAGGCAAAATATATTAAGTAGCGAAGTTACTCACTTCTCTTATTTGTTAACCCAAGATAACTTGGCGATAGAAACTTTATCAGATGAAAACAAGACCTTGTCTCAAGAAAAATGTAGTTTCTCAAGCAAGATGGTGATTTCCATGCAACATTTAAGTGTTCTTCAGAAAGTATGTGATAATCAAGATCAATCTCTTCGTTCATTGAGAGAGGAACTTAAAGAAGTAACTGAATCATCAATTGCTAAGAAGGATAAACTTATTCAGGGTAGGATAAATCTAAGTGTAAAGGCTAATCGACTCAATGAAAAATATTCCAAACTAAAAGAATCTTACTCCTTACTAGAAAAAGAAAATACCTATCTCCTCTCAAAAGAAGAAAATATAAAATCTCGCCTGAAGGGTATAGTTTGGGATAAATTTGATGATTCCATGAATAATTGGGAAAATTCTTGCTTGTCATTAATTCAAAACTTAACTTTGAAAAAAGAAGGTAGTCATTTTGACTGCCTCGATTGTTATTTTGCTTAAATTTTCTTTTATTTTGTTTCTTGCGAGACCTTCGCATGAATATTTTTCATGTTTACTTTTTTTTCTCGCAGAGTCGGAAAAAAGCCTTCAGTTTACCATTTCTGTGTTGACTGACAAACTATCCTCAGTTCGCAAAGAAAATGATTTGCTTACTGCTAATCTTGTCCAATCTTGCGATCGTGTAGAGAGGAAATATGACTACCTTGAATACTTCAAGAACATGGAGATTAGAAATTGCGATAGAGGTTTCCTTCTCAAAGTGCATCTTAGTGATGAATTTCTAGTGAACGACATTTTGATATCCAAGTTTCTTTCCCCTGTATCAGTCAAGCCTTTATAAGTAGATGATGACGAAATTCTTATTCCCATGGATAGTGATATAAATTATACAAGTGGTGAAGAAGATGCTTCTCAAGAAGATACAGTAGATAAAGAAAAATTCCCTTCTACAGAAGTAGCTACTGGCAATGAAGCAACCGTCAATGAGGAATTACATGAATAAGAAGCTCGAGCTGATCATGATAAGAATATTGGCGAAGCTAACAGTACTGGTAGATATAATGAAATTGGCGAAGCTAATACTGAAGCTTGAATTTTGTACTTATCTTCTTTTAGTTCTTTTTTCTTGCGAGTGATGTAACTTTATGCAATATTGGAATTCAATTATGCTTCTATTATTTTTAATACTTTACGAGAAAGATAATGGTATTTTATTTATCAATCCCCATACTTGCCCTTCATTATCTTTCTTGTAATGAACAAATATCTCCCGCATCTTAGAAAAATACAATAGTTAATGGGTAGGATTATTCTATTGGTCTTATTTCGCCTTCCTAGTTAAAGGTATTATTTTTCCAATTTTATTTCTGCGACAAAATCGCAGGCTGTCTTTACACTCGCATGTAGAGACCCATTGATCTTGCCTTATCTTTATTTTGTCAATTTACTGCGACAATATGACATGCCTAATATCCCTTGCGATTTCATACCCCCATGACATTGTCGTCTTGCGATGAAGTCGTATGATGTCTTTACACTTTCATGTAAAAACCCATTGATCTCATCTTAACTTTCTCTCTTGGATTTTTGCCTTTGTATAATTATTGCACAAATATGACAAGCCTAAATATTCTTGCGAACATAAAGCATTATGAATTTGCATCTTAAGACACTTATCATCTCCCTATTGGAGGGTGCCACCCTTATCTTCCCCCTGGTTTCCCTTTCAAGGAGGCGTACATCGGAAATACAAGACTAGATCCTCCCATCTGGTCTTAACAACAACCAGTTGCTTTCGCAGCCTCTTATCCATTTTTCTTATTGGCTTATGGTTACGAGACTGCACCCTAAGTGGGGTTTTCTTCATGCCGAGTGCATCATAGCCAAGATTCGCTCAAGAATGTCCAGGGTAGGTTCATCCATCCCGGACACTCTTGGCTCAACCGTGTACCTCGGCGCCTTGGTCACACTTTGCACTCATTAGGATAGACCCTTAGTCGTCCAACTATTAATATATATATAATTGGAAATCCAAGGTACCTCCCCTGGATGGGTTTTCAATAACCCCAATCTCCATGACTCAGGTTCCAGCAGCGGTATAACCTTTCCCTGATCCATGCAAAGATATTCCCCCTAACATGACATACTTTAGGTCTTACATTTTCCTCTTGCGATATTTTATTCGCGAACTAGGGTGTACACCATAAAGGTTCGCCTCGTTCTTATGTCTCTTTTGTGAATATCACATTTTCTCATTTTTTTAATGTAATCTTGAATAATCTCGTTGATAAACTCGCAGCTGTGATAAAAATTTCTTTTACTCATTTCTCTATTGTTTCATCATATATCATATCAACATCTAAATTTTTGCAGAATCTGTTACTGATAATATCTTTTTAAATGTAATATGTTCCATGGTATACCAAGTCTTTGACCAACATCTTTACCTTCTGGATCCATCAACTTGTATGCCCCTGTTCCAACTATCTCCTTAATGATATATGGTCCATCCCATTTTTTGCTAGTTTTCCACCACTTTCTCGCTGATAACCTGGTGTTTCTCGCAGCACTAAATCACCTGGTTGGAATTCACGTTTTTTGACATGTTTGTTATACTCGCGGGATAATCTTCGTTGATAGTTTTCCATATGTTGTAAAGACTTTTCTCTTTTATCTTTTAATTCATCAAGTTTACTTAGAATCATGCCAGCACTAAGATTCTTCTCCCGAGACTCTCTTTTTGTTGTAGGAATAACAACTTCTGTTGGTAGCACGGCTTCAACACCATATGTTAAACAGAAAGGTGACATCCCAGTTGCTTCTCTCCTAGTTGTGTTGTAGGCCCAAACTGAATTATATACTTGTTCTACGATTGTCTTATTTATTGCCTCAGCTTTCCCGTTTGCTTGTGGATATAAAGGAGTATATTTTCCACATTTTATCTTGAATGCATTAAGTAACATTTATATGTTCCTCCCTTCAAATTGTTTCCCATTGTCATATACCAATTGTGCTGGAATTCCAAATCTGCAAATGATATTCTCAAATATGAATGTAAATATGTCCTTGTCGCGAATATGCTATATTGCTTTTACTTATGCCCACTTTGTGAAGTAATCTGTCGCAACAATTAAGTATCTCTTCTACCCTGAACCTGGTAAAAATGGTCCCACAATATCTAAGCCCCACTTTCCAAAAGGCCATACACTTCTTGAAGATGATAATGGGGACCCTGGTGCATGTATATTCTTTCCGTGCCGCTGATAATCTTCACAGCGTCTTGATAATTGCTTCGCATCTTCATGCATATATGGCCAGTAATAGCCTTGCATTTTTGTTATGTAAGCCAAAGATCTTCCTCCGCTATGATTACAAGCATCTCTACTATGCAATATTTTTAACATTGTTTCCCCTTCTTCCCGTGTCAAAAATCTAAGTGATGGTCCATTAAAAGATTTTCTATATAATACTCCATCCCTTAATTCATAATTTGTTGCATGGCTTTTTAATTTGTGTGCCTCTAATATACTTCTTGGTGTTTTTACTCTCACCAAATATGCATGAAGTTCTGTTCTCCCATATGTGATATTTCCTCTTGGTTCTTATTCGCCACCTATTATCATTACATCTGCTTCTTCTTCTTCTTCTTCTTCTTCTTTATTGATTGAAGGTAAAGTAAGTGTTTGTATTTTTATGCATCTCGTAGCTGGGTCTGTCATCATGATGGATATGAAAGAAAAAGCATCTGCGAGTCTATTATATTTTCTTGATATATGTCTCCATTTTATTTTTGGGATTTTCGCAGACAATTCTTCAACAAGTTTTTTGTATTTCTTTAAAGATGGATCATTTGTTGTGTACTCTCCTTTTATCTGGAGAATAACCAATTGTGAATCACTAGTAATCCTAGCATTCTCCAACTTCATTTCTATGGCGAATTTTAGGGCATGTATCACAGCTTCATAATCCGTCTCATTATTAGTGGATGCGAATTCCAACCGAAATGAAAAAACCATTTTTTCCCCTTCTAGCGAAATAAAGATAACTCCAACTCCATTTCCTTCCCCGTTTGATGATCCATCCACCAATATTTACCACCTGTTGGGTTATGTTAATAGATCTTTTAGGTTTCTATGTCCATCATTTCTTCCACAGCTTCATCATCTTCCAGAGGAAACTCTGCTAAGAAATCCTCTACCACTTGTGACTTTGGCGAAGATAGAATCTCGTATTTGATTTCAAAGTATCCTACTTGTGCATTCCATCTCTCAATCCTGCCTGATATTTTTGAGTTTTTCATTGCTGATTTAATGGGCACCTTTGTTAATACTTTCACTTTATGTGCTTGAAAATAGATGCGAAGTTTAGATGTTGCATAAACCAATGCCAAAATTATCTTCTCAATTTTTGAGTAGTTTCTCTCTGCAGTATTAAATGTTTTGCTGATGTAATAAATTGGTTTTTCTATTCCTTCATCTATTCGCAGTAACACTGCGCTTAATGCATGCGAGGTTGTCGCAAGGTAGATCAATAATTCTTCTCCCGGCTCCGCTTTCTGTAAAATAGATATGTTCATTAAATGTTCTTTAATTCCTTGAAAAGCCTTTTCACATTCATTTGTCCACTTGAACTTGGTACCCTTCTTAAGTATGCTGAAGAAATGCTTGCATTTTTCTGATGATCGCGAGATAAACCTTCCTAGCGAGGCTAAGAGTTCATTTATCTTCTGCACATCTTTCACTATTGCTGGTGTTGGCATGTTGCGAATTGCTTGCACTTTATCCGGATCAACTTGTATTCCTTCTTTTGATACAATATATCCTAAATGTTTTCCTGATCCTACTCCAAAAATGCACTTTTCAGGATTCACCTTAATATTAAAGTGCCGCATTTGATCGAAAATATCATTCAAGTCTTGCACATGATTTTTAGCTTCTTTACTCTTTACTAACACATGTCATCTAAATATACCTCTAATGTTCTGTGTATCCACTACACCCCACACAAGAATACATAATACTCAAGACATAATTAAAGATCAAGAACAACACTTTTATTAATTGATTCTCCGAAACGTTACAAGAAATGACAGAAACTCAAAATACAACCGCTCTCTTAAGTTTTCTCTCTCCTCAAGACTTTCTTAACACTCCAAAATTGATCTCTCCCTTTCCTGAATCTATAGGTTCTCTTTATATAAGATATTTACATAGTGGATGACAGCTAAGCTTTCCTTTAATTTCGTATCTGATTCGCGATATGCTCGTAACTATATAAATCTTAATACTCGTAGAAGTTATTATGTTCGTGGGTTCATCACACTTTCCTCATGTTTATTGTCATCGTCATCTATTGTGTCATTCTTTAAGTAATTTTGTGACATTCGCAAAGTGTTGTTGAAGAACTCGCAGGAGTGTTGTTAATTTCGCAGGAGTATAACTGCTACGAGATTCTGATCCTACAGATCTCACCCATAACTAAGAGTTGCTATGACCCAAATTCGAAGACTTTAATAAACCAATCTGTATCACACAGAGAAGTCTAAGGTAATAGATAATTTCATGTCCCACGAATATACCTATGAGTTTTGTTCCGTCTTTTGATAAATCAAGGTGAACATGAACCAATTGATAAAACTAGACTTATATTTCCGAAGAACATCTTATCTTTATACTTCACCTCACAATAATCTTAATCGACTCAGCGAAAAAGATATTGTGGAATCACAAACGATGAGACGAAGATGTTTGTGACTACTTTTATATCTTGCCTAACGGAGATAGAAATATCAATCCAATTATTACAATTTTACTCTTACGATAGAAACAGTAAGATCAGATCACACAACTACGATAAAAGTAGTATCGGTCTGGACTCACAATCCCAATGAAATCTTTAAGTCGTTAGCCTGATTTAGAAGAAGAAACCAAAGTTTAAAGGAGAATCGACTCTATCTATGCAACTAGTATCACACGTAAGGTGTGGGGATTAGGTTTCCTAATTGCTAGAGTTCTCCCATATATAGTCTTTCAAATCAGGGTTTGCAATCAATGTTAGCTTAGTATCAAAGCATTCAATATTCACCGTTAGATGAAAACCTGATTAGATTCAAGATAATATTTATCAACCGTTAGATCAAAAACATAGATTGTTATACACACATGTAATACAAGTTTGTAGGCTTGTAAAAACCGTACCCAAACTTGTGCATTAGTTGGTTCAACAATAGTTAACCAAATGGTTAGCCATATGATAAATTTCATATCAACCATATTCTTCTTCACCATATAACTAGTTCAAATGACTCAAATGAACTAGTTAGAGAGTTATTCAATTGCTTAGATCTTTATGTACTACACAAAACAAAATTCAATCAAAAACGATTTGATTCACTCGAATCGGTTTATGAACTATATAACCACGTTTTGCAATAACATTCCTTAGTTTATAGAGATGAGTTCACAAACATCATTTTTAGACATAACCTACTCAAGTTCGCGGACTGGGTTCACGGACTCAAGTTCCCGGCTGGAGTTCACAAACTCCAACAGAAATTTTCGAGTCGAGAACTTCCACCAGTTCTCGTATTGGGTTCGCAGACTGAATCTCACACACTTCTTCGGTTCTATTAATCAACAAAGTTCACAAACTTTGGTTCAAGGAATAAGGACTTATACACATATGTGTTTCCACAACAATGCTTATATCCTCCATTGGTTATATTGTCTAAACTCTTATTTCAATTATTGAAAAATTCTCATAGGATGTTATATAGTTGTTATTCACAAATCATTTTTCGTCAGAGCAATTTTCAAAGTGATTGAAACTTAACATGACTTTTGTCACTAGGTAAAGATGAACTTGGCTAAAGAAAAAGCTTTACCAACATATATTTCGATAAATAGATAGGCGAGATATACTCATCTCCAAATACCAAATGTGTATAATCTTAGTCTATATAGTAATACGACTTTTATGTCAAGATAGGAGATAGAGTATACTTTTGAGTGATAGATAAGTTCAAATCTCCACATATATTTTAGTCGATGAAGATCCACCAGTTCCTTGAGTAGTCCTTCGTCTTTTATGATGATTGTCATGGAGTTCTTGAGCTCAACTACACTTTCTATTCTAGTCCGAGACCTTAGGTATAGTAGACTAGAAATCAAGACTTATAGTTTTGATCACTAACATTGACAAACATGCTTGAGATAGAAATGCATGCGAGTTTGATCGAGTAATGCTCTAACAGTTTCAGTGCTGTGAAGATGACGCAGTTGATATATATGCAACCGAGAAAGAACCAGGTGAATAGAGAAGTTGGTCGATTTGTTGGTGCGGGTACTGAATGATGCTGAGATTATAGGGAAGTGTGTTTGGTGTTGGTTGTAGGACCAGAATATCGCCACAACGACATTCTCGCGATGGAAACGATACTTCTGCGAGAAATCCAAACATTTCTACAAGTATTTAACAACACTTTGACGAGAACGTCTCAAGATTCTTCAACGACATTTGGCGAGTTTCACAAAAGAGTAATATAACAGTTAATGACTGAAGATATATAAAGAATAAGTCTGCTTCACTATGGTTACAAAGTTGGCGATGGTGAAGACTAAAGTTATGGAGATGAGATCGCAGAGTAGATCCGAATTAAGGGGAAATCTTAGTTGTCTTCCATTATGTATTTTCCTATATAAAGGGTTCGACTAAATCCAGAAAATGATGATGTACTTTTGAGAGTTGAGAGAGTTTATGGAGGAGTGAGAAACTCCAGAAAGAAAAGTTGTATTTCTGAGTTTTGATATTTCTTATAAATCTTCTTGAAAGTGAATTAATAAAAGTGTTGTTGTTCATTCTCGATTATGACTTAATTTTCATAGATTCTTGACAAGGGTGTAGTATGGGAAATCCTGCAACTACATTGGTATTACAGGGAGCAGTTGTGGTTAGGAAATGCAATTAGAACCAGTGGTGGAGGAAGATTGGTATTTAGGTCTTTGGGTTGAACTGACTCAAGGTGGTATAAGGAATGGCGAAATTGTCTTTGTGCTGGAGTCGAGTATGGAGAATGAGTTTATGTTGATGTTGTTGTTGTTGGCTAAGCAAGGAATGAAATGAGATGGGAGTTGTCTGAGGTTGTAGGGAAGAGAATCACTAGTACAAACAGACCCTTTTTCCACGCCACTATCACTTTCTTCATTTTCACTATCACTTTCTGTTGCACTGTGAGTTTTCCCCCATGAAAACTTTCACTCTCCTAGTCGTTGAAGCTTCTTCATGTGTCGACGTGCATCTTTGGCATCCAACTTTCTCATCCACAACTGAAAATCCTCATCATTTTCAACCCTTAATCATTTAAATTCTTCTCGCTCCTCTTGCTATTTCTTCCTTATCTTCTCCTGATTTAGGAAAGGAATCAACCTTTCAATATAAGAGCTTGATAAAATCCCAAATGTCAACTTTTCACGTACCATTGCTTTTGAATTGGGTGGTGGCTAGGTGTGATTTCCATTTGCTGAACTACTAGAATTCTCTGCCATTATCTATTTTCTTAATCTCTATTTCTCTGATTTCTTCTTTTGGTATAATAATATGTTTATCCCCCTTCCTTGTTTAATTAATGGTAGTAGCTTATCCATAAATGGTCTTTTATAGAGATTGGTAAAGTGTTTGTCGCTTGGCTATTAACTCCTTTTTAATGCCATGCGCACCGTCATTACTCTGCTAAACGTACCCTATTTCCAAAGCCTAAATCTAGTCGCTTAATTCATTAGATTTTACTCCAATTAAGAGGTGCATTGTTGGGTCAACCTTTTGGTTTTATGAATTCGTAGAAGACAAGTCTATCATATGTGTTATTTATAGACATTCATATGCAGGTTAACTTGGCAGAGCATCTTGGACTAGTTTTTGATTTTGTCTTCTTGTTTGATGTTGAATCCATCAAAACACTTGCACAAGAACCAAAATATATTAATGGATTCATGCAGCAAATAAGAAACAACAACAAAACCAAGTCCAAGCATTAGTGCCACTGTTTAGGATTAAAGGGGTGAAAGAGTAGTAAAGGAGGAGGAAATGGAAATATAGGTTTGGGGTAAAAGGGATGAATGAGTTGCAGAGAATGAGGAGGATGAGGAAGAATTTCTTCTTTGTGAGTTACGGAGCATCAAATGATTCATCTACAGATTGTAACTATCCTTTGGTTCCTATGGAATAGCATAAATAGGTTATTGTAACTAAACTTAAACAACTATAGATTTGCAGCTTGGCCGGTGGATTGATTCGTCTTGACCTACCTCCTTCGCATTGAGACCATGCGTTCGAATTTGGGTGCTTTTTTATTTATTTTTTGAAAGTCAGTTAATGACTGTTGGGCTGGAGAAGAAAACGACCCTCAATAGAGTTGGGACAGTGTTGTCACAGTTACATCCTATTTCATGTACCCGATAATAAACAGAACTGGCGTGTCTATAAAATGCACACTATGGACACACATACTAGTGTGTCCAATAAACCAAACTTTTTATCCACGCAATACAACCAGTGTGGCTATAAAATGCACACTATGGACACACATACTAGTGTGTCCAATAAACCAAACTTTTTAGCCACGCAACAAAACCGGAGTGGCTATTAAATGCCCACTATGGACACGCATACTAGCGTGTCCAAAAAACCGAATTTTTTAGCCACGCATCAAAACCAGTGTGGCTATTAAATGGCCACTATGTACACGCATACTAGCGTGACCAATAAACCAAACTTTTCAACGTCTCAAGTGGCGTGACTATTTAAACTAACTTTTTAACCACGCCTCAAGTGGCGTGACTATTTTTATGGACACACCACAACTAGTTCACGTGGCCATAGATTGGTCTATAAACACGACCAATCAAAAATTAAAAGTTAACATGACTGAATGGTTGATATTTGGACACACTACTATCCATGGCGTGGCTTAAAGCACTTATATTAACACGCCCATAGAAAATAGCATGTCTATGGGGTAGAATTCTACCCTATAGACATGCCAAAACCAGAAAGGTGTGACATAAAAATTTATATCTGGCGTGGTTAAAGGCCATTTCTGTACTAGTGAAGTTGGTGTTGGTGCAGAAGTTAGTTATGGAGATTGCGGATGTGTTTAGTCTATGCATTATATGGAAGTAGGTTGTTGTGTTACTAAAGGCTGAGTTCTGGTGGCAATGGAACTGGTGTTTGAGTCTGCAATGGAAGTGGTAATATGAATGGTTAATGATTCAGAGAAGTTGCAGACAACAGTCATGCAAGGAGTGGCTTGGTATAAATTGAACTGAGATGTTGAGATGCTGGTGAGGTTGAGAGTTTGAGATATTAAAGTGCAGGTGGTCTAGTAGATGTGCGAGGAGAAGGTTCAGGCTATGTGTTGCTGTAAATGGTGATAAATTTTGCTTGAAATTAAGAAATCAAGGGAGTAATGATGCTGCAATATAGATGGAAGAGTTTAATGACAGATAGAGAAGCTGAAATGGTGGTGATGAACAGTGTGTATGAGCTGAGTCGATGAGATATTGAAGTTTTACTGCAGAGAATTAGTGCCATAGGTATTTGATGACTTAGATGAATGATAGGACAGGTGACTTGACAATACTGTGCTGGATAGTTTTAGTACTTACGGATGTTGTAGTGATTGAGATGTTTCCAAAAATCTCTGATGAATAGATGGAGGAAATGACTATGATGCCATTTGGGATAGTAGGTGGTCTATGAACTGAAATGGGTTTGTTATGCTGGTTTTGAGAAATCGCAAGTGAAGAGGCAATGAGTTTTACAGGGAATTAATAGCTGGTGATGGAGATAAATGGAAGTTGGTCTTGGTTTGGCATTGCAAACGAACTGAATTGCAGGTATGAAGTGCAGCTACAAATGTGCTTGTTCAAAGAAGCTACAAAGGATGAGCGGGATACATTGCAGGTGATGGCGCAATAAACGAATGTTGCAGTGGTGGAATGAAGCTGTTTTAAGGGAATGTGATATGGGATTTGAATGATGTTCGTAGCCAAGAATCAATTGTTTCCATGGGTACTGTAGTTGCAGGATATCCCACAACACACCCCTTATGATATTATGATAATATTTTCTAGATCTAAACTTATTTGATAATCAAAATAAAGATAAAAGTGCTAAAATTATAAATGGAGACACAAGGTTTTATACATGGTTCGATCAATATGATCTACATCCATGGTTCTTCACTATGATTTTTGGAATTACATAAATGTTACATTTAGAATCTCCATTAATGAGTATTTGGAACTCTAGATCTAGTTTTGGGGAAGAAGATGATAAAGAAAATAAAGTCTCTCTCTCTCCCTTACAAAAATGTGTCTCCTCTACAAAGTATATCCTCCCCTTTTTCTCTCTCATGATCTTCTCTTTATATATGTGTTTACATAGTGGATGACATCTCACATGTATTGGAGAACAGCTCATATTCCCTCTATTTTTGGATCCCTTGCTATGTTTTCTCAGGCTCTGCTACCTTCTCGCGAGCTTCACTATATTCTCGCAAGCTCTTGATAATTTCACGAGCTATGGAAATAAATTAATCTCACATGTTATGAAAATATGTTGTTGCGAGATTCTGCTCCTACATTTTGCCTATTTTTTCTTGAATATTGCTTGAAGAGCGATCTTTAAGAAAAAAACCGTTGTTGTAGCAGTCTTTGATCTTTTTTGATGAAGGAACGAGCGAAAGAATACCAAACATGAAAAGTACGTACTTGACTCTATTCTTTTGCAAAGTTACGAAGCTTTGAGAATTAATTAGAAGTATCATTCTGAAGTATACAAAGTATGAAGTATGAAGTATGAAGTATCCTTGAAGAAGGATAAGAAGTACTCAATCCTCGAAATATAAGAAATATCCGTCCTTGAATGCGAATAAGAAGTATGTGAGCGAATAAGAAGTATTGCGAAATTATACTCCATGTTCTATGCCTCATGTTGTGATGTAATGAAAATAAGAATTTAGATTATTATTCAACATTTCTTTTATCAAAAAATTTCATTTAATTGCAAGTTCAAATCGTTTTTCTTTGTTTTGATTTCCTTTGTATAACTTATTTCGTCTCATCCGATAAACATCTTTCATGGAAATGATCCTAATGAGGTCTTATGCAGCCTATTGATGGAAGGTCTTATTTTGCCTCCTACTAATCTCCATGTTAGATATCATTCTCATTTGAAACAAAACAAATATTCAAGAGAAATATATAAATTGATCTGCGAGATATTTTTCTCGGTTTCTTTTATAATTGTGAAATCTCTATAATTCTGCGATTGTATCGCGTTTTGTAAACCAAACCAAATAAAAAATATTTTATTTTCTATAAAAGTAAAATGTTCAAGGAAAGTGGTACTTAGATTTTGTGGCTTCTATTGTCAATTTCGCGGGAAAAATACATTGCATGAAGCATAAATGTTGCTTAGCAAAAACAGACGCGGGAGGCAAGAATTGAACCCGCGACCTACTACTTGCATATTCTCGCAACATACCAACTGTGCTAAACCTCTCATGCGAACATAATCAAGGACTTTGTGAAGTTAACCTCTTAGAAAGTATTCTTGATGTTTTTCTGCGAAGGGCAAAAATTATTTGCGAATGGGGAGATTCGAACCCGAGCACTACAACTAGCTCTGCGAAGTTTGACCAACTTTGCCACCTCTCATATGTAAAATTATCGCAAATTTGTTAAAGTTGACTTGATATTCGCTGGTAGCAACCCAAAATTATGTAAAATGTGCAAAAAATTCGCAGGAGGTGGGAATTGAACCTGAGTCCTTCTTCATGCATTGAATCACATGAACCATCTTTGCCAACCCTCCTTGGCAAAATTTCTATGCGAAATAATCATAAACTCTCTTCTATGCGAAATAATCAAAGGCCATGTGAAAAAATACGCATGTGTTGGGACTTGAACTCGCAACCATTAACTCATTAACTTCGCAGATCACCAACTTTGCTGCCTCTTGTTTGCGAAATAATGAAAAAACTTTGCGAAATTATTCATTTTTTCGCCCTCTGTAAAAAGAAGAAAACTATGCTCGCAGGCGAATTTGAACTTGCGACCACAAACACACATACTGTTCTCTGGACCAACTGTTCAAGAACCTCTCTGCGAAATTAACGCATAACTTTTTTCCTTATTCTTTTATTCGCCATTGAAAATGAGAAGAAAATAAAAAATATGTATCTCTGCGAATTCGAACCCGTGACCTATTTGTTGTTCGCTCAGCCTTGAACCATTTGTGTGAATTTCTGTTTGTGATAGAAACCGCAGTGTCTGCCTCTTATCTTTTCTTCGTACTTCCTTAATTTTTTTCACATTTACCTCTATTTCCTGTTGTTATTGGATTTCTACGAACTTCAACATCATTTGTCTTCTGAAGATGAATTTATTCTACTGAAATTTCATTTTTTTTCTGTGAGTTTTGGTTTTTTCTTCTGAATTTTGTAGATCTGTATAGTTGCAGGAAATCCTACAACTACACCCTCACAAGAATTGATAATCATCAACACATATTGAAGATTAAAAACAACACTTTTATTAATTTGATCTTAGAAAAGTTACAGAAGATAAAAGAAATCAAGAACACAACCGACTTACTAAGACTTTCTCTCTCCTCAAGACTTTCTCAACACTCTAAAAAGATCGATCCATACAAAAATATCTTAGTTCCCTTTATATAGGGTAGTTACATAGTGGATGACAACTCATATACATCTAAGCTTTCCTATTATTTCGGATCTGACTCCCGCGATCGCTACCGCAGAAACTATTCTGTAAGTTCATGCAGAACCGTCACACTTTCCTCATGTTTTCATTAACGTCATCTGTTACGTCACCAATGGGGCTGTTTTGTAACACTCGCAGAAGTGTTGTTTATTACTCTCGCAGAAGTGTCGTGAATATTGCGAGATGATTATAGTAACGATATTCTGATCCTACATCTTGCCTCTTCTCATGTCTTTTCTGCGAAGAAGATAAAAATCATGAGAACATAAATTTTTGAATATGAAATTTAGCGATTATTCATTTCTTCATATAGTTCTTGGAACTTGGTATAACCGTCTACACGTGTCGAATATTATTTTTTCACAGGTATCTATTTTATTATCTGGTTTCCTTTTCTTCGTTTATAAAAGGGTAAACCTAAGAATATAATCTTCTTCTTTCACTTCTTCGTATTCATCTTCTTCATCTATCCTTGCTATGTAAATACTCATCATCAACAATCTTCTTCCTTACCGGGTTTGTTTCTTCTGCTACTGCTTTCTTCTACATTCATATTCTTCCCCCATGGATTTTACAAGGTTAGTTTTTCTTTACTCTTGTTTTATTTAATTTTATTGGATCTATGATTTTATCTTCTAAGATTGACTTGATTGTTCTTCAGCCAAAACACTTCTGGGATTAAAATCACAGTTCCAAACCCTAACTCCAAAAGCTCGCAACAAGAATTCGCTGAAAAAAAAGAGGAATGCGAGTCACAAGGTAGTAAGAAACATCCACTCTCTTATTAACAATATTGTTGCCTCTGTTTCTTATCTAAATTGTTACTCGCAGGATGATGAGAACGTAACTAAGCCTCGCAAGAAATCTCGCAAGGTCAAGGATGTTGATCTGGATGTTGAGATTCCCTTCATACCTATTTCAAAATCTATTCCAACACCTTCTCAAGTAACCCCTTTTACACCCATCTGCGAAAATACTACAAATACTCCTCCTTCCGCTGAACCTTCTGTGAACAAGATTTGTGATACTACTGTGAAGTCCCTTCATCTTCTGCTCTTATCAACTCTGCATCAATTCCATCTACTACCTTTATCCAAATGATATTTTAACTATTAATGATCCAAATCTCCAACTTTCCATGATTCCTTCTTCATCTTCTCTATCTTTATCTAAAAAAGTTTTAGCAGGCGCAAATTTTACTTGTAAAGTTTTTTCTGATATTCTTGGTGATGCTAAACAGTCTTGCATTTATCCTATCAAACAAGGTATCTGCAAAATCTTAGGCAAATATTTTGGTCCTGATCGAATGGTTTCACAATCATCTCTAGAATGTGAACTTAAGGAATCCAAGAAAAATCTTCAAGCTAAAACTTCGGAGTGTGATGCTCTTCGCCATCATCTTCTCAATTCTGCGCTAGACTGCGAGAATCTTCGCAACAAAAATCAAGAACTAAGAGGTATTATTTTTTCTGCCTCTGTCTTGGACTTATCTTCATCATACTGTTATCCTTATATACTCAATCGTTTTTTAAATTGCATGTTCATATATTAAGCATTAAGTCTGCGACGATTAACGGAAAGATTTGACTTTGAATCTATCGTTGAAGAAGCTCGCGTTGAAAAAGAATGTTGGATGAACCAATGTAACCAATTAAATACCCTTCACACATACTCTTCTGATCAAATATATGATCTTACTAATGAGAATAACCAATTATCCCAAGAACAAAACCTTCTAAGTAGTAGAATTGCACAACTCTCTTATTTTTTAACCCAAGCTAACTTGAAGATAGAAACTTTGTCAGATGAGAATAAGACCTTATCTCAAGAAAAGCGCAACCTTTTGAAGACACTAGTGACCTCTTCGCAAAAACTAAATACTCTCGAGAAGGTGTGCCATGATCAAAATAAATCCCTGCGTTCACTGAAGAATGAACTTAAAGAAATAACTGAATCATCCGCCGTAGAGAAAAATAAACTTATCCAAGGTAGAATAATTCTAAGTGTAAAGGCAAGTCAACTCCAAAATCAATACTCTGAACTTGAAAAATCCCACTCTTTACTAGGAAGGAAAATGCTTATCTTCTGTCTAAGGAAGAAAATATAAAATCTCGTCTTAAAGGTATAGTTGGTGATGATTTTGACGATGCTATGAACCAATGGGAGAATTCTTGCTTAACACTTGTACAAAATTTGACTTCACAAAAAGAAGGTAGTCATTTTGACTACTTTAACTATCTTTCTTATTTTCTATTAAGCTTCTTTATAATATTTCTTGCGAATTTCAACCTGATTACTTTATCTTTCTCGCAGAGTCTGAGAAAAATCTTCACTCCGTCATTTCTGATCTTCAAGATAAATTAGTTGAGGCTCGTAAGAAAAATGGGCTGCTTGTTTCTAGTCATATCTGTTCTTGCGGTTGAACAGAAAGAAGATATAATTATCTGAAATACTTCAAGAATATGGAAATCAGAAATCGTGACAAAAAATTTCTTCGCAAGGTTCATCTCAGCGCTGAAGTTATTGTGAATAATGCTTTAGCAGAAAAGTCTCTTCCCCCAATTTCACTTGAACCTTTACAAGTAGATGATGATGAAATTCCTCGTCCTGCTGATGCTGATCATGAATATGAGAGTGAGGAAGAAGATATTTTTCAAGAAGACCCAACAGAGAAAGAACAACTCCTCTTGAAGAAACAATTACTCACAATGAAGTAATGACTAATGAGAAACCACCAGAAGAAGAAGAACAAGCTAATCGCAATGAAGAAATTATTGACGAAGAAAACAATTTGAATCAAGATGCTGAAGTTAACAAGAACACTGAAGCTTGAAATTTATTTTCTTGAATTATCTCTTCTTATGTTTCTTCACAAGTGATATTTTCATTCGCCTTCAGACCCAAATCACTTTTCTTCTAATACTTTGAAGAATTTTCAAGAAATATAATGATATTTTTCGTATTAATTCCTCTATTCGCCTCTTATTATCTTTCTTGAAATTATTAAATATCTCCCGCGGTCTGAAGATAAGAATAAAATTATTAGTTTGTAAAATTATTCCATTGGTCTTATTTTGCCTTCCTAGTTAAAGGTCTTATTTTGCCAATTGTGATTTCTCGCGACAAAATCGCAGGACATCTGTACATTCACATGTATAAACCTATTGATCTTATCTTATCAATATAATAATAATTATGACAATATGGTAGATCTAAGTTTTCTAGCGAGAACAAAGTTCCAAGATATTGCCATTTTGCGATGAAATCGCAGGACGTCCTTACATTTTCATGTAAAAACCCATTGATCTCACCTTATCTTTCTCTTAGGGCTTTTTTCCTATGTTATGCAACAATATGACATGCATGTATGATCTTGCGAGCATAACGTCCTATGACATTGCCATATTGTCCCACGGAAATATGACGGGTCTAGTGGTAGGATCGGAAAGATACCTACTATTGTGTATACTGCAAGTGCACAGTGTCGACAAGCAACACAGGGAAAGCACAGGTCGAACCACAGAGACTTGGAGAGTGTAAAAGTTGATTCTAAATCCTTACTTAGAACTGATTCAGAGAGTAACCAAAAGGGGTTTGCTTTTGTCGATACGACGAGATATTGGCAAAGACTTAAACAGAAAATAATATTGAATTAAAATACGCAATTAAATCAAGGTGTAAATACTGAGAATATGGATACTAGGGTATTCAAATCCACCACTAACTTATGATATGCATTTAACTTGTAATATTATTCTTGTCCTTACAGCAGATTCAAGTCTACCGTATATCTAAGGTGTTTCTCCAATGGATAATTTAATCACAACTAAAGTATTTCTCCAAAGCATTAACTGTCTAATTAAAGCACAACTAATCTGAGGATCAATATTTGGTTAAGCATGAGTTGTAGCATAATCAACATAGAGATATTCTAACTACAATGGATACATGGCATACATTGTGAGAGCAATATGTTGACAAACTTGGATTAAATTATAACTTTAAATAATTCTAAACTTTCAAGAACAATATACAAGATATGAATACATACCAATGAGTTACGGCTTCATTTAAACCCTAGCAAATGAAACTAGAACATGAAGAACATTACAACAAAACTGAAATTTGATAAACTAACATGAACAATCTATTCTTGGATGAGTTTTCAACACAACAACCCTCTCTATTTATACACAAAAATTCTCTCACACTTGGGATTCGAATTTTACTGTAGCAACCACTCAACAATTAAACAAAACATGTTTTCTTTAATTGATGGATGAAATGGAATACAATGGGGGTGAGGTGGATGTTTTGGAAAGAATCTAATGGGGGTGAGGTGGATGTTTTGGAAAAAATCCAATGGGGGTGAGGTGGAAATGGATTTGGGTCTTGGGTTTTGGATCATGGGTTGTTTAATCCCATGAATTTGTAAACAGGTTGCCACTGATGCGCGAGCGGGTTGCTACACTTCCAACTTTCTTCTCTTTTGTCTTCTCAATTCTTCCAAGCTTTATTTAGTACTTAAAAACACAAAATTAATTAATACAAATATTTATTCTTGAAAATGGTAAAAATGCAGAATTTGGGATAATATATGACTTTGAAACGCAAAAGATGAGTTAAGTGCCAATGAAAAGGTGTATGAATATGCAATATTTGGCACTCATCATCTAGATGTTCTTGAGAATCTAAAAAGTCCCGTGACATTGCTGTATTTTTTGACACTATTAGCTCCCTAATGGAGGGTGCCGCCCTTATCTTCCCCTCACGTTGCCTCTTCAAGGAGGGCACATCGGCCATACAAGTCTAGCTCCTCCCATCCGGTCTTATCAACAACCAATTATTTTTCGCAGCCTCTTATCCCTTATGTCTATATGGATTATGGTTACAAGAATGCACCCTAAGTGGAGTTTTCTTTAGGCCGAGTGTATCATAGCCAAGACTTTCCAAGAATGGCCAGGGTAGGTTCATCCATCCCGGGAACTCTTGACTCAACCTTGTACCTCGGCGCCTTGGTCATACTCTACACTCTTTAGAAGAGATCCTCAATCTTCCAACCAGGGTATAACCTTATATAGTTAGAAATACAAGGTACCTATCCTGGATAGGTTTTCTTTAACCCCAACATCTTCATAGCTCAGTTTCCATCATCGGTATAACCTTATACCTGAATCATGTTATTAGATACCCCCTTATATGACGTACTTTAGGTCATTGCCTCTTGCGAAATGGTATCCGTGAACTAGGGTGTACATCATAAAAGGTTCGTCCCATTCTTGTGTCTGTGGAGAAATTTTTATTTGTATATCTTGTGATAATATCGCATCTCTTGCGATAATATTGCATCTCTTGCGAATATCGCAATTGAATAATTTTTTGTAACGCAAAAAACTTTTCTTTGATCAACTTTTCTCGCTGAATGTATTACTGATAATATTTTTTTAGATATAATCTGTTCCATAGCCTACCAAGTCTCTGACCAACATCTCTACCCTCTGGATCCATCAACTTATATGCCCCTGTTCCAACTACTTCTTTAATGATATATGGTCCATCCCATTTTCTCGCTAACTTTCCTCCATTTTCTCGCTGATAATCTGGTGTTTCTCGCAAAACCAAATCACCTGGCTGGAATTCACGTATTTTAACACACTTGTTATATTCGCGAGCTAATCTGCGGTAGTAATTCTCCATGTGTTGCAACGCCTTTTCTCTCTTTTCTTCTAATTCATCAAGCTTGTTTAAAATCATGCCAGCGCTAAGATTCTTCTCCCAACCTTCTCTTTTTGTTGTAGTAATTGCAACTTCAGTTGGCAGTACTGCTTCAACACCATATGTTAAACAAAAAGGTGATACTCCAGTTTCCTCTCTCCTAGTTGTGTTATATGCCCAAACTGTGTTATGGACTTGTTCACACCATGTCCTATGATATCCCTCTAATTTATTCTTTAAAATATCTGTGATCGTCTTATTTGTTGCCTCAACTTGTCCATTGGCTTGTGGATACAAAGGAGTAGATTTGCCGCATTTTATTTTAAATACATTAAGTAACATTTCTATATTCTGTCCTTCAAACTGCTTTCCATTGTCATACACCAACTGTGCTGGAATTCCAAATCTGCAAATGATATTTTAAAATATGAACATAAATATATCTTTGTCGCGAATGTGTTGTACCGCTTTCACCTCTGCCCACTTTGTGAAGTAATCTGTTGCGACAATTAAGTATCTTTTCTGCCCTGATCCTGGTATAAATGGTCCTACAATATCCAAACCCCATTTTCCAAAAGGACAAACACTTGTTGAAGATGTCAATGTTTCCCGTGGTGCATGTATTCTCTTTCCAAACCGTTGCCAATCTTCACATCGTCTTGATAATTTCTTTGCATCTTCATGCATATATGGACAATAATAACCTTGCATTTTTGCTATATATGCCAAAGATCTTCCACCGATGTGATTACCAGCATCCCCATTATGTAACATTTTTAATACCTTTTCTCCTTCTTCCTGCGTCAAACATCTGAGAGAAGGTCCATTGAAAATTTTTTGATACAATATTCCATCTCGTAACTCATAATTTGTTGCACGACTTTTTAATTTGTGTGCTTCTAATCTATTTATTGGTGTTTCTCCTCTTGCTAAATATGCATGAATCTCTTCTCGCCAGTCCGCGATATTATTTCCCAGCTTATCGCCATTACCTTCTATTATCATCACATCTACTTCTTCTTCTTCATCTTTATTAATTGAGGGCGATATAAGTGTTTGTATCCTTATACACCTCACAGTTAGATCTGCCATCATACTTGATATAAACGCAAAAGCATCTGCGATCCTGTTATCTTTCCTTGATATATGCTTCCACCTGATTTTTGTAATTTTCGCAGATAATTATTCAATGAGCTTCTTGTATTTCTTTAAGGATGGATCATTCATTGTATATTCTCCTTTAATCTGTCGAATAACCAATTGTGAATCACTGGTAATCCTAGCATTCTCCAATTTCATCTCTATTGCGAACTTCAAAGAATGCACCACAGCTTCATATTCTGTTTCATTTTTAGTAGAGGTAAATTCTAACCGAAATGCAAAGGCTATTCTCGCTCCTTCTGGAGAGATAAAAATAACTCCAACTCCATTTCCTTATACATTTGATGATCCATCTACTAATATTTCCCATATGTTTGGTTCAGTTAGAAGATATTTTGGGTTTCCATGTTCTTCCTCTATATCCATCATCTCCTCTACAACTTCATCATCTTCCAAGGGAAATTCTGCTAGAAAATCTGCAACAACTTGAGACTTTGGCGAAGATAAGACTTAATATTGGATTTCAAAATGTCCTACTTGTGCATCCCATCTCTCTACTCTACATGACCTTTTTGAATTCTTCATCATCGACTCGGTTGGTACCTTTGTTAATACTTTTATTTTATGTGCTTGAAAATAAATACGAAGTTTGAAGGTTGCATATACTAATGCCAGAATTAATTTCTCAATCTTGGAGTAATTTTTCTCTGCGGGATTAAATATTTTGTTGATGTAGTAGATTGGTTTTTCTATTCCTACATCCACTCGCGGAAGTACTGCGCTTAATGCATGCAAAGTCGTCGCAAGATAAATCAATAACTCGTCTCCTGGTTCTGCCTTTTATAGGATAAATATGTTCGTTAAATGTTCTTTAATCCCTTGAAAATCCTTTTCACATTCATCCATCCACCTGAATTTAGCACCCTTCTTAAGTATATTAAAGAAATTCTTGCATTTATCTGAAGATCGCGAGATAAATCTTCCTAGTGAAGCTAATAGCCCATTTAACTTCTGTACATCTTTCACTGTTGCTGGAGTTGACATGTCGCGAACTGCCTGTACTTTATCCGGATCAACCTGTATTCCTTATTTTGACACAATGTATCCTTGAAATTTTCATGACGCCACACCAAAGGTACATTTCCCTGGGTTCACCTTGATGTTAAATTGTCTCATTTGATCAAAAATTTCTTTCAAATCTCGCACATGGTTTTTAGATTCCTTACTTTTAATCAACATGTCATCTATATACACCTCTAGTGTCTTGTGTATCCATTTTGCGAATACCTTCTCCACCATTCTCTGATATGTCGCTCCAGCATTTCGCAATCCAAATGGCATCTTTGTGTAGCAATATAACCCTCTTGGAGCAAAAAATACAGTGTGCTCTTGATCTTCTTCTGCGAGAGGGATCTGATTATAACCCTTATATCCATCTAATGAAGATATTCTATCATTTCCCGCAGCTGACTCAACCATCTGTGGAATATCTGGTAATGGAAAACTATCTTTGGGACATGCCTTCTTTAGATCAGTAAAATCTATACAAATCCTTATTCCTTTATTCTTCTTTGGTACTACCACCATATTCGTAATCCATTCTGGATATTTTGCTTGCCTAATAATTCTTGCGTCAAGCATTTTTTTTTTATTCTTATTCTATTTGAGAAAGGTAAGTTGTCACAATCTTTCTTATTCTTTGCTTAAATGGTCTGATATTCTTGTTAATTTCCAACCTATGACATGCAATTGATGGATCTATCCCAGGAATTTCATCCATATTCCACGCAAAGATATTTTTATATTCTCGCAAGAGATTCACAGTTTGTTCTTCTTCTTCATCATCCATCTTAGTTCCAATTTTCAGTATCTTAGGTTCTTCTTCACTTCCTACATTTACTTCCTTCGTTGGCTCTGCTGCGTTGTAACTGGATTCAGGTTCTCTCATTGGTGTCGGTGATTTTATGATATTCGCAGATTTATCTCCTTCTCGCGGAATTTCGCTGGGAATCCCTTTTCCTTCTTTTGCTCTGATCATATAAACTTTGAATTCTTCTTATTTCTTTGTTTCTTTTGCCACTCTCTTGCGAGATTTTCGCAGTTCAGCACGTCCTTCGTAAATTTTCACTTCAGCTTAATAATACAACCTTGCATAATGAATATATCCTCTAATTTCTCCTACTCCATTTGGCATGGGAAATTTGATACACTGATGTAATGTCGACACTACAGCCTAAATTGCGTGTATCCATGGTCTCCCTAGAAGCATATTATATAGTGATTCCACATCTACCACACATAGAGTTGTTTGCGCTTCTATTTCTCCAAGTGGGATCTGTACCATTATCTCACCTTTAGGTTTCGTTACAGACTTTCCAAAACCATGGATATGGTAATTTGAACTAGACATCTCTTAATATTTATATCCCATTCTCTTGAACGCATGATAGAACATTATATCAACTGAACTTCCAGAATCTACCAAAGCTCTATTTATAGCCCATTCTTCCGCAGACTTTATTGGTTTTCCATTTTTCTTTCGTATAACAGATACTGTGATTACCAAAGGAAATGTATGATTTAAATTTTCTTTTGGTATTTCTTCCGTTGTGAACGTGATCCTATGTTTTTCCCAATCTTTTAGAGGTGACATTTTCTCCACCGTTATAATTTTCTTCCCTTGAAAATCTCGCTTATGTATCCTTCCTTTGACATTTTCATGAAATTTGTTTACCATCATCTTAGTGATTACATTACACTCCAACTTTCTGCAATTATTTTTAGATATGATCATTTCTCTTTTAACTTCTTCTTCAATTTTGATGAATCACTGTAGATCTTGTAAAGAACTCTCTCACAATTTCTTCAAAAACTCCAACAATTTCAATTTTAATCTTCAAGTCCCTGTTTCTAGCGCCATTATGTAGTTGCAGGAAATCCTACAACTACACCCTCACAAGAATTGATAACCATCAACACATATTGAAGATTAATAACAACACTTTTATTAATTTGATCTTAGAAAAGTTACAGAAGATAAAAGAAATCAAGAACACAACCGACTTACTAAGACTTTCTCTCTCCTCAAGACTTTCTCGACACTCTAAAAAGATCGATCCATACAAAAATATCTTAGTTCCATTTATATAGGGTAGTTACATAGTAGATTACAACTCATATACAACTAAGCTTTCCTATTATTTCGGATCTGACTCCCGCGATCGCTACCGCAGAAACTATTATGTAAGTTCTCGAAGAAATTACTATCCTCGCAGAACCGTCACACTTTCCTCATGTTTTCATTAATGTCATCTGTTACGTCACCAACGGGGATGTTTTGTAACACTAGCAGAAGTGTTGTTTATTACTTTCGCAGAAGTGTCGTGAATATTGCGAGATGATTATAGTAGCGATATTCTGATCCTACAATCTGGTAAGATTTGTTGCCTCTAATGTTGAAAGAAGAAGGAAATTTCATTTTCTTTGAACTGTTGATGATGTTTGTTTCCTGAAAGTATAAGTTCTTCCTCAAAACTTTTAATTTCTCTCCTGAAACTTTAAGATCTAATGAAGACTAACTCCAACAGTAGCTATTTTGTTAAATTTTCTTGATCCAACAAGTTACAGGAAGGATAAATCCTTTACTCCTCCCTGTTTCTAGCGCTAAAATGTAGTTGCAGGAAATCCCACAACACACCCCTTATGATATTATGATAATATTTTCTAGATCTAAACTTATTTGATAATCAAAATAAAGATAAAAGTGCTAAAATTATAAATGGAGACACAAGGTTTTTTACATGGTTCGATCAATATGATCTACATCCATGGTTATTCACTATGATTTTTGGAATTAAATAAATGTTACATTTAGAATCTCCATTAATGAGTATTTGGAACTCTAGATCTAGTTTTTGGGAAGAAGATAAATAAAATGAAAGTCTCTCTCTCTCCCTTACAAAAATGTGTCTCCTCTACAAAGTATATCCTCCCCTTTTTCTCTCTCTTGCTCTTCTCTTTATATAGGTGTTTATATAGTGGATGACAACTCACATGTAGTGGAGTACAACTCATATTCCCCCTATTTTAGGATCCCTTGCTACTTTCTCTCAGGCTTTGCTACCTTCTCGCGAGATTCGCTACATTCTGGCGAGCTTAGCTAAATTATCACAAGCTCTTGATAATTTCGCAAGCTAGGGAAATGAATTAATCTCATATGTTATGAAAATATGTTATTGCAAGATTATGCTCCTATAGGTACTGTGGGTGTTGCAAGCAAGTAAAGATGGCATGGTTGATGTCGCAGCTGCATTTGCAAGTATATGAGAAGCAGCTGAAGCTGAGTTGAGCATTTAGATGTATGCTAGGAATTTTACAGGCAAAGACTAAAAATGGCCTGGAAATACTCAAATTACAGCCATGACTCGGTTGGATTCCGATTCAGACGAGTTCACTCAGCGATTTAGATGAGCTGACTAGATAACAGAGCCGTTACTTGACTGTTAAAGATGAAAGCGACTAAAAAAAAAACCGTAGGTTTGACTCAGCTAGCCGGCGATAGTTCGCAAGTAACCAGTTGTGCATATTCAGGTTAGATTCCGTCGATGATGTCAGCAATTCTGGCGAACAATTTTGGACAGAGATTTTAACATGGGTATTTTCCACGCATAGGCTTGGTGGTCTAATTGGAGATGGGTTTTGAGAAGACTGTAGTTGCAGAATAACCTACAACTACACCCTCAATAGAATTAGTAAAAACTCAAGAAGTTCTTGATGATGAATAACAATTTTCTTATTAATGTTCTCAATTGATCACAAAGAAGTATCTAAATGGAATTAGAATAGTTACAACTTTCTCTATTCTCTTTCCTAAAATATTTTCTAACACTCACCAAAAGAACCTCTCGAATTTTACATTTGAACTCCTATTTATAGTAAAACTTTACACAGCTGTACATGAGTTACGAAGTATCGCAACTCATACTCGTAAAATTACTCCATCCTCGCAAAACTTCGTATTTCTCCGCGTTTCTTCTATCATCGTAACATTTTATAATTCTTTTCTCCTTTATTTATTACGATACTCGTGAACTATTATCTTGCGATATTCATTACTTACATCTTACCTCTTCTCATGTCAATTCTTTGAAGAAGAAATGTCATGAGAATCCCTATTCTCGTAAATTTAGTGTAGTTATTACCACCTTTCAGATTCGCAACACGTCTTTTTTCTTTTCCCTTATCTTTCTGACACGTTTCTTCGTAAACGTTCTTTTCAACCTTTCACGCTTACTCGTATTAATGAATTTTTATCTTCATCAAACTCTCTTATAAATATTATCCTTTGTTTTTGCTTTTTATTCTCTTACTCATCTTCTTCACCGCTTTTGCCTCTGCAACCTCTTCTATTTTTCCTATTTTCCCTCTTATATTCAATGGCACCAAAGAAGAAAACTATTGAACAACTCAATGCGGAATTTGCTGATAGAGACCTTATTCTTTCTGAGATTGAAGGTTATGATAATAAGTCTTCTCTCTGTGTGAAGCTCTTTACCAACTATGTTTGGGATGATCAGAAATTTTTAATCTCACGAGGTCAAATCCTCGCAGGTCTTCCTCTTCCTCTTTATGATGTTAACTTTCCTTTATTCTACGAAATTATTTCCCACCCCAATTTTTTTTGTGCCATTTATCAATTGACTGGTGATTGCATTCGCCTCTTAGTTGAATTCGCAAATCGTGCTGCTTTTGGGAAATCTTTATATTCAACTGATCTTAGAAAACCTGGGTTTGAGAATATAGAAATTATTGCTGCGAATTATACAGTTGAGGGTTTCTTCAAAAATTACACACTAATTCCTGCAAGGAAAGAAGATAATCGTTGGGGTGTTCGTCTTCATCGTAAAGCTAATATCGCAGCAGATGATCTTCTCATGCACGATATTGATTATGCTTCAGGAAATAATAAGACACCTTGTCGTTCTAATGATGAAGATTGGTATAAGTACCCTTTAATGTTATCAGGTTCTTATATTACTGGGATAGTAGAACTTCCTGCGAATCTTCGTAACCACTATTATCAACCTTGGGTTTTTAGAAATGTATGTATTTCCACTTCCTTATCTTTTTGTTACCCTTTAATTTCAAATGAGGTAAGAAACACTCTTGTATTTTTCTAAACAATATATTGTTGCCTCTGTTTCTTATCCTTATTTGAATTTAGAGGTTCCACTTCTTCCTGAGATTGCTGCGAGTGAAAATAAAAGTTCCACTTCTTCTAAAAGGCTTACTGCGAGGCAACAAACTCTTCGTTCTGCGAAGGTCTCTCAAGCTTCTGATAGTCAAGATGATGCTCTTCGCAAAGGAAAAAGAAAACTTCAAGATATTGTTTACGAGAGAAAGAAAAAGAAGATACTCTCAACCAAATCCCATTCCAATGTAATTTCTTATGATAAGGACATTGAGGAAGATCTTGGTGATGAAGATAATAAATTTCCTGAGAAGGACTTTAGTTCTAATTTTGATACCCTTTCTGACAAAGGAGATGATGATGATGTTGATGAAGGTGGGAATGAAGATTATAGTATCCCAGAAACTTTTGCCTCAGCAATGGTTAGCATTTCTGAGGCTTTCCTCCATTCTTCTCGTGGATTAGGAAATTCTCCTACAGCGAATGCTCGCAAACTTATTGCGAAGGCTTGTAAAGTTCCTACTGTTATTGATAATAACTCCCTCAAAGGAATTTCAAGATCCGTCTCTCCTGCTTCATTATATGCTTTAGGCAGCATGGTAAGTTTCTTCTCTATTCCTTGTTTATTTCCTTATTTTATTGATTTCTAACCCCTTTTTTCTTGTTTAGGTTGGAAGAGTTAGTTGTGCAGCTGCTTCTGATTGGGAAAGACGTCATTCTATTCTTTGAGAAGAAAACTTTAAATCGTTGTAAGAAGTTAGAGGTTGAAAATTCAAGTCTCCGTCAGAAAATAGAAGATCTAAATATTGATAACGCAGAATTAATATCTCGTCACAAAGATAATTCACAATCTGCGAGCATCACAATTGATAATTCTTCTCTTCTTGAGGAGAATAATCAATTAAAGCTTGAAATTTCTTCTCTTCGTAATGATAAGAAGCAACTAGAAGGTAAATTCTTTGCGATGATAATTATTTTGGTTACTTTTCCTTCATAATTTGCTAACCAATTCCTTAATTTCTTTTCTTGCTGCATAAAATCTTGCAAAGATAAATAATAATCTGGAAACTCTCCTTGCTAATCGTAATAAGAAAATTTCTGACTTGAGATCTCAACTTCTAATTTCCCAGCATAACCATAGTTTATATGTCAAGTGTTTTCGAGCTAAGATGACTCGCAAGATTTGCGAAGATAATGAAATTCCTCTCAAGAAGTACCATACGCTCCTTTCTGAAGAAATTCTGAAGATACTCCATATCTGGAAATTTCGAAAGTGAAGTTGAAGATGATAGTGAAGTTGAAGAAGAAGATCATTTTGATGGGAACAGATCGCCTAAAGAATAACTTCATTCTTTTTTTTTCTTTTGTATATCTGTTCTGTAACTTTTCCATACAACACTTTCTTCTTGATTATGCTTTTAATCAATCCAACAATTTATTTTTCAAGCATAATTTGAATTAATCTTTCTTTGATGTTTATTTCCCTTATTCGCATAACTTGATCATATGGAGAGAAATAATATATCTTAAAGACTTAGCTTAGTATTCCCTTTACCCTTATTATTTCTCTTCAAATGATCAACTACCGCTGGAAGTATTAGAATATCCTTCTGAATTTATCTTACGAATTTTCTTCTTATTGTGATTATGAATAAAAAATCCTCCCTTCAAAGTATAAGAAATATAAGCCTTTTGCTTTTTACGGAATGTTGCGAAGTAAATAATAAATCTCCCCTTGAAGTATAGAAAGTATGAAGTATACAAAATATGAAATACCCTTAAGAAGTATAAGAAGTATTAGAAGCATTCAATTTATGAAGAATTGCCCAATATATGAAGAAGTATAAAAATTATTACTCATTGTATGAAGAAGTATAATAAGTACTTAACCTTCGCAAAATTAAATATCCGTTGAAGAAGTATAATAAATATGAGATATTCTTGAAGAATTATAAGAAGTATTCAACTTTTTGGGGAAGTATTCAATATATGGAGAAGTATAAGAAGTATGTAATTTTCGTAAATTTTTACGAATATGAACTTATATGTATTTGATTGTTATCAAAATCACATCTTTTGTTAAGTCTTCATTAAAATTCTTCAATGATGTTGTGTTTTTTGATAGGTCTTCTTGTAAAAATTCTTCAATGATATTGACAAAGTTGTCTTCTTTTCAAAATTTCTTGATGTATATTCTTGTATAATTTCTTCAGTGATATTGATGCAATAAATTTCATTAATTTATGTGGTCTTATCATGCCTTCCTAAGTAAAGGTCTTACTTTGCCACCTCTTTTGTATTAATTATTTGCGATAATATGACAAGTCTGAACATTCTTGCGAACATACAACCTCGTGACATTATCGTCTTGCGATGAAATCGCAGGACGTTCTTACACTTTCATGCAAAAACCCATTGATCTCATCTTAACTTCTTTGTATAGTATTTTAGCCTCTTCAGGAATTGTTGCGACAATATGACAGGCCTAAATATTCTTGCGAACATAAAGCCCCATGACATTGCCGTCTTGCGATGAAATCGCAGGACGTCTCTACACTTTCATGTAGCGACCCATTGATCTCATCTTAACTTTATTATGTTCTGCGAGTTCTTTATTCTTTTCTTTCTTTCTTTTCTCTTTTTTTTTTTTTTTTTTTTTTTTTTTAGAAGGCTCAGTAAGAACTTCATTTGTTGCACAAATATGACAAGCCTTTATGTTTTCGCAAACAAGAAGCCTCGTGACATTTGCGTCTTATAGCACTTATCAGCTCCCTAATGGAGGGTGTTGCCCTTTATCTTCCCCCTGATTGCCCCTTCAAGGAAGCGTACATCGACCATACAAGGTTATCTCTTCCCATCCGGTTCTGCCAACAACCAACTTTTTGAACCTCTTATCCTTTTTTCCTATAGGGCTTATAGTTACGAGGTTGCACCCTATGGGGTATCTTTGGGCCAAGTGCATCATTTGCCAAGACTTGTCAAAAATGGAAGATGTGGTTCAACCTCACCCGGCACTCTTGACTCAACCGTGTACCTCGGCGCCTTGATCGTTTTCTGCACTTCTTGGGAAAGACAGTATGCCTTAGTCGCCCAGCCTAAATCTTCTTACACCGCATTTTATATTGCGTAATGTCGTTAGATTAGGTGAGAATCCAAGGTGTCTAACCCGGATAGGTACCCCATTATTGGGTTGTACCCCAAAATTTTTACCATGTACTAAGGGCCCTTGGTGGTGTTCCGGTTACCCTTAGCCACGTTATAGGTACCCCCTTAAATGACGTACTTTAGGACTTTGCCTCTTACGAATTATAGCTTCGCGAACTAGGGTGTACGCCACAAAGGTTTGCCTGTATAAAATTTTCTGCGGCTCTCTTTCTTTTTTGGAGGCTGATCACAGATTGCGGTCTTTTATTCGCAAATTAATGAAATTTTAATCGGAATATAAATTTTGAAAATTTGTAACTTTTCCCAATTTCCTGCGAGCAAACAATATTCATAAAATTTTATCACGAAATAAAAATTTTGTTTTGCCACATACCTCATTTTTACGAGCAAACATACTGATAACCTTCTTTTTTCCTCGCAAATCACAATCCCTTATTATCATCGTAAATTTCTTGTATTATTATCATCGTAACTTTATTCTCTTTTTCCTTAATCTTCTGCCATTAAATTTTCACTTCTTTTCACAACCTTTGCTCTTTTTCTCCAATTTTCCTTCTCAGCAGTTTTTCCTTCGCAAACTTCTACTTCTGTATCGTAACATTTCTTTCCCTCAGCCCAATCACCCTTGATAATTCCAATACCCTTCATATGAGGGAATTTTATGCACTGATGTAGAGTGGAAGCTACGCCTAGAATTCCGTGAAGCCATGGCCTTCCTATCAAAGCATTATATGGTGATTCAACATCAACAACACAAAACATGATTTCAGTTCGCATTCCACTTAATGGAATTCGCATGCTCACTTCTCCTTTGGGCTTGTTGGCAGTTCCATTAAAACCATAAATTCTGTAAGTAGAAGGTATTAAATATGCATCTTTTACCCCCATAGTTTTGTAAGAAGAATAGAAGAGGATATTGACAGAACTTCCCATATCAATCAAAATCCTATTAAGACCAATTGACTCTTCCTCCATATCATCTTCATTCTCCTCCATATTCATGTAGATTTCCAGTCTTACCACCAATGGATTATCATGTACTTCACAACCTTCTGGAATTTCAGTGGCTTCAAAAGAAATTTCACGTTTCTGCCAATCTTCAAGTCGTGAAATCTTTGCGATGTTCATTACTTCCTTTCCTTCACCATCCCTCGCATATACCCTACTTAACACATTATCATGAAAATCCTCTATGGTTTTATATGAATGAACAATGGAATTACAGAAAACATTCCTTGCTTTTGACCCCACTTCTATATGTAGGATTTCTTCTCCCTTTTCTTTTGTCGTGTTCTCCCTGCGAGTTATGGCTGGAGCCTGTGGTAATTGTTGCGACTGTGTTTGCTTAAGTAAAAATTGATTTAGTTTTCCTTGATCAATCATTCGCAAAATTATCCTCTTGATATTATGGCAATTATTTGTAGAATGTCCATGAAAATGATGATATGAACAAAATTCATGACTTCTTGGACCCATTGGTGGTTCCTTTCCCATATTCCATGGAGTTGGTACATTCTCTACCAGGATAATTGCTTGCCATATCTTTTCTATACTTGTATTCAAAGGTGGCAATTTTATCTCTTCCCTTACCATTCTTTGACCTCCTTGACCGTTGTTATAATTTTGTCTCTGGTTTCCTTGTCCAAAATAATTTTGCCTTTGTCCACCATAATTTTCTTGTTGTTGATCTAATCTTGGAATTTGGTTATTTCCTATCCGATTATAGAAATTCTTCTCTCTATCATATTCTTCTTGATCTCTACTGCCCATTGCTACCATCTTTGGCTGGTTATCATTGATTTTCTTCTCTTCTGAAATTTGCGAAGAAGTTTGTGAGGATGTTTGCGAAGTACCTGCTACTACATTGATTATTTTGGGAAGTAAATTTGCTCCTCCCTCTTGATTGTTAGTGTTTGTTCTTTGGATATGACTCCATATTGTTTTGCTTTTCTTCTAGTGTAATGTATTCTTCTTGCAATTCTCGTAATTCTGTCATCATTATGGAATTCTTTCTTCTGAAGATTTGAACATATAATTGTTCAGTTGCGAACATCGCATTTATGAAGGACAAAATCAAGTATCTCTCATCTACACGCCCTGCCATATCACTGCACATAGTCTTCCATCGTCTTACCAAATGCTTCAAACTTTCACCCACTCTTTGTTTTAAACCAAATACATCTTCAATACCAAGCCGTGAAGAGTGATTTGTGATATATGCTCCAAGGAAAATTGCTTGCAAATGATTAAATGACGTAATAGTGTTCTTAGGGAGTCCTTCGAACCACTTTAGAGCTTCCCCTGTTAAACTTGATGCGAAGTACTTGCATAACACAGCATCATGATTCTCCCATTGTAACATGCATCTTATGTATGCTTTAATGTGTTGAATAGCACATGAAGTCCCATCAAAAATACTGGTAAGTGTGGGAAAATTACATTTTGGTGGAATTCCTCCCAACTGTACTTCTCTAGCAAATGGAGTCCTCGCATCTTCTTCTATTGCTTCATCTAATTGCCTCCTATATCCTCCTCTTCTATTGTTTATCATCCCTCTCATTTCTGCTAATTCTCGAAAGATTCGTGCATTTGCCTCAGAATTCTCATCCATTGGTCTTTTTAATGCAGCTTCTCTTCTTCTACGTTCTTGCGCTTCCTCCCCTGCGATCCTTCGCATTCTATCATATTCTTCATTAATGTTTTCATTCGCATAATTCTGCAAATATCTTCTTTCTAAATTATCATAATTGTTCAGTTGTAAAGCATCTTGGAATTCTTGTTCTTCCCTTTCTATTCTTCTCATTCTTCTCATGCGAATATCAGGAATTTCTTCTTCTTCATTTCTCCTTCTTCTGTGACTTATTTCTTCTTGATTTACTTGTACTCTGATTCGAGAATTTGGTTCATTCCTTTCCACTTCTGTTTGTTGATTTACAATTCTTCTCTTAATTCTTTCATACTCAACATTTTGTTTGTTACGAACTTCTTCATGTCTTCTTACTCCATTCTCGTGATTGTTTTGATGTATTACTTGTTGTCTCTCAGTTCCTTCCATAAGTTGTTGTTCTTCCTCTAGATTCTGATTGTTTTCTTTATGATTTGGTCTTGTTCGTAAATTCTCCATATTTTGTTCGCGGTTTGGTATTAAAATGAAACGATTTTCTTGATTTCTATCACCTTGATTCTGCGTTTGTTCTTGCATATCATTTTCATTATTGATTATCGGTGAATTTTGTCCTTCTCTTTCTATTCTAACATTTGATCTTGCAACACTTTGAGATTTCCTCCTTTGTAACATCTCATTTTCCATTCTCAATTCTTGATTTTGTCTTGTCAATTTGGCACGTTCTTCATCTTCGATCATTCGTTCTTTTTGGATTCCTTGTCTCAATGTTTCTAGCATCTCCCTTTCTCTTTCAAGAATTGTTCCTCCCATCAACCTTCCATTTTCTCTGATTTGTGGTTCTCTATCTTCTTCTTCTGGTGTATTAGTTCTCCAAGTGTGTATACTTACTTGATCATGATCTTCTACTTGTTGAGCTTGATTTCTTCGATTACTCCTTCTTCTACTAGGTTCTCCTGTTATATTTGCTTCTCCTCCTGCTAATCTTACATTTCTTCTTACTTCAGTTAATGGTTCTGATGTGTTTCTTCTTCTTGTCATTTTTTCTGGTACAGGAATTCTTTCTCTCCCTGTTTCTAGCGCCAATTATGTAGTTGCAGAATAACCTACAACTACACCCTCAATAGAATTAGTAAAAACTCAAGAAGTTCTTGATGATGAATAACAATTTTCTTATTAATGTTCTCAATTGATCACAAAGAAGTATCTAAATGGAATTAGAATAGTTACAACTTTCTCTATTCTCTTTCCTAAAATATTTTCTAACACTCACCAAAAGAACCTCTCGAATTTTACATTTGAACTCCTATTTATAGTAAAACTTTACACAGTTGTACATGAGTTACGAAGTATCGCAACTCATACTCGCAAAATTACTCCATCCTCGCAAAACTTCGTATTTCTCCGCGTTTCTTCTATCATCGTAACATTTTATAATTATTTTCTCCTTTATTTATTACGATACTCGTGAACTATTATCTTGCGATATTCAGTGCTTACAAAGACTTAACCTAACTAAATAAAGAGTATCCTTTTGAATAGGAGAAGCATATAAATAAAAAAGTCTTTCTCAAACCTAGATATCTCCATTAGGGAGACTCCTACTTGTTTTCAAGGGTTTGCATGATAGTTTTATTCTCCAAATTTTATGATGAACTCCATAAATCGCTATGAATTTTGGAAAACAAGATATGAATTTTATGAATTAGTTTTCTCTCCATATTATCATTTGATTTCTACTAATTATAATAATTGCATGATTGATGTATTGCAATATGATTGAATGTTTGTTTAGTTAAGTCTAGAATTGATTGAACTTACATCCATATCTATAGTTAATTTATGGTTCATCACCGAGTGATAACTGATGCTTGTCGTAACTACAAAAAATTATTAATATTTTTCTACCTAATTGTGTAGATTTCTTATTTTAGGATGAAGCTCAATTATCTTTGGAACGGAAGCAGGTTAGTTTCAGATCTGAAGTCTGTAGATTGCAATTTTGCAGATCTGTAAGAGTGGGTATTTCAAAAGTGAAACCTTTGAGATGCTTATGCTTAAGTGACAAATTTCGTTGAAAATACTCTTTATAGTCTTATTATTCCTGTAATCTGCATCTTCCACATCTAATAACTGTGGTTTGTATTTATGATGCAGAGTCGTCGAATATGCATTGGTATCAGGTGTTTCATTCAGATTAAAAATATGTTTCTCTTATTGAAATCTAGGTTGTCCATTGACGCAAAAAAATGTATCTTATACACTCACTATTCTTCTGAAACCAAGTTAGAATCTTTGTAAAATCTAGAGAAAACCAAGTTGTTCCCTTCTTTTTCTTTCATGTGTGATTGAAACGTCATCATCAATATAAGTGGTGCACAATGTGATTGGCTTGATACTTTGATTGCTTGAATGATTGAGTCAGGGTCATGGGGTATTTGCAGGATAAAATGGAATGGGATGGAGGTTTTTGACCAGGTCAATAAAGACCGACTTTTTTTTTTTGTAGCCAAAATTTAGCAACAACCGACTGTTGTTGCGAAATTTCAATAGGAAAACAAAATTCAGTCTCCGTTGACTAAGTCAAGAACTTTAGCAACATCAGTAAAATTTTGCAATAATTATTTACTGTTACTATTTTTTTATTATGACTAATTGGTCCAGTATTCATTGACTTAGACAAGATTTTGCAACTGTTTGTTAGCTTTTGCGACTCAAATGCGTCGCAATATTTCAAAGTTGTTTCCAAAACAGTTGCGACAAGAAATTCGCACAACTACATTTCTATTGCGAATATTTGTCATAACATGTTTCGCAATAGCTGTCGACAGTTGCAAGCCTGATTTGCAACAACGAAACGTATTTTCTATTGTACATTTCTGGTGTAGTGTTAATGAGTTGACGATAAAAGCCTGCATTCCCTAAGAATGGCCTAATATCTCTTACGGTTTTTGGGACCTGTAAATTCTTAATAAGGTCAACGTTGGCTTTATCTACCTCTATACCCTTCGAAGATACGATATGCTCTAAAACAATTTCTGAACGAACCATGAAATTACATTTTTCCAAATTAAACACTAAATTCTTTTTCTTACACTCAACAATAATAACAAATGATGCAAGCATTCATCGAAAGATGAACCAAACACTGAAAATTTATCCATAATGACCTATAAAAATGTTCTACCATGTCAGAAAATATGTTCATCAAACAACGCTGAAAAGTCGCAGGGGCATTTCACAACCCGAAAGGCATGAGTCTATACGCAAAAGTACCAAAGGGGCAGGTAAAAGTGGTCGTTTCTTGGTCATTTGGGGAAATTACAATCTGATTATATCCAGAATAGTCATCTAAGAAGCAATAGTGGCTATGTCCGGATAATCGTTCTAGCATCTGATCGATGAAGGGAAGGGGAAAGTGGTCCTTCCTAGTGACCTTGTTCGATCTAAAATTCGATACAGACATGTCATCCTATGGTCACTCGGGTTGGGATTAACTCATTATTCCCATTATAGACTATAATGAAAAAGCGGGGGTATAAAAACCACACCCAATAATTCTTTCGGAAATCTGTATGGACTAAACTCCGATATAATTCCAAGAGAATCAACTAGACAGTCATACTCATTCAGGGAAAGTTATCAAAGAGTTATGTATCTTCTCAAATCAATCAAAAAATTAGCAAGATGGAAACCGTGAAATGATTGGCATGAGAATCACCTGGACGGTACCAAAGACCAATATCCAAGTTTCAATCAATTTTTATCCAATAAACAAGGTCGGATTTCTCAATTGATTAAACTATGCACAACCTGTGATATTTCAGTCATATAAAATATAATGCGGAAAAGAAATAACACAAACACCAGAAATTTTGCTAACGAGGACACCGCAAATGCAGAAAAACCTCGGGACCTATTCCAGATTAAACACCATACTATATTAAGCCGCTACTGACTCTAGCCTACTAAAAATTAACTTTGGACTGGTCAATACAACCGATATGAAAATGTTCATATATATATTTGGGTAATGAATCCAAAACATATTTATAAGATCCCAGATTTTTCAAGAACTAAATAGTCATGGTTCATAAATAGAAAAATCTTATGTGGAATCTTATGCATTTTCAAGATAAAACATGTCACATAGAATATTGTATCATTGTTATTAAACTTATTAGTAATGAATACCATGAGATACAATTCTATGATTTTAAATGGATTATGTAAGTCAACAGAGTCATGCATAGTGATAATCCATATCCCTAACAAATATAGGAACAAGAGTATTATATACTTCATTCATCTATTCCACCACGAGTCTTTAAAGTAGTCAAATCCTTCCATTACGTCAATTGAATCAAACATTAGATTCAGTTCTTATAGGTTGGATCGCACTAAATACAAATTGTTAAATATTTTCGTGTTTGCATGATCTGATACCAATTGAAAAGACGAGGGTACCCAAACACACCATAATATTTTTGTTTCAACCTATAAGTACTCTACCGAATGTGCTCATCTATGGACAAAGTCGAGATAATACAACAATTGGGATTCGTGTGATTGTCTTTTGGATACGATATTGAGACGATACAACAAAAATATAACCTGTTGTTTGAGGGTAAAAACTGGTTCTGCTGTTTTTGGTAAATTTGGGTGTGTTGATGAGAAAGAAATTCTAACCCTAAATAACGCACTGCACAGAAGTACTTTTAGAATCGAGAGATCAATTTATAAGACTCTGGCCTAAACCAAGAAATATTCGTTCCAGACTCAATTCGATTACAAAGTGAAGGAAATAGGGTTGATCTTAGAGAGGGAAGTGAAAAAGGTGTTTGAGATCAGAATATTGAATTATGAAGGTTTGCCTATTTATGACTTATATCAGAATGTGGAACTGGCTTGCGTAATGTAAGCTATCAGTTCTGAGTATTTTCTGGATACTATGTTAACAACACTTGCTCCCCCTTATCGAAATAGGTTGAGAACCTATTTATACAAGTCATTTGAGCACAACCCTGATCTCGTAGGAAGTGGAGGAGGTTAATTAGTGGAGTAGTGGGGTCGTGTAAGAAGTGGTGATCATCACGTGGTCACCTTTTCGTCCACTACTCTCATTGTTGTCAACCGTCCGTCCTTTTCTAACACGTTTTCATAATGGGAACGTTGCACGCTGCACGCTGTAAACCTCCAGACCAATACCACAGTAAATATCCCCCATTTTGTGACATGTTTGATGTCTCGAGTAATTGGGTCAAGTCGTAATACTTGCCGCAAAAAATAGCATACGGTGTTATTTAGGTTAAATAACTAAGTTATTTATAGAGTCGATATTCATAAAATATCGCATGTGTCTGATGCATGTAAATCATCGCTTTTAAGCGACCAACTCAAAATTATCGATGTGCATGATGCATTGTTGTTTTAGATCTCGATTGAATAAGTCGCGGATTGGGCGTCTTAAAAGAGGTAGCATGGCCGGCTATCTTTGGTTGATCGTTTGAAGGTCGCATGTACGAGCCATCACTTGGTCGATCTCTCCCTTTGAAAGAGAGGTGGTCGGTAATCACCGTGATACATTATTGGTTTTCTGGAAATAAATCTACATCATCCAAAAAGGCTACCAAAGTTGGATGAACGAGATGATTTGCGTCAATTACATATTGTCGTTGATGCAATTTAGGGTTTAAAAGGTGCGTGAAACCTGTCTTTGTATGAGCCTTTCGAGGCATCGAGCCCTAGTTTGAACAGGCCAGTCAGCCATGCATACAGGTGGGTTGACGGTGATCACACTGATATCTTTGGGACCGCCCGAAATTAGATCTATACCGCCTGTTTAGGACGACGAAGATGGATGGTTGTGATCAATTTGCGACAATAGTGTGTTGTCGCAAACCCCAATTAGGGTTTTGAGACAGCCACATCCACCTTAGTTCGATCAAGCAATTTGGAATTCCATTGGCTTCCTTAGGTAATTTGATTGAGTAGGGATAAAATTGGGCCGCTGGTGGACCCATGTGCACCCCCTCGATTATCTAAAACACGATCTAAGCCGTATAATTATGATAACTAAGTTGGACGGACATGATCGATTTGTGACAGTTGTAAACTGCTGCGACCCAAATTAGGGATAGCGTGTTTGCTCAAGTTTAGGCAAATGGTTGATCACCTTATAGGCTTGCCGCAGGAAATTCGATTGACCAAGAGGAAAGTTGGGCCGCCAATGAGCATGCTGGCACTTACTTAATCATTTGTATGAACATCCAAGCCTTCCAACTAGGCGGGGAAATTGGACGGTCGTGATATTTCTGACACCATTTTGGATGGCCTAGCTCATTTGAGCTCTTTTTCAACAACATGATCACCCATGTTTTGGGTTAGATTTTGCGGCAATGGAGTGTATTAAATGGAGTTCGACTGGTTAAGGTATTAGTGGGCCTACCGGTGGTTAATATGATAATTGCCTAGTTCTGCTAGGAGTGGTCTAGGCTTGCTGAAACACGTGGCCAAATTTTATGGCAGTGATCGTTTATGAGATTGATATTAATAGTCTAGGTTTTCCTTAAGGAATTTAAGCGTGATCTAGCTACTTAAAAGAACGTCGATACGAAAATCTCTTAGTAAGAGAGTGATGTAGCCTGTGTGGGCATTTCCATGCAGATCTCGATACTGACACTTCGTGAGATTCATGTTACTATGCTAAGAGTGAATATTTAATCGTCATGTCATGTCAATGATGAGAGTTCGGCTGGGAACATAGTACGGGAAAATACTAGGCAAGTCGTGCATTAATTAATAATGCTGGAAAAAATAGAATTCACAGAATATTTGGGATTGCTACGCACTATTCTGAGTGAATTTCATATATATATATATATTGAATTTCTCAATCGAGCGAAGAGGTTTTTTGCACTCATCGCTTCTTAAATGGCTTTACCCATTGCAAGGTAGCAACTCATTAAATACATGTTTTATAATTTTAGCCTTGAACTGAAAACCACCATCAACATTAAGTCCCTTTCTTAGCACGTAATAATTACACTATTGCGGGGTACGCACTAGATGGTGACATACAAGATTGGATAGATACAAAAAGAATAGGATTACTAGGAGAAGTTGACCGTTGGCAATGTGCAGGGCGGAGTTTCCGCGGCCGTGGGTCATCAGCGTGCTGGGCACGGCTGCCCTTGCCGCGTTTAAAACAAATAAGGTTTCCTTCTTTTGTTAAAACTCCTCCAAGTGTTCATGTATAAAAGAATTTCAACCTCCTTCCTTTTGTGTTCCTTGTGTTTGCTCCAACTCTCATCCTCAACATCCATTGCTCCCTTTCCATCATCGTTAGCTGTTTCATTGTCGCTCGTCCGCCAGCAGCAAGGTAGGTGCTTTGTCTTTTCTTCTTCGTCCTCGTCCTCGTCTTCATTTTTTTTCTTTTTTTGTATGGATGCAAACCCTAGTTTTAGATGTATCTTCTTTGATCTTGAAAAAGAAAAATTATCCCATTATGAATGAAACTTCTTCGTTGGCAATATTGTAGTGAATTCCACTAGTAGAATCAATAGAGGAGTAGTTAACGTTGCTAAAATCACTAGTAAACGAGCAAATCTTAGTTAGATGTTGCCATTTTCTCCTTTTTTTCTTTCTTCTTTGTATGCAAAGCCTAGCTTTAGGTTGTGATCGATGCGAAACTTAGCTGTAGGTTCCGGTAGTGAGCATAATACCCACGTTAAACACGTTCGTCCATCTGTGCGTTCAACTTGGATGTGGCCATACATCCCGCGACTGATACACGACTTTCATACGGACTTATTAATTTATTTATTTTTTTTCCTAAGTGGGTGAATATCCTATTGGGCCCGTCTGTACATGCTTTCCTTGAGGCCAATAGGACATTCGAGCATGTAGTGACCATGAGGACGATCGAGCATATAAAGGTCATGAAGACGATCGAACATGTAGCAGCTTTACTCGATCCGACTGTGGGCATACATCCCGCGGATTAACAATTTTTTTTGTTATATGCACACTTCTTCATCCATTAGCTTCGATTATTAGCGCCCATATTGAATTTTAGCAACAGATTGGGTGTACGATTCCTCTTTTAGCCTGAACTAACGACTATTTTCCATTGTGCTTCATTGCAGTTATTTGTGAACTAAGAAGCTCTTGTTAAGATGTCACTTGGGAATAATGTTATCGCTAAACCTAAGTGCGTTAAGAACTCTAACGATATGCCAAATATAGATGATGAGCTCTTTTTCGTGCCTTATCCAAATATAAGAACTCATCCTGGTCATAAGATGATCTTGATTACAGGCTCAGAGAATGAAGAGGTCGCACCGTCAACTTTTCCAGCACCCGTGATGAGGTTCTTCCTTCAAAAGAAAGAATATTCGGCTTCTCCCATTGACTTCAAGGTTTGTCATGCTCCGTTGCTCTTATGAAAGATGGATGAGGCACATGCTAGGCAATGAGTATATTAGAAATAATTTAACTAGGGCACAAATCGTTGAGGCCGTCATGGCATCTGAAACTCTTCATTTTAGGAAAAATGTTGCAGGTTTGATCACTTTTATTTCTCGATGGTGCCCTTCCACACACACCGCCCTATGCATATGGGGAGAGATGACCATTACTTTGAAAAGTGTAGTTGTATTGTCGAGTCTTCAAATTACGGGGAGTTTTGATTATAAACTATCCACCGAAGAACATGTGATGTTCACTACTATAGTTCATAAAGCGTAAGGATATAACCAATAAGAAAATCTAGAGAAATGCTTTTATACTTGGTAGGTGTCCGAATGGTTTCCTACAAAACCAAAACCGGGTCATGCTCTATCTAATGAACTCAGCATCGTCTCCTTTCTGTCCTTGTATCTTTCTAGAGATGTCTTCGATGATGGCTCGAGCAACAAGATTATAAGACATAAGCTTGTAATGTTTTCCATCAAGCCGTAAAAATGCGTAGTCCTCCATCTAGGTAGCTTGTTCCTTGGGTCTATTAGATCATAGCTCGGTTGAACCCACCAAGTGTTGGTATGTCAAGTTTGATTGTCATATTTTAGTGAGCCAAAACTCATTTAAGAGTCGCTTGATTTAAATGTACTAGAGTCAACTTTGTATTGGTTAGCTTGAAAGTATTAGGATGAGACATTACAAGTATTGCGAAGACTTGAAGAAGTGAAGAAGTGCAGAGCTACAACCACAACATCATCCTTCCACTTGAGGTTAGTGATATTTAACTTGAATTGTTTCATTCCCTAACCTATCTTTTAAGTCGTGCATATTGAAAACATAAAACTGTGAAGCATGAAAACTCTAGATAGACATAGTATTAAGGAATACAATATGAGGTTAATTGCTTAACCATTAAACTTTGTATATAAGACATCAACATAATCGTATGAATGCTATTGTGATTATGTATGGGTATGAGGTCAGGATTTCATCCTAGGAAACAATGTTTTTACATATGTTTTAAGGAAGTAAGTTCATTATATATGTTGTGAACCGAAAAGGAAAACGTCAGGCGTTATTAGGGTTGTTCTTCATTCCATATCTTATGAACGACCAATATGTATGATTAGTATAACCGCTCATGACTTGTTTGTGTTCTTGGTAAAACTATTCACATGAGGCCTGACTTATGTATTCGTATGACTTTTATTAGTGAAACCAATCTTAGGTAATCACCTGGGGTAAGATCGGGTTTTTGTGTCTGACCAAATTTGGGAGAGGGGAACCGATCCTAGTAAGAGGTATACTACATCACAAGGGGATCCGATCCTTGTATGAGGTGCAACAAGGTTTATAGTAGAAAGGGGAACCGATCCTATGAACATGTGCAACATGTTTTTAGGCAAAGGGGAACCGACGATCCTATGGACATGTGCAAAACATATAAGTTAGATACCAAATATATGTGAGGAACCGATCCTAGTACCTAGTCAACCGAAAATTTGGTAAGCTTGTAGGACCAGAATATCGCCACAATTATATTCACGAGAGATTAATGACATTTCTGCGAGCGTCACCTAAAACTCTTCAACAACATTTCACGAGCATCACAAAAATAATTCAAAGAATGACGTAATAAACAATGACATCATAAAACATGAGGAAAATATGAATATTTTGTAGTCAAAGAGAATATTCGCGAGCACAAGGCGGGAATCACGAGAGCAAGGCAGGAAATGAAGATTTTGTGGTCATAAAAGAGTCTCGCGAGCACGATAGAAGATTTCACGAGCAGATATCAGATTTCGTGAACACGATAGCAGAGCCAACAAGGAGCATAGCAAAAATCCTAAAAAATGGGAAAGATAAATTGAATGTGAGCTGTCACCCACTATGAAGATACCTATATAAAGAGAAGAACAAGAGAGAGAAAGGGAAGTGGACAATATTTTAGAAGGGAGAGATATTTTGCAGAGAGTTTTTAGGAGAGAGAATATATTTTTCTTTATCATCTTCTTCCCCAAAACTAGATCTAGAACTCCATTAATGGAGATTATCAATGTAAAATCAAATGTAAATTTAAACAATCATAGTGAAGAATCATGGTTGTAGATCAAATTGATCGAACCATGTAAAAATATGCGTGTCTATTTATAATTTTTAGAATTTTAATCATACTTTTAATATCAAATTAGTTTAGATTAAGAGATTATTATCAAGATATTACAAGGGGTGTATTGTGGGAAAACCTGCAACTACATTTTGGCGCTAGAAACAGGGAGGAATTGAAGAAGATTCAAAGAAATTGGCTATCATTAGAATTAGATTTCAATGGATCAAAAAGTTTCAAGATCAAATATGGAAAGCTACAACGAAAAGATCATGATTATACAACAAATAGAGAGAAGGAGATATGTTAAGTGGCGGATGAAGAAAATATCAGCAAAATTGTGTCAACAAATCATCAAAAAAGACAAATTTCTTCTCACTTTTCTTATTCTTTGTTTCATTTTTCGAATCTGGGAATTTCAAAACAAAATTTGGATTTATTTTTTTTGTAAAACCTAAATTTTGCTTTTTGTAGAAATTTGATTTATTATGAAAGTCTTGAATCTAAAAATATTTTTGTTACAAATTTGTAGTAACCAAACTTTATTTTACAATTTTTTTTAAAGAATTTCTAAAATGTCAAATTATGAGATTTTCTGTTCTTCGCAGGGAGAAACCCAATGAATTTGAGTCAATTAATTGCTCAAATAGGACAAAATTTTTCTTATCTTATTATATGTTCATAGTATAGATCTGGAAGATTTTGAATTTTAGATTGTTAATCTTTGTTTTTCACAAAAATTATTGTTTATTTGATATTTTGAATTCAAAAGAGTTTTGATCATAAATTTACGTCTATAAATCTTGAATTTAATCATAATTTTGACAACTAATGTGAACGTGATTTTTGTGGTTAAAGTCACAGATGAAGGAATCAAAAGCTCCAGCGAAATTTCTCTTTTGCGATAAGATGCATCTACCAGCTTATCAACATACAACGTTAGCGAATAAATGGATTAAATCAACACAAATATTTTAACAGAAAATTTAGATTCCAACGGAGGAGAAAGCACAAAAGACAAAGACATCACAATAAATAAAGGAATAAGACTAATGATTTATTCACCACGTACTTCATCAACAATCGCGAAGAAATCAAATGAAGTTACACCAACAAATAATTCTACAGGACAAAATCTTTTCTCTTTTTTCTAATTTGATATTAATTTAAAAAAAAAAAAAATTGTGAAATACAGATTTGTGGAAGTTGTTTTAAAAATCCATTTCATGAACTTTCAAATTTAATAGACTACTCACTGGATTAAATGGATGGATCTCGCAGAAATCCACTTGCGAAAGTCAAAAATCTATTCCAGACAAAATAAGGATATAAACAGCTATTGGATATTTTAAATGTCGCTATTGGAGAATAATTAGCATCTGCGGAGGGCATTAGCAATTATCACCACTGTTGTGAAGAGATAGAGTGGAAAAGCTTTTGGATTGCCACGAGTAGCAACGCCAAAGAGTGAAGAAGGACAAAAAAGGCAACCAGCGATTTTCATCGCCAACACATGGTCAAAGAGGTTTATTTTATCTTCAACACATGGACAAAGGATGACGTACTACATATTTGACGATAGTGAAGAGTGCATAAAAACACGATTCCACATATGGAATAAAGGACAACATATTTGGCGATAGTTTATTTTTGAATTTAAGTAGTTATGTTGTTTATGTTATTTTATATTAAAAAAATACTTTTTAAAAATAAATAAATAAAATAAATAAATAATTTTTTTTTATAGAAATGTACTTTTAGTATTTTTAGTGTTTACTAATCGTTTACATTTTAGTGCAAAACTTCGCAGGAATCGATGTAAAACTCATTATTGGTGTTCCAAGCTATTCCGCCAAGAACATTTCCATTGGCGATAAATTCATAAAGGAAAAAAAGAATGATAACTCATTATTGATGGTTTACATATATTAACACGCTTGCGAGCAAAACTTGGCGAGCAACATATTGAGGATTGACTAATTCTCATTTTATATATTTCAAAGTACATGGTTATCGCCAATACATGGTTAACGCTTACTCTGCGATGATTATTAATTGGTACTTTATATTTCATGTGTACTTTATATACGTGTGATACAGGAGGGCAATGAACATACGGTAAACAAAAAAAGAAAAAACAAGTAATTAGTGGGACGGTTGCAACACCCAATTTACAAAAATATAGTATTAATTTTTGCGAAGAAGAAAGTACAATTAATACGTAATGGGTAAGGAAGCACAATTAGTTGAATAGAGGCGATGAAGACAAAATTCAAGAATATTGTTGAATGAAGACAAAAATTTCTAGGATTATTTATATTTTTGCAAATTCCTGAATGAGAATTTTTGATTATTTTAAGAATATTGTTGTGAACCTTTATGGGAACTCCAATGAAGACAAAATTCAAATATAATGTGTCGAGAAAATAAAAAGGGTGTAGTATTGACGTGGATATGTACTAGTGTTGCAATATTTTAACAGTTAATTGATATTTACTAGTGGCAGATGAAAGTCAGTAAAGAAGAACGTGGATTCTCGTGATATCTCTCAATCCATTTAGCGATTGACATCTTTTGACAACATCTTCAACATGCTTGACATCTTTTGACGAAGGATATCGCATCTCAACATCAATTGTTGAGAATACCGCAGCTCCCACCTAATTGATTATTATCACCAGCACTTGATGTACTCAAATAATTAATTTAGCGAGCATCTCACAAAAAGATGAATAGTCCACTTTTAAATTAGTAGTCCACCTCGTAAGTAATGATAATAAGTCCACTTTGCCAACATTTTGAGAAGTTTACTTCACCAACTATATAATATGGAGAAAAACCATGAGACAAAAAAGAAGTTGCAGGCAACACAACCAACAAAGTAGTTGTTCGCATAATTGGCCTTTAATTACTTTGCAAGTATGTCAAATCCAGAATTTCGCAAGATCTTTGATTATTTAGCAAAGGAGAAAATTGATGATTATTTCGCAAGTTAATTTCGCAAGAGAGGGTTAACAAAATTGGTATGTTTCGAGAGTATGCAAGAGGCAGACCAAGAGTTCATTTCTTCTAAATTCACAAGCATATCGAATACTTCGCGTGAAACGGCAGCAACAGAAAATCGCAAGAAAGCTAAGTACCACTTCTTCGAATATTTATAGAAAATGATTTTTTTTGATTTATTTTACAAAATGCGATACTATCGCAATATTTCAAAGAGCATTTCTAAGATTTTTAATATTTCAAAAGATTTAAAAAAAATTGGATTTAATTTACCGGAAGCGACATAATCGCAAGATTTCTAAAAATTCAAAGATTTCAAAACATTTCAAATATTTTTTTGATTTGATTGATAAACAGCGATACATTCGCATGATTTCAAAGATTTTAAAAGATTATAAAAATGAGATCATCGCAAAAATTTAAAGATCGCAATTTTTTTCAAATATTACAGAAAATGAAATTATCGCAAAGATTTCTAAGATTTCAAAAAATTTGATTTAACTTCCAAAACAGCGACACCCTCGCCAGATTACAAAGACTTAAAAATTACAAAAAGCCAAGAACATTCAATTTATATATTTCTCTAGAAAATTTCTTTTACAGAAGATTTTTGATTTAAAAATGCAATACAATCGCAAGATTTCAAAGATTTCTATAGAATATTTCTTTTACAGAAAAAGATTTTTGATTTAACAAATGCGATACAATCACAAGATTCCAAAAAATATTTCTACGATTTTAAAGAATATTTACTTCAAAAATGATTTTAAAGGATACTATGAGTTGAAGAAATGAAATAATGAAGAAATGCGAGCATCATCGCAAGAAAGGCGAATAAAAATTTCGCAGAGTTATAAAGAATGGGACGAACCTTTATGGCGTGCACCCTAGTTCGCGAATACAATTTCGCAAGAGGCATCTTTAAGAACTTAAAGCGCGTCATATGAGGGGGTATCTCTTGACATGACTCAGCGATAAGGTTATATCGCTGCTGGAACCTGAGTCATGCAGATGTTGGGGTTAAAGAAAACCTATCCGGGAGAGGGATCTTGGATTTCCAACTATATAAGGTTATACCCTGGTTGGACGACTAAGGACCTCTTCTAAGAAGTGCAGAGTATGACCAAGGCGCCGAGGTACACGGTTGAGCCAAGGGTGCCCGGGACGGACGAACCTACCCTGGCCATTCTTGGTAAGTCTTGGCTATGATGCACTTGGCCTGAAGAAAACCCCACTTAGGGTGTAGTCTCGTAACTATAAGCCATATAGGCATAAAGGACAAGAGGCTGCGAAAACAACTAGTTGTTGACAGATCCGGATGGGAGGAGCTAGTCTTGTATGGCCGATGTGCCCTCCTTGAAGGGGAAACCAGGGGGGATTAAGGGCGGCACCCTCCATTAGGGAGCTGATAAGTGTCTTAAGATGGAAATTTCATGGGGCTTCGTTCTCGCAAGAGAACTTAGGCCTGTCATATTGTCACGTAACGTAAATTATACAGAGGCAACAAGCCATAAAGAGAAATGTTAAGATGAGATCAATGGGTTTTTACATGAAAGTGTAAAGACGTCCTGCGATTTCATCGCAAGACGGCAATGTCATGGGACTTTATTCTCGCGAGGGGATTTAGACTTGTCATATTGTCGCAGAAAATTCAAAGAAAAATGGATAAGGCAAGATCAATGGGTCAATACATGCAAATGTAAAGACGTCCTGCGATTTTGTCGCAAAAAGAAAAGTTGGCAAAATAAGACCTTTAATTAGGAAGGCAAAATAAGACCAACAGACTAATATTAAACATTACCTATTTTTGCAGGAAAGATTTGTTCATAGCAAGAAAGATAGCAAGTATTATTCATAATTTCACAGAAATACTATTCAGAATTTCTCAGAAATATTATTCAAAGTTTCTCAGAAGTATTATTCAGAGTCTCTCAAGAAGATTATCTACAATCTCGCAGAACTACTCATTAGCTCGCAGAATTATTCATCGCACTATTCATCGCCATTATTCACGGCACTATTCACAGTATTATTTCAGAAATTCACAGAAACATTCAACAACTCACAGAATCTTTCAAACTCATCCTAAAACTTGACAACTCATTCAGCATCTCGCAGACTATTCCAGAATTTCGCAGGATATGATTATTTCGCAGAATATGATTATTTTATTGAAAGAGGCAGAGGCAATTCGTTCATTTAACATTTTCTCAGGGATTCTTCCTTCATAGATAAAGAATAGAGGCAACTATGGATTACCAAGAAAATATTTTATGTTCTTTATCTACTCGTCAAGAATCATTTCCAAAATGGACTAGGATTTTCACCAAAAATAAAGTAATTATTTCACGAGAATAGAGGCAATTTGAAGATTGAGTACTTCTTATATTTCTTCAAGGATACTTCATACTTCGCATAATTCACAGATTTGATACTTCTTATTTATTTAGCAAAGATATGGAACTTTACAAAAGAATATAGAGGCAAGTACGTACTTTTCAAGTCTAGTATTCTTTCGCTCGTTCCTTCATCAACAAAGATTAAAACAACAAATGATTTTTTCTTAAAGATTACTTTTCAAGCAATATTCAAGAAAAAAGAGGCAAGATGTAGGACCAGAATATCGCGACAATTATATTCACGAGATATTAATGATATTTCTGCGAGCGTCACCTAAAACTCTTCAACAACATTTCACGAGCATCACAAAATAATTCAAAGAATGACGTAATAAACAACGACAACATAAAACATGAGGAAAATATGAAGATTTTGTAGTCAAAGAGAATATTCGCGAGCACAAGGCGGGAATTCGCGAGAACAAGGCAGGAAATGAAGATTTTGTGGTCATAAAAGAGTCTCGCGAGCACGATAGAAGATTTCGCGAGAAGATAGAAGATTTCGCGAGAAGATATCAGATTTCGCGAACACGATAGCAGAGCCAGCAAAGAGCATAGCGAAAATCCTAAAAAATGGGAAAGATAAAATGAATGTGAGCTGTCACCCACTATGAAGATATCTATATAAAGAGAAGAACAAGAGAGAGAAAGGGAAGAGGACAATATTTTAGAAGGGAGAGATATTTTGAAGAGAGTTTTTAGGAGAGAGAATGTATTTTTCTTTATCATCTTCTTCCCCAAAACTAGATCTAGAACTCCATTAATGGAGATTATCAATGTAAATTTAAACAATCATAGTGAAGAATCATGGATGTAGATCAAATTGATCGAACCATGTAAAAATATGTGTGTCTATTTAGAATTTTTAGAATTTTAATCATACTTTTAATATCAAATTAGTTTAGATTAAGAGATTATTATCAAGATATTACAAGGGGTGTGTTGTGGGAAAACCTGCAACTACAAAGCTAGTGTGACTATGCACATTACTCACATGGAGGTAGAACTGAAACTTGTTTTGGTAGAACTGTTACACCCATGACTTGTGATTGAGTGTTACTTGATCAATCACGTAGTTCTTGAAAGTCAGATGAACCAATTCTAAACTTGTTTGGAAGTGTGGTAAATCGGTTTCAAGTGATTAAGTATGAAAAACGACTTACAAGAGGAAAGATGTCGACACACTTTGAACACGCGTATTAATGTGTATCTTTTATTTTTCAAAGATATTCCTTAACAGCTAAGAAGGAAGTAAATCCCAAGATTGAATTTAAATAAGTTAAGAAACTTTTAATTAAGGTTTTTAATTATATATGGAAAATAAGAATTAGTAATGTGCATTTGCTAGTTAAATATTTTCCAAGGAGATTTCGATCATAAATTTGGACACTCAGGAATTACGTATTTGGAAAATATTGAATATCTTGAGAATATTTATGGTTTTGGAAATTCCTTCGTGTCCAAACTTCCTTGTATATAAATACTTTGAGTTTTCATTTCTAGCAAACTAATCCTTTGTGACAGTAAACTTTCTCTGTTGTACTATTACTGGTGAAGCCGCCTATTTGGAGAGGAGAGTAACCTAATTAGACGAAATCTCTTACGACCTCTCAGTTTAAAGTCTTCTTTATGATTGATAATCTCTAGTGCGTACCGTTTATGGGAAACTAGATAATTGCTATTTATCTTTAGTTTTCATATTGATTTGATTGACTAACAGTGGTTGAACTTTTATTGCACCTAGTTTGTTTATGCTTGAGAATATTCTCTTCTGATATAAGATTCACTCAAACTATAGTTCAAGGTTTCAACATGGATCTTTAGACTGTTGTTAGATCTAAAGACGATCTTGTGATAATTCATTGTTAACAGACTCTGTTCTGTGATTGATCATAAGAGATTCAAGTAATTGTGTGCAGGTGTTTATTGGAGATCTAAGAAGATTTGCAGACAAAGAAGAGATAGAAGATTTCAGACTTGGTTTTATAATCTTTGGTGTGCACAATACTTGTTTCGGTAATAGAGGATCCAACTATAATCGATCTATCCTTGTGGTATTTTTATTGAATAGTTGAGAAGATCGGCTTCAATACATTTCCTTGGGATTAGAGGTATTGATAGCAAAATCTTAACGATTACCTTTTGGTGATTGAACATAAGATAGATATTGGAACCTGGAAAAGGAGTTTATGTTAAGATAAACAGGAGAGCCTTTGTTTAACTCATATCTCTTGGTTGAAGAGAGTTAATACCAAACATATTTTTTGTTCCTTTACTGTTTGGAATACGAACCAAAGGAATTGGTCCAAGTACGTAACTTGTTTACATGTTAGAGACATGGGAATACAGACGGAACTAGGTGAAGTATAGGTTTAGTTCTTTGTCTCAACTATACGAAGTTGGTTTATTTTGTATAGCGGCTTAATCCTGAGAGTATTCAATTCTGGACTAGGTCCCAGGGTTTTTCTGCATTTGCGGTTTCCTCGTTAACAAAATCTTTCTGTGTCATTTACTTTATATTTCTGCATTATAATTGTTTTATTATAATTAAAATAAATTGCACAAACGTTAATTTCTATTTACTTGATATGCAATCCTATTGAGTTTGGTTAAGTCCGAACCTTTGTATCAAGTAAACACACTTCGTTGTTGTATTGTCTCGATCTTGTATCCATAGACAATCATACGAAGTGTGAGCCGATTTGTTTTATTGTCTCGACTTAGTCTATAGACAATCACTTTCGTGGAAAGGACTTATAGTAAGGAAAAGTTATAGCTTGAGGTATATTTGGGTACCCTCGCCTTTTCAATTGGTATCAGAGAAGGCAAACACGAAAAAAATCTAACAATCTGTGTTTGGTGCGATCCATCCTATAAGACTTGAATATTGTTTATGATTCAATTAAAATGGCAGGATTTGACTACTTCAGGAGTTCGTGGTGGAAAACACTTATGGATTATGCAATACTTTTATTCCTAAACCTATTAGGAATTATGCATATGTATGTCATGAATGACTTACATAATCCTTTGATTGTCATAGGATTGTATATTATTATGATAAATAATGATTTAATGGTCAATGAGACAGATCGTATCTTGAAGATGAATAACATTCTAATTAAGACTTTTATGAACCTCCACTATTGTGTTCTTGTGAAATCTGGAATCTTAAATATATTTTGGATAGCCTATCAAAGTGTATTCGTATATATTTTCAGATCAAAGACTGTCAATGTTTCGCTTTCTTGGACGCGTTTTTGAAAAATATGTAATCCTACAAGGATTAAGTTTTCAGTTAATAATTCTATTAACTATGGATTGCTTCATACACCTCACAACTGTTTTAATGAAGCAAGTGATCTTTTAAAATTCTACAGGGTTTATGATTCAAATGGTATTTTTAACAAATATCATATTTTGTTCAATCATATATCTGTATACTCTATAAAATTCTTGAGCATGTTTCAAGTGATATTATCAATCTATGGTAATAAAAGAGTAAATAGACTATTGGACAAAAACATGGAATCAATCCGAAATAAATATCCAGTCCATGAAGAACCGGTTTTCCAAAAGAAAGACATTGAAACAAAATCGAAATTGTTTCCCCACAAGTCTTGATATCCGATTTTACTAGTATTTTCTAAAACTAGTTATTTTCAATTTTTGATCTCAAGTTTTCCTATAAAAGATAACCTCTTAATATGTGTTCAAACATATTAGGGAAGACTAGTCAAAACCGTAACTAGGGTTTTTTATATTTTCGCAAATATGGGAAAAAGGAAATCAAGGACTAAGTCCACTAATAATCGGGTCAGAATTGATAATGTTGAAAGGATCAGATTACCGAACAGTATAGGTAACTAGCATGAATTTGATCGTTTCGTTGACAACTCATGCTTTAAGAAATATGAAATACTCAAGGGAATAGAATTTACTGCTGAGAAAAGGTTTGATCCTAAAGTCCGAAATAAGGACTATGTGAAGTTTGATCAAGATCGGAACTGGGGAGATCTTTTTGATCTTGAAGAATATTCACCTGATATGGCAAGAGTTTTATGTGTCAATATGCACAATATTGATCACAAAAAACTCAGTTTTGTGACTCTTGTTGGTCGAGGAATCTATTACATTGATCGTTCAACAATTTCAAAGGCTATTAAGTACAATGTGGAATGTACTCACTTGATTATTGGAGTTGAAATTAACATGATAGCATTTCAACATGTATCATTGGAAAGAAGGATACTTGGAAAAATGATAGATTGCCAACAAAGGATATACCCTTTTATCTGAGGGGTTTTGCTAAACTTGCACAAGGAACTATATTTGTAATTACAAGAGATGAGTCAGTTTGGGACAAGACATTTGCGGAATTTGTCTATTTCCTGTTAAAATAAGATTACCAGATAGATCTCTATGGGATAATTGTCAGTCAAATGATAAAGATATCAGATTCTATTTGTTCTTCTGGAATCGAGAGGAATCTTGGGTTTCCGTATATAATCACCAGAATTTGTGAAAATACTTGGGAAGATTACTTTACTGATATGAAAAGCATCAGTACTGTAACTGATAAGATTATGAGCCAAATGATAGGAGGACAAGACTCCAAGTATGTGGTTGAAATAATTCCATCTAAGTTTTTCAAGAAGTCTCTCGGTATTCATCTTGAAAAGATTGGTAAACAACTTGACTGTTTTCAAAAACAGATGGCATTTGCTGCCAGAATGAATCCAGAAACTCATAAAGGAATTCTAAGCATTGAATCCGAGTTCTGGAATATTGAATCAAAAACTGAAGAAAAACGTTAAAAAGCTCTCAATGGGAAAATAAATGAAGTTTGAGTTTTTATTTTCTTCGAAGAATAAAAGTAGACATTAGTTGTTTATTGATTTCAATTTTTGATTAAGTGTCTATTATGAATAAAGTTATTTGATTTATAATTTTTCTTGTGATAGTTTTTGATTTACATAGCATGTGCTTGAATGCTTTATTTATTTTCCGTGGATGTTTATGGGATGTTTGATTTCAGTTTTATTACCTTGATATTCGATCTCATAATATGTCGTGAACCCTTATGGTTTGGGTGACTTTTTGATTTAACAGGATTAAGTTCTATCCCATGTTGGTAGGATTTATCAAAGGATCATGAGGGTTTCCTGTAGTAACGATATGTGAAAAATTCACAATATGTTGAATAGATTTTGGTTTAGCATAAAAGCATATGTGTTTTGACGGTTTTCAACTTTTGCTTGCAATTGTTAAAATTGATTATCAACCTTTCTTCGGTAAAGGTTGGTTGTTGTTATTCTTTTGTTTTTGCATAAGGATGACAACATAATGGTATTTCGATATCAATTCTCCCTGGAAGAAGAAGATGCGATCATATTAGAGAAGTTGGATACAAAATTGAGGTAACAATCTTGTTAGTTAATTGTTTTCCTGTTTAAGAAAAGCATGTTTTTATTTGATATATTTATTGCTTTTACTTGAACGAAATTATCGGTACAACTGGTGTGTTTATTCCATTATGAATGTGTGATTCAGTTGGTTCCGTTTAAGTAAAACTATTGTTATCTTGCTTTGTTGTGTGATATCAATCATTTAGGATTACAAAATTTTGGTGCAATTGTGGTGCTTTAATGTCTATGTTATTTCAATTGCTTCCAGTTAAGTGAAAAAATTGTTATTTTTCTTTATTGTGTAGTATCAATTGTTTAGGCTTACAAAATTTCGGTGCAATAGTGGAAATTTTTATATGTAGTTTCAATTGCTTCCGGTTGAGGTGAATAATTATGCAAGTTGATTATTTATGCTTAATGAATGAATATATTGATGGGATGAGTTGTTTAGTCCAATTCAATTACGGATAAGATAAACTAAGTTAATTCTAATCTTAATTAGACTTATCAAAGTGGAGGTTTCGGTTATTCAAGTCTAGCCGAATTCCTAAACAAGGAAATGCTAGTTAACTAACCTAGTATTTGGCTTGTTTAAAATATAAAGGTCTAAGTTATATGGATAATTAGAACCCTATGAGAAAAATGGAGTTTATTTTTGTTTTGGTCTTATCGAATGAAGCGGTTTTATTTATACAATCGGTTTAGCAAATGAACTAATTTGCTTAGTTGATTTTTGGTTTGCTAAACTAGTTGGGAAAATTGTTTCAGGAAATTATTTCCATGATAACATATCAAAACATAATTACTTTGTAGTTTCGGTTTTGATATTGATTATCAAAAATGGTATGTGGAACCCTCGTGCTTGACTCAACAGGTTACAAGTCTATTTTGATATTTGTAAGATCCTTTTCGTGTTGTCCTTTATTTTTTCGTTTCTTTGTCATTTTTGTGACAAAAAAGGGGAGAAATATATGGAGTAAACAGGTGATGCTGGTATCAATTTTATATTGATTGGTGTCACTAGGGAAGAGGACAATGGTTCTTGAACGTTTATCTAACGTGTAGGATCAGAATATCGCTACAATAATATTCCCGCGAGATTAACAACACTTCTGCGAACATGTATGCGAGTTCCTTAACAACACTTTGCGAGTATCACAAGATGAACTTAAAAGGATGGCATAACTGGTGACGATACTAAAATTTGCGAGAGAAATAGTGCCTGCGAGAAATGATAGCATAGCTGTTGCGATAACACGCTGGTCAGATCCGAAACTATAAAAAAGCTTAGTTGTATATGAGCTGTCATCCACTATGTAACTACCCTATATAAATAGAACCAATAGATTCAAATGGGGAGAGATCTTTTTAGAGTGTGAAGAAAGTCTTGAGGAGAGAGAAAATCTTAGTAAGTCGGTTGTATTTTTAATTTCTTTTATCTCGTGTAACTTTTCCAAGATCAAATTAATAAAAGTGTTGTTCTTCATCATCAAATTATGTCTTGATTATCGTGAATTCTTAACAAGGGTATAGTGTAGGATTTCCTGCAACTACATTTTGGCGCCCGAAATAGGGATGAAGTGTTGATCGTTTGGGAAAGAAAAAGCAAAAAGTGACGTTGTAATTGGAAGAAATTCGGAACAATTAGAGAAAATTTTTGAGCAGTTTTCAATAATTCACTAGACATTAATGGCTAGATGAAGAAGAAACACATCATAACCACCAACAACCGTAAGGAGGAGTAAAAGACTTGGGAGAATCTTCAAGATTGAGAACAAGAATAAAGAGAACAAGGAATGATGGAGAAAATCAAACTCAACAACCAAATCAACCAATACCGATACAAGAGAGAAATATGGATTACGATAGAGTAAGCGTACATACCTGGCAAACAGATTCAACAGAAGAAGCAGAATACCGACAATTGCGAAGTGGAAGAAATGAAAAGGTAATGGAAGGATTAATTCATGAAGATGGAGAAAATGAAACTTTGGAGGTCTTAAGACTAAGAATGCAAGAAGAAAGAAGATTAGAGGCGGAAGACAGAATCATGAGTTGAGAATGGAGAATTTGAGGTTACAAAGTAGGAGGTCAAGAAGCACCATGAGATCAAGTTCGAGATCGTTTAGAGAAGAAACAAGGCAGAATTTCCAAATGCAAAATATTGGTGAAAATACTTAAAGGAGAGTGCAAATTCCTAATGAAGAACAGCGTCACAAAGATGACATGATGAATGATCGCTATATTCCACGTGGTGAGATTCTAGATGATAGACGTGGTCAAGAGATAAGAAATAACCAATATAATGGAGAAAATCAAGAAGAGAGAAGGAGAGTAATACACGATGAGCAAGTCCGAAGAAATCGCAGAATGATTGAGTATGACATTGAGAGTCATTATGTTGAACAAGTACATCTAGCGGGTGAAAGAGAAAGATTGCGAGCGGAATTAGAAGATCAAGATCTTCAAGCAGCAATGCGTCAGAATAATCATGATAATCGAGAAAGAAGACGTGTACAAAATCTCAATAATGATAATCTCAATGAGGAATATGATAGAATACGCAGAGACATAGATAGACAGCGAAGAGAAGCAGCGAGATATGAGGAACATCGCAGAGAAGAAAATGAAAGACACATTAATTTGCAAATTCAAGAAGAAGAAGACCGCAGAAGGAGACAAAATGAAAATGCTGAGGAAGAAGCACGAAATCTCGCTAGACAAGAAAGGCATGAATGCAGACGAAGAGAAGATGCGTTGAAAATACCAATGGAACAAAGTTCGAATGGAAATGAGCAAATATTGCGAGAATTGGCATAAATGATGGGAATATTAAATAAAAAAGAGAAGGAGGTAGAAGACAACTTGATAAGGAAATTGAAGAAGCTGCAAAAACCCCGTTTACTCAAGAGGTGCAATTAGGAGGAATACCCCCAAAGTGAAATTTTCCAGTATTAACTAGTATTTTCGATGGAACTACGTGCGATGTTCAACACATCAAAGCTTATATTAGATGTATGCTGCAGTGGGAGAACCAAGATGCCGTGTTATGAAAATACTTCGCGTCCAGCTTAACTGGCGAGGCGCTGAAGTTGTTTGAGAGTCTCCCCAAGAATACAATAACTTCCTTCAAGCATTTACGGACTACCTTATTGGGAGCATACATAAGCAACAATTCTTCGCGACCTGGAATTGAAGACGTGTTTGGATTAAAACAGAGAGTTGGCGAGAGTTTAAAACATTTAACGATAAGATGGAGGAAAATGTGCAGTGAAATGGAAGGAAGAGTAGATGAGAGATACCTTATTTTATCTTTTATAAATGCTATGTTTGCGACAAATTTACTATATGTACAAGTCTTCAGAGTTAAGAATACCATCACAATGACTGAGTTAAGGGAATTGCAAGAAGAGTATATTGCTTTGGAGGAAAAACAAAATAAGATGGAATCATATCCAATTCTCGCAAATACCAGCTCAGTAGCGGCAAATGGAAGTTTACTCCTTAAGATGATTAATACAGTGGCGAGTACCTCGCAGACTCAACAAGAAAAAATGGTGACTGATAATCAGAAAAAGTTGGTAGCTATGGGAAGTCGAGATCAGGAAGAATTCGAAAGAGAAAGGAATTATTACAATCGTGGTGGAAATAATAAAGTCCCAAGATTTGATCAACCGCAGGAGACTTATGGTGGACAAAGACAATACTATCCTAGGGGGCAAGGAAATCAGAGGATAATATGGGAAGAAATTAAGATACCACCTCTAAATACCAGCATAGATAAAATTTGGGAGGCTATCATTTTGATGGAGAATATACCACCTCCATGGAATATGGGAAAAGAGCCGCACCCAAATAATTGCAATCAAGAATTTTGTCCTTACCATCATTTCCATGGCCACTTAGTAAATGATTGAAGGAATGTGAAGAGAATAATTTTAAGGATGATTGAGCAGGGCAAATTAAATCATTTTTAATGGGACATCCACAACCTCAGCAATTTCCACCAGCACCAGAAGTTCGCAGAGTAAATACCGCAAAGAGAGCAGAAACATTTGTCATTGAAATTGGAGCCAAAGCAAAGAATCTATTATGTAATTCCATCGTACATTCGCATAAAACAATATAGGATTTCCATGACAATGTGCTAAGAAGAATCTATGCAAGAGACGCAGAGGGAAGAGAAATAATGAACATTGCGAGAGTTTCTCCACTGGAAGAGTGGCAAAAACAAACTATTTCTTTCACTGCACAAGAAATACATGAGCCAGGAAAAATGCATGATAATCCTTTAGTGGTGAAATTAGAAATAAATCCAAAATATGGAGAGGAAGGAGAGGATGAAGAAGAAGGAAAAGATAATGAAGCAGATAATTCGTGGGCTATTGATAGAGTTTTGATTGACACTGGAATCTCAGTGGATATTTTATTCTATTATACTTATCGTATAATGGGAGGAAGAGAAGAAGACTTGATTCCCTCAACATACAAAATTTATGGGTTTAATGGAACAGCAAACAAACCCAAAGGGGAGATTACAATGAAAATTCCGCTAAAGGGGATTTATTCTAAAATTAAGTTCTGTGTGGTTGATATAGAGTCTCCCTATAATGCTTTGATTGGACGATCTTGGATACACGGGATTCTGGGCGTGGATTCTACCTACCACCAGTGTATTAAATTTCCACATCCTCATGGTGTTGGAATGATACAAGGAGATTGGGCCGATGGAAATAAATGTTACGAAATTGACGTTGAATCCTGCAAGAAAAGAGTTGCGAAAAGTAACAATTGGAGGCATAATATAAAGCAACAACAAAGGAGTGAGATACTAATGGTGGATGCGATAGAGTCACGAAAAGATGAAATGCTGCAAGATTAGTATGAGACGCAAAGAAATGATGCAAAGTGTCTCGCAGAACAAATAACATAATGCAACAAAAGGTCAGAAGCTGAGAATGGTAAGGGTAAAAATACAAATTTAAAAATTTAAAGATATGTCTGAACGGTTGGTTGAAGAAAACTTTATTCATTTTTAGAATATGTACTTTTTACTGAATGAAAAAGATGAAATTGACAGATCTTATAAGAATTTAAATGCAAAAGCATAAGACGGCGATATTTTCCAAAGAAACATAAGAATGGGACAAACCTTTATGGCGTACACCCTAGTTCGCGAATACAATTTCGCAAGAGGCAATGACCTAAAGTACGTCATAAAGGGGGTATCTCTTTGCATAATTCAGGGAAAGGTTATACCGCTGCTGGAACCTGAGTCATGGAGATTTTGGGTTATAGAAAACCCATCCAGGAGAGATAACTTGGATTTCCAACTATATAAGGTTATACCCTGGTTGGACGACCGAGAGTCTCTCCTAAGGAATGCAAAGTATGACTAAGGCGCCGAGGTACACGGTTGAGCCAAGGGTTCCCGGGATGGATGAACCTACCCTGGACATTCTTGGAAAGTCTTGGCTATGATGCATTCGGCCTGAATAAAACCCCACTTAGGGTGCAGTCTCGTAACTATAAGCCATATAAGCATAAAGGATAAGAGGTCGCGAAAAAAAACTGGTTGTTTCTAGAACCGGATGGAAGGAGATAGTCTTGTATGGAAGAAGTACGTATCCTTGAAGGGGAAACCAGGGGGAAGATAAGGGAGGCACCCTCCATTAGGAAGCTGAGTGTCAAAAAAGATGGCAATGTCATGGAACTTTTTAGTTTCGCAAGAACAGCTAGATCCATCATATTGTCGCGTGACAGAGACGGCAATGTCATAGGACTTTATATTCGCAAGAATATTTAGACTTGTCATATTGTCGCGTAACAAAGGCAAAAAAGCCTTAAGAGAAAGATAAGATGAGATCAATGGGTTTTTACATGAAAGTGTAAAGACGTCCTGTGATTTCATCGCAAGACGACAATGTCATGATAATATATTCTTGTAAGAGAACTTAGACTTGTCATATTGTCGTAATACAATCAAAAGAAAAAAGTTAAGGTAAGATCAATGGGTTATTACATGCAAATGTAAAGACGTCCTGCGATTTTGTCGCAAAGATAAAATGTGGAGAAATAAGACCTTTAATTAGGAAGGCAAAATAAGACCACATCAAAGAACAAAGAATATAACTGCGAGATTATGGCAATAATTCTTGCGGAATTATGTTATCCTACTTCATTTATCATATTACAGATGAATAACAAAGGCAAGTATGGGAATGTACAAAATAATTATATTATTATTCATCATCATATGATAAATTTGAATAGATAGTTAAAGATTGATAATTATATTAACCATACTGCAAAAGAAATTATTTTCTAGTATACACAGGTAGAAGCAAGATAAATATGTATATTAAAGAGCAGCACAAGTTGGAGAAATTCGCAGGAACATACAACGAGAAAGAAAGGGATAAATGTACAAGTTTTACAAAGAAGACTAGAAAAGGAAAGAAAGACTACTTTGGTTTATCTTCATCTTCACCATCATTTTCATCTTCACCATCATTTTCATTATCTTCTTCATCTTCATAATCTTCCTTATCTTCTTCATCTTCATACTCACCTTCACCAGATTCCTCAACCTCACTATCAAAAATAATAAGGTCTGGAAAGTTTGCCGGAACCTTTTCTGCGAGGAAAGGGTATGAAGAGAGAGGAATATTATGAGCTTCGCACACTTTCGTGACAGAGTCGTTGCGAACGCTAATAAGGGCATTATTAAAGTTTGTGGTAGAAATTTTTGTTTGCTCCTTTAGCCTTGAATACTTTTCATTGCGAGAAGCAAGATCTTTCGTGAGCTTTTCCTTGTCAGCATCAAGCTCCTCAATTCTCTTAGAATATCTCTTCTCAGATACTGCAAGTAAACAACAACAAATCATAAAGTTGACAGAAATCTATAAGATACAAAAAGATGGTAAAAAGAAACAACAAACAACCTTCTCTTTCAAGGATCAAATCTCTTATCAAAGCTGCTTGGTCAGTTTGGAGACTAACATCTACCCCTAGATGTTTTCTGGCATTGTCAAGAATTCTCGCAGCCCAAGCAAACTCATCATCACTTTGAATAAGAAGACGGGAATGGACTTGTTCTTCTCTCGCAAGAAGATCATATTTTTCCCATCTAAGCCTATCTCTTTCAATCTCAGTATCAACAAGGGTATTTCAAAATTGTAGTAAAGTTTCAGCACCTTGAAGAGAAATGTGGTCTTTCTCTTTTGCAAGTTCACTCTTATGGGCTTTTAAAATTTCAATTTTTTCTTTGAGCTAAGTACAGCGAATTTTAGATCTATTGGCTACACTTAAGGTGGATCTATAATCCATTCTCAAGAGACGAAGCTGGGATCTAAGTTCATTAGTGTTAAGGGAGCTAATCTTATCATCTAAATAATTACTTAAGGAATTATTAAGGCCACTAAGAAGGGTATTTTCATCTATGGACTCAGGAAAGGTGCGAAGAAGGGTGGCCTCGTCAGTAAGGTCATAAATATATGCAAAATGGTTATTCATATAAGCCAAAAAGAATAAAGGTAAAAGAGTAAAAAAGAGGAGAAGATATATCTATACCAATAAGTTGTTGGTTGAGTTTTTCCATATCATAAAGTTTGTGTTTTCTAATGGAAACTTCACTTTCAAGTTGGTTATTCTTGTTGCAAAATTCCGCAGCTTCAGTCTCCACTTGCTTATTTTTCACGCAAACTTTAAAAGATTCAGATTTTAGTTCTTCATTTCTCTTTAAAGAAGATGCTAATATTTTTTCTAGATCTGAGGCAACTGAAAAATAAGCCCTACCAACCTGCGATAGAAAAGTAGAAATAGTTAAAACGAATGAAAAATTAGATACTTGCGGAAAAATAAGGAGCATATAAGTAAGATGAGGAAAAGGGAGTATACCAAAGAGCCAAGAGAATTTAACAAGCTAGGATTTACATGTCTTGAAACTCCTGAAACAGACTCATTGTTATCCAAGACTGGAACATCGCAAATTCTTGCGAGATATTAGCAAGTGCGGGTAAGAGCATCATTTCCAGCGCCGTGCATGGTATTAGAAAACATGATTGATAGTTGAGCCATATAAGACTCGGGTTGAGGGGGTTTCATCACCAATGAAATATCAGCATCAACATTAATATCATCATATTTCTCAAAATCACTAGAGTTTTCGCTGAATTGAGAGTTTGAAGATGAAAGAGGTTGAATCTTTCTCTTCTTTGAAGAGGGATCAGAAGATTTATCTTTACTACGATGGGGAGAAGTGCCAGAACCTTCGTTGCGGATTATACCTTTATTCTTCGCAACTCTAGTTTTCGCAACTTTAGTTTTCGCAACTTTAGTTTTCGCAATTTTAGTCTTCGCAACTATCACAGGTGGAATCTCTTCAATAACCTGCGATCACAGATAAAGATAAGAAATAGAGGCAACAATATATTGTTAAAAACTATAGAAGAATATTTCTTACTTCATCTGTGAGCAATGCAAGATCTGAACGAATCTTGGGATTTCCAGTGTTTTAGTAGTTGGTCTTCATTCTTGTTACCTAGCAAGGTTAGAATGGTCAGCGAAAATACATGTCAAAATTTAAGAGTAACAATAACAAATTGGAAATATACCTCTTTATTTCTCTCAGGACAATTGAACGCCCAAGCTTGATACTCTGCGAGACTCGCAGGTAAATCACAAGAGCCAGAGATATATGAACCCTCTACAAATAAATGGAAAATATACCATTTATCATCTTTAGAATGACGAGGACTAATATTCTTGCCCATATGCCAATATATGTCTTACATAAGAACTTTCTCTTCAGAGACATCATTTTTCTTGTGCAAACGGACACCCAAACATGTCCTATCCTTCTTCATGGGAATGACTTCATAATTCGCAAAGAAATTCTCCACGGTATACTTCGCAGCATCAATTGGGATATCTTTAAATTCAAGATTCCTCGTGTCATCAGAATACAGAGAACCCTTACCAGATCCACGAGTAGCATAATCCATCATCAAACGGATGCAGTCCCCGCTTAATTGATATATAGCTCGCGAAAACTTTGCATGAGAAAGAATTTCATAAAATAGAGGGAGTTTAGGATCATAGAGGGGAATGGGAAGACCAACTTCTAACTGACCTAGCGATATTATGATTTTCTCGCTAGAAGAAGGATAATCAGAAAATAATCTGATAGAAATTTCAGATCTAGGAGATTAATCGGGCATTGTAGACAGTTTGAGACCTAAAGTTTGAAGTTTCTGTTGATAGCGTTCAAGTGTGGCTTGGCCTAAACGACTAGCAGGAGCCATTTGTAGTATGGGAATGAAGATTAAAATAGGATAAAATTGAAAGAGAAAAGTTGAACAGTGAACAGATCCGGAATTCACGGAAGAACAATGAAGAACAGTAAAATTGCAGAAGCGAAAGAAGAAGAAAGTAAAAAGAAGAGAAAAAAAGAATGAAGGGAGTATTTATAGGAGAAGAAGATTCTCGAGAAGATAAATGCATTTAATGAAGAGAGGATGTGAACGGTTGAAACACAATGATTGAAAAGGACGTGTCAGAAATTAAATAGAGGAAAAAACATGCGTGATAAATCTGGAGAAGGATGCAGAGACGTGTCAGAACATAAAAAAGTATGAAAAGACAAGTAATTGCGGCAAATTAAGATTCTCATGATCTTTATCTTCTTCACAGAAAATATATGAGAAGAGGCAAGATGTAGGATCATAATATCACTATAATAATATTCCCGCGAGATTAACAACACTTCTGCGAACGTGTCTTCGAGTTCCTTAACAACAGTTTGCGAGTATCACAAGATGAACTTAAAAGGATGACATAACTGGTGACGATACTAAAATATGCAAGAGAAATAGTGCATGCGAGAAATGATAGCATAGATGTTGCGATAACACGCTGGTCAGATCTGAAACTATAGGAAAGCTTAGTTGTATATGAGCTGTCATCCACTATGTAACTACCCTATATAAAGAGAACCAATAGATTCAAATGGGGAGAGATCTTTTTAGAGTGTGAAGAAAGTCTTGAGGAGAGAGAAAATCTTAGTAAGTCGGTTGTATTCTTAATTTCTTTTATCTCCTTTAACTTTTCCAAGATCAAATTAATAAAAGTGTTGTTCTTCATCATCAAATTATGTCTTGATTATCGTGAATTCTTAACAAGGGTGTAATGTAGGATTTCCTGCAACTACATAATGAAAGAGGAAAATCACAGACTAAGGGGAGTAACATATCATATGATTAGTATAACAAAGACGCGCGGATTGAAAATCTACCTATCTCACCTTTAGGAGGAGTATGAGCTTTGTTATTATAATGTCAATAACGACATTTTAAGGATTAAATTAACGCAGGTTATGTGTTGTTAAATTCAGGAATCAAGCGTATGAGTAATGCATTATTTTAATTTGTTTATCCATAAGATTGTAAGAGTTTTATCACTAAAATTTACAAAGGGGGATATTTTTGGAGCATAGATCGGTTGAACCCACCAAGCATTGGTATGTCAAGTTTGGTTGTCATATTTTAGTGAGCCAAAACTCATTTAAGAGTCGCTTGATTTAAATGTACTAGAGTCAAATTCGAAGTTAGTTTGAAAGTATTAGGATGAAATATTATAAGTATTGAGAAGACTTGAAGAAGTGAAGAAGTACGGAGCTACAACCACAACATCATCCTTCCACTTGAGGTTAGTGATATTTGACTTGAACTGTTTCATTCCGTAATGTATCTTTCAAGTCGTTCATATTGAAAACATAAAACTACGAAGTATGAACACTCTAGATAGACATAGTATTAAGGAATGCAATATGAGGTTTATTACTTAACCATTAAACTTTGTATATAACACATCATCATAATCTTATGAATGTTATTGTGATTATGTATGGGTATGAGGTGAGGATTTCATCCTAGGAAAAAATGTTTTTAAATGTGTTTTAAGAAAGTAAGGAAATCATCAGGCGTTATTGGAGATGTTCTTCATTGCATATCTTATGAACGACCAATATGTGTGATTAGTATAACCGCTCATGACTAGTTTGTGTTCTTGGTAAAATTATTCATATGAGGCCTGAATTATGTATTGGTATGACTTTTATTAGTAAACCGATCTTAAGTAATCACCTAGGGTATGATCGGGTTTGTGTGTTTGGCCAAATTTGGGAGAGGGGACCCGATCCAGTAAGAGGTGAAGTACATCACAAGGGGAACCGATCCTTATATGAGGTGCAACAAGGTTTATAGTAGAAAGGGGAACCGATCCTATAAACATGTGCAACACATTTTTAGGAAAAGGGGAACCGATCCTATGGACATGTGCAACACGTATAAGTTAGATACCAAATATATATGGGGAACCAATCCTAGTACCTAGTCAACCGAAAATTTGGCAAGCTAGTGTGACTATGCACAATACTCACATGGAAGTAGAACTGAAACTTGTTTTGGTAGAACCGTTACACCCATGACTTGTGATTGAGCGTTACTTGATCAATCACATAGTTCTTGAAATTCATATGAACCAATTCTAAACTTGTTTAAAAGTGTGGTAAATCGGTTTCAAGTGAGTAAGTATGAAAAAGGACTTACAAGAGGAAAGATGTCGACACACTTTGAACACGCGCATTAATGTGTATCTTTTATTGTTCAAAGATATTCCTTAATACCTAAGAAGGAAGTAAATCCCAAGATCGAATTTAAATAAGTTAAGAATCTTTTAATTAAGATTTTTAATTATATATGTGTAGATGGTGTATTTTATACAAAGGCTAAAATCGTAAACTCATAATTATACGAACCTCTGATCCAGCAATCAGACGTGAGTATTAAGACACGAGTCTCATTGAATTCTCTGACTAAGAATACTTTCTCTCAGACTACATGTAGATATGTAGTCTCACGGCTAGACAATGGTATATCTCATGAATACTGGACACTTCAGTAATTATTTCTATATAGTATCACAGGATGGACGGCTCCTAGATAGCTTGATCTGCTAGTATAGAGCGATAACGTCTTCAGGAAACAAACAACGAGTTTATCCTGACTATATAAAGGATATGAAGCTCCAGCAAGCTCATATCAGAATAATTAATGGTCCTAGACAGCTTGCTCTGGTAGTATAGAGCCATAAGTTAATTATTCCTAAATTCTTGGATTCATCCACAGAATTTTCGAAAATATTCAAATATTTTTGCAGATATTTCATTACTGCAAACCATGGTTCTTCCGAGAATAAATCCATGGGTTAGTAATAAATATTCAACGCACGGGAATCAGAGCTACCTCTGAGTAATCCCTGTTTCAAAAGGTGCAAGTGTATTCAACGATGATGCATTAACAATCACCGCACGAACGAGTATTTCAAAATACGACGAAATGATGAACCTATGCAAAATAGGAAAGAAATTAATAAATAATTAAAATATTGACCAAGGCGCTAGGAGCATGGGACCACCGACCAGTCGACTATGCCGTGGCCAATCCCACGCTAGTTTTGTATTTTATCACATACTTTTATTATTTTCCTTGATATGATGAAAATCCTTTCATTTGAACAAATATCCTCCGTTTTGAGGAAACTCCTCAATTTGATGGTGCTTCCTTCGCACGAAGGAAATAATATAAAATTAGGGAAAAATAGTGTGGGGCGTGACCATTGTCCAACCGTCCATGCCCTAGTCCCAGCCGGCCCCACACCTTATGGTTCCTCATTATTTTATTATTATTTTCCTAATTTCATGAAAACTCCTTAATCTCATCATATTTCCTTGGTCCCATGAAAAATAATATAAAATTAGGGAAACCCGTATGACTGCGCCATGACAAATAATAAAATTATTAAAAATTATGAAATGAATTGTAATATTATTTTAGGAAACTTAATGTTATCTTGCGAGAATTTTAGATTTTTTCATAAATTTCGATTCTTTCTGTAGATGGGGGAAAACGATTTGCTTGTTTTTGCGGAATTAAGGACGACCGCGCAGAGGAGATTCCTTGAACCAAGCAAAATGTTTAACCTCACACAGATGCACCGCTATGAAGGGGGTGATTTAAGTTCGAGAAACCAATCTGTAGTACTCCGGCCTAAACCAAGACAATGGTTGTTCCATAGTAAATTCGGTCACAAGAGATGATGGGTTGATCTGTAGGAGGGAAGCTGAGAAATGTGTGAGATCAATGATGATCTGAGATTGTAGGTGTGTTATGAATTCAGCGTGAAATAATCTGGATGATTGAATCTTTCCTGATTGAGAGTGATTTCTGTGATTTCGTGTAGACAAAAGAGCATTTGTATGAACTTTGGTGAGAAATTGCTCGTTCAGTAGATCGTTATTCGAATGTTTGAGAACTCTTCAAATGTCCTTCTTTCAATCAGGATTCAGAGACATTATATAATGCCGTAGTTGAAAACACCATGATCCCATGAAGTGTGACAGTTTGCTAGAATCAGAGAGTGGGGAAGTGGGAAATCGTGTAAAACCAATTACTCATCGTGTGGAGACTTGGTTAACTTTCCCCCTACGACTTTGCTGATTCTTCCAACTATTTGCACGACTTGCTCACATTATCGTCGTGGGTGAACACACGTGCCGTAGACCGCCAGACCAAAACCCTAGTTGATATCCCCCCAAGTGACATGATTGATGTCTCGTGGTAAATTTAGTCAGTTGTTGATTTCATGACTTCGTGGGACGATGAGTCCACGTATTTGCTGAGTTAAACATGATTTTGTAAAATGTTCTGCAACTCATGAATTAAATGCATCTGCTGAGAAAGTGATAGGATCCTCACGTTGAGGATATCAAGTGTTGCTCGATAATATTGGTAGTTCCAATATTCGTTGATTTGATTAAATATTGCTCATCTAAGCAAGCGTTGCTCGTATGATGAATTATTGGTAGCGTGACCAAAATAAAATATTAATTAAAGCACTGGTAGTTGAACCGAGCATAATTAATAAGAATACTAATCATGATATCATTGCAAAATTATTAGTGTTTGAACCTGGAATCATGATCCTTGGATTCAGAAACCCTAATTTGATCAATTGATGACCAATTGATGGTTTATTTGAAAATTAACCATGGAATGAAGGAGAACCGGCTTCATGGGACCATGGACCGACCATGAAATTCTCATATGCTCACGTGAGAAAAAACCAAGACCTCTTTGAAGAGTTGGTGAATTGTTGAAAGAATGATTAAATGATGGTTTAATCATTTACTGAATTACTGTTGGGTTCATCATTAGGTGATAAAACCTAATTAATTATTAAAATATGAGTGACTGACCAAGGGGTTATGAAACCGTCCCTGGGTGGTAACGGGATCAAATGATGATCGCTCCGTCAAATTATGAAATTATTTGGAGAGTTTTGGACGCAATACGTGCAATTGCGCAAATTAGGTCAGATTGTGAAAACACGTGGGACTGGCTCATTGCGAGCCAGAAAGCTAACCCTGGTCGGTCAAGGTACCATTCTTTCGTCATTGAGACGTCCGTGTTTTAGTCCTGAGAATTTTGATATTTTCTGGTGCACGTTTGAGCGACCATTTGAGAAAATATGACAAAATTAGGGTTTTCTGATAAAACCGTCAAAACTTCATCGGATGAAGGAAAATAGTGAAAAAGTGAAGGAATTATGAAGAGGTGATGGACCTACCAAAGGGTCATGAAACCGTCCCTGGGTGGTCACGGGATCAAATATTGATCGTTTGAGCAATCCCCATATTGGTTGAAATCCAGCGCCCTTTAGTAGAATCGATGTAGAATTCTCATACGGACTCGGATTTTGATGGTCTGCCCCTCCATTCCGTACATAAAAAATTTTCCTATCTCTAAACGTGGGAATGTTTAGGTTTTAAGCTCGTTTGGGAGGTGAAAACAGCCGGATAGTAAAACTCAGGAAAAATTCAAGGGGCCGGTCACATAGTATTTTTCCTAATATGATAAAACGAAAGAGTTTTGTTGAAATCAAGGAATTTCCATGAGATGAAGGAAACATAAAAAAATAAAAAATAATAAAATAAGGGATGTGTGGGCGTGTGGGACCGTCTTAGAGCATGACTGACCGTCCAGGGCCCGGTCCCGTGCGTTTTCCCTATTTGATGCCTTATTTCATGATTTGAAGGAATTTTCATAATTTGAAGGAAATATCATGAAATCAAGGAATTTCATGGGATTATGAAAACATGAAAAATATGCTAACAAAAAAGCGAGACGTGTGAGCCATCTAGGGTTTGACAGACCGGTCATGGCCCATGCACACGGGTTCCCTAATTTTTATTATTTTTCATGGAACCAAGGAAATATCATGAGATTAAGGAGATTTTCATGAAATTAGGGAAATAATAATAAAATAATGAGGAATCATGAGGTGTGGGGCCGGCTGGGACCAAGGCATGGCCGGTTGGCCAATGGTCACACCCCCATCATGTTTTCCCTAATTTTATATATTATTTCCTCCGCGCGAAGGAAGCACCATGAAATCGAGGAGTTTCCTCAAAACAAAGGATATTCGTTCAAATGAAAGGTTTTTCATAAACTCAGAGAAAACAACAAAAATATGATAAAAATATGAAAATGGCGTGGGATTGACCACGACACGGTCGGCCGGTCAGTGGGACCACGCTACCAACGCCTTGGTCAATTTTTATTTATTTGTTATTTTTCATCATATTTTGCATATGTTCATCGTTTCATCGTATTTTGGAATACTCGTTCATGCAGTGGTTGTTAATGTATCATTGTTGAATACACTTGCACCATTTGAAATGGGGCTTACTCAGAAGGTAGCTCTGATGCCCGTGTGATGAATATTTATTACTAGCCCATGGATTTCGGCTGGGAAGAATCATGATTTGCGTAATAAAATATCTGTGAAAATATTTGAATATTTTCAGAAATTCTGCGGATGAATCCAAGAATTTATGTTTGAGACATGGCTTGCTCCGAAGTAGTTCTGATGCCCGTGCGTCCAATATTTATTATTAATCCATGAATTTCTGCTGGGAAGAACCATGGTTTGCGTAATGAAATATCTGCGAAAATATTTGAATATATCCAGAAATTCTGCGGATGAATCCAAGAATTTAATTTTGAGATAGGGCTTGCTCAGAGGTAATTCTGATGCCCATGCATCCAATATTTATTACTAATCCATGGATTTCTTATGGGAAGAACCATAGTTTGCGTAATGAAATATCTGCAAAAATATTTGAATATTTTCATAAATTCTCCGGATGAATCCAAGAATTTAATTTTGAGACAAAGCTTGCTCAGAGGTAATTCTGATGCCCGTGTGTCCAATATTTATTACTAATCCATGGAGATCTTGCTGGGAAGAACCATGGTTTGCGTAATGAAATATCTACGAAAATATTTGAATATTTTCAGAAATTCTGCGGATGAATCCAAGAATTTAGGAATAATTAATTTATGACTTTATACTAGCAGAGTAAACTGTATAGGAGCATTAGTTATTCTGAGATGAGCTTGCTAGAGCTTCATATTTTTTACATAGTCAGGGTAAACTCGTTGTTTGTATCCTGAAGAAATCATCGCTCTATACTAGCGGAGCAAGTTGTTTGTGAGTTGTTCATCCCGTGATAGAAATAATTACCGAAGTGTTCAGTACTTATGAGATATGATGTTGTCCAGCTGTGAAACTACATATCTATATGCACTCTGAGAGAAAGTATTCTCAATCAAAGGATTCAATGAGAGATCAGTGTCTCAATATTCACGCCTGACTGTTGAATCAGAGGTTCGTATAGTTATGGGTTTACGATTTTAGCCTTTGTCAAAAATCCATCATCTACACTTTCTCATGTATTTCGCCATACTAATGTTAGAATAAATGGAAGTATTAGGAATTTTGTAACCACCCATAAATTCTTTCACTTGGAAAAGGAATGGAAGTTAATATAAAAAAATATTGAATGGATTTTTTCCTTATATATGGTGATGATATTTATGATTTGGAATTAAGTTTATATTAAAAATGATTTTATAATTATAAAAGATAAAGGGTATATTTGATAGTTTAAGAGAAAAGTATGTCTATAAACAGAGCGGACAGATTAAAAGAGACATACCAAAGTAGAAATTAGGACAGATAAAAAAAGACAGAGGGAATATTTTTCCTTCATCTCATGAAGTTTTGACGGTTTTATAAAAAAATCCTAATTTTGTCATATTTTCTCAAATGGTCGCTCAAACGTGCACCAGAAAATATCAAAATTCTCAGGACTGAGACACGGACATCACAATGACATGAGCATGTTACCTTGATCTCAATGAGCCGATCTCACGTATTTTCACGAATTGACCTAATTTGCGCAATTGCACGTATTAGGTCCAAAACTCTTTCATATAATTTTGGGATTTTCATAGAATGATCATCATTCGATCCCGTTACCACCCAGTCCGGTTCCATGACCCATTGGACGGTCCCTTACCTCTTCATAATTAATTAGGTTTTACCTAAGGTTCAGACGAACATTTTTCGAATAAATGATTAAACCAGCATTTAATCATTCTTTCATCAACAAATCACCAAATCTTCAAGAGGCCTTGGTATTTGCTCACGTGAGCATGTAGACGTGATATGATTGACCCACAGTCTCATGTAGCCAATCCTTTCTTCATTCCATGGTTCAATTCCCGACAAACCATGAAGTGGTCATCAATTGATCAAATTAGGGTTTCTGAGTCCAAGGATCATAATTCCAGACTCAAACACTAATAATTTTATGATGATCTCATGATCAGTATTATTAATTATGCTCGGTTCAACTACCAGTATTTTAATTAATATTTTGTTTGGTCACGCTACCAATAATTCATCAGAAGAGCAACACTTGCTCAGATGATCAATATTTGCTCAAATAAAAGAATATTGGTTCAACTATCAATATTCAACAATTCATCTAATGAAAAACACTTGCTCAGACGGGAAATACTTGTTCAAACCAAGGAATATTGGTTTAACTATAAATATTTAACAATTCATCGAGTGAGCAACACTTGCTCACCTCAACGTGAGAATCATGCCCACGTTCAATCCATGAGTTTCAGAACATTTACACAATCATGTTCAACTCAGTAAATAAATGGACTCATCGTCCCATGATATCACGAAGTCAGCAACTGACTAAACTAACCACGAGATGTCAATTGTGTCACTTGGGGGGATATCAACTATTGTTTTGGTCTGGCAGTCTACGGCATGTGTGTTCAAACACACGATGGAATGTGAGAAAGTCATGCCATTAGTTGAAAGAGTTAACAAGGTAGTGGGTAGTGGGTAGAAAATCAACCAAGTCTCTGCACGATGAGCAACTCGTTTCAAATACTATTTCCATCTCTCCACTCTTTGATTCCATCGACTGTCACACTTCATGGGATCATGGTGTCTACAATTCCAACAATATAAATAAGTCTCTGAATCATGATTGAAACAATAACGATTTCACGTCTCACGGATAATATGAGATCAACAACTCATCAATTGAGAAATTACTCTTAACTAAGTAATTTTAATCATTCAGAACTTATCTTATTCAGAATTCACAACACACCAACAATCTTTTATCACCATTGATTCCACACATTTCTTAGCTTCCCTCCTACAGATCAACCTATCCTCTCTTGTGACCGAATTTACTCTGGAACGCCCATTGTCTTGGTTTAGGCCGGAGTACTTGTAGGTACTGAATATCGCAAAATAATAGTTCACGAGTATCGTAATAGATAAAGTAGAAAAGAGTTATAAAATGATACGATGATAGAAGTAGCGCGGAGAAATATGAAGTTTTGCGAGGATGAATTGCGATACTTCGCAATTCATATACAGCTGCATAAGTTTTACTATAAATAGGAGTTCAAATGTAAAATTCGAGAGGTTCTTTTAATGAGTGTAAGAAATTATCTTAGGAAAGAGAATAGAAAAAGTTGTAACTATTCTAGTTCCATTTTGATAATTCTATGTAATCAACTAAGAGAATTAATAAGAAAGTTATCATTCACCATCAAGAACTTCTTGAGTTTTTACTAATTCTATTGAGGGTGTAGTTGTAGATTATTCTGCAACTACATAATTGGCGCTAGAAACAGGGAACTTGAGAATTGTGGTAGCCTAAATTTGAGGGAATTGTGGAAAATTTAAAGATCAAATGAAGTCAGTAGATGGAGATTGCAAAAATGAAGAATGTAATATGATCACAAAGACAATGATTGATGAATTTCATAGTAATATGAAGGGAAAAATATACAAGCGAGATTGTAGAGGAAGAAAGATCATGGAGGAAGAAAAGATAACAACTTTAGAAGAATGGGAAAAGCGGAAAATCACATTTTCAGCAGCAGAAATTCCAAATGAAGACTTGAACCACACTTCACCATTGGTGATCACAATTCCAATCATGCTAGAAGATAAGAAAGCTATAGAAAAATGGAAATTAAACCGAATTTTGGTTGATACAGGGAGTTCTGTTAATATCATATTCTATCATGCACTTAAGGGGATGGGAATTAAAGATGAAGAAATCACAAATTCAAAATGTCTTATTCATGGATTAGGAAAATCTACAACAAAATCTAAAGGGGAAATCGCGCTGCGAATATTACTAGGAGAAATCGAAACACATGTAATCTTGTGTGTGATAGATATGGAATCTCCATATAACATGCTGATAGGAAGGCCGTGGATTCATGCGATCAAAGATGTTGCTTCAACATTACATCAGAGAATCAAATTTCCTACACCAAATGGAATACAAGAAATAAAAGGAGATCTTGATAGTGCAAAATTTTGTTATCAAATTGAAGTAACGCAATGCGGAGGAAGAGCAAGAAACAAACAGCTTCGTAGGAAACTTGCGAAGGAAACAAAAAAGGAAAAAGAATTCCGAGTGTATACAATAAGAGCAAAGGAAGGGATAGGTATACCAAATGAGATTCCAGAAAAAGAAGGGGAACCAGCAAAAATAATCAAAGAACCAACACCTATGGGGGAGCAAAGTTCAAGCTATGTTGCAGCTGAACCAACTAAAGAAATAAATATGGGAAGTAAAGAGGAGCCTTTATTCTTGCGAATTGGAACTAAGATGGATGAAGAAGAAGAAAAAAGAACCAGATAGAAAAAAGAATTTGGAAATCCAAAAGACTTGTTAACAGAACTAGATAGATGGGAAATTCTAGTGGACGGATCATCCAATAGTGAGGGAAATGGAATTGGAGTCGTGTTGATTTCACCAGAAGGAGAAAGAACAACATTCTCATTCAGACTAGAATTTGCATCCACGAACAATGAAACAGAGTACGAAGCTGTAGTGCATGCATTAAAGATCGCAATATAAAAGAAGCTTGAAAGTATAAGGATAACGAGTGATTCTCAGTTAGTGATTTGTCAAATTAAAGGGGAATATACCACAAATGAATCTTCTTTGAAGAAATACAAGAAACTCGTTGAGGAATTATCTGCGAAGATACCAAAATTAAAATGGAGACATATATCTAGAAAATATAACCGTCTCGCAGATGCTTTTGCATTTATTCCAAGCATGATGACAAATCCAAATACAAGAAATATCCAAATACAGACAATTCAACACCCATCAGTGGACAAAGAGAAAGAAATTGAGGAAGGCATTGCGATGGAAGTAGAAAGAGAGTTATCAAACAACATCGCAGATTGGAGAAAAGAAATTCATGCATATCTCGCAATGGGAGAAATATCCAGGAACAGACTAGAAGCACATAAATTAAAGAGTCGTGCAACAAACTATGAGTTGCGAGAAGGAATTTTATATAGAAAATCTTTCAATGGACCACCTCTCAGGTGCTTAACTCGCGAAGAAGGAGAAAAAATATTGAAGATGTTACATGGAGGAGAAGCTGGCAATCATAGTGGGGGAAGATCTCTAGCATATAGAGCAAAGATACAAGGATATTACTGGCCTTATATGCATACAGACGCAAAAAATTTCGTACGAAGATGAAAGGAATGTCAACGACATGGTAAAAGAATTCATGCACCAGGGGCCACATTAACTCCTTCAACAAGCTGTTGGCCTTTTGGTAAATGGGGGTTGGATATTGTTGGACCATTTATACCTGGATCTGGACAAAGGCGATACTTGATAGTTGCAACAGATTATTTCACGAAGCTCGCATAAGTAGAAGCAGTACAGCAAATTCGTGATAAAGATGTTTTTACATTCATATTTGAGAACCTCATTTGCAGGTACGGGGTTCCAGCACAACTAGTATCTGATAATGGAAAACAATTTGAGGGGAAGAACATAGAGATGTTACTCAGTGGTTTTAGGATAAAATGTGGGAAGTCAACCCCGTTATATCCACAAGCTAATGGACAGGCAGAAGCAACAAATAAAACAATCGGAGATACAATCAAAAAGAAATTAGAAGGACATCTCAAAGGATGGTGCGAGCAAGTACCTAGCGTAGTTTGGGCATACAATACAACTAGAAGAGAAGCAACTGGAATGTCTCCTTATTTTCTAACATATGGAGTAGAAGCAGTATTACCCACAGAGGTTGTAATTCCAACAACAAATAAAGAAGCTTGGGAAAGAAATTTAAGTGCGGGAGTAATATTAAGTGAATTGGATGATTTGGAAGAAAAAAGAGAAAAGGTGTTGCACCATATGAAGATTTATCAGGAACGATTAGCTCGAGAATACAACAAGAGAGTCATTGAACGTGAATATAAACCAGGTGATTTGGTCATGCGAGAAACACCTCGATATCAAAAAGAAAATGGAGGAAAATTAGCACCAAAATGGGATGGACCATATGTTATTAAAGAAGTTTTAGGAAGCGGAGCTTATCGACTGATGGATCCAGAAGGGAGAGACATGGGTTTGAGGCTTGGTATACCTTGGACCAGACTATATTTGAAAAGGTATTATCCATAAAACTCATGAAATTTTTTACGAATATTGTTTGCTCGCAGGAAATTGGGAAAAGTTACGAGTTTCAAAATTTATATTGCGATTAAACTTTCATTAATTTGCGAATAAAAGACCGCAATCTGTGATCAGCCTCCAAAAAAGAAAGAGAGCCGCAAAAAATTTTATACAGGCAAACCTTTGTGGCGTACACCCTAGTTCGCGAAGCTATATTTCGTAAGAGGCAAAGTCCTAAAGTACGTCATTTAAGGGGATACCTATAAACGTGGCTAAGGGTAACCGGAACACCACCAAGGGACCTTAGTACATGGTAAAATTTTAGGGGTACAACCCAATAATGGGGTACCTATCCGGGTTAGACACCTTGGATTCTCACCTAATCTAGCGACATTACGCAATATAAAATGCGGTGTAAGAGGATTTAGGTTGGGCGACTAAGGCATATTGTCTTTCCCAAGAAGTGCATAAAATGATCAAGGCGCCGAGGTACACGGTTGAGTCAAGAGTGCCAGGTGAGGTTGAACCACATCTGCCATTTTTGACAAGTCTTGGCAAATGATGCACTTGGCCCAAAGATACCCCATAGGGTGCAACCTCGTAACTATAAGCCCTATAGCCAAAAAGGATAATAGGTTGCGATCAAAAGCTGGTTGTTGGCAGAACCGGATGGGAAGAGATAACCTTGTATGGTCGATGTACGCTTCCTTGAAGGGGCAACCAGGGGGAAGATAAAGGGCAGCACCTTCCATTAGGGAGTTGATACGTGCTATAAGACGCAAATGTCACGAGGCTTCTTGTTTGCGAAAACATAAAGGCTTGTCATATTTGTGCAACAAATGAAGTTCTTCGAGCATTCTAAAAAAAAAAAAAAAAGAGAGAAGGAAAACATACAAAAAGAACTCGCAGAATGAAACAAAGAAGTTAAGATGAGATCAATGGGTTATTACATGAAAGTGTAAAAACGTCCTGCGATTTCATCACAAGACGATAATGTCACGAGGTTGTATGTTCGCAAGAATGTTCAGGCTTGTCATATTATCGCAAATACAAAAATTTACTACAAAAGAGTTGGAAAAATAAGACCTTTACTTAGGAAGGCATGATAAGACCACATAAATTAATGAAATTCATTACATCAAAATCATTGAAGAAATTATACAAGTATATACATTATGAAGATCTGAAAAGAAGACCGCTTCGTCGATATCATTGAAGAAATTTTACAAGAATATACATCATGAAGTTTTGAAGAGAAGACAGCTTTATCAATATCATTGAAGAATTTTTACAAGAAGTCCTATCAAAGAAGACAACATCATTGAAGAATTTTAACGAAGACTTAACAAAAGATGCGATTTTGATAGCAATCAAATACATATAAGTTCATATTCGTAAAAGTTTACGAGAATTACATACTTCTTATACTTCTCCATATATTGAATATTTCTCCAAAAGTTGAATACTTCTTATAATTCTTCAAGAATATCTCATATTTATTATACTTCTTCAACGGATATTTCATTTGGTGAAGGTTAAGTAATCATTATACTTCGTCATATGTTACGTAATTATTCACAGATTGAATACTTCTTATATCTCTTCATTTGGTGAATTGAGTACTTCTAATACTTCTTATAACTCTTCATTTGGTGGATCGAGTACTTCTAATACTTCTTATATCTCTTCATTTGACGGATTTAGTACTTCAAATACTTCTTCAAAGGTATTGTATATGTAGTATACTTATTAAGGATATTTCATATATTTTATTTCTTATACTTAAAAGGGAGGATTTCTTATTTACAATCGTAACAAGTTGAAACTTCGTAAGATAAATTGAGGCAGATATTCTAATACTTCCAACAATGTTTAATCATTTAAAGAGAAATAATAGGGGGAAAAGGAGATACTAAGCTTTATCTGTGAGTTATATATTATTTCTCTTCATATAATCAAATGGGGCAAAATAAGGAAAACATTTAATTAAAGAAAGGTTACATTATCTTCGCAAAATATCAGATATACTTCTTAAGAAAGGTTAAATCATCTTCGCAAAATATCAGATGTACTTCTTAAAAAACAGAATTGTTCGCAAAAAGAAAACCAACAGTAACTAAGGGAAGGAATTCAAAAGAAAGGAGGACAGGAGAGTCAATGATAAATTGAAAAAGAATGTTATCATGCTTCATCAACACTCTGTGCTGGATCTTTAAGATGATTAGGGTCATTAGCAGCTTTCGACTTTTGCGAGATATCATCCTTTGAAGAATATGCAACATGAACATCTCCTTGAGGAATAGATTCTTTCTCGTCATCAAGATCTTCATCATCACTCTCATAATCGAAATAACTTATCTTCGATATCTTTGGAATAAGCAAGATAGTTGAATCTCCGAGTAGCACGGTCACGAGAGTTGATTAAGCGGGTAGAAAGCAAAGCATTTTTCTTACGAAGCTCGGAACAGGAGGCTTCTAATCCAGCTTTCGCATTACGAAGGTTGTTCTCATATTCTGCGAATAAAACAAAATTCAAAGGATAAAATTTGCGAGTATAACGAAATTTAAAGATATACCAGAGGTAGTCAAATTTTAATGACTACCTTCTCTTTGTGAAGTAAGAGATTGAGCTAAAGATAGACAACAGTTCTTCATCTGATTCATCGCATTATCAAAACCATCACCAACTAATCCTTTAAGTCGAGATTGAAGCTTTTGATCTTTAGAAAGAATAAAATTTTTATCCTTCGCAAGTTTGGCATTAAGACTTTTTAATGACGAATAATCTTCTTCAAGTTGATTCTTCTTAGTACTCAAGACTATATTCTTATTAATAAGGGAATTCTTCTCAATAACAAAAGAATTTCTTTCAGCATCTGAAGACTTCTTTAATTCCTCAAGTTCACCTTTCAACAAAGAAAGAAGATTTTCTTGATCGCAACATTTATTCTGAAGAGTTTTTAATTCTTGCGAAGAAACAATCATTGTATTCAAAAACGAACATTTCTCTTCTGATAAGGTTTTGTTCTCTTCTAATAAGGTTTCTATTCTCAAATTAGCTTTAGTTAAGGAAGAAAAAAGTTGAGATATGTCATCATTCAAAAATTTTCGATCATATATTAGTTAAGTATTCTCTTGAAAAAGAGCGTCAGAGTTGTCAAGATCACACGAGTAAATATTAGATAAATGGGAGAATTGGTTTGAGAGGCTTTCATGCTTGGTTCGATATTCTGTTGCATCTGATTCATGGTGAAGTACCAATCTTCTACATTTCTGGATGGATTCTATAAATGGGAATGGGTTTTAATGGATGTTTCAAGCATATGAAGAATATAAGTAAATAAAAGGGAAAATATGAAGATAATAATCATACCTTTCAATTCATCATTTCTTTTGCGAAGAATCGCGCAGTCGAGAGAATCATTTTGAAGATGATAATTTTCTTTATGGAGATCCTCGCATTCTGCTTGAGAAGATTTCAAAGATTGGTGAAGCAATTCAATTTCTTTTTCCAAGGATTGAAGTGAAGAAGAAATGTCTGGATTGACGAAATTATTTAGAACTTCGCAAAACTCATATTGCGAACGAACATTATTAGACTTCGCAGTATTGGTCAAAACCTCAGATAACATTCGGAAAGTTGAATAAATTCCATCTCGAATTTCCTGAGGAAGAGGAGAAGAATTTGAAGGAATAAGAGCAAGCTGCAAATTTTGTGGAGAAATAGAACTCAAAGGATTTGGGGACAAGATAGGTTTTTCAAGAGAAGAAGTTGAAGAAATATTTTGCGAGGGTTGATCTTGAAGAAGTGTTGATAAATTGACACTGATGGGAGATTGAAAGGTAGGTAATGGAGTAGAGGCAGGAGTGTGTGAAGAAGCATTTTCACGAGGAGGAGAGGAAAATTCCTTATCAACTTCAGGAAGGAAATCATCAATCGGAATTAATGGTGTGGGTTTAGTTACTCGAGATCTCTTACCAGGGTTTGGTTTTTCGCCAACCTGCGAATCAAAATGTAGATTAAAAACTGAGGCAACAATATATTGTTCAGGAAAGAAGGCAAAGTATTTTAACTACCTTTTGATTCTCATATTTTCTTCTTCGTGGATTAGGGCTTGAATTTTTTAGTTGTGGTTTCATCTGAGGAGTTATTTTTCTGAAATAAACCAAAATCAGATAACAAATTATGCAGAAATTAAAGAGGAGAACAAATGAAATGCGCGGAGATAGAAGGAAATTACCTTGGAGAACTCATGAAGATATAATAGAAGAAAAAATTGCAGAGAAAATAGTAATGGAGAGTATGAACAGAAGATAAAATTGCAGAAGTAAGAAGAATAAAAGGAAGAGAATATAAAGGAGTTATATAAGGGAATAACTAGAAAAGGACGGTTACAAAGACGTGTCCAAATTCTAAAAGACTAAGTAACGGTTATGTTCTCACGATCATTTCTTCTTCGTAGAATTGACATGAGAAGAGGCAAGATGTAGGTATCGTAATAGATAAAGGAGAAAAGAGTTATAAAATATCGATGATAGAAAATAATAGTTTTCAGGAGAATTATCGTAATAGATAAAGGAGAAAAGAGTTATAAAATGATACGATGATAGAAGTAGCGCGGAGAAATATGAAGTTTTGTAGACTATTGAGGGTGTAGTTGTAGATTATTCTGCAACTACAGTACTACAGATTGATATCTCGAATTCAAAGAACCCCCTTTGCAGTGGTTCATCTGTGTGAGGTTGAACATTTCGCTCGGTTCAAGGAGTCTCCTCCGCACGGTCGTATCCTCAATCCCTAAAAAACCAGCAAATCATTTTTCCCCATCTACAATATGGAAAATAAAAATTAGTAATGTGCATTTGCTAGTTAAAGATTTTCCAAGGAGATTTCGATCATAAATTTGGATAGTGCATTCTCAGGAATTTTGAAAACATAATTTGGAAAATATTGAATATCTTGAGAATATTTTCGGTTTTCAAATTTCTTGGTGTCCAAACTTCCTTGTCTATAAATACTTTGAGTTTGCATTTCTAGCAAACTAATCCTTCGTGACCGTAAACTTCCTCTGTTGTACTGTAACTGGTGAAGCCGCCTATTCGGAGAGGAGAGTAACCTAATTAGGCAAAATCTCTAACGACCGCTCAGTTTAAAGTCTTCTTTGGGATTGAGAATCTCTAGTACGTACCATTGGTGGGAAACTAGATAATTGCGATTTATCTTTAATTTTCATATTGATTTGATTGACTAACGGTGGTTGAACTTTGATTGCACCTAGTTTGTTTATGCTTGAGAATCTTCTCTTCTGATATAAGATTCACTCAAACTAGTTCAAGGTTTCGACAGAGATATTTAGACTGTTATTAGATCTAAAGACGATCTTGTGATAATCCATTGTTAACAGACTCCGGTCTGTGTTTGATTGATCACAAGAGATTCAAGTAATTGTGTGCAGGTATTTATTGGAGATCTAAGAATATTTGAAGACAAAGAAGAGATATAAGATTTCATACTTGGTTTTATAATATTTGGGGTGCATAATACTTGTTTTGGGAATAGAGGATCCAACTATAATTGATCTATCCTTGTGGTATTTTGATAGAATAGTTGAGAAGATCGGCATCAATATATTTCCTTGGGATTAAAGGTATTGATAGAAAAATCTTAAAGATTACCTTTTGGTGATTGAACATAAGATATATCTTGGAACCAGGCGAAGGAGTTTATGTTAAGATAAAAAGAAGAGCCTTTGTGCAACTCATATCACTTGGTTGAAGAGAGTTGATACCAAACATATTTGTTGTTCCTTTACTGTTTGGAATACGAACCAAAGGAATTGGTCCAAGTACATGACTTGTTTACAGGTTGGAGGCGTGGGAATACAGACGGAACTAGGTGAACTATAGGTTTAGTTGATTGGTCTCAACTATACGAAGTTGGTTTATTTTGTATAGCGGCTTAATCCTGAGAGTATTCAATTCTGGACTAGGTCCCAGGTTTTTCTGCATTTGCGGTTTCCTCGTTAACAAAATCTTGCTTTGTCATTTACTTTATATTTCCGTATTATAATTATTTTATTATAATTAAAGTAAATTGCACAAACGTTAATTCCTATTTACTTGATATGCAATCATATTGAGTTTGGTTAAGTCCGAACCTTTGTATCAAGTAAACACACTTCATTGTTGTATTGTCTCGATCTTGTATCCATAGACAATCACACGAAGTGTGAACCGATTTTTTGTATTGTCGCGACTCAGTCTATAGACAATCACTTTCGAAGAAAGGACTTATAGGAAGGAAAAGTTATAGCTTGAGGTATATTTGGGTACCCTCACCTTTTCAGGGTCGTTGTACTCTCATCTAGATTCCTTGGTAGCAGACATGTATATTTCCAACGATTACATGTAGGTGAAGTCATACATTCACATCGCCTTTCTCCAATTCTGCTTATGGGAACACTTCAAAGGTTATGCTCATGCTCCCACAATTTCGTTTTCCAGTTTGTACGGAGGTTCAAGAATACTCCGTTGGAAAAATAGGTATCCAAAACCTGGTTTGAAGCTTATCGAATTGATAGGTGCATTATTTACACTAGTTAGGTACTCAAATACTTTATTTTCTTGATAGTTTTTATATCATTATGCTTTGATTTTGTTTGCTTTTGATTTTGTTAGGTATTTAAGGATATCTTAACCAAAAGGAAGTGGAACTCGCTCAAATCCGAGATTTCTTTGCATCACCTTGAGGAGGAAGAAAACACGAAGGCAACGGCGAAAGAATGAGGTCATTTCGACCTCGTATGAGAAAGTTACACGTAATTGAAGCAAGCCAAAGTTGCAAAAGATATTAAAGCCCATAACTGTTAAAGGCAGGCGCGTTTCTACTCAGGGCATCCGCACAGGTTGTTAATAAAGTTGAATGGTCAGTCCTGCAAGACTGACAGTAGAATATATTCAAATTACAGAGAGTCATAATGGTTGCATTCATAGAAGTGGTGTGACGCGCGAGCAGAGTTGGTGGTTTGTGGTAGTTTGCCGCTCAACGGAGTTTGGAAGTTGAGGAGATAATTGCTGTAAAGAGAGAAGTCAATAAGGAGGAGATTGATCGGAACTGTGGTGATTTGGACTGATTGCCCGGAAGGTTCAGCTGTGGAGTTCAGGTGGTTGCTGCCACTATAGTTGGATGCTGTGAGTTATCGATAAGAAAGGGAGATGTTGGTGGGCTGTGATGATGAACTAATGGCGATGTTGGAAATATATAATGTTGCAGGAGATCAGAACTCGAGCTGGTGATGACAGAGGAGTATACGGACTGAACATTAGAGTTTGTTAATGGCAGTAATGACGAGAATGGTGGGTCAGTCAAGAGTTTCAGGGAGATGGGGAGAAACAGCGATGATGCTTGGTGATAGTGATGCGTAGGAGGTTGGCTACTCGAGTAAATAAAAAAGAAAAGAGCTTGATGGATTTACGGATAGAGTTTTGCTGTGGTTAAATGGCTGCTGCCATTATCGGCCGTGGACGATCAAAAGTTTGCTGAGAAGAGAAGAAGAAAGTCTAGCTGCTGCTCGTCATGTCAGTTGAAGTAGTGATGCTCGATGGAGAAGAGTCGTAGTTCTTGGCTGTGCATGGAGAAGTTAACGTAGAAGCTGGTGTAGTGCCGAGATCGGAAGGAGACGACGAAGAAAATGGACAGAGTTTCGTGAAAGAATGGGAGTTTCTTCCATTCATTGGTAGTGACGATCAAAGCAGCTGGAAGTCTGAATTTGAGTTACACAGCGAAGAAAGGCAGGGAAATGGAGCTGAGGTGAGTGAACCGGAGTTCGACTGTGATGATTAGGATGTTGAGAGTTGAGTTAAGGGAAGTCAAGAACATCAATGGTGGTTAACCGAAGGAGAAGCTGTTGTGAGTTCCTATCGGTGATGGGGTTACTTTTGATTACTCCCACTTGCAGTGATGATATAGTTTGAGCCGGTTCGGAATTGAGTTAAGTGTAACTGTGGAACCGTTTTATGCCGAGAAAACAGGGGAGAAAGAACTTTATTGCTGCGTGACTATTGTGGACTCTGAAGAAGATTTAAGAGAAGATTTCCGCGTCAAAGATAAACTAGAATCATTGGTACGTGGTTGTAGAGATTGGGTAATCTTTAGAAGTCGAAACTTGTGCGAGAATCAAGAAGAAGAGAAGTTTTGATAGGTTCGAAGAGCTGAAAAATAGGCACCAGGTGATGCTTTTTCCGTTGATTTTGAAGATGAACGGTGGTGGATTTATATGATATTAGGGTTTGTGTCAGTTTAGAATTGTTGGATGATTATCAGATTCGAATTCTCATTGTCGAAATACTATAAATAGGTGCCTCTCACCCTAGTTTTCATGCCCATAAACTGTTTGATAAAAGTCATCAGAGAATTTCAGGAGCTTAGAAGTTGATTTATGCACAAGTAGTTGGAATTCGTGGCGACTTCGGCTCAAGCTCTTCTTCATTTGTAGTTTGCTTTCTATCTTTTCTCTGAATTGATTATTGTGAACTTTAAATATGGGTAGATAATTTTTTTTATTTGGTTAAAGGATGTAAACCTAAGTCATAAGCATGCTATTCAATTGATGCACTAATTTTGTTATTCACTCTCAAATATCGTTCATGTTTTACTGCGCATAGTAATTGAATGATTGTGTTCATTTGATATGATTAGTTGTTTCGTATATTTAAGTTTCAAATTGAATATCTTAATAACTTGTCTACAACTAATTAGGAGACTTAGATATCTGTCAAGAATCCTAAAAATAAGTAGTGATTTGTGATTACTAGCGGTGTGAATCGTGAAGGAAGTCATAAGTAAAACTTGGCCTAGGTTGAATATGACACGATTGTGTATGTATTTCCTATGAGTAACTCATCTCAAGGACCTTAATGATTTTCTCAAGTTGATTCTATTAGCAATGAGCATTAGGTTATTTGATGAAAAATAATTCATGTATTAGTGATTGCAATATGTGTTGATATTAGGAGACGTAACGAAGTATTACACCGATTGGGGATATTTTAGAGTTATTGGTATTGTAAGAGAGTGATGATGATATTGATTGCTTAACTGAGTAGCATGTGTAATGATGGATGGCTAATTCCTTAACCAAGCTTTTTCCTCTTAAATTTTATTATCAACTATTTACAGTTTTTAGTTTAATTTACTTTGAACAACCAAAACCCCCCAGTTTACTTAAGTTTTCAATTACGAATAACAACCCATATCTCCCTATGGAACGAATCTGTTCTTATAACTATACTATTTTATAATGGTGAAGTGAAAGAACTTAAATTATTTTTGCTTGGCTGACAACCGACCACGAATTTTTTGACAATGTGCACGCCATAGATTTTCATCCGTGGGGACCGGTTCGTTCTTCTGTGGTTCAGTCGAACACTTTTATCGTCGCTCCTGACACTGTGTGATATACCAATGGGAAGGACATGATCCCTAGAGAACTCAAATTTATGCAGAGTTATACGCCGGGATATGCTCCATATTTTTTTTGATGAATCTCTTACTGCAGTTCCTTATAATATCGACAAAGCCGCTCGTCACATGGGATTTGACAAAGGTATCCCATTTTATCGTCTGCCAATGCCTTCAGCAGATCTCATGCCTTCTGTTCTCGATGCTAGCGTCTTTGCAACAAAGCAGAGCCTTCCATTCCTACTCCTCGGAAGAAAACCAGCAGCGACTAGTAGGTATAAGGATTTCTAGAGGGAAGAGCTGATAACTTTTAAAAAGTTCTCAAATGAAGTTGTAATAGTTCCTCGCGACAGGCCCATCCCAGAAATTTTGAAGGAGCATAAACTGTTGAAGCCATTTCTGGGCAGGCGAACAAGGGCTGATGCTTCTGATGATTGTAGTCCCAAGGATGCAAAAGCGAAGTCTAAGAAGCATGCAGGTGGACCGGTGGTCTTCAATTCTCCCCATATGCAGGTACTTTAAGCTTTTCCTCTTTTAATTCACTGATTTTATTCATCTTGAAAAATCCTTGCTAAATGTGCTCTTTATTTTAAAATCAGGGTCTCTGGAAAGAAAATGCTTTTATGAGGCTGGTACATAGTCGCAACGCAGCTTTAGAGAAATCCGGCAATACTGAACCTTTTGAAGGTGATGACAAGGATGACGAAAACTCAGTCAACGATGAAGGAAGCATCTCCAAGTGTAGCAGGGAGCCTGATTGTTACAGCGACCCGGAAGACTATACCGTGGAAGAAACCAACCTCGAGGTTGAAGGGAACGATTATGCAAGAAACACAGGAGATGCTACATCCATGGTCGTAGAGGTGCTTCCCTCTAAAGATCCTCATGCGACTGAAAAAGCATTAGTTGTGTATACCTTTTGACGCCCCTTTCATAGATCATGTGCTAGTTGGAGGATTTAGTGTGCCGGCCAAGTATGAGGAGTTATACACCAAGATATAGAAGAAGCATGGTTACATCGCCACCTTTAAGAAGCTTAAGAGTTGCTTTTCATTGGTCAAACATGTCGAAGAAGCTTTATCCTCTAGATGAGCATCATGACCTGTCACATCATTTCTGAAGAGGTAGTTTCAAATTGGGAGTTCCACCGAGATGTGTTCATGAAGTATGAGTTTAATTCCTCTTGGTTCTGTGAAGAATTTTCTGAAATCCAAAAGCTTTAAGGTGAAATGAATGAAGTTCCCTTCATGGATTTCATTGCTCGTCAAGAGGCAGGGATCGAGAAATTGTCTAAAGAGTTGAAGCTGAAGCAGGCCATCCTCCATGACATGAAAGCTGCTCCTTCCCAGAAGAATGAGTTATTGCTAAAAGACTTCCCTTGAATACTTTACGTCTTATTTTATCATATTTCCCTTTTAGGTGTTTTGAGTGATGTGAGGAATTCCTTTCCCAATTTGGTTTTCTGGTCTTGAACTAGCAGATGATTGAATTTTTGAACTGGTTTATTTTGAGATAATTTTCTGAGTGATTGTCTGTAAGAGATTTCTTTAAAAAGAAGCCACATTATGGCTTTGGGTATAAATAATGCGATTATTCTGATGACATTGTACATGTCATATGAAATTGTAAACATCGCGTGAAAAGGGAAACATGAAATGGGAAGATAAACATGGTGGTTAAAATGACTTGTATCATTGGATCTGTGGGATGCCAAGTCCCCAGTAGGCTCCAAAACTATCCTTCGTGCAAAGGTTATTTAATAAAACTTACTTTCTCTTAAAGATCCCGGGTGATCATTTAGAGGAAATTGCATACGTTAACCTCCAAGGAAAGGAAGTAACTCTTCTGAGTTAATCTTCATCTGGACGATGCGTTTCAGGGCATTGCATTCACTGGTAGGGTGATGAATGAATCTTTGGTAATGACAATATCTTGGATCTATCATCTCTTGATCAGTTGGTTGTCTCCACATAGGAGGCAGTTGAACTTCTCCGTATCGCACCCATACTTCTAATAACTCCAAGACTTTCCTTATCGAGAATGGGAAGTGAGGGTACCTTGAGTCTGGTTTTTCTTGCGTTAGTGGATGTTGTCGTGAGATCTCTTGTGGGATTTTATATGAAGCTCATTTAGAAGATGGAGTTGAGGCTTGAGTGTGTGTCAACATGTACGCGGATCATTTAACTCGGCGGTTTTGATGAAAAGCGGCTTCTCTCGAGGGACTTGAATTGGTGACAATATCACCATGATGTGATTGAACCGAGCATCCCCAACCTCTGTATTCATGGGAACCTTGGTTAATTTCCCCTTATTTAGGTGGTTACGCGTTTGGTAAAGCCTGAGCAGTCGCTTCGGATTGGACAGCTTTTAGAACTTCGACAAGGGTTTTGAAATACAAATATTCTAACAAGGCCTCATAAGCCGCCGGCTCCTTAATCATATCCAATTGATGTTATGGTATTCCTGACGAGTCCTTTCCTCTGTGGAATTGTTTTGGGTCTTCTTCGTCAGCCAGATCCTGTCTCCCATCTCCTTTTTGCCCGTGTCTGATGTGGCTACGCGTTTTGTCTGCATCTAAACTAGTAAAGACACGGACTTCAGATAAATATTCAACATTTTTTTTGTCATCTTAAAAATTTATGGTATTCTCCGAGTAAATGTTTGTCGAATTTTCCCGTAATAGGGTTTCCATGTTATTTAGGAGACAAAACGTCTCGCTATGCCTTCTAGCAATATTGGCTTGATTTGCAAGGACATCCTCTAGCATTCTATCCACGCCTTCCATGGTGATTAAGCTTCGATTGTTTATGACTTTTGGAGAATCTGATCGGGGAGGATACATTATGAAGTGAAAATTGGGATCGCTGATTAAAATGGAATAAGGTTGATGACTAGGTTTAGACCTAAGATCTACCCGCTCCAAATTGAAAAAGATTAAAATGAAGATCGAGATCAATTTTGTAACCAAGAGATTAATCTCCCACTGTGGTCGCCAGTTATTTGAGGGTAAAAACTGGTTCTGCTGTTTTTGGTAAATTTGGGTGTGTTGATGAGAAATAAATTCTAACCCTAAACAACGCACAACATGGGAGTACTTTAAGATTCGAGAAATCAATCTGTAAGACTCTGGCCTAAACCAAGAAATGTCCGTTCCAGACTCAATTGAGTTACAAAGTGAAGGAAATGATGTTGATCTTAGGGAGGGAAGCGAAGAAGGTGTTTGAGATCAGAGTATTGAATTATGAAGGTTTGGCTATTTATGACTTGTATCAGAATGTGGAACTAGCTTGCATAATGTAAGCTATCAGTTCTGGGTGTTTTCTGGATACCGTGTTAATAACACTTGCTCCCCTTTGTCGAAATAGGTTGAGAACCTATTTATACAAGTCATTTGAGCGCAACCCTGATTTCGTAAGAAGTGGAAGAGGTTAAGTAGTGGAGTATTGGGGCCATGTAAGAAGTGGTGATCATCACGTGGTCACATCTTCGTCCACTACTCTCATCATTGTAAACCGTCCGTCCTTTCCTAACACGTTCTCATAATGGGTGCGTTGTACATCGCACGTTGTAAATCGCCAAACCAATACCCCAGTAAGTATCCCCCAATTTGTGACATGTTTGATGTCTCGAGTAAGTGGGTCAAGTCGTAATACTTGCCGTAAAGAATAACATATGGTGCTATTTAGGTTAAATAACTAAGTTATTTATAGAGTCGGTATTCATAAAATATCGTATGTGTTCGATGCATGTAAAGCATCGCTTTTGAGCGAGCAGCTCAAAATTATTGATGTGAATCAATAATGTTGTAGAAAGTGGTATGAAAAGGTTGTCGTTCACTCGGACTTGATGAGATGATTTTAGGATTTAATAAACTAAAATAAGATAAAAATATATACAAAAATTGTCACAAGATGAAGAGATGTGCTGGGACTCAGGATTCAGCCAAACTCACAACAAAAGGTTAAAAAATTAATTCTTTTAACAATTATCGCTCAACAAATAAAAACATGGACTCTTATTTTGCCAAAGTAGATCCTCAAAACATTAATTGTATCCCCTAAGCATAGATTATCTAAACAAAGCATAACCTATCTAATTGAATCACAACTAATTTTATCGAATCATGAATCAATTTAAAATAGTGACATAAAAAGAATTCAATAGGTCTTACCATTTTGTTGTAAGCTCTGGAGATTCTTTGCTTGTAGGTTTCTACATATTTTTCCACCTTAGCCCGCTTTGACTCGAGCATGTCCAGTTCAACAACTCTCGACATTTTACCCATGTATGAAATTCGTCTTCCTCCGTCGTCCCAGTGATGGGGTCTAGCTCATCATATTGGAAACATGCTCAAAATTTGATTTCATTACTCAAAAGGTGCTTACAAGGATGAAAATATAAGAAAACAACAATTTGTAACGGTTATAATTGTTGCAAACGCTACTGTTACAGAACGATACAAAGAAACTGTCGCGGTTACTGTTTCAATGTCGCTGTGAAACTGTTGCTAAGCCTGAGAATAGTGATAGTTTTTAACGACTGTCTCTATCCGTCAGTTCTTCGTGTTCTTGATGATCACAGCAGCAGAAAAATATTTTTTGCAGCTCTCGATTTCGCTCTGTGCTTCTCCCTCAATATCTCCATCACCTTCTCTACTGATACTTAACGACTTATATAGCCTCACTTCCCCCAAATCTCCCATCATAACTGCACATAATTCTCTCTTCAATACTCACTATCACGGGATTATATTTTTTCCTTTTAAAACCAATTCACACGTCTGCAATTGATTCTCCGTATCTTCTGTTGGTCATACACACTAAAAACAATCTCATACACGTTCCATAATCAGTTTAACTTGTTGTAGACTCGTGCAACTTCCCAAAACAACATCTCAGAGAAGCCCGAGTATCTTCCCGCCTCTGTTTTCTTCTCACCGATCATCTAACCCAACTGGACTAAATAAAACGCTCATACCATTCCTGTTAAGCCCAAAAAGGTCCATCCAATAAGTTTCAGTGATTGAGTCTCATTGAAACACCTTGAATTCTCGAACCCTAATTTCTGCCAGGGAATAACCAACTTTCCCGCCAATTCTGAAATTCAAAAGATGAAGAAGGTTCCCCCTAACCATAGTGGGGGTGCTGATAGTAGCTGCCATGAGGGTGCCCTAGGGTGCCTCTTATCCAAAGTGACGATGCCTTTAGTAAATATCCTCCGGGGGTGTTCCGAGCAACTTTTCGAGCCGAATTTTCCAACAATCTTTATTTCCAAAAAATACCTACAAACACACAAAACACCATAATAAGGACAAAAATGAGTACTAACAATAGAGACATTGAGGACAATTCAGACACAAAAATGTGTCTATCAAATACCCCCAAACTTATTATTTGCTAGTCCCGAGCAAATATAATCAAGAAAATAAAATGACTACACTTAGAACGTGCATCAAGCCGTTAAACCACTCGGTGGCCCTAGTGGAGGAGTGTTGTCTCCGGAGGGTTTACCATAGGTGTACCCACAAAACCTTTTACTCCAGACCCTAGCTATCTACGCAGAACATCGGAATGCACTAAAGAATATCCTTGGTTGGAATACTTATTGACTACAAGAGGAAGTACCCTGATGCGAAATTCCAATTGTTGTACATGAGTTTGCACTCAAGCATACTAAAATTCATATAAAGTGACAGAGCTCTACTCGGATAGTTTCTAGACATCATAAACCGGAGTCAACCAATCACATTGATAGATTAAGAAGAGAAAAACATGGATGATGTTGGCTAGGGTGAACCTATCCTAATGGACTGAGATACTAGTCTAATATCAACATACTGGTATATACAAGGGAACCAGTGGTCGATAATCCTAACTCTAGGTCAATTCAGATGGCATATACAAGGGTACCAGTGGTCGACTTTATTGTATTTATTCCGGTTGGTCTAGTGGTCTGGTCTCAATTTTTTCATTTTTTTTTTATGTATCTTAGTCACTCTATTTCATCCTAGCAATGGTAAAAAGAAAAATAAAAGAAGTGATCAGGTTCTTTCGATGTTTCCATCACGAGGATATGGCGAAACTACCATGTTTTCTTTTTCTAACACCTGAGCTCTATGCTTTTATGAATAGACTCTTTAGATGTTTCCATCTAATCAGATTGGTTCCTCAACTCCTACAACCAAAATGTTTCCATCCACTTAGATTGGTTAGTGCCAACCTTAATAAGCATAAATTTCTAGACTCTGGAGTTTATTTATTTATACTACAACTAAAAAGCTTCTCCCATACCCCCAAACTTAAATCTAACATTGTCCTTGATGTTATAAAGATGAGTTTAAAAACATGAACAAGGAGAAACTGTTACTATTTGAATCAAAAGAGATAAGGAAAGATATTATCGTGTCTCATTAATATTGGGTTACCTCCCAAGAAGTGCTAAGTTTAAAGTCTTCATCCATACATTGGATGGAATTAGTCACCTCAAAGAATCATATAGTAGCATCCGGAATAACTTCAGGTCATCTGGATCGAAAATTTCTAAGCACAAGAAGAGGAGACTGCAATAGATCAGGAATATATCCAACACACCCTTATCTATTATTTTGTTTAAGACAACTACATCTAGTTGCGGTTCGGGTTCAGGCTCTATAAAAGGGTCTAGATAAAAAGTTTTCATCCGCTGGATTGCCTCAAAGGCGGTATCATGAAGATCAAGTTCTAGAGTCTGGAAATACTTAATTAAGAACTTAGAAGCACATAACAATAACCTGAATAATTGCGGATCCTTAAATTCAATCAAATTTGACTTACAAAGATGACAAAAAAGAGAATGGTGGTCTTCCTTAAACAAATATGTCGACCCTAATTTTCTAAAGTAATTAGGTTTAGTCTCAAAACTTAATAACTGAAATATTTGAAATTCATACGTTCCCACATTTGGAAGAAAAATATTTGGTGGGAAAACAAAGTCAATCGTGGTATCATAGCTTGGGTTAACCACATCAACCAGAGGATGGGTTTCTAACAACTGAACTTCTTTATGGACACAACTAGGTTCAGGAAAAAGTGTATGAAGATAATCTTTTAAAATGGTTGAGGCACATATGTCAAGTCCCAAGTTAGGGACCTTTATAAGAGTTAAGGCACATGGAGAATGATAATCACCCCCAAACTTAGAGTTTTCAGTGTCTCTAAAAAGACTAGTCACAACTTCCCTAATTTCAAGGTCATCTGATTCCTGAAAATGGTCAATTGATTCTTCTAAGTTAGGTACATCCTCACTCATCTCTACGAGTTCATCTTTTTTGTCTAAGACTAATGTTTCTAAATCACTAGACTCGAAAACAATATTCTCAGGATAAACCCGCTCCTCTAAACTATTATCGGCTTCATAACCATAAGGAAATACTACATCGTCTAAAATGAGGGTATCTCTAGTCAAATCCTCTTCCTTTTGAATAGGTGAATAATTATTAAAATTATTTGGATTTGAACAAGAAATATTACTATGATTATAAATCTCAATTGGAGTAACAAATTCCTGATCACTATGCCTAAAATCTCCTGATTCTTCATTAAGACTATCCTCATCATAATAATAATAACATGAAATTGGTTGAACCTCATCTACACAAATAGTGTTACCAATTATATCCTCGTCATCTTGATAAAAATTATCCTCATTTTCACGGGTAATACTGGAAAGAATGTATTGGCAATTATGTGTAATTCGAGCAATTCTTTCTTCTGTCTCTAACTCAAGCCTACGTGTCGACTCAGAAAACTCACATGTTGACTCAGTTAACTTACAGGTTGACTCAGCTAACTTCCTGAGGTTATCTTCTAAAGAAGGTTCACTCATTGTTACAGTTCTTTCATCCATAACTAAGTCATTTGTGTCTGCTAACTTATGTGTCGACTCAAGTAACTTACGCGTTGACTCAAGTATCCTACGTGCCTCTTCTAGTTGAGGAGAAATATAAGAATCTTGCTCGTATGACCGGTACGTGTATGGATAGTAATTGGGCTCACCATGGTATGGGTCATATCCTTCAAAAGATTGGTGTTCCCAACCACTATTCACACTATGGTCAAAGTAATGTCCATTTGGATAATCAGTCGGATATTCATATTTATTTTGATGGCTATTATAATATCAGTTTGACATCCTAACGGAAAGGGAATTCTACACAAGCGCAAACAAGGCTGATTCAACCACAACAAACCTACTGATTTCTATCAAACAAAAAGCATGATGGCTCCACTTAGATTGTTTCTAGACCAGCGTCTAATCCTTCGAAAGGGAATTCGTTACAATCTGAGAAAACCCCTCTGGAATTAATCCGAGTTTAAGTAAATTGAATAGAGGCGAGGGAATCTGATGGATCTTTTATACCCAAGGCCTCACCACATTACAAGGCGGCGCAATCACACATTCAACTTACAGAAACCATCATGAACTTCGAAGTATGCTTAAAGAGTAACCAATATTTTTCGAATGATTTTCCTATTAAGCTCGTTACCCTATCGGTCTAGTTCTATGCCAAATTTTAAGGCTTAGGTTCGCGTTTGGTATCGCTTTCCTAAAGCGGGAAAGAAGAGAACGGTGATGAAATCCGAACCCTTATCTTGTATGGTCAATCCTTGCCCTTTACTAGGAAATTAAAGTAGCCATATTCATAACCTCAACATATATGCATACAAAATCATCTAGTAAACCCGGTGACAGGGGATTCTCGGGTGTTTAGAATTCTTACCTCCCGTTCCATACGGGGGATGAACCGTTGAAGTCGACTCGGGCCACAACTCCTATGTCATGTACGAACCCGAGGGACCGAGGTGATATCGTAATCACCGTCCTTCCCTGCAAGAAGTTTATATTTAATTTTTTACCCTTCCTTAGGGTTTGAAAAATAATGTCCAAGAGTCCAAAAATAAAGTCCAAAAAGTGTCCAAAAATAAAAATAAATTTACAAAAATAAAATCCTATTTACAACCTCTAAATATAAAACAAAATAAAATAATTATATACAAAATCTTCTTCTTCACTCCTTTTGGATTCCTCTTTTATTTCGTTCTTTGGCTTTGCTTTCCTTTTATAACACTTTTTATTTCCTTGTAGCTTTGCTCCAAATCTGAAAAGAATCGAAAAATACCAAAGGCATAAAAGAGAACAAAAAAATAATAAAACTAAAAATAAAACCTAAAAACAAATCTATACACAAGTCCGCGTCGGCGGCGCCAAAAATTGATGTGAATCAATAATGTTGTAGAAAGTGGTAAGAAAAGGTTGTCGTTCACTCGTACTTGATGAGATAATTTTAGGATTTAATAAACTAAAATAAGATAAAAATATATACAAAAATTATCACAAGATGAAGAGATGTGCTGGGACTCAGGATTCATCCAAACTCACAACAAAAGGTTAAAAAATTAATTCTTTTAACAATTATCGCTCAACAAATAAAAACATGGACTCTTATTTTGCCAAAGTAGATCCTCAAAACATTAATTGTATCCCCTAAGCATAGATTATCTAAACAAAGCATAACCTATCTAATTGAATCACAACTAATTTTATTGAATCATGAATCAATTTAAAATAGTGCAAAAGTCATAAAAAGAATTCAATAATTTTACCCATGTATGAAATTCGTCTTCCTCCGTCGTCCCAGTGATGGGGTCTAGCTCATCATATTGGAAACACGCTCAAAATTTGATTTCATTACTCAAAAGGTTCTTACAAGGATGAAAATATATGAAAACAACAATTTGTAACGGTTATAATTGTTGCAAACGCTACTGTTACAGAACGATACAAAGAAACTGTCGCAGTTACTGTTTCAAATGTTGCTGTGAAACTGTTGCTCAGCCTGAGAATAGTGACAGTATTTAACGACTGTCTCTATCTGTCTGTTCTTCGTGTTCTTGATGATCACAGCAGCAGAAAATTATTTTCTGCAACTCTCGATTTCGCTCTGTGCTTCTCCCCCAATATCTCCATAACCTTCTCTACTGATACTCAACGACGTATATAGCCTCACTTCCCCCAAATCTCCCATCATAACTGCACATAATTTTCTCTTCAATACTCACTATCACGGGATTACTTTTTTTCCTTTTAAAACCAATTCACACGTCTGCAATTGATTCCCCGTATCTTCTGTTGGTCATACACACTAAAAACAATCTCCTACATGTTCCATAATCAGTTTAACTTGTTGTGGACTCGTGCAACTTCCCAAAAAAGCATCTCAGAGAGGCCCGAGTATCTTCCCGCCTCTGTTTTCTTATCACCGATCATCTAACCCAACTGGACTAAATACAACGCTCATACCATGCCTGTTAATCCCAAACAAGTCCATCCAATAAGTTTCAGCGATTGAGTCTCATTGAAACACCTTGAATTCTCGAACCCTAATTTCTGCCAGGAAAGAACCAACTTTCCCGCCAATTATGAAATTCAAAAGATGAAGAAGGTGCCCCCTAACCATAGTGGGGGTGCCGATAGTAGCTGCCTTGAGGGTGCCATGTGGTTCCCCTTATCCAAAGTGAGGGTGCCTTTAGTAACTCTTCGAGCTGAATTTTCCAACAACCTTTATTTCCAAAAAATATCTACAAACACACAAAACACCATAATAAAGACAAAAATGAGTACTAACAATAAAGACATTGAGGACAATTCAGACACAAAAATGTGTATATCAATTATCGATGTGCATGATGCATTTCTGTTTTAGAGCTCAATTGAATAAGTCGCAGATTGGGCGTCTTAAAATAGGTAGCATGGACGGCCATCTTTGGGTGATCGTTTGAAGGTCGCATCAATGAGCCATCACTTGGTCGATCGCTCCCTGTGAAAGAGAGGTGGATGGTAATCACCATGATACTTTGTTGGTTTGCTGGAAATAAATCTACATCATCCAACAAGGCTAGAAAAGTTGGATGGACGAGATGATTTGCAGAAATTACATATTGTCGCTGATGCAATTTAGGGTTTAAAGGTCGTGCGGCCAACCCATCTTTGGGAGAGCGTTTCGAGGCATTGAGCCCTAGTTTGAACATGCCAGTCGGCCATGTGTATAGGTGGGTCGATAGTGATCACACTGATATCTTCAGGACCACCCGAAATTAGATTTATACTGCCCGTTAATGCCGGCTAAGATGAATGGTTATGATCAATTTGTGACAGTAGTGTGTTGCCGTAAACCCCATTGGCTTCCCTTGAACAAGTCGATCGAGCGGTGATAAAATTGGGCCGGTGGTGGACCTATGTGCACCCCCTTGATCATCTGAAACGCGATCTAAGCCGTCTAATTAGGCTAGCTAAGTTGGACGGACATGATCCATTTACAACAGTTGTAAACTGCTGTGGCCCAAATTAGGGTTTTGAACACAGCGTGTTTGCTCAAGTTTGGTAAAACGATTTAGCACTTTGTTGGCTTGCCTCAGGTAATTCGATTGACCAAGGGGAAAATTATCCCGCCAATGAGCATGCCGGCACTTCCTTAATCATTTTTAAGAAGATCCAAGCCGTCCAACTAGGCTGGCGAAGTTGGATGGTCGTGATATTTCTACGACCGTTTTGGATGGCCTGGCTCATTTGAGATCTTCTTCAACATCATGATCACCCATGTTTGGGCTTGGAGTTTGATGGTGCTGGAGTGTATTAAATGGAATTCGGCCGGTTAAGGAATTAACGGTCCCACCGGATATCAATATGATAATTTCCTAGTTCTGTTAAGAGTGGTTTAGGCTTGCTGAAAGATACAGCCAAATTGTGTGGTCGTGATCGTTTCTGAGACTGATATTAACAGTCTAGGTTTTCCTTAAGGAATTTAAGCGTGATCGAGCTAACTTAAAAGCATGTCGATACGAAAATCTCTTTGTTAGAGAGTGATGTAGCATGTGGGTATTTTCATGCAGATCTCAATACTGACACTTTGGGAGATTCATGCTACTCTGCTGAGAGTAAACATTTAATCGTCATGTCATGTAAATGATGATAGTTCGGCTGGGTACATAGTACGGGAAAATACTAGGAAAGTCATGCATTAATTAATACTGCTGACAAAAAAATAGAATTCACATAATATTTGGGATTGCTACGCACTATTCTGAGTGAATTTCATATATATATTGAATTTCTGAATCGAGCGAAGTGGTTTTTTGCACTCATCGCTTCTTAAATGGCTTTACCATTTGCAAGGTAGTAGCGCATTAAATACAAGTTTACAATTTTATCCTTGAACTAAAAATCACTATCAACACTTGTGTGATTGACTATGGATACAAGATCGATACAATACTACAACAAAGTGTGTTACTTGATAATAGGTTCGGTAATAACCAATCGCTATAGGATCACTATCAAGTAATACGGATTTAATGTATATGTATATTTTATTTTATTATAATAAACTATTATAATGCAGAAATTAAAGTAAAAGACACAACAATATTTTTTTAATGAGGAAAACTGCAAATGCATAAAAACCCCGGGACCTAGTCCAGAATTGAATACTCTCAGAATTAAGACACTATACAAAATCTAATACCAACTTCAAATAGTTGAGAACAAGAATACTACCCCTAGATACTTAGTTCCCTCATTATCCCTGAGCCTTCAACTTCTAAAGTCACACACGTGAATCACAATATTCCTTTGGATCGTATTCCAAATAGTAAAGGATAGAAATCTGTTTGGTATCAACTCTATTCAAACTTTTGATTTGAGTTTGACAAAGGCTCTTCCGTTTAATCTAATAAAATTTCTTGTCGGGTTTAAATCTATCCGAATCAGCAACTTAGAATTAGATTTCCAACTACTCAGATTCAGACACTAAAGAATGCCACCAAATGAACAGTTGTTGATCTCACTCAACTAAACAATCGAATATATCAAAGATAAACCGATTCTACTTGGATCTCATCCGATCAAGGTTTGGGCACAAATATTCACAAGATATGATACTAATAAGAAATGTTTTTCGTCTTTAAATCTTCTTTAATCTTCAAAACCTGCACAACACCACTTGAATCTCTTGTGATCAATCATACACATAATAGAGTCTCTTAAAAATGGATTATCACAAGATGTCTTTAGATTTACAAACAATTATAAAGATCCCCTCGATACTTCGATATAGTTTGAGTGAATCTTATATCCGAATAAAATATTCTCAAGCATAAAAAAACTAGGTGCAATCAAAATTTCAACAACCGTTAGTCAATCAAATCAATCAAAAACTAATAACACTATAATTATTTATTTTCCAACCAACGGTACTCGTAGAGTTTCTTGATCCGACATAAGTCTAAACGAGCGGTCGTAAGAGATTTCACCTAATTAGGATACTTTCCTCTCTGAATAGACGGCTCCATCATAAACAACAAGAATTGAACTTTGTCTAGATCTTAGGATGGTTTTTTAGAAATACAAACTTAGGTATTTATAGACCAAGGATGTTTGGACACCAAATAATTTCCAAAACCAAAAATATTCTCAAGATATGCAATGAATAGGAAAATTCATTTTTCCTAATTCCTATAAGTGCTTGTCCAATATTTGCGAAATCTCTGAATAGAAAATCTCCAATTAGTAAATGCATAATACTAATTTTTATTCTCTACATATACACATTAATTGATGGTAATTAAAGCATATAAAATCAAAAAAACTTAGTTAAAAAATTCTTAACTTATTTCGGCACAAGATCACCTTGAGTACTAAGGAATATCTGTGAACAATAAATGATAAGATTTACTACTTGTGTTCAAAGTATGTTGGCATATTTTCACTGCAAATCTTTATTTTATATTTACATGGATTTACATTCTTGGAATCGGTTATACCACACTTCCAAACAAGATAAGAATTGGTTCACCTGTTTTCCAGGACTACCATGTGATTGATCAAATACCAAATCACATACATGGATTCGATCAGTTTTACCAATCACTAGGATTAGTTATACCTAAATATGGAAACACTTGTGATCCGTCACACTAGTCACTAGGTTCGGTTACACCAGCTACAAGGATCAGTTCCATCTATACATGGTATTACTTATGATCGGTCACACCAATAACCAGGACCGGTTACACCAATTACAAATATTGGTCACATAACACTCATGATCATTAACACCAATTACTAGGATCGATCACACCAATTACTAGGATCAATCATACCATCACTTGTTGATTACTTAGGATCGTTTACACCAATTAACAAAAATAGGTCATACCAAATCATAAGTCAGGCATTGTGATTAGTGATACCAAGATACATAACCTAAGTTAAGATCGGTTCTACCATCTCACACATATTGGTCATCCAAAGATTGTAATGCATAACCAGACCAATAAGCCTAATTATTTCCCTTTCGATTCATGAATGTACTTCCTCTAAAAAAAATGTAAAACATTGTTTCATAGGATGAAATCTTCACCATAACCCATTCACATAATCATAACAATATATATAAGATTACGTCGATGTCATATCTACGAAGTTCAAAAGATAAGCGTTATACTTCGTAGTCTAATTCCCTAATACTATGATCATGTCATATCACTAGAGTACTATACATTATGTACAATATATATAACTTCGCAGTTATGTTTTCAATATAGCACGACTTGAAACATATGTTAGGAATAAAATAATTCAAGTCAATATTACTAATCTCAAGTGGAAGGATGATGTCGTCATTGTGGTTCGTTACTTCTTCACATTCTTCAGGTCTTCAGAATAATACTTGTATGTCTCAACATTCCTAGGATTTCAAGTCTAGCATAAACGAAGTTGAGTCTAGTATTTAATCAAGAGACTCTCGATGATTTTTGATACTAAAATATGACAACCAAACTTTACATACTAACACTTGGCGAGTTCAACTGAGCTATGCTCTAACGTAAAGCACATGTAGAATGATAGTCAACCCCAAACTTAAAGTTTTCATTGTCTCTAGAAAGACTAGTCAGAACTTCCATAGTTTCGAGGTGATCAGATTTCTAAAAACTGCCAATTGATTCTTCCAAGTTATAATCAGGTGGTGCATCCTTATTCATCTCTACGAGTCCATCTTATTTATCTAAGACTAATATCTCTAAATCGCTAGACTTTAATAAAATATTTTCAGAATAAACTCTTTCCTCTAAACAATTATCATCTTTGTAATTAGGAATTACTATCTGTTAGAGCATTGCTCAGTCGAACTTGCATGCGTTGCTATCTCAAGCACGTTTGCCAATGTTAGTGATCAAAACTATAAGTCTTGATTTCTAGCCTATTTATAGATGTCTTGGACTAAGACATAGATAGTGTAGTTGATCTTGGATCTCTCAGCGTTCATTACTTGAAGACGAAGAACTACTAAGGGGATCTTGTGGAACTTCATCGACAAAAGGTATGTGGAGACTTAAACTCATCTATCACTTGGAAAGTCTATTTCTTTTCTATATCCTATATTGAGACATAAGTCATATTATGATATAGTTTTCTACTATACACATTTGATATTTTCAGTTGAGTATATCTCGCTTACATATTTATCGAAATATGCATTGGCAAGCTTTCGCTTTAGCCATGTACATTTTTAATCATGATGAAAGTCATGTTGACATTTCAATAACTTGAAAATTGCTTTGATGTTAATAGTGTACGAAAACGGCTATTGTCATTATAAAAGAATGTTTCAATGATTGGAATGTAAAGTTGATGATGTAACCATATTTGGATATAAGCATATATAGTGTGTTTGCACATTAGTGTATAAATCCATAAACCAGTAGCCAATTGTATGCATATGTGTGTATACGAAATTGGTGAAGGAGACAAGATAAGTATGCGTACCCGTACACATACTGGTGGAAGTTTTCGAACCGAGAATTTTTGTTGGGTTTGGGAATTACAAACTCCTAAACTAGTCACCTTAAGTATGCGTACCAGTACGCATACTAGCAGAAGTTTTCGAACCGAGAATTTTTGCTGAGTTTGGAAACTTAACAAACTCAAAATACGGTTGCTTAAGTATGCATACCCATACGCATACTTAAGCTGGTTATTTTATTAAATCGGTATGTTCATGAACTTAAACATTTAAATCTTAAGGAATGCAATCTTTGCAAACCGTGGCTATAATGTTCATGATTGATTCGAGTGAATCAAACCGATTTTTCTTCAGTTGTGTTCTTGTATAATTCATGAGAATATATCAACTGAAAAACTTAATAACTAGTTTCATTTGAGTCATTTGAACTAGTTATGGTTAAGATGAATAAGGTTGATATGAAATTAATCATATGGCTAACCTCGGTTAACTATTTGAGAAACAACATGGTGTACACGTTTAGTTACGGCTACATAAACATAAATGAGGGTACATTTCATTTGTGTATAACAAGCTAAGTTCGGTCTAACGGTTGAAAGATATTAGCTTGGTTGAATCAGGTTTTTCATCTAACGGTGATTATTGAATGCTTTGTTACCAAGGTAACTTGGATTGCAAACCTGGATTTGAAAACTATATAAGGGAGAACTCTAGCAATTGGAAAACCTAATCCCCACACCTCATGTGTGTTACTAGTGGCATAACAGAGTCGATTCTCCTTTAACCTTAGGCTTCTTCTCGAGACCTTGTAGTTTAACGAATCGAAGACTTCATTGGGATTTTGAAGCCAGACCCAACTATTATCTTGTAGTTGCGTGATCTAATCTTGTTGTTTCTATCGTGTTGAGTATAATTGAAATAATTCAATCGAGATTTTATATCTCCGATAGGCAAGATAGAAAAGTAATCACAAACAACTTTATCTCATCATTTGTGATTCCATAATAATTGTTAGAGCACTGCTCGGTCGAACTCGCATGCGTTGCTATCTCAAGCATGTTTGTCAATGTTAGTGATCAAAACTATAAAAGCTTGATTTCTAGTCTACTATATCTCAAGAACTCTATGGAAATCATCATACAAGACGAAGGACTACTCAAGGAACCAGTGAAGCTTCATCGACTAAAAGGTATGTAGAGACTTGAACTTATCTATCACTCAAAAGTCTATTTATTCTATCTCCTATCTTGAGAAAAAAGTCGTATTATTATATAGACTAAGAATATGCACATGTGATATTTTGAGCTGAGTATATCTCGCTTATCTATTTCTCGAAATATGTCTTGGTAAAGCTTTCGCTTTAGCCAAGTTCATCTTTACCTAGTGACGAAAGTCATGTTATGTTTCAATCACTTTGGAAATTGCTCTGACGAAAAATAGTTTGTGAATAACAACTATATAACGTCCTTTGAGAATGTTTCGATGATTGAAATGAGAGTTTAGACAATATAACCATTATGGGATATAAAAATTGTTGTGGTAACACATATATGTATAAGTAATTAGCACTTGAACCGAAGTTTGCGAACTTTGTTGAACAAGTGAAACCAGAACTTGAGCAGCCAACTCAGTCCGCGAATGTGCGTAATTCTCGAACCCTAGAATTTCTACTGGAGTTTGTGAACTCCAACCGGTTAGCTTGAGTCCGCGAACTTAAGTGGTTATGTCTTAAAACGATGATTCGTTAACTTATCTTAATTAACTAAGGAATGATTTTGCAAATCGTGGATTTATAGTTCATGAATTAATTCTAGTGAATCACATCGTTTTTTCTTCAATTGTTTCTTGTGTAGTACATGAGATCTCATAGAAATTGAACAACTCTCTAACTAGTTCATTTGAGTCATTTGGACTAGTTATGGTGAAGAAGAATATGGTTAATATGAAAGTTATCATTTGGCTAACCATTTTGGTTGACTAGTATTGAACCAACTCTTGTACACGTTTGGGTACGGTTACACAAACCCAAAATCGTCAAGTACATGTGTGTATGACAATCTCAGTTTTCGATCTAACGGTTGAGAAATATTAGCTTGTATCTAATCAGGTTTTCATCTAACGGTGAATATTGAATGCTTTGTTACTAAGCTAACATTGATTGCAAACCCTGATTTGAAGACTATATAAGGGAGAACTCTATCAAATGGGAAACCTAATCCCCACACATTTTGTGTGATACTAGTTTGCTAAGCTAGAGTCGATTCTCCTTTAACCTTTGGTTTTCTTCTTCTAAAACCAGGTTAACGACTTAAAGACTTCATTAGGATTGTGAAGCTAGACCGATACTACTTTTATCGTAGTTGTGTGATCTGATCTTGTTGTTTCTATCGTTAAGAGTACAATTATAATAATTGGCTCGAGATTAATTTCTCCGATAGGCAAGATATAAAAGTAATCACAAACATCTTCGTCTCATCATTTGTGATTCCTCAATAATCTTCTTCGATGCGTCGATTAAGTTTATTGTGAGGTGATTGGTAAAAATGAGCTGTTCTTCAGGAGTATAAGTCTGGTTTATTGATTGGTTCCTGTTCACCTTGATTTATCAAAAGACGGAACAAAACTCATAGGTTTATTTGTGGGAGACGGATTTATCTATCTTGTAGACTTTTCTATGTGAGACAAATTTGTTTATTAAAGTCTTCGACTTTGGGTCGTAGCAACTCTTGGTTGTGGGTGAGATCAGCTAAGGGAATAAAGTGTGCAGTATCATGTTGGGATCAGAGGTGTAGGAGAATAACTATACATTGGATTAGTGTGAGATTGATTGGGGTTCAACTACAATCCAGAACGAAGTTAATTTGGAGTCGGCTAGTGTCTGTAGCGGCTTAATACAATGTATGTTTAATCTGGACTAGGTCCCGAGGTTTTTCAGCATTTGAAGTTTCCTCGTTAACAAAATTCTGGTATCTGTGTTATTTATTTTCAGCATTATATTTTGTTATATAATTGAAATAATACAGGTTGTGCATTGTTCAATCAATTAGAATATCCGACCTTATTGGTTCTTGATTTAAATTGATTGACACTTGGATATTTGTCTTTGGTACCGTCCAAGTTATCTCTCTTTGATTATGACTCGCGAATTGTATTTGCTTGAGTAAATCAAATTGAGATATTGAGATAATAAATCCTTAAGTATTTTCTATTGATTGAGTCTAACTGTCTAGTTGATTCTAGAAAACAACTCGGAGTTGTCCATACATATTGCTAATCGAAATATTGGGTGAGGTTGTTAGACCCCCGCTTTTTCAATAACCTATTTCGCTAGTCGATTAAGTTTATTATGAGGTGATTGATAATTATAGGATGTTCTTCGGGAATATAAGTCCGGTTATCGATTGATTCCTGTTCACCTTGATTTTATCAAAAGACGGAAAAAAAATTGTAGGTTTATATGTAGGAGACAGATTTATCTATTCCTATAGAATTTTCTGTGTGAGACATATTTGTTTATCAAGTCTTCGACTTTGGATCGTAGCAAATCTTGGTTGTGGGTGAGATCAACTAAGGGAATCAAGTGCGTAGTATCCTGCTGGGATCAAAGACGTAAGGAGCACAACTATACCTTGAATCAGTGTGACATTGACTAGGGTTCAACTACAGTCCAGACCGAAGTTAATTGGTAGTAGGCTAGAGTCTGTAGCGGCTTAATATAGTGTGGTGTTCAAACTGGACTAGGTCCCGGGGTTTTTCTGCATTTGCGGTTTCCTCGTTAACAAAATTCGGTTGTCTCTGTTATTTCTTTTCTGAATTATATTTTGTTATATAATTGAAATATCACAGTTTGTGTGTTAAGATCAATCAATTAGAATATCCAACCTTTGGTTGTTGATTTACATTAATTGACACTTGAACATTGGTCTTTGGTACTGTTCAAGTAACTCCTCTTATATTTAATCAGGCTCGCGGATTTATATTTGCTGATTGCGGATTGAATTAAGAGTTAGAGATATTCAGCTCTTTGATATACTTTATTCTAGAATGAGTCTGGCTCTCTAGTTGATTCTCTAGAAAGTGTATTGGAGTAAGTCCTCTCAGATTGCCAAACGAATTGTTGGGTGTGGTTGTTAGACCCTCACATTTTCACTATTATATAAAATAGTGATATCTCTATTCAAATCCTCATCCTTTTGAATAGGTGAATAATCGTTAAAATTATTGGGATTTGAAAAAGAAACAACACTATCATTATAAAGCTTAACTGGAGTAACAATTTCCTGATCACTATGTATACCTATTTCAGATTCTTCATCAACACTATCCTCATCATAATCATTATAACATGAAAATAGTTGAACCTTATCTAAACAAGTAGTGTTACCAATTCTAACCTCGCAATCTTGAATATGTGAATAATTATCTTCATTTTAAAGGTTAATATTGAAAACACTGTATTTAAAATTAACATAATTTCGAGCAGTTATTTTCTAGGCCTCTAACAAAATCTTCTGAGACAACTCACATGACTTCCTGATTGTATTTAGGAAACAAGGTTCACTTATGGTTTCAGTTCTTTCCTCCATAGGTAAGTTATTCATCTCATCTGAACTACGTGTCGACTCTAGTAAAGAGGAAGTATAAGAATTTTTCTCATATGCACGATGGGCATGTGGATAGTAATTAGGCTCACCATGGTATGAACCATAACCTTCAAAAGTTTGGCGTTCTCAACCACTATTCACACTTTGGTCGTAAAAAGAATAATTTACATGTTGCTCAGTCGGATATTCTTATACTGTCTATTGTAATACCAGTTCGCCATCCTAACTGCAACAGAATTCTACAAAAGTACAAATAAGGATGACTCAACCAAAATAATCCTATTGAATCTAGCAAACATAAAGCATGATGGCTCCCTTAGATTGTTTCTAGACCATCTTACATTCTTCCGAAAGATGATTCGTTACAATTTCAACAAACTTTTCAGGAATCAATCTGAATTAAAGTAAGTTACATAAAGATATGAGAATCTCAAATGAGCTTGAATACCCCCGCCTCACCGGCAAAACTTTTCTTTGGGTTACAAGGCGACACGCTCAACTTACAATAATCATCATGAACTTCGAGTTAGGATTAATAGAGCAAACAATATGTCTTAAACGACTTTCATAATAAGCTCGTTACCATACCGGTCTCGTTCTAGTCAAAATTTTAAAGACTCGCGTAGGTTACGGGTTCCTAAGGCGGGGAAGAGGGTAACAATGATGAATACGAGTCCTTATATTGTATTAGCCAAGCGTTGCCCTTTACTAAAAATTAAACCGTATTCAGGTCCTCAACATATATGCAAACGGAAGCGTCAAGTAAACCCGCTGACATGGGATTTATGGGTACTTAAAAAGACTTACCTCCCGTTCTAGATGAGGGATGAAACGTTGAAGTCGAATAGGTCCACCGACTCCTCCCGTGTAAGTGTACGAACCCGACGGGTCGAGATAGTATCGTAACTGTCATCCTTCCCAATTACAATTTATATCTATACTAACCCTTCCTTAGGGCTTTAAAATAAAATACAATCCAATTTCCAAAATTAAAGTTCAAAAGTGTCCAAAAATAAAATCCTAATTACGATTGCTCTTAAGTAAACAATTAGATTAGATATGGACCGTTGGAGTTGCTCTTATATCATTCTGATTTCAAAATCCAGGTATTAAGTAATATTTAGGCAACTTAGTGTATACTTATATTCTTATTTGAAAGTGAAAATATTTGTTCTTCTCAACATATTTATCTGTCATTCTTCGTTTGTAAACGACCCGAAGAAAAAAGAAACATCGCTACAATGGGACTATTAAGTAAACGTCATTTGCTTTCGGGTATTTCATATTCCTTAAAAAAAGTATTACCTATTTGTCATTCCTCTTCGGGTTTGCTTACGAAAATGTCTAATATCTATTTGCCCTTCCGCTTAGGTTTATTTATGAAAATGTAAGGAAAAAGAAGAAATTAAAATCAGATACGGGCATTTTTGGCTTTTTAATAGTAACCATTTCAATTTTATCAAATTGCACATTTTTGTTACTCTTAGAAGTGAGCACTGGGTGGATGGATGCGGGTTTGGTAACATCCTTGTCCAATCCATTAATATGGCAGATATTAAAAATGCACTCATGTCCAATCCATTATCCAACGGATAAAATATTCACAGGTTAACTGATAAACTGGGTGGATTGGGGATTTTAAAACATAATTACAAAAGACATAATATTAATAGTGTGCACAATAAACACAGATACGGAATGATTAGTGCATTCATGCGTATGGAGTCCATAATATCGTTAATTTTGTCCCACTCTTATTCTGAGCATGGTTATCTCTCTGGCTTCTGAATGTAAGTACGTACCTTGCTCACATTCTAGCTTATCCTTCATATTTTGGTACAACACCAAAATAATTTCCGGGTTGGATGTCCAACGGATGGGTGATGTACGTCCAACCCGTTAAAATAACTGGTTTCAAAAAAATTCACTCGCACCCGATCCGCCGAGAAACGAATTGGGTATCCACTCGCTAAAATACGGATTGGTTTGGATAAAATCAATGGGTATGGATATTTTTGCTAACCCCAAGTACTTACTTTGCAATTTATTAAGAAAACAATCATAAAAGAGATTCCCTTCGCTTTGGGCTCTACGATCATCGGCTCAATAAATTTGTGGTCATAATTTTTTTAAATCTTTTTATTTTTAATTTTAACTTGTAATTACCTATCTATTTAATATACCACTTATTGATTTTGAATCAAGTAGGAGAAAATTAACCACTAATTAAAATTCCACGTCATTCACCAAGATGCACGAAGAAGAAATCGATGGATATGGACAGAGGAGAGGCATGTGTTTATGAGTTTCTTAAATTGATTAAAATCGATTGGTTTTGGGTCATTTGACCATCAAGATCCAAGAAGAAGAAATCGATGGATTTATATAGGATCTATGTTCAATCGATGGGATTTGTTAATAGTTCAACTTTTTTGGTGGGAATATCATTCGGTCGATCCGACGACCGGGAACGCTTCGCATCATCCCTTATTATAAATCATGACCTTTTGCCTTTTGGCCTTATCCGCTGAAAAATCCTTGATCTATCTCTGGCTGCTCCCAGACCTTGTTATTAGGTACTCACGTCGAACCTTCTCTCTGCACATATAAAATTCCCCTTCTCATTCGTCGAACGACTCGAACCTTCTCTCTGCACATCACGCAGCCACCACTTCCAAACCATAATCTCCACGACCTTCTTCGATCTCTCTGTTACTAACCTAAAATCAATTATAATTAGACGCCTCAATTTTGATCTCTCGATAAGAGGTATGGTTAGGTTTCCAGCAGTTTGTTCGAATTTTTCGACTTTTGGATAGGTTATGGGTCTTTGGTTAAATATAATTTTTAGTTTGAGTTTTTATGTCCGATCTTGATTTCATGAATATCAAAAATTATGTTAAAAGTAGTCTACAAGCTTTAATTTTTTCTGTTGTTAGATTCATAACAATAATCAATATTTGGGAAATTGAAAATCAACCAGTATAGTTCCAGAACCTTTTAGCAACAGATTTATGTTTCCTAATTGGTAGTCTGTCGGTGTTTTCCTATTTGATTAGTAGTCTGATGTGTTTCCTTATTTGATTTAGTCTGGTGGTGTTTCCTTAATTGATTGGTATTCTCTTGCCGTTCCTTTAGTGTTTGAGATAGGATTCTAGGGTATGTCTATATATACATATAGATATATTCTTGTAAAATTATTAACCATCCCCAAAGCTCATCATATTTTCTTCGTTTATATACAAAGAAAACGATTGAAGAATCGCGGGTAAAATTACCCTCTTAATTCGGTTTAATTCTTGCTCCCGATTTTCGTTTTTCTTTTTATTTCTGTATTGTAATTCTTTGATTCAGACAAAACTGTGATTGTTTCTGATTTGACCTTGATTTGGTGACTAGTTTGTTATTCTTTCTGATTTTTGAAGTTTTTGTGGACACTTTAGGTGTAGGAATGGGGAAGTTGCAAGATTGTAAGTACAAGTATGAGATAGGGAAAAGGAAGGGGAAGGAGAGGGAGAGGGAGAGGAAGAGGAGGAGACAAAGAGGAAGAGGAAGAGGTAGAGGCAAAGAGGAGATAGGGAAGAGGAACAGGAACAGGAAGGGGAAGGGGAAGGAGAAGGAGACAAAGAGGAGGCGTTTTAATGTTGATTATAATCCGGAACACCCTGTCAGTAGAGTAATTGTTGATAATGGTCTGTTGGTTTGTCAGATACTTAGCAGACTCCCGGTGAAGTCCCTCATGCGGTTTAAATGCGTCTCTAAAGGTTGGAAATCTATGATAGAAGATCCAAACTTCATCAATTTACACCTTACGCATTCTCAAGAACGCCCAGGTCTCTTCATCTTCCTACCGAAGAGTTCTGCAAGGGAAGAGGATCAGACAAGGGATTATGAATCTTTCATGTCAGCTGATTTAAGCTTTAAAGACAAAGCAGCCAATATTCACACCCTAAGGAAGACAGAACCATTCTCATATAGTGAAATTCTGGGACCCATTACCGGTTTGGTCTGTTTCGTTGATCACTGCGCTGTCCGAATATACAATGTCGGGACTGGTGAAGCAACTCCATGGATCAAGTCAAGAGTAAGCATTCATGTAAAGGAACAGAATGGTACGGTATGCCGCTTTGAAGAACCTAGGTGTTATTTTGGTTTCGATTCTACTACTAAAAAACATAAAGCTCTTTTCGTATGGCGTGAAGGTGTATTCAAAGATTTTCCAGTTTGTGAGGTCTTGACAGTCGGGGACAATACATGGAGAATTATTGATGAGGTGCAGCCGTACATACCCTCTGGTACTCTATATATTTATGCTAACGGTTCCATATATTGGTATCTGAGTTCTCACGATGACATCAAACCTAGGTTTGAGTATTCTGATGGTGACGAGGTAATTGATTACTCTAATGAATTCATAATGGCATTTGATTTTGGAAGTGAGAAGTTCAGGGTGATCCCGATCCCTAAATTCACCATTTCAAATTTGGAGTATGGTGATATAAGATTCCTAGAGGTGGATGGCTGTCTAGCCATTTTACGTTGGAGGGGTGCCATAGTAAAGATGTGGATATTTCATGATCATAACAAAGCAAATGGAATTTCTGGTGGTAGAAGAGACAATTGGACTCAAGTGAGTATCACACTACCTACTTATTTGCTAAGAAGAATGTTTTTCTTTCATTCTGTTGCCGGAAAAGATCATGCAATCTTAGAGACCTACAGAGATGACCCTTGTCAAAAATATAGTATGTACGATAGAAATGTGAAGCTTGCCGAATTTTTTTCTTACGATTGGAAAGAACATACAATTCAGAAGTTCAGAATCAATGGGATTTCTTTCATTCCGGAAGAATTGCCATTGGCATCTCAAACTATATGTACAACCCTTACAGAGAATCTTTTGCGTGTTCAATAGAGATGTAACAGAAACCGAGCTTTCATCGTGGCTGTAGTTTAGTGGTAAGAATACCACGTTGTGGCCGTGGAGACCTGGGCTCGAATCCCAGCAGCCACAATTTCTTTTTAACTTTTACCTCAAATGTTAAAAGAAACGGAGCTTTCCGGTTATAGTAAATTATTCTATTTCTTCTTCTTCTTTTTTCATATATTCTATTTCTTCTTCATTTTTCATTTGTGGGCTTTCCTATTTGTTAATTTGGTTTATCTATGATTTTTTTTTTTATTGAGAAGGATTACAGTTAGACAAATATAAGTGTGAACTAGTATGAAACCCGTGCTACGCACCGGGAACGATGGCTCTTGGCCCACATTTGGTAAGGCGGGGCTTCGCCCCGCATCCGTTCCAGCAAGGGTCCAAAAAAGTCGATTATCATTTGGTGGATAAAAGTTAGAACCAAATCCACCAACTATATATTGTTTAAACTATTGGAAATTACAAAATCCTCGTCAAAAAAAAATATTTTACTTATACAAACATTTTAAATTAGTAATTTCTTGACATTGCCAACATCAATATTATTGGTTGTAAAATGAAAAATCATTCTCACTATATAATTGTATAAAAAAACATTATATTTATATAAAATATATTGCTCATTGCCAAGCATATGAAGTGCTTATCGTCGAAAAAGATACAGTTAAAGAAATACATTGATATACTCTTCCGCAGATAATCATCTATTTGTGTTCAGAATCAAGCAGTCAACTCAACAGCTCTTCCAGGTTCCAACTTATTGTAGTTAGGCGAATACCCTTACTCACTACATAGGTACGATATCTGATATTAAAGAAACTGATTTTTTTTTTTTTACAATATACTAATACAAAATAGATTTTTAACTTTGAATATTGTAAAAAATATGAAGTGCTTCCCGTCAAAGATAGAGTAATCAAACATATTCATGTACTATTTAACATGTTGGAGATTAAAGAAATCTCATTACAGAAAATACTTTTGAAAAACTATAGGAACCTTTGAAATCACTAAGTAGTGGCAACATCATTACTATTAGTAGTTAAATGAAAACAATGATATCTGATATTATATACAATGAAAAATAATAGGATATTAGTATAAAATAGATTGCCAACTCTAATTAGTGCAAAACATATGGAGTATTTCTCGACAAAGAATATGTAATCGAAGAAATGCACAAATATATTTCCCTTTAAAAATCATATATTGGCATTTATACTCAAGCGGCCAACTCAATTGCTCTTCTATGATCCAACTTCTTGTAGTTAAATGAAAAATAACACTCACTATATAGGCATCGATTTATGGTATTAAAGACACTAACAACAAAAAACGATATTAATATCAAATAGATTGTCAGCTTTGAATAATGAAAAAACAAATGAAGTGCTTCCCGTCAAAGAAGATGTAATCAAGGAAATGCATATATATATATTCTTTTAGAAATCACATGCTTTGTTTAACAATCAAGTGTCCAACTCAACTACTTTTTCATCCCCTAACTTCTTTTATTTAAATGAAAAATCACACTCTTTATATAGTCATATTGATATCTGACATTAGAAACACTTTACAAAAACAATATCTCGATGTAAGAATGGGAAATAAATTCTTAGCCTTCCAATTAAGATTTTGGCTATCCAGCGGCCACTCATAACAAACAATGGGAGTCGTTTTTCCAATGGGTAATAACCACACACCCAATCTGCACCTCATGTCTCCTTACAAACCATATACCACCAAGTTCCAATGGGTAAAAAAAAAAAAGTTCCACTGGGAGTGATGGGGAGTATCCCCATTTATTTATGTTGGACTTCACCCGGCTCTCAGCCTAACAGGGGTTTCATTTAGTAGTTGGTATTTTTAAATTAACAATGGGAACCAAATTCACCAATTTTAACAATTAAGTGTTGGAGATCAAAAAAATCGTCCAAAACAAAATAAATTTAAAAAATAAACATTTCCTTTTAATTAAAATTGTATGATATATTCGAATAAGATAAAACATAAACTCGACATGATAATATCATCGGGATCTGCTATAAATATTTTTTTAATAATCACATCCAAGTTTTGAACTTCATCCTCCACTTCATTATCATTTTCATTTAACTCAAGTAATAGAGGTATGTTGTCATCGCTGTCAATTTGTTTACCAAGTCTCTCTTAGACAATATATGGAGGTTTTCTTTGCCTGAAGTAGACATTGTTTATACAATTTGGTCCCGATAGATATTATTGTTAGATTTCCAAAAAACATTGAAAGATTATGTGTACTATAGGGGGAGTTGGGCATATATCTTCTTAATATATGTTGATACTTAAAATTAATTTCGGTTTCAGTTTATGGATATTCATGAATTATAGAATGATCCCGTGCACTACAGGTTAAATGATTTTGAGTGAATATGTCCATTACAAATATGTATAAGCTTTGTAATGTGAAGTTAAACATCATGTAAAGCATTCCAATAGAGAAAAATATAATATAAAGAAACTTGTGAAAAAAATCATATCCTTTGTTCTGTATAAGAACGACACACTTCTAAATTGATTCTTTTCATCTTAAGGTTGCAGCTGTTTTACCTGTAAGTGCACCTTAGCTGTACTAATAGGAATGATCTAATTGAATTAGCAAACATAAGAGAATGTCTAATATGAATGCAGTTTGGACAAATCATTGATTGAAATTCCAACTTATATAGTTATGATATAAGATGTCACTTCAACCATAAACCGTCCAACAATGTAAATGAGCATATACTGCACAAAACCTATTTGAAAGCATATTATAAGTGAATAAAAAATACGTCCATCACTCGCTATTAGTTATTTATTTCCTATAAGGAATCATCCAGCTAACCATAGAAATCCATCAAACTTTAAAAGGAATAAAGACCTATAAAGGTTCTCATTCATGAAGTCTCAAACAAAGAAAAGCTTCCACTAATTTCACTATGTTGGCCCAATTTGTATAAATATACACCAATTCAAATTTGGAGTTTTAAAGATTCGAGTTTAAAGATCACTTATGTACACTTTGAAACTAAGTATTTTCTATCTTATGGTACGTAAATAAAAAAAACTTTATTTTGATTATCTAAGATCTAAGTCTGTTATTAATACTCATATTAAATCGTTATCGTAAAAGGTTACTGATATTGCAATATTGTTTGATCTTTATCAATTATGATTAAAGCACACGCGAAAGTCAAAATAATTTAATAGGGTAAAAACTAATAAGAGAATATAAAGAAAGTGATCCTACTTATAATATGAATGTCAAGTTCATGCAAGTAATTAAAGCATGTGCCACGACACGGTCAGACCTCGAAGAAGGAAGCACCCCTTTATCTAAAACATTACAAAGTGAAATGAGATCCACAAAAAAGAAAGGATAAAATTGAAAGAAAAAAAAATGCAATGCTAACGTTTTCTAAATACAGTCGAACCTCGATAAATGAATGCTCTCGGGACCAAGAAAAAATATTCGTTTAGCGAGGTTATTTATTTATCGATAAATGAATATTTTATTTATTTATCGATAAACGAATATTTATTCATTTAGACAATATTTTCTTAATTAAGAAGTTAAATTGTATAAGAGAAAATGTACAAGTATACATGGGAAATATTGGTCAAAATTCTTATCTATAATTCAATTAACATTCATTTTATTTTAAAATAACTGGTGTCATTTCTAATTTACGTCATAGAAATGTGATGGACGTTGAACATCTTTTGAACTATCCTAACGAGAATGATGCAGTTGTGGAGTCTCCAACAGAGGAAGAAATTATTGAGTCAGTAATGAATGATGAGAATGATCCTGAACCAGATGATGGTAGCGCTGTACCAAATGTGTCATCTAAAGATGCTTTTCAAACGATGGTCCCTTTAAAATATTACTTGCTACTACAGGAGAAAAATATTCTATAAATTGTGCAAGCATTTCATAAAATTAAGGATACGGTGCATTTTGGTTTCGGTGGTAGAAAAAGACAATCAACCATAGATGATTTTTTTGAGTTCATTCCTACATATGTTTTTATGTAAAATTTTCTGATTATGTATTTTGGTTTATTTTTATATATTTGTTTTATATATAATTCAGTGATTATTCGTTTATATTTCTATAGGGCCTTTAAGGATTCAATTTTTATATTCATTAATGCATTAAGCAAGGTTATTCATTTATCACATTGGTCCAAGTTGGGACCGGAGAAAATTATTCATTTGGCGAGGTTATTCATTTATCGAACATTCGTTTATCGAGGTTCGACTGTAAAGTTACACTATTATTTTTTATTGAAATATTTTACATGCCTTCCAAATTCCATTAATACCTACTTCTATTGACGTAATCCTCTTCCTTTATTGTGCTCATGTACTGATCTTTGAATGAAAAAGTATATGTTTTTGAGAATCTACTTTCACTTTTCGCATAATTCACACATATATTTACCTATTTAAAATAGCTGATAATTATAAAAATTATATGGCGTCACATTATGCAGACAACGAAAAACAATACGGTGCGCCTTATCCATAAAGAAAACAACACACCTAGCCAATCTCTGCCGGTTACAAATTTAGACATCTCCCCTACAAAATAAAAATTAGTAAAATAGATGTAAGACGAAAATCCATAACCCTGTGAAAATAAACAAAAAAGAAATGAACAAACCCCAATTCCCAAAAACAATTGGTCCAAAAATTATGATAAGGAACCAAACCCTTATTTATGTCTTGTTTGAATTGAGAAACTATTACTGACAAAACGGGGGAAACAGTTAGAAAAGGAGTGAATAATTAAAAAATAAGAACATCCTGGAAAAACTAAAAGAACATCAAAAATCCAGATAAAACATAGAGGAGTTTAACAAATTGATAAAGAAGAGAAAATAAGACATGATAGAATGATTTTACCAGGTAAAATTTTCCGCCAAAAACGACGTCAGGATCTCCAACCACATCTGTAACAGAAATAAAACCATAAACATTAGTGGTACAAATCACCAACAAACTTAAAAGAAGGGAAGACCAATTTTTCCTATATATAAACATTATATATTTTTAAATTTTGTACTTGCTTGTTATAATTTTTTTTTTATTTAGTGCTACTTATATTTTTACACACTTGACTAATGCAATTGTTGTAATTAATTTTTATAAGTCAATTCATTACTTTTGTTATAAACTGTTCCCGAAGAAAACAACAAACTAGGAATGCAAATAGATTGGTCTTCATATATTTAAATTGATAAAGATTTGCCTGAGAAAATAACAACCTAAGAAGACCAATTTTTCCTACATATAAACATCATATATTTAAATTTTTATTACTTGCTTGTTATAAAGAAAAAATTGATAAGAGAAAGAAAAAAACAACAACCTAGGAATGCAAATAAATTGTGACACTTGAATAAGCGTACATACCATCGGAATCAACTACCATTGCTCCCCCTTTGTTGTGATTTTCTTCAAAAGTCATAGTCGATATCTTTTGTGCGTTACTTCTTTTTTCACAGAAACTGAAAGCATGTGGTTTATGTAGGAATGAATATTGATTTGCATCCTTTATATATATAATGAAAACTTGGTTCCAAAGAAAATCTTTAAAACTGTTATGGAGTTAATTACAGTTATATGGCGTGCTATAAAGAAAATAGGGATGAAAAATGATTTGCATCTTTTATTAACCATTGGCTTTGTTTTTATTAGTAAATTGTCGGTATTAATGGAACTTGTTAGATTGTGTTGAGGTAAATAATTAAATTTTATTTATATATTAATGAAAATTATTAACATAAATATAAATAGTAATTAAAATATTAATTTTTATATATTGTTAGTTTTTCCTTTTTTAGATATTTATCATCAATACTCAAAATTAATATATATTTTTTCCTTTTAAAAGATTCAATTTTTTTTTTATTCTGTAAATATGTTGATTTGTTTTATAATTGATTATTTTTCTAAATATATTCTCTTGTCAATCAAACAGAGCTTGTGGACGGAAGCCTAGCAACAAGCTGGGCTCCAACTCCTCTTTGAATAGCAATGCCTAGTCTATGGAAAATAAAACTACCAAAACCACTACTCGCGTCATTGCTAACTAAGCAATTCTTCAAACGCTTAAAAAAGCACAAAGTGTCTTCACCAAGTTCCCCTAGAGTGGAGAAATCCAAGACACCCAAGCCATATCCCAAAGAAGTACACTTGTCTAAGTATTTAGTGCGTTTTCTTGAAACCGCATTAGAAATAGCCTTTCCTGGAACAAAGGAACGAATACCATCACCGGTGAAGGGTGAGACACCAGTGACATCCATGCAAACATCTTGACCATTTTCCCAGTTAAGCACAATAATATCAGCATGCCTCAAATCTTTACCATCATCTGACACCATACCAAGAAGGGATTCCTTACGTGCAGGCACCCTCGCTTTGTAACAAATATCGGACATAACATCACGAACAACATCATGGAGAAACTTACTTCCAACATCTTTAGCACAATGAAGCGCATGATCTCTGAAGATGTCCATGGATTTGTTACAACTTGAGCATAAACCATTCTCAACAAACAAAGGAATACCAAGGCGATAGCATAGCACTGCTCGGAACTGTCTGGGCCCAAGGCATTGATTGAGCCCGCTAATAGGTACTGCTAATAAATTGTAGATATTTTATAATAATTGCACGATTTTTTATTTTATTTTAGAAATAATTTTATGTAATTAATATAATATTTTTTCTATTTTATGGATTGTAGGTGTGAAATATCCACAGATCTAGGTAGCAACATCTTAAGCCTTGATGCACCAAAGAACGAGGAGATGCAAAGCATGGAATGAAGATTAGTAGGCGCGAGATTTAAGGAGCCACGTGGATCGGGAATGATCATACTACAACTTTCGGACAAGACTTGACCGAAAGCATCTGACAAAGCTGACAAGAAGGGACATAATGGGTCAAACGAGGCGCTACGGTCAATAGATAAGAAATTACGTGTCACGTCGGCCAAACTGCAAGGGATATAGATAAGATATGCAACATCGTGTGAAGAGAACACCCGAAGAGATCGGATCGGACGAGAGACAGGCGAGGGGTCAAGACATATCGGTCAGACGCACAAAAGAAGAAGCGACACGAGTTGGCCCGACCATAGAACTTCGAAATAGATGTAACATGACCAACACCCTAACTTGGTTGTATGAAACCCCTCCTATAAATAGAGTGACTTGGGTTCAAGAATGTTAGTTTGTAATTTTGGGAGAGATAGAAACTCGAGTTTACATTAAGAAGAAGAGTGTGAGAAGTAAGTCCATCTTGTAAGGAAATCCGACCAAGAGCAACACCTTTGTAACTCTTTGAAATAATAAGATTCACCCTTTCATCCCGTGGACGTAGGTAATCATACATAACCACGTATATCTTGTGTTCTTTGTGGAGTGTTTACTTTCATTTGTTTGTGTATAAGGTTTCTATCCTTTTGATGTAGTTTGTAGTAAAATGCATCTACATTCTTGCGCCGGCTCAGGGGACACGACTAAGATCTCCGGATACCTTTCCTTGAAGACTTTCAGAGACGATCAGAAGCTCCTAAATACACGTTAATGTGTTGTAGTTGAAGCTACGATGAAATCTGTTAGCCGAAGTGATTTCCTGTGTATGTATAGTTAGAGCAGCAAGCAACTCTCGTCTTCTTTTCGTTTGTTAACAACTCGATCAGCAGTGAATCTTCATAAGCTCACCAGCGACTAGTAGTTTGGGTTAGAATCTAGGAGGAAAGTCTGTTGAAAGGACAACTATTTGTTTTTCGATGGTTGAGGGATTTCTGGCGTAAAACGAGTTGTTCTTTAGATACGATATGATGTTGAGTGCTCGGAGTTGCTTAAGGCTTGTGTTTTATATGTTTTGTCGTGTGATAAGCTGTTCACCGCACATAAAACTTTTTCCGGCGAGATAGCATAAGTCATCTGAAAGGTCATGATTAGATCTCGAGAAGGTGGAGTTGAGACGAACTTGATTTGACTCTTAGGGTTGTGTGCCGTACTTTTCCTTTTAGAGTCATGTGCATGAGTTCAATGATTTGAAGCATATAGAATAGAGGACAAACTAACTTAAATGCATAGGTCGGGTACTGAAAGTGACGTCGTACGGATGAATAATGACGAATAAGTAAAAGCATGCCACGAACCCAGCGTAGGAAAAAAATAGCACAGATAGGTGGAACCCACTCGCATAGTCAGAAAAACTTGGTGTTTCAAAGAACAAACATAGTAATAATTGTGGTTTCAGTCGAACTTTTTCTTCTTTTGTTTAAACTTATGTTAGAAAAGTCAGGTCGAAGTAAGGTGTTCTTTGTATTTGCTGACGTAGGTAGGGGCGATACTCGACTTTCCATACGACTCACCCGATGGCCAGCACGTCAAGGATGATAAGGATGCTGAGAAATCATACGGTAACTAGCGGCAACATGAAGGAAGGGGTAACAGGTCCGGTGCAAGCAGACAGTCGACAACCGATGCCCGAGAAATCTCATGCAGCTGCGGGAGGCATGCCGATTGTCGATGAGGATATAGATCTGGGAAGAGATGACGGCACCCTACCTTTGGACCGAGTTATGTTGACCCAGAGAAGAGGTGATCAAGTTGACGGACTCACGGCTTTGGACACCGATGACGATGAGCAAGCACTTGCAGCACAAGCCCAGAGACAAAGGACGAGAAAACAAGTTGAGTACCGAGAGGCCTTAGGAGGAGAGCAAGAGCGTCTTAGGCAGATTCAGCTGGGGTGAGGAGCAGTTAGCAACGTCGGCCCAACATCCGTTCACGCGGTCGGCCATGTGACCGGACCGATGCCACCCCCTCCACCCATTTACGTACCACTACATCCTCGGCTGCACCACCCGAATGGACATTCTAGTCATGAGAGCACGAACCCAACATTATTGGCCATTTTGGAGAGTCAAAGGAGACAAGAGACGGCGCTAAGAGAGCTCCAACAAAGAAATCTAGCCTTGGAATATGATAACTACTAGTTGAGGAATCAGCGAACCAGATCAAGAGGGTCGTCCAGCCGAGGAACATCGAGTCACCATGGCCGATCAGGTCACTCACCACCTACGATGGAACCAAGAAACCCTAACCGGTCCGGACGATCGGGTCAACCACCGTCGCCTCCGGTACCCCCCACGCAGAGATACGGGCCATCCGAGGATTCATCTACTAACGAGGACAGGCAAGGAAGGAACGGACTACATGATCGGGTAACATAAATCAAACTTCAGGAGTTGGAGGCAAAGATCAAAGAACTCTCGGGCGGAAGTGAAGAGAACAAGTTAGCAGAAATTATGAGCGAAGCCGAGAAGACACCTTTTTCTCAAGAGCTTGAGAAAATTCCCTTCCCACCAAAGTGTACTTTACCTACATATCCTTCTAGATTCGATGGGACAGGAGATGCGATCGAGCACCTAAAAATGTACTCCATGTCACTGATTCAATGGAAAAACAACCCGGTAGTCATGTGTAAATTCTTTCCAGCTAGTCTGGAGGGTGAGGCACGAGATTGGTTCTACTCGCTTCAACCTGGGTCGATTAATGGGTACAAGATGCTAGTCAAATCCTTCCTTGATACCTACATGCACAACAGCCGACCTCGACCCATAGTGAACAAGCTGTTTACCCTCGCCCGGAGGTTCAGAGATCCCTTAAGAACCCTGACCGATAGGTGGAGGAAACTAGTGGGCTTGGAAAGATGTTTATATTTTATGCCCACATGTTATAACCGCAAGTGCACAGTGTTGTTGTAGTATACATGTGCAAGAACAGGTCGAACCACAGAGACTTTTGGTGCAAAGCTTGAGCTAAGGAAAATGTTAATCTGATTTTCTAGCTAAGGTATGTAACTTGTGACAAAACAGTTTTGGTTGCCAAAATGGCCAGTTGAGTTGCAAGTGATGAGATAAAATTAAAGTAAAGCAAGATAAAGAACAAGGTTGCTAGGGTGTTGAATCCACCAGCTAAGCCAATACTAAAGCTTTACAAAGTCAGTTATGCTCTTATGTTTTTCCTGAGAAACTATATTGACAAGTTTATCAGTTAACTTACCTAGTTCACTCCTAGTATGGGCTGTCTTCTTACAGTACAACCCATCACAAGTTCATTAGACAATTAACTAATCACCCATTCTAATTCAGTTGGAGTTCAATTATCTAATTGATCATTTGCCACCTAGTTTTCCTAATTCATTCCTAGTATGGACTGTATTCTTACAGTACAATCCATCAAAAACTCCTTAGTGAACTAGCTAATCACCATTCATACACATTATCATACAGCAAGAACATAATTTGAAATTTGCATAACTTTAACATGGCATTACAAGCTTCATCTTCTACCCTAGCATTCAAAGTTTAGAACATGTTGAAATTAAGAACATAAAGTGAAACTACAATGGTTGCTATCGTGCAAGCCGGGCATCCTTTCAATTACAATTGCTCCCCCCTTTTATACAAAATTATTCCCAATTTCTCAACCCTAATATCCAACGAATTTCAAATAGAAAATTCGTATTTTTGTTGCTTTTGAGAACTCACCACGTTGTGTTCTTAAATTTCCATCTCACGCCTCTGCTTTCACTTATCATCCCACGCTGCTTCTGCTTCGAGAAATCACGCCTGTCATTGAATGACCTAGAAACTAGGGTTTAATTTAATTGAATAAGGGGGAAAGTGGACATGGGTATGGGAGATGAGGAAGAAAAGGTTGAGTGGGTGAGATGGTGGAGGTTGGAGGTCGGGGTGATGATGGTGAGAGTAGGGGTTCTGCAACTGGTCGGGTGAAGGTGGTGATGACGGGCGTGTAAAAGAAAGGGGTAGATGGCTAGGTGAAGGTGTTGGGTGCTTGGGTGTTGGGAGATTGCAGCAGAATTTGATGCACTGGGTGGAGCGAGCGTTGGATGGATCGAGAGATCGAATACAATGGCTTAGGACGAAGCGGTTTTGGTAACGGCTCATGGGTGCATTTTTGGACCGGGTTGCTATCTCTCAGGTTGCGACTGATGCGCGAGCGGGTTGCGACTTCTTTTCCACGGCCGCTAGCCTTCAGTTTTCTGCTCTTTTTGCTCCGCAACTCATCCAAGCTTTATTTTGTACCTAAAAACACAAAATTAATTAGTACAAATATTTATTCTTGAAAACAAAGAAAACACAGAATCTGGGATAATATATGATTTTAAAGCGCAAAAGATGAGTTAAATGCCAATAAAAAAGGTGTATAAATATGCACTATTTGGCACTCATCAAATACCCCCAAACCTGAATTTTACTTGTCCTCAAGTGAAACAGAAATTAAGAAATCCTAACTATACCACTGTTGCTGGTCTCTCGAATGCATTTAGCGTACGCACTAAGCCTTTAAACCCCTAGGTGTCCCTAATGGACGAGTTGTAGTCTCGTGAGGGCCTATCAGAGATGTACCCACAAAACCTTCTCCAATTTTAGAGTGTAAAAGAGTCCCAAGCATCCAAGGAGCTATGAGGACATAGAGTTTCTGCATGCTAGTAACACGAAGTTAGAACTACCAAAGAACGCATTCTCATCCTTAAGAGTTGAGCGAGAAATAACCATACCATATGAAAGAATTCGGGTTCGAGAATAATCACAAGCCTCGACTTCTCCCTCACCAATTGGGTTTTATGATAATTGCACTCAAAAAGACCGCTTTTTTAGTCTCTCATGTGTGCAGACATGAATAAAGAGAGAAATCCTGCACACGTTGATGGTGGGAAGGAGAACCTTCCGAAATAATTTCTGGAGACTCCACAGAATTGTGGACAAAAAGAATCTTTTTCTGATGATCTCTAAGAAAGGAAATCAACCATTAGCAAGGATGGGAGTACTCACTTACCTTCACATCCGATCGGCAATCAACACCACTCTCACAACATCCATAGAAATGTCTTCAATCTTCGGCCTTCGAATGTTGATGGTGAACTTCTTGAATCTACAAAAACTTGACAATTTGTAACTTTTATCCTCAATTTCCTTATTGCTTGGAATTTTCTTCTTGAATTCTTCTTCTTTACCATGGTGGTATCAAAACTAAACTAAGAAAATAAACTCCAATATTATTTTGATTTTTTTTTTTTAATTAAACATGAAATGAAAATAACAACAAAAACAATGAAACTACTAACTAACTCCATGGATGAAGGACTTTATTACTCAATTATTCACAACTTGTATTGTCTTTATTTCATAAACTTCACTAATTCTCATCTTATTTTCTTTTCTTTGCTCTTGTAAAATACCTCTTCAAATGTGTATATGATTTTTCTCTTTGTACTGTATTGTTGCATGTAAACCTTAGACTAATTCTGATGTTGCTCTGCTCATTGATGATGATATGTTTCTATGGATCTGTTGATGTTATTGGGAGAGAGTGAGTGATGCTAATTGCTCATCGAACTACAAGAAGGATTTTTCATCTTTAGACGTCACCCTCATGATTGACAAAATTAGCACTCAAGAGATCGAAAATAGTGCTGAAAGTGGTGCGAAGTTTGGTAGCTCACCATTCTTACCCGGAATTGACTTAAGGTGACACACACTCTAAAAGATTTTTTAGAAAGTCACAAATTGAAGGTCGGTGCCTCGCTTGATGTAAAAATGGGTAGTCTCCACTATGGGTGATCACAATTCTACTACCGAATATCTTTTCAGCACCTAATTTGCCCTCTGGCATGGTTAAATCCAACTTTAACGCTCTAATAACCTAAGAAACCCGATTGTGTTCTCCAGTACTTCCAAGTTCAGCTATTTCAGTCAGACTCTCTATGTAAACATAGATAGAAGCATACTAGTGACTCTAAGATCTCTAAAAATTGAGGTTTTATGCAAATATTTACAAAAAAATTTGATTTTTTTTTTTTTTTTGAATTTTTTAATAAAAGACTAAAAACTCTATATGCAAAACACACCCCCCAACCTAAATCTAACATTGTCCTCAATGTTTTAAAAGATGATAAGAACACATATCAAGAGAACAAGGCAGAGCAGATTTAAAGGAAAGAGATTACCATATGAAGAAAGGGTGGTGCTAACCATAATTGAATGAATGCTTTGAAAGCAAACAATATGAGCGAAAGACAAAAAGTTTGGTTAGCACACAAAAATATCAAGATGATTCAAAATTTACCTACTAGATTATACAATGATGACTCACCATACACCAACAATCTAAAAGGTTGAGGATCAACCCAAAAGATGGAGTGCGAAAACATCAACAGCTTTACACAATTATGATAGGACATCAATGCAAGTGAGACTGCATATGTGAATGAGTTACCCCCAAACCTAGATTTTTCAACAGATATACTTTTGGGTACAAAATCTAACAATTTTAGGGGTTCATCACGCAGAAGGTCTAGCTCAAAATGGGCTTTGTTCGGGATGGGAAGAGAAACATCAATGCATTCCAACTGTGGCTCTTCAAAGGTATTATACTTAGCAGAAAAGTAATCCAAAGGATTTGAGAGGCACACAGTTCCAATCCTAGATTAGGTAATCTTAGAAAATTTGGTTTTACAATTTCGTTACAAACAATATCTAGGTTGGGTGCAAGAGTTTCAGTCTGTGACTTAGGTAGGAGAGTAGGTACTTCTAAGTTGCTCATATGGATGAGGTCAAGAGTAACATTATCATTAATTAAATCAACATCTCCTAAATCATCTACAAGTGTTACAACATGCTCACATTCATAAAACAATTGTACAACCCCAAACTCGGTATCAAAATCACAAGTATATGGAATAACAGAAGAACTATCATTCATTAAGGTCAAGGCAGAGAAGCCTAATGTCTCTGAACCCAAAGGCTCGACAATATTTTTAGTAAAAACATGTTCTTCTAACATAACATCATCATCATCATAGAAATGCATTTCCCTATTCAAAATTGTAGTATTTCTAGTCTCTTCATTTAAAACAGGTGCATATGCAATATCATTTGCACGGGTAGGACTAGGCATACTATTTTCACAATGCAATTCATTAGGGCTAACATTCATTTCATCCTGAAATTCCTCTCTCTCCTTATTTAGTGCATCACATATTTGACTCATTTTGAGTTCTAAACTAGCAAATTTTTGATTCATTTCTAAAATTGCATTAAGTTGCTCAACGGAAGGAGAGTCTTCAACGATAGAGGAATTCATAATCAATGCTATATGGTTTATCATGCAATACACTCCTAGCATTATTTTGTTCGATGAGTCTGAGATTTTCCTCTACAGATTGAGAAGTACAAAATTGTTCAACTTCCCACTGTGGTGGATGATACATGTGTGCATGGTCATTAGGGTATATAAAAGACTGATCGCAACCTTGAAAAGGTTGATTATGGTCCCAATGACTATCAACTTTGTATTCTGTCGGCATTTCATATTTTGGATTTTCACGATAATATCTAGATTGCCTAAAATCATGCAAAATATAGCAATTCTCAGCAGGATGGTCTAAGCCTCTACATAAGGTACAAGCATAGATTTCAGATTGCATTTCTAAAGATGTGATTTTAGCTTCTAACTGATCCAAAAGTGATGATTGTGAGAGTTGGGCACTGTAAAGATGTTCATTTTCACCCTGTGATGGATGATACATGCGTTCATAGTTATTAGGGTTCATGTATTGATGCTCAGGACTGTGAAAATATCCATAATAATCCATATAACTATTGAAATCATGGTCTATGGGAGGTTCATAACGTGTAACATTCCCATAAGCCATCTCTCTAATGGATTTGTTTCCATCCCCACCTGCAGACCAAAATCCTGACATGATCTCTAACTAGCACTAGGCTTGTTGCAGAGTTGTGTCACTGTGCACAAGAAAATACAACCATTTTTTTTTCAAGCCCGCTCTCTAATGACCTCAGGCACATACTAGAAAAACAAAATAAAAGAAGGAAAATCCTAAACGGAAGGGAAGTTCTATGCAATCACAAACAAGGCTGACTCCACCATAGTAAACCTACTGATTTCTAGCAAACAAAAAGCATGATGGCTCCACTTAGATTGTTTTCTAGACCATCTTCTAATCCTTCGAAAGGGAATTCGTTACAATATGAGCAAACCCTTCTGGAATCAATCTGAGTTTAAGTAAATTGAATAGAGGCGAGGGAAGCTGCAGGAGCTTTGATACCCAAGGCCTCACCGTATTACAAGGTGGCGCAGTCACGCATTCAATTTACAGAAACCATCATGAACTTCTAAGTTTGCTTAAAAAGTAACCAATATTTTTCGAACGACTTTCCTACTAAGCTCGTTACCTTATAGGTCTCGTTCTATTTCAAATTTTAAAGCTTAGGTTCACGTTAGGTATCGTTTTCCTAAGGCGGGCAAGAAGAGAACGGTGATGAAATCCGAATCCTTATCTTACATGGCCAGTCATTTCCCTTTACTAGGAAAATAAAACAGCCGTATTCAAGTCCTCGACATGTATCCAAACGAAGGAATACAGTAACTCGCTAACAGGGGATTCGCGATTGTTTCGACAAACTTAGCTCCCGTTCCAGAAGGGGGATGAACCGTTGTTGTCGACTCGGGCCACGACTCTTATGTCATGAACGAACCCGAGGGGCCGAGGTGATATTGTAATCACCGTCCTTCTCTGCAAACAGTTTGATATTTAATAGACCCTTCCGTAGGGTTTAAAAATAAAAATAAAAGAATGTCCAAGTCCAAAGTCTAAAGAAATAAAATGCAAAAGAAATAAAAATTACAAGAATAGATAAATTCTAATACAATCTAAAAATAAATAAATAAAATAAACTCTTTTTTTTTATGTAAAAAAAATCTTCTTCTTTCGCCCCTTTAGCTTCGCCTTTTACTCCAAGACTTTTAAATATTCACCAAAAGCTTTGGCAAATTTTCTTTCGCTCCGAATTCAAAATTCTGTAAGGAAAAGACAAATATAACAAAAAACGTAAAGAAGAACATGTAATTATAAAAAAAATTATTTTTTTATTATTATTATTTTTTATTATATTTTTTTTTTGTATAATTTTTTTAATCTATTTTTTTTTTATCAAAAATGAAAACCGATTCAACTCGGCAAATCGCTGAGTTAGGATTGACTCAGCGATTCAGAGAGTCAACTCAACTCGGCCGGTTCAACTCAGTGAACGATTAACCGAGTTCACTCACTCAGCTCTCGCTCGAGACTTTTACTCAATTTGAGTCAAAGTTTTCTATTCAACCCTCACTCAGCTCTCCACTCAGCTCACTCGAGTCAACAAGTGCAGTTGATATCAAGCAAAATTTTGAGATATTGACTCACAACCGAGAGTTTCAGTTGCTCAAATCTGGCGAGGATAAGTCCATCCAAATCTCAGCCAAATTCTCACAAATCAATCACAAAACACCCACAAAACTCTCATTGATTATCAAATTTTTCACTCAAAGCAAACTCTCAAATTGATCTCACTCAAAGTTTGACAATCTCGGCTCAAATCTTTGTGATTTTGATGTGGTTATTAACTGGTAGAGCTAGACTCAGCTCTAATCAGTCAAATTTTTTTACCAACCTCATACAGATCTCTCCCAAAACTATTAACAATTCTCTCCAAAACCGTCAGCAAAACTCTCAACCAACTCTCCAAGTAATGCAGGACAAAGATAGGGTAGATTTAGAGTATGGATAGGCTAACAGATCAAAAGAATCATCAATTGGAGGATTTCACAGAACAACATTTACCCAACTGGTAAATTAAACAATGACAGCACAGTTTGCAAAATTCCAACTAAGAGCATGCAAGAATATAGCAGGGGAGATATAACACAATATTGCAAGATTGAGATATCACAAGTAAAGTTGCAGGGAAATGATAGGGCTTTGCAAAATTCGGATGGTGCCTGATTATGCAAAGTCTCAGGCAAAAGCAAGCTACATCCCAAAGACTCAAAAACTTAGAATTTTCAAATTCCAGATGTTGGTGATCTATCCTAGTTGCAGGGTGAAATCTTAGGCAGGGAAAAATAGGTTCTAAGCACAGTTCAAGCAAAATCTAATCTAGATACAGTTTAAGTACAGTTGCAAACAACATTAACTCAGAGCATGCAAATTTCATTCAGCAAGCAAGTTACAGGTCATACATTCAATTACTGGCAAGGCAGATACACAACAGTTGAGTTTAACAATTATAGTACAGATCAAGCAGATTATATTCTCAACTCAGATGTGCACAGGGAAGATTTTTCAAAGCATGCACAGTTGCAGGACAAATTATCAGTTGTTGATTTTAACAAACAGCACAGTTTAAGCAAGAAAATCTCACTCAGATCATGCAATATTGCAAGTCAGGTGGAGCAAGCTATATATAAAACATTTCAGATCATGCAAACATGGCAGCATAGCATTCAAAATGGAAATTGCGGTGGAGTCACTAACTGTGCAGCCAATGGTCTGTCTTCACAGAACTATGCTCACTGCTTTCTTTCTCATTGGGAATATTTGGATTAGATGGGATTGGACTAAATTGGGGTTTGGTGATGCTCAAAGGCCAACCACCAAAGCAAGAGCAAAGCATCTAAGCTATAAACTTCTGCTTCAACTGCTGCTAAAGTTCCAAAGGAAAATTAGCAGAGAAAAAATGTGATAAAACTCAGCAAAATGCAGAGAAAAAACAGGTGAACTCAACAAACTTGCTAAGCAAAAATATGGAAAACCAGTATATTTCACCAGCAAAACGCTAAGTTCCAAAGGAGGACCCTAAGGAGGACCCTAAGGATATATTTCACCAGCAAAACGCTAAGTTCCAAACGGTAAACCAGACCAAGAATAGATTGTAGAAGTTCCAAAGGAGGACCCTAAGGATAAATAAGATTACCTAACTGAGCAATTGGAAACTTTCATTAAGAAGAGTGCAGAGTTTAAATACTATGTCAATGATACAACCAAAGTTTATGAAGTGGAAGAGTTGAAGACTTGGAAAAGTACTACAACTATATTGGGTAAGATGTTTGTGGGGCAGGAATGGAGTACATATAAATAATGAAGGGATTACATCAAGGATCAGAACATCTTTTACCCAAGTAAAAAGCACCAAGATTCAACAACACTATGAATGTAAGAGCAAACCACACTGCAAATGGAGTGTATACTGCTCCAGGATTTGGGATAAAGTGACATTTAGGTGCAAAAATGGAACTTTTGAGCACACATGTGTCGATAAACATGGAATTCACCATCCCTTAGCCAAATCAAGGTGTGTAATGTGAAAGTTTTATAAGTTCTATAAGTTATGCAATACCATATATGTATATATACAACACTGTTATTCTAACATGGTTGTGTTGTTTTGTAGGTGGTTCAGAGTTATGTTAGAAACTTTCATGGCGCATCCAAATTATAAATTTAAGGATTTCCAGGCTGAAGTGAAGAGGGTTCATCATGTAGAGATATCTTACTGGACAGATTGGCATGCTTGGCATATGTGTATGGAGAGAGTATTTGGTAACTATGAAGAAAACTATGCAATGAGCCCTGAGTGTTGCAGCCAGATACTAAAGAGGAATCCAGGTAGCATTGCTAGTGTTGCAACAAATCGATGAAAGTGGTAAGTTCAAGCACCTATGTATAGCTCATAAGTGTTCGTTGGATGGTTTTAAGAATGGTTATTAAGTAAATTTAATCCTTACCAATATTATTGGCTTAGGAATGGTATAATTCCAAAGCATGACGATATACCAAATCCAAACTAATAAGAGAATTATGGTTTACCTTTCAGCATCTTCTTTAATGCAGCGACCATTATTCACCATTGAAGCTCCGATGTTGCGTCTTCAGCATCCTATTCCTCGGAAGATTGAAACAGATTATATATTCCACATCTAGTTTTTTGACATGTGATCTTTACTTGATGGGTAACTTTTGAAGCTCTCCCGCATGATCTTTAATGATGTTTAAGGAAAAAAATATTAAAAAATATTAAATTTTATTGTGAACCCCAAAAGAAATATGTGAGAAATCAATTTTTAAAAGCCAAGAATATCTAAGAAGAAATTAACATTATAATGTCTAAGTATGATGCACACCTTTATCATGCCTTTAGCACCACCAATCAAGATGTCTTAACTATTGTTAGATAACCGACCACCAGATGACTCGCCACAATTATTATTGTTCAAGCAAGAACATTACTACTACCATAATAAAAACCCTTTCTATGGCGAAATGACTATTTAAAAAATTCAAGTCCTAAGAAAGAAAAAATTAAAGGCAAAACCATACCTTCAAACATGAATGTTCCTTACAAATTCAGTAATTTTGCAATATAAAGATGGGTTTTTCTTCGTAGACATTTCTAGCTGACTTTGAAAAAACAAACTCTTGTAGTTGGGTACAACCTCATGTTAAGTGCATACTGCATATGTAGTTACACTGGATGCAACTCACTGTCATCAGCTGATCCAACGACGGTCTGTATGTTCGGGATTTTGATTATGAGTTTGCAATCATAATGACATGAGGTCCGAGATATACTTGAGTTAAATGATAATCACTTGAGTTGAAGGGGAGACAATGGAAAATTGAAGTAACTAATGATTTGGTGTCACAATAATGATTAATGAACTAACATAAGAAATCAAATTATTGGATGTGGAACTTATACGACTGATTCACACATCGAAAGTGTTATTTAGATGGTCAAGCTAGCACGAAAACAGAAACAAAATTAAACTCGAATGTAGTTGCAGGAAATCCCACACTACACCCATACAAGAATTCATAATAATCAACACATATTTGAAGATCAAGAACAACACTTTTATTAATTGATTCACAGAAATGTTACAAGAAATGAAAGAAATCAAGAATACAACCGCCCTCTCAAACTTTATCTCTCCTCAAAGTTTCTTCAGCACTTTTAAAACTGATTCCCCTTCTCTGGGTCTATTGGTTCTCTTTATATAGGGTATTTATATAGTGGATGACAGCTAAGCTGTCCTTTAATTTCTGATCTGACTCGCGGTGTTCTCGCGACAACTATAATGTTAATCTTCGCGAACACTATAAATCTCGCAGAACCATCACATCTTTCTCATGTTTCTGTCATCGTTATCTATTACGTCATTCTTTGAGTTATTCTGCGACGCTCGCAGTGTGTTGTTGAAGAACTCGCAGAAGTATTATTGTTAATATCGCAAGAATGTTGTTGTGGCGATATTATGATCCTACATCTTGCATCTTCTCATGTCTTTTCTGCGAAGGGGAAAATATCATGAGAAATGCCACAATTGTTCATCTTTTCACATTCTTCTATTATGACATGTCTCTGCATTCTTCTCCAGATTTATTACATATACCTTCTCTTCCATTCAAATCCTGACACATCCTTTTCAACTGATGCGTTCTAACTGTTCACGTATTTTCTTCGCATTAAATGCACTTATCTTCTCGAGAATTCCCATCCTATATATATCTTCTTCATTCTTCTCTTCTTCTTTTTTTACTTTCTTCTTCCTTCTCTCTGTAATTTCACTGTTCTTAAGGAAATTTCGCAGCTGTTACTGCTGTAATTTTTCTTCCATTCTTTTGATCTTCTAATCTTTTCTTCATTCCCATACTAACAACAAAAATGGCTCCTGCTGGTCGTAAAAATATGATTGCTTTTGAAAAGATGCAAGACAAATTTCAAGATAGAGGTTTTTCGTTATCTATTATTCCTGATCAAAACCCTAATGCCGAGATCTCTGTTAAATTATTTTCTGATCATCCGTGTAATCGCGAGAAAATCATAGTATCACTAGGTCAACTTGAAGCTGGTCTTCCTATTGCTCTCTATGATCCTAAACTCCCTTAATTATATGAGATACTTTCTCATGTGAAGTTCTCGCGGTCTCTGTATCAGTTGAGTGGGGACTGCATTCGTTTGATGCTCGAGTATGCTACTCACGGTGATGGTAATAAATCTCTCTACCCTGATAAAGTGAAGAACCCTAAATTTGCTATAGTTCCAATTATTCCTGCGAAGTATATAGTTGAGAATTTCTTCGCGAACTATGAGATAATCCTCATGAGGAAGGAGCACACTTGTTGGGGTGTCCGCTTACAGAAGAAAGATGACGTTGCTGAAGATAAGATTCTTATGTTAGATATTGACTAGAATCCAGGAAACAACTCAACCCCCCGATATTCTAATAATGATAAATGGTGTGTTTTCCACTTATTTTTAGAAGGCACATATATCTCTGGTTCTCTTTCTTTACTTGCGAATCTCGCAGATTACCAACCATGGGTGTTCAATTGGCCTAAAAGAAATACAGAGGTATATTCCCGATTTTTTACTTTAATTTTCATCACTATTTTCCACATGCTTGCTTTATATTCTCTCAGACCACTTCAATTTTACCAGATTGCAAGGTTGAAAGCTAGCTACCAGAAGTTAGGGAAACCTGCTACTTTTTTAGCTCTTAAACTACTCACAAATGAAGTAAGAAATATTCTTTATACGAATCTTAACAATGTATTGTTGCTTCTATTTCTTATCTTTATCTGTGTTGTGAAGTTTATTGAAGAAAGAGAGCATGTTAAGGTTGCCAAGACTAAGGATAATGATGTCAAAGGCAAAGGTGCTCCTCGCAAGGAGAAATCTATTGCTCATCCTTCAAAGAAAAGAAAAGTTTAAACCCCTCCTCCTTCAAATTATCAGTCTAGAGAGAGTTCTAGTGAAGGTACGGATAATGACAATGATGAAGATATTGGTAATGTTAGTACTTCTTCTGAGAAGGAAACTTCTCAGCCTGATTCTTCTATGTCTCAACTGTCGAGCATATTTGGTGATACTATGCATGGTATAACAAATAACTATGGAGATGATGCTCTCAATGGCGTATGCATGGCTCTCGCAACTGTCTGCGATGCTCCCATATTGACTGATGATTGTCTTCGTGGAATTTCAAGATCAATGACTCCTAGCCTCTTGAATTCACTTAGCATTCTGGTATGTCTTCATTTTTTCGTTTCTTTCTTATACTTAAGATTTCGAATTTATCTGTACTGATAATTTTTACTTTCCTTCGCAGGCTGTAAGAGCTTCTTTCACAGTTGCCTCAGACTTGGAAAGAAGACGTACCATCTTTGAAAAGAAGAACTTTAATCTTCGCCAGAAGAATGAAGAATTAGAATATGAACTTGCTGTTCTTCGTAATCAAAAGGAACAGTTGGAATCTGAAGTTGTTATTCTTCTCAAGAATGATGAGGGATTGAGATCTGTGATTGTTGATCTTTGCAATAAAAACAAGAAGCTATAAATTGACATTTCAAGCAGTAATCACATGCTATCTGATCTTGAAAAAGTCAATCAACAACTCTATGGTATGATTTTTTTCTTCTTCTCTTAATTCTCTCATCTTTTTATTTTATCTTATTCAAACAACCATTTTTGCAGATATTTATGGTCTTACTGATGAGGCTACACTCATCCGTTCTTTTCCCGAACCCATAGATGAAGATACCCTTCTTGATCGTCTTAATAATTCCTTAAATAGATATTCTAATGACAAAATTAAATCCCTTTCTTTAGATGACCTCAGTTCCCAACTTCATCTCTTAGAGATTGATCACAGATGTATCTTGCATGCAACTAAAAAGTTTAAGCATCACCTCCTTAATTCTAAAGAAGAAGTCAATAACCTAAGAGCCAAAAACAGTGACCTCTCAGATGAGAAAGATCGTATTTCTCTTCAGGGTGCTCAAATCTTAGCGTAATTTCAATAAACTCTTCTTAAAATTAAAATCGAAAGAGATAGACTTTTCCGCGAGAACAATGCTCTGGTTAAGAGAGAAATCCAAGTTCTCTCCCTTCTCCTCATTAGTAATGATTTTGAATTTGCTTGGGCTGCGAAGGTTCTTGATAATGCCAGAAACAACTTAGGTGTAGATGTTAGTCTTCAAGATGAGCACCCCGCATTGATGAAGGATATGATCTCTGAAAGAGAAGGTTGTTATTCTTGTTTTTCCACTAATCCACTTTTATTGAATTCCCATTATTTTATTGATATGTTGTTATTTGTTCGCAGCAACTGAAGGAAATTTTCGCCAAATAATTGGAGAGCTGGAATCTGAGAAAGAAAAGCTATGTCTTCTCGCAACGAAAAATGTTCCAAGTTCAAGAAGCAGCTAAAAATTACTCGAGCAAATTTTAGCAACGTTCTTGTTGGTGTTCGCAATGATACCATTAAGATGGTATGTAATGATCATAAAATTCCTCATTCTGCATATCCTTATCTCGCGGATGAGATTCCAAAGAACGCTCCTAATCTCGTCATTTCTGATGGTGAAGCTGAAGAATATGAAGAAGATGAAGAATATGATGTAGATGAAGAAGTGGAAAAATCCGGCGAAGATAATGATGGATCTAAATAGTTTTATCTCCTTTTTTGATCTTCTTGTAATATTTGTGCATTTATTCTTTTCTCCTTGTAATATACTCCTGCGAATTTCCCCAGTTTCTTTTGCTTCTAGGTGTATAGATTTCTTTTACTCCTCTCTGCATACATTAAAAAACAATTCCTCTTTGCAATATGGTTAATCAAATATGCTTATTAATCTTTAATTATTTGCATTAAATCTATCATATGAAGTTGGATAACAATTTTATCATACTGTTTATTCCCATACTTGCCTCTGTTATTCATATACAATATGAGAGATTAAGTAGATTAGCTTCTGAATAAAATTTGTTTGCAAATTATGCCTTAATCTCTGTGCAAATTTCGCATCTATTTCTGCATAATCTCGCATCCATTTCTTGCTCTCTTGTGTGGTCTAATTATGCCTTCCTAGTTAAAGGTCTTATTTTTTCATGTTTTGTTTTGGAGACAAAATCGCAGGACGTCCTTACATTCGCATGTAAAGACCCATTGATCTTTCCTTATCCTCATTTTATCAATTTATTTCGACAATATGACAGGCCTAAGTTTTCTTGCGAGAACAAAGCCCCATGACATTGCAGTCATGCGATGAAATCGCAGGACGTCTTTACACTTTCATGAAAAAACCCAATGATCTCATCTTATTCTTTTCTCGTGGATTTTTGCCTCTGTATAATTGTTGCACAAATATGACAATCCTAAATATTCTTGAGAACATAAAGCCTCATGACATTTGCGTCTTAATACACTTACCATCTCCCTAATGGAGGGTGTCACCCTTATCTTCCCCCTGGTTGCCCCTTCAAGGAGGCGTACATCGTCCATACAAGACAATCTCCTCCCATCCGGTCTTAATAACAACCAATTGTTTTCTTGATAATTAAATGAAAACTAAGAAAAGTATTAGTAAGTTCATCAAAAGATATACATAAGGTGACCTCTTATCCCTTATGAGACTTTATAGTGATGTCATAGTTTTAGTACACATGCCCAAGACTATCCCCGAAAGTGGATGACAAACATAAGGCAACAAAAAATAGTTTAAATAAGAACATGTACAGAGAAAATAGTTACATACTTTTCCATAAAAATATGCTTTACTGTTCCAAATTTTGATATCATCTTGAACGTCATCTTTAATATCCAAATCAAAAATCGAGTTGATCTTGCAAATACAACATAAGCATTCAACACCCACAAAATCAAGAGGGCGTAGATATTGCGATGGTGGAAGGTGGAACAAGTAAACCAGTAGTGCAGATATAGAAGCTTGTCCAAGTGCAGCAACTAGTGGATTGTATTGGTGGAACACCAAGAATCGATGTTCTTGAGTAGAATGAGAGAAAACTCCATTTACAAGCGGAAAAATTTTCGACATGATACATGTAGACTAAAACAAATAAAAAGATATAAAATAAGGTAAAAGGAAAGGATAAACAAAGATAGCTAAGCGTAACCTTTGATGTGGTGCCACTTTGATCTAACTTTTGCATGATTTACACAATCAACTACCATAAATTTGAGACTTCTCATTGCGCAAGACAAATCCAAGGTTAATAAATCAATCACCCCATTTCAAGCATTAATTGGGAATTTAACCATACAAACAGATTTGGGAGAAAATCCCCATATATAAATATAGAACCATAGTTTCTTTGTTTTCAATCAAATCCAATTTGAAGAAGACTTTCCCTAAAATCGTCAAACCCTAAAATCCGAAATCGAAAAAGCGATAAATACTTACCAGATCGAATACAAGACAACCGAAGATCAATTTTATATCGAGACATGAATCGAATCTTGAGTTGATATCAATGAGAAAAATTTCTTCAGGGAATGAGAAAAAAAAAAGAGCGGTGATGAAAAATGAAATGGTTGAGAAAATTTTAAGGATAATATCGAGGGAGTAATATTGTAGTAGATAAGGTTTAATGGGTGGAAAAATAAGGGAAGACAAGTAAAAAAAAAAAAACATCAATCTCCTCCCATCCGTTGCTATTAGCAACTAAAAGATTGTTAATAACAACCAATTGTAGCAACGGATCTTCTGTTACCCGTTTCTATATCCTTAAAATGGTGTAGTGGCTCCTCCCATCCGGTCTTAATAACAACCAATTGTTTTCACAGCCTCTTATCCCTTATGTCTATATGACTTATGGTTACAAGACTGCACCCTAGGTGGGGTTTTCTTCAGGCCGAGTGCATCATAGTCAAGACTTTCCAAGAATGGCCAGGGTAGTTTCATATGCCCCGGGCACCCTTGGATCAACCATGTACCTCAGAGCCTTGATCATACTATGCACTCCTTAGAAGAGACCCTCAGTCATCCAACCCAAACTATATGTTTTTGTTTATGGGAGAAAATCGCCTCTGCCTAATTTGGTAAATTTGATGATGGAGAGACTGGTTTAAACCCTTAAACAAATGTTACACACATGAGAAATTTTGATTTGAGATATCAATTTGTACAACTCCGCCCTAAACCAAGAAGATGGCCGTTCCAGATTTGCTTCGGTCATAAAGTGGAGGAGAATGGTTGATTTGGATAGGATAGAAAAGAAGGGTGATGAGACCAGAGAGTTCTGGCTAGGTAGTATCTCGACTTGTATTAGAAGTGTAGAAGCTTGCGGAAGATTGCTAGTGATGAAAGATTTTGAGAGAGCTTGAAAGTTGCTATCTGATAGTGCTATATTTTTCCTGACCAAGACTTGTGTGTTTTGACATAATAGGTGAAACCTATTTATACAAGTGAGATTGAACGTACCCTGGCCTCATTAAGGAATTGAGTAAATGTCCCAATTAAAACAGAGGAGGTGGAAACCGTTGGCTTTATGGTGAAAAACATTTTCACCATAAATTTCCTTATTTAATTGACCGTATTAATTCCTTGCATGCCTTGCTTAATTGCGAGCGTAGTGTATGCTGCACGCTGTGACCGCCAAACCAAAACCCCAAGAAAGCATCCCCTAGTTTGTGTTGATGTCTCTAGAGTTGGGTGCAAGTGGAAATTCCAAAGTTGCTAGTGAAGCATTGCGGCATGTTCCAATAGGATGTGCGGGATGTCTCGACCGCAAGTTGTACTTTGAGTGCGGATGGCAATGCCAAAGTCGCTTGGTGAAGCATTTGACATGTGCGGAATGCCTTGGCCGCGAATTTCACTTTGAGTGCGAATGGCAATGCCAAAGTCGCTAGTGGAGCATGTGTGGCATGTGCCAATGGCATGTGAGGAATGCCTTGGCCGCAAGTTATAGTTTGAGTGCGGATGTCAATGCCAAAGTCGCTTGGTGGAGCATTTGGCATGTGCGGAATACCTTGGCCGCAAGTTGCACTTTGAGTGCGAATGGCGATGCCAAAGTCGCTAGGTGGAGTATTTGGCATGTGCCAATGACATGTGCGGAATGCCTTGGAAATTGTCTAGCAGTTTGGGAATAGAGAGTGGCTAGTGGTAACGTGTTGGTATGTTCCAATGGTACGTATGACCACCTTGTCCAAGATGAGGGTGCTACTTTGGAATAGCGGCTTGGAATAAAAAGTGGCTAGTGGTAACGTGTTGGCATGTGCCAATGCCACATACGACCACCTTGGCCAAGTTGCGGGCGCTACTTTGGAATAGCGTATTGGAATAGAAAGTGGCTAGTGGTAACGTGTTGCCATGTGCCAATGGCATGTACAACCACCTTGACCAAGCTGCAGGTGCTACTTTGGAATAGCGGCTTGGAATAAAAAGTGTCGGATGGTAACGTGTTGGCATGTGCCAATAGAATGTACGGCCAACTTGGCTAAGTTGCGGGCGCTACTTTGGAATAGCGGCTTGGAATAGAAAGTGGCTAGTGGTAACGTGTTGTCATGTGCCAATGGCATGTACGACCACCTTGGTCAAGCTGCGGACGCTACTTTGGATTAGCGGCTTGGAATAGAAATTGGCTAGTGAGCGTTTTGGCATGTGCGGATGGCACGCGTGGCCAAGATGCAAGGTAGCGCCCGCGGTTTAGGGTTTTGAAACCCTAATTGTCGCCCTTCACTAAAACCATTGTAGAATTCTCATACGAACTCGGATTTTGACGGTCAGCCTGTCCATCTGACGGGAACAGAATTTCCTATATCCGAACGAGGGAGTATTTAGGTTTTGAGTCCACTTAAGTTGTGAAAACAGACATTAAGTGAAACTCAGGAAGATAAAGTGGCTAGCGGTGTGTTTGGCATGTGCCAATGGCACACACGGATATTGGGCCAAGTTCTGGGCGCTAGCTGGGCATAGATGTTTGAAAATAGGAATTGGCTAGCAATGCGTGTTAGCATGTTCCAACGACACACATGGATATTGGGACAAGTTGTGGGTGCTAGCTTGGCATAGCGGCTTAAAAATAGAAATTGGCTAGCGGTGCGTGTTGGCATGTGCCAATGGCACGCACGGCCATGTTGGCCTAAGTTGTACATTTTGAAAGCCTAGGGCGCTACTTTGGCATGTGCCAGTGGCATAACGACTTGGAAAATGGCTAGTGGTGCGTGTTGGCATATGCCAATGGAACGCACGACCATGTTGGACTAGGTTGCATGGTTTTCAAGCCTAGGGCGCTACTTTGGCATGTGCCAATGGCATAACGACTTAGTTTGGCATGGTTATAGTATGCAGCCTGGTTTTGGCGTCTTTCCATGGTGCGCAATATGCAGCCTGGTTTTGGCGTCGTTGCCATGGTGCGTAGTATGCGGCTTGGTTTTGGCATCGTAAATGTGGTGCACAGTATGCGTCTTGGTTTTGGCGTCGTAGTCGTGGTGTGCAGTATGCGGCTTAGTTTTGGCATCATAACCATGGTGCGCAGTATGCGGCTTATTTTTGGCATCGTAGCTGTGGTGCGCAGTATGCGGCTTGGTTTTGGCGTCGTAGCCATGGTGCGCAGTATGCGGCTTGGTTTTGGCATCGTATCCGTGGTGCGCAGTATGCAGCTTGGTTTGGAATTAGGGTTCTTTGTTTAAAACCTTAATCCGGTATTTTGAAAAATTACCCCTATTAAATATTTACACCTGAATTAAATGCTCTCAGTTAATGCGTTGCTGGTAACGTTAGGTCATGGGGTTTTATGATTTTACCCCTTATCTAAAATACACCATCGACATTAAGTCCCCTGCTTAGCTCGAAACAAGAGCTTTGTTGCGAGGTAAGCATAAGATGGTGCCAAGATAATATTTGAAAAAGAAACGGGGGATTTATCTGACCTTTTTATGAGATGCGAACTGGATTCAGAATCCTTTTCCTTGGAAGTTTTTTGCATGGAGCGAGAGGTTGGCACGACTTGGCGGAAATATACGGCTGGGAAGCAGTGAGCTACTGGCGCAAATTTGAGAAACTGAGCGTGCTGGCTGGTGGGGCCGGTGGAAGATGGACGTGATAGCTGGTGCATCTTGGGCGTCATTGACAGGTCGTCGTGATTGGTGGGACCGACATGAATTTTGGAAAGCTGGCGCGAGTTGGAAAATTGAGCATGCTATCCGGTGGGCCCACATTAAGCGAGGGAAGAATGATCGCTTGATGCAAAATTTCCTTATGAGTTGAATTGTCCTCTTTGTGCACAACTCTGATTGGGGATCCTTTATTGATGTGTGATTTCCTAGGGCCGTTACAGCCATGAAGCGCGCCCTTCCTTCTCACATAAATATTGCTGGCAAGATTTCGTTGTCTTCTCCCTCTCTACTGGTCGTATAGTGAGGCGACTACACCGTTTTCATACTTTTGCAATGGCATCCCATGGTGATAATGGCGATGGTATTGTTGGTTTCTCCGAGAAGCATCATAGGATTAATGGAGATCGAACTTCTTACAAAGAGTCATTGGGTAGGATCGGCTCATTACTTTGCGAGATTAGAGCCATTATCCAAGATATCCCTTCTGTTCCTATGGGTGATGTACGCAAAAAAGGCACATGTTCTTATGGATTCTAACATGAGCGAGCCGAGTGATTTTCCTGTAGGAGCTTGTAAGGAGAATCTTGGTGAAAACTTTGTTGATGCCGTTGGTGCTTCTTGAGGAATCATGATTGCGCACGTTGAATCCACGTCAAAGATGAAGGGGAAAGAAGCATTGGTTGGCGCTGCTGGAGAGGCATCTGAATAGAAAACAGAGGTCGTTGCTGCTGTTGACGTGTATTATTTGTGAAACCTTTGCTGCCCGGAGGATTGCCGGGGGAAGTGTAGGGAGGAATCTTAACAAGGAGAATCTTCTTTCTTTTGCTTTTCTTGTGGCCTAGTCGCCTTTTAATGTCTTGCAATTTTCGTTTCATTGTATCTTATGCTGAGCCTCCATGGCTTGGTCTTGTAACAATTTGTGAGATTGAAAGTCCCGCCGAAAAGATAACCATTTTGTCTTCTATGTGTTGCTTCTCTTTTTTTTTTTTTTTTGGGTAACGGGTTTTGAATTTTGAGTTGATATTGAGAAATTTTCAAGGAAAAAAAAGTTTCTTTTATTTCACTGGAGAGGATATATTAGATTGCCCAACGGGGGCGATAATTGAAAATTTGCCGGATGAATGTAAGTGATGCATCCATCATGATGCAATACATAGTAGTTGTGAAAAGGAAAATTGCTAAAGAGGTATTGAGGATCATGTGTCAGGAAATTGAATATCTTGACCTTTCATATGTTGGTAGCCTTCAACTAGCGCGAATGGATCACTATGCCTTCCAGTTTATCGGTGTTGATAAGTTTGCAATAGCCACCCAAGAGGATGTCGACTACTAGGTATGGTTTATCTTCATTTTCTTCGGGAGAACTCCCCCGAATCGGTATCTTCACAGCCATCTTTCCGACTTGAAATGAGGCGGCTCTGATTACTATATCCCCTATCCGGAATGGATTGGGTTGTGGTACAATCGCCTGGTGGTTGTTCCCGTAGTATTCCAGGGTGATTTTCATATCCCTGGTGAAATGCTTAAAAGGTTCGGGGTTCCATTCACATCTTTTGACAGAGTTGTGTTCGACAACCGTGTCGAGTCCCCAGGGAGGGTTTCGGTGAGAAATGGTTGGTGATAAATAGAGCGTCTTAGTCAGGATTACTTGAGTTTGGAGTTTGGCAGGTGGCTTTGGCGAATCCTTCCCCAGTACTAAAGCATCGCTGGCAAGCTGTTGACAGGGTATCAAGTTAGATGTCCTGTTGGATACCATTTCCGACGTTGACACGGGCAAGGGTGATGCTCCTAATTCCGTTTTGTTTTCGAGTACCCACGGGCGCCCCAGAACCATGTCGTAATTTAGATTCTTGACAATGTAGAAAGTCACGCGCGTTGCGATATTTCCTATGTTGATCCTAAGACTAGCGTAGCCAAGCGCATGTAGGTGATTCCCATTGTGGTCTTTGATAGCCGATGGGGAGTGAGTGGCTTATTGTTTTGTTACTCTTGCCGCTTTCAGGGTCTTGAATATAACAATGTTGAACTCTGAGGCTGCGTCGATGAGTGTGTTGTCGAACTCGGCATCCTTTAAGCGGGCCATGGTGAGAAGTCCCCAGTTGTGCTTCTAGGCAAGGGCGCCTAGCGAGATATGTTCCTTAGGTGTGTTTTTTGTGGCAGGGTGGAGTCGCTTCCCAGATTCTATGTGGTTGAGGGCTGCTAAAGCGTCTTGACGTTGCTTCTTGGAAAAGTAGAGGATTTCACATATGTGCTGCATCATGGACTATACTGTTTAGTATAGGGAGTCCCTAGAGATTTCACAGTTTCTTATGGGAAGCAGATTTCTATGTACTCCTTCATTCCTTAGTCGCAACTCCCATGCTTCTATCCTTTCTTTCAAAATGCTTTTCAACCTGTTGCATTAGCTGGTTGGATAACTGACGAATCTGTGGTAGTGACAAAATCTGGGATTTGCTATCTCTTTTTTAGTAGGTAGGTGCCGAGGAGCCGGTAGCCTGATGACACCATCCTGGACCCATGTTTCCAGAAGTTTGATCAATTCCTCGATTGGAAAAGGAAAGTCCGAGTCATCTCCTCTGGCTTCAGGGCGACGTTCAGAAGGCTTGGTTGGGGCCTTTTGTGGGGATTCCCATCGTGATGGGGACGTGCGCCCAAGGTGTTGATCTGTTGGAGGTGTTTTCCTCTTTCCCCTTTCGTTCACCATGCTCACAGAGGAGGGGCCGGTGTTGTATGGCTTGTTGAGAAAACGCGGGCTTTTTCGAACTTCTCGTGTATCTTTATTTCTGAGAGGCCTAGTTCTTTCCAAAAGGGATGGCAATGTCGTGGCTGATCATTTAGAAACTTTGTGGAGTTCGGAGAAGGTCTTGAATCGTAAGTTTTTCAGTAAATCCTGATAGATGGGAGTCATGCCATTGATGCACGAATTTACTAGTTGCTTCTCTATCGCACCCGGATCGTGGCAGTCCAGTGCTTGAATTCTGAATCTCTTGACAAAATCGTTTGGATGTTCGTTATTATGTTAGAACATTCTTCCCAGATCCGAGAGAGTGACTCGCTCGAACACAAAGAAATACTTCTTGTAAAAGGACGTAACCATTTCACCCCAATCGCGGATGCTGCCTGGGGAGATGCAATTGTACCACATATACGCTCTTCCAGTGAGTGACTTTGAAAATTCTCGCAGGCGGAGAACATGGTTGTATTCGTTCTCTCCTAAATTCTCCATAAATCGTTAGACATGTTCCCTTGCGTTTCCGGTTCCGTTGTATAAGGAAAACTGAGGGGATGAGTATCCTCTTGGGAGGATAATTCTATGGATTTCAATTGGATAAGGAGGTTGGTGTTCATGTACATCCATGTCGTTCTTGATTCGGTTTTGTAGGAGTCGTTCCAGGTCTTCACATGTTACAAAATCCAGTGGGCGATTTCCTTCCACTGGGTTCCTAATGAGGATTTCCTCGCTTGCGTTAGTGTGCTCAGTTGCGGCTCCAATTCCAAGATAAGTTGGTGCACTTGACCTTGGAGTTGTCTGGCGTATCCCTCCTAGGGGTGTGAAATTAACATCAAGGTTGTCGGAAGCGTCTTCTCTTGATCCAGGTCATCGTGGCTCCCGTGGAAGTTGCTCCATTAATGTTTTGAGGAAGACAAGCACCTCCTTATGGGTTGAAACGATATCCATTTGAGCCCTGGCCAGAGCCTCTTGTCTTTCCATCAAATCCGTGATTGTGAAATAAGGTTTGCCTCCTTTGTTATCTCGCCCTGGAGACTGAGTAGATGTTGTGGCTCGAGTGGTGATCGGGGATGTCATGCCTGCTGAAACATTAGTGGTGGAAACGACGGCACAAGCCCTAGTGACTGGCGGCGTGACACCTTAAGGGCTTCCCTCAGTGCTATTTGAGTTGGCGGATGGTGCAGAGACATTTGGAATGGAACTAGACCGGGCCCTGGTAACAAGAGGTGTAACACTTGGAGGGGTACTTTCCATGCTACCAAGATCGGCAGGTAGCGTAGAGGCATTGGTGAAAGGAGTATTTGTGCTAGGGGAGGCTTCTATGTTGGCGCCTTCAGAGTTTGTCGCGGACCCAGATCTTAGTTCTACCATGTTGAGAGAATGGTAAAGAATATTTTGAACTAAAGATCAGTTTTTTGTAACCGAGAGATTGAAACTCCCACTGTGGTCACCAATTGTTTATGGGAGAAAATCACCTTTGCCGAATTTGGTAAATTCGATGATGGAGAGACTGGTTTAAACCCTTAAACAAATGTGCTGAACATGAGCACTTTTGATTCTAGATATCAATATGTACAACTCTGGCCTAAACCAAGAAGATGGCCATTCCAGATTTTCTTCGGTCACAAAGTGGAGGAGAAGGGTTGATTTGGGGAGGATAACGAAGAAGGGTGATGAGACCAGAGAGTTCTAGCTAGGTAGTATCTCGACTTGTATCAGAAGTGTGGAAGCTTGCGGAAGCTTGCTAGTGATGGAAGCTTTTGAGAGAGCTTGCAAGTTGCTATCTGATAGTGTTGTATTTTGCCTGACCAAGAATTGTGTGTTTTGGCAGAATAGGTGAAACCTATTTATACAAGTGAGATTGAACGTACCCTGGCCTCATTAAGGAATTGAGTAAATGTGCAAATTAAAACATAGGAGGTGGAAACCGTTGGCTTTATGGTGAAAAACGTTTTCACCATAATTTCCTTATTTAATTGACCGTATTAATTCCTTGCACACCTTGCTTTATTGCGAGCGTAATGTACGCTGCACACTATGACCGCCAAACCAAAACCCCAAGAAAGCATCCCCAAATTTGTGTTGATGTCTCGAGAGTTGGGCGCAAGTGGAAATTCCAAAGTTTCTAGTGAAGCGTTGCGGCATGTGCCAATGGCATGTGCGGGATGTCTCAACCGCAAGTTGTACTATGAGTGTGGATGGCAATGCCAAAGTCGTTAGGTGGAGCATTTGGCATGTGCCAATGGTATGTGCGGAATGCCTTGGACACAAATTGCACTTTGAGTGCGAATGACAATGCTAAAGTCGCTAGTGGAGCATGTGTGGCATGTGCCAATGGCATGTGCGGAATTCCTTGGATGCAAGTTGTAGTTTGAGTGCGGATGGAAACGCCAAAGTCTCTTGGTGGAGCATTTGGCATGTGCCAATGGCATGTACGGAATGCCTTTGCCGCAATTTGCACTTTGAGTGCGATTGGCGATGCCAAAGTCGCTAGGTGGAATATTTGGCATGTGCCAATGGCACGTGCGGAATTCCTTGGAAATTGGCTAGTAGGTTGGGAATAGAGAGTGGCTAGTGGTAACGTGTTGGTATGTGCCAATGGTACGTACGGCCACCTTGGCCAAGCTGCGGGCACTACTTTGGAATAACATCTTGGAATAAAAAGTGGCTAGTGGTAACGTGTTGGCATGTGCCAATGGAACGTACGACCACCTTGGACAAGCTGCGGGCGCTACTTTGGAATAGCGGCTTGGAATAGAAAGTGGCTAGTGGTAACGTGTTGACATGTGCCAATGGCACGTACGTCCACCTTGGCCAAGCTGCGGGCGCTACTTTGGAATAGCGGCTTGGAATAGAAAGTGGCTAGTGGTAACGTGTTGGCATGTTCCAATGGAACGTACGACCACCTTGGCCAAGCTGCGGGCGCTACTTTGGAATAGCGGATTGGAATAGAAAGTGGCTAGTGGTAACGTGTTGGCATGTGCCAATGGCACGTACGGCCACCTTGGCCAAGCTGCGGGCGCTACTTTGGAATAACAACTTGGAATAGAAAGTGTCTAGTGAGCGTTTTGGCATGTGCGGATGGCACACGTGGACAAGCTGCAAGGTAGCGCTCGCGGTTTAGGGTTTTGAAACCCTAATTTTCACCCTTCACTAAAATCATTGTAGAATTCTCATACGAACTCGGATTTTGACGGTCAGACTGTCAATATTACGGGAAAAGAATTTACTATACCCGAACGCGGGAGTATTTAGGTTTTGAGTCCGCTTAGGGTGTGAAAACAGACCGTAAGTGAAACTCAGGAAGAGAAAGTGGCTAGCGGTGCGTTTGGCATGTGCCAATGGAACACACGGCTATTTGGACAAGTTGTGGGCGCTAGCTAGACATAGCGGTTTGATAATAGGAATTGGCTAGTAGTGCGTTTTAGCATGTGCCAACAGCACACAAGGATATTGGGCCAAGTTGTGGGCGCTATCTTGGCATAGCTGCTTGAAAATAGAAATTGGCTAGCGGTGCGTGTTGGAATGTGCCAATGGCACACATGGCCATGTTGTCCTAGGTTTCACGGTTTTCAAGCCTAGGGCACTACTTTGGCATGTGCCAGTGGCATAACGACTTGGAAAATGGCTAGTGGTGCGTGTTGGCATGTTCCAATGGCAAGCACGGCCATGTTAGACAAGGTTGCACGGTTTGCAAGCCTAAGGCGCTACTTTGGCATGTGCCAATGGCATAGCGACTTAGTTTTCCATGGTTGTAGTATGGATCTTGGTTTTGGCGTCTTGCAATGGTGCGCAGTATGCGGCTTGGTTTTGGTATCGTAGCCGTGGTGCGCAGTATGCAGCTTGGTTTTGGCATCGTAGCCATGGGGCACAGTATGCGTCTTGGTTTTGTCGTCGTAGCCGTGGTGCGCAGTATGCGGCTTGGTTTTAGCGTCGTAGCCGTGGTGCGCAGTATGTGGCTTGTTTTGGCATCGTAGCCATGGTGCGCAGTATGCGGCTTGGTTTGGAATTAGGGTTCTGTGTTGAAAACCCTAATCAGGTATTTTGAAAAAATACCCCTATTAAATATTTACACCTGAATTAAATGTTCCCAGTTAATGTGTTGCTGGTAACGTTAGGTCATGGGGTTTTACGATTTTACCCCTTATCTAAAATCCACCACCGATAGTTTTATAAGTTGAAAATCCGAGGCACCTCTCCTGGATAGGTTTTCTTTAACCCCAAATCTCCATGGCTCAGGTTCCAGTGTGGTATAATCTTATCCCTGATCCATGTAAAGAGATACCCCCTTTATGACGCACTTTAGGTCTTACATTTTCATCTTGCGAAATTTTATCCGCGAACAAGGGTGTACGCCATAAAGGTTCGTCCCGTTCTAACATGTCTTCATTCTTTGATTTTCTCTTTATTGCATTTCATCTCTTATATGATTCTTCAATTCCATCTTCTTCTTCTTTTTTACTGAACCAAAATTATTTTTTTGAAAAATTTTCTTCAACAAATTATTCATACATCTCTTGAATTTCACATTTAAAATTTTTACCTTTTCTACTTACTATTTTCTGCTTCTGCTTGTTTATTGCGTTTTGCTACTTTCTCTCCATCTGCGAGACATTCACCAGCAATTGTTTCCAGTTCATGTTGATATTGTAGCATTCCGTCTTCTCTTCGTTCTACTGCATCAACCATCAATCTTTCACTTCTTTGATTTTGCTTGATATTATGGTTCCAATTTTTGTTCCTCGCAACTCTTTCCTCACAAGATTCCATATCAACTTCATAACACCTCTTTCCTTCAATCCAATCTCCCTTTATAATACCAACACCACTGGGATGGGGAAACTTAATGCACTCATGATAAGTCGACGCCACACCTAAAATCCCATGCAGCCAAGGTCGGCCAATTAAGGCATTATACGGTGATTCTATGTCAACCACAGAACTGGATCTTAGAATGTATCCCCTTTAATGGAATCCACATAGTGATTTCCCCTTTAGGCTTATTGGCTGTGCCATTGAAACCATAAATTTTATAGGTTGATGGTATCAAATCCTCATCTCTTCCTCCTATTGTTTTATAAGTGTGGTAAAATAAGATATCCACCGAAATCTCAGTATCGATCAAAACTCTATTAATGGCCCATGAATCATCAGCTTCATCATCCTCGCCTTCTTCTTCATCTTCATATTCTTTATATTTTGGATTTAACTCTGATCTCACCATTAATGGATTGTCATGCATCTTGCCAGGCTCAGGTACTTCTTGTGCAGTGAAAGAGATAATCTGCTTTTGCCACTCTTCTAATGGTAAAGCTTTTGCAATGTTCATTATTTCTTTCCCATCAACATCTCTCGCGAAAACTCTACTCAGAACATTATCATGTAAATCCTCTATGGTCTTATATGAATGTATGATGGAGTTACATAATAGATTCTTCGCTTTTGCTACCACTTCTATCACAATGTTTCTCTCTTTATTGTATTCACTCTGCAAATATCTGGTGCTGGCGGTAATTGCTGAGATTGTGGATGTCCTATTAGAAAATTATTTAACTTCCCCTGATTTATCATCCTCAACATGATTCTCTTTACATTCCTGCATTCGTTTATCGAGTGACCGTGAAAGTGATGATAAGGGCAAAATTATTGACTTCGATTATTTGGATGCGGCTCTTTTCCCATATTCCAGGGTGATGGTATGTTCTCCATTAGGATTACAGCTTCCCAAATTTTCTCTATACTAGCATTTAGAGGTGGCATCTTAATTTCTTCCCATATCATCTTATGATTCCCTTTCCATCTATAATAATTTTGTCTCTGACCACTATAAGTGTCCTGTGCTGATCAAGTCTTTGAATTTTATTATTCCCATGGCTACTAATTTCTGTTGACTATCAATCATCATTTTCTCTTTGTGTGGCTACGAGGTGCTCGCCACAGTATTAATTATTGTAGTTGCAGGAATTCCTAAAAAACACCCCTTATCATATCTTGATAACAATTTCTAGATCTAAATATAAAAATGGTGATAAAAATACTAAAATTATAAATGGACACCAAGATTTTTTACATGGTTCAATCAATGTGATCTACATCCATGGTTCTTCACTATGATAATTTATAGTTACATAAATTTACACTTAAAATCTCCATTAATGGAATTCTAGATCTAGTTTTTGGGAAGAAGATGATAAAGAAAAATATATTTTATCTCTCTAAAAATCTCTCTGCAAAATCTCTGTCTCTCTCTTACTAAAATTGTCTCTCCCTTTATCTCTCCTTCTCTTCTATTTATATATATATATTTACATAATGGATGAAAGCTCACATACAACTCATATTTCCCTTATTTTAGGATCTCTTTCCACATTCTCTCAAGATCTCGCTACATTCTCGCAGACTTTGCTTCAATCTATCGAGCTCCCGCTCCACTCTCTAGAGATCCTGCTTCATTCTCTCAATCTTTCTCTATAATAAAATCTACACGTCTTTGTTCATGTTTTTTTTGCTATCGTCATCTATTACATCATTTTTCTAACCAATTTACAATGCTTGCAAAATGTTGTTAATGAATCTGCGACACTCGCAAAGGGTTTTTGATGAAGACTTAGCAAGTAAGTCCTTGATGTGATATTCTGATCCTACATCTTGCCTCTTTTTCCTTGAATATGCCTTGAAGAGCGATTTTTAAGGAAAAATCTACTTTTTTATAATTATTGGAGGAACAAGTGAAAGAATATTAGACTTTGAAAAGTACGTACTTGCCGCTATTCTTTTGCGAAGTTCCGAAGCTTTGATAAGTAATTAGAAGTATCCTCCTGAAGTATAAGAAGTATGAAGTATCCCCAAAGAAGTAAAGGAAGTACTCAATCCTCAAAATATAAGAAGTATTTGTCCTTGAATGAGAATAAGAAATATTGCCTCTATTCATGCGAAATTATTTCTTCATTTTTGGTGAGAATTCTTGCTCATTTTGGAAATGATTCTCGTCGAGAAGATAAAGAACATAAAATTTGTTCTTGGTAATCCCTAGTTGCCTCTGTTCTTTATCTATGAAGGTAGAATCCTTGAGAAAATATTGAATGAAGGAAATAGCGCTAATAAATGAGATAAATAACCACATTCTGCGAAATGCTGACACATTCTGCGAAATTATGAATAATCTGCGAATTTATGAATAACCCTGCGATATTCTGAATAACCTGCGAAACTTATGAATAGTAATCCTGGAGTAGTACCGCGAAATAGTGATGTGAATAGTACACAAAATAGTGCTGCGAATTTATGAATAGTAATCCAGAGAGTTTCTGAATAATACTTCTGAGAAATTCTGAATAGTATTTATGAGAGATTCTAAATAGTACTTGCTTCACATTTTCTCTCTTGCGGTGAACAATTCTTTCCTGCATTCTTAAAAGAAAATAGTTAATGTTTTGGATTATCCTATTGTTCTTATTTTGCCTTCCTAGTTAAAGGTCTTATTTTGCCAATTTTTGTTTCTGGCGACAATCGCAGGACGTCCGTACATTCTCATGTAAAGACCCATTGATCTTGCCTTATCATTTCTCTTAGTATTATAGCCTCTGCATGATATTTATCACGCGACAATATGACAGGCCTAAATATTCTTGCGAACGTAAAGCCCCATGACATTGCCGTCTTTGCGATGAAACCGCAGGACGTCTTTACAATTTCATGCAAAAACCCATTGATCTCATCTTATCTTTCTCTTATGGCTTTTTTCCTTTGTCTCGCGACAATATGACAGGCCTAAATGTTCTTGAGAACATAAAGTCCTATGACATTGCCGCCTTTATCATGCGAAAATATGATGGGCCTAGATGTTCTTGCGAATCTAAAAATTCCCATGACATTTCCGTATTTTTTGACACTATCATATCCCTAATGGAGGGTGTCACCCTTATCTTCCCCCTGGTTTCCCCTTCAAGGAGGTCACATCGGCCATACAAGACTAGCTCCTCCCATCCGGTCGTATCAACAACCAGTTGTGTTTGAAGCCTCTTATCCCTTATGCCTATATGGCTTATGGTTACAAGACTGCACCCTAATTGTGGTTTTCTTCAGGCCGAGTGCATCATATCCAAGACTTTCCAAGAATGGCTAGGGTAGATTCATCCATCCCGGGAACCCTTGACTCAACCGTGTACCTCTGCGCCTTGGTCATACTCTGCACTCCTTAGAAGATACCCTCAGTCGTCCAACCAGGGTATAACCTTATATAGTTGGAAATATGAGGTACCTCTCCTGGATAGGTTTTCTTTAATCCCAACATCTTCATAACTCAGGTTCCAGCAGAGGTATAACCTTATCCCTGAGCTATGTTATCAGATACCCCCTTTTATGATGTACTTTAGGTCATTGCCTCTTGTGAAATGTTATCCGCGAACTAGGGTGTACGTCATAAAAGGTTCGTCCCGTTCTTGTATCTCTGCGAAAAATTATTAGCGTCTCTTGCGATAATTTCGCGTTTCTTTATTTTTTTCATTCATTCTTTCATTTCTGTCATTTCTTCTTTCATTCTCATAATATCATATCATTTGGAGCAAAGTAAATATTCAAGAGAAATTCTAATACATTGTAATTATGAATTTTTTGTAGTGGTAAAATCTTTGTAATTCTGCGATTGTATCAAATCAATTTTTTTTGAAATCTTTGAAATTTTTGCGATAATTTCGCTTTTTGGAATTTTTGAAAAATTTTAATTATTTTTGAGATCTTTAAATTTTTGCGATGAATTCATTTTTTGTAATCTTTTGAGATTTTTGAAATTTTGCGATTGTATCGCTTTTTGTAAATTAAATCAAAACTAAAACTTTTTTGAAATCTTAAAATCTTTTATTTTCTGTAAGTAAAATGTTCTAGGAAAGGGTACTTAGCTCTTATGTGACTTTCTGTTGCTGTCGTCTCTCACGAAGTATATGAGAAATGAACTCTAGAACTGCCTCTTGCATAATCTCGCATCATTCCAACCGTGGTGTCCCTCTCTTGCGAAATAATCAAAGACCAACTCTGTAAAATGAATATCTGCGAAGCAAAAATTATTTGGTAGCAAGGAGAATTGAACCATTGCACTCTAATTCACATCACTTCTTCTCTGACCATATGTGCTGATTTTCTTCTGTGTAAATGTTTCTTTTGAAGTGTATAATGTCTCACAGCACATCCCTCTTGAATGTATAAATGTCGCAACAAAAATAAATAGAAGAGTGGCAAGACTTGAACCCGCGACCTTATATTTGAAATCTTCGCCAGTGACCAATTGTGCTAGCTGTTGTTTTTGAAAAAGCTATTGACATTGCCCTTTTATTCTTTTCCTCTCTTGCCAAATTGAACAAAACATGTAAAATATCAATTGTGTTACTTCTCGCGAAGTTATCTCTTGCGAAATTGAGTAGAGAAATATCGTAACATTTAGTTCCTTCTTTCCGCTCATTACCAACCGTGTTTATTCTCTTATTTTTATGCGAAATAAACGAACATTGCTTAAACCTTTTCACTAACTTCTATGCAAGCCTTTATTAACTTCTCTGCTCTTGTTCATTTCAATCGTTCCTTTGCACTCCAAACATGCTCTTCTCCATGATTATCTTTTTGGTCTCAAGTTTTAGCTAAACTGGTGCTATTGATTTGAGTCTCTCGTAGTTTTAGGTGCGTCCCTTATGCATTCTTATGAGGAAAATATTTGGAAAAAGAACGGCATCTGCGAAACATTGCTGCAATCAACATAATGTTGCTAGGGGAGATGTCGTCTGCGAAACGTTGTCTGAGAAATGTTGTTTGCGAAGAGAGTTGTCATCTGCGAAATGTTGTCTGCAAAGAGAAATGTTTGTCTGCATTTTTTATTTTCTTCGTTGCTTTCCGGTGAGGTAAGAAATTTTCTATTTCAGAGCTAGTGGTTAAGGAAACCTTGTTTGATCTTGTCTCCGTTGTATCTTTTTTCATCACCATCATCCTTCCATACTGGCACGTCTCTTCACTTCGCTAATGATATTTACTTTGCTAGAATATAAATGTCCTCTGTAACTTCCATTTTGCCTTTTGAAACCATAAAATCAATAGCGTGACGAGATAATTTTGTTGCTTGAAAATAGTATTTCCCTTCGTATTGCTGGAGTTGGTAACAAAGTTTGTTGTCGAATTGCAAGTTTGTTGTCGAATTGCAAGTTCAACTGACAAGTTGGATTGCTTTACTGGAGATGATGAACTGTGTATGATTTTGCATATTCACTAGATTGTAGCTAGTTTATCTTCACCAGATTAATGAATGAAGTAAACTTGGTGACGTTGCTGACAACGTTCTTTGACATTCTTTTGTCTTTTTGGTTGTAATATGTTCTCGTTCTTCGTATCTTGGTCTCACTTGTGGAATGCATTCATCCAGTTTATGAATCATTTAGTCATTTGGGTTGTGTCCCTTGAACCTGAGCTAATCTAAACAGAGATGGGCTTCACTTGGTTCTGCCCAGAGATCACTGAATTCTCCTCATCTCCTTCTATCGACCTATTCACTCGTGAAAGCACTCTTGTTTTTGTCTATGAAGAATGGCCTTTCTCTGGGAGGATTGATCATCGTTGTTTCATTCTTTCGCCTGCAAAAATTTCTCCTTTGCGAACTGCTGCACTTTTACTTCAGATTGCCACATCTGCTGCACTTTTCTAATTCTTGAATATTTTATTAAAAAATATAATTGTTTCTTCACTCTTTATTCATTTTCTCTACTGCTTGTTGACTCTGTATTGCGGTTGAAAGTTTAATCCTCTATTAAGTCTCAGGTTTGCTGATCTTGCTCATAACTTCAATTAAATCTCTATTAAGTCATCGTGTTGCTTGTTGACACCGTGTTGAAATCTCTATTAAAAGGAGTGAGCTACGCAAGACTTACTTCTTTGAATCACTATTCAATATCTTCGTAGGAACTAATTGATGTGAACTGAGGTGATTGCCTCATTCCGTCTTTTGTTGTTCTGTTCCACGAAGTGGTTATTTGAGTGACGTTTACTTCGCAGCTCTGACAGTACTTAATACTCAATAGAATTTCTGGGCCAAGCTGATGTACCCTATTAGTACGGTGCGCAGGAAAAGCAACGGCAGGAAGTGGAAAAAATTAATAAAGAAATTTTTTTGTCCCCCAACGTGCTGCTACATGCTGGTGGATCGGTGGGAGTGCTCAAGGAGGATAACGTGACTAAACATGTGGGAGCCCCTAAAGAAACCATTTGTCAGGAAATCATGTCCGGTCAAAAAGGGGAGGTGGTACTTGAGTGTATTCCTAGTGCCTCTAGTGGGGTGAAGAAAGATTTGGAAGGGGCGGTGATAGCCGGGAGTAATCCTAGGGATTCATCCAACGTTCAAAACGTGAATAGTATAAAAAACAGGGAGAAATATATTTTGACTCCAAACAAATTTGATGTACTTCAAGAGGAGTCTGATACTGATGAAGAATTTGATACTGAGGAGGAATCTGATACTGAGGAGGACGTAGGCGAAAATAAACGGGATAAAATGAAAACTCATGACGGGGAGGTGGCTAAAAAGACCCAAGATGGTAGCTCTTCATTAAGTCCAGGTGATAATCCCAAGAAATTGGGGTCGTCTCATTCCTTGTATTTGGTTGCCAATTTGGTTCCGAAGTTAACCAAAAATGAGCAAGAAGCGTTTGGTACTATTAAAAGATTCGAGACCAAGCAAATTTTTTTTAACAACTTAACTTTCAAAAAGGAGTTTGTTAGACAATATACTACAGCGCGCCACAGGCGTAGGGTACTGGGGCTAGCATAATGCGGTTGTGGGCATTTGGTGGTTTCAGCTTTTAGTTTCTTTTTGTCTTGTTTTTGTCGTTTCTCTCTTCTGTTTGGAGGTCAGACCTAGCCCCCCTCCTTCTTCTTTTTTGGATCAAATAAAAATTAAAGCCACTTGGCTTTTCTGGAAAAAAAAAATGTACCCTATTAGATGTGATTGTATTTTAGTTGATTCGTTGACTTGAGTTCGTCTGTTCGTTGGATCTTCATAATCTTGAGTTGAGTCTTTGTTGAGATACTCCGCTTTTGGGAGCTGCGAGATAATGGACCCTTCTTAACATTCATTCCTTCCTTCGCATGAGAGTTCATGATAATGCATTCATTCCTTCACGTAAAATATTCTTAGTCTTGCTAAATAATGGACCTTATTTAATATTCGGTTGTGCCTTTGTTCTTTTCTTTGAAACTGGATGCTGATATTGTTATATACTTCCGCACTTTGTGTAGTTGCAGGATTTTTCACACTACACCCTTATCAAGAATCTATGAAAACTAAGTCATAATTGTGGATGAACAACAACACTTTTATTAATTCACTTTCAGGAAGATTTACAAGAAATATCAAAACTCAGAAGTATAACTTTCTTTCTGGAGTTTCTCTCTCCTCAAAATTCTCTCAGCTCTCAAAAATGCATCATCCTTTTCTGGATTTAGTCGAACCCTTTATATAGGAAAATACATAATGGAAGACAACTAAGATTTCCCCTTAATTCGGATCTACTCTGCGATCTCATCTCCATAACTTTAGTCTTCACCATCGCCAACTTTCTAACCATCGTGAAGAAGACTTATTCTTCATATATCTTTAATCGTTAACCGTTATATCACTCTTTTGTGACACTCGCCAAATGTTGTTGAAGAATCTTGCGACGTTCTCGTCAAAGTGTTTGTTAATACTTGTAGAAATGTTTGGGTTTCTCGCAGAAGTGTCGTTTCCATCGCGAGAATATCGTTGTGGCGATATTATGGTCCTACATCTTGTCTCTTCTCATGTATTTTCTGCGAAGAAGATAAGATATGAGAATCTAAAATGCCATAATTGCTTATCTTTTCAGATTTCTCCGTCCTTCGCCAGCTGTTTTCACGAATCTTTTCTTCTAATAAATTTTTGACACGTCTCCTCTAACCACTGCAATCCGACCACCCACGTCTTTTCTTTGCATTAATTACTTTCATCTTCTTCGAGAAATTTCTTCTTCTATAAATACTCTTCTCATTCTTATCTTTTTCTCTTTTACTTTCTTCTTCATTCTTCTTCTCTGCAACTTTACTGTTCTTCCGTAAATTGCGCATTCATTATTCTCGCGATTTCTTTCTTCTTTTTCAACTTCTTCCTTCATTCCCATACTTCAAAAATGGTGGCTGCTGGTGCTAAAAATTTAATTGCGTTTAACGAAATGAAAGAAAATCTCAAAAACAAAGGTTTTACTTTTTCAACAATTCCAGGTCAAGATTCTAAATCTGAACTTTCTGTCAAGTTATTTTCTGAACATCAACTTTCTCGCAAAAAAATTATAGTATCGCTAGGTCAACTTGAAGCTAGCCTCCCCGTTCCACTTTATGACCCATAACGTCCCTTGTTTTATCAAATAATTTCTCATGAGAAATTTTCACGAGCAGTGTATCAGCTGGGCGGAGATTGTATTAGATTATTACTTGGATATGCCTCTCGTGGTGCTAATAAAGGTTCTCTTTATCCCGATGATGCGAAAAATCCTGAATTCAAAGACGTTCCCATCATTCTTGCGATGTATACTGTGGAGAATTTCTTTATCAATTATGACATAATTCCCATGAAAAGAGATCGAACTCGCTGGGGATTCCGCTTACAGAAGAAAGATAAAATCGCTAAAGATAAAATAGTCATGTTAGATATTCATTTTCATACAAAGACCAACCAAGGCCCTTGCCATTCTAGCGATGACAAGTGGTTTATTTTTCCATTACTTCTTGAAGGAGATTATATCTCTGGTTCTCTCGCATTTCCCGTGAATCTTCAAGAGTATCAGCCATGGGTCTTTAATTGGCCTGAAAGATCTAAAGAAGTATATATCCTCTCAACTTTTGCATTATTATTGTTCACTATCTTCTTCATATTTTTATATTTTCGCTGACTATTTTGATTTTTCTCATATTGATAGAATGAAACTCAGCTATCAAACTCACAGGAAACCTTGCACTTTCTTGGCTCTGAAATCTTTCACGGATGAAGTAAGAAATATTCTTTTATAGATTTTAACAATATATTGTTGCCCCTATTTCTTATCTTTATCCGTGCTCGCAGGAGATTGAAGAGCTTGAACCTTTAGATCCAAAACCCAAGGGAAAATCTTCCACTGATCGCAAAGGAAAATCTGATGCCTCTGCTAAAGAAAAGCCTATTGCCCATCGTGATGATAAATCTGACGATCCTCCTTCAAAAAAAGAAAAACTCAACATTCTTCTTCTTGAACTCCTCAACCTATTTCTGATGACCTAAATGTTGATGTAGATAAAGATAATGAGGATAATTTTAATGTTGATAATGGTGCTCCTTCCGTGGTGAATTCTTCCCCTTCTGAGTCTTCCATGGCTCAATTATCTTAAAAATTTGGCGATACTGAACATGGTATCCCAAATGAGTATGGAGACGAAGCTATTACTAAAATATCTCAATCTCTTCGCCAAATCTTAATTTACATAATTCTCTCGCAGGTTGGAAGAGATTCTTTTGCTGTTGCTTCAGATTTGGACACTAGACGTGTTATTCAAGAAGAAAAAGCTAATAACCTTCGTCAGGAGAAAGAAAAACTGGAGGCTGAAGTCGTTGATCTTCGTGGAAAAAATAAGAACTTGGAAACTAATGCCTCAGCTGACAAGCAGAAATTTGCTGATCTTGAAAAATCTCATCAGAAATTATATGGTATAATCTATTTTCTTTCTTTCTTAATTCTTCTCACCCCATTATAGCTTATACAAGCAACCATTTTGCAGATATTTATGGTCTTACTGATGAGGCAATACTCCTCCAATCTTTTCCCGAACCTTTAGATGATAATGCTCTTCTTGATCACCTTAATAGTTCTCTAAGTAATTTCTCAGATGATCAGATTAGATCTCTCTCCTTTGAGGAACTTATATCCAAATTTAACCTCTTGAAAATAGAGCACAGATCCAATTTAAACTTAACCAACATATTTAAACGTCTTTATCTTGACTCAAAAGAAGAAATAAATAGATTAAGGAAAAGGAATAGTGATCTTATTGACGAGAAGGATCTTGCTGTTAAAAATGGTACCAAGGCTCTAGAAGATTTCCATAAAACTCTTTTTGATACTCAAGTGGAAAGAGATAGGCTTATTCGCGAGAATGAAGATCTTCCTGCGTTGGAAACACAAGCTCGCTCTCGTCTTCTTATCAATAGCGATGATGAGTTTGCTTGGGCTGCAAAAGTTCTTGATAATGCCAGAAACAATCTAGGTGTAGATGTTAGTCTCCAAGTTGAACAAGCTTCTTTAATTAGAGATATGATTTCTGAAAGAGAAGTTTGTTAACTTGTTCAATTCTTACTAATTTTTAATTTTAATATTCTTCCTGATAATGCTTATAATTCGTTGTCATGTTCTCGCAGCTGCTGAGAAGAATTGTCGCGAGAGACTTCAAGAACTTGAAGATGAAAAACATCAACTCGCGACCAAACTTACTGCTCGCGATGAGAAGTATTCAAGATTAAAGGACCGTCTCAATGCTACTACTGCGAATTTTAACAAATCTCTTGTTATTAATCGCAATAAATTCATTAAGTTGGTCTGTAATGATCATAATATCCCTCATTCTGTATATCCTAATCTAGAAGAAGAAATCCCAGCAGAAATTCCAAGACCTACTACCTCTGATAGTGAAGCTGAGGATTCTGGCGATGAAGATAGTATTGGTGATGATGAACAAGAGGGAAACTCGACGATGAAGAAAAATCGACAATGATGAAGAGAAGAAATCGACAATGAAGATGGCGATCAGTCTAATTAGTTTTCTTCTTCTTTTGTCTTCTTTGTATAATTATTTCCTCTTTCTTATAATTAACTGCGAGTTTCTTCGCCAATATAAACTCCTTTTGCTTCTGCCTGTATGAGTCAGAAAACAATTCTCTTTTGCAAAACAATCAATATAACTGTTATTTTTTAATGATCTATATAAATACGTTACTTGGTATTATCAATGCAAGTTTATCATATGATAGATGAATAATAATTTCATCATTCTATGCATTCCCATACTTGCCTCTATTATTCATCTGCAATAAGAGAAAATTGCATAAAGATTAAATATTAGTTGAAGTAAAAATGTATTATGCCTTAGTACTGGCGTTAAATTATGCCTCAGTATTTGCCAAATCTCATAAATACTGCGAGCAGTATCGCAATAATCTGTTGGTCTTATTATGCCTTCCTAATTAAAGGTCTTATTTTGCCAACTTTTTCATTTCTCTGCGACAAAATCGCAGGACGTCTTTACATTTGCATGTATTGACCCATTGATCTTGTCTTATTAATACTTTTCAACATCTCTGCGACAATATGACAAGTATAGGTTCTCTCGCGAAAACAAAGCCTCGTGACATTGCCGTCTTGCGTTGAAATCGTAGGACGTCTTTACACTTTCATGCAAAAACCCATTGATCTCATCTTAACATTTTCTCTTTAGGCTTTTTGCCTTTGTATAATTTTCATCACGCGACAATATGACAGGCCTAAATGATCTTGCAATCATGAAGCCCCATGACATTTCCGTCTTAAGACACTTATCATCTCCCTAATGGAGGGTGCCGCCCTTATCTTCCCCCTGGTTTCCCCTTCATGGAGGACACATCGGCCATACAAGACTAGATCCCCCCATCCGGATTTGCCAACAACCAGTTGTTTTCGCAGCCTCTTGTACTTTATGCCTATATGGCTTATAGTTACAAGACTTCACCCTAAGTGGGGTTTTCTTCAGGCCAAATGCATTGTAGCCAAGACTTACCAAGGATGGCAAGAGAGTTTAAATACGCTCCGGCACCCTTGGATCAATCGTGTACCTCGGCGCCTTGGTCATACTCTGCACTTCTTGGAAAAGATTCTCGGTCGCCCAACCAGGGTATAACCTTATATAGTTGGAAATCCAAGATCTCTCTCCCGGATAGGTTTTCTTTAACCCCAACATCTGCATGACTCAGGTTCCAGCAGCGGTATAACCTTATCGCTGAGTCATGTCAAGATATACCCCCTCATATGATGCGCTATTAGTTCTTACATTTTCCTCTTACGAAATTTTATTCGCGAACTAGGGTGCACGCCATAAAGGTTCGTCCCATTCTTTTAATCTCTGCGAAATTTTATTTGCTACTCTGGCGATGACACTCGCATGAATTGTGATAGAGAAATAAGAATTTTTTAACTGTTTTATCTTACAACATTCCAGTATTTTTTACCTTTATAGCACATTTTCTTCAAATTTCTTAAATGTCATTGCTTTACCTCTCTACTAACTGCTCTCTGTTGTCATTTCTTTGCTGAGTTTTTCTACCTTTTCTTCCTTTATGAAACTCTCACCGTTAATTGGTCATCCTCATCTTCTCGCTATTCTTTCATCATAACCCTCTTGTTGCGCTTTTCTTCTCTTTTCTCAGTTGCGATACTCTCGCTATTAACCACCAATTTGCTACTTCCTTGGTCTCGCAGCATTTCATCTTCTCGATGTTCTATTGTATCAACCATTAACCTTTCACATCTCTGTTGTTGTTTAATTTTGCACTTGCAATTGCTATTATTTTCAGCTCTTTTTTTGCAAGACTTCATATCGATTTCATAACATTTCTTGCTTTCTCCCCAATCTCCTTTAATAACTCCAACACCTTTAGAATGAGGAAATTTGATACATTGATGATAAGTAGATGTTACACCCAATATCTCGTGTAACCAAGGTCGTCCTATCAAAGCATTGTAAGGTGACTCGATATCCACAACACATAATAAATTTTTTGAAGATATTCCTTTTAATGGTATTTGCATTTCAATTTCCCCCTTTGGTTTGTTGGTTGTACCGTTAAATCCATAGATTTTGTATGTTGATGGTATTAAATCTTTGTCCTTTCCACCCATGGTTTTAAAGGTATGATAAAATAAGATATCAACTGAACTCCCTGTATCTATTAAGACTCTGTTGATGGCCCAAAAATCTTCAACTTTACTATCATTCTCTTCATCTTCTTCTTGCATTTGTTTTGGATTAATCTCTAATCGTACGACCAGTGGATTATCGTGCTGCTCGCCAACCTCAGGTACATCTTGCGCAGTAAAATATTGAGTTTGCTTCTGCTACTCCTTTAATGGCTAGGCTCTCGCTATATTCATTATCTCTTTTCCATTCGTGTCTCTGGCAAAGACTCTTCTTAGGACATTATCAAGGAAATCCTCCACAGTTTTATATGAGTGTGCACAATGGAATTGCAGAACAAATTCTTTGCTTTAGCCCCTACTTCTATCACAAATGTTTCTGCTCATTTTACAACATTCACTCTGCGAGTTTCTGATGCTGGCGGTAATTGCTGAGATTGTGGATGTCCTACTAGAAAATGATTTAACCCTTCTTAGTCAATCATCCTCAAGATTATTCTCTTCACATTCCTACAATCGTTTACTGAGTGGCCACGAAAATGATGATAAAGACAAAATTCTTGACTTCGATTGTTTGGATGGGGTTCTTTTCCCATGTTCCACGGAGAGGGTATATTTTCCATCAAAATGATAGCTTCCCAAATCTTTTCTATGCTAGTATTGAGAGCTGGCATCTTAATTTCTTCTCATATTATCCTCTGATTACCTTGTCCTTTAAAATTATTCTGCCTTTGTCCACCATAAGTTTCTTGAGGTTTATCGAGTCTTTGAATCTTATTATTACCACCTCGATTATAATAATTCTTCTCCCTTTCATATTCTTCCTGATCTCGACTGCCCATCGCTACTAATTTTTGTTGGTTATCAATGACTACTTTCTCTTGTTGTGATTGCGAGGTGCTCGCTACATTATTTATCATTTTGGGGAGCAAACTTCCACTTGCCGCTAGCGAGCTGGTGTTCACGATTGGGTATGATTCCATCTCATTTTGTTTTTCCTCCAAAGCAATGTATTCTTCCTGCAGTTCTTGCAATTTTGTCATGGTTATTATATTTTTGATTCTGAAAATCTGAATGTACAGTAAATTAGTCGCGAACATTGCATTAATGAAGGATAAGATCAGATATCTTTCATCCACTCTTCCAGCCATTTCGCTACACATTGATTTCCATCTTATAGTTAAGTGCTTTAGACTCTCGCCAACTTTCTGTTTTATCCCAAACACATCTTCAATACCCGGCCGCGATGAATTGTTGATAATATACGCTCCTAAAAATGTAGCTTGTAAATTATCAAAAGAAGTTATGGTATTTTTTGGTAATCCCTCAAACCATTTCAACGCCTCGCTAGTTAAGATGGATGCAAAATATTTTCATAACACAGCATCATGATTCTCCCACTGTGGCATACATCTAACATAAGCTTTGACGTGCTGAACAGCATAAGTAGTCCCATCAAAAATGATGGTTAATGCTGGTAAATTGCATTTTGGAGGTATTCCTCTCAATTGTACTTCTTGGGTAAATGGAGTCCTCGCAGCTTCTTCAATAGATTCATCAAGTTGCCTTCTACCTCCTTCTCTTCTATTGCTTATCATTCCCCGCATTTCTGCTAATTCTCTCAAAATTTGCTCATTCTCAGCTGAGTTTTGTTCCATTGGACTTTTTAATGCAGCTTCCCTTCTTCTGCGTTCTTGTCTTGCGAGATTTTGTGTGTTGTCTTCTTCATCATCATCTCATCTTTCTCTGCGATGTTATCTTTCACCTTCCTCTTGAAATCGCAGTTGCCTACCTTCTTATCTGCGAATTTCTTCATTTCTCTTCGCTGTCTCTCTATTCTCCTTTGTATCCTATCATACTCCTCTTGAATATTATCATTGTAGCGATTTTGTGTACGTCTTCTTTCTCGATTTTCATGGTTATTTTGTCGTACTGCCTCTTGAAATTCTTGTTCTTCTACTTCTGCTCTTAATCTTTCTCTCTCGCAAGACAGGCGCGCTTGTTCAGCATAGTATCTTTCAATTTCTTCTTTGATTCCTTTGATTCTCTCGCCTATGCAATATCCTCCTACCTTCCTCTGGATTTTCTTCTTCAATTTGGTTGTTTCTTCCTTCTTGATTTCTATTGTCACGCAGATTATAACGATCGCCAATTATCTCTTCTTCTCTATGACGTTGTTTTCCATTTAAATTTTGCACTTCTTCTCTTATATTTCTCATTGGGGAATTTTGCCTTGGCTCTTCTCTGAATGATCTTGAATTTGATCTTACAGTACTTCTTGACCTCCTTATTTGTAACCTCAAATTCTCCATTCTTAGTTCATGATTTTGTCTTGTCAGATTCGCACGTTCCTCCGCCTATAATCTCCTTTCTTCCTGTGTTCTTTGCCTCAGATCATCTACTGTCCCATTTTCACATCCCACATGAAATAATTCTCCAGCCACTCTTTGATTTCTTTCTCCTTCTTCTCCATTTCTTAATTGTCGATTTTCTGCTTCTTCCATTGAATCCGACCTCCAAGTGTGCACGCTCACTCTATCATAATACACATCCCTATCTTGCGTTTGTGCTTGTTGATTCGGCTGTTGATTTGAATTTTCTGCTTCATTTCTTGTTCTATTTCTTCCTGATCTTATTCTTAAAGATTCTTCTATTCTAATTCACTTGTTCCTTCACCTGCAAGTCTTTTACTCCTCCTCACAGTTGTTGGTGAATCTGATGTGTTTCTTCTTCTAACCATTTCTTCAATTCTAACAATTTCTTCAAATTTTCAATTTGTAATTATAGATTTCTTAGCTTGATTCTCCCTGTTTCGGGCGCCAAAATGTAGTTGCAGGATTTCCCACACTACACCCTTGTCAAGAATCTATGAAAACTAAGTCATAATTGTGGATGAACAACAACACTTTTATTAATTCACTTTCAGGAAGATTTATAAGAAATATCAAAACTCAGAAGTATAACTTTCTTTCTGGAGTTTCTCTCTCCTCAAAATTCTCTCAGCTCTCAAAAATGCATCATCCTTTTCTGGATTTAGTCGGACCCTTTGTATAGGAAAATACATAATGGAAGACAGCTAAGATTTCCCCTTAATTCGGATCTACTCTGCGATCTCATCACCATAACTTTAGTCTTCATCATCGCCAACTTTCTAACCATCGTGAAGAAGACTTATTCTTCATATATCTTTAATCGTTAACCGTTATATCACTCTTTTGTGACACTCGCCAAATGTTGTTAAAGAATCTTGCGACGTTCTCGTCAAAGTGTTTGTTAATACTTGTAGAAATGTTTGGGTTTCTCGCAGAAGTGTCGTTTCCATCGCGAGAATATCGTTGTGGCGATATTCTGGTCCTACACTTTGCGTGATTGTAATTGTTGTTGTTAGGTTGATCTTCGCTATGGTAATTAATGATGGTGATTCCCTTGTCATTGATAATAATTCCTTCGCGCCTCTCTCTTCCCATATTTTTATTTCGTGAGTTTCCCCTTATGATTATGATTTTTCCTTTCATTCCAAATAAATTAGAAGTGAATTCATCCTCTTAGAACTTTGACACAGCTTTGTTTAATGCCTTCTTCAAACATGTACCCATTCTTCATAATCTCTGTTTCTTCATTTATGTGAGTTACCGATGGTATTCATTGTCTTAAAACGTAAAGAAAACGCCCCTGAGATGCAGAATATTTCTCTGGATCATCAACAATTACTAATTTCTATGGATCTTCTTTAATCCAACAAGCAGGTAGTGTTTCTAGCGCCAAAAATGTAGTTGCAGGAATTCCTACAACACACCCCTTATCATATCTTGATAACAATTTCAAGATCTAAATATAAAAATGGTGATAAAAATACTAAAATTATAAATGGACACCAAGATTTTTTACATGGTTCGATCAATGTGATCTACATCCATGGTTCTTCACTATGATAATTTATAGTTACAAAAATTTACAATTAAAATCTCCATTAATGGAATTCTAGATCTAGTTTTGGGGAAGAAGATGATAAAGAAAAATATATTTTATCTCTCTAAAAATATCTCTGCAAAATATCTCTCCCTCTTACTAAAATTGTCTCTCTCTTTCTCTCTCCTGCTTTTCTCTTTATATAGATATTTACATAATGGATGACAACTCACATACAACTCATATTTCCCTTATTTTAGGATCTCTTGCCCTGTTCTCTCAAGATCTCGCTACATTCTCGCAGACTTTGCTTCAATCTCTCGAGCTCCCGCTCCAATCTCTCGAGACCCTGCTTCATTCTCTCGAGATCCTGCTTCATTCTCTCGAGATCCTGCTTCATTCTCTCAAGATTTTTCTATAATAAAATCTTCACGTCTTTATTCATGTTTTTTTTGATATCGTCATCTATTACATCATTTTTCTAACCAATTTACGATGCTTGCAAAATGTTGTTAATGAATCTACGATACTCGCAAAGGGTTATTGATGAAGAATTCGCAAGTAAGTCCTTGCTGCGATATTCTGATCCTAAAATTATCTTAGGAAGTAAACTCCCATTTACCGCTACTGAACTGGTGTTCGCGATTGGATATAATTCCATCTCATTCTGTTTCTCCTCCAAAGCAATGTATTCTTCTTGCAATTCTCGTAGATCAGTCATTGTGATTGTATTTTTAATTATGAAAACTTGAATGTACAATAGATTAGTGTCGAACATAGCATTGATAAAGGACAAAATGAGGTATCTCTCATCTACTCTACCATCCATTTCAATGCACATTGTCTTCCACCTCAATGTCAAATGCTTTAGACTCTCGCCAATCCTTTTTTTTAATCCAAACACATCTTCAATTCCTGGCCGCGAAGAATTGTTGCTTATATATGCTCCCTAGAATGTAGTTTGTAAATGATTGAAGGAAGTTGTAGTATTCTTCGGAAGACCCTCGAACCATTTTAGCGCTTCGCCAGTTAAGCTTGATGCGAAATATTTGATTAATACATCATCATGATTCTCCCATTGCAGCATACATCTCACGTAAGATTTAATATGTTGAATAACACAAGTAGTTCCATCAAAAATACTTGTTAACGCTGACAAATTGCATTTTGGGGGTATTCCTCCTAACTGCACTTCTTGGGTAAATGGAGTTTTCGCAGCTTCTTCAATGGCTTTATCAAGTTGCCATCTGCCTCTTTCTCTTCTACTATTTAACATCCCTCTCATTTCTGCTAGTTCTCTTAAAATTTGTTCATTTACTCCTGGATTTTGTTCCATTGGTATTTTTAATGCTATTTCCCTCCTTCTTCGTCCATGTCTCTCTTGTTTTGCGAGAATCTGTGCTTCTTCTTCATCATCTTCATTTTTCCTTCTCCTGCGATTTTCTCCTTCACCTCCTTCTTGAATTCGCAAATAATTATGCCTCCCATTTTCTCTTCTGCGATTTTGTGTGCGCCTCCTTTCTCTATTGTCATGGTTATTCTGGCGTATTGATTCTTGAAGATATTGTTCTTCTACTTCTGCTCTCAATATTTCTCTTTCGCAGGCTAGACGTGCTTGTTCAGCATAATTTCTCTCAAGTTTATCCTCGATTATTCTTCGATTTCTTTGAATTTCTCTCTTATGTAATAATCTCCTTCCTTCTTCTCGGTTTCTTCGCCATCTTGGTTATTTCCACCCTCTTGATTTCTATTATCACGTCTGTCACCCAAAGTTTTACTTCGTGGAGCATAACGATCATTAATCATCTCTTTACCACCGTAATATTGTCCTTCATTCGGATTTTGCATTTCCACTTGAATATTTTCGCCAGCATTCCTTACAGGGGAATTTCGCCGTGTTTCTTCTCTAAATGATCTTGTATTTGATCTTGCTGTACTCCTTGATCTTCTATTTTGCAACCTCAAATTCTCCATTCTTAACTCGTGATTTTGTCTTGTTAAATTTGCGAGTTCTTCCGCCTCCAATCTCCTTTCCTCTTGTATTCTTTATCTTAAAGCCTCTAATGCTACATTTTCGTCATCTCCATGAATTAATCCTTCAACTACTTCTTGGTTTCTTTCCTCTCGTCTTTCATTTCTTAATTGTTGATCTTCTGCTTCATCCATTGAGTATGATCGCTAAGTATGCACGCTTACTCTATCATAATCCATCATCCTACCTTGTATCGGTGTTTGCTGATTTGGTTGTTGTTCTTCATTATTCCTCATTATGTTGTTTCTTGTCTTTAATCTTAAAGATTCTCCTATTTCATTTGTTCCTTCCCCAGCAAGTCTTCTACTCCACTACACCAAATTTGGGGATTAGCAACATGAACAGGGCGTTTCAAATCGGGGTTGTAACAGGTTTCGACCGTTTCAAAAGGGGGTGTAACAAATTTTAGTAACGAGCATATCGCCGTTACGAATCCAGGGTTGTAACTGTTTTCGTAACCAACATGATGCCGTTACGAAATGAAAATTAGTAACCAACTTCGGACCGTTTCTAAATTTTTACTAGAGTTACAAATAAATTGAATAAGTATACGTTGACCGACTTCAGTTTTCTGGTAAAATTTTAGTAACCTGGAATTTGCCGTTACTAAATTTTTACTAGGGTTACTAATATTTTGACCAGGTCAACGTTGACCGACTCATACTATCCTGGTAAAATTTAGTAACACCTTTTTGCCGTTACGAATATTTTTGTAACAAAAAAAAAAGTCGGTCTTCCTTGACCTGGTCAAAAATAATTCCCACCTCTTGTGTTTTACCCTGCAGGTACCCTATCCCCTGGAATTCTTGTCATTCAATCCAATTCAAACATCCATTCTCCATTCAAAAAAAAAACAAACATTCATTCATTCTACATCCAAAAGAAGTAAACATATTGTTTGAATCAATATATATGTTAATCGATTTGTTCGATGATACTTAGGTTCATGGTGAGTTCAACTGTCGGATGATTCATAACTGCTAAGTATAAGAAGATGACTCTTTTCTCATCTAAAAATCTGAGTTCGAGCAGTACACATTATATTACCTGAATTCTACTTGTTTCTTTATCTAATTCAATATCCGCTTGTCCTCGAAAATCCTGATAACTTCTTCGTCTGCAGGCAAGAATACAATGGATTTAGAAAGAGAGTTTCGCAAACTCTCGCATACCATATTAGCACAAGACAAACCATTTGAACTTTGTATATATGTTGGATTTCATAAGATAAGAAACAAGTAATACACAAGATTGAGTACTGATACAATTTAATATCTCTATTTCATTAGGTTCAAAACTCATCATAGTCCAAATTGAATGTTTCCCATTAGTACGAGTATTAGTATACTTGCAGGGGCCAACATTCTAGTCGTTCATGCACTTCCTAATCAAAGTTATGCATTCTACAAGATTTGGTGTAACCTGATTAAAGCACTGCTCGGTTGATCACTTAGTGTCTTTATTGCAACAAAATGGAATAAATTGTAATGTTTAATTACCTGATGCCCTCTTCTTCAGTTGTTCATCAAACATGATTAGACACCATCAGAAATTGCTAGAGTTCTGCAAAAGCAGTGCCGGAACCAGAACCTGAAAGCAAACAAACACTTGTATTGTCAGCACATTACTCTTATGTGACAACAGTTTGAATAACTCACTAAGTTATCAGAGTTAAATGTGCCTTGGAAATACATTTGCAGATGCAACATGTCAGTTGAATATAATGAACTATACTTGAGGTGATAATATTACTGACAATTATAAAATTATGCATTGCGCGCATCAGCCTTGATAATATTACTGACAATTATAAAATAATGGTATAAAAGTTCAAACTGCACTAACTATATGTACAAAGCTAAACTCGCAGCACGATTTAAGTGACTCATACAGTTGAGCAAGCCATCTAAGAAAAAATGATTATAGAAAGAGTCAAAAAAATTACTAAGTTTGATACATAACAAAGAACCACTAGAACATCCTGTACTCATCCATTAATTAATTCATGTCGATTTTGAATTATGCAGAAAATATACCTCCTTATCTGGTTATTCCTTTGTTTCAAGGTGAGTGTCATTGATGTAGTCGAGGTACGAATTTCCCGCCTAAAAGACAGGTGAGAAAGTACAATTGAGCTTCAAATTGGACATGATATTTAAATGCCATATCAAATGCTAGAATTTAAAAGCAGATGTACCTTAAGAGTGAATTGAACGAGGACAATACAAGCTCCTTGCCCTACATAACATGGTCGTCGCTTCTTATATAGCTTCATGATTCCCTTCACCAATTTCCCATGTTCTTCCAATGTTCTTTCCTACACAAATCCTGATAGAGCGTCAAGAGTGACATGAATACAGTGTGAGTCTGACTTGGTTTGTAAAGATTGGTTGGATACTAGTACTTGCAATCAACAATGCGTAGTTCAAAATTACAATACCTTATTATGGTGGTTGCGTTTAATTTGAGTCCAGTGAACAACTTTTATCAGTGGGTTAGCCATCTATAAAAGAACAACACAAAGATTAGCATGATTTTCAGTATCTCAAAAACATTATTGGTTCGACTCAAAGAAGGGCCTTGTAAAGGGTTTGCTGGAATACTTGGATGAGTTTTCATCATTCACCAGTGACTGGAGAGGGCCAATAACCGCATCATGTGGTGGTATTGAGAATACTTCCTATGACATACGTGATTGTTCCTTTTTCATTAAGCTCCTATGTAGGATACTCTTGCATTTTTCGTTGCCTTTTTCTGGATTCTCCAAAGTGTGAAACTACGAGTACACAAAGGAATATATAAGACAACCACAAAAGCGAAACATGAATGAATTGGAAAAAAAAATGAAGAGACCCAAAACAATTTTAAGGGGATCAATTTCAGACGTTACTTCACTGGATTAACCAACACAACAGAACTACACATACTTCATATACAATCAGTAGAAGTTGCAAGTATGAAACAAATGCCTCGGTAATAATCATAGTTTTCCAGACCTCAAACTCTCCTTTCTCGAAATGAAGTACTCCAATATTGTTGAACAGTTCAATTAGCACTTCTTCACCACCTTTTTTCAGAAGACCACGTGCCTGTCACAGAATAAAAAGTTGGGAGTCACAAAATAGAACTACCAGTAGCAAGAAAACATACAAGATGAAGAAAGAGCAGTCCACCTCAGACATATGTTCTTACACATCTAAGTATTAGCCAAAATCTATACAAAGTCCTGAAATATAAATCTCCATATACTGATAGTCCCTCTGTAGAAACCCAAGTATACTTGAACAGAAGCTAAAAAGACGAGTTTGATAAGCAGATTAAAATCTTTAGTTGCGTGCAACAATAATATGTTCAATGGTTGAGATGAAGTAAACTAACTTGAAAGTGACCATAAGGATATGCTTTCAGCACCCCGATGGGAGAAAACGAAAAACACAACAAAAGAATTGACTCTTACCGTCTTGAAGGAATCTAACGCAGCTCCCGGCTCATTTGCAATTAACAATTCACCCAGTTCCAGAAACGCCTGCAGTAAAATTTAATGATAAGTATAAATAAGTAATGATATACTACAACAACAAGACTTGAACCATTTGATTGACCCTTCAGATTCCTGTTTCTTTTTTTCCTCTACATTTGAAAAGGAAATAGTAGTTAAAGAACCAATCGAATATATGGATTTAGCAACCTGTGCATCTCGTGGATCAGCCTTTGTCGCCTTTCGCAGGATTTCCAATGCTTTGTCAGTCTGGCCAAGCTGAACGTAAATGTGCCCAACAGCCTGGAAATTCGGAAAATAACGTAGGAATTATTATATCATAACTTGAAGAAGTTATACAAAACTTCCAATTTTCTGACTCACTTTCATACTCTCAACACTATAAGGATAGGCCTCCAAAACCTTTTCAAAGTTTGCAAGAGAACTTCTGAAATCTCCCAACTTTAGTTGGACTTGTCCCAAGCCTATTGAACCGAATTGTATCAAGAAATTAATAATTCAGAACACATAAAAAGGAATAAAAATCCACAAATCTTGCAGTAAAGTAAAATCCAAAATGACAAATAGTACTAGTGGCACGCTTAATATAGAACTGAAGAAAGACTAATTGACATCCGTCACAGATTTGAGATATCTAACTTTCTGTGGATGGTTGCTTACCATAATAAGGCAATACAAAATCTTGAGGTCTACTGCTCTCCTTAACAGATGCCATGTAATAGAATCCAGCCTTTTCAAAATCACCCTGCAGTTACAACAATATGATTACAATGCAACCACAAGAAAATTGGGAACCATTAGCATATAAAAATTCACCAAATCAAATGTTTGTTTGGACCTTTCTATGGTATGATCTTGCTAAATTGTAGTACGAGTGTGACTTCATCAGACCATGATCGCTTACAGCAAGTGCAGTTTCAGTCAATTGCTCTACCAGAAAATGTTGGCCAGTAAAGAAAAAGTGGTTTGCCAAATGATTTAAAGCCATTGCACAATAGGGGTATATCTCAAAATCTCTAAATCCATGAAACACAAACCCTAGAGATCAGTAGTATCCAAAAACAAAATTACAATCACCAAAGAAAAATCGAACCAAAATCCAAACTTAAGCACCAACAATAATACTGAATAAACCGGTAGAAATGAATCATGATAAACTTACACATACTGTTTGGACTGTTCGCTATCTTTCCCTTTAAAATTAGACCCATGAACTAGTTCATCAGGTTGAGACTCAAACACCATCAGGAGAAACAACAGTTGGAACTAGTTCAGGCTTGAGTCAAATACCTGAACTTGAACAAGTCACAAATAGTTAGATACATAGCTCGAGTCCTGTTATCAAATTACATCTGCTGGTGCATACAATCAAGTAGGTAAACAGATTTTCATATTAAGTTCAATATGAGGTTGAAAATTGAAAGTCGGTGAAAATCAAATTGATTTTATGGGTAATAGAGAATCAACAACGCTGATTACGTATCTAAAGACCGATTTTCAATCAAGAATAATGATAAAGAGATTTCAGGATTTTGAATCATGAAACCCTAGAAATTTTTTGTTCAATTTTTTCGAGATTTTGATCTCAATAGAAAGATTGAGATGAGGATAATACAGATCTAAGCTATGATCGTATTTTGATTGAAAATTTTTAGATAAAAAGAGCGATTTGGGTTTTCAAAACCCTTAATTTTGTTTCTTTCTGAAAATCGATTTCAAATCGAGAACTTGGAGATTTTAATTGAACTAGGAAGATTAGGAAAGATTAAACTTATCTTTTTGACGATTTTTATCTTCAGATGTAACTGTTGAGATGGTGATGGTGATGGTGGTGCTCGAAGAAGGAAGAGAAGAAGACATGGTTGTTTTTCTCTGCTGTTGAAAAACGAAGAGGAAAAAAATATAATTGTGGTGGGAAGGAGGAGTTCGGATAAGATAAGCTAGATACATAGAAAAATATTCAAGTACTCGTAGCAGTTACGAAATTTGGGCGGAATAAAATTAGATAGTGTTACCCAGCACACGCTCATTTCGCATGATTTAAGCATGCTAGTTACTAATAGAAACAGAAATTTGGCCGTTACTAATCGGTATAAAATTCTTAACTGAAATGGGGCAGTTACTAAATTTTAGTAACTGAAATTTGTAGTTACGAATTAGTAACGGCTACATGTTGGTTACTAATTTTAGTTACTAATCACTGAATATGGTGTAGTGCTCCTTCTTATAGTTGTTGGTTGTTCTGATGTATTTCTTCTTCTAGCCATTTCTTCGATTTTGATGAATTTTGATAAATTTATGTAAATCACGTAGAAATCTTCTCTAACTTCTTCAAATTTTCTCTAACCACAACTTTAATTTTTGCTTCAAAATGCCCCTCTCCTCCCTGTTTCTAGCGCCATTATGTAGCTGCAGGAAATCCCACACTACACCCCATACAAGAATTCATAATAATCAACATATATTTGAAGATCAAGAACAACACTTTTATTAATTGATTCACAGAAATGTTACAAGAAATGAAAGAAATAAAGAATACAACCGCCCTCTTAAACTTTCTCTCTCCTCAAAGTTTCTTCAGCACTTATAAAACTGATTCCCCTTCTCTGGGTCTATTGGTTCTCTTTATATAGGGTAGTTATATAGTGGATGACATCTAAGATGTCCTTTAATTTCGGATCTGACTCGCGATGTTCTCGCGGAAGCTATAATGTTAATCTTCGCGAACACTATAAATCTCGCAGAACCATCACATATTTCTCATGTTTTTGTCATCGTCATCTGTTACGTCATTCTTTGATTTATTTTGTGACGCTGACAGTGTGTTTTTGAATAACTCGCAGAAGTGTTGTTGTTAATATAGCAAGAATGTTTTTGTGGTGATATTCTGATCCTACATCGAAAATGCATTCCAAACGCTACCTACGCAATACGCCCATGCATCTTTCATCACAGAATTGTCGTTAAACAATACTTGGATTATTATTTAATAGCACTGGTCTCACGACTACTGCTATTCATGTTTGTATCAGTCAACATATACAAAATTAATTGTTATTTGAACCAAAGAAAAGAAACTAAATACGCATGGTGCATACAGAATTAGTCATCTGACATGTACCCGAGGCATTTGTATTCTTGTTGACAAACTTGGGATTCAAACAGAAAAGATGACTAAATTCTTACCTAACGGTCCTAATACTACTACCAGTATTCTGTTAGTAATTTATTCAAACTACAAAATTGATAAATCAAACATGACAAAATTCGCAGTACTAATTGAAACTAATAAATATCAGAACAAATTAATGATCCAATATTTCACAAAACATTGATAAATCAAAACAATTTCAGAAATAAAATGGACCGATTGAGCAAAACTCACAGTGCAGCTGAACAAAACAATAAACACCAATTTAATAGTATACTTACAATTTCCATTTGATTTATTCTTATGTTTCTTATCTTTTATCTCCTCTTCTCCACCGTCACTTCCACACCACCTGAATTACAGTCTTCTTCTTCACCTCAAGTACATCAAAATAATACTACGATTTGAGAGGAGAAGAATGATTCAATCTAAAGAAAAATTTGTTCCATTTCGGGTTTTAGAAAAAGGGAACATCAATCGATTTGATTTTGGGTTTTATAATCCGATTTAAATTACTTAATTTACACCCAAATCTTCGATAGAAAACCCTTGGAAAGAATCAAGGTTAATAATTGAGTAACTTTTGTTGAACAGAGATTGAATTGAAGTTCGAGGACATTGAAGGTTGGCGTTTAATCAAATTAATAAGAACATATGATCATCGTTCTCATTTGCGATTAGTTTTCTCCTCAGACCCTAATTCGAAGAATCGAGACAGAGTAGTGAATTTCTTCTTTAGATCTTGTATATATTTTTTAACTTAGGTCCTTACAAATTTAGCCATTGTAATATAAACCATCAGAATATCAAACATATTGTACCAAAACTAGGTATCACCGGGGCCTTATGGCCCCGGCTCAACCTCTCCTCTTGATTGAAAATAACTGTGTTTGTGTCTTTAGAACCCAAGTATAATGCATAAAACTCCTTTCTGGCGCAAAAGCAAAGCATTGTATGGCATTAAGGTAAGTTTATGCAAGTCCTACGTGAATCCCAAATTGAAACAAAAGAAAGTTGTTCAAACACATCTTTCCATATAAGAATAGTTGTGCATGACAACTCTTATAATGCGTCAGCTTTCTATGTATTGAAAAACATCGAGGACCATCTTAAAAAACAATGGGCATTGTTATCCCCTTCGGACAATTCCGTTTTTGATACATTTGTTGAAGTTGAGTCTAAATCATTGTTAACCATTTTCCATGTCGCAGACTCCATTTAGTGATTACCCTGTTCTTAACATATGATTAAACTTGTGTAGACTTTATTAAGTAACAGTTTTATATATAGGGTCGATAACATACCTTCAATGATTTTTCCATCATTATCAATATATGGTTTATGACTCTGTAGATATCCTTTGGTGTGAACACCGGTTTCCATGTTCTCTGCATTGATTCCACCATATACGTTTTTTGCATATCAATGATTTTCAAAACATAAGTTTTTACTCACGAATCAAACCTGTGTTTCAATATAACGAATACTGTTACATGCGATCCAGAAGGAAGTTGTGTCTTTATTATTGTTACAAAGAACAATAATAAGATTGTATCTAAAATAAAGAACATCTCTAGTAAGTGATGTACAACATGCAAAGAAGATCTCATCGTTTGTTAGATCTCATCGACTTGTAAAATTTAACATCCCAAGTTGCCGGTGGTATATTGTACCCCTCTCTAGCTATTGAAAGTCCTAACCAAGGTTTGAGTTGTATCCTTAGCTGTGTATAATGAACCATTATAATAGTTTTGTTCTAGCAAGTTAGAAGCAAAAAATGTAGTTGTAATTGTCATGATTCAAATTCTGGACATCTCATAGTTTTGATATGAATAAGAAATAACCTACACATCACATGATCATGTAACCTTACGTATTTCCAATAAAAAATAGGGCATATACTTAATTGTAAAAGCTAGTCCTAAAAAAAATAACTACAACTAAATCAATCTACTAAATAGTTTTCATGAAACCACTGTGCTCTTATACTTCATCTTCATTGAGTCTTCTTCGCAGTTGTTCCTGGATGCTCTGCCACGCTGTCGTCAGTTAACAGACGTTTCCTGTCCCTATTAGAGGTATCCTTTGCAGTATGTGGATCATCCTTTTTGACATATGTATCTTGCATAGAAAGGGATTTTTAAATGTAAGAATGACTCATATGTGTAAATAATACCTTGTTCCGTTAACAACTGCTTGCAAAGATACCTTGTTTTCCGTATCAGCATCTGAATTTCCTGGTTCGCCTTCTTGCTTGAATACTTTTTGGACTATAAAATTATCAGATTGAATCTTTATATTATATTCCTGGATTACCAACCACTACACCAAATTCCTGGATTAGTAACAGAGCTGAGCCGTTACTAAAAACGGTTGTAACGGCTCCTGGACGTTACAAAACGGGGCGTTACATTTTTTTCGTAACGACAATGTAGTCGTTATTTAATTTGTCAGCACCCGCCCTTATAACTGCTTCATCACGTTACTAATCTCGCCACGTGGTAACATCGTGGGCCGTTACTAATTTTTCGTAATGGGGACATCGTAACATCTTGGAGCCGAATTATTACGTGGCGTTTAGTAACATCTTAGCCGTTATTACATGGCAAATTGAAACGATTTCTAGCGTTTGAATTTTTCGCAAAAACAAAAAATATCGCAGTATCAACCTTGACCTGGTCAAAATTGGTCAATAGTGACCAATTTTGACCAGGTCAAGCCTGACTGGCAGTTCATTTTCTGCCGGAAATTAGCCGGAATTCTAAATTCAATACCTACATACACATTCATCATCCACACTCAACAACAATTTCTTCAATGTATTCATATCACATTCATTCAACTCATATCATATTTATATTACAAAAGAACTGAAATTTCTCTAAGTACCAAACTTTTTGAAATTTCTCTAAGTACCCAACTTTTTTTTTCTATTAAGTATCAAAATTTCTAAGGAAATACATGGAAGGGTTCCAAACTTCTAAGGGAACACAAAAACTTACTAACTGCCTACAAAACAAAACTTGAATAACTGCAACTTACAAATCTTGAAACTGCTTTGTTCTCCACCCTTCCAGCTAAGCTTTATATCCTTTGCAGGCTTGCTTTTATTGAAAGCTTGGGTCAGTGAGAAAGTGAAGAATTGAGAATTGTATACTCTCTCGAATACAGCTGCAGCTCCCATTCCCGTGCCTGTAGACAGTAAAGAACACAATGGTTATCATACCATATGATCTGAGGCAAACACCCACACAAATTATTACCAAGAATGTCGGATCAAATTAGTACCACCTATTTAGAGGAAGATAAAAAAATACGAATCATACCAATGCACATGAATATCACTCCAAATCGGCTATCCTTGCCTCGCCGCTTCATCTCATGCAAGAGAGTTACAACGCAACGCGCTCCTACAATAAAGATCATGTAGACTGAGAAACATGCCAAACCTATATAGTTTTCTTCTCAACATCACAAGCTATATACCACATTTTACTAATAAAAGACAGTTTAGATTTTCGGTTTCATATACCAGGGCACAAATAAATACCTGTAGCACCAAGAGGATGCCCAATGGCCATAACACCTCCATTGCCATTCACTTTTGCTGGATCAAGACCCAGTTTGTTACGGCAGTATACAAATTGGGACCCAAAAGCCTGTAGATAAAGTGCACATAATTACTTTGATTGGGATCAGAATCATTAGAAACAACTTTGAATTTAAATCTTAAAGCTTCATTTAAGGAACACCAATGAAAGAAATCAGCACATTTATGCTACTTCATTTATTTCAAAAAGATCAATAGCATTAAGTTCAAGACCAGCAGCCTTTAATGCAGCTGGAATTGCAACAGCTGGACCAACACCCATGACATCGGGTTCGACTCCAACAGCAACAAAGCTCCTGCAAGAGTATCTACACACCTGAATACACCCAAAATTGGAAGGCCTTTCTGCATAGCTAAACTTCTCTTCATAATCAGAACTGCTCTAGCGCCATCACTCACTTGACTAGAGTTTCCTACATGCAGAAAAAACTTTGATTAGAAATGACATGTGTATAGTATCAGGGAAACATCTTATTTAATAGTAGCAATGTCCTTCCTCGACACTGTTGTGGTGGTCCCGTCCTTTTTAAAGACGACCCTCAACTTTGCCAAATCTTCCAATGTTGTGCTTGGTCCTCAACTTTCCCGATCAAAATAGTAAAATTATGTAACTCAAGACTATCTAGTGTGTCCCCCTAATGAATTTCACAATATCTACATTGATAAACACCAATGTTAGATAGAATTTCAAAATGGTTTTATTGGTTTTAGTCTTTCAAGAGGGGAAGCAGATTTTTAAAGATTTAATAATCAATAACAACAAGATTAGTTTTACTTTTCTTTTTTGAACACATTTGTATTTTTGTTTGAAATTATAAGAAAAAAGCCATAAAAGTTCAAGTGAATGTTACGTAGCAAATTTTTAGAGATTTAATAATCACATACCAAATAGCTTTAACTGTGTTTGTTAAATGCAATTGAATATCATGTAGATCATTTTCTTTAAAGAGATTAATATAAAACCGAAATCCTCAAAGACTAACATCTCCGCATGAAGCCCCATAGACAATGACAAATGAATCGGTCTTGATAATTCAAAAAGCGCAACATAAGAAAAGTTTGGTTAAGTTTATCAAGGGATCCAATCGGTACCTTTTATTTCATCCGTTAGAAGATGCTCCTTCCCTAATGTCGGGGAAATTCCTAGAGTCATTGCAGCGTCGCATGCACTTACATCCAATCGGAGGGCCTCGGGCTTCAAAGACAAGGGCCTTCATTCTTGCAAACACCTACAAGTGAAAGCATAACTGTTAGACAAACAAAAGGATAGTGCACGGCAAAGAAACCAAACCGGTCAATTTGAACAAAATGGGAAACTTATTGGAACCGAGAGTATGTAAGTTCAAAATTTTCACCAAAAACTGATCTATATTATACAGTAAAATATGGATAAGCCAGTGAATGGGGAATACCTCCTCATTACCGTGGGACTTATTCTGGATTACCATCACTCTGCTATCAAATTTTTGCAGAATTACTGGGCTGTTGATAAAGATAGCAACAATAAACAAAATTAATGACAAATAAAAAATTCATATGCAACTTGAGATTGCATGCCAAATTTTATCCTTCCAATATGTGTCACCAGAATATCAACATTCCCATATTTGGTTCAAAGTCACAGTGTATAAAAAGATGGTTGTATTGAAACCGGTTCTTTGTGCATACACATTAAATGAACATCTATAAAATGAATACATGTTCCTCGGGCACGATTGAAGAGACTGGAAACATCTATTAGAGCGATCTGTCATACCCCATTTTCTCAACACAACAAGACAGGCAAGTAAAGTATTTCTAGTACTAACTGATGTCATTTTCACACTTTGATATCTCTTCGGGTGAATTCTCATGGAACCTTCTCAACGCTTAGAGTACTCACAGAAAAGATAGTTCAGTTTACAAATGTAACAATAGAACTTACTGAAATGCTTCTAATTGGATTACTACTTTAACACAGTGAGTACAATTCTATGAACATGCTTCATATATAAGTTATTATCCAAAATACACAACCCAAAATGCATTTATATATACAACATCTGAAATACATCACCTCAAGATTTGTACACAAGAAAACATAAAATGAGGCAATAGATTCTATTCTTCCAATAGTCCAGCATGGAACACTCACTCAAGCCATACGTAATAATCGCCTTCTACGGTGTTTTCAACTGAGACTAAGAAATAAATCTTATAAAGCACAATCCAACGCTATTTGATAGAAGATTAAAACCAATGTTCCATTAAGATAGTAATGCAGTGAAAGTACTCATAACAAGTAAAAGACAGTTATCAAAGGGAACTGGAAATTTAACACGACTTTCACAAGAAAATGTACGAATAGAATTCCTTAAACAAAACATAACACGGAAGGGAATAAGAATGACAGTCAAGCATGATGAACATAAAATTAGTTTCCCCATTACAATAGTGTATACATACTAATGCACATCTCGCGCTACTAAAGACGATATAAAAGGTATAAGTAGCACTACACATCTCGCGCTACTAGATACTATCACACATCTCCCGTTACTCAACTTAGCAATAACCTGTGGGGATAAACAGACAATTATTACGAGGAAACCATAACACATCCATCACAAAAAATACCCATAGAGCATATATCAAATCAAGTGACTACAGAATATCATTTAATCACAATTTTAGTTCTTCTAAGTTAAAGGTATACTCAAAGTACACAAGCGAATCACTTATTGGATACAAGCAACCATGTCCAGAATGTTGGTACAAAAGACTACCCGAGCTTACCTTTCGTACTCCACATAATGACCCTTACTCACCTTATCCATCTCTACAATTCATAAGAAGCAATATGCACCTAATTCAAATAAACATGATAGGGCATGTCCATTGAAAAATCAAAGTTCAAATACATACAGAACTAGTCTCCTGCGGACATGTTTAAGTGATAGTCTATGTACGAAATCAAGAAAAACTTAAATCAATTCGGTAACTACAGTTAGAGCTTCATTTGATAAAAAGTATCCTTAAGATACTTCCATTCCTATGAGAGTTTAAGTCGCTTTCAAACTATTCTAACACACATCCCCTCCATCTAAGCATTTCATCGAGCAATTGGGTACCATCCCTTTACCTAAATCTCAAAACAATTGAAAAGGGTTTAGCTCTCACCTTAGTTGATTATTGAGATCCAGTTAAATTTCTTCTTCTTACTCAATCCTCAAATAACCCACCTCCCCTGTTCACTTTTCTGTTTTTCTCTCTCTCTTAATCTCCCTAAAACTTCAAATGCCCCTTTTCTTCCCTCTTTTCCTCTTCTTATCTCACGGAAACAAAATGGGCTACAGGTGTTAATAATTTATTGAAATTTATACCTTCCAAGTCTTCAAAATTCTTTAAAGTTCTTCAGGACTTCAAACCCTGAAATGAAATTAGAAAAAATAAATCGAATCAGTTCATACTTTCAAACCCTAAAATAGAAAATAACATACAACCCTATCATTAGTTCAATTTATTGAAACTTTTACCTTCAAATTCTTCAAACTTCTCCGCTACTTCAAAACATGAAATGAAATAAAAAAAAAAAAAAACAAATTGAATCGAATCGAATTAGATTTATATGAAGAAGATTAACAAAACGAAACTAAGATGAAGCAAATCGAATTAGATTCACGGAATAACAAATCAAAAACTAAAAAATAGATGAAATGAAACCCTAAAAAATAAATCTGTTGTAAACAGATGAAACCCTAAAAATCGAAAAACTTAAGATGATTAATACTTACACAGATCGATCATGATCGATGATTGAAGGTTATAGAAAAGATTAAAGAGATTTCTGAGATGGTTTCTAGGCTAATACGAATTTTGTGATGAAACCCTAGTTTCATCGCCTGAGATGAAAGAAAAGAGGCAGGAGGAGAAGAGAGAAAAAACAAGAATGAAAATGAAATTCGATCTTGTCGATTCACAGGATATTATCAAAATCACGCATGTGACTGGCACACGCATGGGAGGAAAAATCCTCTAGCTTTACTTATCGTGGGTGGAAACATAACACCACGCATGTGAATGGCATGCGCACAAACTCTAGGTGTGACGACCCAAGTGTTACCAAGCGTGTGACTCGCACGCCTATAAAAAAAATCGTAACGGATTAGATCTGTTACGAAATATTAAAAATTTATTAACGGCTCAGGCTTGTTACGAGTTTTTTGTAACAGCCATTTGTAACGGGAATTTTGTAACGGCCACAAAGCCGTTACGAATTCCTGTTACGAATCCTGGAATTTGGTGTAGTGAACTTGAACACAAAGGTGCGGTCCTTGATTCGGTCGAACCATCCGCGTGCCTTTTCTCCCTTGTTAATCTGCATCTAGAAATAAATATTATGTTTAGCACGGTTTGGAATATACTCATCCATATAGAAGTGAGTTGTATACACTAATATTCATTACCTTATTTCATTGCTCTGTGTAATCCACATGTTCCTTGGCAGTACATTTCATCATTTTTTCTGCTGTCTTTCCCATTATTGTGAATACTGCGGTATCTGTTCCATCCTTTACAACCAAATTCATTTTATACCTGTGTATATATTTAAGTCGTTAGTACATATCATTGTATTATCAAAATCCATATATTAAAAGATATTGTTTTTTCATACCATGGTATTTCCTCTTCGAATTTTCCTTTGCACTTCTTACACCAAGGTTCGTCCTCGTCTCCGTACTCTACCTTCTTGTTGCATTTACTACATGCCATGTAGTACCATTATTTGTTTTCAACTAAGCCTAGTACTATCGCCTCGCAGGTGAATGTCTTACCCTGAAATTGACTCATAGCAAAAATAACCTAAGGTCTTGTTGATCTTTTCTGTCCAAGAAGTTAAAAAAGTACATCCAAAAACAGACATACCATATTCTTCGTGTGATGTATCATGCCAGTTGCTTCCTATATGGTTTTTCTATTTTCACTTTGATCATCTGGTTGCGGTGTGCTAGTCACGTAGCCTTTGCTCCTAGATGCCTCCTCATTACTATCTTTTTTAGTATAAGGAATATATTTTTCGATCCCGAAGAAAGAAGTACCCTGAAGAAAGAAAATCGTTACATGTAAATAGTGGTCCTATTTTTAATCAGAATTAATTTAGCAACAATTGCTTGCATAATTACCTTGTTTTTTGTATTATCATCTGAATCGTCTATGCTTTTGACAATAAAATTATCAGATTGGTTATTTATATTATACTCTTGGATCACCAATTTAAAAACAAAGGCTTGGTTCTTTTTTTTTGAACCATTTGTGTGCCTTTTCTTCCTTGTTAATCTGCATAAGAAAATAAATATTATGGCGACGGTGGTTCACAACACGTATATATGTAATCAAGTTAATCATCCGTAATAATATGTACCTTATTGCATTTTTCCAGGTAATCTACATATTCCTTTGTAGTGCATATCATTATTATTTCAACAGTCTCTCCCATTACTGTGAATACTGCAGTCCCTGTCCCATCTTTTACAACTAAGTTTAATCTGTACCTGTGTGTATAACCGATGTGTTAGTAAGTATCGATGTATTATCCATTCATTTGTTAAAAAGTCTTGTTCTTACCATGGTATGTCTTTCTCAAAATTTCCTTTGCATTTTTCACACCAAGATTTTCTGTCGTCATCGTATTCTACCTTCTCCTTGCATATGTTGCATGCCATGTAGTACTATTCTTGGTTGCATAAGCCCAGTACTCTTGATTTGCAGGTGAATGTGTTACCCTGGTATTATTTGAAGCAACACATATATTATGTTTTATTTATCAATAATCGGGATTAAAATATATCCAAAAACACGCATACCATATTTCAGTGTATTTTATCATTTCATTTGCTTCCTGAATAGTCTTCTTATGTTCATTGGTATCATAAGGCTGTGGATTGTTGGTCATTGTAATTCCATTGTATCCAGAGCTAAGAATGTGTAACATTGTGTTGTTTTTTTAACTGTTAAAAAAAGACCTAATATTGTTTTTTTATTATTGACACTTACCTTGTCCTGAATTCATCGACTTCCGATACTCCTAGATTTATCAATACCTTAGAGGCACTGGTAGTAGCCAATGCAAGTGTATCTGTTGCAAGCTATAATTGTTTGATTTATGTTATAAATGAAAATTATAACATTGAAATAGATGTGTTGTTTTATTAGGAACGTATAACAAACCTTGAAATCCCGGTTCCATATCTAGTTGCTTTACTCTGGTGAACTTGTTAAACCACAGAACGTGCTTATAGTCTATAATTCCGTAGCTTCCCCTCGTTTCAGAGAGATTAAACCTTTCAATGGCATATAAATTTCCTTCCACCAGCTGGGTCTCGAATTCTTTATCAGTTCCTTTGGCACCTTTGAATGCATTTGGGTTTTCTGTGATTCACAATAAACATAACAGCTGAATACATTATATACTTTAAAAGCTATTTACATGGACATCATTTTTTTTTGTTACCTTTTCATCCATTGAGTGCATATCCAGTCCGTAAACTTCTTTGGTCTAGCGGTTTAGTGATTTCCATATCTTTAAAACTTTTGCCTTGACAATTTTCCGACAAACTTGAGAAGGATGTAGGTCACTAAACATAGTATAATCCATTATTCTCGTTGTTCTTCCTATAGATGATATTGCAGGAAAAAAACGTAACTAATATGTATTGCTGAATTAGATGCATTATTTATGTAGTTGCAGGAATTCCTACAACTACACCCTCATAAGAATTGATAATCATCAACACATATTTGAAGATCAAAAACAACACTTTATTAATTAGATCTTAGAAAAGTTACAGACGATAAAAGAAATCAAGAACATACCCGCCTTACTCAAACTTTCTCTCTCCTCAAGACTTTCTCAACACTCTAAAAAGATCGATCCCTACAAAAATCTATTGGTTCCCTTTATATAGGGTAGTTACATAATGGATGACAGCTCATATACAGCTAAGCTTCCCTATAATTTCGGATCGACATCTGCGATCATTACCGCAGCAATTACAATGTGAACTCTCGAAAATATTATTATCCTCATGAGAATCGTCACACGTTCCTCATGTTTTTATTACCGTCATATGTTACATAACTGGATGGACTATTCTGCAATGCTCTCAAAAAGTGTCGTTTTGTTATTCTCGCAGAAGTGTTGTTAATATCGCGAGAATATTATTGTAGCGATATTCTGATCCTACATCTTGCCTCTTCTCATGTCTTTTCTGCGAAGAATAAAAAGATCATGAGAACCTAAAATTTTAAATGCCGCAATTACTCATTCCCTCATAAAGTTCTTGGAATTTGGTATAACCATCTACACGTGTCGAATATTCCTCTTTTACCGGTATCCACTTTATTACCCAGTTTCCTTTTCTTCATCTAAAAAAGGAGAAACCTAAGGATATAATCTTTTTATTTTACTTTTTCGTCTTCATCTTCTTCGTATATCCTTGCTCTGCAAATATTCATCATCAACACCTTTATTTTTTATTGGATTTGTCTCTTCTCATTTCTTTGTTTTCTTGATTTATTTCTTCTACTACCGCTTTCTTCGTGTTCATATTCTTCTTCAATGGATTCAACATGGTTAGTTTTCTTTATTCTTGCTTTAATCTTATTAGATTTATAATCTTATTTTCTGAGACTAACTTGGTTGTTCTTCAGCCAAAGCACTTATGGGATTAAAATCACAGTTCCAAACCCTAATTCCAAAGTCTCGCAACAAGAACTTACTGAAAAGAAAAGGAGGTCTGCGATTTACAAGGTAGTAAGAAACATCCACTCTCTTACTAACAATATTGTTGCCTCTATTTCTTATCTAAGTTGTTTCTCGCAGGATGATGAGAATGTGATTTAACCTCGCAAGAAATATCGCAAGGTTAAAGCTTTTGAGTTGGATTTTGAGATTCCCCAAATACCTATTTCATAACCCATTCCAACACCTTCTCCAGTTATCCCTTCTATTCCCATTTGTGAACAAACTACAAATATTCCTCCTATCTCTGAACCTTCTACAAATATTATTGATTCTGCGTCAATCCCATCTACCATTTTTTTTAAAATGATACTTCAACTATCATTGATTCAAACCTTCAACTTTATCTGGTTACCCCTTCATCTCCTATACCTAAAGAATTTTTAGCTGGTGCAGATTTTACTTTTAAAGTTTTATCTGACATTCTTAGCGATGCTAAAAAATCTTCTGTTGATCCCATAAAACAAGGTGTCTGCAATTTTCTAGGTAAATACTTTGGGTCTGATCAAATGGCTTCACAATCATCTCTAGAGCATGAGGTTGAAATATTCAAGGAAAATCTTCGAACCAAAACTTTGGAATGCGATGCTCTTCATCATCAACTTCGCATTTCTGCGCTAGACTGCGAGAATCTTCGCAGCAAAAATCAAGAACTAAGAGGTATTATTTTTTCTTCCTCTGTCTTGGACTTATCTTTATTATATTGTTATCCTTACATACTTAATCATTCTTAAAATTGCATGTTCATATATTAAGCATTAAGTCTGCGACGATTAACGAAGAGATTTGAATTTGAATCTATCACTGAAGTAGCCCGCGTTGAAAAAGAATCTTGGATGAACCAATGTAACCAATTAAATTACCTTCACACATACTCTGCTGATCAAATATCCGATCTTACTAATGAGAACAACCAACTAACCCAAAAACAAAATCTTCTAAATAGTAGAATTGCACAACTCTCCTATTTATTAACCCAAGCTAACTTGAAGATAGAAACTTTGTCAGATGAGAATAAGACCTTATCTCAAGAAAAGCGCAACTTCTTGAATACAATGGCAACTTCTTCACAAAAGTTAAATACTCTCAAAAAGGTGTGCCAAGATCAAAAGCAATCCATGCGCTCACTGAAGAATGAACTTAAAGAAATAACTGACTCATCCATCGCAGAGAAAAATAAACTTATCCAAGGTAGAATAAATTTAAGTATAAAGGCAAGTCAACTCCAAGATCAGTATCGAACTAGAAAAATCCCATTCTTTACTAGCGAAGGAAAATTCTTATCTTCTATCTAAGGAAGAAAGTATAAAATCCCGTCTTAAAGGTATAGTTGGTGATGATTTTGATGATGCCATGAATCACTGGGAGAGTTCTTGCTTATCATTTGTACAAAATTTAACTTCGCAAAAAGAAGGTAGTCATTCTGACTACTTTAATTATTTCTCTTACCTTCTTCTAAATTTCTTAAAGATAATTCTTGCGAGTATCCCACCTGATTACTCTTCTAACTCATTTTTTACTTCTTCGCAGAGTCTGGGAAAAATCTTCATTCCGTCATCTCTGATCTTCAAAAGAAGTTAGCTGATGCTCGCAAAAGAAATGGGTTGCTTATCGCTCATCATGTTTGTTCTCGCGATAGAGTAGAAAAAAGATATAACTATCTTGAATACTTCAAGGATATGGAAATTAGAAATCATGACAAATCTTTCCTTCGCAAGGTTCATCTCAGTGTTGAAGTTATTGTGAATATTGCTTTGCGTAAAGATCTCTTTCCCTATCTCACTTAAACCTTTAGAAGTAGACGATGATGAAATTCCTCGTCCATTGATGTGGATCATGAATATGAGAGTGAAGAAGAAGATATCTTTCGAGAAGGCCAGTGAGAAAATGAGAAAGTTCCTCTTGAAGAAATAATTACTCGCGATGAAGCAACAATTAGCGAGAAACTAAGAAGGAGAAGAACAAGCTAATCGCAATGAAGAAACTTAAAGCGAAGAAAACAACTTAAATCAAGGTGCTAGAGCTGACAAGAACAATGAAGCTTAAACCTTAATTTCTTGAATTATCTCTTCTTCTGTTTCTTTACAAGTGATGTATTTTTATTTGTCTTTGAACTCAAATTACTTTTCTTTTAGTACTTTTAAGAATTTTCAAGAAAGATAATGATATTTTTCATATTAATTCCTCTATTTTCCCCTGATTATCTTTCTTGAAATGATTAAGTATCTCCTGCATTCTGAAAATAAAATTATTAGTTTGTAGGATTATTCTATTGGTCTTACTTTGCCTTCCTAGTTAAAGGTCTTATTTTTCTAATTGTTATTTCTCGCGACAAAATCGCAGGACGTCTGTACATTCATATGTATAAACGCATTGATCTTGTCTTATCAATATAATAATAATTATGACAATATGATAGACCTAAGTTTTCTTGCGAGAAAAAAGCTCCATGATATTGTCATCTTGCGATGAAATCGCAGGACGTCTTTACATTTTCATCTGAAAACCCATTGATCTCATCTTATCTTTCTTTTAGGGATTTTTTCCTCTGTTATGCAACAATATGACATGCCTGAATGCTCTTGCGAACATAAAGTCCTATGACATTGCCGTCTTGTCCTGCGACAATATGACGGGTCTAGATGTTCTTGCGAATCTAAAAAGTCCCGTGACATTAATGTCTTGTTTGACACTATCAGCTCCCTAGTGGAGGGTGCCGCCCTTATCTTATCCTCTAGTTTCCCCTTCAAGGAGGGAACATCGTCCATACAAGACTAGCTCCTCTCATCCGGTCTTATCAACAACCAGTTGTTTTTCGCATCCTCCTATGCCTTATGCCTATATGGCTTATGGTTACAAGACTACACCCTAAGTGGGGTTTTCTTCAGGCCGAGTGTATCATAGCCAAGACTTGACAAGAATGTCAGGGGTAGGTTCATCTATCCTGGGCACTCTTGACTCAACCGTGTACCTCGGTGCCTTGGTCATACTCTACACTCCTTAGAAGAGGTTTTCAGTCTCCGAACCAGGGTATAACCTTATATATTTGGAAATCTAAGATACCTCTCCTGGATAGGTTTTATTTAACCCCAACATCTTCATAGCTCAGGTTCCAGCAGCGGTATAACCTTATCCCTGAGCCATGTTATCAGATTCCCCCTTTTATAACGTACTTTAGGTCACTGCCTCTTGCGAAATGGTATCTTCAAAATAGGGTGTACATCATAAAAGGTTCGTCCCATTCTTGTGTCTCTGGCGAAATTTTTATTCGCATCTCTTGCGATGAATTCACTTTTCTCTATTCTTAGATCTTGCGAATATCACAATTTCTTTTTGAACAATTTTTTGTAATGATAAAACTTTTCCTTGATCAACCTTTTTCGCTGAATGTATTACTGATAATATTTTTTTAGATATAATCTGTTCCATGGCCTACCAAGTCTTTGACCAACATCTCTTCCCTCTGGATCCATAAACTTAAATGCCCCTGTTCCAACTACTTCTTTAATGATATATGGTCCATCCCATTTTCTCGCTAACTTTCCTCCACTTTCTCGCTGATAATCTGGTGTTTCTCGCAAAACCAAATCACCTGGCTGGAATTCACGTATTTTAACACGCTTGTTATATTCGCGAGCTAATCTGCGGTGGTAATTTTCCATGTGTTGCATCTCTATTTTCTTTTAATTCATCAAGCTTGTTTAAAATTATGCCAGTGCTAAGATTCTTCTCCCAAGCTTCTCTTTTTGTTGTAGGGATTGCAACTTCACATTGATCTTGCTTCAACACCATATGTTAAACAAAAAGGTGATACTCCGACTTCCTCTTTCCTAGTTGTGTTATAAGCCCAAGCGCATTATGTACTTGTTCACACCATGTCCTATGATATCCCTCTAACTTCTTCTTTAAAATATCTGCGATCGTCTTATTTGTTGCCTCAGCTTGTCCATTGTCTTGTGGATACAAAGGAGTAGATTTGCCGCATTTTATCTTAAGTGCATTAAGTAACATTTTTATATTCTGTCCTTCAAACTGCTTTCCATTGTCAGACACCAACTGCGCGGGAATTCTAAATCTGCAAATGATATTTTCAAATATGAACGTAAATATATCTTTGTCGCGAATATGTTGTACCGCTTTCACTTCTGCCCACTTTGTGAAGTAATATGTTGCGACAATTAAGTATCTTTTCTTCCTTGATCCTGGTACGAGTGTTCCTACAATATCCAAAACCAATTTTCCAAAAGGCCAAACACTTGTTGAAGATGTCAATGTTTCCCCTGGTGCATGTATTCTCTTTCCAAATCGCTGGCAATCTTCGCAACGTCTTGACAAGTTCTTTGCATCCTCATGCATATATGGCCAATAATAACCTTGAATTTTTTTTCTATATGCCAAAGATCTTCCACCGTTATGATTTCCAGCATCTCTACTATGTAACATTTTTAATAATTTTTCCCCTTCTTCCCGCGTCAAACATCTAAGAGATGGTCCATTAAAAGACTTTCGATATAATATTTCATCTCGCAACTCATAATTTGTTGCATGAATTTTTAATTTGGGTGATTCTAATCTATTTCTTGGTGTTTCTCCTCTTGCCAAATATGCATGGATCTCTGCTCGCCAATCCGCTATGTTAACTCCTGGTTCTTCGCCATTACCTTCTATTATCATCACATTTACTTCCTCTTCTTCTTTTTCTTTATTGATTGAAGGTGATATTAGTGTTTGAATACATATATATCTCTCAATTGGATCCGCCATCATACTCGATATAAACCCAAAAGCATCCACGAGTCTGTTATCTTTCCTTGATATATGCCTCCACTTGATTTTTGGAATTTTTGCAGATAATTCCTCAATGGGTTTCTTATATTTCTTTAAGGATGGATCATTTGTTGTATATTCTCCTTTAATCTTCCGAATAACCAATTGCGAGTCACTAGTAATCCTGGCATTCTCCAACTTCATTTCTATTGCGAACCTCAAAGCATGCACCACAGCCTCATACTCTGTTTCATTATTAGTTGATGTAAATTCCAATCGGAATGCAAAGGCCATTCTTGCTCCTTCTGGCGAGATGAAAATGACTCCAACCCATTTCCTTCTCCATTTGATGATCCATCTACCAATATCTCCCATCTGTTTGGTTCTGTTAGAAGATCTTTTGGATTTCCATGTTCTTCCTCTATGTCCATCATCTCTTCCACAGCTTCATTATCTTCCAAAGGAGACTCTGCTAGAAAATATGCGACAACTTGAGATTTTGGTGAAGATAAGACTTCATATTGGATTTCAAAATGTCCTACTTGTGCATTCCATCTTTCAACTCTGCCTGACCTTTTCGAATTCTTCATCACCGACTCAATTGGTACTTTTGTCAATACTCTTATTTTATGTGCTTGAAAGTAAATGCGAAGTTTAAATGTTGCATATACTAATGCTAGAATTAACTTCTCAATATTGGAATATTTTTTCTCTACAGGATTAAATGTTTTGCTGATGTAGTAGATTGGTTTTTCTATTCCTGCGTCCACTCACAGAAGTATTGCGCTTAATGCATGCGAATTCGTCGCAAGATAAATCAATAACTCCTCTCCTGGTTCAGACTTTTATAGAATAGATATGTTCATTAAATGTTATTTAATCCTTTGAAAAGCCTTCTCACATTCATCTGTCCATTTGAATTTAGCATCCTTCTTGAGTATATTGAAAAAATGTTTGCACTTATCTGAAGATCGCGAGATAAATCTTCCCAGCGAAGCTAAGAGTCCATTTAACTTATGCATATCTTTCACTGTTGCTGGAGTTGACATGTCGCGAATTTCTTGTACCTTTTCGGATAAACTTTGTATTCCTTCTTTTTACAAAATATATCCTAGAAATTTTCCGACGCTACACCAAAAATGCATTTCTCTCGGATCCACCTTGATGTTAAATTATCTCATTTGATCAAAAATTTCCTTTAAGTCTCGCACATGATTTTGGATTCTTTACTTTTAATCAACATGTCATCTACATACACTTCTAGCGTCTTGTGTATCCATTTTGCAAATACTTTCTCCACCATTCTCTGATATGTCGCTCCAGCATTTCGCATCCCAAATGGCATCTTTGTATAGCAATATAAACCTCTTGGAGCAAAAATACAAGTATGCTCTTGATCTTCTTTCCGCGAGAGGAATCTCGATTATAACCCTTATATCCATCTAATGAAGATATTCTATCATTTCCATGGTGATTCAACCATTTGTGGAATATCGGTAATGGAAAGCTATCTTTAGGACATGCCTTATTTAAATCAGTAAAATCTATGCAAATCCTTATCCCTTTATTCTTCTTTGGTACTACCACCGTATTCACAATCTATTCTGGATATTTTGCTAGCCTAATGATTCATGCGTCAAGCATTTTTTGTAACTCTTCTTCTATTTAGGAATGATAAGCTGTCGCAATCTTTCTTATCCTTTGTTTAAATGGTCTGATATTCTTGTTAATTTCCAACTTATGACACGCAACTGATGGATCTATCCCAGGCATTTCATCCATATTCCACGAAAAGATATCTTTATATTCTCATAAAAGATTTGATTTGTTCTTCTTCTTCTGCCTCCATTTTAGTTCCAATTTTTAATATCTTAGGTTCTTCTACACTTCCCACATTTACTTCCTTTGTTGGCTCTGTTGCGGTGTAGCTGGGTTCAGGTTCTCTCATTAGTGTTGATGCTTTCATGATGTTCGCAGATTTATCCCCTTTCATGAGAATTTAGCTGGGTATCCCCTTTCCTTCTTTTGCTCTGATCATATAAATTTTAAATTCTTCCTCCTTCTTTGTTTCTTTTGCTATTTTCTTGCGAGCTCTTCGCAATCCAGCACGTCCTTCGCAACTTTTTACTTCATCTTGATAACACAACCCTACATAATCAATATCTCCTCTAATTTCTCCTACTCCACTCGGCATGGGAAATTTGATACACTGATGTAATGTCGATGATACAACCTTAATCGCGTCTATCCACGGCCTCCCTAGCAGCATATTATATGGTGATTCCACATCTACCACACATAAAGTTGTTTGCACTTCTATTTCTCCCAAAGTGGAATCACATTACCCATTATTTCACATTTAGGTTTCATTATAGACTTTCCAAAACCGTGGATATGATAAGCCGAACAAGTCATTTCTTCATATTTGTATCCCATTCTCTTGAATGCATGATAGAACATTATATCTACTGAACTTCCAGAATCTACTAAAGTTTTATTTATAGCCCATTGCTCTGCATATTTTATTGATTTTACCTTTTTCTTTCGTATAGCATATACTGTGATCACCAAAGGAGATGTATGATTTAAATTTTCTTTTGGTATGTCTTCCGCCATGAATGTGATCTTTTGCTTTTCCCAATCTTTTAGAGGTGATACTTTCTCTACCGTCATAATTTTCTTTCCTTCAAAATCTCGCTTATGTAACCTTCCTTTGATATTTTCATGAAATTTGTTGATCATCATCTTAGTTATTACATTACACTCCAACTTTCTGTAATATTTTTCAGATCCAATCATTTTTCTCTTGAACTATTTCTTCAATTTTGATGAATCACTGTAGATCTTGTGAAGAATTCTTTCTCAATTTCTTCAAAAACTCCAACAATTTCAATCTTAATCTTCAATCGTCCCTGTTTCTAGCGCCATTATGTAGTTGCAGGAATTCCTACAACTACACCCTCATAAGAATTGATAATCATCAACACATATTTGAAGATCAAAAACAACACTTTATTAATTAGATCTTAGAAAAGTTACAAAAGATAAAATAAATCAAGAACACAACCGCCTTACTCAAACTTTCTCTCTCCTCAAGACTTTCTCAACACTCTAAAAAGATCGATCCCTACAAAAATCTATTGGTTCCCTTTATATAGGGTAGTTACATAATGGATGACAGCTCATATACAGCTAAGCTTCCCTATAATTTCGGATCTGACATCTGCGATCATTACCGCAGCAATTACAATGTGAACTCTCGAAAATATTATTATCCTCGCAGAATCGTCACACGTTCCTCATGTTTTTATTACCGTCATATGTTACATAACTGGATGGACTATTCTGCAATGCTCTCAAAAAGTGTCGTTTTGTTATTCTCGCAGAAGTGTTGTTAATATCGCGAGAATATTATTGTAGCGATATTCTGATCCTACATCTTGCCTCTTCTCATGTCTTTTCTGCGAAGAATAAAAAGATCATGAGAACCTAAAATTTTAAATGCCGCAATTACTCATTCCCTCATAAAGTTCTTGGAATTTGGTATAACCATCTACACGTGTCGAATATTCCTCTTTTACCGGTATCCACTTTATTACCCAGTTTCCTTTTCTTCATCTAAAAAAGGAGAAACCTAAGGATATAATCTTTTTATTTTACTTTTTCGTCTTCATCTTCTTCGTATATCCTTGCTCTGCAAATATTCATCATCAACACCTTTATTTTTTATTGGATTTGTCTCTTCTGCTGCTGTTTTCTTCGGATTTATTTCTTCTACTACTGCTTTCTTCTGTGTTCATATTCTTCTTCAATGGATTCAACATGGTTAGTTTTCTTTATTCTTGCTTTAATCTTATTAGATTTATAATCTTATTTTCTGAGACTAACTTGGTTGTTCTTCAGCCAAAGCACTTATGGGATTAAAATCACAGTTCTAAACCCTAATTCCAAAGTCTCGCAACAAGAACTTACTGAAAAGAAAAGGAGGTCTGCGATTTACAAGGTAGTAAGAAACATCCACTCTCTTACTAACAATATTGTTGCCTCTATTTCTTATCTAAGTTGTTTCTCGCAGGATGATGAGAATGTGATTTAACCTCGCAAGAAATATCGCAAGGTTAAAGCTTTTGAGTTGGATTTTGAGATTCCCCAAATACCTATTTCATAACCCATTCCAACACCTTCTCCAGTTATCCCTTCTATTCCCATTTGTGAACAAACTACAAATATTCCTCCTATCTCTGAACCTTCTACAAATATTATTGATTCTGCGTCAATCCCATCTACCATTTTTTTTAAAATGATACTTCAACTATCATTGATTCAAACCTTCAACTTTCTCTGGTTACCCCTTCATCTCCTATACCTAAAGAATTTTTAGCTGGTGCAGATTTTACTTTTAAAGTTTTATCTGACATTCTTAGCGATGCTAAAAAATCTTCTGCTGATCCCATAAAACAAGGTGTCTGCAATTTTCTAGGTAAATACTTTGGGTCTGATCAAATGGCTTCACAATCATCTCTAGAGCATGAGGTTGAAATATTCAAGGAAAATCTTCGAACCAAAACTTTGGAATGCGATGCTCTTCATCATCAACTTCGCATTTCTGCGCTAGATCATGAGAATCTTCGCAGCAAAAATCAAGAACTAAGAGGTATTATTTTTTCTGCCTCTGTCTTGGACTTATCTTTATTATATTGTTATCCTTACATACTTAATCATTCTTAAAATTGCATGTTCATATATTAAGCATTAAGTCTGCGACGATTAACGAAGAGATTTGAATTTGAATCTATCACTGAAGTAGCCCGCGTTGAAAAAGAATCTTGGATGAACCAATGTAACCAATTAAATTACCTTCACACATACTCTGCTGATCAAATATCCGATCTTACTAATGAGAACAACCAACTAACCCAAAAACAAAATCTTCTAAATAGTAGAATTGCACAACTCTCCTATTTATTAACCCAAGCTAACTTGAAGATAGAAACTTTGTCAGATGAGAATAAGACCTTATCTCAAGAAAAGCGCAACTTCTTGAATACAATGGCAACTTCTTCACAAAAGTTAAATACTCTCAAAAAGGTGTGCCAAGATCAAAAGCAATCCATGCGCTCACTGAAGAATGAACTTAAAGAAATAACCGACTCATCCATCGCAGAGAAAAATAAACTTATCCAAGGTAGAATAAATTTAAGTATAAAGGCAAGTCAACTCCAAGATCAGTACTCTGAACTAGAAAAATCCCATTCTTTACTAGCGAAGGAAAATTCTTATCTTCTATCTAAGGAAGAAAGTATAAAATCCCGTCTTAAAGGTATAGTTGGTGATGATTTTGATGATGCCATGAATCACTGGGAGAGTTCTTGCTTATCATTTGTACAAAATTTAACTTCGCAAAAAGAAGGTAGTCATTCTGACTACTTTAATTATTTCTCTTACCTTCTTCTAAATTTCTTAAAGATAATTCTTTGAGTATCCCACCTGATTACTCTTCTAACTCATTTTTTACTTCTTCGCAGAGTCCTGGGAAAATCTTCATTCCGTCATCTCGATCTTCAAAAGAAGTTAGCTGATGCTCGCAAAAGAAATGGGTTGCTTATCGCTCATCATGTTTGTTCTCGCGATAGAGTAGAAAAAAGATATAACTGTCTTGAATACTTCAAGGATATGGAAATTAGAAATCATGACAAAGCTTTCCTTCGCAAGGTTCATCTCAGTGTTGAAGTTATTGTGAATATTGCTTTGGCAGAAAGATCTCTTTCCCCTATCTCACTTAAACCTTTAGAAGTAGACGATGATGAAATTCCTCGTCCCGCTGATGTGGATCATGAATATGAGAGTGAAGAAGAAGATATCTTTCGAGAAGGCCCAGCAGAAAATGAGAAAGTTCCTCTTGAAGAAATAATTACTCGCGATGAAGCAACAATTAGCGAGAAACTACCAGAAGGAGAAGAACAAGCTAATCGCAATGAAGAAACTTCTGGCGAAGAAAACAACTTAAATCAAGGTGCTAGAGCTGACAAGAACAATGAAGCTTAAACCTTAATTTCTTGAATTATCTCTTCTTCTGTTTCTTTACAAGTGATGTATTTTTATTTGTCTTTGAACTCAAATTACTTTTCTTTTAGTACTTTTAAGAATTTTCAAGAAAGATAATGATATTTTTCATATTAATTCCTCTATTTTCCCCTGATTATCTTTCTTGAAATGATTAAGTATCTCCTGCATTCTGAAAATAAAATTATTAGTTTGTAGGATTATTCTATTGGTCTTACTTTGCCTTCCTAGTTAAAGGTCTTATTTTTCCAATTGTTATTTCTCGCGACAAAATCGCAGGACGTCTGTACATTCATATGTATAAACGCATTGATCTTGTCTTATCAATATAATAATAATTATGACAATATGATAGACCTAAGTTTTCTTGCGAGAAAAAAGCTCCATGATATTGTCATCTTGCGATGAAATCGCGGGACGTCTTTACATTTTCATCTGAAAACCCATTGATCTCATCTTATCTTTCTTTTAGGGATTTTTTCCTCTGTTATGCAACAATATGACATGCCTGAATGCTCTTGCGAACATAAAGTCCTATGACATTGCCGTCTTGTCCTGCGACAATATGACGGGTCTAGATGTTCTTGCGAATCTAAAAAGTCCTGTGACATTACTGTCTTGTTTGACACTATCAGCTCCCTAGTGGAGGGTGCCGCCCTTATCTTATCCTCTAGTTTCCCCTTCAAGGAGGGAACATCGTCCATACAAGACTAGCTCCTCTCATCCGGTCTTATCAACAACCAGTTGTTTTTCGCATCCTCCTATGCCTTATGCCTATATGGCTTATGGTTACAAGACTACACCCTAAGTGGGGTTTTCTTCAAGCCGAGTGTATCATAGCCAAGACTTGACAAGAATGTCCAGGGTAGGTTCATCTATCCCGGGCACTCTTGACTCAACCGTGTACCTCGGCACCTTGGTCATACTCTACACTCCTTAGAAGAGGTTCTCAGTCTCCGAACCAGGGTATAACCTTATATATTTGGAAATCTAAGATACCTCTCCTGGATAGGTTTTATTTAACCCCAACATCTTCATAGCTCAGGTTCCAGCAGCGGTATAACCTTATCCCTGAGCCATGTTATCAGATTCCCCCTTTTATAACGTACTTTAGGTCACTGCCTCTTGCGAAATGGTATCTTCAAAATAGGGTGTACATCATAAAAGGTTCGTCCCATTCTTGTGTCTCTGGCGAAATTTTTATTCGCATCTCTTGCGATGAATTCACTTTTCTCTATTCTTAGATCTTGCGAATATCACAATTTCTTTTTGAACAATTTTTTGTAATGATAAAACTTTTCCTTGATCAACCTTTTTCGCTGAATGTATTACTGATAATATTTTTTTAGATATAATCTGTTCCATGGCCTACCAAGTCTTTGACCAACATCTCTTCACTCTGGATCCATAAACTTAAATGCCCCTGTTCCAACTACTTCTTTAATGATATATGGTCCATCCCATTTTCTCGCTAACTTTCCTCCACTTTCTCGCTGATAATCTGGTGTTTCTCGCAAAACCAAATCACCTGGCTGGAATTCACGTATTTTAACACGCTTGTTATATTCGCGAGCTAATCTGCGGTGGTAATTTTCCATGTGTTGCATCTCTATTTTCTTTTAATTCATCAAGCTTGTTTAAAATTATGCCAGTGCTAAGATTCTTCTCCCAAGCTTCTCTTTTTGTTGTAGGGATTGCAACTTCTGTTGGCAGTACTGCTTCAACACCATATGTTAAACAAAAAGGTGATACTCCAGCTTCCTCTTTCCTAGTTGTGTTATAAGCCCAAACTGCATTATGTACTTGTTCACACCATGTCCTATGATATCCCTCTAACTTCTTCTTTAAAATATCTGCGATCGTCTTATTTGTTGCCTCAGCTTGTCCATTGTCTTGTGGATACAAAGGAGTAGATTTGCCGCATTTTATCTTAAGTGCATTAAGTAACATTTTTATATTCTGTACTTCAAACTGCTTTCCATTGTCAGACACCAACTGCGCTGGAATTCTAAATCTGCAAATGATATTTTCAAATATGAACGTAAATATATCTTTGTCGCGAATATGTTGTACCGCTTTCACTTCTGCCCACTTTGTGAAGTAATATGTTGCGACAATTAAGTATCTTTTCTTCCTTGATCCTGGTACGAGTGTTCCTATAATATCCAAAACCAATTTTCCAAAAGGCCAAACACTTGTTGAAGATGTCAATGTTTCCCCTGGTGCATGTATTCTCTTTCCAAATCGCTGGCAATCTTCGCAACGTCTTGACAAGTTCTTTGCATCCTCATGCATATATGGCCAATAATAACCTTGAATTTTTTTTCTATATGCCAAAGATCTTCCACCGTTATGATTTCCAGCATCTCTACTATGTAACATTTTTAATAATTTTTCCCCTTCTTCCCGCGTCAAACATCTAAGAGATGGTCCATTAAAAGACTTTCGATATAATATTTCATCTCGCAACTCATAATTTGTTGCATGAATTTTTAATTTGGGTGATTCTAATCTATTTCTTGGTGTTTCTCCTCTTGCCAAATATGCATGGATCTCTGCTCGCCAATCCGCTATGTTAACTCCTGGTTCTTCGCCATTACCTTCTATTATCATCACATTTACTTCCTCTTCTTCTTTTTCTTTATTGATTGAAGGTGATATTAGTGTTTGAATACATATATATCTCGCAATTGGATCCGCCATCATACTTGATATAAACCCAAAAGCATCCACGAGTCTGTTATCTTTCCTTGATATATGCCTCCACTTGATTTTTGGAATTTTTGCAGATAATTCCTCAATGGGTTTCTTATATTTCTTTAAGGATGGATCATTTGTTGTATATTCTCCTTTAATCTGCCGAATAACTAATTGCGAGTCACTAGTAATCCTGGCATTCTCCAACTTCATTTCTATTGAGAACCTCAAAGCATGCACCACAGCCTCATACTCTGTTTCATTATTAGTTGATGTAAATTCCAATCGGAATGCAAAGGCCATTCTTGCTCCTTCTGGCGAGATGAAAATGACTCCAACCCATTTCCTTCTCCATTTGATGATCCATCTACCAATATCTCCCATCTGTTTGGTTCTGTTAGAAGATCTTTTGGATTTCCATGTTCTTCCTCTATGTCCATCATCTCTTCCACAGCTTCATCATCTTCCAAAGGAGACTCTGCTAGAAAATATGCGACAACTTGAGATTTTGGTGAAGATAAGACTTCATATTGGATTTCAAAATGTCCTACTTGCGCATTCCATCTTTCAACTCTGCCTGACCTTTTCGAATTCTTCATCACCGACTCAATTGGTACTTTTGTCAATACTCTTATTTTATGTGCTTGAAAGTAAATGTGAAGTTTAAATGTTGCATATACTAATGCTAGAATTAACTTCTCAATCTTGGAATATTTTTTCTCTGCAGGATTAAATGTTTTGCTGATGTAGTAGATTGGTTTTTCTATTCCTGCGTCCACTCACAGAAGTATTGCGCTTAATGCATGCGAATTCGTCGCAAGATAAATCAATAACTCCTCTCCTGGTTCAGACTTTTGTAGAATAGATATGTTCATTAAATGTTATTTAATCCTTTGAAAAGCCTTCTCACATTCATCTGTCCATTTGAATTTAGCATCCTTCTTGAGTATATTGAAAAAATGTTTGCACTTATCTAAAGATCGCGAGATAAATCTTCCCAGCGAAGCTAAGAGTCCATTTAACTTATGCATATCTTTCACTGTTGATGGAGTTGACATGTCGCGAATTTCTTGTACCTTTTCTGGATAAACCTGTATTCCTTCTTTTTACAAAATATATCCTAGAAATTTTCCTGACGCTACACCAAAAATGCATTTCTCTGGATCCACCTTGATGTTAAATTATCTCATTTGATCAAAAATTTCCTTTAAGTCTCGCACATGATTTTGGATTCTTTACTTTTAATCAACATGTCATCTACATACACTTCTAGCGTCTTGTGTATCCATTTTGCAAATACTTTCTCCACCATTCTCTGATATGTCGCTCCAGCATTTCGCATCCCAAATGGCATCTTTGTATAGCAATATAAACCTCTTGGAGCAAAAAATACAGTATGCTCTTGATCTTCTTCCGCGAGAGGAATCTGATTATAACCCTTATATCCATCTAATGAAGATATTCTATCATTTCCCGCAGCTGATTCAACCATTTGTGGAATATCTGGTAATGGAAAGCTATCTTTAGGACATGCCTTATTTAAATCAGTAAAATCTATGCAAATCCTTATCCCTTTATTCTTCTTTGGTACTACCACCATATTCACAATCTATTCTGGATATTTTGCTAGCCTAATGATTCATGCGTCAAGCATTTTTTGTAACTCTTCTTCTATTTAGGAATGATAAGCTGTCGCAATCTTTCTTATCCTTTGTTTAAATGGTCTGATATTCTTGTTAATTTCCAATTTATGACACGCAACTGATGGATCTATCCCAGGCATTTCATCCATATTCCACGAAAAGATATCTTTATATTCTCGCAAAAGATTTACAGTTTGTTCTTCTTCTTCTGCCTCCATTTTAGTTCCAATTTTTAATATCTTAGGTTCTTCTACACTTCCCACATTTACTTCCTTTGTTGGCTCTGTTGCGGTGTAGCTGGCTTCAGGTTCTCTCATTAGTGTTGATGCTTTCATGATGTTCGCAGATTTATCCCCTTCTCGCAGAATTTAGCTGGGTATCCCCTTTCCTTCTTTTGCTCTAATCATATAAATTTTAAATTCTTCCTCCTTCTTTGTTTCTTTTGCTATTTTCTTGCGAGCTCTTCGCAATCCAGCACGTCCTTCACAACTTTTTACTTCATCTTGATAACACAACCCTACATAATCAATATCTCCTCTAATTTCTCCTACTCCAATCAGCATGGGAAATTTGATATACTGATGTAATGTCGATGATACAACCTTAATCGCGTCTATCCACGGCCTCCCTAGCAGCATATTATATGGTGATTCCACATCTACCACACATAAAGTTGTTTGCACTTCTATTTCTCCCAGTGGAATCTGTACCATTATTTCACATTTAGGTTTCATTATAGACTTTCCAAAACCGTGGATATGATAAGCCGAACAAGTCATTTCTTCATATTTGTATCCCATTCTCTTGAATGCATGATAGAACATTATATCTACTGAACTTCCAGAATCTACTAAAGTTTTATTTATAGCCCATTGCTCTGCATATTTTATTGATTTTACCTTTTTCTTTCGTATAGCAGATACTGTGATCACCAAAGGAGATGTATGATTTAAATTTTCTTTTGGTATGTCTTCCGCCATGAATGTGATCTTTTGCTTTTCCCAATCTTTTAGAGGTGATACTTTCTCTACCGTCATAATTTTCTTTCCTTCAAAATCTCGCTTATGTAACCTTCCTTTGATATTTTCATGAAATTTGTTGATCATCATCTTAGTTATTACATTACACTCCAACTTTCTGTAATATTTTTCAGATCCAATCATTTTTCTCTTGAACTATTTCTTCAATTTTGATGAATCACTGTAGATCTTGTGAAGAATTCTTTCTCAATTTCTTCAAAAACTCCAACAATTTCAATCTTAATCTTCAATCGTCCCTGTTTCTAGCGCCATTATGTAGTTGCAGGAATTCCTACAACTACACCCTCATAAGAATTGATAATCATCAACACATATTTGAAGATCAAAAACAACACTTTATTAATTAGATCTTAGAAAAGTTACAAAAGATAAAATAAATCAAGAACACAACCGCCTTACTCAAACTTTCTCTCTCCTCAAGACTTTCTCAACACTCTAAAAATATCGATCCCTACAAAAATCTATTGGTTCCCTTTATATAGGGTAGTTACATAATGGATGACAACTCATATACAACTAAGCTTCCCTATAATTTTGGATCTAACTTCTGCGATCATTACCGCAGCAATTACAATGTGAACTCTCGCAAATACTATTATCCTCGCAGAATTGTCACACTTTCCTCATGTTTTTATTACCGTCATCTGTTACATCACTGGATGGACTATTCTGCAATGCTCACAAAAAGTGTCGTTTTGTTATTCTCGCATAAGTGTTGTTAATATCGCGAGAATATTATTATAGTGATATTCTGATCCTACAATTTACATTAGATACATTATTTACTATATATTTCAAATAATCTTGTTAAGGAAATCAGTGTTGGACTAAAGAGATCTAATAAAGAGAAGCGTATCTAAAATAAGTATACCTTAGGAATTTTTACTTATGATCTGCCTTGCAAAAGTGTCTTTGATAGATGTTACATTTAAGCGTCTGTGTGTCTTATATATATATATATATATAGTTCTGAAAGACCCTTGTTAAGGAAAACAGTTTTTCCATAGAAATTAAATTCCATTAATTTTCCAAGTAAGTAAATCAGTGTCCTATTTTAATTCACAGTATTTCCATATTTCCCAATAAAGAAATCGGTGTTCTGGAATAACCATACTTGTATTATTTTTCCTAATTCCATTCTAATTCTAATTCTATTTTTATTTTTATTTTTATTTTTACTTTTGTTAAATTTTTTTACTGAGTGTGTGTGACAATACACCCGAATTTGTGCATTCCGGCCTGGATTGCTAATAGAACAACATGTCTATCTTGAAAAAACCATAATTGTGAACAACATGTCTAATAGAACCCATTAAAGAGTAGTATATCTAATGTGGTTGTAGTGTATTTTGTATTTTGAATATAAGACACCTTCATCAATATAAGCCATCTATAATGGTTGAGTAAAGATGTTTTTGCTATGACTGTAAACTAATGTTTGCGTAGTCCCTCTTCTAAAAATTAAGTTGGTCGATACTATCGTTTAATCTAACTCAGGAAGCCACATCAGAATTGATTGCGTTAATACTTAGTATGCAACATCCTATAAGAATTCAACTTTAAGAGACCTGTTAGATACACCTCTATTCCACTCGACTGATTTTTATACAAATGGTATGATTTAACACTTTTGTATGACCACTTGTAAGTATTATAAATTTCTTTTGTATGGATAAAACAGTGGTGAAGTCCATGACCTACGGTACCATGATTATATTTTTCTTTTTCCCCATGAAATGTACTCTTGACATCCATAACTTCCATGCTTTAATACCACTTCCCTTCTCCTTGGCAGTCTTTTGTCGCAAATTTTTCAGTATACTTCTTTTTCTCCCTTATTACTGGTCAGAGTTTTTTATTTCAAATCAGCTACAACTGAAGACTTTGAATCAAAAAAAAAGCTACAACTGAAGACAATGAGTACACAAAAATGCAAAATTCATATAATTTAAACATGAATGCATTTGAAAATAAAAATCCACCAGACCTGATGCCATTACCCATACAACTAGACTACTGGAGAATATTTGCGCTTTTGGCACAAATCTTATGCTAATGCTTACTTTAAACTTTCTCTTACTTTTTTTTTGGATAAAGAAAATTTTTATTAATCTTAGGCAGGTTCAATATGCCTGCCTAACAAAAAGTTTAGACAACTAGGAACATCTTGCAGAACTTCAACTGAAATATCATCTAACCTAATTTTCTTAGCAATACTATCTGCCAAGTTATTATTATCTCTCAAGATATGATTTAAACTCCAAAAGCCGAAAGAATTAAGTAAAATCTTGATGTCTCTTATAATTTTCCTGTATTCCCATCTGACAAATAGGTCATCAGAGTTTACAGAGTTAACTACGTTTTGAGCATCAGCTAGCAAGTTGATTCTTGTGTGACCTTGAGCTTTAATCCATTTCATCGCTTTCTAGGATAGTGTGCATTCACCTTCCTCTGGATCCCTTATTCGATTTGCATAGGAGCCTTTGAATCCTTCAAGCTCACCTGTAGAAGAAATCAGCACCATTCCAGTGCCACAAGTGTTAGTATTATAGTCAAAAGAAGCATCAACATATATATTTAAAGTATTGACATCAGTGAGTGTGTGCAAATGTTGATTTCTAAGAACTCTATCAGGCTGAATTCTCATATTGGGTACTGGCTGGCTGGAAAAACTGATGAGATGGTATTTGATTCTTGCCACTGTGTTGACTGGGTTGAGGATTTTATCATCAAAAACACATTCACATCTTTCCTTCCAAATTATCCAACATGCAACCATGAGTGTTTTCCTCCAGAGGTCCAATTCTTCAGAGCTAGAGTTTGAAACATTGGTGAACCAAGAGACTTGGTCAATGTTGATGCTACTGCATTTCAAGATGACTTGGTCAATGTTGATGCTAAGCATTCTCCAGACAGCTTTTGCATGATTGAAAATAAGAAGTAAGTGAAATAGAGATTCTTCTTCAGCTTGACATATGCTGCAATGATATTCCATGGAGTGATTATGCTGAAATAATCTTGCTCTTGTTGGGACTGCATTTTTGAGACATTTCCAAATGAAAAGAATAACTCTGTGGTAGTTTCATCTTCCACAGGCATTTCCAAACTGATTTTGGGACAGTACTAATGCTAACTTGGTGCTGAACTCTTCTTTCAGTGAGCTTGTTATATGCACTTTTAACTGTAAAAACTCCATTTTTAGCTAGCAACCATCTTAGTACATCTTCTTCAGTATGTGAAAGCTGCATATTCTTTATTTTGTCCACTATTTCTTGAAGAAATAAAGTGTTTAGTAAAGAGATATTCCAGCTGTTTGTGTTGGAGAAAATAAGTTCTGAGACAAAAGTGTATTGATAGTGAGAAATGTCTGCAGGGACCACCAGATCATTATGTCCTGAAATCCATTTATCCTTCCAAATCTTAGTCTTTTTCCCATTATTTACTTCCATAGAACAATGTTGTTGCAGGATGGTGAGGCCTTGTTCAATCCCTTTCCAGACCCAATAAGTATTATTTCTCTGAGAAGTAATATGCAGAAAGTCTTCATCTTTATGATATTTAGCTTTAAGGATTTTACTTAATAGATGGTCTTCTTGATGATAAATTCTCCATGCTAGCTTAGTAAGTAGGGCATGGTTTAGCATTTCTAGGTCTCTGAAAGCAAGACCACCAAGATCTTTAGATATGCACATGTTTTTCCAAGCTACCAGATTAGTACCATTACCTGATTTGTACCCCCACCAGAATTTTCTCTGAGCAGTGTCTAGCTTCTTTAGAAGTTTTTTTGGCATTTTAAAGGTACTCATCTGATAAGTAGGTATAGAATTTAGAACTGCCTTGACCATTGTGGTTCTCCCAGCCTGATGCATAGTGGTACCTTGCCATGTACCTAATCTTCTATCAAAGGCCAATTGTATATCTTCAAAAGCTTGAACTTTGGATTTACCAATGATGAGTGGAGAACCTAAGTATTTCTCTTTTTTATCCATTATCCTGACTCCCAATAACTGTCTTAAAATATCACAAGAGATAGGATCCATATTACCACTGAAGTAAACTGAGGACTTGTCAAAATTAATGACTTGACCAGATTGTGAGCTAAAGTCATTCAAAACTTGAAGCAAATTAGTCACACTGGTTAAATTTGCATGAGTGAATATAAGACAATCATCTGCAAAAAGTAAATGGTTGATATGAGGAGCACCTCTTGCAGATGATATACCTTTGATTCTTTTATCATGTTGAGCAGCAACCATTGTTCTTGAAAACCATTCCATTGCTAAAATGAACAAATAAGGGGAGAGTGGATCACCTTGTATTATACCTCTTGAAGGATTAAATGAATCACAAGGAGATCCATTGAGAAGTACAGATAAAGTAGTTGTGCTTATGCATTGATGAATCAGCTGACACCATTCTTTACAGAAGCCAAAACTATTGAGTATTTTCAAGAGGAAAGGCCATTCCAATCTGTCAAAAGCTTTTGACATGTCAAGCTTGAGAGCCAACCATCCACCTTCACCCTGTTTCCTCTTCATTGAATGAATAAGTTCATGAGCAATAATGGTGTTGTCATTTATCAATCTGCCAGAAACATATGCTGCTTGGTAAGGAGAAATGATTGAGTCCATAAAAGGCTTCATCCTGTTAACCAAAATCTTGGAGATGATCTTATATGAAGTGTTGCATAAACCAATTGGTCTAAATTCTGAAGGAGTTTTTGGTTTGCTCTTCTTGGGGATGAGGGAGATGTAAGTTTTGTTGAGCTGTTTGGGTATATGTTTAGAAATAAAAAACCTTTTAACCATTTCACAAACATCTGCTCCACCTGTGTTCCATTGAGATTTGTAAAAACCAGCTTGGAAGCCTTCAGGACCAGGGGCAGACCAGTTCTCCATACTTTTTAGTGTTTTTAAGACTTCTTCATCTGTAGGAATAGTAAGTAATTTCCTGTTATCTTCATCTGAAATGAGAGTAGGCAGAATAGAATAATGTTGCTCCTCTAATCCAGGTGAAATGGAAGTATTTATATCCTTAAAATGTGATGTAAGCAGTGTAGAGATGTCTTCTCTTGTATGAACCCATGTGCCATTATTGTCTCTCAGAGAGTCAATATTATTCCTTGCTCTTTTTCTTTTAGTTAGAGTGTGGAAATAATTGGTGTTGTAATCCATGTCTTTCACAAAATTATCTCTAGACTTCTGCTTGTTAAATTCACTTTGTATTTGATGCCATTTGTCTAACTCTTTACTTATATCTGCAGCTCTGGTTATATTATCATTGGAAAAAGGCAGCTTTTGAACCTCATCTAGATCTAGTTGCAGGTTATCAACATTATGATTGATGTTACCAAAATGAAGTTTATTCCATTTAGAGAGAGCAGCTCTAGTGAATTGCAGTCTCTTAATGAATTTATGACCTGGTGAACCATTGACTTCTTTCTCCCAAGCTTTGGAAATCTCATTTGCACAACTTGAATCATTTAACCAAGTGAAGAAGAATTTAAAAGTCTTCCAAAGATTAGGCAAGGAGTAATCTGTGACAAGCATTATGGGGCAATGATCACTGCCAATTAGCAACGGATTGGATGTTCACTAATAGTCTGTCATGGGCTATCAGCAAACCTCAACTTCTGTTTAAACTTTCTCTTACTTGATACCTACCAAACCATTTAAACTAAATTATAACACATTAGTTGAGAGCATGGGAAAGTTAGTAGAAAACTTTTAAACTTTTTTGTTGTGTTCAAAAAATATACTATAAATAATTGACTTATTGCATAACACCATATTCTTTAGACCACTCATTGTATTGCACTTGCAATGAATATGAATAAGTAATTGACTGCAGTTTAAAGAGATTCAATGTACCTCTATGCCATTCGAATTCTTTGTGCACAAATGGTATGGTTTCGACAGAGGCAACTTTCACCTAATCGTATTCTTACTTTCAATTGACGTGCGACCTACACCTGTAAGTGTTATTGTAAGAAACTCATTCATTTCAATCACAGTATTTACATAGTTCCCAATAAAGAGATCCGTGTTATGGAATAACTAAGCTTGAGTGCAATCTTCTCATTTTCTGTCTGCAGTGACATCAATGCCTATTCCAACTGGATCCCAAATAAAAATTCCAAATAAATAATGGCCACTAACAATGGTCAGTCCACAAACTACTCCATGTAGCTACCTAACATTCAAAACTCTAGTAAAGTAAGAAAAGTGGAGTGTATTCCTAAATCCATTCTAACTAAATATTGTTTTTTTTACCAACTGCCTGAGACAATACACCCGAATTTGTGCATTCTGGCTTGGATTGTTGTGCAATGGTGATAAACCATATTTTCACGAAACCATAATTGCAAACAACATGTCTTATAGAACCCATTGTGATCCCATATACCATTCAAACGATGTGAATATAACACACTTTCATCAATATAAGCCGTTTCTAACTGACATGGGTTATTTTTGTATACTTTTTTTTGGTAGGCGCTGAACATGTATTGATGTTTTTTTTTTATTATCGTCGATGATGAATGGTGTACTTTGTTTTTATAAATGTAATAATTGAAGCAGATCTTGTAGGTGGTCTGCTTCGTGCAATTCATGTTGTCGCACTTTTTTGTTTGGGATGTTCATATGCAGATATATTTTTTTTTCAGCACTGTTGTTTCAATCTCTCATGTTAGAATTAGTAGGTATCATCCCTTTTTACATATGAATATGGATGAACTGGTAGTAGGTATATAAAATTTTATTGTATATGAATTATGCCATGGCACGATTAGCTAATTAAATACCACCTCAACATCTCATATTAGAATCAATGAGGATGGATAATCATTTGAAATATGATATTGCAGGTTGTGGGTTAACAGTGATCATAACAAAAAATCTAGTATGAGTTTTGAATTTGTTTTGTCCAAATAGGTTTCGTTTCATGAGTTGAACCAATTTTGGAACTCTCACAAACTTTATAGAGTCAATGGATATTTCAGCATCGTTTCCCATTTGATATTCCACTGAGATACGTCCAAATGTTCAATCTCGAAGATAGGTAATTTTTTCACTCTTATCTGGTCTCTGTTTATAGAGTCAATGCATAGGTTTCGTTTCATGAGTTCAACCAATTTTGGAACTCTTACAAACTTTATATAGTAAATGCATTATTTTAGCATTGTTTCCCATTTGCTATTCCACTGAGATATGTGTAAATGCTCAATCTTGAAGAGAGGTAATGTTTTTACACTTATCTGGTCTTTGTTTATAGAGTCCATGCATATTTTCAGTATTGACCTAATTGGGTGCCTGTGTTCCGTTCTTAGAGGTACACCTGTTAGGGGATCCAGAGAGGCAACTTCTCCTATATAAGAGAACTTACTATACGCATATTTGAATACAATCAGAAAGCAAACGAAAATCATACACCATATTAGAATAGAAGAGAAGAGAAATTAGCATACCCTCACTATGAATATAAATACTTCGCTTCTCAACAAATTAATTGAATTTAGTTGTATGAGATTCTATGCAACATTCAAAACAAAATCATGGTATTTTCTCTTATTTGTATCAGAAATCTGGTATGTTCTGCTCATTTTTATCTGTCCGCGATTTGGCATACCTCTTCTCCTTTCAGTTTGTGATTGAATAGTAAGTTTGTTCACAGATTGGATGATGACGGGTTTCCGTAAATTGGTGAAAACGTACGTACTAGAGGAACCCTAAAGCAAAGCGAATGGATGTGAAGATTATAACAAAATCTAAAAAGATTATCTAGTCTAATCTAGTTTCTATTTATTTATTTTTTAAGGTTTGATGTAATGTTGTCTTAATGTTTAAGAAGATGTAAAGGTTCTCTATGCTAAATCAAAGATCTTCCATATAGAAATCTTCAAATACTCACTGCTAACTATTTGGTGCAAATAAAAATTTCAGATACATGGGGAGTTCCATCTCTTTATTCTTGAGAAAATGGTAATGGGCAGTATAGTTTAAGTATATACGTAACTCGTATGAACGAACTATGCTATCTATTATTGTGTTAAACAACTTTGAAGTATAAAAAACTCTGGTAAAACAATGAGTATATTATGTTTAAGCCGATTCTGGAGTTTAAGTCCATCAACAGTTCTAATACTTGATTTTTAAACTGAAATTGAACTATATGTCTATATGAGGTGTGCATAGTCATTTCTTGGGTAAAGAACCTTTTATCATAATATAAAGATAACAAACAAATTTACAAAAAGGGTAGGATAAGCCTCAAACCTTTATTAATATCTCACCATGATGCAAAAAGGGTTAGGATAAGCCTCAAACCTTCATTAATATCTCATAATAGTACAAACATTTCCCCAGTTCACATTCTACATAGAACTTGACATTGTCGCGATAAGAATATTAAGGATGTAGATATCCAACATCTCTAAAGTACACTCTTAGTTTTCACAGTCCCCTTCCATTCACATATCACACGTTTTATCATAATAATATACACATAAATCTAGTTAACTGAAACCATGGCAGATCAAACATATTCCATGCACTCACGTGTGATTGATGTAATTATTGGAAGTATCAACTTATTCCATTATCCTACCCAAGTTGAACTTCAGTATATAGACATTGTCCAAGCAAGGACTGATACCTTGTTCCTAATATATTTTACTTTCTCGAAACCTAACGCGGGAAATGCCACAAACCCACATGAATCTAATGCCAGCATCCTTCAAATTAGATCATCCACTCAGCCAGCCAGCTGCCAGCATATAAGATTCACCCAGTTTGTGTGTATTTTAATGACCCCTGAGGCAATACCTATTCTGTCACCCCATATTTGGAACTAATATTTTGTCACTATAGTTAAATCAATGAGAATATTATGTTTAAGCTGATTTTGGAGTTTTTAAGTCTATCAACAGTCCTAGACTGAATTGTATCTATAAATTTAAATTCTCTTTATAAAATAATTAAAACTAATATCATAGGATAGGTGTGCAAAGTAATACATGATCTCAGTCCTTGCTAAAATAAGTTGTTGTATATTGCAGTTTTAACCGTATATGGAAACACCGCGTGGTAAAAGTTTAGTGTCGTTATAAACACCAATGACCACGAATTTTCCTATTTTGGATTCTTTGTTGCATTCTTTGATCATCACATCAAAAATAAATGTTCTTCCCATCATTGAATCGAATAACAACAATGCTTCATCCACTTTGTTGGCTCGAACCATATCATAATGTTGTTCGATGTCATAATTCATGAAAGTTTGCGCAACTCTTCCTTCGATAACAAATAACACAGCGGACTTGTCATCCAACACTCTCAGATGCATCTTGTACCTACAATATGCAACAGTATATGATGATATATATTTCACTGGAGTATTGACGATCCCCGTAAATTTTATGCAAACTCAAAGATTAGTGCATTCATACACTGGTACCTCCATCGTAGATATAGTGTCGCATCCAATGCAGTATGAATGATTGATTCCGGAATTGCTTGGTGTCTCTTTTTGCACAGTTTTCTTGTGGCATCTTCTGCAAGTCAAATAGTACCATTCTTTATCTTGGACCAAGCCAATTACTGTTTCCCTGCACATGAGTGTCTTTCCCTGTCGTTTTGAAGTTCAATATTGTTAAATATAATAGAATTTGTACATGATTAATAGAATAAGAATCATGTTATTAGATAAAATTAAAAGTACATTGTTATTGAATATTTTTTAGCATATTGTTAGCGTCCAATATAGATGCCATGTCTTCGATGTGGTTAATTGACTGCGATTGATTATTGTTTTTTCTCTTATATAGACGACTAAAGTTTGATTTTTGGAATTCCTTTGGGATTCCTTTCCGATATATTTCCTGTTTTTTTTAGTTTGCTTTAATACCAAACTACACGTTTTGAGTTCCATGAAATTTTATATTCCCATAATACATGTCGGTTTTTGAAATCCTCCTGGTATTCGTATATTCATTGGAATATATAAGTCCCCTGTGAATCCCAAGCCCAGATGTTGACGTTGCCTTATTTCCCGGCCCAACCTTTGCTCTTTTGGTATTCGTATTTTGGCCTATATATTTTAACGATGATGAACCTTGCTTATATATTTTGTCCCAATATCAGGAATCATAATACTGGAACATCTTTACAAATGAAAGATACTGCTGACATGGAGTTTTTATTAACTGAAGAGGGAGAAATCTCAACAAAGGAGTATTTTCATGATAGTAATGAGGCTGCTGCTGTGAAGGTACACTTAAAAGTTCATTCTATTTTGTCTTTTCAATTAATCTTACCTTCCTTTCATAGTAAAATCTCTAGTTTTCATTTTTCTAACTGTTCTGTATCCTTTTTTATTTTTCTAAACATGAAACTTCTGAGTTGGAATTGTCAAGGCATTCTAGGGAAAGATACTAGAGATCATCTCCACCACCTAAATTCTTTCTATGCTCCTGACATGATCTTTCTTTCTAAAACAAAAATAAATGATAACAGAATCCTAAAACTTACTAGGTTCCTCAATTTTCCAAATAATTGTTATGTTCCATCTGTTGGAGCTGCAGGTGGCCTAATGCTTCTGTGGAAAGATGGTTTTTCCTTAAACATTGTCAATAGTTATGAAAAAAATGATCAATTCTTTGGTCTCAAATGATGCTAGTCAGGGTGAGTGGTTTATATCTTGTGTCTATGGTACTCCCTATAGAACTGAACAAGCAAATCAGTGGAATTATATTAGAAGTTTAAGTAATGTGGTCAACATTCCTTGGGTCCTCCTAGGCGACCTAAACATTACACTTTCTCTAGATGATAGAAATATTCCCTCTAGTCAAGGAACTTCCTCAGATATAACAAATTTGCTTAGAGAATCAAACCTTGATGATCTTGGCTTTAGTGGAAACCCTTTCACTTGGTCTAGTAACAAGCATGGAACAGGGAAAAACAAATCTAGAATTGATAGATCCCTTACCAATAGTGAATGGCTAATAGCTTATCCAGATTCCATCCTATCTCATCTGCCACAACATGGTTCAGATCACTCTCCCATTATGCTGGATCTCTATAAACCGATTAAAACTTTTGGAAAAAACTGGAAATTTTTTGAACATTGGATACAACATGAAAAATGTAGCGAAGAAATCAAAAAATCTTAGTATGCTGATTATTCTGGTTCTAATGCCTTTGTTCTTGTTAATAAGCTATCCAATACTAGACACATACTTTCTCTGTGGAATAAATCTATCTTTGGAAATGTTCAGTCAAAAATTCGTCGCCTTCAATCAGATATGTCCAAGTTGCAAGCTTCAGATTCCAACGGCTGTAATACAGATGATGTCTTGGCTTTGGAGAAAGAAATCAACACTCTCAATGATGCACTTGCAAGCTCTTACAGGCAAAAAGAAAAAGATCATTTTTACAAGGACTTGGACAAGAACACGAAGTACTTTCATATCAAAGCCAACAAATGAAGATCCAGAAATAGAATTTATTCTCTACTTGCTCCGGATGGGTCTTGGTGCACTGACAGAGGGTATTTAGAAGCTCTCCTTCAAACTCATTTTCAAAAAATTATGACTACGGCTAATCCTAAAAACAGCTATTAATTTCTGCAGCACGTGCCAAAATGCATCACAGAAGAGGACAACATTTCACTTGTAGCCATACCTTCAAATGATGAAATCTACTCAGCTCTCATGACCATGGATCATTGGACTTCTCCGGGGCCGGACGGCTTCCCCCATGGGTTCTACCAATCTCAATGAGAAACAGTCAAATAAGATGTTTGTAAGATGATCAAAGCTTTCTTCCATTCGGGGTTCCTCCTCAAGAAGATCAACAATACTAGAGTCTCTTTAATACCTAAAACTAAAAACCCTCATAAGCCAAAAGTCTACAGACCCATTACGCTCTGAAATACGGTCTACAAGGTCATCTCTAATATCTTAGCACTTCGAATGAAGAACAACATCAAAAGAATTATTTATCCTCTCCAAGCGGCTTACGTACCAGGGAAAATGATGTCTGAAAATGTATGTCTTGTCCAAGAAATTGTTCAAGCCATGAAAAGGTCAAAAGGAAGAACTGGTCACCTGGCTCTTAAAATGGATATGTCGAAAGCCTTCGATAGGCTTGAATGGAGATTCCTTCTAGACACTCTCGACAAGTTTGGTTTTAGTAAACAGTTCTGCCAGTTAATTTCTCAGTGCATCACCACAACTTAAATTGAAGTTCAGTTCAACGGGTCTCCCTCTAAAAAATTTATTCCTTCAAGGGGCATTCTCCAAGATGACCCGTTATCACCATACTTATTCATCATTGCAATGGAGTCTTTATCAAGGTATCTAGCACACTGTGAAACTTCAAAAACTCTCACTGGTATGAAAATTTCAAAGTCAGCCCCTAAAATTAATCACCTGCTGTTCGCAGACGATTGTGTCCTTTTCTGTAAAGAAAATCTGTCTATGGTTAACAAGTTGCTTCAAGTGATTGAGGAATTCAGTGTTTGCTTGGGTCAACTAATAAATTTTAATAAATATGCGGTTTTCTTTAATTCTAATTTGAGTCCCACTCGCTGCCAAGACATCTGTGGGATAATGGGAGTTAGAGAACTAAATATCAAAGAGGAAAAATATCTTGGTTTGCCGATATTTGTTGGCCATAATAAGAGAATTATTTTCTCAGTGTTGGATAAAAAAATGGATCACAGACTTTCGAGATGGAACGGCGGCAACATGTCTGAAGCTTCCAGAACGATAATGGTTAAGCATGTCACAGGTGCAATTCCTATTAATCATATGACCAGCTTCAAACTTCCCGATAATACTATCAGGAAAATGGAGTCCACCCAACAAGCTTTTTGGCGGAATAAAAAGTCCTCCAGAGGTAGTTATGTCACAACTTTAAAGAGAGTACAAACACGGAAGGAAGAAGGTGGTCTGGGTTTAAGGGATATGAGTATTTTCAACAGAGCGCTTCTAGATAAGTCGTCTTGGAAGATGTGTGATGATAGTGAATCTATTATGGAAAAGTCTCTTCGGTTAAAATATTTTGCAGATGGTGATTTACTAAATTTAAAAAACAATACCAATTCTACTTGGTCCTGGAGAAGCATCAGCTTAGAATTGAGTTTTGTGTAACAAAATAGCTGTTGGAGTGTTGGTAATGGACAGATGATTCAAATATGGAAGCACCGCTGGATTCCAAGCCTCAGTTCTGCTCCTCAACCTAAACAAAACTGCAACTCGGTCCATCTCTTTCGGTATGTTTACGAACTTTTCTCAACTGATTACACATCTTGGAATATGACAGTTCTAAATGAATTATTTGATCAACACACAATATCTGAGATTTCAAAACTTCAAGTTCATTGTCATCAAACGGATAGATTGATCTGGTTTCTTGAAAGGAATGGTAATTTTTCGGTGAAGTCTGCCTATCGGAAAATGTTCTCAGATTCTCAGACAACAACTTTTGTTGGCCCTCGAATGCAAAAGATCTTCAAATACCTGTGGAAGATTCCAATGCTTCCTAGAATTCGTTAGTTCACTTGGAAATGCCTCTCAAATATTCTACCTACCAAGGATAAACCATACCTGCCAGTCACAAGTTCTGTCGACTCCTGCCCTTTCTGTAATCAACAAAAAGAAACATCGTCCCATGTTATTGTAAACTGTAATTTATCACGGGCAGTGTGGTTCTCTACTTTAGGATGGAATGCTGGAAATGTGAACAATCTGGAAGACTGGGTTGGAAGTTGGTTCGATGATCTTTGGAGCAAACGTATCACTCAGATGGAACTCATAAAAATATGTAATGTGGCATGGTGCATATGGTCAGAGAGATGTGAAAAGGTTTTTCAGAATAGGAATTCAACTACGGATAAAATTGTGAGACGAAGTAACTTGTACATTGAAGAGCAGGCAGCTCATAATCTCCAATACAGGTCAAGTTAGAAAAAGTGATTCGAAACAACATTCACTGGCAACCTCCTCCCATTAATATGCTTACCATAAATTGTGATGGATCTTACTGTAATAAGGATTATTCGACTGGAATTGGTATAATCTTACGTAATTACGTGGGTGACAGTAGAGCATCTAGAAGCAAAGTGCTGGAAAATGTTTGCAGCGTTGTGCAGGCGGAAAGTATGGCGCTTTGGGAAGCCGTCAGATGGGAAACTGCTCTGAAGATGGAGAGAGTTATGTTTCAACTAGACTGCAAAGTGGTAGTGGATGCTGTGAACAAATAGGTCACCGACATCGACTGAGGATGAGTTAATCTTATTAAGGACATCAAGTTATTCATGGAAAAAAATTGTTTATGGAAATGTTCTTATGTTCAGAAAGAATGTAATAGGGTAGCGGATGCTCTTTCTAAGTTAGCGAGAGTTGATAAACTCACGCAAACTTGGATCAATAATGCTCCACCTGTGATCATTCAGTTATTGCGGGAGGATGATAAACATGTAACTCTGTTCTAATTTCTTCAATAACACTTCTTTCTTGTTCCAAAAATAAAATAAAATAAGTCCTATCATCCCTTAGTTCTTTTCCGTTCACCTATTAAGTAAAGGAATGAAGGAGAGCTGACAAGAATTTTTTTTTATTCTTTTTAGTATTTGGGAACTGGTTTTCTCTCACAATAAGTAGAGAGGTTTATGAGTTCGTAGAACATTACTTTAGTATACTACTCTAGTCTTTAAGTCTTTAATTCTTTGAGTATTTGGTGAACCACAAGTATAACTTCAATGATTGTCATTTAATTTTATTTCATATAGTATGTTAAGAAAATGAGAGCACCATTGGATTGTATATTTGATTCAGATCATGGTGGTGCTAGCAAATATTTTAAATAGATTTTTTAAGGAGGTAGTGGTAAACGGTGCCATGTGAACGACACTTGCAGGTGGGTTAGTCGACCCCGGGAGATAGGGGAAGCACGTCAGAGAGTGTGTTGTAACGCTATGAAGTTTGGACACTACTGTCGGGACCTCAGAAAGAGCAATCTTAGGGTTGCATATTCCTTATTGAATCCTTTATTTTTGGGATTAATATGTACCCTTTGATTTTATATACACTCACATGTATCCAAGTCTTATTGTTCAATATCGGGGTTGAACTCAATTCGATTTTCAATTTAAAATCTTAAAAATAAATTTCCAAGTTGTTAATTATTTAAACATAAAATGTAGATTTACTCAGTTCGAAGAACCTTACTTAGGTACCGAATATTTTTTATGACGTTCATGAAAAAAAATACATGCATTATGATTTTAGCTATTTCTATGCCTACGTATCTAAAAAAACCAATCCTCACATGTTTCACTGCGTCCTTCTGAAACTCCATAAATTTTGATTTTGGTGAGCCAGGCTTCTTATAGGAATTCCACTTTGTTGATTTTCGTTGCATATCTGTCCTGGATTATCCATTGCTTTGACGGGTGTAGTCTGTGGTGTTTCGTGAAAATTTGAGGCCCTTCACATGAATGATGTTAGTTAAAATTTTACGCGAAATTTTGTATATGCTAGTGGATTTAGCAAGATGTCTCATTGAAATTGTATATGCTAACCTCTTGTGCATTTGTATGCTATGTTTCCCCTCCAAGTTATGGTGTATTTTTGTAGCATTCGTGGATGACATGGTCATCTTACCTGAAAAAATTGTGATCATTAATCGGTGAATTTGATCAAGTATGTAATGAATGAAACATTCATGTGTTTAAATCAAATATTACCTTGGTAATTCTTCATGTATGTGGAACAAACACCGAGTAAAATCGGGTTAAGTTTGTCGGTTGTGCAAACTGGGTTGTTTTCCAGTTCCTTGCAAGAATTACCCCATAGGGAAATGTTTATAGTTGATCCTCTATTTTAATCATAAGACATCATAATTTTTTTGTTAGTGTTTGATATTTAAAAATTCCTTTTTTAAGTAATAATATTGATTGGAAATAAAATTGTACCTGAGGTTCTCTAAAGTTATTTCACGCATTAGTTTGTTCTGTCCACTTGTACTCTGGAATCTTCGGATGCTTGTGTACACTCTTAAATAGTGGATCACATCTACATTAATAACATTGGTATATTAACTTTATTAAATTTTTCTCTTTAATTTAATTAAATGTTGAATTTCCTTTACTATACCGGTGAGATATATGTTTTGTATGTTTGAGTTGATTTCTTCAAATTCGGTGAAGTTAAATTTTCTAGGAATTATTGCCGTTGGATCCGTATGCAACTCAGTAATTCTGGTGTCAGGACAAAAGATAGTTTTTTTTCACTTCTGGCTGGCCTGAATCTAGACTTAGCTTTGCTTAAGTGTAATCCTTGAATGGAATATAGGCTATTTTCTTTAATCGCGTCATCAAATATCCAGATTAGCTCTTCCGGTATACTTGCATGTAATTCATCTCCATGGGTTTGTTAAAAAAAAATCAACTAAAAAATTAAAATCACCATATATTAAATAATAGATACATGGTTTGCCAAATATTAGACATGGTCAATTGATACCTCTTCATCGTTGAAAACCATATCTATGCTTTTTTCCGTGTCTTCTGTTCCAAAGTTGAATTATCTTCCTTCATATAAGGATTTTAGGCCAAGTGATGCACCACATCTAGCTGACATCATTGATGCAATGTTTGTTGTAGTCTCTTAGTTTTAGTTCGTGGTTGAATAAACCACATCTTTTATAGTGTTTAGAATTTAATGTGTATCAGATTAGGAATCTCGTTATTAATATTAAACCCAGAACCTTTAGGAAACTGCTTTTGTTTTGGACATTGATTTATGTAGGATGCAATTAATATATGTAGGGTATGTCGAAAATAAAACCATTCCGATAAAAAAAAAATCCAAAAATAGACGGCATGGTATAGCTGCGACATTCTTAGTTCGAAACAGATTGTAATAAATAGCTGAAATATTTGAGACGTTCCCCTCCTTCTTCTATGGTATAAGCAAGATAACTCATACCCAAATATTTGATGCCTTTGGTTGCCACATTTATCTTATGTTTTCAATTTTTACTTCTTGTTCTGTAGGAAATAGGTTGTGCTTTCCTTTTTGAATATCATGTCCTCTTTGCAATTGGTTCTAAGCAAGCATTTTTTCTAACTTTGAATTATTGTCTTCAGATTGTATGTTCTGTTGCCTTTGTTGCTGCTCCTCAGTTTCTACTTCGCTTTCTGTGTCTGAAATTAGTGTAATTTGTTGGTGTTGCTGTCGAGTTGCTGGAAAGATATACACTGAATCATCGTTGTTTCTTGCATCATCTCTGAATTCTTTACTGCATATCTCGCAAGAGCAATCACTATCATCCGAAATATTAATTACTGATTCGTCGCTGCTTTCTGCATCACTATCATCCGAAATGTTTATGAATTCTTTATGCAAGTCTTCATTTGTATTTTTTTCTTCTCACCTAGCCATATCAGTTTAGTTTCTGGTGGTGGCTGATGGTGCGTCGCTATACTGCCACTTTTCGCATCTAATGGCATATAAAAGGACTCACTCTCGTTGTCACTGTTGGTCTCTGACCAATCACAAAAAGGTTTTTGTGTCATCTTCTCTTTACCCTTATTGTTTACAGAACATTCCTGTAAATTTAGAACCCAAAAACAATTATCAAATGAATTTGAATTTTAGGCTACCACTCCGGTATACTAATAAATTATCATCACGAATAATTAGAAATAACTCTTAGTTTATGATCCAAAAAATTAAATTAGAAATAGAATAAGAACTAATTATTTGAATTTGAATTATGTAAAGAGCAAATTCGTCTCCAAATACAGTGAAACCATAAAAAAATATTTTGTCGATTATAACGTAAACAAAACTATAACCATTAGAGGAAAAATCACCTAAACGTTAGGGTTTTGCTTCAATTTCGAAGATTGAACAAAGGAAGTGTTACTCCATTCGACCACGATTTCCAAAGATTATCTTTTTTTTTAATCTTTTTTTCACCATGATTTTTTTAAGCTTGTATTCTGATGGAGTATTAATATGAACAAGTTTTTAAACAGAATCATGGCCGACACATGTTCATTTTTTTTATTGGTATGTGGAAACGTAGACGTTTAGATATGTGCAGTAAAGAAGATACGTGCTCCATCCATCTTGTTTGCAACTTTATTCAATAGATTTTTATTTTCTTTGTGCTCCGTCCATTCTTTAGACGTTTAGATTCTTTGCCAAGCGGGAATATTATCTACATACCCCTATCATGGAGGTCCTTACAAAAATACCCTTATGAACTTTACAAATACCCCTAAACATAATACATTACTAAAATATCCTCTTTTGTATAGTGTATATACAAAACTACTAAACACTATTAAAAAAAAACTACCTCTACTGTCCACCACCAAGGTCCACCGCCGCACACCACCACCACCGACGACCACCATTGTCCACCACCGCCACATCGCCACCACCACCACCAACCACCACCGAGGACCACCAACATTGTCCATCACCGCCAATCGCCACCATTGTCCACCACCTCCGCCAACCACTGTCCACCACCGCTGCCGCCCACAACTACCACAATTGTCCACCACCGCCAACAACCACCACCATTTTCCACCACCGCCGCCACAACTAGCACAAAAACCATAGTGAAGGCAACTAGCACAAAGTTGCCTTCATATGGAATCAACTTGCTGAAGTTGTCTCCAAAAGTGAAGGAAACTAGTTCAAGTTGTCTAATAAATAGTGGGAACGTTATAAATACCCTCTATTTTTGTTGATCTTGCACAAATACCCTAGAGAGATAAAAAATAATTTTTTTGGAGTCAACTTGTGAAAGTTGCTTCCACTTTTTGGAAGCAACTTGCGGTAGTTTCTTCCACTTCTAAAAGCAACTTGTACTAGGTGCTTCCACTTTTCAGAAGGTATGAGTATTTTTAAAAATTAAATAAGGGTATATTTTAAGGGGCAAATTTTGAGGGGTATTTAAATAATGTTCCGTAATAAATATTGTGTATAGGAACAAGTTGCAAAACAGTTGTCTCCAAATATGAGGCAACTAGCCCAACTTGTCTTCAAAAGTGAAAGCAACTAGCACAAATTGTCTTCAGCATCTAATACAAGTTCTCTCCAAAATATAAAAATTATACACAAAAAAGCGAACCTACTGTGAGTCGAACACACATCTTCTGACATATAGTCAGTTTTGCTACCAATGCACCACAGATTCGTCAATACAAAAACAACATATCAAAATCTCATACTACCAAACTCCATCACAAGACAACACCACATCTTCCATCTATGCTACTGCAACTGTACCTGCAACAACTTCATGACCACAAATTCGTCACACAACACGACACAATTTCATCCATCAGCTCATCTGTAACTGTATTATCCAGCACTCTCAGATCCATATATGTCTCTGTATATGAAGGTATATGGAGGTAACTGGACAAAGTTGTCCTCATATATGGAGGCAACTTTCACAAGTTGTATTAAGGAAAATCTTCTTACTAAGTACCCCTCAAGCTAGCACAAACAATATTTCAAACGAGCGGGTAAATGTAAAACAGAGAATCAAAAACCAAATCCTTCACACACTATGCAAAACCTAGTTTTATATCTAGCCAAATAAAGAACAATTATCTCATGCATTTCCCACAACCTATAGATCAAAGTTTCATACCAATTAGTACTTTTGTGGTTCCAAGGTGCATTTAAAAGTTGAAAAATCAAGTGATGTATACAAAAGAAAAAAATGGAACGTATTGTCAAAGAGAAAAACAAATTATGAAAATTTAGAATGTGCATCAAAAAAAAAGTAATCACGTCAAATATCCATTCACTACATCTTGGAAAAAGAATAAAACTTGAGAAATGCATGAAGGAAAGAAACCATGAGTCTGGACTAACTAATAATTAATGTCCAGATCACTTAATAATCCTAACTATATTATATACTCACTTTCAAACTAAGCAATCAATATAGGCATTGTACTTCTCTCGACCAGACGATACCCGAAAACTTATCTTAATTGTTTGCTTTGGTTCTGGGATCTTGATCACAACTCCAAGTGCAAATATTTTTTCTCCAAAGACATCTTCAACTGATATTTAAACGCAGTAACATAAGAAAACTATAAAAGCATGTGATCTAATGAAAATTTGGTTATTCACAATGTCCACAAACCTTAACATTTACTTCGATCCGTGTCAAACCAAGTTCCTTGATAGTTGGAAATACCTGAAATGGAAGGTCTACACCCTTTGAAAAATCAACTTCTACTACCCACCGTGTTGATCCAGCAATCTACCAGTTACATCTAGTTCTCATTCCATATCAATTATCCACTGTTGTCTGCACTCAGTAGTTAATGTACTCCATGAATCCCAAGTTCTCAGGTCCAGATACACCAACTAGTCGAGCTCAGAATTCTCTTGACAAATTCACCACTCACTGGTAATCGAAATGTAACTTCATATACAAATTTATCACCATTTAAACTCTATACACGACAACCGTCATTCAACACTAATCTCAGTCAAGACCCACCAAATTTAGACCGCATATGGAACCCAAAATATGATATTCATTCACATCTCTACCCATACCTGCATCCATATCCCGACGCCGACCACAACAACAACCACACACAAATCCAACTCTGCACCCATCTTGTGTTCACTGCTACACTGAACCAAAAACCTCACTTAGAATTCATCCCCAACATCATCCACCTCCATTTTGGTTATGGCAACTTATTTCTCCATAACCTTCTTAAAAACTACTGCCTCAGTCCAAAACAACAGCATCACCACTACCAAATTTTACCAAACAAAAACAACTATGTTAGAAACATAAAACAGACAACCAACAAACATTATCCAGATAGATTTCAATCAAAATTTTAATTGAAAATTTGAAATTTAAGCTACAAATAAATATTGATTATGTTTACAACCTAAATCAAACAAGCAACAACATTATTTATACATGTCAGCAAAATTTCAAGTGTTACAAATGTTGGAAAATAATTACTAAAAAATAATTTTTAAGGTTTTAATAAAATTATAATTTATTGTTTTCTTTTGTAAATGAAAAACTTATTAGTCCCACATTGTGGATTTTCCACTTTTTAGTTGTTTTAAGAGACTATATAAGCTTTTTAGTCCCACATCGGGGAGTTCCTCTTCTTAAGTTGTTTTGTTCTATTATATAAATAAATTCACTACTTTTGTAAAATCTATGGGAAATGGGTTGCTCTATATTTAAAAGGGACCCCCAAGGGAAGATATTTTATATGTTTTCTTATGCATTTGCGATTTTCCTTAAGTGATTTTTCGGAGTTTCCAAGCTCAAGTTTGAGCATCTACTACATATGCTAGTAGTAGGTGTATTAGGGTGTTTTATCCTGGAGATATCCGTCCTGTGAGGGCTATAGCATCACTCTTGAGTGTAGCTGGGAGATAATGTCTTAAGGGCAATGTGTTGAACACGTGACTCACTCTGTTTTTCAAAGTTTTTCCTTGTTGGTGTTGTGGAGATATGGGAAGATATGGGAAGCTCGCTCGTTTCGTCAAATCCATCACTTCCATTAAAAGGAGATAAGTATCAATTGCTTATTTTATTTGTCTTTATTTTGATTATTGCACCCAACAACAAAACAACAGATACAGGTCGAATAAAATCACGTTCAGATTTTTTTTTTTTTTTTTATTGTTAAACATCAACAGGTACCAAAATCAAAAATATAAAACCCCTAAAGGTGAACCATACCTGAACCCGTATAACTTGTTGAATCATAAAAATTAAACTAAATAACCACAAACCCTCAAAAATCGAAATCGAAAGTATTTACAACCTAAATGATGAACATTACAAACTGAATCAGTCTTGAGCTTCCCTGAATTAAACATGCAAAACTTATACTCTCTATTCAATTACCAAAATTGAAACCAAAGAAATCAGATCTCTCGATCTATGTGAATCTGATTTCCAATTTCAATTTTTAAATTACAAAGAAGAAGAAGAAGAAGAAGTTTTCTGATACATAACAGAGGGTGGTGCTGGTTGTAGTGGAGGAAATCAAGATGAGGGTGGTGGTGAGAGCGACGAAGATTGTGGCAGTGGGAGCGATGGAGATATCGTCTGTGACTGAGTTATGAAGAAATGAAGAAGAAGAGACTAAGAGGTTAAAACAGGAAGTCAACATATCGTGATTTTGTTTTGGACTTGTGCTTATACCCCTCGAGGGTGTTTGTCCAAAACCCATGATAATAGGGGTAATAATAACATTCCCACTTGCGAAAACCTCTAAACAAAGAGTATAATGGTTTTGGTGTTAGTGCAAGAGTCGATATGCTGATTAGGATTTTTAAATTGATGTGCGACCTACAACTATAAGTGACATCGTAAGAAACTCATTCATTTCACTCTTACGTGAAACTTAAATTTTTTGGTTTACCATGTGTATCATTGTTATAAAAAGGTATGAGGTTTATGTCCATGATGACTAAAGATATCAGACGGACGACATTTAATGTAGATCCGATCCGAAGGTCGGGAAGCTCCGGATGGAATAGTCATTAGACGGCTGAAAAGGACTCACGGTATTCCAAAGTGGGTCGCGTGTGGGTGAAAAATAAATAATTGTGTATTGTTCTCTTTATATCTCTACAATCAAAATCTTGTTTTCCTCTTCTTCTCCCTCCTCTTTGCAAACACTTCGAACACTACAAAATTATCTTTCAAAAAAAAAAAAAACACTACAGATTTCTTCAAATTGATTTTTCCAATATAGTTGTTTATGGTTCGTCACTTCAAGAGGAAGATATTGCAGGGATTCAAAATGGTCTGGATCTGAAAAATCTAATGCAACAAACCCTAATTATCACTTTCTTATATGTTTCTAGGGATTGTTACAATATAGGGTCTCAGGTTTGGGCGAAGCTATAGTTATTTACTCCTCCTCTCATCCGTTAACGTCTCTTCGAATTTTAGGATGGAAAAAACGATGGGCTTTTTTTTTCTCTCTAATTCGGTATCGATGGGTTTTTTATTATTTTTTGTTCTTTTGATTAAGGATGGGAAAAAGGATGCATCCTGGAGAAGAATCAATCAAAAAAGATGCTACAAGAGAAACCGAAAGGTAATCCATCAGCATAATACCCATGACTACATAGATAAGTTTTATTTATATCTTATACTGAATGTTTAATTATCAGTGATTGTGCAAAGTCTGTGGTCGGGTTGTGGTGCTTTTACGTTTGTGCATCCATCTAAGTAAAGGAAACAAAGAAATTCCAGTAGTGTGTTTGCCAAATCTAATCGATCTCTTAATCCATGGATCATGTAAAATATAATAGATGTTGTCATACAGTACATGATGCAATCCATGGATCCTGTAAATTAGCTACATATTAGTCATGCATTTGATAACAATTAGTTAAGGAATCTTCACTCAAAATAACTACTATTTCATAACAATTAGTTAAGGAATCTTCTTTCAAATTAACTAGGTGTATACTCGGATATCAAACATTGGGGTACTGGGGTCTGCAAATAAAACAAATACTAATCTCTAATTTTGTGGGCCCCAAAACAAGAAGTATATATGAGAATTTGAATTGTACAAAAATATAGAAGCCAAAAAAAAAAAAAAACAGTTAAACACAAGGTGTTTCAAATTCCTTAAAACGAAAATTCTACCCGTCACCACTTTGGTAAACGGAAGTTTTGTTTTTTGTTGGTAAGATGAATTAGTCTGTCTTCGATGGACTAAGTTTATGATTTGTAATCCATTTTAAATTAATTCTTTTCGTACCCCTGATCATGAAATTGTTTTAGATTGGTTTACCATTTTTTTTTTTTTTTGGTGTGTAAGGTTCTATTCATATCACTACTTGCAATGTCAGGTTTTATTTTATTGTAACTCATATTTGATTGCCATCTGACAGAAAAGTTCTTTCCACTAGGCATAATATGGAGGTTTAATTAATCTCTCTCATATTTATCTCCTAAACTAAAATGTAGGACCAGAATATTGTCACAACAATATTCCTGCGAGAATTAACGACGCTTCTGCGATACAAGCTTGCGAGTTCATCAACAACGTTCTGCGAGATATCAATAGATGACCTAAGGAATGATGTAATAGATGAAAATGACAGAAACATGAGAAAAGTGTGACGGTTCTGCGACGCATCTGAAAAGCTTGCGAGAAATCATAATAACATTATTGCGATAATACCGTAAGAGTTCAGATCCGAAATTAAAGGAAAGATTAGATGTAAATGAGCTGTCATCCACTATGTAACTACCCTATATAAAGTAAACCAAGATATTTTGTAGAGGGGGAGATTAATTTTGGAGTGTTAAGAAAGTCTTGAGGAGAGAGAAAGTCTTCGTAAGTCGGTTGAGTTCTTGATTTCTTATCTTCTGTAATTCTTTTAGATCAAATTAATAAAAGTGTTGTTAATCTTCATCAAATCATGTCTTGATTACTGTACGTTCTTAGTAAGGGTGTAGTGTAGGTTTTCCTGCAACTACATTTGGCGCTAGAAACATGGATGAATGATTGATAATTTGGAGAAGAAAAAGCAAAAAGTGACGTTGTAATTGGGAGGGATTTGAGAACAATTGGAAAAAAATCTCTTTTTGAGTAATCTACAGTAATTTGTTAGAGAATTAATGGCTAGGAGAAGAAGAAACACATCAGAACCACCAACAACTATAAGGAGGAGTAAAAGACTTGCAGGAGAAGAAACAAGTGAATTTGGGAGAATCTTCAAGATTGAGAACAAGAAGACATAGAACAAGGAATAATGGAGAAAATCTAATTCAACAACCAAATCAAACCATGCCGACACAAGAAAGAAATGTGGATTACGATGGAGTAAGTGTACATACAAGGCGATCAAATTCAACGGAGGAAGCAGAATACCGACAATTGCGAAATGAAAGAAATGAAGAATTAATGGAAGGATTAATTCATGAATATGGAGAAAATGAAACTGTGGAGGCCTTAAGGAGAAGAGTGCAAGAAGAAAGAAGGTTAGAAGCAGAAGAGTGTGCGAATTTAACAAGACAAAATCATGAGTTGAGAATGGAAAATTTGATATTACAAAGTAGGAGATCGAGAAGTACCATGAGATCCAGCTCGACATCATTTTGGGAAGGAACAAGGAAAAATTTTCCTACTCAAATTATTGGCGAGAACATGGTGAATGATCGATATATTCCACGCGGTGAGACTCTAGATGATAGACGTAATCAAGAGGGAAGAAATAACCAAGGTGATGAAGAAAATCAAGAAGAGAGAAGGAGAATTTTACATGACAAGGAAGTCCGAAGAAATCGCAGAATAATTGAAGATGACATTGAGAGACATTATGCTGAACATGTACATTTAGCAGGTGAAAGAGAAAGATTGCGAGCAAAAATAGAAGAGCAAGAAATTCAAGCAGCATTGCATCAGAATAATCATGATAATCGAGAGATAAGACGTGTACAAAATCGAAATAATGATAATCTCAATGAGGAATATGATAGAATACGCAGAGATATAGAAAGACAGCGAAGAGAAGCAGCGAGAGATGAAGAAACTCTCAGAGAAGAAAATGAAAGACACATTAATCTGCAAATTCAAGAAGAGGAAGATCGCAGGAGAAGGCAAAATGAGGATGCTGAAGAAGAATCACGAAATCTCGCAAGACAAGAAATGCATGAACGCAGACGAAGAGAAGCTGCGTTGAAAATACCAATGGAACAAAATTCAGATGGGAATGAACAAATCTTGCGAGAATTGTCATAAATGAGGGGAATATTAAATACTAGAAGAGAAGGAGGAAGAAGGCAACTTGATGAGGCAATTGAAGAAGCTGCAAAAACTCCGTTCACTCAAGAGGTGCAGTTAGGAGGAATACCCCCAAAGTGCAATTTGCCAGTGTTGACTAGTATTTTTGATGGGACCACATGCGCTGTTCAACACATCAAAGCCTATATTAGATGTATGCTGCAATGGGAAAACCATGATGTCGTCTTATGCAAATACTTTACGTCTAGTTTAACTGGCTAGGTACTAAAATGGTTTGAGATCCTTCCTAAGAATACAATAACTTCTTTTATGCATCTACAAACTACTTTCTTGGGAGCATACATAAGCAACAATTCTTCACGACCTGGAATTGAAGACGTATTTGGGTTAAAACAAAGAGTTTGAGAGAGTCTAAAACATTTGACGATAAGATGGAGGACGATGTGCAGTGAAATGGAAGGAAGAGTTGATGAGAGATATCTCATTTTGTCCTTTATAAATGCTATGTTTGCGACAAACTTGATATACATACAAGTTTTTAGAGTCAAGAATTCTATTACAATGACTGAGTTGAGGGAACTACAAGAAGAGTATATCGCTTTGGAGGAGAAACACAATGAGATGGAGTCATATCCAATTCTCGCAAATACCAGTTCATTAGTGGCAAATGGAAGTTTACTCCCTAAGATGATTAATATAGTGACAAATACTTCGCAGACTCAACAAGAAAAAGTTGTGATTGATGATCAACAAAAGTTGGTAGCCATGGGGAGTAGAGATCAGGAAGAATTTGAAAGAGAAAGGAATTATTACAACCGTGGAGGAAATAATAAAGTCCCAAGATTTGATCAACCGCAAGAGACTTATGGTGGACAAAGACAATACTATCCCAGGGGGAAAGGAGGTCAACGAATAATATGGGAACAAATTAAGATGCCACCCCTAAATACCAGCATAAGTAAAATTTGGGAGGCTATTATTTTGATGGAGAATATACCACCACAATGGAATATGGGAAAAGGGCCACATCCAAACAACCGCAACCAAGAATTTTGTCCTTACCATCATTTCCATGGACACTCAGTAAATGATTGTAGGAACATGAAGAGAATAATCTTGCGGATGATTGAACAGGGGAAATTGAACTACTTCCTAGAAAGGTATTCACAATCGCAGCAATTACCGGCAACACCCGAAGTTCGTAGAGTCAATGATACAAAAGGAGCAGACACATTTGTTATCGAAGTTGGAGCCAATGCAAAGAATTTATTTTGTAACTCCATCATACATTCGCAGAAGACAATAGAATATTTCCATGACACTGTGCTGATCCGAGTCTTTGCAAGAGATGCAGAGGGCAGAGAAGTAATGAGTATTGCAAGAATTTCACCATTGGAAGAATGGCAAAAACAAACTATTTCATTCACTGCACAAGAAATACCAGAGCCAGGAAAAATGCATGAGAATTCGCTAGTGGTGAAATTAGAAATAAAACCAAATTATGAAGAGGAAAGAGAGGATGAAGAAAAGGGAAGAGATAATAAAGTAAATGATTCATGGGTTATCGATAGAATTCTGATTGACACTGGTAGTTCAGTGGATATTATGTTTTATCATACTTATCATACAATGAGAGGAAGAGAAGAAAACTTGATTCCCTCAACATATAAAATTTATGGGTTTAATGGAACAGCAAACAAACCCAAAGGGGAAGTTACAATGCAAATTCCGCTAAAGGGGATCTCTTCGAAAATTAAGTTTTGCGTGGTGGATATAGAATTACAATGCAAATTCAATGTATCAAATTCCCTCATCCTAATGGTGTTGGAGTCATACAAGGAGATTGGGCAGAAGGAAAGAAATGTTATAAAGTGGATGTTTTTGAACGTGGTGGATATAGAATCAGTTGCGATAAGATCAAATGATGCAAGAATAGTATGAGACGCGGAGAAATGATGAAAAAAGTCACGCAAAACAAATAATAGAGCAAAACAAAAAGCCAGAAGCAGAAAATAGTAAGTAGAAAGGTAAAAATTCAAATTTGAAAATTTAAGATTGCGTAAGAATGGTTGGTTGAAGAAAATATTATTCATTTTCAGAATATGTACTTTTGAAAAAGATAAAATTGACAAAAAGAATGAAAGAATAGTGAAATACAAAAATGTGGTAAGAAACACGAGTAAAATTTCGCAGAGACATAAGAATTTAAATGCAAATGCATAAGACAACAAATATTCGCCATAGAAACATAAGAATGGTACAAACCTTTATGGCGTGCACCCTAGTTCGCGAATTCTACTTCGCAAGAGGCAATGTCCTAAAGTGCGTCATAAAGGGGGTATCTCTTTGCATGATTCAGGGAAAGGTTATACCGCTGCTGGAACCTTAGTCATGGAGATTTGGGGTTGTAGAAAACCTATCCAGGAGAGATAACTTGGATTTCCAATTATATAAGGTTATACCCTGGTTGGACGACCGAGAGTCTCTCTTAAGGAGTGCGAAGTATGACCAAGGCGCCGAGGTACACGGTTGAGCCAAGGGTGCCTGAGATGGATGAACCTACCCTTTCCATCTTTGGAAAGTCTTGGATATGATGTTCTCAGCCCAAACAAAACCCTACTTAGGGTGCAGTCTTGTAACTATAAGCCATATAGGCATAAAGGATAAGAGGCTGCGAAAAAAACTGGTTGTTTATAGAACTGGATGGGAGAAGCTAGTCTTGTATGGCCGATGTGTACTCCTTGAAGGGGCAACCAGGGGGAAGATAAGGGAGACACCCTCCATTAGGGAGCTGTGTGTCAAAAAAGACGGCAATGTCATGGGACTCTTTAGTATCTTTTCGCAAGAATAGCTAGACCCATCATATTGACGCGTGACAGAGACGGCAATGTCATAGGACTATATGTTCGCAAGAGCATTTAGGCCTGTCATATTGTCGCATGACAAAGGGAAAAAAGCCCTAAGAGAATTGTTGAGATGAGATCAATGGGTTTTTGCGTGAAAACGCAAAGACGTCCTGCGATTTCATCGCCAAGACGATAATGTCATGAGACTCTATTCTCCCAAGAGAACTTAGACTTGTCATATTATCGTAAAATAATAAAATTTAAAACAAGATCAATGGGTCAATACATGCAAATGTAGATACGTCCTGCGATTTTGTCGCAGACAAGTGGAAAAATAAGACCTTTAACTAGGAAGGCAAAATAAGACCACAAGAGAGGCCATATCTATGAGGAAATGACGGAATTTTTGAGATTTTATACTATTACATTTCATTTATCATATTACATATGAATAACAAGAGGCAAGTATGGGAATGCGTAGAATGGTAATATTGTTATTCATCATTATATGATAAATTCATGCAGATAGTTAAAGACTAATGATTATGATTAACCATATTGCAAAAAGAATTGTTTTTAATACACACAGATAGAGGTAATACACGTAGATAGAGGAAAAAAGAATTTATACATTGCAAAAAAGTTGAAGAAATTTGCAGAAAATTTCAATCTATCGCAGAAAGGTTCCGCAAGAAGGAAGAGAAAAGTATACAAGGTTTACAAAGAAGTTTAAAAAGAGAAAACAAGATTATTTAGATTTATCTTCATCTTCATTGTTTTCTTCATCTTCATCTTCATTGTTTTCTTCACTTTCACTTTCATATTCCTCATCTTCACCAAATTCTTCATTATCACTATCAGAAATAACAAGATCCAGAGTATTGGCTGGAATATTATCCATGAGGCATGGGTATAGAGAAAGAGAAAGACTATTATCCTCGCAAATTTTTTTGATAACATTATTGCGAATAGTAAGAAGGGAGTTTCTAAGGTTTGAATTAGATATCTTCATTTGCTCCTTCATTCTAGAAACTTTATTGTTGCGAGAAATCAGTTTCTTCGCAAGTTCTTCTTTCTCAGCTTCAAGTTATGTTACTCTTGTGGAGTATCTTTTCTCAGATTCTGCGAGAATACAACAAAATAAATTAGAAGCCAGATAGAAGTTTGCAAGAAACACGAAAATATTAAGAGGAAATAATAAACAACCTTCTCTTTCATAGATCATTTCTTTAATCAAGGTTGCTTGCTCTGTATGAAGGCTGACATCTATCGCTAAATTTTTCCTAGCATTATCAAGAATTGTTGTAGCCCATGCAAATTCATCATCATTTTGAATGAGAAGACGAGAACGGGTTTGTTTTTCTATTTTATGGAGTTCAGAATTCTCATGCTTAAGTCTATATCTTTCAACCTCAGTATCAACAAGTTTGTTTCGAAATTGCAATATAGTTTCAGCACCCTGAAGAGAAATACGGTCTTTTTCTTCTGCGAGTTTACTCTTTTCGGTTTTTAACTTAGATATTTCTTCCTTAAGTTCATCTCGGCGAGTTTTATATCTATTGGCTGCACTTAAAACAGATCTATAATACATTCTCATAAGGAAAATATGGGATTTAAGTTCATCAATGGAAAGAGAATTAGTTTTTTCATCTGAATAATTATTTAAGGCGTCATTAAGATGTTGAAGAAGAGTGTCTTCATCTATGGGTTCATGGAAGGAGTTAAGAATGATGGCTTCGTCAGAAAGGTCATAAGAATCTGCAAAATGGTTATTAACATAAGATGAAAATAACGAGATAAAAGAGTAAAGAAGAAAAGGAGAATATTTATACCAAGAATTTGTTTATTGAACTTCTCGCTATCAGTCAGTCTGCGTTGAAGAGAATGAATTTCCTTTTCAAGCTGATTGTTTTTGTTGCGAAGCTCAGTATTTCCAACTGTTTCCAACTGCTTGCATTTTTCGCGAAGTTCTGCGAATTCAACCTCTAACGTTGTTTTATCCTTGCGAAGAATGGAATTTTCATCTTCAAACTGCTTGTTTCTCTTGCAAAGATTGAAAGATTTGGATTGAGAGTCACTAAGTATTTTCTGAGTAGTTGCTAACCTATTCTCCAATTCTGAGGCAACAGAAAATGAAGCTCTGCCAGCTTGTGAGAGAAAATTAGAAATGAGTAATTATAAATAGAAATTTGATATTTAAGAAGAAGTAAGAAATATACAAGTAAAATGAAGGAAAAGAACATAATACCAATGAGATTAGTGCATGAAGAAAGCCTGGGTTAACATCTCTTGAAACTCCTCTAAGAGTCTCATTGTCAGTCAAAACTGTAGCATCGCAAACTTTTGTGAGATAATGGCAAGTTTCAGTGAACGCATCATCTCCCATGGGATGCATGGAGTTAGGAAAAATGCTTGATAGTTGTGACATAGGAGACTCATGTTGAGAGACTCTTATAGCATATCTAATTCTTGCAGAAGAAATATCCCTCGCAGGAAGAATATCTATGTTAGTATTATCATCAACATTATTTTCAGCATCATCGTCGTTAGAATTTTCGTGAGATGAGGAACTTGAAGAAGAAGCAGATTGAATTTTTCTCTTTTTATAAGAAGGACCAGCAGATTTGTGGGGAGAAGTATCAGAACTCTCATTGAGGGTTGTTGTAGTTCTTTTGCCTTTTCCTTTGGCTTTTTCAGTAGGAACATATGGTACTTCCTCGATAACCTGCAATCACAATTAAAGATAAGAAACAGAGGCAATAATATATTGTTAAGAATTATAGAAGATTATTTCTTACTTCATTTGTGAAGGTTTTCAAGGTTCGCAGGAGATTGGGATTTCCAGTCTTGGAATAGCTAGATTTCATTTTTTCAATCTGTTAAGTGTTAAGAAACATAATGGTTAGCGAGAATATACATATCATAGTATGAAAGCAAAGATAATAAGTTTGAGAGATATACCTCAGAATTTCTTTCAGGCCAATTGAAAACCCAAGGTTGATAAGTTGCAAGGCTCACATGCAATACAAGAGCCTCGGAGATGTATGGACCTTCCAGAAGCAGAGGAGAAACACACCATTTATCATCACTAGAATGGCGTGGACCTTGGTTTTTACCTAGATGCCAGTCGATATCTTGCATGACAACTCTGTTTTTCGCAACTTTATTCTTCTTATTCAAACGAACATCCCAACATGTGCTATTCTTCTTCATGGGAATCACTTGATAATTCGCAAAGAAGTTTTCCACCGTATATCTCGCAGGATCAATGGGAACATCTTTAAACTCAGGATTTTTTGCGTCAATAGGATATCGAGATCCTTTACCAGCTCCGAGAGAAGAATACTCAAGAAGAAGACGAATGCAATCACCATTCAATTGAAAGATAACTCGCGAAAAATTTGCGTGAGAAATAATTTCATAAAAAAGTGGGAGTTCAGGATCATAGAGGGGAATGGGAAGACCAGCCTCTAACTGACCTAGAGAGACTAAGATTTTATCTCTAGTAGAAGGATATTCAGGAACAAACTTAATGGAAAGTTCAGAATCAAGAGAGTGATCAGGAATCTGTGATAATTTGTAGCCTAAGGATTGAAGCTTCTGTTGATAGTGCTTGAAGGTGGATTGACCTAATCGTTTAGTAGGAGCCATATTTTAGTATGGGAATGAGGATTAAAAATATAAAAAATTGAAGAAATAAAACTGAAATAGTAGTAGATCCAGAATTTGCGGAAGAACAATGAAGAACAGTAAATTTACAGAGCAGAGAAGAAAGAAAGTAAAAACAAGAGAAGAAAAGAGCAAAGGAAATATTTATAGGAGAAGAAAGTTCTCGAGAATATCAACGCATTTAATGAAAAAAAGACGTGAATGGTTGGAATTCAACGGTTTATAAAGACGTGTCAAGAGTTAAGTGGAGATAAAGACACGCGTGACAAATCTAGTGATGGATGCAGAGACGTGTCAGAACAGAAGTTGTATGAAAAGATAAGGAGTTGCGGCAAATTAAAAAGTTTAGGTTATCATGATCTTTATATTATTCGTAGAAAAGACATGATAAGAGGAAAGATGTAGGACCAGAATATTGTCACAATAATATTCCTGCAAGAATTAACGGCGCTTCTGCGATACACGCTTGCGAGTTCATCAACAACGTTCTGTGAGATATCAATAGATGACCTAAGGAATGACGTAATAGATGAAAATGACAGAAACATGAGAAAAGTGTGACGGTTCTGCGAAGCATCTGAAAAGCTTGCGAGAAATCATAATAACATTGCTGCGATAATACCGCAAGAGTTCATATCCGAAATTAAAGGAAAGCTTAGCTGTAAATGAGCTGTCATCCACTATGTAACTACCCTATATAAAGGAAACCAAGATATTTTGTAGAGGGGGAGATTAATTTTGGAGTGTTGAGAAAGTCTTCAGGATAGAGAAAGTTTTAGTAAGTCGTTTGAGTTCTTGATTTCTTATCTTCTGTAATTCTTTTAGATCAAATTAATAAAAGTGTTGTTAATCTTCATCAAATCATGTCTTGATTACGGTATGTTCTTAGTAAGGGTGTAGTGTAGGTTTTCCTGCAACTACATAAAATAAAAGCCTAACAGAGTGGAAATCGCTCATCTTTTCCATCTAAATTTTTTTCTCTCGCTCATCTCGCCTCTCAATAATGGCCTTCCACAATAGATTTTCTTGATTGGTGTTTGATTTTACAGTTTTGATTTTAATATAGAAGAATTGCTTCTTCTTTTGTTTTCTTATGATTCTTTGTTTTTGCACTACAGGAAGATATGATGTTGATACCTCGAAAGTGATTAAAGAAGATTAAGATGGTGTTATTATATGTTCACCGTCCGTGATCTCTCTCCGTATACCTAGCCATTGGCATCACCGAGAAGATTCATCTGGAGTTGAAATAAACCTAGCCATTGGCATCACCGAGAAGATTAGTTTGGAGGTGAAATTAAATCGATCAATCTCCTGAGAGAGAGATTTGTTATGAGATGGCAATAGGATGGGGAATCACGGGAACAAAGGAAGGTGCTATGATTTCAGGAGATTTCAGTGAATGCATGTCAAATTGTAGAGAACCTAAAGATTGTGCTAAAGAGGTTTGTTTGTTCCTTCTTTTTTGTATGGATCTGATTACTGAATTTCTAATTAACATGAAATTTTAATGAAAACTGTAGTTGCAGGAAAACCTACACTACACCCTTACTAAGAATATACAGTAATCAAGACATGATTTGATGAAGATTAACAACACTTTTATTAATTTGATCTAAAAAAATTACAGAAGATAAGAAATCAAGAACTCAACCGACTTACTAAGATTTTCTCTCTCCTCAAGACTCTCTCAACACTCCAAAAATACTCTCCCTCTAAAACTATTAGTCTCCTTTATATAGGTAGTTACATAGTGGATGACAGCTCATTTACAGCTAAGCTTTCCTTTAATTTGGATCTGAGTTCTTACGATACTATCGCAACAGCATTATTATGATTTCTCGTAGGTTTCACCAATGCTTATCAGAACCGTCACACTTTTCTCATGTTTCTGTCACTTTCATCCATTACGTCATTCCTTAGGTCATCTAATGATATCTCGCAGACTGTTGTTGATGAACTCACAAACTTGTCTTGCAGAAGTGTCGTTAATTCTCGCAGGAATATTGTTGTGACAATATTCTGATCCTAAATCTTGCCTCTTCTCATGTCTTTTCTGCGAAGAAGATGAAGATCATGAGAATATAAAATTTTTGATTTGCCACAACTCCTTATCTTTTCGTATTTCTTCTGTTCTGACACGTCTCTGCATCCATCGCTAGATCTGTCACGCGTGTCTTTTTATCCACTTAACTCTTGACACGTCTTTTTTCAACCATTGAATTCCAACCATTCACGTATTTTCTTAATTAATAAATGCGTTGATATTATCTGGAATCTTCTTATCCAATAAATACTTCCTTTGCTCTTTTCTTCTCTTCTTTTTTACTTTCTTTCTTCTCTGCTCTGCAACTTTACTACTCTTCAGTGTTCTTCCACAAATTTCGGATCTACTACTGTTTCAGTTTTCTTTCTTCAATTTTCTATATTTTTAACCCTCATTCCCATACTAAAAGATGGCTCATGCTAAACGATTAGGTCAATCCACCTTCAAGCATCAACAACAAAGACTTCAAACCTTAGGTTTCAAACTATCTAAAATTTCTGATCAATCTTCAGAATATGAACTTTACATCAAGTTAGTTTCTGATTATCCCTCTACTAGCAAGAAAATCTTAATTTCACTAGGTCAATTAGAAGTTGGTCTCCCCATTCCTCTTTATGACCCTGAACTTCCTCTTTTCTATGAAATTCTTTCTCACGCAAACTTTTCGCGAGCCATATGCCAACTAAGCGGAGATTGCATTTGTATTTTTCTTGAGTATGCTTCTCATGGAGCTGGTAAAGAATCTCGCTACCCCGTTAATGCAAAAATTCCCAAGTTCAAAGACTATCCTATTGACGCTGCAAAATATACCGTGGAGAATTTCTTTGTGAATTATGAAGTGATTCCCATGAAGAAAGACAACATATGTTGGGCTGTTCGTTTGCATGAGAAGAAGAAAATTCCTAAGGATAAAATCCTTATGCTAGATATTGATTGGCATACAGGTAATAATCAAGGTCCACGTCATTCTAGCGATGATAAGTGGTGTATCTTTCCTCTACTTCTGGAAGGTCCATATATCTCTAGTGCTCTTAATTTACCTGCGAGACTCGCAACATATCATCCTTGGACTTTCAATTGGCCTGAAAGAATTTCTAAGGTATATCTCGCAAACTATTATCTTTACTTTCATACTATGATGCGTATATTCTCGCTGACCATTATATTTCTTATCAGATTGAGAAAATGAAAACTAATTACTTCAAAACTGGAAATCCCAATCTCCTGCGAACCTTGAAAACCTTCACAAATTAAGTAAGAAACAATCTTTCTATAACTCTTAACAATATATTGTTGCCTCTGTTTCTTATCTTTATTTGTGATCGCAGGTCAATGAGGAAGTACCATATGTTCCTGCTGTAAAAGCCAAAAGGAAAGGAAAAATAACAACAACCCCGAATGAAAGCTCCGGTACTTCTCCTCACCACAGTAAAGATCAACATACTGGTGAACCTTTAAATAAGAAAAGGAAAACTCAACCTCTTCCTTCTTCAAATTCTCCACTCAGCGAGAGTTCTGACAATGCTGAGAAAAATGATGATTTTGAGGAGAATGATAATATCGAGAAGAATGATAATGATAATGCTAACACGGGTATTCCATCTATGAGTGGTATTTCTTCTGTGAGAATTAGGTCTGCGATGGGAATCTCTCAACCTGAGACTCATATGGCTCAACTGTCTGGCATTTTTTCTAGCTCCATGCAAGGAATTGGAGACGATGATTTCACGCACACTTGGGAATATCTCGCACACATTTGCGATGCTACAATTTTGGCTAACAATGAGACTCTTAGAGGAGTTTCAAGATTTGTTAATCCAAGCTTTCTTCATGCGCTAAGATCATTGGTATGCTCTTTTCCCTTCATCTTTTTTTGTACATTTCTTACTTCTTCATAAGTATCAAATTTCTATTCATCTTACTCATTTTTATTTTTCTCCCGCAGGCTGGCAGAGCTTCATTTTCTGTTGCCTCAGAATTAGAAAGCAGATTAGAAACTGCCCAGAAAAGAATTAGTGATTCTCAATCCAAATCTTCTGAACTTTGCGAGAAAAACAAACAGTTTGAAGCTAAAAATTCCATTCTTCGCAAGGACAAAGTAACTTTAGAGACTGGAGTTGTAGAACTTCGCGAGAAATGCAAGCAGCTAAAAACAGTTGGAAATACTGAGCTTCACAACAAAAACAACCAGCTTGAAAAATAAGTTCATTCTCTCCAACGCAGATTGACTGATAGCGAGAAGCTCAATAAGCAAATTCTTGGTATAAATCTTCTCCATTTCTTCTTTACTCTTTTATCTCGCTATTTTTATCTTATGTGAATAACCATTTTGCAGATACTTATGACCTTACTGATGAAGCCATCATTCTTAACTCCTTCTCCGAACCCATAGATGAAGACACTCTTCTTTAACCTCTTAACGACGCTTTAAATAATTATTCAGATGAAAAAATTAGTTCCCTATCTATTGATGAACTTAAGTCCCATCTTTGCCTTATGAGAATGGATTATAGATCTATTTTAAGTGCAGCTAATAAATCTAAAACTCGCAGAGATGAGCTTAAAGAAGAAACCAAAGTTTTAAAAACCCAAAAAAGTGAACTTGAGAAAGATAAAGATCGTATTACTCTTAAAGGTGCTGAAGCTCTATTAAAATTCCACAATACCCTTATTGATACTGAAATTGAGAGAGATAGACTTAGGGATGAAAACACTGAACTTCATAAAAGAGAAGAACAAACCCGTTCTCGTCTTCTCATTCAAAGTGATGATGAATTCGCCTGGGCTGCGACAATTCTTGATAATGCTAGGAAAAATTTAGCGATAGATGTCAGCCTCTATACCGAGAAAGCAACCTTGATTAAAGAAATGATCTATGAAAGAGAAGGTTGTTTATTGCTTCTTCTTATCATCTTTGTATTTCTTTTAGATTTCTAACAAATTTCTAATGTATTTGGTATATTCTCGCAGAATCTGAGAAAATATATTCTACAAGGGTAGCAGAATTTGATGCTGATAAAGAAAAACTTGCAAAAGCTCTTGCCTCTCGCAACGAAAAGGTTTCCAGGTTGAAGGAGCAAATAAAGATATCTGATACAAACTTCAACAACGCTCTTTTTATTGTTTGCAATAATTCTATCAAAAAAGTTTGCGAGGACAATAAACTTCCACTTTCTTTGTATCCTTGTCTCAATGATAAAATTCCGGCCAACTCTCCAGTTCCTGTTATCTCTGATAGTGAAGCTGAAGGATCTAGAGAAGATGAGGAATATGAAAGTGAAAGTGAAGAAGAGGGAAAAATTAATGATGAAGATGGTGAGGATGAAGAAAACAATGAAGATGAAGATAAATCTAAATAGTCTTATTCTCGGTTTTTGATCTTCTTTGTAAAGCTTGTATACTTTTCTCTTTCTTCTTGCGGCATTTTGTTGCGACAGATTGAAATTTATTGCGAATTTCTTCAACTTTTTGCAATGTATAAATTCTTTTTGCCTCTATCTGCGTGTATTAAGAAACAAATCTTTTTTCAATATGGTTAATCATAATCATTAGTCTTTTCATGAATTTATCATATAATTATTAATAACAATATTACCATTCTACGCATTCCCATACTTGCCTCTTGTTATTCATCTGCAATATGATAAATGAAATGGAATGATATAAAATCACAAGAATTCTGTCATTATCTCGCATATATAACCTTTCTTGTGGTCTTATTTTGCCTTCCTAGTTAAAGGTCTTATTTTGCCACGATAAATTTGTGCTACAAAATCGCAAGACGTCTATACATTTTCATGTGAAGACCCATTGATCTTGTCTTATCTTGTATTGATGTTTGTGATAATATGATAAGTCTAGGTTCCCTTGCGAGAACTAAGCCATATGACATTGCCGTCTTTGCAATGAAATCGCAGGACGTCTTTGCGTTTTCGCGCAAAAACCCATTGATCTCACATCAACAATTCTCTTGAGGCTTTTTTGCCTTTATCACGTGACAATATGACAGGCCTAAATGCTCTTGCGAACATATAGTCCTATGACATTGCCGTCTCTGTCACACGACAATATGATGGGTCTAGCTGTTCTTGCGATACTAAAGAGACCCATGACATTGCCGTCTTTTTTGACACGCATATCCCTAATGGAGGGTGTCGCCCTTATCTTCCCCCTGGTTTCCCCTTCAATGAGTACACATCGGCCATACAAGACTAGCTTCTCCCATTCAGTTCTAGAAACAACCAGTTGTTTTCGCAGCCTCTTATCCTTTATGCCTATATGGCTTATAGTTACTAGATTGTACCCTAAGTGGTGTTTTATTTGGGCCAAGCACATCATAGCCAAGACTTTACAAAGATGTCCAGGGTAGGTTCATCCATCCCGGGCACCCTTGGCTCAACCGTGTACCCCGGCGCCTTGGTCATACTTTGCACTCCTTAAGAGAGAATCTCGGTCGTCCAACCAGGGTATAACCTTATATAATTGGAAATCCAAGTTATCTCTCCTGGATAGGTTTTCTACAACCCTAAATCTCCATGACTCAGGTTCCAGCAGCGGTATAACCTTTCCCTGAAACATGCAAAGAGATACCCCCTTATGACGCACTTTAGGACATTGCCTCTTGCGAAATATAATTCACGAACTAGGGTGTACGCCATAAAGGTTTGTCCCATTCTTATGTTTCTATGGCGAATATTGCCGTCTTATGCATTTGCATTTAAATTCTTATGTCTCTGCGAGATTTTATTCGCGTTTCTTTCGACATTTTTGCATTTCATTATTTTTGCATTCTTTATGTCAATTTCATATTTTTGAAAAGTACATATTCCGAAAATGAATAATGTTTTCTTCAACCAACCATTCTTTCACAATATTAAATTTTTCGAATTTGAATTTTTACCTTTCTACTTACTATTTTCTGCTTCTGGCTTTTTGTTTTGCTCTGTTGTTTGTTCTGCATGATTCTTACCATCATTTTTTTGCATCTCATACTAATCTTGCGTCATTTGATCTTCTCGTAACTCTATCGCATCCACCATCAATCTCTCACTTCTTTGCCTCTGCCTTATATTATTCTTCCAGTTGTTATTTTTCGCATCTTTTTGCTCACTGGCTTCAACATCAATTTGATTACATTTCTTTCCTTGGGCCCAATATCCTTGTATTATTCCAACACCATAAGAATGAGTAAATTTGATACATTGGTGGTAGGTTGAAGCCACCCCCAGAATACTGTGTAACCTAGGTCTTCCAATAAAAGCATTGTAAGGAGACTCTATATCAACCACGCAAAACTTGATTTTCGAAGAAACCCATTTAGCGGAATTTTCATTGTAATCTCCCCTTTAGGTTTGTTTGTTGTTCCATTAAACCCATAAATTTTATATGTTGAGGGGATCAAATCTTCTTCTCTTCCTCCCATTGTACGATAAGTATGATAGAACAAAATGTCCACTGAACTACCAGTGTCAATCATAACTCTATCGATAGCCCATAAATCATTTACTTCATTTTCTTTTCCTTCTTCTTCATCCTCTCCTTCCTCTTCATATTTTGGATTTATTTCTAATTTCACCACCAACGGGTTATCATACATCTTTCCCGGCTCATATATTTCTTGCGCAGTAAAAGAAATAGTCTTCTTTTGCCACTCCTTCAATGGTGAAACTCTTGCAATACTCATTACTTCTTTTCGCTCTGCATCCCTTGCATAGACTCCGCTTAGCACATTGTCATGGAAGTCCTCTATTTTTTTCTGCGAATGTATGATGGAGTTACAGAATAAGTTCTTTGCTTTAGCCCCAATTTCGATAACAAATGTTTCTGCTCCTTTGGTTTTATTTACCCTGCGAACTTCGGGTGCTGGTGGAAATTGCTGTGGCTATGAATATCCGGCTAAAAAATGATTTAACTTCCCTTGCTCAATCATTCTCAATATTATTCTCTTCACGTTCGTGCAATCATTTACCGAGTGGCCATGGAAATGATGGTAAGGACAAAATTCCTGGTTGTGATTGTTTGGATGCGGCTCTTTTCCCATATTCCATGGAGGTGGTATAATCTCCATCAAAATAATAGCCTCCCAGATTTTACTTATTCTGGTATTCAAAGGTGGCATCTTAATTTCTTCCCATATTAATCGCTGATTTCCTTGTCCTCCTGTGATAGTATTGTCTTTTCCCACCATAAGTCTCATGCGGTTGATCAAATCTTGGGACTTTATTATTTCCACCACGGATGTAATAATTCATTTCTCTTTCGAATTCTTCTTGATCTCGACTTCACATATCTACCAACTTTGGTTGATTATCAGTCTCCATTTTCTCTTGTTGATTCTGCGAGATACTCGCTACTGTATTAATCATCTTAGGGAGTAAACTTCCATTTTCCGCTACTGATCTGGTACTTGTGAGAATTGGATATGACTCCATCTCATTTTGTTTCTCCTCCAAAGCGATATACTCTTCTTGTAATTCCCTCAACTCAGTCATTGTGATGGAATTCTTGACTCTAAATATTTGTACGTATAACAAATTTGTCGCAAACATAGCATTTATAAAGGATAAAATGAGATACCTCTCATCTACTCTTCCTACCATTTCACTGCACATTGTTTTCCATCTTATCGTCAAATGTTTTAGACTCTCGCCAACTCTTTGTTTTAATCCAAATACATCTTCAATTCCAGGTCGCGAAGAATTGTTGCTTATGTATGCTCCCAAGAAAGTAGTTTGTAGATGCATAAAAGAATTTATTGTATTCTTAGGAAGACTCTCAAACCACTTTAGTGCCTCGCCAGTTAAACTGGACGCAAAGTGTTTGCATAAAATGGCATCATGGTTTTCCCATTGCAGCATACATCTAATATAGGCTTTGATGTGTTGAACAACACATGTGGTTCCATCAAAAATACTAGTTAACACTGGCAAATTGCATTTTGGGGGTATCCCTCCTAATTGCACCTCTTGAGTAAATGGGGTTTTTTCAGCTTCTTCAATAGCCTCATCAAGTTGTCTTCTTCCTCATTCTCTTCTATTGTTTAATATTCCCCTCATTTATGCCAATTCTCGCAAGATTTGTTCATTCCCATCTGAATTTTGTTCCATTGGTCTTTTCAACGCAACTTATTTTCGTCTGCATTCATGCCTTTTTTGTCTTGCGATATTTCGTGCTTCTTCCTCAGCATCTTCATTTTGCCTCCTTCTGCGATCTTCTTCTTCTTGAATTTGCAAATTAATGTGTCTTTCATTTTCTTCTCTGCGAATTTCTTCATCTCTCGCTGCTTCTCTTCGCTGTCTTTCTATGTATCTGCGTATTCTGTCATATTCCTCATTGAGATTATCATTATTGCGATTTTGTATACGTCTTCTTTCTTGATTATCATGATTATTCTGACGCAATGCTGCTTGAAGTTCTTGCTCTTCTATTTCTTCTCGCAATCTTTCCATTTCTCTTGATAAATGTACTTTTTCAGCATAATGCCTCTCAATATCGTCTTCAATTATTCTGCGATTTCTTCGTATCTCCTCATCGTGTAACATTCTCCTTCTCTCCTCTTGATTTTCTCCATCATTTTGGTTGTTTCTTCCTTCTTGATTACTTCCAACCTCTAGTGTTTCTCCGCGTGGAATATAACGATCATTCGCCATGTTCTCAACAGCATTTTGAGTACGGAAATTTTTCCTTGTTCCTTCTCTAAATGATCTTGAACTGGATCTCATAGTACTTCTCGATCTCCTATTTTGTAATCTCAAATTCTTCACTCTTAACTCATGATTTTGTCTTGTCAAATTCGCACGCTCTTATGCTTCTAACCTTCTCTCTTCTTGCATTCTTCTTCTTAAAGCTTCCAAAGTTTCATTTTCTCCATATTCATGAATTAATCCCTCCATTACTTCTTCATTTCTTTCATTTCGCAATTCTCGGTATTCTGCTTCCTCCATTGAATTTGATCGCCATGTATGTACGCTTACTCTATTGTAATCCACATTTCTTTCTTGTGTCGGTATTGTTTGATTTGGTTGTTGAATTTGATTTTCTCCATCATTCCTTGTTCTGTGTCTTCTTGTTCTCAATCTTGAAGATTCTCCCAATACACTTGTTTCTTCTCTTGCAAGTCTTTTACTCCTCCTTACGGTTGTTGGTGGTTCTGATGTGTTTCTTTTTCTCCTAGACATTAATCTCTAACGAATTACTGTAGATTACCAAAAAAAGAAATTGTTCCAATTGTTCCCAAATCTCTCCCAATTACAACATCACTTTTTGCTTTTTCTTCTCCAAATTATCAATCATTCATCCCTGTTTCGGGCGCCAAAATGTAGTTGCAGGAAAACCTACACTACACCCTTACTAAGAATATACAGTAATCAAGACATGATTTGATGAAGATTAACAACACTTTTATTAATTTGATCTAAAAGAATTACAGAAGATAAGAAATCAAGAACTCAACCGACTTACTAAGATTTTCTCTCTCCTCAAGACTCTCTCAACACTCCAAAAATCCTCTCCCTCTAAAACTATTAGTCTCTTTTATATAGGTAGTTACATAATGAATGACAGCTCATTTAAAGTTAAGCTTTCCTTTAATTTCGGATCTGAGTTCTTACGATACTATCGCAGCAGCATTATTATTATTTCTCGCAGGTTTCACCAATGCTTCACAGAACCGTCACACTTTTCTCATGTTTTTGTCACTTTCATCCATTACGTCATTCCTTAGGTCATCTAATGATATCTCGCAGACTGGTGTTGATGAACTCGCAAACTTGTCTCGCAGAAGTGTCGCTAATTCTCGCAGGAATATTTTTGTGACAATATTCTGATCCTACAAAAACCCTAGATTTCAATTTAGAGGTAAATTTTTGTTTTAAATTTTAATGAAAACCCTTGGTTTCAATTTAGAGTTGACTTTTTTTTTTCCTTATATGAATTTACTAATATCACTTTCTAGATGTGATTAGCAGTTTATGATGACAAGTTCTATGTTGATAGTGATTTGAGCTGAAAATAACATTAATTTTGGTTAACCTCTTATGACATCATAGGTTCACCCAAAATTATCCTTAATACCATGGGAGTTTGCAGAAAAAGAATTGCAAGACGACATTGTAACTTTGTCCACAATAGTCTAACATAGCTGGGGTTTGATTTCCAACTCTTAATTTGGGGTTTAATTTTGTATTTGTATTTGTATATATATATATATATATAATAGATGGTTTGTGTATTTCTACCCAGTGTGAAACTGTGAATATGAAAAAGTATTAGTGATTTCTCTTTTCGATTGTTGTATTGGTCCAATTTAAACTGATATTTTATTATAGGGTCTTGAAGGAAGAGAAGCATATTGGGGTTGGTGGTACCCGGGAAAATATGAATTTGGATGGGGAATCACATGGAAAATCTGAATTATGAACCTCAATTAGCCTGTCTTTTATTTCATGTTTATCTGATTTTGCTATTTTGTAGGATTTAGGTGTTGATGGATTTGTCCAATGATTAGAAGGTTTTTCTTTAACATCAAAAAATAAGGAGAAATTTCATGTAGGGAAAAAATAGAGGTAGTCTTCTCATCATGTTTATCTCCTTCAATCTTTTTATGGACTAGACCACCAGTATCACTTTTAACAAAAAATTATTTTCTTCCATAATCAATTCTGCATATGTTATTTGGTATAAGAGCAATATGATTTCATCTATCATGTTATTAGTTGTTTCTCAGTCACTGAGAACAAATATGCAGAGGAAGATATTTTTGTGTGTGCAAGGGTATGGGATGCTCATTGAGATGCCTGGAGTATCAGAGTTACATCCAGTTCCTGATGCTTATATACCTCTAAGATGTATTACTTTATCCAGTAATGGTTCACAATTATATATGTAGAATGGACAACAAAGTGAGTACACACATCTCATTAGTATCTTCATTATAAAATAAGCCTTATACTGCATAACCATTAGGTAAGATAATCATGTTCAATAAGTTGAGCATCTTGGAGCGCTGAATTAAAGCGTATGGCCCCTAGATACCATTATCCAGGTAATGGTCTTCGACTGTCATCATGTAACAACAATAGACAATGGGGTAATGATATTGTACTTGATACTTTTATATGTTTCTTACTTTTTAGCCAGCACCTGATATGGATGCCTTAGTGATAGGTGTAGAATACACCGTATTTACTATCTAGAGTTTATGCTTTCTTTGCTATTTTTTCTTGTGAATTATGTATTTTACATGTGTTTTTAAGTTATTAGGTACTCGGGAGTCACACGGAAGAAAACAAGAAGAAATCATCCAAAATTGAGAACAAGGTTAAAACTATCATTTCACAGGCAAATACTATCTGGAGCCCGGTAATGGTCGAGGGGCGACTCTATTTGAAGGAGTGATAAATACAGACCAACCAACATTAAGGAACTGCCAATTTTAAGTAACCCTTATCTAGAAGATAGGTGTCCTATTGGCACCCAAATCCTACCCTATGACCATAATCCTAAATTCGAGTGAAGTTTATTCTCTCAATCATTTCGTCCCTGAAATAAAGAAAAGAGGCAGCAGCTGCTGAAATCATTACCAAGACTAGATCGAGAAGAGAAATCAAAAAAAATTGAAAAGGAGATCAAGAACAGAAGATTTAGTGTTCGAAGTTGTTAAAACTGGTGAGTTTCATGGGTTGGTGGAGCTGTTAAAGGTGATTTAGGGTTTGGGATGATATTACAGATGGAAATTTGATTGAACTGAAGAAGGAATTGAAGCTCAAATTGAATGGGATTTCCTCGATTTATATTTAACATTGAACAATTGGAGTTGTTGTCGTCGAACTCAATGGATGGAAGAGATGGAGAAGAAGAAAAGTTGTGGTATGCTGCCGAAGTTAAGATGAAAGAAGAGATGGTTCTGACCGAGAATTTAATGTTGCTGCCATAAAAGATGGGTTTGAATCCGTAATGAAATAGGTTTTGTTGGTAGTCGTTGTTCAATAATGGGTTCTCTCTGAGATTGAATTTGTGGTATTAAGATTTTCAGGAGGTTATGTATTGAAGTGGTGCTGAGCTCATGGAGATGTCACAAAGACAGGAAATTGATGTTGCTGTAGAGATGAAGGTGTAATTTGAGATGGGTATGAAACACAGAAGAGAGTTGGTGTTGCTGATGGTTGTTATTGAGGAATATAAGATCCTAATTGAAGTTTTGTTCTAAGACATGAGTTATCATGAAAGATGGTGAATGTGCTAGAAGGGTTCCGATGTTGATTTACATAGAATGGGTAGTCTTGGTCAAGTTGGAATTAGGATTCCAAGAAGAATTAAAGCTATTGTTGAGAATGAATCTGGTGGAGGTGTAACTTCCAATTAAAGAAACATGGGGTCTGAGTTGATTGCAGTCCAGTTGATTTGAAATGGGACCAAGAATGCAGAGCAACTGGAGGTGATGATGAACTGAGTTAAAGTTGTTATTTCTCAGAGAACGGGTTCTGTGCAGGTGGTACTGATGGGATTGTTGGTGGTCACTTTGAGGTTGCTGTTATGGATTGAGTGAGGCATTGGTGGTGTTTTGAGATCTGGTGGTATTGAACTCAAATGGGCATTGCAGGTACTGGAGTGAAATGGCCTGAGCTGGTATAGAGGTTGCTACTGTGTTGGAGGTTTTGAGATGAGACAAGGCTTGTGACTCAGGGTTGGCTGAGTTTGTGTGAGTTGCCGCTACGATTCCAAGCAACTGAGAAAATCAGAACGAAGCTAAAATGGGAATGGCATTGCAGGTGGATGGAGGTTGAATCTGAGTTTGAATCAAGGAAGAGATATTAAAGCTGTTGCGATGAAATGAATATTGGAATTAAACTAGATGTATGTTAGGATGGCATTACAGGGAAGTGGTGAAGAAATTTGTAGATGGCAAGGCATGGATGCTAATGGGTGATGACTGAATGGTTGGTGGCTTTAATTGAGTTTGGACAGAAATGGTTGAACCTGAAATGTTGAGCTGCGAAAAGTAGTAGGGAATGTGCAGGCTTGATGGAAGAGTTGGCAGAGATTGAGAAGATATGCTGGAGCTGTTGATGGGACCATGTAGTTGCATCTATGAAGAATGACTAGCCATCATGGCTAGAGAGAAGAACAATGATTGTGCAGCAGAACTCTAGCTGTGCAAAACATTGGCCTGGAAACTCAGCCCAATCAGCCTGAGAGATCTATCTCGTTTCTGACTCAAGAGATGACTCGGTTCTAACACAGTGTCTCACTCATTCCTTGACCATTGACTAACAACTTGACCCGTTTGACCGTTAACTTGGAAGGTGATCTGACAGAATGTTCTGTCGACGGAGAAGAATTTTCAGGTTAGCCGGCGACAACTTTTCGGTACCGGATTCCTTCCAAAAGCCAGTTTTCTGGCGAGCGTATTTTGGGACATAATTTTACACGGGTTTTCACACATAGGCTTGGAGATGGGTTTTGAGAAGACCTAATATTGGAAGGAGTATCCTTTATGGAAATTGAGAAACATATAAAATAGAATAACCTTAATCTTAACATAATAGAACATTATCTTTTTCTTCTACTTTTGTTTCTAGGGTTTGTGAACATGATAGGGTTTCTCTTTCTTCCTGTTATGAACTCCATCGACATGAGTACTTAAGTTTATTATTGGTTATGGAATAGTTGGATTTCACATAATATGATTCTTTGATTAAATATATTAGTTTTGTCTCATATTTATCGTTCACGATTTTCTGAAAATATGGTTGCATGATTGAATGTTAGTTTTGTCAAGTTTCAAATTGGTAGAACTCACGTGCATATCTATTGATATTTTAGGGTTTATTATACGAAAAAGTGATAATCCTTGAATACAAGTAGCATAATTGTGAATATTGCTTGTAGTGATACATCCTAGTAATCACAAGTGATTTGTAACCTTTGTTAAATTGAATTAGTGCGTTTTCAGCGTTCGATTGCTTTGATTGGCCTGATTTCATAGAACTTAATGCATATAGGGAATTAAACTTGATCAGTGCTTTTACACGTTAGGTTGTTCTTTAAGATAGAATTCATATTCGCATTTTTAATGTGTTTTTTGATGACAAAAGGAGATTAGCGGGATATTCTTGTGATCAAGATATTCTAAAGCTTTTGATAAAAGTTGAGATTAAATATCAATTCTAGTTATTGTATAGAAAACATATTTGTGAATGAAGATGAATCCTTAACCAATATTCTCACTACCTTGATTTTCGTGTTTACTTTTTATTGTTTTGCTTTTATTTTATTTTACTTTATTAAAAATCAGAAAAATCCCCCGTGTTACTTATAGGAAACCGAAAGAATATTGACAACCTAGTCCTCTCTGTGGGATCGACCCTTTCTTTCCATTGCTATATTTATAAGTAGTAATAAAGTGTGAATTATTTTTGACGCTTACGATAACGATCAAATTTTGGCGCCGTTGCCGGGGAAGGCAACGGTTGTCACTTGTTTTTGGTTTCTTATTTTTGTTTTGTTTTTAGTTTTTCTTATTTTCTGGTTTTGACATAGTTTTGAGAACTCTTGTTTCAGGTACCAATTTCTATGAAGGAGCATATTGGAACAATGGGTACGGTTATCAACCTCAAATAAATTATGACAACTATCACTCTTATGGGGAGTACAATCAAAACCAATCCTTTGGTTATGGTCAATACTCCACGTACCCTTTTAGTTGTTCTCATACATATCAACCTTCTTATGGTGGTTATGTAAGTGAGCAACCACAAAGAGGGGATAATAGTTGTGCTTCTCTTAATTTTTCCTCTAGTTTGGTAGATGAAATACAACGATTTATGGCCAGCATGGAGTCAGTTTGTAGACAACCAAGCGTGGAACCAATTTCGTCGACCGAATATGCTCATAGTATGTTTGGACCAGTTTCTAATCATAGTTATGATCATTCACCCATTCAAAGGGAAGAAATTTGGCCTAGCAATAATGAGGTAAGTGATTCTACTTTTGCCTTTTCGAACGAGCTGTAGTTGCAGGAAAACCTACATTACACCCTTACTAAGAACATACAGTAATCAAGACATGATTTGATGAAGATTAACAATATTTTTATTAATTTGATCTAAAAGAATTACAGAAGATAAGAAATCAAGAACTCAACCGACTTACTAAAACTTTCTCTCTCCTCAAGACTTTCTCAACACTCCAAAATAAATATCCCTTACAAAATATATTGATTTCCTTTATATAAGGTAGTTACATAGTGGATGACAGCTCATTTACAGCTAAGATTTCCTTTAATTTTGGATCTAAACTCTTGCGGTATTATCGCAACAATATTACTATGATTTCTCGCAGGCTTCTCAGATGCGTCGCAGAATGTTCACACTTTTCTCATGTTTCTGTCACTTTCATCTATTACGTCATTCCTTAGGTCATCTAATTATATCTCGCGAAACGTTGTTGATTAATTCGCAAGCTTATTTCGTAGAAATGTCGTTAATTCTCGCAGGAATATTGTTGTGACAATATTCTGGTCCTACATCTTGCCTCTTCTCATGTCTTTTCTGCGAAGAAGATAAAGATCATGAGAATCTTAAGTTTTTGATTTTCCGAAGTCTCTTATCTTTACCCGACCAAGATCCATATTTTTTGATTTATCGTCAACACGTGTCAAATATACCCTTCTTTACCGATTAGTACGATCATCAATTCTTCGTCTATAAATAGGATACCCTAGCTGAGGAAATATTTTCTTTTTATTTTATCTTTTCATATTCTCCCACTTTTTCGTCTGCAACTTCTTCTCTTCTTCATTCATCTTCCTACTACTGTTTTAACTATTCTAATGGAGTCCCAAAGGTATGTATGTGTTCTTTATCTTCTCTGCTCGTACTGTCTTATCTTCAAAATTTAATCTTCTCTAAAATTCCCATATTTTTGTTTTTTGTTACAGTGAAACTAATTCAAATACTCAAATCACCATTAAAGACCCAAATTCTGCAGTTCTTCAAAAGAAACCTACTGGAACGAAAAAGAGGGCTAGGAAGAATAAGGTAGTAAGAAACACTTTATTTATGAATAACAATATTGTTGCCTATGTTTCTTATCTAACTTATTATTCTCAGGGTGAAGAAGGAGATACTAAACCCTCCAAACGCTCTCGCCAAGTTAAAGCTCTCTCCGCTGGGGTAGATATTCTTAATTTCTTACCCGCTAATCATGTTATCTCGCAGGTTGAACCTTCTTATCCTCGCGAGAATCTCAATATCAACACCCATATTATCCCTCAATCTTCTCCTCACCAAGATACCAATATTAATATTCCCATCTCCAATGATCCTGCTGCTATAAACAAAACTTCTGAATTTGCGATACACGAGTCTGCTGTCAACGAAGTTGTTGTGAATGAAGCTGTTGTGAATGAAGCTCCTTTTTCTTCTCCATCTACCGCAAGTGATATTAATCTTCAAGTTGCTATAGCAAAAACTTCTTCTGCTACTTCTCTCCCTTATTCTCAAGACATATCACTAGGATTTGAAACTGCTTTTCGAGTATTGTCTGAAGTCTTGGACAATGCTATGAATTCTTCCTCAGATCATGCGAAGCAGGGAATTTATATGATATTAAACAATCATCTTGGTTCTTGCGGTTCCTCTTCCTCTCAAGCTTCCGAGATTGAAACTCTGAAGAAAAATCTTCAAGGAAAAACTTTAGAATGAGAAGTTTTTGATCAGAAATTGCACAATTCTGAATTGGACTGCGAGAATCTTCGCAGCAGAAATAAAGATCTAAAAGGTAAAAAAATCCTTTCTTTGCTTTTTCCTCTGTATTTTCAGTAAATTTTTGTTTCCCATGTACTCAATATCTCTTTATTTACTTTATTTGCATATTTAGCTTCAAAACATAATCAATTAATGAAGATACTTAAGTGTGAATCCATTGCTGAAGAAGCCCGCGTTGATAAAGAGTCTTGGAAGAATCAATTTAATAGATTAGAAATTCTTCATTCATACTTAACTGATGATATAAATAACCTTAAGCATGAAAATAACCAACTAGCTCATGAACGAGATGATCTGAGTAATGAAGTCACTCGTCTTTCATACTCGCTGAATCAAACTAATTTGGCGCTGGAATCTTTGTCAGATGAAAACCAAACTTTATCTCAAGAAAAACGCAGCTTTACCAGTAAAATGATGATTTATTCGCATCAATTGGGTAGTCTTCAAAAGATATGTGATGACCAAAAGCATTCCCTTCGTGTATTGAAATAAGAACTTAAACGGATAACTGAATCATCTGCCGCTGAAAAAGATAAGCTTATTAAAGGTAGATTAGCTTTAAGTGTGAAAGCCAACAAATTCAAGGATCGCTGTACTCGTCTAGAAAAATCTTGCTCTTCCTTAACAAAAGAAAATGCTTATCTTCTTTCCAAAAAAGAAAATTTGAAATCTCGTTTGAAGGTTATAGTTAGAGATCATTTTGATGACGCCATGAATCAATGGGAGAATGGTCTCTTTAATATAATTCAACATCTAACCTCGCAAAAGGAAGGTAGTCATTTTGACTGCCTTAACTGTTACTTTCTTTACTGTATTTTTTCTATTTTATTTCTTGCGAGAATTCCACCTAACGTATTTTATTTTCCTCTTGCAGAGTCTGAGATAAAACTTCAATCCACCATTTCTGATCTATCTATGAAGTTGACTAAGCTTCAGAAGAAAAATAGAGCACTTGCTAATTCCCGCGACAGAGCTCTGAGAAAATTCGATTACCTTGAATATTTCAAGAATATAGAAGTAAGGAATCGCGAGAAGAATTGTCTTCGCAGGGCTCATCTTGGCACTGAAGTTTTGTAAACAACGTTTTAATTTCTAATCATCTGCATTTTATAAAAGTTAAACCTCTAGAGATAAGTGATGATGAAGTTCCTCTTCCAATAGATGAAGATCTAAATTATCCAAGTGATGAAGAAGATATTCATCAAGAAGATCTTTCCGAGGATGAACAAAGTCCTCATAAAGAAACAGAAGAAGAAGAAAACCCTCATAGAGAAGTAGAAGAGCAAAATCCTCCTAAGGAAACTATCACTGGTAATGAAGAACAAAATCCTCAGAAGGATGGTGCTGGTGAAGATAATAACTCTGGCGAGGATAATATAAAAACTTGATTTTTGCCTATCATTTATTTTTCTTGCGAATTTCCGCAACTTTTGTAATCTTTGAACTTTGGTTATGTTTCTTCGAAGTATAACTGCGATGTATCGCAATTTTGGTAACTTAAATATCCATTTCAGAATTTTAGATGTGTTTCTTAAGTATCTCAAGGAAGATAATGATATCTTGTTCTAAAATTCCCATATTTTCCTCTCATGATCTTCCTTATGAAGTAAAAAAATTTCCTGCATTCATTAAAATAATCTGGTTAATTAATATAATTATTCTATTGGTCTTACTATGCCTTCCTAGTTAAAGGTCTTATTTCGCCAATCATTAGCGACAAAATCACAGGACGTCCTTACATTCTCATGTAGTGACCCATTGATTTTGTCTTAACTTTTATTTTTCTGCGATAATATGACAAGTTTTAATTCTCTTTTGAGAATATAGTCTTGTGACATTAGCGCCTTTGCGATGAAACCGCAGGACGTCTTTGTGTTTTCACGCAAAAACCCATTGATCTCATCTCAACAATTCTTTTAGGGCTTTTTTGCCTTTGTCATGTGACAATATGACATGCCTAAATGCTCTGGTGAACATATAGTCATATGACATTGGGTTTAGTTGTTCTTGCGAGAAGATACTAAATAGTCCCATGACATTGCCGTATTTTTTGACACATAGCTCCCTAATGGAGGGTGTCTCCATTATCTTCCCCCTAGTTGCCCCTTCAAGGAGTACACATCGGCCATACAAGACTAGCTTCTCCCATCCAGTTCTAGAAACAACCAGTTGTTTTCACAGCCTCTTATCCTTTATGACTATATGGATTATAGTTAAAAGACTGCACCCTAAGTGGGGTTTTCTTTGGGCCTAGCACATCATAAACAAGACTTGCCAAAGATGGACAGGGTAGGTTCATCCATCCCGGGAACGCTTGGCTCAACCGTGTACCTCGGCGCCTTGGTCATACTTTGCACTCCTTAAGAGAGACTCTCGGTCATCCAACCAGGGTATAATCTTATATAGTTGGAAATCCAAGTTATCTCTCCTGGATAGGTTTTATACAACCCCAAATCTCTATGACTCAGGTTCCAGCAGCGGTATAACCTTTCCCTGAGTCATGCAAAGAGATACCCCATTTATGATGCACTTTAGGACATTTTCTCTTACGAAATAGAATTCGCGAACTAAGGTGTATGCCATAAAGGTTTGTCCCATTCTTATGTTTCTATGGCGAATATTGTCGTCTTATGCATTTGCATTAAAATTCTTACATGATCTCGCAACTGCGAAAACAACTCTGTTAATGAATCATTTAGCTCTTCAAATATTTACTGGTAATATCTTTTCATATATGATCTGTTCCATGGTCTGTTAAGTCTTTGACCTAAATCTCTTCCCTCTGGGTCCATTAATTTGTATGCCCCAGTACCTACTATTTCTTTGATGATATATGGTCCATCCCATTTTCTTGCCAATTTTCCTCCAATTTCTCGCTGATATTCTGGGGTTTCTCGCAGAACCAAATCTCCTGGTTGAAATTCACGTTTCTTAACACGCTTGTTATACTCGCGAGCTATTATGCGGTGGTAATTCTCCATATGTTGTAATGCCTTTTCTCTCTTTTCTTCTAATTCATCAAGCTTAGTTAAAATCATGCCAGCACTAAGATTCTTTTCCCAAGCTCCTCTTTTAGTTGAAGGAATAAAAACTTCTGTTGGTAATACCACTTCAACACCATATGTTAAACAAAAAGGTGACATCCCAGTTGCTTCTCTTCTAGTTATATTATAAGCCCAGACTGCATTCTTGACTTGTTCACACCATTTTCTGTGATGCCCTTCTAATTTTTTCTTTAAAATATCTGCAATCGTCTTATTTGTTGCCTCAGCTTGCCCATTAGCTTGTGGGTATAAAAGAGTTGATTTTCCGCATCTTATTTTAAATGCATTAAGTAACATTTCTATATTCTGCCCTTCAAATTGCTTTCCATTATCTGATATCAACTGTGCTGTGATTCCAAATCTGCAAATGATGTTTTCAAATATGAATGTAAAAATATCTTTGTCGCGAATATGTTGCACCGCTTTCACCTCTGCCCATTTTGTGAAGTAGTCTATTGCGACAATTAATTATATTTTTTTGCCTTGTTCCTGGTATAAATGGACCTACAATATCCAAACCCCATTTTCCAAAAGGCCAGACACTTTTTGATGATGTTAATGTTGCACCTGGTGCATGTATTCTCTTTCCATATCGATGGCAATCTTCGCAACGTCTTGCTAAATTCTTTGCATCTTCATTCATATATGGCCAATAATAACCTTGTATTTTTGCCTTGTAAGCTAACGACCTTCCGCCGTTGTGATTTCCATCATCTCCACTATGCAACATTTTTAACACTTTTTCTCCTTCCTCTCACGTCATACACCTGAGAGAAGGTCCATAAAAAGATCTGCGATATAAAACTCCATCTTTTAATTCATAATTTGTTGCTCGACTCTTTAATTTGTGTGCTTCTAGTCTATTTCTCGGTATTTCTCCTCTCGCTAAATATGCATGAATCTCTGTTCTCCAATCTGCGACATTATTCACTGGTGCTTCGCCATTATCTTCTACTTGCATCACCTCCATTTCTTCTTCATCTTTGTTGATTGAAGGTAACTTAAGTGTTTCAATTTTTATACATCTCGCGGTTGGATCTGTCGATCATCATGCTTGATATGAATGCAAAAGCATCCGCAAGTCGGTTATCTTTTCTTGATATGTGCCTCTATTTGATTCTTGGAATCCTCGCAGATAATTCTTCAACAAGTTTCTTGTATTTCTTTAGAGATGGATCATTTGTCGTATATTCCCCTTTGATCTGTTGGATAACTAATTGTGAATCACTGGTAATTCTGGCATTCTCTAACTTTATTTCTATTGAAAAATTTAAAGCATGTATCACAGCCTCATATTTTGTTTCATTATTAATAGATGTGAATTCTAGTCGAAATGCAAAAGCCACTTTTGCCTCTTCTGGCGAGATAAAAATGACTCCCACTCCATTTCCTTCTCCATTTGATGACCCATCCACCAATATCTCCCATCTGTTTGGTTCTGTTAATAGATCTCTTAGATTACCATGTTCTTCTTCTATGTCCATCATTTCTTCTACATCTTCATCCTCCTCCAAGGGGAATTCTGCTAAAAAATCTTCGACAACTTGAGATCTTGGCGAGGCTAAAACTTCATATTTGATTTTAAAATGTCCTATTTGTGCGTTCCATCTCTCAACTGTACCAGACTGTTTTGAATTTTTTATTACTGAATCGATTGGTACCCTTGTTAGTACTTTTATTTTATGAGCTTGAAAATAGATGCCGAGCTTGAATGTTGCGTAAATTAGCGCCAGGATTAACTTTTTAATTTTTGAATAATTCTTCTCCGCAGCATTGAAAGTTTTGCTGATGTAGTAGATGGGTTTTCTATTCCTGCGTCCATTCGTAAAAGTACTGCACTCAAGGCATGTGAAGTTGTCGCGAGATATATCAGTAATTTTTCTCTTGGTTCTGCTTTCTGCAAAATGAATATGTTTACTAAATATTCTTTAATTCCCTGAAAAGCTTTCTCACACTCATCTGTCCATTTGAACTTTGTACCCTTCTTAAGTATGTTGAAGAAATGTTTGAAATTATCTGATGATCGCGAAATAAACCTTCCTAGCGAGGCTCAAATCCCATTTAAGTTTTGTACATCTTTTACTGTTGCTGGTGTTGGCATATCGCGAACTGCCTGCACTTTTTCTGGATCAACTTGTATCCCTTCCTTTGACATAATATATCATAAAAATTTCCCAGATGCTACTCCAAAAGTGCATTTCTCAGGATTCACCTTGATATTAAAGAGTCGCATCTGATCAAAAATTTCCTTCAAATATTGCACATGGTTTTTGGCTTCCTTAATTTTTACTAACATATCATCTACATACACTTCTAAAGTTTTGTGTATCCATTTTGCGAACACCTTCTTCACCATTATTTGATAAGTTGCTCCTGCATTTCGCAACCCAAAAGGCATCTTTGTGTAGCAATATAATCCTCTTGGATCAAAGAACGCAGTATGTTCTTGATCTTCTTCAGCTGGTGGAATCTGATTATAGCCATTGTATCCATCTAATGATGATATTCTGTCATTTCCTGCGGCTGATTCCACCATTTGCAGGATATATGGCAAGGGAAAACTTTCCTTTGGACATGCTTTATTTAAATCAGTAAAATCTATGCAAATTATTATTCCTTTGTTTTTCTTGGGAACTACAACCATATTTGCAATCCATTCTGGATATTTAGCTTGTCTTATAATTCCTGCGTCGAGCATCTTCTGTAATTATTATTCTATCTGGGCATGATAAGTGGTCGCAATCTTTCTTATTCTTTGTTTAAATGGTCTCACATTTTTGTTAATCTCCAATTTATGGCATGCAACAGATGGATCTATTCCAGGAATTTCATCCATATTCCACGCAAAAATATCTTTATATTCTCGCAGAAGATTTATGGTTTGCTCTTCATCTTCCACATCCATTTTAGTTCCAATTTTTAATATCTTTGGTTCTTCTTCACTTCCAATGTTTATTTCTTTTGTTAGATCTGCTGCGGTATAACTGGATTTAGGTTCCCCCATTGGTGTTGAGTATTTTATAGCTCTCGCAGGTCTATCTTCTTCTTATGAAACTTCGCTAGGTATTCCCCTTCCTTCTCTTGCTTTAATCATATAAACCTTAAATTCTTCTTCTTTCTTTGATTCTTTTTCCAATTTTCTACATTGTTTTCGCGATCAACACTCCTTTCAGAATTCTTCACTTCATTTTGAAAATTTAATTCTGCATAATCCACATCTCCTCTAATCTCTCCAACTCCACTAGGCATGAGAAACTTAATGCATTGATGTAATGTTGACGCCACTGCCTTAATTGCGTGTATCCACGGTCTTCCCAGCAACATGTTATACGGTGATTCAACCTCTACTACACATAATGTCATTTGTGTTTTTATTTCTCCTAATGGAATTTGAACCACTATTTCACCTTTAGGTTTTGTTAAAGATTTCCCGAATCCATGAATATGATAAGTTGGTCGGATCATCTCTTCATCTTTATATCCCATTTTCTTGAATACGTGGTAAAACATTATATCCGCAGAACTTCCTGCGTCCACCAAAGTTCTACTCACGGTTCACTCTTCCGCAGATCTTATTTATTCTTCTTTTTTCATTGGTACAACAGGTACCATGATCACCAAAGGAGCAGTATGATTTAGATTTTCTCTTGGTATTTCTGCTGCTGTAAACGTAATTTTCTGTTTTTCCCACTCCTTCAAGGGTGATATCTTTTCCACCTCCATGATTTTCTTCCCTTCAAAGTCTCGCTTGTGTATCTTTCCCCTAATGTTTTCATGGAACTTGTTTATCATTGTCCTTGTTAGCGTATTGCACTCCAATCTCCTTTGATTTTCTTTGATTGTACCCATTTTCTTACAACTTTCTTCACCAATCTACTCAATCACCTTCCAATCCTTGAATAATTCTCTTCTTCTATTTCACTTTTTCTATGGATTTTACCTATTCATCCCTGTTTCTAGCACCAAATGTAGTTGCAGGAAAACCTACACTACACCCTTACTAAGAACATACAGTAATCAAGACATGATTTGATGAAGATTAATAATATTTTTATTAATTTGATCTAAAATAATTACAGAAGATAAGAAATCAAGAACTCAACCGACTTACTAAAACTTTATCTCTCCTCAAGACTTTCGCAACACTCCAAAATAAATCTCCCTTACAAAATATCTTGATTTCCTTTATATATGGTAGTTACATAGTGGATGATAGCTCATTTACAGCTAAGATTTCCTTTAATTTCGGATCTGAACTCTTGCGGTATTATCGCAGCAATATTACTATGATTTCTCGCAAGATTCTCAGATGCGTCGCAGAATCATCACACTTTTATCATGTTTCTGTCACTTTCATCTATTACGTCATTCCTTAGGTCATCTAATTATATCTCGCAGAACGTTGTTGATTAATTCGCAAGCTTATTTCGTAGAAATGTCGTTAATTCTCGCAGGAATATTGTTGTGACAATATTCTGGTCCTACACGAGCTTTACAACCAAATGGAACACTATATTCAGAATTTGGATGGATCACTCCAAGAGCTTCAAATAGGTGTTTCCAACGTAAGAAAGTGCATTGATGAATACAAAGAGGAAATGGACAATAATTTTTAAAATGACCAACCTTTGGAGATATTTGATGACATTAGTGTAGTTGACTCAACTCTTGATCTTTATAATGATCAAGCACCTATTCAAAAGGTACATGAGTATGATGAAACTAGTGTTTTACAGAACTTTGCACCAAGGTTTGAGTCTAATGAAGAGGAGTATGTTGAGAATGTGACCGTTATGACCAATATTTTGGAAGACCCAATTGAACTTGTGAATGATTGTAACGATGATGTTGATGCCGAGATTATGGTTAAGGCAGAAACGGACGAAGAATGGTTTCAAGGTTTAATAGAGGACCATGATATACAAGAGGTGAATAATTCACTTGAGTTTTTCAAGGATGAAGAGGATTCCTTAATACAAGAGATTGTGATAGGTTTGTCTAACCCTTTGCATATTGTTTCTTCTCCTTTACCTCTTATTGGTTTGAATATACATGCTTCGAAAACATTGTTGAATGACTTTGTTTCTTGCTATCCTTCATTAGAGACATTTGATTCTCATACTATGCAGGTTTTGGAACAAGAAACCGTGGAAGTACCCGACTTCTATATTCTTTACCCAATTCCAAGTGTGGACAAGAATAAGTGTGGGGGAAGATTTTATCGGTTAATAGCTTCGTTTTTGTTTTATATTACTAATATTTGTGTGAAGCTAGTGTTTGCAAAACATGTGCTCTGGGTCGATCCCCAAATTTTTCGATTGTTAGTATATGGGGAATGAATCGTACAAGAAGCTAAGTCGGGCCGTCGACTTTAAAACAAGCGCTAAGTGGGAGGAAACCCACCGGTTTTGTATCTCTTATCCTTTTGTTTTTTATTTTATTTTTGTTTTGTTTATTTATTTTTCTTGTTTTATATCATATTAGGATTTCCCACCTTAACTTTACTAGGAGGATTCAATTACATTGAGGACAATGTAAATTTTAAGTGTGGGGGAGTGTTTGGATGTTTTGCATATAAAGTTTTTAGCCTTTTTGAGTCATTTTTTCAAAAAATTTGCATAAAACCTTCAACTTGTAGAGATTTTAGAGTTAATAGCATCCTTCTAGGTATGTTTACATAGAGAATTCTGACCGACATAATTGAACTTGGAAGTGTTAGGGAACTACATTCGGATTTCTTACGAATTAGAGTGTTAAATAATGGACTTAATCATGCCGGTGATGCAAATTAGGAGAAGAGAGAAATGCATTATTAGAGTTGATGATCAATCATTAGTGGAGACTACCCATTTTCATATCAACCAAGGCACATACCAAATATTTTTTGTAGCTGACTAAAGAGCTTTCTTTTGAGTGTGTGTCACCGTACGTTAATTCCGGGTAGAATGGTGAGCTACCCAACTTCACACCAATTTCAGCACTATTTTTTATCTCTTGAGTGCTAATTTTTGTCAATCATGAGGGTGACATTTATGGATCAAAGCCTCCTTCTTGTAGTTCGATTTGCAGTTGGCACCATTATCTCTCTCGACAACAACGGGTCCATAGAAACACCACAATTATCAAAAAGGAGCGACATTAAAATCTACAAGGAAAGTTGAATATGTTCAAGGTTTGCAAGCAACAATAGGACAAGAAAATAACAAATTTCATATTCAAGTAAAGCAACATACAATGAGCATATTTTTACATATGTGTTGAAGACTTACAATATAATGAGGTAATTCTATATCCAATTATGAAGACTTATTTACAAGAGCGAAGTAAAGCAAAAGGTGAGAATTATTGAAGTTTATGATTTCAAGACGATACAAGTTATAAAGAATCAAGCGGTAAAGTACTTTTTCACGACCATGGTTGTTTTATTTTTCACTTTGTTTTGTATTTTGTTTCTCTTGTCTTTATTCCAAAAAAAAAAATTGAAAAAAAAAATTGAAAAAGAAGAAAAAAAATAAATGAGACAAGAGAAATATCTATTATTGTGTTTGTTTTTGTTTATTTAATAATCCGTGGGGAAGAAAAATCTATAAGGAAGTTTCAAGCGACAAGGATTTTAAGGAAAAAGGTTACAAATTGTCAAGGATTTACAAAGTTCAAAAATTTATCATCAATAGTCGAAGCCGAAGACAAAGACCAAGAAGATGAAGACGAGCAGCGGAAGACGTTTCTATTGGATTCCGTGAGAGTGGTGCTATCATAATTGGAAATTGGATGTGAAGGTAAGTAAGTAATCTCATCCTCGATATAAGTGGTTGATTTAATTTCTTAGAGATCGACAGAAAAATGGTTTTTCAAAATGTTAAAAGATGTGGGTTTTTAAAATATTTCGGAAGTTGTCCTTCCCACCATTCAACGTGATGCAGGAATTCTCTCTTTATTCTGACCTGCGCACATGTGAGACCCATAAAAAAGCCGTCTTTTTGAGTGAAATTTCATAAAACCCTTTTGGTGAGGCAGAAGTTGAGGCGAAATGCTTATTCATCATTTCTCAAACACGCATTCTCTCATTATGGGGTGGTTATTTCTCACTCAAGATTTAAGAATGAGTATGTTCTTTAGTATTTATAACTTCTTATTACTAGCATGCAGAACTCTATGTCCTCATATCTCTTGGGATGCTTGAGACGCTGGAACGCTTTGAAGTTGGAGTAGGTTTTGTGGGTATATCTCTAGTAAGCCCTCACGAGACTATAAATCATCCACTAGGGACACCTAGGGGTTTAAAGGCTTGTTATTTATGCTAAAATTAACCATTTTTTCGACAAGACGGAGTTGTATGTATGTTTTAAAATTATTGTGTTTGATTTGCTCGAGGACTGGCAAAGTCTAAGTGTAGGGGAATTTGATAGGTGTAGAATACACCGTATTTACTATCTAGAGTTTATGCTTTATTTACTATTTTTTCTTGTGAATTATGTATTTTACGTGTATTTTTAAGTTATTAGGTACTCGGGAGTCACACGGAAAAAAAGAAGAAGAAATCATCCAAAATTGAGCAACAAGGTTAAAACTATCATTTCACATGCAAATACTATCAGGAGCCCAGTAATGGTCGAGGGGCGACTCTATTTGAATGAGTGCTAAATACAAACCAACCAAGATTAGGGACTGCCAATTTTGGGTAACCCTTATCCAGAAGATAGGTGTGCTATTGGCACCCAAATCCTACCCTATGACCATAATCCTAAACTCGAGAGAAGTTTATTCTCTCAATCATTTCGTCCCTAAAATAAAGAAAAGAGGCAGCAGCTGCTGAAATCATTACCAAGATTAGATCGATAAGAGATATCGAAAGAAATTAAAAAGGATATCAAGAACAGAAGATTTGGGGTTCGAAGTTGTTAAAACTAGTGAGTTCCATGGGTTGGTGGAGCTGTTAAAGGTGATTTAAGGTTTGGGATGATATTGCAGATGGAAATTTGATTGAACTGAAGAAGGTATTGAAGCTGAAATTGATTGGGATTTCTTTGATTTAGATTTAAAAGTGAACAATTGGAGTTGTTGTCGACGAACTCAGTGGATGGAAGAGATGGAGAAGAAGAATAGATGTGGTCTACTGCCGAAGTTAAGATGAAATAAGAGATGGTTCTGACCGAGAATTTAATGTTGCTTCCATAGAAGATGGGTTTGAATCTGTAATGAAATGGGTTGTGTTGGTAGTCGTGTTCAAGAATGGGTTCTCTATGAGATTGAATTTGTGGTATTGATATTTGCAGGAGGTGATGTATTGAAGTGGTGCTGAGCTCATGGAGATATCACAGAGATAGTAAATTGATGCTGCTGTAGAGATGAAGGTGTAATTTGAGATGGGTATGAAACACAGAAGAGAGTTGGTGTTGCTGATGGTTGTTATTGAGGAATATAAGATCTTAATTGAATTTGTGTTCTAAGACATGAGTTATCATGAAAGATGGTGGATGTGCTAGAAGGGTTCCGATGTTGATTGACATAGAATGGGTGGTCTTGGTCAAGTTGGAATTAGGATTCCAAGAAGAATTGAAGCTATTGTTGAGAATGAATCTGGTGGAGTTGTAACTTCCAATTAAAGCAACATGGGGTTTGAGTTGATTGCAGTCCAGTTGAGTTGAAATGGGACCAAGAATGCAGAGTAACTGGAGGTGATGATGAACTGAGTTAAAGTTGTTATTGCTCAGAGATCGGGTTCTGTGCAGGTGGTACTGATGGGATTGTTGGTGGTCACTTTAAGGTTGATATTATGGCTTGAGTGAGGCACTGGTGGTGTTTTGATATCTGGTGGTATTGAACTCAAATGTGCATTGCAGGTACTGGAGTGAAATGGCCTGAGCTGGTATAGAGGTTTCTACTGTGTTGGAGGTTTTGAGCTGAGACAAGGCTTGTGACTCAGGGATGGCTGATTTTGTGTGAGCTTCCGCTGCAATTCCAAGAAACTGAGCAAATCATAAAAAAGCTAAAATGGGAATGAAATTGCAGGTGGATGGAGGTTGAATCTGAGCTTGAATCAAGGAAGAGATATTAAAGTTGTTGCGATGAATGAATAGTGGAACTAACTAGATGTATGTTAGGATGGAATTACAGGGATGTGGTGAATAAATTTGTAGATGGCAAGGCATGGCTGCTAATGGGTGATGACTGAATGGTTGGTGGCTTTGATTGAGTTGGGACAGAAATGGTTGAACTTGAAATATTGAGCTGCGAAAAGTGCCAGGGAATGTGTAGGCTTGCTGGAAGAGTTGGCAGAGATTGAAAAGATATGCAGAGCTGTTGATGGGAACATGTAGCTGCAGCTATGAAGAATGACTAGCCATCATGGCTGGAGAGAAGAACAATGATTGTGCAGCAGAAATCTGGCTGTGCAAAACATTGTCCTGGAAACTCAGCCCAATCAGCCTGAGAGATCTAACTCGTTTCTGACTCAAGAGATAACTCAGTTCTAACTTAGTGTCTGACTCATTCCTTGACCGTTGACTAACAGCTTGACCCGTTTGACCGTTAACTTGGACGATGATCTGACGGAATGTTCTGTCGACGGAGAAGAATTTTTAGGTTAACCGGCAGCAACTTTTCGGTACCGGATTCCGGCCAAAAAACTAGTTTCCCGGCAAGCGTATTTTGGGACAGAATTTTACATGGGTTTTCACACATGGGCTTGGAGATGGGTTTTTAGAAGATCTAATATTAGAAGGAGTATCCTTTATGGAAATTGAGAAACATATAAAAGAGAATAACCTTAATATTAACATAATAGAACATTATATTTTTCTTCTACTTTTGTTTCTAGGGTTTGTGAACATGATATGGTTTCTCTTTCTTCTTGTTATGAACTCCATTAACATGAGTACTTAAGTTTATTATTGGTTATGGAATAGTTGGATTTCACATAATATGATTATTTGATTAAATATATTAGTTTTGTTTCATATTTATCGTTCACAATTCTCTGAAAATATGGTTGCATGATTGAATGTTAGTTTTGTCAAGTTTCAAATTGGTAGAACTCACATGCATATCTATTGCTAGTTTAGGGTTTATTATACGAAAAAGTGATAATCCTTGAATACAAGTAGCATAATTGTGAATATTGCTTGTAGTGATACATCCTAGTAATCACAAGTGATTTGTGACCTTTGTTAAATTCAATTAGCGCGTTTTCCACGTTCGATTGCTTTGATTTGCCTGATTTCATAGAACTTAATGCATCTAGGGAATTAAACTTGATTAGTGCTTTTACACGTTAGGTTGTTCTTTAAGATAGAATTCATATTCACATCTTTTAATGTGTTTTTTGATGAGAAAAGGAGATTAGCGGAATACTCTTGCGATCAAGATTTTCTAGGGCTTTGGATAAAAGTTGAGATTAAATATCAATTCTAGTTATTGTATAGAAAACATATTTGTGAATGAAGATGAATCCTTAACCAATATTCTCACTACTTTTATTTGCGTGTTTACTTTTTATTGTTTTGCTTTTATTTTATTTTACTTTATTAAAAATCATAAAAATCCCCCGTGTTACTTATAGGAAACCGAAATCATATTGACAACCTAGTCCTATGTGTGGGATCGATCCTTTCTTGCCCTTGATATATTTATATTTTGAGTAGTAAGAAAGTGTGAATTATTTTTGACGCATACGATAGCGATCACTTAGGTTAGTAACGTATATGTTTTTTTTACATTTCAAGCAAACCTAAAAGTTATAATTTTAAATAAGAAATATATTGTACTCTTTAACACGTTTACATTAGAGAGAAATGGTGGTGTAATTGTTGCATATGAAAGAGATGCTACGAGGTACATTTTGTGATTTGTTCTTTATTTGTGTTGTTTAAGCTGTATTCATGTGGTTGTTGTTTGCTTTTACACCAATTGGTAAATCCTTGCTGGAACATCACACCAATTTTCCATTAACATATCATCTCATAGAATAATTGTTTGGGAAAAAAATCTATTCGGAAACAAGTCCAATGGAGTCCCCTCAGTTATTGAGGTTATTTTTATTATATTAAAATAGAAGGGTGCCTCCGAAATAGGCTAAGGAATATATTGCTACAGATATAACCAGTCTACTTGATTTATTTTTCTTCGTAAAGTTAACTGACTATATGTGTCATCCAGATATATCTTGCTAATTAAATTTATTTCAGTATGTCATCAGGGAGGTACATCCAGAGCACCTAGGGAACTCTGGGCCTCTTCTCCATCACCATTTACTATCATATCAACCATAATCTTATATTCTCTCTCAGATGAAACTTTCCGCCGTCAGATCCTGTTAATGAAAGGTTAAATGATAACGGTAATTTAGAACTGATAAATTCTATATTATGATTAATTGGAATTTTAATAAAATGGCAACAAACTAACAATTTATTAGCATCTGGATACCGATTGTCAGTGTACTATGAGATTGGGTATTCAAGGTACTTTTTCGAATAGGCTATACAACTATGGTTTTCATAGTTTTAAGGAAACCATAATAATCTATTGGATGTCTCATTTGTAAAAATTCTCCTTGAGTAAAACAAGACATTCCAATCAAGCAAGTCTGAAACTTTCCATTTTCAATTGTGATGTAGTTCTTTCTATATTATCTAACTTGATGAATATTTTCAATATATGGCTTGACATGTTCCTTGAATCTACTTTTTGACCCTTATGATGAGAGACTATATTACTTTGAAGGTATAATACTAATCCAAAATTATGTTTCAATTTCATCAAACCAATGCAATCTGTTTGAATAAGAAAATTTTGGGATGAAAAAGTTTTTTGTGTTCTTGAACTGCTGCACTGATACTCTTCCATGAAAAATCACATTTACACCCATCAACTGTATTCAACAACAATGAAGAAAAAAAAAGTACATAAATGTTGAGGAAGTTGGGAATGAATGGGTAGGGACTAGAACTGATATATACGTAGAAGTGATTTACAAAGATGAACGAAAGTAAAAAAAAATACAATGTAAAAGACATGGATATAATTTTGGAACAAGAAAGAATTAAAATAAACAAAGAAATTCTTAATGTGTACGAATATGGGAAGCCAAGGGTAATTTAAAAGCATATATATTTTGGTTAAAATGACTATAACGAAATTCAAATAAGATTCAAATATGCTTTTTCAAATATGGTACTTTAAATATAGATGACACACTAATTTTAATGTGGCCTTACGACCCCGACTCAACCTCCCCTTTAGACATAAACTTTTAATATTGGTTAATGTTATTTTACTCATATTTTTTTATTATCCAAGTGTCTAATAAACGAGTCCACTGTATTTAAAGTACCATATTCGACATAAAAGGGGCAGGAGACCCTTTTATGGTAAACACCGTGACTCTTTCATAGCCGCGAGTCTTGATGAATATGGCCTGCGACTACGAGTAATTCCGAATTTGGAGCCCTAGAATCGGATTTCCTTTTATGTTTTATCCATTCATAAAACTGAATTTTCTTTTTTGTGATTCTTCTTCCCTCCAAAGTCATTCACTAGATGAAGAAACACATAAGAGAATCATGTTTTAAAATTTCATCCATAATTTCTCCCCTTATATCTTGGTGTTAATTTGATGTTTGGAAGAAAGCAATTGCAAATTTGTTTGTTACAAAAGGAATTTCAACCCTAGATTTGGTTTGTTTCTTAGCTATTTGTTCTCCGAGAACTATAACCCTATGATTATACTCCTACTCCTCTACCCTCTGCTTCTTCACATGTTTAATAGGGGATTGCACAAATACCAGAAGAACATATTATCACAGAAGAAGATATTGTCACATAGAAAATTGATGAGATTTCTTCACATGCTTATTGTAGGAAGATGATGTAGTTGTTTTTTATATTAATAAATTTCCCTCTTGATAGTTTGTGACCATAAAGTAAAAACTTGATTTGATTGAATGCTATTTAGGGTATTAATTTGATTTAATTTGGGTTTGGTTTGTTGTTAGAGTTGCAGAATGGTATCATGGTTTGTTTTGTTCTGTATATTTATAATTTAGTTATAAATGATGACATATATACAACAACATTCACAGTGTTTGGAAAGACAACAGAAAAGTAGATGAAATACACCGCAAAAGAAAAGAAAAGTGGATTACCTGGAACAACGTAACGAGGTAACGACATATTAGTATCGACATTTAACTTGAGTATATATAGATGTACTATGAACGCTTTCTCATCATGGGAGAAAAGGAACACAAGGTGATTCAACCGAATCATATATTGGTAATCTAAGAATACAATATAAACAACCAATCTGATAATTTTAAGGTCCAAAAAGCAATCAAGCAAAAAGCTTTTAGAGGATTCAGATGCTGATAAAGAATACCATGTAGCTTTGCAAGCATTGGTATTAAAGTACTTTTCATTTTCAAATATGCATCATTATTTACATATAAAGCTCATATTCTCTACATGGTTCAGGTCGTGAAGAAAATGTTACACATACTACCAAAGATAAAGATGCAAACACTCTACAAGGAGACATCCAAGAGGGTTTGTAAACATGTATTAAGAAACAACAAGGAAGCAAAACATGCAAACACACTAACAAAAGTGATTCGGTGCACACTGAAAACCTACAATGATGAGTAGGTAGCCAATCATAATAAAGTAAGATCAAGTGATTGATATAAAGTAAAAGGATAGGTTGCCGATGATACCTAGTTAATCTATAATTTTTTAGCAAAATTACCACTTACCAAAAGAATTTAACCCCTAGTGAACAGAAAATTCCAGAGAATTAATTAAAACCATATATATAGTAACTAACTTTTAGTATAAACCAATGTAATTGACATGATCTTGAAACTGCATAATAATAAGTAATAACTTTCAATATAAACCAATGGACACTAACTCAAAACGAAATAGTAAAAAAATCAAAACATTTGTAGGACCAGAATATCGCCACAATGATATTCTCGCGATGGAAACGACACTTCTGCGAGAAACCCAAACATTTCTACAAGTATTAACAACACTTTGACGAGAACGTCGCAAGATTCTTCAACGACATTTGGCGAGTGTCACAAAAGAGTAATATAACAGTTAACGACTGAAGATATATGAGAAGAATAAGTCTGCTTCACGATGGTTACAAAGTTGGCGATGGTGAAGAATAAAGTTATGGCGATGAGATCGCCGAGTAGATCCGAATTAAGGGGAAATCTTAGCTATCTTCCACTATGTATTTTCCTATATAAAAGGTTCGACTAAATCCAGAAAAGGATGATGTACTTTTGAGAGTTGAGAGAGTTTTGAGGAGAGAGAAAATCCAGAAAGAAAAGTTGTACTTCTGAGTTTTGATATTTCTTGTAAATCTTCCTGAAAGTGAATTAATAAAAGTGTTGTTGTTCATTCTCAATTATGACTTAATTTTCATAGATTCTTGACAAGGGTGTAGTGTGGGAAATCCTGCAACTACATTTTGGCGCCCGAAACAGGGATTGAATCATTGAAAAACATAGAAAAGATAAAGTAAAAGAGGAGAAGTATTAAAGATTAGGAACAAAATTGATCAAGTCGGTGGAAATAGTTGAAGACAAAGATGATCAAAACCAAAGAGAATTGTAAGAAATTGAAAGGTGGTGTAATAACAAAAGAAGTGATTGATAGATTTCATGAAAATATTAAGGGAAGGATACACAAATGGGATTTTGAAGGAAGAAAGATTATGACGGTGGAGAAAATATCACCGTTAAAAGATTGGGAAAAGTAGAAAATCACATTTACAGCAGCAGAGGTGTTGGAGGAAAATTTGAGTCATACATCTCCTTTGGTGATTACAGTATCTACTATACCAATAAGAAGAGAACAATCAGTAAAATTTGAAGAAGAATGGGCTGTAAATAGAACTTTGGTGGATGCAGGAAGTTCTGTTGATATAATATTTTATCATACTTTTAAAAAGATGGGATACAGGGATGAAGAAATGTCTCGTTCAACATATCATATTCATGGCTTTGGAAAATCTTTAACAAAACCTAAAGGAGAGATAGTGGTACGAATTCCGTTAGGAGAGATTGAAATGCGAGTAACACTATGTGTGGTAGATGTAGAATCAATATATAACATGATGTTAGGAAGACCATGGATACATTCAATCAAGTCTGTGGCGTCGGCATTACATCAATGTATTAAATTTCCTATGCCTAATCAAATTGGAGAAATTAGAGGAGATGTGAATTTCGCGAGATTGTGCTGCCAGATTGAAGTAAGAAATTGTGAAGAACGTCCAAAGCTGCGAAAAGCTCGCAGAAAATTGAATAGAGAAACAAATAAAGAAGAGGAATTTAAAATTTACATGATAAGGGAAAAAGAAGGAAATGGGATACCTAGTGAAGTTTCGCGAGAAGGAGATGAGCTCGTGAGAGAAATGAAATCTCCTACACCAATGGGAGAACCTGAAGCTAGTTACACCGCAGCAGAGCCAACAAAGAAAATAAATATTGGAAGTGAAGAAGATCCTAAAATACTGAAAATTGGGACTAAAATGGAGGAAGATGAAGAAGAAAGAACTATAAGTCTCTTGCGAGAATATAAAGACATCTTCGCATGGAGTATGAATGAGATGCCAAGGATATATCCTTCAGTAGCATGTTATAAACTAGAGATCAACAAAGATGTGAGACCATTTAAACAAAGAATAAGAAAAATTGCAACAACATACCATTCTCAAATAGAAGAAGAACTACAGAAAATGCTTGATGCAGGAATTATAAGGCAAGAAAAATATCCATATTGGATTGCAAATATGGTGGTGGTCCCAAAGAAAAATACATGGATAAGAATTTGCATAGACTTTACTGATTTAAATAAAGCTTGTCCTAAAGATAGTTTTCCATTACCAGATATTCCAAAAATGGTTGAATCAGCAGCGGGAAATGATAGAATATCTTCATTAGACGGATATAAAGGATATAATCAAATTCCCCTCGCAGAAGAAGATCAAGAGCATACATCATTTTTTGCTCCAAGAGGGTTATATTGTTATACAAAGATGCCCTTTGGCTTACGAAATGCTGGTGCAACATATCAAAGAATGGTGGAGAAGGTGTTCGCAAAATGGATACATAAAACATTAGAAGTGTATGTGGATGATATGTTTATTAAAAGTAAAGAAGCTAAAAATCATGTACAAGATTTGAAAGAAATTTTCGATCAAATGCGACAATTTAACATCAAAGTGAACCCAGAAAAGTGTACTTTTGGAGTATCTTCAGGGAATTTTTTGGGTTATATTGTATCAAAGGAAGGAATACAAGTTGATCCAGAAAAGGTACAAGCAGTTTGTGATATTCCATCACCAGCGACAGTTAAAGATGTGCAAAAACTGAATGGACTCTTAGCATCGCTAGGAAGGTTTATTTTGCGATCTTCAGACAAGTGCAAACATTTTTTCGATATACTCAAGAAGGGAACAAAATTTAAATGGACAGATGAGTGTGAAAAGGATTTTCAAGGAATTAAAGAACATTTGATGAAGATATCTATTTTACAAAAAGCTGAACCAGGAGAAGAACTATTGATCTATCTTGCGACAACCACATACGCGCTAAGTGTCGTATTACTGCGAGTAGATGCGGGGGTGGAGAATCCAATTTATTATATTAACAAAACAGTTAATTCAGCAGAGAGAAATTATTCAAAGATTGAGAAACTAATTCTAGCATTGGTACACACAACTTTTAAGCTTCGAATTTACTTCCAAGCGCATAAGGTCAAAGTGTTAACGAGAGTGCCAATTGAATCGGTGATGAAAAATTCAAAAAGATCAGGCAGAGTTGAGAGATGGAATGCGCAAGTAGGGCACTTTGATATTTAATATGAAATTCTATCCTCGCCAAAATCACAAGTTATTGCAGATATCTTAGCTGAATTTCCTTTAGAAGATGACGAAGTTGTAGAAGAGATGATGGATATAGAAGAAGAACATGGAGACCCAAAAGAGATATTAATAGAACCCGACAGATGGGAAATATTAGTGGATGGATCGTCAAATGGAGAAGGAAATGGGATTGGAGTTGTTTTCATTTCACCAGAAGGAGAAAAAATTGCTTTTTCATTTAGATTGGAATTTGCATCCACTAATAATGAGACAGAATATGAAGTTGTAATCCATGCTTTAAAGTTTGCGATAGAAATGAAGTTGGAAAATGCTAGAATCACCAGCGATTCAAAATTGGTTATTCGCTAGATAAAGGGAGAGTATACAACAAATGAACCATCTTTGAAGAAATACAAAAAACTTGTTGAAGAATTGTCTACGAGAATTCCAAAAATAAAATGGAGACACAAATCAAGGAAAGATAATAGGCTTGCAGATGCTTTTGCTTTCATATCAAGTATGATGACGAACCCACTTGCGAGATGCATAAAAATTCAAACACTTTTACAACCGGCAATAAACAAAGAAGAAGAAGAGGTAGATGTAATGATAGTAGAATCTGGCGAGGAAGAAATAGAGAATAATGCTACAGATTGGCGAGCAGATCTTCATGCTTATTTGGCGAGAGGAGAAATCGATTAGAAGCACATAAATTAAAAAGTAGAGCAACCAATTATGAACTAAGAGATGGGGTATTATATCGCAGATCATTTAGTGGACCATCGCTAAGATGTTTGACGAGAGAAGAAGGACAAAAGGTGTTAAAAATGTTGCATAGTGGTGATACTGGTAATCACAGTGGGGGTAGATCTTTAGCATATAAAACAAAGATGCAGGGTTATTATTGGCCATATATGCATGAGGATGAAAAGCAACTCTCAAGGCGTTGTAAAGATTGTTAGCGATTTGGGAAGAAGATACATGCACCAGGAGCACCATTATCATATTCATTAAGCGTATGGCCATTTGGAAAATGGGGATTGGATATTGTGGGTCCATTTGTGCCTGGTTCTGGACAAAGAAGATATTTAATTGTTGCTACAGATTATTTCACAAAGTGGGGAGAAGTAAAGGCAGTACAACACATCCGCGATAAGGACATTTTTACGTTCATATTTGAGAATATAATTTGCAGATTTGGGATCCCAGCACAGTTGGTGTCTGATAATGGAAAGCAATTTGAAGGGAAGAATATAGAATTGATTCTTAATGCATTTAAGATAAAATATGGAAAATCAACTCCTTTATACCCACAAGAAAATGGTCAGGCATAGGCAACTAATAAGACAATCGCAGACATCTTAAAAAAGAAGTTAGAAGGTTATCAAAAATCATGGTGCGAGCAAGTGCATAATGCAATATGGGAATATAATACAATTAGACGAGAAGCAACTGGAATGTTACCTCTCTGTTTAACATATGGAGTTGAAGCCGTCTTACCAACAGAAGTTGCTATCCCTACAACAAAAAGAGAGGCATAGGAGAAAAATCTAAGTGTTGGCATGATTTTACATAAGTTAGATGAATTAGAAGAAAAGAGAGAGAAAACTCTACAACAAATGAGTCAAGGAATGTAAATTCCAGCCTGGCGATCTAGTTTTACGTGAAACACCAAGATATCAGCAAGAAAGTTGTAGGACCAGAATATCGCCACAACGATATTCTCATGATAGAAATAACACTTCTGCGAGGAACCAAACATTTCTACAATTATTAACAACACTTTGACGAGAACGTCGCAAGATAGATCTATGACATTTGGCGAGTGTCACAAAAGAATAACATAACGGTTGACGACTGAAGATATATGAGAAGAATAAGTCTGCTCCACGATGATTACAAAGTTGGCGATGGTGAAGACAGAAGTTATGGCGGTGAGATCGCAGAGTAGATCCGAATTAATGGGAAATCTTAGCTGTCTTCCACTATGTATTTTCCTATATAAAGGGACCGACTAAATCCATAAGGGGATGATGTACTTTTGAGAGTTGAGAGAGTTTTTGAGGAGAGAGAAACTCCAGAAAGCAAAGTTGTACTTCTTATTTTTGATATTTCTTGTAAATCTTCCTGAAAGTGAACTAATAAAATTGTTGTTGTTCATTCTCGATTATGACTTAATCATCATAGAATTTTGACAAGGGTGTAGTGTGGGAAATCCTGCAACTACATTTTGGCGCCCAGAAACAGGGAGAATCAAACTAAGAAATCTCTAATAACAATTTGAAGATTTGAAGAAATTGTTAGAATTGAAGAAATGGCTAGAAGAAGAAGAAATACCTCAGAACCACCAACAACTGTGAGGAGAAGTAAAAGACTTGCAGGTGAGGGAACATGTGAATTGGAAGAATCTTTAAGAATAAGATCAGGAAGAAATAGAATAAGAAATAAAGCAAAAAGTTCAATTCAACAGCCGAATCAACAAACACAAACACGAGATAGGAATGTGGATCATGATAGAGTGAGTGTGCATACTTGGAGATCGGATTCGATGGAAGAAGCAGAAAATCGACAATTAAGAAATAAAGAAGAAGGAGAAACAAATCAAGAAATGGTTGGAGGATTAATTCATGAAGGACGTGAAAATGGAATAGTAGATGATTTGAGACAAAGAGTACAGGAAGAAAGGAGATTAGAAGCAGAAGAGCGTGCAAATTTAACAAGACAAAATCATGAGCTAAGAATGGAGAATTTAAGATTACAAAGAAGGAGGTCAAGAAGTACTGTTAGATCAAATTCAAGATCCTTCAGAGAAGAACCAAGGAAAAATTCCCTTATGAGAAGTGTTAGAGAAGGAATGCGAAATTTAAATGGAGAGCAACATCACAGAGAAGAAGAAATGATTGGAGATCGCAATAATCCACATGGTGAAGCATTGAATAATAGACGTAACAACAGAAATAAAGAAGGAAGAGGAAAATCCATAGGAAGGTAGGAGAATATTGCAGGGGAGAGAGAATCAAAGAAATCAAAGAACTATTGGAGAATAAATTGAGAGGAATTACGCATGACAAGCACGCCTGGCCTGCGAGAGAGAAAGATTAAGAGCAGAAATAGAAGAACAAGAATTCCGAGAAGTAGTACGACAAAATAACCATGAAAACCGAGAAAGAAGACGTACACAAAATCGCTACAATGATAATATTCAGAAGGAGTATGATAGAATACAAATAAGATTAGAAAGACAACGAAGAGAAATGATGAGAAATGAAGAAATTTGCAGAGAAGAAGGTAGGCAGCTGCGATTTCAAGAGGAGGATGAAAGAGAAAATCGCAGAGAAAGAAGAGATGATGATGAAGAAGATATACAAAATCTCGCAAGACAAGAAAGGCAAGAACGCAGGAGAAGGGAAACAGTATTAAAGAGGCCAATGGAACAAAATTCAGCTGAGAATGAGCAAATATTGAAAGAATTAGCTGAAATGCGAGGAATGATAAACAATAGAAGAGAAGGAGGTAGAAGGCAACTTGATGAAGCTATTGAAGAAGCTGCGAGAACTCCATTTACTCAAGAAGTACAGTTAAGAGGGATACCACCAAAATTCAATTTACCAGCATTAACCAGCATTTTTGATGGAACTACTTGCGCGGTCCAACATGTCAAAGATTATGTTAGATGTATGCTAGAATGGGAGAATCATGATACTGTGTTATGCAAATATTTTGCATCTAGTTTAACTGGCGATGCGTTGAAATGGTTCGAAGGATTGCCAAAAAATACCATTACTTTTTTATCATTTACAAGCTACATTCTTAGGAGCGTATATTAGCAACAATTCATCGCGACCGGGTATTGAAGATGTGTTTGGGTTAAAACATAGAGTTGGCGAGAGTCTGAAGCACTTAACCATAAGGTGGAAATAAATGTGCAGCGAGATGGCTGGAAGAGTGGATGAAAGATACCTAATCTTATCCTTCATTAATGCAATGTTCGCGACTAATTTTCTGTATATTCAAATCTTCAGAGTCAAGAATACAATCACTATAACTGAATTGCGAGAACTGCAGGAAGAATACATTGCTTTGGAGGAGAAACAAAATGAAATGGAATTGTATCCAATCGTGAACACCAGCTCGCTGGCGGCAAGTGGAAGTTTACTCCCTAAAATGATAAATAATGTGGCGAGCACCTCGCAAACACAAGAGAAAGTAGTAGTTGATAATCAACAAAAATTGGTAGCGATGGGAAGTCGAGATCAAGAAGAATATGAAATGGTGAAGAATTATTACAATCGCGGAGGGAATAATAAGATTCAAAGGCTCGATCAACCTCAAGAAACTTATGGTGGACAAAGGCATAATAATTTTAGAGGACAAGGTAATCAGAGAGTAATATGGGAAGAAATTAAGATGCTAGCCCTCAATACCAGCATAGAAAAGATTTGGGAAGCTATCATTTTGATGGAAAATATACCCTCTCCGTGGAACATGGGAAAAGAACCCCATCCAAACAATCAAAGTCAAGAATTCTGTCCTTACCATCATTTTCATGGCCACTCAGTAAATGATTGTAGGAATGTAAAGAGGATAATTTTGAGGATGATTGATCAGGGGAAGTTAAATCAATTTCTCGTAGGACATCCACAATATCAGCAATTACCACCAGCACCAGAAACTCGCAGAGTGAATGCTGTAAAAGGAGAAGAAACATCTGTGATAGAACTAGGGGCTAAAGTAAAGAATTTGTTCTGTAATTCCATTGTGCACTCCTATAGAACTGTGGAAGATTTCCATGAAAATGTCCTAGGAACAGTCTTCGTAAGAGACATGAATGGAAAAGAAATAATGAATATAGCGAGAGCCTCGCCACTAGAATAATGGAAGAAATAAACTCTATCTTTCACTGAGCAAGATGTACCTGAGATTGGCAAGCAACATGATAATCCATTGGTCGTGCGATTAGAGATTAATCCAAAAAAAAATGCAAGAAGAAGATAAAGAGAGTGATAATAAAGTTGAAGATTCTTGGGCCATCAACATAGTCTTAATAGATACAGGGAGTTCAGTCGATATCTTATTTTATCATACCTTTAAAACCATGGGTGGAAAGGACGAAGATCTAATACCATCAACATATAAAATCTATGGATTTAACGGTACAACTAACAAACCAAAGTGGGAAATTGAAATGCAAATACCGTTGAAAGGGATATCTTCAAAAATCATGTTCTGTGTTGTGGACATCGAATCACCCTACAATGCTTTGATAGGAAGACCTTGGTTACACGGGATATTGGGTGTAGCATCTACTTATCATCAATGTATCAAATTCCCTCATCCTAAAGGTGTTGGAGTTATTAAAGGAGATTGTGGAGAAATCAAGAAATGTTATGAAATCGATATGAAATCATGTGAAGAAAGGGCTGAAAAGAATAGCAATTGGTGGTACAAAATCAAAGAACGGCAGAGATGTGAAAGATTAATGATTGATGCAATAGAGTGAAAAGAAGAAATTATTGATGAGCGTCTCGCAGAAAAATAAACAGCAGCAAAATGAAGCAGAAAAGTAGAATCAGAAAATAGTAAGTAGAAGTGGTAAAATAATAAACTTTAGAGAACTCTATGAATGATTTTCTTGAATAATATGTAATTGAACAGAATATTTTGCTTGAAATAATAGCAAGATTTTACAATATTCGCAAGAAATTCTATTAGAATTATGAAATACAATCAGAGTTACAATACTCGCGAGAAACGCGAATAAAATTTCGCAGAAATTAAAGAATGGGACGAACCTTTATGGCGTGCACCCTAGTTCGCGAATAAAATTTCGTAAGAGGCAAATGTAAGACCTAATAGCGCGTTATAAAGGGGGTATCTCTGGACATGACTCAACGATAAGGTTATACCGCTGCTGGAACCTGAGTCAAGCAGACGATGGGGTTAAAGAAAACCTATCAGGGAGAGAGATATTGGATTTCCATCTATATATGGTTATACCCTGGTTGGACGACCGAGAATCTCTTTCAAGAAGTGAAAAGTATGACCAAGGCTCCGAGGTACACAGTTGAGCCAAGAGTGCCCGGGATGGACGAACCTACCCTGGACATTCTTGGTAAGTCTTGGATATGATGCACTTGGCCTGAAGAAAACCCCACTTAGGGTGCAGTCTTGTAACTATAAGCCATATAGGCATAAAGGACAAGAGGATGCGAAAATAGCTGGTTGTTGGTAAATCTGGATGGGAGGAGCTAGTCTTGTATGGCCGATGTGCCCTCCTTGAAGGGGAAACCAGGGGGGAGATAAGGGAGGCACCCTCCATTAGGGAGATGATAAGTGTCTTAAGATGGCAATGTCATGGGGATTTATAATTGCAAGATCATTTAGACCTATCATATTGTCGCGTGACGAAAATTTTACAATGGCAAAAAGCTTAAAGAGAAAATGTTAAGATGAGATAAATGGGTTTTTGCATGAAAGTGTAAAGACGTCCTGCGATTTCATCGCAAGACGACAATGTCACGAGGCTTTGTTCTTGCGAGAGAATTTATACTTGTCATATTGTCGCAGAGATATTGAAAAGATACTGATAAGACAAGATCAATGGGTCAATACATGCAAATGTAAAGACGTCCTGCGATTTTGTCACATAGAAATGAAAAAGTTGGCAAAATAAGACCTTTAACTAGGAAGGCATAATAAGACCAACAGATTATTGCTATACTTCTCGCAGTATTTATGAGATTCGGCAAGTACTGAGGCATAATAATATATATTTTTACTTCAACTAATATTTAATTTTTAGGCAATTTTCTCTTATTGCAGATGAATAATAGAGGCAAGTATGGGAATGCATAGAATGATGAAATTATTATTCATCTATCATATGATAAAATTGCATTGATAATACTAAATAACATACTTATACAGATCATTAAAAGATAACAGTTATACTGATTGCTTTGCAGAAGAGAATTGTTTTCTGACTCATACAGATAGAAGCAAAAGGAGTTTATATTGGTGAAGAAACTCGTAGTTAATTACAAAAAAGAGGAAATAATTATACAAAGAAGACAAAATAAGAAGAAAACTAATTAGACTGATCGCCATCTTCATTGTCATATTTTCTTATTCTCATCGCCAGATTTCTTCTCTTCATCATTGTCAGATTTTTCTTCATCATCAGAATTTCCCTCTTGTTCATCATCACCAATACTATCTTCATCGCCAGAATCTTCAGCTTCACTATTAGAGATAGTAGGTGTTGGAATTTCTGCTGGGATTTCTTCTTCTAGATTAGGATATACAGAATGAGGGATACTATGGTCATCACAAACCAACTTAATGAATTTATTGCGAGTAATAACAAGAGATCTGTTAAAATTCGCAGTAGTAATGTTGAGATGGTCCTTTAATTTTGAATACTTCTCATCGCAAGCAATAAGTTTGGTTGCAAGTTGATGTTTTTCATATTCAAGTTCTTGAAATCTTTCGCGACAATTCTTCTCAGCAACTTCGAAAACGTGAAAACGAGTTAGAAGCATTATCAGGAAGAATATTAAAATGAAAAGTTAGCAAGAATTGAACAAGTTAACAACCTTCTCTTTCAGAAATCATATCTCTAATTAAAGCAGCTTGTTCAACTTGGAGACTAACATCTACACCTAGGTTGTTTCTGTCATTATCAAGAACTTTTGCAGCCCAAGCAAACTCATCATCGCTATTGATAAGAAGACGAGAGCGAGCTTGAGTTTCCAGCGCAAGAAGATTTTCATTCTCGCGAATAAGTATATCTCTTTCCACTTGAGTATCAAAAAGAGTTTTATGGAAATCTGCTAGAGCCTTGGTACCATTTTTAACAACAAGATCCTTCTCGTCAATAATATCACTATTCCTTTTCCTTAATCTAGCCATTTCTTCTTTTGAGTCAAGATAAAGACGTTTAAATCTGTTGGTTAAGTTTAAATTGGATCTGTGCTCTATTTTCAGGAGGTTAAACTTGGATTTAAGTTCCTCAAAGGAGAGAGATTTAATCTGATCATCTGAAAAGTTACTTAGAGAACTATTAAGGAAAGCAAGAAGAGCACTATCATCTATAGGTTCAGGAAAAGATTAGAGGAGTGTTGCCTCATCAATAAGACCATAAATATCTGCAAAATGGTTGCTTGAATAAGCTATAATGGGGTGAGAAGAATTAAGAAAGAAAGAAAAAAGATTATACCATATAACTTTTGATGAGCTTTTTCAAGATCAGCGAACTTCTGCTTGTCAGCTGAGGCATCAGTTTCCAATTGCTTATTTTTTCTGCGAAGATCAGCAACTTCTGCCTCTAGTTTTTCTTTCTCCTGACAAAGGTTATTAGTTTTTTCTTCTTAAATAACACTTCCAGTGTCCAAATCAAAAGCAACAGCAAAATAAGCTCTTCCAACCTGCGAGAGAATTATGTAAATTAAGATTTGGCGAAGAGATGTGGCGAAAAAATAAATACAAAAATATATAAATGAAAACATACCAAGGAACCAAGAGAATTTAAAAGACTGGGAGTTAGTGATCTTGAAACCCCGCGAAGAGAAGCATTATCAACTAAGATAAGATCATCGCAAATGTTGGCGAGAGATTGAGATATTTTAGTAATAGCTTCATCTCCATACTCATTTGGGATACCATGTTCAGTATCGCCAAATTTTTTAGATAGATGAGCCATGGAAGAATCAGAAGGAGAAGAATTCACCATGGAAGGAGCACCATTATCAACATTAAAATTATCCTCATTATCTTTATCTACATCAACATTTAGGTCATCAGAAATAGGTTGAGGAGTTGAAGAAGAAGAATGTTGAGTTTTTATTTTCTTTGAAGGAGGATCGCCAGATTTATCATCACGAGGGGAAATAGGCTTGTCTTTAGCAGAGACAGCATATTTTCCTTTGCGATCAGTGGAAGATTTTCCCTTGGGTTTTGGTTCTAATGGTTCAATCTCTTCAATCACCTGCGAGCACGAATAAAGATAATAAATAGGGGCAACAATATATTGTTAAAATTTATAAAAGAATATTTCTTACTTCATCCGTGAAAGAATTCAGATCTAAGAAAGTGCAAGGTTTCCTGTGAGTTTGATAGCTGAGTTTCATCCTATCAATCTGAGAAAAATCAAAATAGTTGGCGAAAATATGAAAATATGAAGAAGATAGTGAATGATAATAATGTAAAGCTTGAGAGGATATATACTTCTTTAGATTTTTCAGGCCAATAAAAGACCCATGGTTGATACTCTTGAAGATTCGCAGGCAACGCGAGAGAACTAGAGATATAATCTCCTTCAAGAAATAATGGAAAAATAAACCACTTGTCATCGCTAGAATGGCGAGTACCTTGATTGGTCTTTGTATAAAAATCAATATCTAACATGACAATTTTATCTTCAGCGATTTTATCTTTCTTCTGTAAGCGGAATCCCCAGCGAGTGTGATCTCTTTTCATGGGAATTATGTCATAATTGATAAAGAAATTCTCCACAGTATACATCGCAGGAATGATGGGAACATCTTTGAATTCAGGATTTTTCACATCATCAGGATAACGAGAACCTTTATTAGCACCACGAGAGGCATATTCAAGTAATAATATAATACAATCTCCACCTAAATGATACATTGCTTGTGAAAATTTCTCATGAGAAATTATTTGATAAAACAAGGGAAGCTTTGGGTCATAAAGTGGAATGGGAAGGCCAGCTTCAAGTTGACCAAGCGATACTATAATTTTATTGCGAGAAAGTTGATGTTCAGAAAATAACTTGACAGAAAGTTCAGATTTAGAATCTTGACCTGGAATTGTTGACAAAGTAAAACCTTTGTTTTTGAGATTTTCTTTCATCTCGTTAAACACAGTCAAATTTTTAGCACCAGCAGCCACCATTTTTGAAGTATGGGAATGAAGGAAGAAGTTGAAAAAGAAGAAAGAAATCGCAAGAATAATAAATGCGCAATTTACGGAAGAACAGTAAAGTTGCAGAGAAGAAGAATGAAGAAGAAAGTAAAAGAGAAAAATAAAAGAATGAGAAGAGTATTTATAGAAGAAGAAATTTCTCGAAGAAGATGAAAGTAATTAATGCAAAGAAAAGACATGGGTGGTTAGATTGTAGCGGTTAGAGGAGACGTGTCAAAAATTTATTAGAAGAAAAGATTTGTGAAGACAGCTGGCGAAGGACGGAGAAATCTGAAAAGATAAGCAATTATGGCATTTTAGATTGTCATATCTTATCTTCTTCGCGGAAAAGACATGAGAAGAGGCAAGATGTAGGACCATAATATCGCCACAACGATATTCTCACGATAGAAACGACACTTCTGCGAGGAACCAAACATTTCTAAAATTATTAACAACACTTTGACGAGAACGTCGCAAGATAGATCTATGACATTTGGCGAGTGTCACAAAAGAATAAATAACGGTTGACGACTGAATATATATTAGAAGAATAAGTCTGCTCCACGATGATTATAAAGTTTGCGATGGTGAAGACAAAAGTTATGGAGGTGAGATCGCAGAGTAGATCCGAATTAAGGGGAAATCTTAGCTGTCTTCCACTATGTATTTTTCTATATAAAGGGCCCGACTAAATCCAGAAGGGGATGATGTACTTTTGAGAGTTGAGAGAGTTTTTGAGGAGAGAGAAACTCCAGAAAGCAAAGTTGTACTTCTGAGTTTTGATATTTCTTGTAAATCTTCCTAAAAGTAAATTAATAAAATTGTTGTTGTTCATTCTCGATTATGACTTAATCTTCATAGAATCTTGACAAGGGTGTAGTGTGGGAAATCCTGCAACTACAAAAGTGGTGGAAAATTAGCGAGAAAATGGGATGGACCATACATCATTAAAGAGATAGTTGGAAATGGGGCATACAGATTAATGGATCCAGAGGGAAGAGATGTTGGGCAAAGACTTGATAGACCATGGAATAGATTGTTTCCGAAAAGGTATTATCAGTAGCAATTTCTGCGAGGTAAGAAATACTAGTGTAAGATGAAACAGTTAAAAAATTCGTTTTTCTCTATCACAATTTATGCGAGCATCATCGCAAGAACATCGAATAAAATTTCGCAGAGATTAAAAGAATGGGACGAACCTTTATGGCGTGCACCCTAGTTCGCGAATAAAATTTCGTAAGAGGCAAATATAAGACTTAATAGCGCATAATATGAGGGGGTATCTCTTGACATGACTCAGCGATAAGGTTATACTGCTGCTGGAACCTGAGTCATGCAGATGTTGGGGTTAAAGAAAACCTATCCGGGAGAGAGATCTTGGATTTCCAACTATATAAGGTTATACCCTGGTTGGACGACTGAGAATCTCTTCCAAGAAGTGCAGAGTATGACCAAGGAGCCGAGGTACACGGTTGAGCCAAGGGTGCCCGGAGCGTACGAAACTCTCTTTCCATCCTTGGTAAGTCTTGGCTACAATGCACTTGGCCTGAAGAAAACCCCACTTAGGGTGCAGTCTTGTAACTATAATCCATATAGGAATAAAGGACAAGAGGATGCTAAAACAACTGGTGTTGGCAAATCCGTATGGGGGGAGCTAGTCTTGTATGGCCGATGTGCCCTCCTTGAAGGGGAAACCATGGGGGAGATAAAGGCGGCACCCTCCATTAGGGAGATGATAAGTTTCTTAAGACGGTAATGTCATGGGGCTTTATGATCGCAAGATCATTTAGGCCTATCATATTGTCGCGTGATGAAAATTATACAAAGGCAAAAATCCTAAAGAGAAAATGTTAAGATGAGATCAATGGGTTTTTTCATGAAAGTGTAAAGACGTCCTGCGAGTTCATCGCGAGACGTCAATGTCACGAGACTTTGTTCTCGCGAGAGAATTTAGACTTGTCATATTGTCGCAGAGATATTGAAAAGATACTGAAAATACAAGATCAATGGGTCAATACATGTAAATGTAAAGACGTCCTGCGATTTTGTCGCAGAAAAATATTAAAGGTTGGAAAAATAAGACCTTTAAATAGGAAGTCTTAATAAGACCAAAAGATTAATATTGAACATTAATTATTTTGTTTGAGAATGCAGGAAATATCTATTCATCGCAGGAGGCAGATTACTTAAGATTTTTTTTTAAAGAATATCGCTAAAATATCACCAACATATTCATCAATAAAAGAAGATAAGGAACATAATTCACCATCTCAAGAAAGATATTAAAGTGCAAGAAGAGGAATGAACAAATGAAATCTTAATATCTTCCTTGAAAAGGTTCAACACAGACAACAGGAGAAGTTAAATTCTAAAAGTCATCCAGGTTACATTCCTCACAAAAATGAAACTCAAACTTCAGCTACAGGCTCATCAGTATTCTTCTCGCCAGATTTATCATTCTTGCCAGAAGATTTATCATTCTTGCCAGAAGATTTATCATTCTCGCCATCATTCTTTTCAGTATTGCCAGCATCCTTTTCTTTGCGAATTTCTTCTTCTCTAGGAGATCCTTCATCTTCTTATGGGTTATCTTCTTCAACTTCTTCAACTTCTTCTTCTCCTTCAGTAGGTGTATTTTATAAATCTTTATCCATGGGAATGAGAATCTCGTCATCCTCAACTTCTAGAGGAAGAACATATTCAGGAGGGAGAAAATGGGAGATCAAAATTTTATTCGACAGAACTTCAACAGTAAGATGAACTTTGCGAAGAAAACCTCTATCACGGTTTCTAATCTCCATATTCTTGAAGTACTTAAGATAATCAAGCCTTCTTTCTGCCTTATCGCGAACGTTCAAGCAATCGGAAAGGAAAGTCTTGTTTTCTTTGCGAACCTTATCTAATTTCTTAGTAAGAATAGTAATAGTAGCGAGATAGCTTCTTTCAAATTCTATGAATAACAAAAATGACAAGGAAATATTCAAATGAAGATCTCACAAGAAGTAAAACATAAGAATTTATCAGAAAAATCAACAATTGAGGAAGTCAACTGACTACCTTCTTTTTGAGAGGTTAAGTTTTGGATTAGTGCAAAGAAACAATTCTCCCACTGATTCATATCATCGTCAAATTTATCGCCAACCATAACCTTCAGACGAGATTTCATGTTTTCTTCTTTGGTGCGAAGATAAAGGTTTTCTTTTGATAGTAAAGAATGAGATTTCTCTAATTGGGAATACTGATCTTTAAGTTCATTAGCCTTTAAACTAAGAGTTAATCTACCCTTGATAAGTTTATCCTTCTCAGCAGCAGATGATTCAGTTACTTCCTTGAGTTCATCTTTAAGAGAGCGAAGAGATTGCTCTTGGTTATCACAAATTCTTTGAAGATTATCTAATTGTTGCGAGGAAGCCTCCATCAAACTTGAAAAATTATGTTTTTCTTGGGATAAAGTTTTATTCTCATCTGATAAAGATTTCATCGCTAAATCAATCTTAAATAACAAATATGAAAGGCGAGCAACTTCGCTACACAATAAATTTTGGCTTTGTGACAATTGATTATTCTCATTAGTAAGATTATTTATGTGATCAATTGAGTAAGTATAAAGATTATCTAATCTACTAAGTTGGTCCATCCAAGACTCTTTTTCAGCGCGAGCTTCTTTAGAGATTGATTCTAATTCAAATATCTTCATTAATCGATTCCGATTTGAAGATAAATAAATAAACCAAACATTTAAAAGGAATGGAGTGTAAAAGATAAGTAAGATGAGAAATTATTAGAATGGAGATACAAAAAGATAGAGGCAGGAAAACTATACCTTTCATCTCGTCATTATGTCTGCGAAGATTCTCGCACTCAAGTGAAGAATTGCGAAGCATATGATTCAGAGTATTACACTCAGAAGTTTTAACTTGAAGGCTATTCCTTAGAGCTTCAACTTCATATTCCAAGGATACTCGCGAAGCAGAATTATCAGAGCCAAAATACTTGAGTAAAGTCTCGCAAGCTTCATATTGAAGAGAATCAATGGAAGACTTTCTAGCGTTATCTAAAATATTAGATAAAATTTTGAAAGCAATATCAACTCCTGCAAAGGTTTCATTTGATGGAAGATGAGATGCAGAGGATGAAGTAGTAATGATAGCAAGTTGATGATTTGGATCATCTGCGATGGATGCATTATGATAAGGAGGAGTTTTTGGGAAAGTGACAGTTGAAGGAAATATTGGACTAGAAGGAGTTTCATCCACAACATTTGTAGGGATTTGATTTGTCAAATTTTTTGAAGGAAGAGGGGTATTGATAGCGAGATTCTCGCAGACAAAAGAAGGAGAATTAGATTGTAAGGGTGTGACGATAACTCTCTTAGATGATAACTCAGGAATAATGATATCATCTTCAAGAGTTTTATTGCGACGAGATTTTTTATGAGGTCTAGCGGTATTCTCGTCATTCTGCAAATAATAATTTAGATAAGAAACAGAGGCAACAATATTGTTATTAAGATAAAATGTGTTTCTTACTACCTTATCATTCTCGGAATCCTTCTTCCTCCTCTTATCAACAAGCTTCTTGAGGGAGTTAGGGTTTGGAGTTTCAGAATGGGCGATAGGGATAGCTCCACTAAAGGAAAATATGACAAGAATTATAATGAATTAAATCAGGAAGATCGAAGAACAAAAGTAAAAAAAAAAAAAAATCAAATAAGATGATATAATCGAAATACAAACCTTGAAGTTTCCATTAAAACAGTAGCATGTAAATATGAAGATAGAGAAAATTTGCAGACGAAAAGTGAAATAAACGGATAAAGAAAATGGAGAAGTAAAAAGAGAAAATTATTTCTGTAACTTGGCTCCGCCTTTTATAGACAAGAGAAGTAGGACCCATTATGAGGGCACGTGTTAAGAAGAGCTACAACACGTGTAGGCGATTAAATTAAATAAACAGAGGTTTGTCGTGAATAAAACTTATAAATAAAGAAGCTGCAAACATCATGAAGAGTTGAAAGTTCTCATATCTTCTCTTCTTCGCAGAAAAGACATGAGAAGAGGCAAGATGTAGGACCAGAATATCGCCATAACGATATTCTCGCGATAGAAACGACACTTCTGCGAGAAACCCAAACATTTCTACAAGTATTAACAACACTTTGACGAGAACGTCGCAAGATTCTTCAACGACATTTGGCGAGTGTCACAAAAGAGTAATATAACAGTGAAAGACTGAAGATATATGAGAAAAATAAGTCTGCTTCACGATGGTTACAAAGTTGGCGATGGTGAAGACTAAAGTTATGGCGATGAGATCGCAGAGTAGATCCGAATTAAGGGGAAATCTTAGCTGTCTTCCACTATGTATTTTCCTATATAAAGGGTTCGACTAAATCCAGAAAAGGATGATGTACTTTTGAGAGTTGAGAGAGTTTTGAGGAGAGAGAAACTCTAGAAAGAAAAGTTGTACTTCTGAATTTTGATATTTCTTGAAAATCTTCCTGAAAGTGAATTAATAAAAGTGTTGTTGTTCATTCTCAATTATGACTTAATTTTCATAGATTCTTGACAAGGGTGTAGTGTGGGAAATCCTGCAACTACAACATTGAATCCATCAATTAAACTTAAAACTATTTTCAATAGATTTAAGCCTCTCCACCTCTCTATGAGGATCATACGACGTATTTATACATTCTTGTAAATATATCCCATTCCAATATGTCTTTTCCTGGTCTACCACTCGATCAATAAATTGTGAATTCTCGGTAGTGCATTCACGCACCACTGTCTTTGTATACCCACATGGAAACTCATTCTTCTTGATGATAGTAACCGTTAGATTCGATGCTACGCCGGGTACCCTTGAAATGCCAATATACCTTGTATTTTCAACTCCTAAGGGTCTAGAGGATACTGGACTTTCATCACCAAAGAAACTACTGTGTATCGTAATTCCACCATTCACATAACTGCCGGATGTCAAGTAGAATCCAGCACTATGTAGGCTCTGTGACCTGCTCTCGTCCATCCGCATGGAAAAATAAACTATAACAGGAAACTGATACCTAGCCAGAGGTATTCCATCATTGGATCTCATCAGTTTTTTCTTTAATATTGCTAGATTCCCAGCAACACCGGTGAGGACTTTTACGTAATCTTCAGATCTTTTAGTTATCTTATCATCAGTCTTGTACCCTTGACGATGCCCTTCATTTTTCTGTGATCTTTTAAGAGAATAATCGGTATTCCAATTTTCAAACGCAAATTATGGCTTGGTATATTCTTATATTCAATTTGGTTTAACATCTCTGTGGGATACTTTCTCTGATCTTTGAAATAATCTTTAGAAGTAGAAGATATGTAATCATTGCTTGTGTACACATGCTCCTCTCCCTGGAAGAGATACACCATGTGATTATTGATTTCAAGCACTTTATCATGCTCTATTGCTAAGATAAGATTATGTGCTAGATATCGTCTCCTGGATTTACATCTAAGAAGATCTTGGTATGATATAGTAGTTATCTCCTTTATAAACTCGCATTCAGTTGGTATAAAGATTGTATTATGTTCGTAGGCAATAGTCCCTCCTCCCATACCCCCTTTAATGCTATCCAGAAGATTCCTTAGGTATAGGCCATCTGCCATTCCTGCTAAACATTTATGTTAGATTTCAATATACTCGTGTGACTAAATCACGTTAAAAATATATTTCAAAGATAAAATATCTATCTGGTATCCTTGGTTCTTAGCGTATAATTACTTTTATATTTTCCTTGTATTGCTAAAAGTATTTTCCTAGAAGATGATCTCTTACGTACCTTGGGTATTACTCCGTGTATCTTCGCCTGATATGTTCACCTGCTGGATATTGGTGTATGAATTCTATACTGACATGTTAACCTCTTATTTATTATTTTGGGTATCCTCTCTTGGCATGCTTACTTGCTACAAAAATATAACATTAAAGTATATATAAGTATAATCATTGAAAACTTTAAAATTCGATCGATCTAACTAAGAAGAAGCAAAGAGGGCACATCGGCCATACAAGACTAGCTCCTCCCATCCAGATTTACCAACAACCAGCTGTTTTCGAAGCCTCTTGTCCTTTATGACTATATGGCTTATAGTTACAAGACTGCACCCTAAGTGGGGTTTTCTTCAGGCCAAGTGCATCATAGCCAAGACTTACCAAGAATGGCCAGGGTAGGTTCGTCCGTCCCGGGCACTCTTGGCTCAACCGTGTACCTCAGCTCCTTGGTCATACTTTGCACTTCTTGGAAGAGATTCTCGGTCGTCCAACCAGGGTATAACCATATATAGCTGGAAATCCAAAATCTCTCTCCCGCATAGGTTTTCTTTAACCCCATCGTCTGCATGACTCATGTTCCAGCAGCGGTATAACCTTATCACTGAGTCATGTCCAGAGATACCCCCTTTATAACGCGCTATTAGGTCTTACATTTGCCTCTTACGAAATTTTATTCGCGAACTAGGGTGCACCCATAAAGGTTCGTCCCATTCTTTAATTTCTGTGAAATTTTATTCGTGTTTCTCGCGAGTATTGTAACTCTGATTGTATTTCATAATTCTAATAAAATTTCTTGTAAAATCTTGCTATTCTTTCAAGCAAAATATTTTGTTCAATTACATATTATTCAAGCAAATCATTCATAGAGTTCTCTAAAGTTTATTATTTTACCTCTTCTACTTACTATTTTCTGTTTCTGCTTCGTTTTGCTGCTGTTTCTTTTTCTGCGAGACGCTCGTCAATAATTTCTTCTTTCCGCTTTATTGCATCAATCATTAACCTTTCACATATCTGCCGTTCTTTGATTTTGTACCTTCAATTGCTATTCTTTTCAGCCCTTTTTTCACAGGATTTCATATCGATTTCATAACATTTCTTGCTTTCTCCCCAATCTCCTTTAATAACTCCAACACCTTTAGGATGAGGGAATTTGATACATTGATGATAAGTAGATGCTACTGATAGGGTGTAGAATGCATCTTATTCATTATCTATTGGTTATTCTTTCTTTGTTATTTTTCTTTTAAATTATGTATTTTACGAGTGTTTTTGAGTTATTAGGTACTCTTGAGTCGCACGGAGAAAAGAATAAGAAATTACCAAAATTGAGCAAAAGTTGCAGAATTTTGTGTGGATTTCTCTCATGGGATGTGAAGACTTGGACTTGGAATTGGATGATGAATTTGGATTGAACTTGGAAAGAGAGGATGGAAGATTTGAGAAAGGCTTGGATTTGGAAATTGTATTGCTAAAGGAAAGGGATTCTATTCCTTAGAAGACTTGGAGAGCATTGAAGCCTATAAATAGATAAGTTCTCTACTTTTATACACACACTTCCATACACTTCCACACTTCCATACACTTAGATGCACTTAGATACACATATCTTTTTACATAACTTTTTTCACATCTTTGCACACTTCTACACACACAATACTTTTCTTTTCTTTATTCTTTGTGTGAACTCCTTAGCATGAGTAGCTAATTTTATTGATTGAGGATGAATTCCTAGTTCTTAACATGTTTTGAGTTTTGTTTTAAATCTACTTTGAAGTTTTCACATGATTATCGTTTGTTTTTACTAATTGGAATGTTTATACATTCATGATTGATTGATAGATTTTTTAGGTGCGCAACTAAATTGATTTGTTAATTTGATCTAAAGCTAGTGAAAGTTAGGGGATAAGTAATCGTTTCTTTACTATTTACATAAGTAGAAAACACGAGACCTTGCGGAGGGATTCCGTGGAGCAATTGTGTGTGAAAACAACGCTAGAAAGTGGACCAAGTGAACCGAGTCTAACTACTAGTACTATACCTAAATTCATAAATCTTAATGCGTTCGGGGAATTACATCTTGTAAGCGAACCACAAGGTGGTTCTTTTGAGTAGAATCTAATAACTAAGCGAACCTGTTACTCAGTGAAATAAGGAATTTTGGGGTTAGATAAGCGAACCTTCTATCCTACGGTTGGTGATAATCTTTGACTAATAAAAAGTGGAAAATAACATAACTTGAATCATTGTTTTGCAGCGAAGAAGGATTCCTTAATCTAATCTCTCTTATTGATTTCCTTTTAATTGCTTTGTTTATTTTATTTACTTTGTTAAATTCTTACTCAATACCCCCTTTTGTGTTACAATTTTACAACTAGAATCTCGTGCTCCTCGTGGGATCAATATTGACTACCCTATATTACTTGTTAATTAGGTAGTAAAGTATTAATTAATTTGTTGTGGTTACGACACACATCAAATTTTGGCGCCGTTTCCGGGGATAAGGGATACCCTGGATAAATTTTGGCGTCGTTGCAGGGGAGCAGCGGGCGATTTTAGTTGTTTTCTTTTTACTTTTTGCTTTATTCTTGCTTTGTTGGATTCTTTATCGTATCTAACTTAGTTTTTGAGAATTGTTTTTCAGGTACCGGTTTTCCATGTATGGTGGACAAGAGCAAGCATATTACAACAATCAATGCGGTTTTCAACCTCAACATTATGACAACTTCCAACCATCCTTAGGATAAAATAAAAACCAATCTTTTGGCTATGATCAAAATCCTACGGAACCTTATGGATATTCTCATGCATATCAACAACCTTATGACGGGTATGTAAGTGGACAATTACAAGGATGGACGGATAATTATGCTTCTAATACATTGTTTTCTAGTAATGTGCAGACAGAGAATTGGGAATATACTCCTCTTCATCGTGTTTTTCCTTCACTTTTTGAGGGTGTACAATCTAGAAACTCTATACACGGTGGTAAGCGTGTGAACGTCCGGAAACTTGCACAAAAGTTATACAAATTGGAAGATGATGGAGACTCGGAAGAGCTTGTCGCAGAAATTAGTAGGACCATTCATATGGAACTTAAACGACGTCTAGATAAAGGTAATAAAACCGATGACGATTCTTATTATGGTGATTCCGATAATGAAGATGATTGTGTTGAAAAGGACCAACCTTTAGAGACTTTTGATGACTCTAGTGTAGATTACTCGATCCTTGATATTAATAATGATCAATCACCTATTCAAAAGGTAGATCTTGAGGAAGATGCATTTAGTGCTTGGAAAAAATTTATTAGGGAAAGATATGAGTCCATGGAAGTGTATGAACGTTGCAACAATGAGGAAGTTATTCCAACTCCGGATCATAATAAGGATCCTTCGCCTATTCAAAAGGAGGAGATTGTGTGTGACTTACCTATTGTTGTCAACGGTATAACACCCTCACAAGAAGATATTACAATTTACACCGAAGAAGATTTTATGAGAGAGGAATGGCCCGATTATGATGATGAGAATGTTGAAGAGGTAATGCTCGATAATGAAACCGAATTGAATGATATTGTGGAAGACCCAATTGAACTTGCTAATGATTATAATGATGCCGAGACTTTAGTTAAGGTAGAAAATGATGAAGAATGGTTGCAAGGTTTGATAGAGGACCATGATATACAAGAGGTAAGTAATTCACTTGAATTTTTTAAGGATGAAGAAGATACCGTAATACAAGAAATTGTGCAAGGTTTGTCTAACTCTTTGCATATTGATTCTTCTCCTTTACCTCTTATTGGTTTGAATGTATGTGCTTCGAAAGTATTTTTGGATGATTTTGTTTCTAGATATCCACCATTGGAAACACTTGATGCTAACACCATGCAGGTTTTCCAAGAGGAGTACATGGAAGTTCCCAAATTCTATATTCTTTATACACTTCCGAGTGTGGACAAGAATAAGTGTGGGGGAAATTTCTATCGGGCGATAACTTTACTATTATTTTCTTGTGCTAATATTTGTATGGAGTTATTTTTTGCAAAACAGGTACTATGGGAGGATCCCCAAATTTTCAGATTGTTAGTATATGGGGAATGAATCTTACAAGAGCCAAGTCGGGACGTCGACTTTAAAACAAGCGCTTAATGGGAGGCAACCCATAGGTTTTGTATTTCTTATCCTTTTCTTTTTCTTTTTGTTTATTTATTTTTCTTGTTCCATATCATATTAGGATTTCCCATCTTGACTTTACTTGGACGATTCAATTACATTGAGGACAATGTAAGTTTTAAGTGTGGGGGAGTGGCTAAGCATATGCATATTTAAAAAAAAAAAGAGCATAAAACCTTCAACTTTTAAAGATTTTAGAGTCACTTGCATACTTCTAGGTATGATTACATAGAGATTTATGACCGACATAACTGAACTTGGAAGTGTTAGGGGACTACGTTCGGATTTCTTGCTTGTTAGAGTGTTAAATAATAGATTTAATCATGCCGGAGATACAAATTAGGAGCAGAGAATAATGCATTATTAGAGTTGCTGATCAATCATTAGTGGAGACTACCCATTTTATATCATGTGAGGCACCGACCAAAAAATTCTTCCAAGACTAAAGAGCTTCTTTTGAGTGTGTGTCACCGTACGTTAATTCCGGGTAGAATGGTGAGCTACCCAATTTCGCACCAATTTTCAGCACTATTTTTGATCTCTTGAGTGCTAATTTTTGTCAATCATGAGGGTGACGTCTATGGATGAAAGCCTCCTTCTTGTAGTTCGATTTGCAGTTAGCACCATTCTCTCTCTCGACAACAACGGGTCCATAGAAACACCAACAATATCAACAAGGAGCGACATCAAAATCTACAAGGAAAGTTGAAGACGTTTGAGGTTTACAAGCAACGGAACAAGAAAAGAGCAAATTTCTAGACGATACAAGTTGTGAAGAATCAAGCGGTAAATTACTTTTCCCACGGCTATGGTTTGTTTTATTTCCACTTTGTTTTGTATTTTATTTCTCTTGTCTCCCTAATAAAAAAAAAAAAAAGAAGAAGAAAATATGAGACAAGAGAAAATCTTTTATCATTGTTGTTATTTATAAGCCGTGGGGAAGGAAAAATCTATAAGGAAGTTTCAAGCGACAAGGATTTTAAGGAAAAAGGTTACAAATTGTTAAGGATTTACGAAGTTATCATCAAAAGTTGAAGCCGAAGACGAAGACTAGGAGCGGAAGACGTTTATATTGGATTCTGTGAGAGTGGTGTTATCATAATTGGCAATCGTATGTGAAGGTAAGTAAGTAATCTCATCCTAGATAATAGTGGTTGATTTCCTTTCTTAGAGATCGTCAGAAAAATGGTTTTTCAAAATATTAAAAGATGTGGGTTTTTCAAAATTTTGGAAGATGTCCTTCCCACCATTCAACGTGTTGCAGGAATTCTCTCTTCATTCCTACCTGCACACATGTGAGACCCATAAAAAAACCGTCTTTTTGAGTGCAATTATCATAAAACCCTTTTTGGTGAGGCAGAAGTTGAGGCGAAATGCTTATTGATCGTTTCTCAAACACATGTTCTCTCATTATGGTGTGGTTATTTCTCACTCAACATTTAAGAATGATAATATGTTCTTTGGTATTTCTAACTTCTTATTACTAGCATGCAAAAACTCTATGTTCTCATAGCTCTTTGGATGCTTGGGACGTTGGAAAGCTTTGAAGTTGTGAATTTTAATTTGCTCGAGGACTAGCAAAGTTTAAGTGTGGGGGAATTTGATAGGGTGTAGAATGCATCTTATTCATTATCTATTGGTTATGCTTTCTTTGTTATTTTTTTGGTAAATTATATATTTTACGCGTGTTTTTGAGTTATTAGGTACTCTTGAGTCGCACAGAGAAAATAATAAGAAATTACCAAAATTGAGCAAAAGTTGCAGAATTTTGTGTGGATTTCTCTCATGGGATGTGAAGACTTAGACTTGGAATTGGATGAAGAATTTGGCTTGAACTTGGAAAGAGAGGATGGAAGATTTGATAAAGGCTTGGATTTGGAAATTGTATTGCTAAAGGAAAGGGATTCTATTCCTTAGAAGACTTGGAGAGCATTGAAGCCTATAAATAGAGAAGTTCTCTACTTTTCTACACACACTTCCATACACTTCCACACTTTCATACACTTAGATGCACTTAGATACACATATCTTTTTACATAAATTTTTGCACATCTTTGCACACTTCTACACACACAATACTTTTCTTTTCTTTATTCTTTGTGTGAACTCCTTAGAATGAGTAGCTAATTTTATTGATTGAGGATGAATTCCTAGTTCTTAACATGTTTTGAGTTTTGTTTGAAATCTACTTTGAAGTTTTCACATGATTATCGTTTGTTTTTACTAATTAATATGTTTATACATTCATGATTGATTGATAGATTGTTTAGGTGCGCAACTAAATTGATTTGTTAATTTGATATAAAGCTAGTGAAAGTTAGGGGATAAGTAATCGTTTCTTGACTATTTACATAAGTAGAAAACACGAGACCTTGCGGAGGGATTCCGTGGAGAAATTGTGTGTGAAAACAATGCTAGAAAGTGGACCAAGCAAACTGATTCTAACTACTAGTACTATACCTAAATTCATAAATCTTAATGCGTTCGGGGAATTACATCTTGTAAGCGAACCTCAAGGTGGTTCTTTTGAGTAGAATCTGATAACTAAGCGAACCTGTTACACAGTGAAATAAGGAATTTTGGGGTTAGCTAAGCGAACCTGCTATCCTACGGTTGGTGATAATCTGTGACTAATAAAAAGTGGAAAAGAACATAACTTGAATCATTGTTTTGCAGCGAAGAAGGATTCCTTGATCTAATCTCTCTTATTGATTTCCTTTTAATTGCTTTGTTTATTTTATTTACTTTCTTAAATTCTTACTCAATACCCCCCCTTTTGTGTGACAATTTTACAACTAGAATCTCGTGCTCCTCGTGGGATCGATCTTGACTACCCTATATTACTTGTTAATTAGGTAGTAAAGTATTAATTAATTTGTTGTGGTTACGACACGCATACAGCTACACCCAATATCTTGTGTAACCAAGGTCTTCCTATCAAATAATTGTAGGGTGATTCGATGTCCACAACACAAAACACGATTTTTGAAGATATCCCTTTCAACGGTATTTGCATCTCAATTTCCCCCTTTGGTTTGTTAGTTGTACCGTTAAATCCATAGATTTTATACGTTGATGGTATTAGATCTTCGTCCTTTCCACCCATGGTTTTAAAGGTATGATAAAATAAGATATCGACTGAACTCCATGTATCTATTAAGACTTTGTTGATGGTCCAGGATTCTTCAACTTTACTATCACTCTCTTCATCTTATTCTTGTATTTATTTTGGATTAATCTCTAAATGCACGACCAATGGATTATCATGTTGCTCGCCAATCTCAGGTACATCTTGTGCAGTGAAAGATAGAGTTTGTTTCTTCCATTCTTCTAGTGGCGAGGCTCTCGCTATATTCATTATCTCTTTTCCATTCGTGTCTCTTGCAAAGATTCTGCTTAGGACATTATCATGTAAATCCTCCACAGTTCTATATGAGTGCACAATGAAATTACAGAACAAATTTTTTGCTTTAGCCCCTACTTCTATCACAAATGGTTCTATAAGGTGAAATTATATTGTTTCGGGATATTTTTTGTCGCACTATGGTAATTGATGAACTACCTGAGTGGTTGATTATATAATACCTATCTATTTATAGTGATGTAGTTGCAGGATTTCCCACACTACACCCTTGTTATGATTCTGTATAAACCTATTGGAAATCAACTAAACTTGAAAGATTTTAACGACACTTTTATTATTCAAATCTCATAAATGTTTACAGAATTGGAAGAAATCAAGAATACAAACATTCTCTTGAAGTTTATCTCTCCTCAAGACTCTTTCAACTCTAAAAATTACATCTCTCTTTTCTGGATCTATCGAGCCCTTTATATAGGGATTTACATAATGGATGACAGCTAAGTTTTCCTCCTATTTCGGATCTATTCTGCAATCTTATCGCGATCGTCATAATATTTTTTATCGCAAGAATGATGACCATCGCAGGATCAACATATTCTTCTTTTACTTCTTCCATCGTCAGTTTCTTCTAGTTATTCTGTAATGCTCGTAAAATGTTGTTGAAGGGTTGGCAGTGACGCTCGCAGAAACGTTGTAAATATCGCAGGAATATCGTTGTGGCGATATTCTGGTCCTACAAGTGAAGTCCACTTCAATATAAACGGGTACATAATAAGATTTGGTGCCGCAGGATGAACCATGTTAGAGTAGTTGCACCTAAAATGTGTACAACTCTAGGTTCCCTCGGACATCTATGGGAATTGAACCCATGATTACATGTTTCAAGCCCATGCGCTCTTCCAGCTGAACTAAGATGGTAGTGTATCCGATGAATGACGCTCTTCAATCCTTGCATGTTTACTATTACAACTCGGAATGTGAATCTTGGTATCGATATCTTACTTTTAGATTTATCTCTACCTAGAATATCAGCTTCAATCATTTTTTTTCCTGTTAATCTTGTGATTAGAAGAGGTTGGGTAGGATGAATTTCCTTGAGCTAAATTTTTCTTTCAAAAAACCGTAGGACTTGTGTTTCCTAACTAATTTTTTTTCATGGATAATACTTATGGATGTAACTTGTTTGATGTGTATCTCTAAGGACGAAACAGTGGATGATTCGTAACTGAACACATATTATTAGTCGCAATCTAACAAATACCCATATTTATATGGAAAATAATAAGAACTTGAAATAGTAAAATTTGTCTTTCAAAGTTGCTATAAGAAAAAAAAAATTGCCTCCTAATAAAGAAATCAATGCAAAAGTGTTATAGCATAGTTAATAAGTTATTTAAACATATTGATGCTTTCTCTGATTAGTAGTTATTATTAGATGGACTAATAATATTTGTTGCTAAGATATTTGGCGTGGTTCCACTCTCCACCTGCAATGATTGTTCTTTTTCACTTGATCGAATGATCATCATGGATTTGTTGTCTTTGTAGTTGCAAGAATTCCTACACTACACCCCACATAAGAATTCATAATACTCAATACATGATTAAAGATCAAGAACAACACTTTTATTAATTGATTCTCAGAAACATTACAAGAAATGACAGAAACTCAAAATACAACCGCTCTCTTAAGTTTTCTCTCTCCTCAAGACTTTCTCAGCCCTCCAAAATTGATCTCTCCCTTCTGGATCTATTGGTTCTCTTTATATAGGGTAGTTACATAGTGGATGACAACTAAGCTATCCTTTAATTTTGGATCTGACTCGCGATATTATCGCAACTATATAAATCTTAATACTCGCAGGTATTTATGGATTCGCAGGTCCATCATACTTTCTTCATGTTTATTGTTATCGTCATCTATTACGTCATTCTTTAAGTAATTTTGTGACGCACGCAAAGTGTTGTTGAAGAATTCGCAGGAATGTTGTTAATTTTGCAGAGGTATAATTGTTGCGAGATTCTGGTCCTATATCTTGCCTCTTATCATGTCTTCTTTGCGAAGAGGAGAAGATCATGAGAATTTTAACTCTTCTTAATGCCGCAACTACCCATCTTCTTTCCCCAACAAAGCTCCGTAAATTAAGTGTAACCGCCTATACGTGTCGAATATTCCTCTTTTTACCGGTATTTCCTTTATTATCCGGTTACAGTCCTTCTGTCTATAAAAGGTAGAAACCTGGTAAATAAATAATCTTCTTCTTTTTTTCTTCGTCTTCCTCATCTCTTCATTTTCTGCAAACTTTTTTCCATCTGCAACTTTCTTCTTCCATAGGTTTATCTGCTACTGCTTTCATGGAGTCGTCAAGGTATGTGTTCTTCTAAACTCGATCTTATTTATCATGTTCATCCATATTATCTGATTTGTCTTTACTTAATTCTATGTAATTCCCATACTGTATTTTTTTTTCCAGTGAAACCATTTCTAACACCAAATTTGTGATCCAAAACCCTAATGCTCTCAGAAACTCACAGAAAAATCCTACTGAAAAGAAAAGGAAGTTTGCGAATCAAAAGGTAGTAAGAAACACTTATTCCCTTAATAACAATATTGTTGCCTCTGTTTCTTATCTAGTTTATTATTCGAATGATGATGAGATTATTGTGAAGCCTCGCAAGAAATCTCGCCAAGTTCAAACCTTTGATCTCGATATTACCATTCCCAAGTTAGCTTCTGCAAATCTCACCCCTATAATTTCGCAAACTGAGTCTCAACCTTTTGTCTGCGAAAATATAACTTCCAATATTTCTGCCCCAATTGATCCTCTTATAACCGAAATTCCCTATATTGATGCGAATGAAGTTCCTTCCCCTTCTGACGTTGTTACTTCTCAAGTTAATCCTACTTCCATCCCCATTATTACTTCTCCAGAAACTTCACCTTCAAATAATTCCTTTGCTGCGAATGACCCGAATATCCAACTTTCCATTATCACCACTACACCTTCTGCATCTCTCCCCTTTCCTACAGAAACTTCAATAGGAGTAGATGTTGTTTTTAAGGTTTTATCTGATATTTTATAGGATGCTAGGAAATATTCTACTGACCCTCTCAGGCATGGAGTTTTCGAGGTTCTAAACAAATATTTTGGTGTTGATCGCAAAGCTTCGCAGGCATCTTCAGAGAATAAAGTCGAAGCTTTAAAGGGGAGTCTTCGATCCAAGACTTTAGAGTGTGATACTCTTCAGCAAAATCTTTGTAACTTTTCACTGGACTGCGAAAATCTTTGTAGAAATAAGGAACTAAAAGGTATGATTTTTTCTGCCTCTGCCTTTGATTCTTCTGTTTTAACAAATGTATATCTTTCCTGTACTCAATTTCTTTTAAAATTCTTGGTTCACAATTTAAAATTTAAGACAGACACGATTAATGGAGAGGTTTCAACTTGAATCTTCTGCTGAAGAAGCCCGTGTTGATAAAGATTCTTAGATAGATCAATATAATAGATTAGATAACCATTACACATACTCCATTGATGAAATAAATAATCTTACCAATGAGAATGACCTGCTAGTACAAAGGAAAAATCTGCTAGGTAACGAAGTTACTCGCCTCTCTTATTTGTTAACCCAAGCTAACTTGGCGATAGAAACTTTGTCAGATGAAAATAAGACTTTATCTCAAGAAAAACGCAGTTTCTCAAGTAATATGGTGATCTCTACGCAACATTTAAGTGTTCTTCAGCACTAAATCACCTGGTTGGAATTCACATTTTTTGACATGTTTGTTATACTTGCGGGATGATCTTCGCTGATAATATTCCATATATTGTATAGATTTATCTCTCTTCTCTTCTAATTCATCAAGTTTACTTAGAATCATGCCAGCACTAAGATTCTTCTCCCAAGCCTCTCTTTTTGTTGTAGGAATAACAACTTCTGTTGGTAGTACTGCTTCAACACCATATGTTAAACAGAAAGGTGACATCCCAGTTGCTTCTTTCCTAGTTGTGTTGTAGGCCTAGACTGCATTATGTACTTGTTCGCACCATGATATATTATATCCTTCTAGCTTCTTCATTAATATGTCTGTGATTGTCTTATTTGTTGCCTCAGCTTGCCCATTTGCTTGTGGATATAAAGGAGTAGATTTTCCACATTTTATCTTAAATGCATTAAGTAACATTTCTATGTTCTTCCCTTCAAATTATTTCCCATTATCAGATACCAATTGTGCTGGAATTCCAAATCTGCAAATGATATTCCCAAATATGAATGTAAATATGTCCTTGTCGCGAATATGTTGTACTTATTTTACTTCTGCACACTTTGTGAAGTAATCTGTCGCAACAATTAAGTATATGTTCTTCCCTGAACCTGGTAAAAATGGTCCCATAATATCTAAGCCCCATTTTCCAAAAGGCCATACACTTCTTGAAGATGATAATGGTGCCCCTGGTGCATGTATCTTTTTTCCATGTCGCTGACAATCTTCGCAACATCTTGATAATTTCTTCGCATCTTCATGTATATATGGCCAGTAATATCCTTGCATTTGTGTTTTGTAAGCCAAAGATCTTCCCTCGCTATGATTACCAGCATCCCCACTATGCAACATTTTTAACACTATTTCCCCTTCTTCCCGTGTCAAACATCTAAGTGATGGTCCATTAAAATATTTTCTATATAATACTCCATCCCTTAATTCATAATTTGTTGCACGCCTTTTTAATTTGTGTGCCTCTAATCTATTTATTGGTGTTTCTCCTCTTTCAAAATATGTATGAAGTTCTGTTCTCCAATCTGTGATATTTCCTCTTGGTTCTTCTTCGCCACCTTCTATTATCATTACATTTGCTTCTTATTCTTCTTCTTCTTTATTGATTGAAGGTAAAGTAAGTGTTTGTATTTTTATGCATCTTGCAGCTAGATCCGTCATCATGCTGGATATGAAAGCAAAATCATATGCGAGTCTATTATCTTTTCTTGATATATATGTCTCCATTTTGTTTTTGGGATTTTCGCAGACAGTTCTTCAACAAGTTTTTTGTATTTATTTAAAGATGGATCATTTGTTGTGTACTCTCCTTTTATTTGGCGAATAACCAATTGTGAATCACTGGTAATCCTAGCATTCTCCAACTTTATATCTATGGAGAATTTTAGGGAATGCACCACAGCTTCATATTCCATCTCATTGTTAGTGGATGAGAATTCCAACCGAAATGAAAAAGCCAATTTTGCCCCCTTCTGGCGAAATACAGATAAATCCAAATCCATTTTCTTCCCCATTTGATGATCCATCCACTAATATTTCCCATATGTTGGGTTCTGTTAACAAATATTTTGGGTTTCCATGTTCTTCTTCTATGTCCATCATTTCTTCCACATCTTCATCATCTTCCATAGGAAACTATGTTAAGAAATATGCTACCACTTGTGACTTTGCGAAGATAGAATCTCTTATTTGATTTCAAAGTGTCCCACTTGTGCATTCCATCTCTCAACCCTGCCTGATATTTTTGAGTTTTTCATTACTGATTCAATGGGCACCTTTGTTAATACTTTTACTGTATGTGCTTCAAAATAGATGCGAAGTTTAAATGTTGCATAAACCAATGACAAAATTAGCTTCTCAATCTTTGAGTAGTTTCTCTCTGCAGTATTAAATGTTTTTCTGATGTAATAAATTGGTTTTTCTATTCCTTCATCTATTCGTAGTAGCACTGCGCTTAATGCATGCGAGGTTATCGCAAGGTAGATCAATAATTCTTCTCCCGGATCTGCTTTTTATAAAATAGATATGTTCATTAAATGTTCTTTAATTCCTTGAAAAGCCTTTTCACATTCATCCGTCCACTTGAACTTGGTAAACTTCTTAAGTATGCTGAAGAAATGCTTGCATTTGTCTGATGATCGCGAGATAAACCTTCCTAGCGAGGCTAAGAGTCCATTTAGCTTCTGCACATCTTTCACTGTTTCTGGTGTTGGCATGTCGCAATTGCTTGCACTTTCTTCGGATCAACTTGTATTCCTTCTTTTGATACAACATACCCTAAATTTTTTCCTGATGCTACCCCAAAAATGAACTTCTCAGGATTCACCTTGATATTAAAGTGCCGCATTTGATCAAAAATCTCCTTCAAGTATTGCACATGATTTTTAGATTCTTTAATTTTTACTAACATGTCATCTACATATACCTTTTCCACCATTCTCTGATACGTTTCACCAGCATTTCTCAATCCAAAGGGCATTTTTGTGTAGCAATATAACCTTCTTGGAGCAAAAAATGCGGTGTTCTCTTGATCTTCTTCAGCGAGAGGAATCTGTTTATAACATTTATATCCATCTAATGAAGATATTCTATCATTTCCCGCTGCTGACTCAACCATTTGAGGAATATCTGGCAATGGAAAGCTATCTTTAGGACAAGCTTTATTTAAGTCAGTAAAATCTATGCAAATTCTTATCCCCTTATTTTTCTTTGGAACCACCATCCACTCTGGGTATTTTGCTTATCTTATAATTTCTGCGTCAAGCATCTTCTGTAATTCTTCTTTTATTTCAGAATGATAAGTTGTTGCGATTTTTCTTATTCTTTGTTTGAAAGGTATTACGTCTTTGTTAATTTATAACTTATGGCATGAAACCCATGGATATATTCCAGGCATGTCATCCATACTCCATTCAAAAATGTCCTTATATTCTCGCAAGAGGTTCACATTTCGTTCTTCTTCATCTGCATCCATTTTAGTTCCAATTTTCAGCATCTTAGGTTCTTCTTCACTCCCAATATTTACTTCTTTTGTTGGTTTTGCTACGGTGTAGCTGGCCTTAGATTATCTCATTGGTGTTGATGTTTTCATAATTTTCGCAGGTTTATCTCCTTCCTGCGAAATCTCGCTGGGTATTCTCTTTCCTTCTTTTGCTCTTATCATGTATATTTTAAATTCTTCTTCCTTCTTTGCCTCTTTTGCTCTTTTTCTGTGATCTTTTCGCATCTTTTCACGTCCTTCATAGTTCCTCACTTCAATTTGATTACACTACTTCACAAGATCTGTATCTCCTCTAATTTTTCCAATTCCGCTAGGTATAGGAAATTTGATGCATTGATGCAACGTTGATGCTACAGCCTTGATTGTATGTATCCAGGGTCGTCCCAATAACATGTTATATGGCGATTCTACATCTACCATAAATAATGTTACTTGTGCTTCAATCTCTCCCAACGGAATTCGTACCACTATTTCACCTTTAGGTTTTGTTATAGATTTCCCAAAGCCATGAATATGGTAAGTTGAACAAGACATCTCTTAATCCTTGTATCTTATTTTCTTAAATGCATGATAAAACATTATGTCTACAGAGCTTCATGCATCCACCAAAGTTCTATTCACAGCCCATTCCTCCACAGATCTTGTTGATTTTTCCTTCTTCATTCATATTGTGGATACTGTGATTACCAAAGGAGATGTGTGACTTAAGTTTTCTCTTGGTATTTCTGCTGCTGTGAATGTGATTTTATGCTTTTCCCAATCCTTTAGAAGTGATACCTTCTCCACCATCATGATTTTGCTTCCTTCAAAATACCGTTTGTGTAATCTTCCTTCAATACTTTCATGGAATTCGTCAATCATCGTTTTTGTTATCATATTACACTCCAACTTTCTGCAATTCTCTCAAGATTTAGTCATCTTTCCTTCAACTATTACACCAATTTGTTCTACCGCCTTCTTGATTTGAACAACCTAAATAACAATTTTCAATCTCTCTTTTTCTTCGTTTCTTTGATTTTCAGGTCCCTGTTTCTAGCGCCATTATGTAGTTGTTGGAATTCCTACACTACACCCCACACAAGAATTCATAATACTCAAGACATGATTAAAGATCAAGAACAACACTTTTATTAATTGATCCTCATAAATATTACAAGAAATGACGGAAACTCAAAATACAACCGCTCTCTCAAGTTTTCTCTCTCCTCAAGACTTTCTCAACCCTCCAAAATTGATATCTCCCATCTGGATCTATTGGTTCTCTTTATATAGGGTAGTTACATAGTGGATGACAGCTAAGCTGTCCTTTAATTTCGGATCTGACTCGCGATATTCTCGCAACTATATAAATATTAATACTCGCATGTATTTATGGATTCGCAGGTCCATCATACTTTCTTCATGTTTATTGCTATCGTCATCTATTGCGTCATTCTTTAAGTAATTCTGTGACGCTCTCAAAGTGTTGTTGAAGAATTTGCAGGAATGTTGTTAATTTCGCAGAGGTATAATTGCTGCGAGATTCTGGTCCTACAATTTTCTTATGGAAGCTCGTGTTATCTGTAACTAGTTTGCTTCAAAATACATGATTCCCCATGTGAGTTTTTCCACTTTCACGTGAAACACACATACATAGCCCTTTATTCTGCTTGTTACCTCATTTCCAAATTTTCTTTGGGTTTCCTGCAATTAGGGTTTGATTGTTGTTATCTAACATGGTTCTCGTTAGCATAAATATTGATTTTTTTTTTGAGGCATTACCTTACTTTCTGCTGGCAATTTTTGTATGTCGTTAAACGTCAACCCAGTTAATTCCTCGGTGTGTTTTCCTTGTACTAATAATTTAGCTATGCATGTGATGTCTCTGACTTGGAGTCTTATTATCAATCTGCAGACCAAGAATATTAATTTTTTATTATTTAAAAAACCACCTCATTCTGTAGGTTACTAACCAAATACTTGCAAACATCAACAATTGTACTAACCAAATAACCATAATCAAAATCAAACCAACAAACCATCTAAAATTAAGATTCCATTTAAAAAAAAAAAAGATAAGCAAAGAAAACTCTTATAGATATAATTAAAAAAATTAACTTGTTTTGGAGAAGATATTTGTTCATTGCAATTTGAACACCAGCTCAAATCATCAATTGTTTGGTATCTTTCAACGCATCCTAGAGTAAAACCATTCTTGTCTTCTTTTAAGACGTACGATTGTTGCACTGATCTTTATTGAGTAGCGTTGTGTTCATCGAAACAATTAAACTACTTGTTTAATGTTATAGATCATATGTTCATGTATACAATATTATCTAAGACCGAGCTTACCTTATTTTTACCATACAGTTCTTGTTTTTCCATATAAGTTGATGCCTTGTTTATTCTCATTCTATTTCTCTTTATGATTCGATCTGCCATCTTTTGTTTTTCTTTGTACAAAGCATATGTTATTAGTTTATATCTTTTTCCTGCATATAAATATTGTTTTCATAAACACCATTAGTATTTTATTTATATGCGTAAGAAAAATAACAATATTTCAGAGGCTAAAGAATAATTATATCGAACCTTGATCAGAGCTTTCAGTATTCTCGAAGGACATGTTATCCTATAGGTAATATTCAAATTCTATGTCAAGCTCTATTCTCATAAGTTTTAATATGTTGAGTTAAAAAGAAGAAGAAGAATTATACCTTGTAATAACCAAATTCTATGTCAATCACTATGCTCCCAAGTTTTAATATGCTGAGTTTAAAAGAAGAAGAAGAATTGTACCTTGTTATTAAAACTACCGTGTTTGATCCTGGAAAAGAGTCTTGGGTTGATGCTCTGTACATGGGACAGTGTAACCTATATATAGGTCATACAAACCTTGTTTAGGAAAACAGTGTTTCCATAGAAATCAACTTGTAATCAATTCCTAATAAGGATATCGTGTGTCCTATATACGATATACGAACAATTTAACTTGTATTAGATTTCCTAAATCCATCCTAACTCTAACTCTAATATCGTGTGCCCTAGCTCAGCTAGTCATCCCCGTTCCCCAAAGTTTCATGCGTTCTAGGAGGTCCCAGGTTCAAGCCCCCAATGGTGTAATATTGCAGGAATTAACATGGAAGGTAGTGTTAGTTTTCCCCCTTGTGACACAATATCAGCCCCCCCAACCGCTTCGGCTCCCTTGGCTAGGTTACCCATAAGGCTCAATGGTAGGTTAGCACAGCAACCTGTTCAATTAATGTAGTAGTAAGTTGTTAGAGCTTAGCTTGTTAGGCTTCCAACTAGTTAATGTAATACTCTATCTTTTTTTTTTTTTTTTTTTGCCGACTGACTAAAATAATACAGTTGCGTCTAAGCGTTTTTCTGTGAAAGAAGGGGTGGGATTGTCCAGTTCCTTTATTGTATATGTAGCGAGAATGTTGACAATTGTTCGGATACTTTTTGCCTTTCTTCCCATTATACATTGTCAGAAACGTGATGAGTATTTTATTTATGTATACATAAAAATAATCACGATATCCCAAAGGCTAAAGAATGATTATCTCAAACCCTGGCTAGGACTTTCAATATTATTTTCGGACACCGTTGATCTTTGAATACGTAGACGATACTGTTACATGTATGGTAAAGTTAATTTTTTTACTTTTAGTTCATTCACATGTAGGCTTCATAGGTTTGACACGGTCAGAGGAACCCTCCTCCTAATGAGATGTTGAATTTCGAATAATGAAGGTTAAACATGCTTCATATATTTATCTCCCTGATGTGAATCAATAATGTTGTAGAAAGTGGTAGTAAGGTTGTCGTTCACTCGGACTCATTGAAATTGATTTTAGGATTTAATAAAGTAAAATAAGATAAAAATATATACAAAAATTGTCACAAGATGAAGAGATGTGTTGGGACTCAGGATTCGGCCAAACTCACAACAAAAGGTTCAAAAATTAATTCTTTTAACAATTATCGCTCAACAAATAAAAACATGGACTCTTATTTTGCCAAAGTAGATCCTAAAAATATTAATTGTATCCCCTAAGCATAGATTATCTAAACAAAGCATAACCTATCTAATGGAATCACAACTAATTTTATCGAATCATAAATCAATTTAAATAGTGAAAAAGTCATAAAAAGAATTAAATAATTTTACCCATGTATGAAATTTGTCTTCCTCCGTCGTCCCAGTGATGGGGTCTAGCTCATCATATTGGAAACACGCTCAAAATTTGATTTCATTACTCAAAAGGTGCTTACAAGGATGAAAATATATGAAAACAGCAATTTGTAACGTTTATAATTGTTGCAAACGCTACTGTTACATAACGATACAAAGAAACGGTCGCCGTTACTGTTCAGATGTCGCTGTGAAACTGTTGCTAAGCCTGAGAATAGTGACAGTTTTTAACGAATGTCTCTAGCCGTCTGTTCTTCGTTTTCTTGATGATCACAGAAGCAGAATTTTTTTTTATTGCAGCTCTCGATTTCTCTCTGTTCTTCTCCCCAAATCTCTCCATAACCTCTCTCCTAACACTAAGAACCCTTTATATACTCGACATGGGCAAGAAATCTCAACAATAACTCCTCCTAATTCTCCCATTGATCGACAGTAAATAAAATCTTCTCGGGAATATTTTCTTCCCTTTCTTGCCTTCTCACGCGTTAATTTTCTTCCATCACACTCTAAACAAGCTCTTACACGTTCCATAATCAGTTTAACATGCTGTAGACTCGTGCAACTTCCCAAAACATCATCTCAGAGAAGCCCGAGTATCTTCCAAGTATCTTCCCGCCTATGTTTTCTTCTCACCGATCATATAACCCAACTGGACTAAATACAACGCTCATACCATGCATGTTAATCCCAAACAGGTCCATCCAATAAGTTTCAGCGATTGAGTCTCATTGAAACACCTTGAATTCTCGAACCCTAATTTCTGCTAAGGAAGAACCAAACTTTCCGGCCAATTCTGAAATTCAAAAGATGAAGAAGGTGCCCCCTAACCAGAGTGGGGGTGACGATAGTAGATGCCTTGAGGGTGCCTTGGGGTGCCCCTTATCCAAAATGAGGGTGCCTTTAGTACTTTCCTTTGGGGGTCTAAAAAACACTTTTTGAGCAACTTTTCCCACACAAGTGTATTCCTCCAAAAACACCTACACAACCATAAAAACACCATAATAATTACAAAAATTGAGACTAACAATAGAGACATTGAGGACAATTCAGACACAAAAATGTTTCTATCAAATACCCCCAAACTTATTATTTGCTAGTCCCGAGCAAATCTAATCTAGAAAATAAAATGACTACACTTAACATGTGCATCAAGTCGTTAAACCGCTAGGTGGCCCTAGTGGCGGAGTGTTGTCTCCGGAGGGTTTACAAGAGGTGTACCCACAAAACCTTTACTCCAGACCCTAGCTATCGACGCAGAACCTTGTAAGGCACTAAAGAATCTCCTTGGTTGGCATACTTATTGACTACAGGAGGAAGTACCCTGATGGGAAATTCCAATTGTTGTACACGAGTTTGCACTCAAGCATACTAAAATTCATATAAGTGACAGAGCTCTACTCAGGTAGTTTCTGGACATCATAAACCGGAGTCAACCAATCACATGCATAGATTAAGAAGATGGAAAACGTGGATGATGTTGTCTAGGGTGAACCTATCCTAATGGACTGATATACTGGTCTCAACTCATATCAACACACTGGCATATACAAGGGCACCAGTGGTCGATAATCCTAACTTTAGGTCAACTCAGCTGGCATATACAAGGGTACCAGTGGTCGACTTTATTGTATTTATTCCAGTTGTTCTAGTGGTCTAGTCTCTTTTTTTTTTGATGTAACTCAGTCACTCTATTTCACCCTAGCAATTGTAAAAAGAAAAATAAAAGAAGTGATCAGGATTTTTTCAATGTTTCCATCACGAGGATATGGAGAAACTACCATGTTTTCTTTTCTAACACCTAAGCTCTGTGCTTTTATGAATAGACTCTTCTAGATGTTTCCATCTAATCATATTGGTTCCTCAACTCCTACAACCAAGATGTTCCCATCCACTTAGATTGGTTAGTGTCGACCTTAATAAACATAAATTTCTAGGCTCTGGAGTTTATTTATTTAAATTGTAACTAAAAAGTTTCTCCCATACCCCCAAACTTAAATCTAACATTGTCCTCAATGTTCTGAAGATGGAATTAAAATCATGAACAAGGAGAAACTGTTACCACTTGAAGAAAAGAGTAAGGAAAGATATTACCGTGTTGCATGAGAATGGGTCACCTCCCAAGAAGTGCTAAGTTTAAAGTTTAAAGTCTTAAGTCAGACTAAGAAAGAATTAGTCACCTCATATAATCATAAAGCAACATCCGGAATAACTGAGGATCCTCTGGATCAAAAAGTTCTAACCACAAGAAGAGGAGACTGTAATAGATCAGGAAGATATCTAACACACCCTTATCTATTATTTTATTTAAGACAACTAGATCTAGTTACGGTTCGGGTTCAGGCTCTATAAAAGGGTCTAGATAAAAAGTTTTCATCCGCTGGATTTCCTCAAAGGCAGTATCCTGAAGATCAGGTTCTAGAGTCTGGAAATAATCAATTAAAAACTTAGAAGCACATAACAATAACCTGAATAATTGCGGATCCTTAAAGTCAATCAAATTTGACTTACAGGGATGACCAAAAAAAGAATGATGGTCTTCCTTAAACAAATATGTCGACCCTAATTTTCTAAAGTAATTAGTTTTAGTCTCAAAACTTAATAACTGACATATTTGAAATTCATATGTTCCCACATTTGGAAGAAAAATATTTGGTGGGAAAACAAAGTCAATCGTGGTATCATAGCCTGGGTTAACCACATCAACCATAGGATGGGTTTCCAACAACTTAACTTCTTTATGGACATAATTAGGTTCAGGAAAAAGTGTATGAAGATAATATTTTAAAATAGTTGAGGCACATATGTCAAGTCCCAAGTTAGGGACCTTTCTAAGAGTTAAGGCACATGGAGAATGATAATCACCCCCAAACTTAGAGTTTTCAGTGTCTCTAAGAAGACTAGTCACAACTTTCCTAATTTCAAGGTCATCTGATTCCTGTAAATGGTCAATTGATTCTTCTAAGTCAGGTACATCCTCATTCATCTATACGAGTTCATTTTCTTTTTCTAAGTCTATTATTTCAAAATCGCTAGACTCAAAATATACTCGTTCCTCTAAACCATCATTGGCTTTGTAATCAAAAGGAAATGCTACATCGTCTAAAACGGGGGTGTCTCTAGTCAAATCCTCGTCCTCTTGAATAGGTGAATAATTATTAAAATTATTTGGATTTGAACTGGAAATATTATCATTTTTAAGATCAATTGGAGTAACAAATTCCTGATCACTATGCCTACTTATTTCAAATTCTTCATCAACACTATCCTCATCATAATCATCATTATAATAACATGAAAATGGTTGAACCTCATCTGAAAAGGTAGTGTTACCAATTCTAACCTCGTCATCCTAATTATAAAAATCTTCCTCATTTTCATGGGTGATATAGGAAAGAATGTATTGGAAATCAAGAGTAATACGATCAATTATTTCTTCCATATCTAACTCTAACTTACGTGTTAACTCAGCAAACTCACGTGTTGACTCAGTTAACTTATATGTTGACTCAGCTAGCTTCCTGAGGTTATCTTCTAAAGAAGTTTCACTCACCGTTATAGTTCTTTCGCCCATAACTAAGTCATCTGTGTCTGCTAACTTATGTGTCGACTCAAGTAACTTACACGTTGACTCAAGTATCTTACATGCTTCATCTAGAGAAGAGGAATTATAGGAATTTTGCTCGTATGATCGTTGGGTATGCGAGTAGTAATCAGGCTCACCATGGTATGAACCATAACCTTGAAAAGGTGGATGCTCCCAACCACTATTCACACTATGGTCAAAGTAATGTCCATTTTGAGAATCAGTTGGATAATCATTGTATTGGATGTTATAATACCAGTTTGACATCCTAAATGCAAGGGAATTCTACACACGCACAAACAAGGATGACTCAACCAAAACAAACCTACTTATTTATAGAAAGCAAAAACCATGATGGCTCCAATTAGATTGTTTCTAGACCAGCTTATAATCCTTCGAAAGGGAATTCGTTACAATTTGAGAAAACCCCTCTGGAATCAATCCGAGTTTAAGTAAGTTGAATAGAGGCGAGGGAAGATGCGTGGAGCTTTGATACCCAAGGCCTCACCATATACAAGGCGGTGCAGTCACGCATTCAACTTACATAAACCATCATGAACTTCGAAGTATGCTTAAAGAGTAACCAATATTTTTCGAATGATTTTCCTAGTAAGCTCATTACCTTATCGGTCTCGTTATATTCAATATTTTAAGCTTGGGTTCGCGTTTGGTAACGTTTTCCTAAGGCGGGAAAGAATAGAACGGTGATGAAATCCGAACCCTTATCTTGTATGGCCATTCCTTGCCCTTTACTAGGAAATTAAAGCAGCCGTATTCAAGACCTCAACATATATGCATACAAAATCATCCAGTAAACCCCCTGACAGGGGATTCGCGGGTGTTTAGAATTATTACCCCCCGTTCCAGACGGGGGATGAACCATTGAAGTCGACTCGGGCCACGACTCCTATGTCATGTACGAACCCGAGGGGCCGAGGTGATATCGTAATCACCGTCCTTCCCTGTGCAGTTTATATTTAATTTTTACCCCTTCCTTAGGGTTTTTAAAAAAAATGTCCAAGAGTCCAAAAAGTATCCAAAAATAAAAAGAAAAATTACAAAAATAAAATCCTAATTACAGTTTCTAAAATTAAAAAGAAATAACTATATACAAGAAATTCTTCTTCTTCACTCCTTTGGATTTCTCTTTTCTTTCCTTCTTTGGCCTTGCTTTTCTTTACAACACTTCTTCTCTTTTTCTTTAGCTCAGCCCCAAGTCTGAAATCAAACAAAAATACCAAAATGCATAAAAAAAAAAAAAAAAAAACAACCTAAAAACAAATCTATACACAAGTCCCCGGCCACGGCGCCAAAAATTGATGTGAATCAATAATGTTGTAGAAAGTGGTAGTAAGGTTGTCATTCACTCGGACTCGTTGAAATTGATTTTAGGATTTAATAAAGTAAAATAAGATAAAAATATATACAAAAATTGTCACAAGATGAAGAGATGTGTTGGGACTCAGGATTCGGCCAAACTCACAACAAAAGGTTCAAAAATTAATTCTTTTAACAATTATCGCTCAACAAATAAAAACATGGACTCTTATTTTTCCAAAGTAGATCTTCAAAATATTAATTGTATCCACTAAGCATAGATTATCTAAACAAAGCATAACCTATCTAATTGAATCACAACTAATTTTATCGAATCATAAATCAATTTAAAATAGTGCAAAAGTCATAAAAAGAATTAAATAATTTTACCCATGTATGAAATTATTCTTCCTCCGTCGTCCCAGTGATGGGGTCTAGCTCATCATATTGGAAACACACTCAAAATTTGATTTCATTACTCAAAAGGTGCTTACAAGGATGAAAATATATGAAAACAACAATTTGTAACGGTTATAATTGTTGCAAACGTTACTGTTACAGAACGATACAAAGAAACTGTCACGGTTACTGTTCAGATATCCCTGTGAAACTGTTATTAAGCCTGTGAATAGTGACTGTTTTTAACGACTATCTCTAGCCGTCTGTTCTTCGTGTTCTTGATGATCACAGCAGCAAAAAAATTTTTTATTGAAGCTCTCGATTTCGCTCTGTTCTTCTCCCCCAATCTCTCCATAACCTCTCTCATAACCCTAAGAACCCTTTATATACTCGACATGGGCAATAAATCTCGACAATAACTGCTCCTAATTCTCCCATTGCTCGACAGTAAAAAAATTCTTCTTGGGAATATTTTCTTCCCTTTCTTGCCTTCTCACGCGTTAATTTTCTTCCATCACACTCTAAACAAGCTCCTACATGTTCCATAATCAGTTTAACATGATGTAGACTCGTGCAACTTCCCAAAACAGCATCTCAGAGAAGCCCGAGTATCTTCCGAGTATCTTCCCGCATCTGTTTTCTTCTCACCGATCATCTAACCCAACTAGACTAAATACAACGCTCATACCATGCCTGTTAAGCCCAAACAGGTCCATCCAATAAGTTTCAGCGATTGAGTCTCATTGAAACACATTGAATTCTTGAACCCTAATTTCTTCCAGGGAAGAACCAAACTTTCCCGCCAATTCTGAAACTCAAAAGATGAAGAAGGTGCCCCCTAACCAGAGTGGGGTTGCCGATAGTAGCTGCCTTGCAAAATGAGGGTGCCTTTAGTACTTTTCTCCGGGGGTCCAAAAAACACTTTTTGAGCAACTTTTTCCACACAAGTGTATTCATCCAAAAACACCTACACAACCATAAAAACACCATAATAAGTACAAAAATCGAGACTAACAATAGAGACATTGAGGACAATTCAGACACAAAAATGTGTCTATCACTCCTCCTGATTGAATTTGTCGCGTAGTAGTAACCTCCCCTCCTTAATTGTTTATAGGTAAAATGGATGTATGACACATTTCATGAGCCATTCAGGCATTATGTTGCTACCACTGGTTTGAAAGCACCCTCTGACAGTAATGTCAGCTCTTCTCCATCAGATATTGTAATGGAACCTGAGAAAGGAAGCGGAGTTGCAACCAAGTTGATTATAAAGTAAACCAATTTCACAGTTAAGTCTGTGCTTAAATCTTCTTTCGCAAATTATGCTTTTAAGGTGCATGCAAAACCGCTAGTTGAAAAATATGAAGAAAAGAATTTAGTAAAAGTGAAAAAGCATACCGTGGAACCTGAAAAAAAGAAATCCATGTCGGTAGAAGAAGTGGAAAATAGGAAATTTGATGAAGAGGTGGACTAAATGGTTGCAAGTTTGAGCTTATGTAGTCCGTGACACCATGGAAATCATCATGTGCTTTCCTGCCAGCGGTTGGATTGAACTTTATGGCGAGTTATGTTCCTTATGTTCCTTATGATATCCTATTTGTGTTGTGCAAAAGTCATGCAAGCACCAAATAGTTATGTGGTACTTTTTTTAGGTATAACTTTTTTTGTATGATTTCCTATTTGTTCCTTGTAAAAAAAAAAAACCTTCTTGTAGGTGTCATTTGAAAGAATTGTGTTAGTTTGAAAAAAGAACGTCAAAATTTACCTCTTTGTTTGATTTTTGTTATTGTAATCTATTAATATCTTATATGTTTTCTTTGTGGCAAGTTGAACAACAAAGTGTTCCACGGAGAAAATATTGTTGCACCAAGTAGAGGTTGTCCTTCGTTTTTGCTTTCATTTACTGTATTCAATCTGATGTGGATTTTTTTTTAAGTTAGCTTGAAAAGTCGGTTTGATTTGTAGAAAAAGAAATTGGCGTAGTTTAATGTCATGGATTATGAAATTGGTGTTAGAGTAGTTTGAGAGAATACTTCATTCTTCCCTTGTCCTCAAATTATCAGTGCAGGACTCCATGACTTCAACCTTTGACTACAAACCAAGATATCAAATGGATATCTAATACTGTTCCAATGATGATGCTGGTATGCAAAATTCGACGGTGAAATACTTTTGATTATCAGTTTGTATATCAGAATCTTTTATGTTTAACGTTTCAACAATTTTACAGCATGAAAAGAGCCTTTGTAGTAATTTTACATCGAACATTATAATTCCAACCAGACACATAAATTCAAGCCGTAGTAAACTCATTTTTAATCCAATACTAAAAGATTAATAAAAAAAATATGTCCTTAACCTAATTATAAAAGCCAGTTCTCAAAATCAAGACAGTAATAAAATCATGTAACCTTCCTATTCTAAAAATAAATAATTTTAGCTAAATTAATCAACCGAATAGTTTCTATGAAATTTCTCTCCTATGAAACTGCTCTCCTACTCTTCATCTTCATCGTCGGAGCTCATCCTCTTTTCATCCTGCGTGGAATTTTCTTGGCATGTGTTTTTGGCGGCTTGGCCCTGCAGCCGTCAGTTGACGCACGTTTCCTACCCCTCTTAGAGGTTTTCTTTTTCATATCCTTTGCAGTATATGGATCATCCTTTTCCAGGTTTGCATTCTACAGAGATATGAATTTTTACATGTAAGAACGACTCATATTTGTAAATAGTATTGCTCGGTTAACAATTGATTGCAAAGTTACCTCGTTTTCGGTATCATCATCTGAATCATCCAGTTCACCTTCTGGATTGAATACATTTTGTACTGTAAAATTGTCAAATTGATTCTTTATATTATATTACTGGATTATCAACTTGAAAACAAAGGTGTTGTCTCTGATTCGGTCGAACCATCTACGTGCCTTTTATGCGTTTGGAAATAAATGTTATGGTTAACATGTTTTAGAATACACTTATCCATATTAAAGTGAATTGTCTATACTAATATTAATTACCTTGTTGCATTGCTCCGTGTAATCTACATGTTCCTTGGCGGTATATTTCATCATTTTTTCGGTTGTCTTTCCCATTATTGTGAATACTGCGGGTTTTTGTTCCATCCTTTACAGCCAAATTTAGTTTGTACCTGTGCATATATTTAACTCATTATTAGATATCGATGTACTATCAACATCCATATATTAAAAAAAATTATTGTTTCTTACCATGGTATTTCCCCTTCTAATTTTCCTTTGCACTTCTTACACCAAGGTTCGTCGTCGTCGTCGTACTCCACCTTCCTGTTGCATATGATGCATGACATGTAGTACCACTCTCTATTCTCGACTAATCCTAGTACTGTCGCCTCGCAGGTGAATGTCTTACCCTGATTTTTCTCGTAGCAACACATATTTTAGATATTATGTTTTATTCAAGAAGGTAAAAAAGTACAACCGAAAATAGACATACCATATTCTCCATATATTGTATCATGTTTATGGCCTCCTGTATAGTCTTTTAATTTTTAGTCGTATCATCTGGTTGCGGCGTGCCAGTCATTGTGACATTGTTGTTTTCTTATTTAAGCCTGCTTGTACAAATGACATGGTTTTAGTATAGATAATAATTGATAATAAACTATAAATAGTCGTACATTTTACTTGGGACACTTACCGTTTCTTGAACTCATCTACTTCTGGTATATTCAGATTGATCAACACTCTAGAGCCTGTTGGAAGTTATAAATTTTTGTCAGGTGAATAAAAAAAATCAATATTGGCATGTGCTGATTTTGATTATAAAGGGACAACGGACCTCGAAATTCGCTTACAAACGTTCTAGTAATAATCACAATTATTTGACTATTTGCATGTTTCTCCATGACACCTTCTACCACATATTTGCACCATTCACCCCATAAAGTAACATTCATATCAACTCCCCTGTATATTATATTTATCCTTGATTGATCAAGTGTTTTAGTTCATAACTTATAAATAATATACCTTTAAAATTAAATTAACTTACTATGTATCCTCGGTAAATATGTCCCTCTTATGAGATTCTCCGGATCCTTTTTGACCACCGATAGTTACCGTACTGATTCCAGATAAGGATTTCAGTCTCCCGATAGCATCTGTAGGTAATAATGTCATCAATTGTATGTATGTTATTTATTACGATTTGTAAATTAAAAGGTAGTTTAATACTTACTTAGATATAGTTTGGTGTCATTCACTTTTTTGGACACGCTTTTGAAATCTATGAAGTTAAATTTATGTTTGGGAAAGTCTTGTTCGCTAATCTCTAGTTGTTTCACATTGGTGAACTTGTTAAATCCTGAAATTTTATTTGGGCTCGGAGAAATTAAACCTTTCAATGTAATATATATTCCATTCCACCAGCTGGGTTTCAAACATCTCCATCAAATACTTTGGTACCTTTGCATGCATCTGCGTCTTCTGCGTTTTGCAATAAACATGAGTGGGTATAAACATTACGTAAAAATCCTATACAAATTAGAAGGCATGTATCAACATTTGGATTTACATACCTTTTCATCCATTAAGTTCATTTCCATACCATACATTTCTTTTGTATTTCGATTGCCTGATTTCTAAATCTTCAAAACCCTTTCCTTGATAACCTTCTGGCAGAATTGGTGAGGATCCAGTCTGGTGAACAAAGTATAAGTCATGGTTTTGCCTTTTTTATCTACATATAAACATTGATGGTATAAACGCGATGAGTATTTTTTTATAGGCATAAGAATAATAACTATATTGCAAATACTAAACTATAATTATGCCGAACCTAGCTTTGAGCTATTAGAATTTTCACAGGACATGTTCTTCTTTGCCGAACCTTGGTTAGGGATTCCATTATCTTCATCGAACATGTTGTGTTATGTGTAAGAACATTAGGTTCAATCCCAGAACATAAACATAACCTCTATATCTGATTCATTGAAAAATGTAAAAGAAAAAAAGAAGACGAAGAAGAAGAAGAAGAATACCTTGGTAATCCTGTGATATGTCTTGCAAAACTACCTTGGATATCCTGTGCTTCAACTTACTTGGATATCCTGTGTTTGTTCCTGCAAAATAGTCTTGGGTTGATGCTCTATATATGCAATCGTATGTTCTATATATATAGGTTTCAGAGAAGCCTTATTAAGGAAAACCGTGTTTCCATAGAATTCAATTTGTACTCAATTCAGAATAAGGAAATCACTGTTTTGGGATAACCAAGACTGTATTAGCTTTCCTAATTCCACCTTCTTCTTCTTTTTTTACCGTCTGCCTAAAATAACTCTAATTGCTTATTGAGAATAGCGTGCATCTAGATTTTATAATAATCTTCTTTACGGGATATTTTAAGCACCACTAAATACCATGATGGCGTTTCATTGTACTTTGCTACTAAGGAATGGACTTGCCAAAACGATACCATGATAATTACCCGACTAAACATAGATATGGTATGAGACTTGTGCCTAGATTAGTGAAATTCAATAATTATCCTGTGAGATAACTTGGAGGATGCAAATATCAAGCATAAATGCTAGTAAGTATACCCTTCAGAGATTAGTGGAATTTATTAGATAACTGAATTTCGTACATAGAAAGTAATTAAAACCAAAGAGTATCATCATCTTTGAATAAACAGGCCAATGTGCCGAAAAGAAAGATAAATAGCAAGAATTGATTCACAAAAGTTCAAATACCAACATTCTTCTATACATGAAGATTATATTATTATGAATTGTTTTTCCTCGAACACTATTCAACCTGATATTACAAATTATAAAAACAACTTATTGTAAGAAACAGAGACACAAACATATTGGATATATTTTGTTATTTGCATAGTGTTTTTTTTTTCAACAGTACTTTCGATACTTGACACATTAATTATTTTTCTTCTCCAAATTCATTTTCAGCATTTGAAGAGAGGTAATGTTTTCAATGTTTTCTAGTCTTTGTTTATAGAGCCAATGCATATTTTCAGAATTGGCCTAATTGGGTGTTTGTGTTCCTTTGTTAGAGGTACACATTTTAGGGGCCGAAGAGAGAAAACATCTCCTATACAAGAGAACTTATTATAATTATATTTGAATACGATCAGAAAACATATGAAAAGCATCCACCATATTAGAGTTGGCTATCAGGGGAAGTTGAACCAATGTCCAAGTTATGTTTGGCATAGATGTTAAGGAATAGCCATGTTATTACAAATTAAAAACAACGATTTCTTGTAAGAAAATAACACACAGACATATGTGATATTTTTTTGTTAACTGCCTAGTGTTCCTTTCTTTCCAGCATTACCTTTGAAACTCGATACATTAATAAAAAAACTTCCTCTGTGTCTAGAATTTTCGTGTGATGATAATACCAAACTACATCTGCAACCTTTTTTTGTTGAGTATTTATCTCCATATTCGATCTCTTCTGGAGAAATATTTTGTTGAATATACTACTCTTTAGGCCGTAATGTACCTGGATTACGATCTTAGAAAGCATCATGCATTGCTTCGCATGATTTTCAACACACGCGATAAAACCTGTGAGGTTTATTGTATCTTGAAAATCGGAATGCTTGATGTTTCTTATGAATTACTGGAAATTTTCTCAAGTCATGGAATAGTTTCTCAAGTATTTGGTCCATGGCTTTGATATAAAAGATGATTTTTGCTCCATGTACGTAGGTTATGTCTTTATATACCTTATGTATGTGTTAACATTGTATGTACGTGTTGATTATTTCCATCGACATATGGTATCTCTCTAGTATAAATGGTAGTTAATGTGTAGATATTGTCTCTTTAGTATATAGACACATGCCGGTGTTTCTTTATCACGGGAGGTTAGTTTCCTAACAGCAGCGTTGGTACTACATCAGAAACTCCTCTCAATGCGATCATGAATAGTTTTTCAATTGGATTGATAAGATGTTATTATAATAGCTAATGTGAATGCTATCAATGCGTACACAATGATTAACACTCATCTCTGTTCTGCCTCTATCTATTTAGCACGTAGTACATGTACTATTCCACATGTCTTCTATTTAGAAACTAAAAGTGGATACACCATTCTTTCAATTCAACAGTACTTATTAACTGCGTTTATATAAGAAACCATGTTTTCAATTCATCAGTACTTATTAACTTGCATGTATATAAGAAACGACGTTTTATGTTTTTTGTCAAAATAATAATGCAATAATATTTAAAAATATAAAAAAAGGTTTATAATCGAGAGACTGTGCCAAATAATTTTAGGAATATTATTTAGTATCCTAGTTCGCAAGGGTCAGCTTGATCCTCTTCCCCAAGGATCCCAGAGGTGGGACTGTCACCACTGACAGCATCACTCCAGTTAATTAATGGTCGTGGCATATCTTTGAAGTCCTCAAGAGACCTATCAAATCGACGCAATTGTTTGTTCAGAAGATATAGACCAAAATCAAATATTTGATCTTCAGTTGGCTCCTTGATATTATACTCCACTCTTAATTGAAAATCCAAATCATTACACATGTTGAGTCTAAACTCTGACCATAAAACGCATGGCTGCATCACATCACCGTGGCAGAGAATAGTTTGAAAAAGATTTCTTACCCGTGCTCCTATTGTCACCTTTATTGCCTCATGTAAATACCCAAAGAATTCTCTATCTACGACTGAAAATCTAGAGACATCAAAAACATCATATAAACTACAACTGAATTTTTATGTTACATATGAACAAAAAATTCATGTTATCCTCTACTATTAATCACTATTGATTCAACATAATAAGATTGTGGTAATCTTGAGACTGTTCTAATGATGGTTGATTGGTTTTTTGGTATTTATTTATATGCATTAAAAAATATTTTTGCAAGAAGATGATCTCAAACCTTGGTTATTGGTATACATATCCTCTCCTGACATGTTCACTTCAATGGTGGCTTTTTCATGACCTCTGAAGATATAACTATGTATGTATTGGATTGCTGATATCATGTTGGCTTGAACTTGGTCCATTATATATATTCATGAGAGAAATAATAACCTCAAACCTTAGTTTTATATGCATGAGATAAAGAATAATCTTAAACCTTAGTTAAAAATAATATTAGCAAAACGTTATTAAGAGAAGCATACCTTGGGAATTCTTCTACTCCCGGTCATCCAAAAGTGTCTTTGATAGATGTTATGTGTAGGCAATCGTGTGTCCTATATATATATATATATATAGTTTTCAAAGATCCTTGTTAAGGTAGTCCGTGTTTTCATAGAATTCAATTTTTACTCAATTCCCAGTACAGAAATTGGTTTTTAGCTTTCCTAAATATATCCCAACTAAAATAAAAGAAACCGGTGTCCTAGAATAAATAAACTTGTATTAACTTTACCAAATTCATCCCAACCCCAAATAAGGAAATTAGTGTCCTCAAATAACTGAAAAAACCATCCTAAACTAATCTTGTTCTTTATTTTTTACCGACTGCCTAAGATAATACACCTGAGTGCGCCCTCTAGTTTGGATTGCTGCGATTAACAGTTTCACCCATTTAATTACTTTTTAGTCGATTTTACTGAAATACAGTTATTACCACTCCTTTTAAGGATTAGATCAGGAAGAATGGTGTAGTAACACTAAGGAAATAGAATCGAGTACAGTCCCCATGACTTAGAAGTTATTATAACTTTGTTCCACGTTTTTTTTTCATCGGCTATTTGTTCCACGATAGTGTTGTGGAAGTTTTGTTTTGAATATATTCAATTAATATGGTCATATGATTTCGTTTGATATTAGAATAAGCTAAATAATATCATGCATGGGGAATGTTTTTGTTGTTATTGCTATCGGCATTGCTGTTTTCTTTAGGTATGTGCGGGAAGCTCGGCAGTCTTATTAAAAAACACACATTCTAGAATGTGTAAGGATGGAAATTGAAGAGAGAAATATATAGTCAAGTTGGTAAATATGTCCAAGAATAGGATTATATGCAATGTATATTTGCGCAGTTGTATCTCTAATACATTTGTATGCATTTACTGAGTATAGCTCGATCTATTATCATATTGCTATAAAAAATTATTTCGATTATAAATAAAATACTTGTAAAATTTGTTTTTAGACATCTTATAGAATAATATCGGTGTAGTGACCAAATCAGCTAGATAATTTGTGATAGTAATAATAATAGATAGTTTCATAGTTCTCAAATTTATGATATATCCTTCATGTATTGGGTTTCGTCTGCATGTTGATATTTCTTCTGCATGTCATTCTTCCTTCTCAAATATATGATTTCATCTAGCATGTACTTTATGAGTAAGGCATAAGCGCTAGTAGCAAATTGTAATACCAATAATCCTTTAGAAATATAAAGACGGAGTTATGATCTAATGTCAACGCAAAATAGGTTCATAGAGCAATATGAATTCAAAATCCAAGAAAAAATTAAAATTAAAATTGTCTGAGCTTAAATGTAAGAGGCAGCAGTAACCTTAACAGGTAATAAAATCATCTAAGATTCTTAGATTTTAAAATAAACAACTCTAGATGAATTTTTTTATGAAACCACTGCTCTCCTACTCTTCATCTTCATCGTAGGATCTCGTCTTCTTTTTCAACCTGTGTCGAGTCTTCTTGGCAGGTGGTTTTGGAGGCTTTGCCCCGCTGTCGTCAGTTTACACACGTTTCCTACCCCTCTTAGAGGTTTTCTTTTTCTTATCTTTTGAAGTATCTGGATCATCCTATTCGAGGTCTGCATCCTATAGAGATAGGAATTTTCACATGTAAGAACGACTCATATTTGTAAATAGTAGTGATCGGTTAACAATTGATTGCAAAGTTACCTCGTTTTCTATATCAGCATATGAATCATCCAGTTCACCTTCTGGATTGAATACTTTTTGGACTGTAAAATTGTCAGATTGATTCTTTATATTATATTCCTGGATTATAAACTTGAAAACAAAGGTGCGGTCTTTAATTCAGTCGAACCATCAGCGTGCCTTATCTCTCTTGTTAATCTGCATTTGGAAATAAATGTTATGGTTAGCATGTTTTAGAATAAACTTATCCATATTAAAGTGAGTTGTCTATACTAATATTAATTACCTTGTTGCATTTATCCGTGTAATCTACATGTTCCTTAGCGGTACATTTTATTATTTTTTCTGTTGTCTTTCCCATTATTGTGAATACTGCGGTTTCTGTACCATCCTTTACAGCCAAATTCAATGTGTACCTGTGTATATATTTAACACATTATTAGATATCGATGTATTATCAACATCCTTATATTAAAAAAATATTGTTATTTCTTACCATGGTATCTCCCCTTCGAATTTTCCTTTGCACTTCTTATACCAAGGTTCGTCATCGTCGTCGTACTCCACCTTCCTGTTGAATATGCTGCATGCCATGTAGTACCAATCTCTGTTCTCGACTAATCCTAGTACTGTCGCCTCGCATGTGAATGTCTTACCCTGATATTTTCTCGTAGAAACCATATTTTAGATATTATGTTCTATTCAAGAAGGTAAAAAAGTTCAACCAAAAATAGACATACCATATTCTCTATATATTATATCATGTATGTGGCCTCATGTATAGTCTTTATATTTTTAGTTGGATCATCCGGTTGTGGCATGCCAGTCATTATAACATTAATGTTTTCTGATTTATGCATGATTGTACAAATGACGTGGTTTTTGTATAGATAATAATTAATAATAAACTATAAATAGTCGTACATTTTACTGGGGACACTTACCGTTTCTTGAACTCATCTACTTCTGGTATATTCAGATTGATCAACACTCTGGAGGCAGCTGTGGTAGATAATGACAGTACACCTGTTGGAAGTTATAAATTTTTGTCAGGTGAATACAAAAAATTCAATATCGGCATGTGCTGATTTTGATTATAAAGGGACCACGAACCTCGAAATTCGCTTACAAACGTTCAAGAAATAATCATAATTATTTGACTATTTGCATGTTTCTCCATGACACCTTTTTCCACAGATTTGCACCATTCACCCCATAAAGTAACATTCATATCAACCCCCCTGTATATTATATTTATCCTTGATTGATCAAGTGTTTAATTAACAACCTATAAATGATATACCTTTAAAATTAAATAAACTTACTTCATATCCTCGATAAGTATGTCCCTCTTTTGAGATTCTCCGGATCCTTTCAGACCACCAAAAGTTACCGTACTGATTGCATATACGTATTTCAGTCTCCCGATAACATCTACGGGTAATAATGTCATCAATTGTATGTATGTTATTTATTACGATTTGTAAATTAAAAGGTAGTTTAACACTTACTTAGATATAGTTTAGTGTCATTCACTTTTTTGGACACGCTTTTGAAATCTTTGAAGTTAAATTTATTTTCAGGAAAGTCCGGTTCGCTAATCTCTAGTTGTTTCACTTTGGTGAACTTGTTAAACCACAGAACGTGTTCGTAGTCGACAATCCTGAAATTTTGTTTGGGCTCAGAGAGATTAAACCTTTCGATGTAATATATATTCCCTTCCACCAGCTGGGTTTCAAACATTTCCATCAAGTCCTTTGGTACCTTTGTGTGCATCTGCATCTTATGCGTTTTGCAATAAACATGAGTGAGTATAAACATTACACAAATATCCTATACAATTAGACTGCATGTATCAACATATTGGATTTACATACCTTTTCATCCATTAAGTGCAGTTCCAGACCATACACTTATTTTGTCTTTCGATTGCCCGATTTCCAGATCTTTAAAACCCTTGCCTTGATAACCCTCTTGCGGAATTGGTGAGGATCCAGATTGGTGAACAAAGTATATGTCATGGTTTTGCCTCTTTTCTCTACATATAAACATTGATGGTATAAATACGATGAGTATTTTGTTTATAGGAATAAGAACAGTTACTATATCGCAAAGATTTAACTATAATTATGTCGAACCTTGCTTTGAGCTATTAGTATTTTCAGAGGACATGTTCTTCTTTTACGAACCTTGGTTAGGGATTCCATTATCTTCGTCGGAAATGTTGTGTTGTGTGTAAGAACAATAGGTTCAATCCCAGAACATAACCTCTATATATGATTCATTGAAAAAAGTAAAATAAAAAAAAGAAGACGAAAAAGAAGAAGAACAACAAAAGTACCTTGGTAATCCTGTGATATGTCTTGCAAAACTACCTTGGATATCATGTGCTTCAACTTACTTGGAGTTCCTATTTTTTATCCTGCAAAACAGTCTTGGGTTGATGCTCTATATATGCAATCGTACGTTATATATATAGGTTTCAGATAAGCCTTGTTAAAGAAAACTGTGTTTCTATAGAATTCAATTTGTACTCAATTCCGAATAAGGAAAACCAAGACTATATTAGCTTTCCTAATTCCATCTTTCTTTCTTTTTTAACGTCTGCCTAAAATAACTCTAATTACTTATTGAGAATAGCGTGCATCTAGATTTTATAGTAATCTTCTTTACGAGATATTTTAAGCACCACTAAAAACCATGATGGCGTTTCTATGTACTTTGCTACTAAGAAATGGACTTTCCAAAACGATACAATGATAATTACCCGGCTAAACATAGCTATGGTATGAGACTTGTGCCGAGATTAGTGGAATTCAATAATTGTCCTGTGAGATAACTTGGAGGATGCAAATATCAAATATAAATGCTAGTAAGTATACCCTTCAGAGATTAGTGGAATTTATTAGATAACCGAATTTCGTACATAGGAATTAATTAAAACCAAAGAGTATCGTCATCTTTGAAATAAAACTACAGGCCAATGTGCCGAAAATAAAAGAAGCAGCAAGAATTGATTCACAAAAGTTCAAATACCAACATTCTTCTATATATGTAGATTATATTATTATGAATTGTTTTTCCTAGAACACTTTTCAAACTGATATTACAAATTATAAAAACAACAACTTACTGTAAGAAACATACACAAACATATCGGATATATTTTGTTATTTGCACAGTGTTGTTTTTTTTTCCAACAGTACTTTCGATACTTGACACATTAATTTTTCTTCTCCAAATTCATTTTCAGCATTTGAAGAGAGGTAATGTTTTCACTGTTATCTGGTCTTTTTTTATAGAGTCAATGCATATTTTCAGAATTGGCCTAATTGGGTGTTTATGTTCCTTTGTTAGAAGTACACATGTTAGGGGATGAAGAGAGTCAACTTCTCCTATATAAGAGGACTTATTATAATTAGATTTGAATACAATCAGAAAACATACAAAAATTATCCACCATATTAGAGTTGGCTGTCAGGGGAAGTTGAACCAATGTCCAAGTTGTGTTTGGCACAGATGTTAAGGAATAGCCCTGTTATTACAAATTAAAAACAACGATTTCTTGTAAGAAAATAACACACAGACATATGTGATATTTTTTTGTTAACTGCCTAGTGTTCCTTTCTTTCCAGCACTACCTTTGAAACTTGATACATGGTAGGCTCGGAAAGATACCTACTTCTATGTATAAACTGCAAGTGCACAGTGTCGACAAGCAACACAGGGCAAGCACAGGTCGAACCACAGAGACTTGGAGAGTGTAGAAGTTGATTCTAAATCCTGATTCAGAGAGTAACCAAAATGGGTTTGATTTTGTCGATACGACGATATGATTTTCAAGTGACTGAAATAATAAAAGTAAAAGATGCAAATAACAAGATATGTAAACAATGATAATATGGATACTAGGGTATTCAAATCCACCAATAACCTATGATATGCATTCAACTTGTAATATTATTCTTGTCATTATAGTAGATTCAAGTCTACCGTATAACTAAGATGTTTCTCCAATGGATAATTTAATCACAACTAAAGTATTTCTCCAAATCATTAATTGTATAATTAAGCACAACTAATCTAAAGATCAATATTTGGTTAAGCATGAGTTGTAACATAATCAACATAGAGATATTCTAACTACAATGGATACATGGCATACATTGTGAGAGCAAGATGTTGAAAAACTTGGATTAAATTATATATTTAAACAATTCTAAACTTTCAAGAACAAGATACAAGATATGAATACATACCAATGAGATTAGGGCTTCATCTAAACCCTAGTAAATGAAATTAGAACATGAAGAACATTACAACAAAATTGAAATTTGATAAACTAACATGAACAAGCTATTCTTGGATGAGTTTTCAACACAATAACCCTCTCTATTTATACACAAAAATTCTCTCACACTTGGGATCCGAATTTCACTGTAGCAACCACTCAACAATTAAACAAAACATGTTTTCTTAATTGATGGATATAATGGAATACAATGGGGGTGAGGTGGATGTTTTGGAAAGAATACAATGAGGTGGATGGGAATCCAATGGGGGTGAGGTGGAAATGGATTTGGGTCTTGGGTTTTGGATCATGGGTTTTGGATCATGGGTTGTTTAATCCCATGAATTTGTAAACAGGTTGCCACCGATCGTGAGCGGGTTGCAACGCTTCCAACTTTCTTCTCTTTTGTCTTCTCAATTCTTCCAAGCTTTATTTAGTACTTAAAAACACAAAATTAATTAATACAAATATTTATTCTTGAAGATGGTAAGAATGCAGAATTTGGGATAATATATGACTTTGAAGCGCGAAAGATGAGTTAAGTGCCAATGAAAAGGTGTATGAATATGCAATATTTGGCACTCATCAATACATTAATAAAAAAACTTCCTCTGTGTCTAGAATTTTCGTGTGATGATAATACCAAACTGCATCTGTAACCTTTTTTTGTTGAGTATTTATCTCCATATTCGATCTCTTCTGGAGAAATATTTTGTTGAATATACTACTCTTTAGGCCGTAATGTACCTGGATTACGATCTTAGAAAGCATCGTGCATTGCATCGCATGATTTTCAACATACGCGATAAAACCTGTGGAGTTTATTGTATCTAGAACATCGAAATGCTTGATGTTTCTTTTGAATTACTGGGATTTTTCACAAGTCATGGAATAGTTTCTCAATTATTTGGTCCATGGCTATGATGTAAAAGATGATTTTTTTTCTCCATGTACGTAGGTTATGTCTTTATATACCTTATGTCTGTGTTAACATTGTATGTATGTGTTGATTATTTCCATCGACATATGGTGTCTCTCTAGTATAAGTGGTAGTTAATGTGTAGATAGTGTCTCTTTAGTATATCGACACACGGTGTTTCTTTCTCACATGATGTTAGTTTCGTAACAGCAGCGTTGGTACTACATCAGAAACTCCTCTCAATGCGATCATGAATAGTTTTTCAATTGGATTGATAAGATGTTATTATAATAGCTAATGTGAATGCTATCAATGCGTACACAATGATCAACACTCCACTATGTTATGTCTCTATCTATTTAGCACGTAGCACATGTACTATTTCACATGTCTTCTATTTAGAAACAGAAAGTGGATACACCATTCTTTCAATTCAAAAGTACTTCTTAACTGCGTTTACATAAGAAACCATGTTTTCAATTCATCAGTACTTCTTAACTTGCATGTATATAAGAAACGGCGTTTCATGTTTTCTGTCAAAATAATAATTCAATAATCTTTAAAAATATATTAAAAAAAAACTTTATATTCGAGAGACTATGCCAAATAATTGTAGGAAGATTATTTAGTATCCTAGTTCACAAGGGTCAGCTTGATCCTCTTCCCCAGGGATCCCAGAGGAGGGAACATCACCACTGACAGCATCACTCTAGTTAAATAATGGTCGTGGCATATCTTTGAAGTCTTCAAGAGACCTATCAAATCGACGCAGTTGTTTGTTCAGAATATATAAACCAAAATCAAATATCTGATCTTCAGTTGGATCCTTGATATTATACTCCACTCTCAATTGAAAATCCAGATCATTACACATGTTGAGTCTAAACTCTGACCATAAAACGCATGGCTGAATCACATCACCGTGGTAGAGAATAGTTTGAAAAATATTTCTTACCCGTGCTCATGTTGTCACCTTTATTTCCTCCTATAAATACCCAAACCATTCTCTATCTATGAATGAAAATCCAGAGACATCAAAAACATCATATAAACTACAACTGAATTTTTATGTTATATAAGAACAAAAAATTCATGTTATCCTCTACTATTAATCACTATTGATTCAACATAATAAGATTGTGGTAATCTTGAGACTGTTCTAATGATGGTTGATTGGTTTTTTGGTATTTATTTATATGCATTAAAAAGTGTTTTTGCAAGAAGATGATCTTAAACCTTGGTTATTGGTATGCATATCCTCTCCTGACATGTTCACTTCAATGGTGGATTTTTCATGACCTCTGAAGATATAACTATGTATGTATCGAATTGCTGATATCATGTTGGCTTGAACTTGGTCCATTATCTATATGCATGAGAGAAAGAATAACCTCAAACCTTAGTTTTATATGCATGAGATAAAGAATAATCTTAAACCTTAGTTAAAAATAATATTAGCAAAACGTTATTAAGAGAAGCGTACTTTGGGAATTCTTCTATGCTCGGTCCTGCAAAAGTGTCTTTGATAGATGTTATGTGTAGGAGATCGTGTGTCATATAGATATAGTTTTCAAAGATCCTTGTTAAGGTAATCCGTGTTTCCATATAATTCAATTTGTACTCAATTCCCAGTATGGAAATTGGTTTTTAGCTTTCGTAAACCCATCCCAACTAAAATAAAATAAACCGTCCTGGAATAACTAAACTTGTATTAACTTTCCCAAATTCATCCCAACTCCAAATAAGGAAATTTGTGTCCTCAAATAACTAAAAACCCATCCTAAACTAATCTTGTTCTTTATTTTTTACCAACTGCCTAAGATAATACACCTGAGTGCGCCCTCTAGTTTGGATTGCTATGATTAACAGTTTCCTCCGTTTAATTACTTGTTAGTCGATTTTACTGAAATCCGGTTATTACCACTCCTTTTAGGGATTAGATCGGGAAGAATGGTGTAGTAGCATTAAGGAAATAGAATCGAGTACAATCCCTATGACTTAGAAGTTATTATAACTTCGTTCCACGTTTTTTTTTTCATCGGCTAGTTGTTCCACGATAGTGTTGTGGAAGTTTTTTTTTGAATATATTCAATTAATACGGTCATATGATCTCGTTTGATATTAGAATAAGCTAAATAATATCATGCCTGGGAATGTTTTTGTTGTTATTGCTATTGGCATTGCTGTTTTCTTTAGGTCTGTGCGGGAAGCTCGACAGTCTTATTAAAAAACACACATTCTAGAATATGTACGGATGGAAATGGAAGAGAGAAATATATAGTCGAGTTGGTAAATATGTCCAAGAATACGAATTTTGCAATGTATATTTGCACAGTTGTAGCTCTAATACATTTGTATGCATTGATCGAGCGTAGCTCGATCTATTATCATATTGTTATAAAAAATTATTTCTATTATAAATAAAATACTTATGAAATTTTTCTTAGACATATTATAGAATAATATCAGTGTAGTGACCAAATCAGCTAGATAATCTATGATAGTAATAATAATAGATAGTTGCATAGTTCTCAAATTTATGATATATCCTTCATGTACTGGGTTTCGCCAGCATGTTGATATTTCTTCTGCATGTCATTCTTCCTTCTCAAATATATGATTTCATCTAGCATGTACTTTATGAGTAAGGCATAAGCGCTAGTAGAAAATTATAATATTAATCCAATAATCCTTTTGAAATATAAAAACATAGTTATGATCTAATGTCAACGCCAAATAGGTTCACTGAGCAATATGAATTCAAAATCCAAGAAAAAATTAAAATTGTCTGAGCTTAAATGTAAGAGCCGGCAGTACCCTAAATGGTAATAAAATCATGTAAGATTCCTAGATTTTAAAAGAAACAACTCTAGGTGAATTGTTTATGAAACCATTGCTCTCCTACTCTTCATCTTCATCGTCGGAGCTTATCATCTTTTTCAACCTGTGTAGAGTCATCTTGGAAGGTGTTTTTGGTGGCTTTGCCCCGCTGTCGTCAGTTGACGCACATTTTCTACCCATCTTAGAGGTTCTTTTCTTATCTTTTGCAGTATCTAGATCATCCTTTTCGAGGTCTGCATTCTATAGAGATAGGAATTTTTACATGTAAGAACGACTCATATTTTTAAATAGTAGTGCTCGGTTAACAATTGATTGCAAAGTTACCTCGTTTTCTGTATCAGCATCTGAATCGTCCAGTTCACCTTTTGGATTGAATACTTTTTGGACTGTAAAATTGTCAGATTGATTCTTTATATTATATTCCTGGATTATCAACTTGAAAACACAGGTGCGGTATTTAGTTCGGTCGAACCATCCGCGTGCCTTTTCTCTCTTGTTAATCTGCATTTGGAAATAAATGTTATGGTTAGCATGTTTTAGAATACAATTATCCATATTAAAGTGAGTTGTCTATACTAATATTAATTACCTTGTTGCATTGATCCGTGTAATCTACATGTTCCTTGGTGGTACATTTCATCATTTTTTCTACTGTCTTTCCCATTATTATAAATACTGCGGTTTATGTTCCATCCTCTATAGCCAAATTCAATTTGTACCTGTGTATATATTTAACGCATTAGTAGATATCGATGTATTATCAACATCCATATATTAAAAAATATTTTTGTTTCTTACCATGGTATTTTACCTTCGAATTTTCCTTTGCACTTCTTACACCAAGGTTCGTCGTCGTCGTCGTAGTCCACCTTCATGTTGCATATGTTGCATGCCATGTGTAGGATCAGAATATCGCAGCAAGGACATACTTGCGAAGTTTTCATAAATAACGAATTACGAGTGTCGCAGATTGACTACAAAAATGACGCAACAAAGGACGGCAGACAAAACATGAAGACCTTGCGAGATTTAATGAGTGAAGTGAAATTAATATGTGTATACTTGAAAAAACATCGCAAGACAAACCCGAAATTAAAGGTTGGCTTAGCTGTCTATGAACTATCATCCACTATGTAAACACCTATATAAAGAGGAGAGCAAGAGAGATAAAGGGGAACAGACAATTTTAGTAAGGGAGACAGAGAGAGATTTTTAGAGAGAGAAAATGTATTTTTCTTTATCTTTTTCTTTTCCAAAACTAGATCTATAACTCCATTAATGGAGATTTTAAGTGTAAATTTATGTAACTATAAATTATTATAGTGAAGAACCATGGATGTAGATCACATTGATCGAACCATGTAAAAAAATCTTGGTGTCAATTTATAATTTTAGTATTTTTATCACCATTTTTATATTTAGATCTAGAAATTATTATCAAGATATGATAAGGGGTGTGTTGTAGGAGTTCCTGCAACTACATTTTGGCGCTAGAAACACTACCTAATCTTGTTGGTTCAAGAAAGTTTAGAAAAATTAGCAATTGTTGGTGATAAATTCAACTGGATCTGTGAGATACAAGGGAAAATATGGAAGTTTGAGCGAAAGAGAATCTTCACTTAGGACGAAAATATGGAAGTTTGAGAAGTTTGTCGGGAGAAATAAAGAGAGATTGAAGTAATCGAGGACGGAAAAAAATTTAGATAAGACGACAACAGCCGTAAATTAAGATGAAGCTTCATAAATAATCTATTCTAAAAGGGGAACTCTTTCCTTATTTCTTTAATTTTATTCTTTAAATTTCCAGATCCAGTGGTTTTAAAGAAAATTTTGGCAGGATTTCCACAAAAACTCATAATCTGTTACTGATTTAAATTTTGATTTCTTCTTTAAAACGGATTTTTGTCTTAGATTTGAAATCAATAGAATGTGTTTTACAAATCAATATGAGATTTTTGAAAAGAAGATTTGGGGATCTTCCCATGAACAAAACCAAACCAATTTCTAGCATGTATATCTTTCTTCGTAAGACAGCAATTAGCACATGCTTTGCTAGACTGTTCAGTGACTTAACTTGTTGATTGCAGTGATACATGAATGAATCTCGCAGTGAAAAATTAAAGTGAAAAATACTAGAACCCCCATACTATATGGGTTCAACATTTACAAGCCCCACAAAATGGATCTTCCACCCTCAACTCCATACTTTCAAATTTTCATATTTCCAGGCCCAGAACTTTTATTTTTGGGGCCAGGATTTAAATTTTTCCGGATTTGCTGACGTCATCGGATCTTTTAATAAATCATAAAATTTCAAAATTAACCTTCAGTATTTATAGAAGTTTTATACCTACCATAAACTGAAAATCAAATCAAATTCAGCTCTTCTTCTCTCCTCTCTCGTTCAGAAACAGAATTGGAAAAAAAATTCAGACAAATTCTTTTGTTTGATAGGTTTATACTGAAGTTCGTTAGGTTGATAGGAAGAAAACGAGAAGAAGAACAACATATTGTTAATTTTCTATCAATTTTGTTGAGCTGTATTCATCCGTTTTTCAGATCTGACGAGATTGTGAAGGTGCATTGATGAACAACAAATAGGTTTGTTCGATTTATATTTTATGTTGCTTGATTCACTAGTTTTCTAATCGATTTTTTAATTTCGATGTTCTACTGATTTTTGATTTTTTGTTCTGTTTCGAATTTATTGAGTTTGAGAACAGGAAGAAGACAGTTGTGAATACAAAAATCAACGTAGGTACGAACAGGAAGAAGACAGTTTTCAACTCAACTTATTTTTGATTGTTACCATTTCGATCTAATTTTTTAAATTTTTTTATTTGGTTTTGATACTGATTATGTTTTTGTTGATTCTTACACAGGTTTGGTTGATACCTAGAAGAGGAATAGTAAGAACATTGTTTCAGAAGTAAGAAAACAACAAATCTAGGAAAGAATTTTATGTTGTTTTGATTTTAAATCTGTTTTAAAAAAAATTTATGAATTATTTGTTGTTCTTTCATGTCCGATCTGCTTAATTTTTTGTTTTACTTTTTGTTGATACTAAGAGGAGCATGAAGAAACAATTTTGTTTCAAGAATTTGTGTTTTGTGTTGTAGAACATCGAGGAGCAAGAAAAGCCTGACCCAATGTTTCAATTTGATTTGTTTGACATACTGTTTTTGATTTTTTTTGAAAGGTTTGGTTGATACCTAGAAGAGGAATAGTAAGAAAATTTCTAGGAAAAGAATTTTATGTTGTTTTGATTTTAAACAACTTCAATTTGTTGATGTTGGATGTGTAACTTTAGGTTACACATATATATCCTGTTGTATTTTTAAGCATGTTTAAGTAATATGCGGATGTTTTTTAGTTGCAGCATGTGTAATTTTAGTTTACAAACATATATCATGTTTGTATTTTTAATCATGTGTGAGGAAGATGCACATGTTTTTTTTTTGTTGGGGATGTGTAACTTTAGGTTACACATATGTATCATGTTGTATTTTAAGTATGTGTAAGTTGAAGTTACATATATATGTCATGTAACATGTTTATGTGTAAATAGTTGTATCGTCTGTATCTTTTACTCATATTTAGCTTGTTGCATAGAATATACTTCTCACGAGGGGGCAATGCCCCCGAGTGAATTGCGTTCGTTTTAAAATTTTGATATTGTTATTGTGTGTTTTGATATTTTTCAGGTTGTCATGGATTCTGTTAGTTGCACTGCTGCTATTAGTTGCATTGTTGTTGTTCGATACTTTTCAGATTTTATTACCCTGCGTGTTAACACTGAGATCAGACTTGAAGAGTTTAAGGAACAAGTTTGTCGGGAATGGAAGCAGTTTACTCCTCTTGGTATTACTTTCTTCTTTCGAGAAAGTGGTAAAGATTTCCCGCTTGACTGTGATTTTTCATTGCAAGCTCGTATATCCATCACAAATAGTAAACAGAAGACCAGTGTTGATATTTTCTTGCAAAATGTTCCTCGTGTGGCCTCTTCCTCCAGCTCTAGGGAAGATTCTTCTATTTCTAATGAGTCTAGTAGTATGTCTTCGTTACTGTTGCAATGTTACTGTTGCAATGTTACTGTTGGAAGATAAAAGCAAGCCTGCGAAACCTTTGTTATCGGATGGTTGGCCCAAGGTTCTTGGTGAGATTGGTCATGTGTTTGTTGAAGGAGTTAAGCAAGTCAGGGTTGCTTTCACCAAGTATCGTCTTCGCACTGGTTTTAAAATGATTGTAACTCACAATGAGAGTTCTAGGTTCACTGCTAAGTGTGCAGATGAAAAATGCGGCTGGAAATTCCATATAGCTTCTATCGATGAAAGGATCGAAATGTTTCAGGTAGGTTTTCCGTGTTCTATCATCTAATGCTTAGCATATGTTATGTTTTGTTACAGTATGTGTAACTTTGGTTTACACATGATGTTTTTTGCACCATATTGTTTTCTGGTTTAATTTTTCACTTTATATTTTGTATGAACCTCTTCAGGTCAGGTCTTATAACCCTGAGCACATTTGTGGTGCTGGTGGCCGAAACTTAAACCAAACTTACTCTACCAGCTTCTCGTCTACTTTGATTAAGGAAGAAGTTCGCAAAAATCCTCACAAGAAGACCAAGCAAATTGCTGCTGATTTCCAGGCCAACTACGGGATTAAAATGGAGTACTATCAGGCCTATAATGCTAGGGAAAAGGTTTATGAGACGATTTACGACGACGATGTCAAGTCCTACTCGCACTTGGCATGGTATATTGATGCTATAAGGGAGACCAACCCTGGTAGCGTGATAAAGTTTGAACGTGAAAATAAACAATTCCAACGGATTTTCATCGCATTTGCAGCATGCATCAAAGGGTACCGGTTTTGTCGTCCAATGGTATACTTGGATACTACTTTCCTTACTGTTATATTCAAAGGTTGCTTGATGGAAGCTACTGGGATCAATGGTGGTAAAGGTATGTTTTTTTAATGTTTTTTTTAACAACTTCAGTTGACAAATAACTGAGAGTTACACATTACTTTACTCAGTGTGTAACTAAGAAAATAGCATATGTAACCTTAAGTTACATATTTGTTTTAGCATGTGTAACTTGTATTTACACATTGTTTTCTGTTTGTGTTAAACTTATTATTCTTTCGATTTTGCACAATTTTTTTTGTAGGATTTTTCCCCCTTGCTTTTGCACTAGTCGATTCTGAGACTGTTGACAACTGGGAGTGGTTTTTGAGGAATTTGACTGAAGTTTTTGGTGATGGGAGGCCAATCACCTTCCTTTCGGATCGCCATGAAGGACTCTTGCAGGGTGTTCCACTTGTCTATCCAGATGGGTTCCACAGCTTCTTCTACTATCATTTGACGAAAAATATACCCATCACTGCAACAGATCCTAGGTACTCTCTTGTTATGGACCATTTCCGAGAGGCGACATATGCACTCTCACCTGAAAACCATGCGAAAGCCATACAAAAGATTAGAGACTTGAACTGTGATTGGGTGGCTGATTACATCGAGACCATCCCACCTGAAGCATATGTGAATGCCTATTTCAAAGGTTGTCGGTATGGACGAACATCTAGTACTCTAGTAGAATCAGTCAATAGCTGGGTTCTTGTTCACAAGAAGATGCCTGCATCTGCTCTTCTTGATCAGGTTAATTGAGTGTCTGTGTTTTTAGTTGTTTTGTTGTCTTTTTATTTCTTGTTTTGTCACTTTATGTATTCATAAGTTTTTTTTCCCTTTTAAATTAGGAGGAAAATAATGTGTTTGATGGCAGAGCGTCGTGAAATTGGCGCTAATATGATGACTCCATTAACTCCGGAGTACGAGGAAAAGCTTGCGGATCTTCAAAATGAAGGTTTGGCTTGGGAAGTATTGGTTGCTAGTCCTACCGTGTTTGAAGTTATTAGCGAAAGGTCTCACATGGTGGACCTCGAACACGAGACTTGCACCTGTCAAAGGTTTGGTTTCTTATGCTTTTTCTTCTCTCTGTATGCTTTTTTTTTTTCCTTTTCAGATTAGATATATGCATGTGTAAATACTAGTTACACATCTATTTTGCAAGTGTAACTTAAAGATACACATCCTGTATATGCACCTGTAACTAGCTAATTTTGATTGTTTTATGATTTGTATGTGCAGCTAACTGATTTTTTGCTTGTTTTTGTTTTTTTCAAGGTGGCTCATATATGGTTTTCCTTGTACTCATGCTCTTGCAGCCATACGGAAGATTAAACGTGAGGCTATTGATTTCATTTCACCATATTTTACAAGCGACTATTTTAGGAAGACTTATATGCATGCCATCCAGCTGATTCCCAACTACAACAGGCCTGCTGAATATCATCCAGACGACATCGTCATCCCGCCTACCGTGAAGAAGCAACCAGGTAGACCCCCAGGAAATAGGATTATAAGTAAACGTGAGAAAATGGTGAAGAGAAAAGTTCGTTGCAGCAACTGCAAGGAAACTGGTCACAACAAGGCAGGTTGTAGGAATCCTCGGAAGTTCACACCTCACTAGCTTGAGCCTACCAAATTTTATTTCTAATAGTAATGATTTGATGTGTGGATTCTATTTGTCTTTGATTATTTGTTTTTTAGTTTTCTTCATGTTGGTTTTCATGGACCAAACGCTTTTATTTTTCTGCAACGTTGATTATGTGCAGGGATCATTCATTCATATTTTATAATATTGAGTTTTTATATTTTTGTGAGTTCACAGGTGAAATGTGTTTCTATTCAGAAGGGAAATGCATGTGTAACTTTGGTTTACACTTATAAAATATGGATGTGTAACTATTGCTTACACATTGTAATTTTTTCATTTTTTGGGTTTAGCTTTGTCTTAATTGCATGTGTAACTATGATTTACTTAACCTATGTTTTAGCATTTGACCCTGTTATACATTCTACTATTTAATGTCTTTACATGTTGTCTAGAAACAGTTAGTATATGGATGTGTAACCAGAAGTTACATTGTTGTGAATGCATGTGTAATATTAGGTTACACATGATAAATGCATATGTAACTTTATTTTATTTTGATTTACTGGGCAAGTCCTATCAATGGCTTGTGTAACTTGAGTATACACTCAAATATATACATGTGTAACCAGAAGATACACTTTTGTGGATGCATGTGTAATATTAGGTTACACATGATAAATGCATGTGTAAACTCTGGTTACACATTCTGCATCAAGTTAAAATGTATAGTTACTTAACCCGTTTCATACTTTCTGAAACCTGTACACACAGCAGTAAAAGTTCTAACAAGATAAAAGTTTTTAATTAAAAGAATTTCAATCCAAAAATATTTTCAAAACCAAGAACTGCTAAAATCTACTAACTGATGAAATTTAAAAGTTTCTAACAACATATTTTCCAAGTCTATCATCTGCTTGTGGCTAACAACATATTTGCAAGTAGTAGAATCTTTTCATAATCCTGACGACTGGTTTACACATTTGCGGATGGATCCGAAAGGATCTTGTAAAGCATGTTCCCTCTCATCTTGTTCACCTTGTCAGTCCACCATAACAGCATAGTTGATGTGTATTTTTTGTCCATTTATCTACCCTTCATCCTCATCTTCATGTAATTTCATACAAATAGAAGACAGTCAGGAATGGAACCTTGTGGGGGGTGAAGCGAGGTACTTGGTTCTTTCATTCATCCCAAGAGCTAGATGACAGCGCAATGACAGTTCTCTACTTATTGAAAATGCATATTTCTTGGCATCGATTAAGTGTTGACGCCTGAGTTCCTTAACACTTGATGAGTTCATGTACGACCAAGGATCAGAGCTCCCCATGTCATACTCCAGCAGTGTGAAGTGTGTGTTGTTGTTGCACATTGGGGAGAAAAGTCTGACTGCACTATCCTTGTACTTTTCATACTCCTTAGCAAGGCTTGGAATCCAAAATCTCTTGAATTCAGAACTATCCTCCAAGTAAGCTTTCTGCAAAAACCATTTTAAATCAAAAGTTACAAATGCACAAGTGCTTATGTAAGCACAAGTTACATATTTGACATACTTGGATTTTACAAAAGAAAAAAAAGTATGTGTAACTTCAGGTTACACATTATATCTGCATCTGTAATTTCTGGTTACACATTATAACTGCATTTGTAACCTCAGATTACACATGAAAAAAAGCACGTTATCATAGTATTACAACACCCACTACACATTATTAATCCAATAAAATTTTAAATATTTCTAAGTACTTAGTATGCTTTTGGCGAGAGGAATATCGCTTTCTCATACTTGTTGTTTGAGTTCATCTTTGTTTGCAACCTGCTTATGTAGAAATCAATGAACTCTTCCTCCAAGTAGGATTCTTTGTTGGCAAGTTGTATCATTAATTATCCACTTATATTATAGAATTAGTTGTGGTCATTGTTGTACAGTATCCAAGCAATGTGTCTACATTATAAAGAAGGAAACAATTAAATAGCATAACAGAATCAAATAGTAAGATACAACGAATCTAAATTTAAACAGCAATAACAAAGTAAAGCATGAGTTTTGGTTATAGGTATATTACGATTGGGGATGAGTGTTGAAATATTCAAGCACTTTCTTCTTTTGATCGCCATTAAGCCTTTCAATAACTTCAGAATCTTCGACATCCTTTATCATTGTGCCGTCATCTTCTTCAACAGCCTGAGCCATGTTTTCTACTTGTACTTATGGAACTGCGTCCATTCTTCCTTCTTCTACTTATGGAACTGCCACTATTGCTTTTTCATTTGCAGTCTTATTACTCTTCTTTGGCTTCCTTTCATACTGCTTCAGATGATCTTGATCTATTGTTCTATTCCTCAAAACACGTTTCTGGGCTTCCTTGACTAGTTCTCCAACTGGTTTCGGAGTGTTATCAAGTCCAAGGCTAAAATTTACTCCAGCACTGCCAATATTCTCCTGAGTTTGAGCTGTGCAACAACAAAAATAAGCAGCCTCAAAACAAAAACAAAAATTCGCATATGCTTCACTTGTGTAACCTGAAGTTACACTTGCCTTGCATATCATGTGTAACAGAAAGGAACACTTGCATCATACTGCTACACATGCCTTTTACAATGTGTAACCTTAAGTTACACTTGCATTATAAACAAAACATGAATGGAAAAAAAAATAACAACAATTTTCACAAGTAAGAGTGCTTACCACTTGAGCTAGGTTGTGCATTCTCCATCATTTGATCACTATCAAAGTTCAGATGATTTTGAGCTGTGAAATAATAAAAATTTGGAATCATCAAAAAGAAAATTGCACATGGTAATAATTGTGTAACCTGGAATTACACTTGCCTTGCATAGCATGTGTAACTTCAATTTACACTTGCTTTACAAACAAAACATAAAGGGAGAAAAGTAAGGAAAAAGAGAATTAAGTTACACAAGGAAGAGTGGTTACTGCTAGAGCTAGCTTCTGCATTCTCCATCACTCCAGTTCTATGTTGGCTTTTGTTGATGTTGCGGAAAATTTCATTTAGCATTTCAAAATCTTCAACATTTGTCATATCAGCAGGGTTAGCTCCTAGTTGCACCAACCTGTAGGTCTCAGAAATTTCACACGAAGTTGGCGGTGTTGTAGCAGTTATCACCGCAGATTCCTGAAACTGTGTTGAAGAGAAACTGTCTTCAAAAGTTCCCGGTGTTGGCTGAGTTGGAGAAGTGATAACCAAACTGTCACCAACAGTTGCAGGTATCTCCTCGTTCACTTTTTCAGTTATATCATCACCTGCGGCTTTCTCCTGCGCCCCATCCACAACTCCACATTCTGCAGCTTTCTTCTGCGCATCATCCGTAATAGTTGTCTCTTCACCAGCTTTCATTTGCGCCTCATCAACAAGATTTGAAGGAGTGGACTTTCCCTTTGAAATGGGCCTTTTGCGCTGTGGAGGAGTCTTGCATGTTGTGATACTCCTCATACTTGAACTGTATGTCCTTAGGGACGTTTTGAGCTCCTCTGCAGCAGTTTGAGCCAGCAGAATTTTTGGTGTATTTCCAGCTGCTAGACTGACATATGGAACTGCACAAGGATTGAATTGATGATGTTAATTTTTTTTAAACAATTTCAAGAAGAATATATCATGTGTAATCGACAGCTACACATGCATATTACTTGGATACCTAGCATGTGTAACCAGAAGTTACACATGCATATAACATGTGTAAACAGGGATTACACATCCATATCATCTGTGTACTCGACAATTACTAAGTCTAATTTGGTAACTCTACACATGTCAACTAATATATCATTATCACTATAAAGTTAAAGCATATTATAAATGAACAAGTTACTTACATTCATCATGGAAGGAAGTTTGTGTGTCATCGTTCTCTTTCTCTTGCTCAGTCTGTTTCTCGGACTCTTATTTTTCATGCTCAGCAGCTCCATGCTCAGTACCTCCATCTCCACCATCTCCCTGCTCAGTAGGTCTATGCTCAGTACCTCCATGTCCACCATCTTCATGTTGCATGAACTCTTCTTGTGTCACTTCGTAAGGTTCAATACCCATTGCTCTCATAATTCTGCAGCTAAAATTGTGAATTTTGAATTCTTGTGTTCCTTCAAGGTTCCCTTCTGATATCCCTTCTCTGGCAATTCCATACACTTCTTTGAACATTGCTTGCTTTTCTTGCAGTTGTTGTTTCAGTTTTCCATTTTCAATTGTCTGCGCTTTCAGCCAACTTTGCAGGTCGTCCTTGCTTGGTACCACGGTTGATATACCTAGCTGCTTCTCAAGCTGTGAAAACTCAGCCACAAAGCTAGTAGTTGGCTGCAATTAACATATGGAGAGGTTAAAAAGAGATAGAAAAAACAATTGAACATTCTAAATATACAAATTTTCAGTTGTATGTGTAACTTAAAGTTACATAAGCACATTTTATATGTGTAACCTATAGTTACACAAATAAATTGAATTCACTGGTGTTATGTTTGCATGTGTAACTATAGGTTACACAAGCACATTTAAATGTGTAACTTCTAGCTATACATGAAAATTTTGATTACATCAAAGTTACATCTAAATTATGTTGGTATTACCATAAATTTACAAAACATAAACCAACAAACACTTACCGAAAACTATGAAATGTCTGTTACAGAAATGTAATCCGAAATCTGGTATAGATCCCACCTTCCAACACGCGGGATATTTTCTTCTTGATTTGCTACTTTCGGGATTGAGCCTTCTGGTGCATGTTCAGCAAACAATACCTGCAACCATATATAAATTTTAATTAGTCAAGCAATTAATATTAAAATATCATGAACGTAACACTAAAAGTGCTGGAATAGAAATTACACACAAGCTTTTACCAGTAAGTACTGCACACAAGCCTTCACATTTTCCAAGCAATCAATATTATCATGAATTTCTTCAAACAAGTGCTCGTGTATTAAGTCAGGCCAAGACACCTTGAGCACCATCTCATATGTTTCAACGATACTAAGATATTTCACGTTCACTCCATTAGTATTTATGTCGCCAAAAAATAATACACAACATAGATAAAAACCTATCAAACAAACCAGATCCTTGTCATCATTTTTCTTTTTTTTCCCACTTTTACTCCTTTTGGTCATAAGTTGTTTTATCTTCTCTAAAATCTTTGTCTTAGTCACTATTGTCTGATGTGTTGTAGATTTAATGTTGGTGAAGAACTTGTTGTACAAAAAATTGTCATTCAAATCCTTATGAGAAAAGTTCTTTAATAGATTTTGACCCTTTCTACTGCCAATCCTTTGCATGTAAAATAAACCAGCCAGCTTTGCCGGTGTAGACTCTATAAAATTATCATCACCAAATTTGAAAGAACAAGGTGTGTCACAATCCAGATCAAAGCATTTCAAAAGCTTCAAGACGCCGCTTTTGTTGGTAGTGATTTGTTTGGTTGTACTTGGTACAGCTGGATCATACTCATCGTAATACATCATTACTAGCTTACCGTAAGCAACTCTCAAAAGATATTTTTGATCCCTATCACTTAGTCCTATCGGTTTTATCACCTTTACCAAATCCTTAATTGCATTCAAGGATTGCCTTAATTTTCCTGTACACATCACACACAAAAATAGCATGAGTCAGTATTTCGTGTACTTATCAAATACACTCCTTTATAACTGCAAAATCAAAATCATGTCACAAACTATGTGTATTTTCCAAGTACACAAACTGACCCATTCTATTATGTGTTGTGTAACCTCAAGTTACACATGCATATGAATCTGTATTTGTTATGTAACTATAAGTTAATCACACCACATAACTTATAGTCAGTGGTGAGATTTGAATGTGTAGCTTGTAGTTACACAATCAATCAGTATATAAACCATTGTAGTCATTGGTGAGATTTTTTTAAAGTGTAACTTATAGTGACACATGCCCTTAGCAAGTCAGTGGTGAGATTTTTTATGTGTAACTTATAGTTACAAATTTAGGCTCAATTCTATGAGATTTTTAATGTGTAACTATAAGTTACACAATCAATATACAAACCATGCTCTATTTCTATAAGATTTTGAATGTGTAACTCTTATTTACACACTCTCTATTTCTATGAAAATTTACAAGCATATCATGAGATCAGATTTAGTTCATGACATCATCACAAGCAAAAATCAGAATCAAATTTAGTTCATGACGAGATTTTCCATGTGTAACTTATAATTATACAGTCAATTGGCAAGTTATTTTTGAGATTTTCAATGTGTAAATCATAGTTACACATACACAAGCATTACATATGATCAAAACATGAGATTCCAAATGTGTAAATTATATTTACACAGCTCCTTGGAAACTCAGCGACGACATCTTGAATGTGTAACTTACAGTTATATAGGCTCATTTGTATGTGTAACTTCAAGTTACACACTCAATATACATACCACAATACAGTCAGTGGTTAGATTTTGAATGTGTAACTTAAAGTTACACAGGACCTTGTTTGTATAGTTCAACATTCAAAGGAATTTTCACTAGCATGATACCATAACAACACACATACTCTAAAAATTTCACATCTAAGTACCTCTTAAAGCATCTGCTTCAGAGGGATTCCTTCTTCCTTGCGCCATTTTAGTTCACAAATGAAAATTGATTCTGAATCTGCAGTTGATGTAGTAACAAAATCGAGTTAGTTGATTGCAATTCAACTTAGAGTTTCTAGGGTTTTCAAACAGTAACATATTAGAAATGAAACTACAAGCACTACGAAGAAAAGAACTTGTAGGAGACATAAATGAAGTCAAATCACAAGAAAAAGAATGATGACTTAAGCTTGATTTGTGAACTATCTTATATGTTCTATCTCATTTTGCATGTACAAGCATGGAATAGTTATCCCATAGATGGATCACTTTTCCTGTATCTTGAACAGATTTTGTCTTATAATTCCAGTTAAATTGAAAATTTCAGCTCAATTTTACACTTACTTTTAGGATCGCAGCCTGTAGATGGGTAAATTAACCGCCAACAAAATAACACCTTCAGTAAAAACAAGTGTTTGACGTGACCTACCTTTTAAATCCACTAAATCAAATTAATCAAAAAAAAAAATTAGTTGTTTGATCTGTTATCTGAATCAAAAAAAATTATCTGAAAGAAAAACGAAAACAGATGCAAAACCTACCTTCGTCTTCTTCTTCTTTCGTCTCTTTTCTTTGTCTTGTTCTTTGATTAAAAAAAACCACTGAATCAAACAACGAATAACAGATCTAAAATAAAAAAAATAACATATCGAAGATAAAAATAACAGATCAAATTAATCAAATAACAGATCGAAAATAGATCAAATAACAAATCGAGAATGAACCAAAAAACGAATGAAACGAAGAGAATGAATCAAAAAACGTAAGTAAATACAAAAGGAGAAGATCGAAGATAAAAAGAGAATGATTCAAACCTCTCTTCTGTTTCTTCTTCGTTCTTCGTCTTCTTCTTCTTTGGATTGGAAAAAATTTGGATTTGAAAACTTTTTTCCTCTCTGCAACTCTCTCTCTCTCTCTAAAACTGTCGAATGTGGTGGTTGTGAGGAAAATGGTAGGTCCTGTCATATAAATACGAAAGGTTAATCTGGTCATTTCGACCTGTATTAATATTTATTTTTAATTCGGGGTCTGATTTTAAAACTCTTTTAACTAGGGGGCTCATATTATGGGTTATCCATGGGTGGGGCCTTAGCCTAATTTTCTCTAAATTAAATTCACAGGAGCAATATGAATCTCTACCACGATAAAGCAGTAGATAACTTCGCTAGAGCACCATCAGTGAAAAACAAAGAGCACATAAATCAACTTGGGCCAATTGACCATCTTGGAAAGAAAATGCAGTAGAGATGCCTACTTGGTCATCAACTTCGACGCAGAAGACAACTTCCACTCATGAAGTGTGTACATCTCATCGGGGAAGAAAATGAGTGTACCTCATATGGAAACAGCAATACATGACTGTATGATTGCTACACGTGACTGGATGATTGCTACACGTATGAGAAGAAAAAAATCAACGGACCTTGGCTGAAATCATACAACAATTTCGAAAGTTAGTTTCGTAGGTGCATAGAATTTAGCATGGAAATAAATTTCGAAGGTGAAGGCAAACATATCGTTACAGCGCGAAGAGATCCCACGGCAATAGGTGCACGTGAAGAATAAAGAACTTCTTAAAGACGTATTTTGAATGCTTTACTTTGACAGAGAAGAAGAAGTACAAGAGAAGAAAAGATTGATATAGAAAAGTGGGAAGAACTAATATGCAAAGGTTAGAGACAAGACTTGGAGATAACCAGATTTTATTAACCTAAGCAACAGGAGAAGAAGAAAATACGAAGACAAATTCTTTTCAAGACAAAGTTAACAATCATTATCAGCGAACGAATCAAGTTGGTTTCAAAAGCAATCAGGGAAGAGAAGCTAGCTTGTTATGAGTTTATGGAATAGATATGATAACTGACGATAATTCTCTACGAGGTGTAGAGATATTTCGTTAGAAATTAGGTTGTGAAGTATAAAATTCTGGCAAAGATCAGTTAGGAAAGAAAAATTATAGCCGAAATTTACTTCGTCAGATCTCCCAGCGACGTAGTTTGTTCTCTTCGCAGACATCTTTAGAAGCTCTGTCCCAAGAAAATTAGTTCGTATCAACGAAAGACTTACCGCAAGGAGAAATCACAAGAAAGCAGACCCAAAGAAGGAATAACATATGAGGGAGAGTATATAAAGGAACAAGAGAAGAAGATACCCAGCGAAGATCGCCATGGACAGCAACAACAATACCATTAATAAAAAGGAATATCGCAGAAAATACCAGCAAGCAATACCATAATATGATGGGAAGTCAAACTCAATCAGCAAACAAATTAACTCGTTAGTGAAGAAAAGAAAAGATGCTAGGAATTTATTTACTTCGTCAGAACTTAGCAGATCAATAAATCTAGTTCTCGCCAAAACAACCCAGTTCAAGGAAATCAGGCTAACGCAAGCTCAAAGAATCACAAAACGATAAACCTAATGACGAGCAAAGAAGACACACAATCCAGCAAGATGCAACCGCGAGCAAAATAAAGAAATCTGAAGTTTATAACCCTTCAACCCACACTCAGAACCCAAAGTGAAAGAGAAAGACGCAGAATAAGCACATCTCAGAACCAAAGCAATGAGAAACGTTCACGTTGCCCTTAGATACCTACATGAAACCCTCAAATGCAATGAGAGGCTATTGGGTGCTGACCATATACAGACCGCTGCGAGTTAATTAGCATGCCATTGCCATAGCTCTTTCTTTGATGGAGGCTCATTCTCTCAGTGTACAACATCAACAAACAACATTACAATACTACAAGCAAAACTTGGACCATATGATCTTCACACTAAGGATGCTACTGCATGGCTCGAGTATTTTGAAACAAAATAAATGAAGAACAAATATATGTACCTGCGTTTACATCTTATCTGCGAAGAAAGTCTGCGAAGACATTCGCGGGAACAGCTAAGACTCATCATATTACATGGAAGGAGTAGCACAATGTAAAAAAAAAAAAAAAAAAAAGAACAACACGAAAATTCACAAAGACTATACCAATCACCAGCCCGATAGCAACTGCTTCGAAGGAAATGAAATACAAGTCTCTTCAGCTCGCATCAATCAAATAAACGAAGGAATCATCGTCATTAACTAGGGAAAAAGAATACAAAGAATACACGAATCAAGGGACATCGTCATTAAACCGCACAGCCAGTAACATACAAGATTCTTTGTTACACCAACCAATTCCGTGCGATCTAGGAACATTCTATGCAACAGCAAAGTAAAGAGAACGAGATAAAGTTCAAGGGAACAAATAACAACCAATAGCACTCGATGAGAACATGTACTAACATGCAGGAAGAGGAAATAACAGGCGAAGATTCAAGGGAAACATATTCGCAGAGGATAAATAAACTAGAAGAATTGAAACTTCGCAGGTTTAAGTCATTGCTGCGGATAAAAAAAAAATTAATAACACCAGTAGAAATACAGCTTGAAAAAACTCAACAGAAAAAGGTGCAATGAAGACCCTCTTACAACAGTATAGGGAATCACCCAGTTCATTTTCTTCGGCAAAGGCGAAAAGAGGAGCCAACATGAAATACCAAAACACGGGGAGAACAAGCATGCTAGAGGCGAGAAATCAACAACTGCCAGGGCGTAGTTAAGAATAACAGAGCAACAACGCTTTCTATTTCACAAGAAAAAAATAGCACGGTTGGTTTGGTTTGCTGATTTAACGCAGCAGAACACAGGATCAAATCCCACCTCTCGCATAAATTTTTACTGTACTGAAATATTCCGCACAGAGAATGCAAGAGTGGAATTATTCGCAGAAAGAAACCAAACTTGCGGAATCCCACCAGTTTATGTTCAATAAAGTCAAAGTTGTTGTCTTTTACATTTTCTCGCAAACAAGAGAAGAAAATTGCATAGATATTTCGCAAACAGGAGCCAGTTAAGAAGCTTTATAAGCTCAAGGATAATGAGCTTGAGGACACAGATTCAATTCTCATCTCCTGCGAATTTTTCGCATCATTTTTGGATTTCAAAAGTTTCGCAACCAAATCATATACTTCGCAAGAGATGACAGCAACAGAAAATCGCATGAAAGCTAAGTACCATTCTTCTAGATTTACTTACAAACAAAAAAAAAGCGATACAATCGCAAGATTTCAAAAAAATTAAAAGATTACAAAAAAATGAATTCATCGCAAAAATGTAAAGATCTCAAAAAAAAAAAAAAAAGATTTCAAAGATTACAGAAAGCGAAATTATCGCAAAAAATTCTCAGATTTCACAATTTTTTGATTTGATACAATCACAGAATTACAAAGATTTTACAACTACAAAAATTTCAGAATTACAATGCGAAAATTTTGCAGAAACGCGAATAAAATTTCGCAGAGACATAAGAATTTAAATGCAAAAGCATAAGACGGCGAAATCTGCCTAATAAACACAAGAACAGGACAAACCTTTATGGCGTACAACCTAGTTCGTGGATACAATTTCGCAAGATGCAATGTCCTAAAGTGCGTCATAAAGGGGGTATCTCTTTGCATGACTCAGGGATAAGGTTATACCGCTGCTGGAACCTGAGTCATGGAGATTTGGGGTTATAGAAAACCTATCCAGGAGAGATAACTTGGATTTCCAACTATATAAGTTTATACCCTGGTTGGACGACCAAGAGTCTCTCCTAAGGAGTGCAGAGTATGACCAAGGCGCCGAGGTACACGGTTGAGCCAAGGGTGCCCGGGAAGGATGAACCAACCCTGGCCATTCTTGGAAAGTCTTGGCTATGATGCATTCGTCCTGAAGAAAACCCCACTTAGGGTGCAGTCTCGTAACTATAAGCCATATAGGCATAAAGGATAAGAGGCTGCGAAAATAACTGGTTGTTTCTAGAACCGGATGGGAGGAGCTAGTCTTGTATGGCAGAAGTACGTCTCCTTGAAGGGGCAACCAGGGGGAAGATAAGGGCGGCACCCTCCATTAGGGAGATGATTGTGTCAAAAAATACGGCAATGTCATGGGACTCTTTAGTATCGCAAGAACAACTAGACCCATCATATTGTCACGTGACAGAGACAGCAATGTCATAGGACTTTATGTTCGCAAGAACATTTAGGTCTGTCATATTGTCGCATGACAAAGGCAAAAAGCCATAAGAGAAATATAAGATGAGATCAATGGGTTTTTGCATGAAAGTGTAAAGATGTCATGAGATTTCATCGCAAAGACGACAATGTCATGGGGCTTTATGTTCGAAAGAATATTTAGGCATGTCATATTGTTGCGTGACAAATATCCTGTAGAGGCTATAATACTAAGAGAAATGATAAGGCAAGGTCAACGGGTCTTTACATGCAAATGTATGGACGTCCTTCGATTTTGTTGCAAGAAACAAAAAATTGGGAAAATAAGACCTTTAACTAGGAAGGCAAAATAAGACCAATAGAATAATCTCAAACATTAACTATTTTCTTTTAAGAATGCAGGAGACATTTGTTCATCGCAAGAGAGATAATGAGAAGAAAGTACTGTTTCGAATCTCTCAGAAATACTATTCAGAATTTCTCAGAAGTATTATTCAGAGTCTCTCGGGAGGATTATTTACAAATACTATTCAGAATTCGCAGTACTATTCATAGCACTATTTCAGAGGCACTATTTAGAATCTCGCAGACTCATCCAGAATTTCACAGGAGTTGTGATTATTTCGCAGAATGTGATTATTTTCTTGAAGAAATTATCGCAAGAGGCAGAGGCAAGATAAGAATAAAGAAATAGTTCGCTCATTCTACATTTTTCAAGGATTCTACCTTCATAGATAAAGAACAGAGGCAACTATGGATTACCAAGAAAACATTTTATGTTCTTTATCTACTCGGCAAGAACCATTTCTAAAATGGACAAGAATTCTCACCAAAAATAAAGTAATAATTTCGCATGAATAGAGGCAATACTTATGACTTTCGTTCAAGGACGGATACTTCTTATATTTCGAGGATTGAGTACTTCATATATTTCTTCAAGAATACTTCATACTTCATATACTTCGGGATGATAATTCTAATTACTTCTCAAATATTCGGAACTTTGCACAAGAATAGAGGCAAGTACGTACTTTTCAAGTCCATTATTCTTTCGCTCGTTCCTTCATCAGTAAAAATCAAAGACTACTACAACAACGGATTTTTTCTTAAAGATCGCTCTTCAAGCAATATTCAAGAAAAAAGAGGCAAAATGTAGGATCAGAATATCGCAGCAAGGACATACTTGCGAAGTTTTCATAAATAACGCATTGCGGGGGTCGCAGATTGACTACAAAAATGACGCAACAAAGGACGGCAGACAAAACATGAAGACCTTGTGATATTTAATGAGTGAAGTGAAATTAATATGTGTATACTTGCGAAAACATCGCAAGACAAACCCGAAATTAAAGGTTAGCTTAGCTTTCTATGAACTATCATCCACTATGTAAACACCTATATAAAGAGGAGAGCAAGAGAGAGAAAGGGGAAGAGACAATTTTAGTAAGGGAGACAGATAGAGATTTTTAGAGAGAGAAAATATATTTTTCTTTATCATCTTCTTTTCCAAAACTAGATCTAGAACTCCATTAATGGAGATTTCAAGTGTAAATTTATGTAACTATAAATTATTATAGTGAAGAACCATGGATGTAGATCACATTAATCGAACCATGTAAAAAATCTTGGTGTCAATTTATAATTTTAGTATTTTTATCACCATTTTTATATTTATATCTAGAAATTATTATCAAGATATGATAAGGGGTGTGTTGTAGGATTTCTTGCAACTACACCATGTAGTACCACTCTCTATTCTCGACTAAGCCTAGTATTGTCGCCTCGCAAGTGAATGTCTTACCCTGACATTTTCTCGTAGCAACACATATTTTAGATATTATGTTATATTCAAGAAGGTAAAAAAGTACAACTGAAAATAGACATACCATATTCTCCGTATACTGTATCATTTATGTGGCCTCATTTATAGTCTTTCTATTTTCAGTTGGATCATCCGTCTGCGGCGTGCCAGTCATTATGAAAATTTTGTCGCCTGATTTAATCCTGCTTGTATATATGTTGTGTTTTTAGTATACATAATAAAATATTAATAGTTGTATCTTTTATTGGGTGCACTTACCGTTTCTTGAACTCATCGACTTCAGGTATATCCATATTGATCAACACTCTGGAGGCAGTTGTGGTATCTAACAACAGTACGCTTGTTTCAACTTATAATTGTTTGTCATGTGAACATAAAAATTTCAATGTCAATATGTGTGGTTTTTAATTAGAAAGGGATCACGAACCTCGAAACTCGCTTACAAACGTTCCAGTGATAATCATAATTATTGGATTATTTGCATGTTTCTCTTCAACACCTTCTTCCAGGGATTTGCACCATTCACCTCATAAAGTAACATTCATATCAATTCCCCTGTTTAAAAAAAATATATATTAATTCTCAGTTGATCAAGTGTTTTATTTCACAACTTATGAGTAACATACCTTATATTTAAATATATAATTACTTCATATCTTCGATAACTATGTCTCTCTTCTGAGATTCTCCAGATCCTTTCTGACCGCCAAATGTCACCGTACTGATTCCAGATACGGATTTCAGCCTCCCAATAGCATCTACAGGTAACAATGCAATCAATTATACGAATTTTATGTTTGTCGGTTGGAAAATAAAAGGTGGTTCGATTCTTACTTAGAAGAATTTTGTACTGTTCACTTTTTTCGATGCGCTTTTGAAATCTATGAAATTAAATTTATGTTCGGGAAAGTCTGGTTCGCTAATCTCTAGTTGTTTCACTTTGGTGAACTTGTTAAACCACAGAACGTGTTCGTAGTCGACAATCCTAAAATTTCCTTTGGGCTAGGAGAGATTAAACCTTCGATGTAATATATATTCCCTTCCACCAACTGGGTTTCAAACATCTCTATCAATTCCTTTGGCACCTTTGCATACATCTGCGTCTTCTGCATTTTGCAACAAATATGAGTGAGTATAAACATTACATATATATCATATATAAATTAGAAGACATGTATCAACATATTGGATTTAAATACCTTTTCATCCATTAAGTGAAGTTCTAGATCATACACTTCTTTTGTCTTTCGATTGCCGGATTTCCAGATCTTTAAAACCCTTACCTTGATAACTCTCTGGCGAAATTGGTTAGGATCGAGATTGGTGAACAAAGTATACGTCATGATTTTATCTCTTTTGTCTGCATATAAATATATTATATAAGTCAAGTAAATCATAAGAGATTTTGTTATAGGAAATACTATATCGCAAAAATTAAACATTAATTATTCCAAACCTTGCTTTGAGCTATCAGTATTTTCGCCAGACATGCTCTTCTTTGGGTAACTGTGGTTAGGGATTCCAGTATCTTCGTCAGACATGTTCTGTTGTGGGTAATAACAATAGGTTCATTTCCAGAACATAAACATAACCTCTATACTAAATACTACGCTCCTAAGGTTTATTTGATACGCAAAGAAAAAAGTAAAAGAAAAAAAAAAGACGAAGAGAACAGTATGCTATGAAGATTTATCTGAGAACAGTATACTACGTAGATTTATCTGATATACAAAGAAAGAAAGAAAAAAATGCGTACCTTGGAAATCTGGTGCTTTGTTTTTCAAAAATAACTTCGTAAATCCTGTGTTATGTCTTGAAAAAGAGTCTTGGTTTCATGCTCTGCATATGCGATCGTGTCCCCTATATATAGGTTTTGGAGAATACATGTTAAGGAAAACAGTATTTCAATACAATAAGGAAATCGGTGTTCTAGAATAACCAAAATTGTTTTAGATTTCCTAAATTCATTACAACTCATTTTTATTTTTCAATAGAGGCAATTCCTACCTAATAGTATTCATAACATCTTTTTTTATTGAATATTTTATTGTTGTGTTCAAAAACCAACAGTTGGGAAGTGTTCATTTTTATTTTTCAATAGAGACAATTCCTACCTAATTGTATTCATAACATCTTTTTTTATTGAATATTTTATTGTTGTGTTCAAAAACCAACAGTTGGGAAGTGTTAATGTATAACACTGTATTCTCTAGACCACTCATTGCACTGCACTTGTAATCACTATGAATAAATAACTGACTGCAATTTAAAGAGATTCAATGCACCTCCATCCCATTCGACTGCTTTGTGTACAAATGGTATGGTTTCGACAGAGGCAACTTTCACCTAATTTGGTTTAGAGGTACAATCATTGGGATCATCCTGTGTATTTTTATCAATTACATGTTTCTCGGTTGTTTCATCTGGGATTCGGTTACTACTGCATTTGACAATGGCATTGTATATCCCAGTCAACATAATGAAGAACCATTAAAGAGTAGTACGTATAATGTGGATGTAGTGTATTTATTTTCATGAAAAGCTAATTAATTGTATTTAGATCTTGTTAATGTATCAATGTTAATGATGATGTTTTCTAAGCCAGAAAGTAGATGAGCCTAGAATATAACATAATCATAACCAAAAGATTTTGTAATTTGTGTAAGCATGGACTAAATAGAATATAGTGATTAAGGACATACTATATTGTAAACATCTTATTAAAATCAGTCACTGCAAATATGAAACACCTATTAAGCCGACTGATCCATCAAGAAACCAAAATACCAACATTCTTTTTAGACACATTTATAAAATACTATCATTTTTCCTAGTTGATTTTATGCATGCTTCGGGTTCTATATAATATCGGGCCTCTCTTGATTCTCCCATTTCGTGTACCATATGCAACTGGTTATGTTGGATCTGTAGTGGTTCGTCGAGTACATGATTGAATTTGTGTATTGTCTTTTTGAGTTGTCCACGGTACCTTCGAAATCAGTTTGCCATCCATTTGTTTGTAGCATTGTTTGGGAATGTTTTTGTTGCCATTGCTATCACTATTTCTGTGTGGGAAGCTCGGCAGTCTTATTATGATAGTGTCAGGTGGTGGTCGGTGTCGCGTTGCAAAAGATTATTTAACATCAAAGTCGGTTGATAAATAATAATGCTCATTGTCGCCCCTGCTAGTACTTTCTCCCCCATGCTTGCATTGTTCAGAAGTATTCTTGTCATTGTTACCTGACATGAATAAGAATTGGATAAGGGATCTGAACTATTAAACACATAAATATTCAGCGAAAAAGAAATTTAATCGAAAAAAATTCACAACCTCAAACTTGTAAAATTTTAAGGTTTCCTAAGGACACTCATCCTTCCATTTGAAATTTAGGTCCACATATTGATGTTTATTAATTTCTGAAATGAATTTGTACAGCCTACGGCAGCGCAAAAGTATTTTTTAATATATAATCTTCACTACTATTAGAACCACATCAAGTGCAGTCGAGAATCACACAATGCAACAATGTTATGTATCATATGTTTGCAAAATCGCATCGGATGTGTTATCCACCATTCTCAGATGCATCTTGTATTTATAGGTATATATTAAAATTTAAATATGCTCCCAAAGGTTGAGAGGAGACAATGCACTTTAAACTTTTGTCTTTTGGTCATACAATGTACCTTATCTTTTATATATAGCTCTGTCTCTAGAGTCAACTGCTAAAATAGTTGTTCTTTAATGGAAATCTAATGCTTATAGTCTATTACTAATTAGAGTCAACTGCTACTGTAGGTATCCTAAAAAAAATTAAAATTGAATTAAAGATGGATTAATCAGAAGTTCTAATTAGATGAGAAGAAATTGAAGTTAATAAAATATGGGAATATTATAAGAAACTTAAGAATTCCAATACATAAGAATAACTCAGTTAAACAGGTGTACGAAATTTAAAAACACACCAAAAAATTTCAGAAACATAAAGTGAGAAAATCACTGATGCTAATAATACTAATGAAAATAATAAGATTTATAAATTAAACAGAAATATGTACTTAGAAAACAGGGTTCTTAGGAGAAAGAGGGAAGAAAAGAGTGTGTTTGGGATTTGGAAGCCTGTTATGTAATTAGTAAATCAAAACTCTAAGTAAATATTGTTGCAAATACAGAAGAGAACGATGCAGATATATTAAAAATAACAGGAGGAACCTCATCAATGAAAATAACAATGAATTGAAAAACCCTATTGGTACCAAAAAATTAGGTATTATTCCAATCGAACTACGCTAATAGGATTTGCAGAAGGATAAAATAGATTTATCACTTATTACCTGATGTAAAAAGTGTGTGTACCTTCTATAAATCTTAACTCATCACCTTATTTTCTTAGTTCAGTAAACTTGCTGAAGATACCTTTCTGAAGATTTATTTGGATTCTTTTTAGCTTTGTATGTTTGGTAGTCGATAAAAACAATGTTTACATTATTTGATAAGGTAATACACGTGTTTAGATCTTCAGAAAAAAAGTGTCCATGTTTACAATGTAAAATAGTGATATTCTTAGCAACTCCTGAAACTCGATTCCATTTCCTTATGAATGGGTTATAATCCATAAAAATTGAATCCATTGTAGGATCAGAATATCGCTACATTAATATTCCTGCGAGATTAAGGACACTTTTGCGAGAATAACTAAACAACACTTCTGCGATGTGTCGCAGAACAGCTAGACAGTGATGTAATGAATGACGGTAATAAAAACATGAAGAAGGTGTGACTTTCTGCAAGGGTAATAATTCTTGCGAAACTTCATATTGTAATAGTTGCGACATTAACCGCAGAAGTCAGATCCGAAATTATAGGAAATCTTAGATGTATATGAGCTGTCACCCACTATGTAACCACCTATATAAAGGGAACCAAGATATTTTGTAGGGGATATTAATTTTTGGAGTGTTGAGAAAGTCTTGAGGAGATAGAAAGTCTTAGTAAGTCGGTTGAGTACTTGATTTCTTATCTTCTGTAATTCTTTTTAGATCAAATTAATAAAAGTGTTGTTCTTAATCTTCAAATTATGTCTTAGATTTGGTGAATTCTTGAATAGGGTGTAGTGTAGGTTTTCCTGCAACTACAGCCATTCTATACACAGAGTGAAGAGCTTGGTTTATAACTACAAACCAATGATTTAAAATGTTTCTATTACATCGTTTCCCTTATTATTTTCTCTAATTTTCCCTAAATAGAAACCATAATATTTTTCAGTCAGAAAAACAAAATCAAAATCATTTTATTCTGAATGGGAATGGTGTTGATAGTGATGATTAACTAATTACTTCTACTTCAAATGATGAGCTAGTGGAGATTCAAAAAGGTATGTTGATTTTACTGTGTTTTTTTTTTAGATTGGATTTGTTCATTTATCATTTAAATAGTTAAAATAATGGAAGCAAACCATGGGTATTGGTGGTTGGGTAGAAGGGGTGTCATTTGAAGTTTGGTTTTTTTTCAATCTATCAATTGAATTATTAAACTTACAATCAAATCGTAAGTACCTATGGTTATGGGTGGTATTAGGTGGTGGTGGTGATTAGTGATGGGTTAAATAAGATGGTGATGGTGGGTGCTTGTGGTGAATGTCCAGTTTTTCAATTGTAAAAACCAATGGGTTTGTTGTAATTAATATAAAATTTTCATATCTAGACCAAGATTACATGTACAGAAGTCTCTTGGGTTCTTTTCTCTGTTGTTTTTGTGGTTGGCGGTGCTGGATGTAGCAACAAGTTCAGCTGCAAAAACAATTATCTTCGATTGTGTTTTTATTGTTCAGATGAATGATCTATAAATTAATGGATACATACCAATTGTTATTCAGTAATAATGCACAAACTAAACCCTCGTATAATTATTACTCAATGATATTCAAAATTTTGAATGGATTTATATTTTATAAGTTTAGAAAATGTAATTTGTCCCATTTTCAATGTTTCATTGAGTTCCACAAAAATGTGTTGGATCATATGGTATATAGGTAAATGTTATCTATCCCATTTTCAATTTTTAAGACATCCCATTACCTAGCGCAAGGTTACCTCATCATGTTGGAGATAAAAGGTTATTTTATGGTACTACTCTAATTGAGTTTTCAACAGAGGAAGATGTTGTTAATGTTTTGACCAAAAGCTTGCTTTTATACGAGTAAGATGAGTTAGAACCAACACCAAAGTAAGTTATTCTTATTAGTTGCCAAAGATGTTTTCATATTTTTTTCTATGTGGTGGGTCATGTGTTCATGTGCTAATTCACTTCATTATTGTGTTAAAAGAGGTGTTCATGTAATTCACTTCATTATTATGTGATTTCTGAGATCCATTACACAAATGGCAAACATCTTTAAGAAAGTTTGGAATTTGTGTAACGAATCTCAGCTGCCATGTAGTACTAAAGAGCTCATAAAAGCAGTCCAAGGAATACCAAAGTTGATTTATAAGTAAAAGAGTTCATAAAAGCAGTCCCATGGACAACGAAATTTCTACAGTTCTGTCCAAGGAGGAATGTAGAATAAAATCTGGAGATGATCAACATTATTCAGTTCTATGTTGTATGTACACGTCAGTTCCTATATAATTCACCATTTAAAATTGCTTGTTTGACCTGGGCTCATTATAATTATTAAATATGCAAAGGTAGTAAGTTATTGGAACTCTTAAAAGTACTCGAGGCTTAACATCTACCAAAATGATTACTAATAAAGTTAATTTAGAGTTGTCTTTATACTGTTTGGTTTAAAGTTAATTTTAATATAAGATGTTTTGGGTCCTGGGGCCTTCTATAATTTACATATCCATGTTGAATACCAATCTTTCAAATGGCTAGTTGATCATGCATCACAATGCCCTACAGAAAAGAGATCTCTGTAAATTTATCAGTTTTCTTCTTAACCCTTCACATCATTTTGGGATTTTTGTGGAGTCTAGCAAAACGTTTTATATTTATTGAATTAGAGAGCTAAAGAGGGTTGTTCATATGGTTATTTTATTGGTCCGCTTCAGTTTATGCCCTTGATAGATTTAACTTTGATAGAATTTCTTTATCCTGCAATAATATATTGGTTTGATGAATTTACAAAGTTGATATCTTAATATATAGGTGTGTGCAGAATTTGGTAGTGGGATTCTTAAACATGTAATGGAGATGCATCTCCACACAACTGTGAAAAATCTTCTCAAGTCAGACTTAGTAGGTGTTTGGGTTTGCTGTTCGGGTTCATCGGTGATAATTTCTTACTCAATCTCTATTTCTATTATTGCATATATTATCATGCACGATAGCTCCAAATAATTTCCATGGTCATTATTTGTACTAATGGTAAGACCTTTGAACTTGAATGATGCATCATTCAATATAAATTTGAATATGCACTTTAACCAAGATGATTAAAGGAGATGACCATTAGTTAACCAAGAGGGGATTTCTAATCCAAGAGATAAATTATAACACACAGAATAGATTAGTTGTATATAAGATCATCAAGGAACAATAGAGGATACTGGAAATGATATAGATTGGAAAATGTAAGTTTGTCTGTGAATGAACTATGAACATAAATCACATAAACATGGGTAATAATCATGAAACATACATTTTTTTAATCCCAACACACCAATGTCACCATCAATTGCTTCTACATATGTGATTGATATCCTTTTTTTTAAATCAAAATATATATTTTGTCATTGTTCTTCAACGGAAAGAGTATAAGATTTTGTTATCAGACGCAAAGAAGAAAAGGAAATTACTCAGGATGTAAGAACCTTTGATGATAAATCCCTTAAGCAAGAACACGCTTTTTTTCCTTTTCTTGCCAGACCTCTTTATTTCTGCCTTGTTTCATTGCTGCTTCAATACATTTTTAATAATCAAAATATTATGTCTACTTGTATGTTTAATAATTCAAAGGGTTATGTGGATAAGCATTTAATTGGAAGCAAGGTCGAAGGACAAAAAATTTCATAAATAAGCGGCCTAAGCAGCATGCTATCTTCAAGAAGAAGACTCCAAGTAAGATTCTCAAAAGCTGATTATATTTACAATGTGTGATTTTGAGTTGGAGAATTGATAGCTACTTTGAATGGATGTCTAGACTCTGGTTTTAAGTTAGATTCGTAAATTACTAACAGAGCTTGGATGGTGCACATGATGTTTATCATTTTATGATTACTCATTCAACCGTATAGCTTTTTTAGTAATATTTTCTGGTTTCAATAAGGACATACGGGTAACTGAATCTGTTATTCCCTTTGTGACTTATTGTTTAAAAATTAGTTGGTTTCTTACAGTCATCTATTAAATTTTATTTTGAGGCTTGCCTCGGCCAAAGATGAATATGATGAATAATCTTTCTTCAACTCTATGCAGAAGAGGGAATCAGAGAAATCTTATTACCATTGGTTATGTCTACAATCATGTTTCTAATTTTTGAGTTTGTATTTAGCATTGAAAACAATGGATGTGTCAATGTCACTGGTGTTAACAGTGTTATTTTCTTGGATCTTTTAGATATAACAGCAGATGGAAGATTAGCAAACTTGATGTGTAGTGGTCGGTTGTCATCCGACGCAAAAATAAATTACACTTTCTTACTACTCAAAATATAAAATATAGCTAGGGCAAGAAAGGATCGTTCCCACATAGAGGACTAGGTTGTCAATATATTTTCGGTTTCCTATAAATAACACGGGGGATTTTTATGATTTTTATATACTAATCAAAATCCCTAGAATACCTTATTGCAAGAATACTCCGTAAATTTCCTAAGTCATCGACACACACATTAGAGTTGAATATGTGAATTATACCTAAAGAATAACTCAACGCCTTGCGCTAATCAAGTTCAATTTCTAGGAGAATTAAGTTTCATAAATAGGCTTATCAATGCAACTATCATACATTGCGCATGACAATTCGAACAAAGATCAATTTTTACATATGATTACAAGAGTGTATGAGTATCACTACAAATCATAATCATATCATGCTACTCATATTCAAGGTTATCGCTCTATGATAAACCCTAAAATAGCTATAGATATGGATGTATGTTCAATCAATCCTAGACTCAACTAAACAAACATTCAATCATATTTCAATATATCAATCATGCAATTGTTATAAGCAGTAGAAATCAAACGATAATATTGAGAGAAAACTAATTCATAAAATCCATAACTTGTTTTCAAAATCCAACTACATCTTTAACTAATAATAAAAACTTAGTTATTCATGGCATAGGAGTTCATAACAAGAAGGAAGAGAAAACCTATCATGTTTCTAAACCCTAGAACCAAAATAGTAGTTCTCCCTAACGGATATATATCAGTTTTGAAGAAGACTTTTCTATTTATATGCTTTTCTCCCAAAAAGATAATTTCAGAAAATTAGGTTAAGTCTTCATAATCTTCAAGTCCACGTCCATCTACTGGTCCACCAAGCCCATGTGTGAGAAATATGTCTCTGGAATTTTCGGGACCAAAAATGGTCGCCAGATTGTTGATGTCATCGCCGGTTTCCGGTCACCATCGTCGGAATTTGTCACCGGAAAATTTGTCTCCGACCACCTAAACCATCGAAAACTGTCACCATCAAGTGCACACTCCCAGCAGCTCGTCTCCATATCTCTACAATTCAAACAATCACAAAATAACATCTAAACCAATTCCTTGTTCTTGCGAAAACGTACCCAAAAGCGTAGTCCGTAGCTCATATGTCCATCGGTCAATTCTTGTATCCAACACATACCCCTTTCATGATTCATTGAATCTTTACGATCCCCACTATCTATTCCGAAATCCGGCAACCCGGGCTAGTACCATCATCTCGCCATTTCTACTCAGTTTTCACACTGTTGGTGCAGTCTTGTTCAGGCACTGTCCACAGCTCAACTAGCTCCTGCACCACCAGTGCATCACAAGCCAACCCAAAACACACAGCTTTTTTGCAAAATCATACCATCATTGGAACACAACAACCCAACTGCAACCACAGTTTCATAACCCATTGACAGCTCCATATACTCTTCATTATGCACAGCACCCTTCACGTCTGTCACTGTAACTGTTTGCAAATGCAGTTGCTTCTTGGCTCAATTCCTACAAGTGCTTATCAATTCTTCCTCCATCCACTGTCTCAGTCATACCACCTTCCCATAGAAATACCAGCACCACTTTCGCCTTCCTTTGTCAAACTCAAACAGCCATCACAGCGACCTCAATCTGCTTCCATTCAAGTGGTGACGAGACCAAATCACCTTTCGGTATTTTTTCATACACAACACCAATAGCACTAGCGTCTCAGTCACCACTGCCATGCATCAACTCTATTCATTGGCAGCAACTCCATTTCTTTCTACACAGCGAAACCATTCCATCTTCAATGGCAACTCCTCCCTGAAATTCATTCAAACTCGTAGTTGCATAACCACCTGACTCTTTGCAGCACAAACAAAATGTCATCTATTACGCACTTCTACAGCTCCGCCTCAAGTTCAAGACTGAACTTCCAACTATCAGCAGCAACAACTAAGATTTTTATCTTCAGTTCATCTCCAACAGTTCCATATGCTCAAACCATTCCATGTCTGCCTATCGACTACAGGACCATTTCTTCTCTTGATATTCAACCACCACTTTACTCTACTGCAAACACAACAACAGTAACTCATATATCCGGAAGTCACCATATCTTCGTCATTGCCGTGATAAACTCTTGGCACAAAATCACCTCAGTCCAACAACAAACATTCATCTGCAATAACACCCATAAGCCAACGTCAGTGCCATACACTTCATTGTCGAGTTCATCTCTATCACTGATTGCAGCAATATCTCACCTGCAACTCCTTCTCATTCTCTTCTCAAGCACAGCAACAACCAACTCATCTCTGTATTCGGCCATTACATATCAATATCACCACCAGAACCTATTTCTCAGCACCTCAGACTAGAACTCATTCCCTCCACCTTGTCTTGACCTCCATCTTTTCATAGCTTCAACCAACTCGGCATCACAAGCTTGAAAATATCCATCTCTACTTTTTTATTTGCACAGCACAACATTCATCTAAACTGTGAAGCATTCACAGTTCAATCTTTCTTTCATGCTTCCCTGCAACATCAGAAACATCACTAGCAGAGTAACTCTGTCAGCACACGATCCAAGAGTAACATCACTAGCAGAGTAACTCTGAACCCTGTAACATCAGCGACATCACTAACTCTGTCACATAGCACCACATTATGTACCACCATCTGTTTCCATCTGAGCATCAACACAGCACATCCCTTTACAGCACACGAGCCAAGAGTAACCCTTTCACTGGACCGACGACTCAGGCCGACAGCAACACTTAGCAGTGAGAACTGGTTATTCAGGAATTCTATCAAAAAGTTACTGAGCACAATGTAGTGTTATTGCTGCGCATCGATAATCTCCTTCTCTTGTTCTCCAATTCCTGCTCATTCGATTCTTCACAAACCCATAACTCCATTTCTTCCAGGACTTGTAAACTGGTGTCAATTATCAACATTTACTACCTAAACAACCATGGCAACACTTCCTAGCTAGCTGTACGGACAGAGAAAAGAGATGATGAAAACAACTCTTCTCTATCGATTGCAGCATCAGCTTGTTTAGTTTTCACCAACTTCATCTCCGAATCTCTCGAGGTGCAGCATCTCAGTTTCAGGTAGAGACGGTGAAAAAGAATGCAATGATGAGAGAATTGGTTCCTCTATGATTATTGGTTTTATCTAAATACCACCCACATTTTTCCTAAGTACCACTCACAGTATAAAATGAAATAATCTCCCACCCAATTTGAAGTGGGTGATAAAAACCCACCTTCCTCCCTGACTATCACCTGTAGATACTCCGCATTCACCACCTTTTCAATTCACTAACTATACATAATCAATCAAGGTCTTAATTTTATAATCATCAAGGTCTTAATTTTATTGGGATTTAAGTTTTCTTTTTAATCTTAGTTTTCAATCCTAATCACGAGTTTGACGTTAGAAATAAAATTAGGCATTAATCCTATTTAATTTTGATCGGTTAGGTTTTAATTTTCAAGAGACAAATCAAGTTTTGATTATAATCTTAATCATGATTCCAATTTTGTGGCATTCCAATTTGATGTTATATGATTTGAAAACATAGTAACTAAGATCCATGGATAATTATTTGTAACTAAGATCCATGAATAATTATTTACAATACTAGAAGAAGTACTAGAAGAGGGATGTTGATGATGGTACTGTAGTATTAGAGGAGGGACGGTGATGATGGTAAGTGGGAGTGGTTATGGCTTAAGAAGTATAACGATGATCGTAGAGAAGAAGAATTTTCACTACCCACTCTAAATTTGGTCAACATCAATTGTGTATTTAGACCTTGGGTGGTACTTAGGAAAAATATAGTTGGTATTTAGGTAAAACCATGATTATTAGGTCATGTGTAGGAAAATGCAAATTGATATAGCCAACCAGATGGAAAATATAAGGGTTACTCAGAAATAGGATAAGGTTGCCCAGTTAATATTTGCTTCCTTGCTCAACTGTCAGCTGCGGGGAACTGGCAGTTCATTCTTCATCTCCTTCTTGCACACCTTATCCCGCTCTAAGTAGTTCACAATTAAATTGACTGATTTTCCCTTTACGCTCCAAATGAATGTTTTTTTCTTTTTTACTCATAATGACTCCAAAGTACCTATTAAACTCAAAAGAAAACATAAGAGACATAATTTACAGGAAAACTCTCAAAGAAAGCATAAATACTTGATATAAAATTAGGTGTTTTAGACACCTATCATGTAGGCATTGAGCAACACAACTGGCTGATGGATCATCAAAGGCTTAAAGTCAAACATAGTCTGCTGGTGTTTTTATTTATTGGGGTATTCCTGTTATTTGTACATACATTGGTTAATTTTTCTGGTTCTGAACACTGCTTCAATCCTTTACTATAACATGATGAAATTTCCCTTCATTAACCTAATTGATTAGCTTTCTGCAATTTTTGAGAATCCGTAGCATCTGAAACCTCCTTTAGATCCAACAATTAAATAAAAAAATAATTAGCATGGACCCCCTAAAGCATATGTTGAATATAGTCTGAAAAATGAAGCAAAGAGGCATAATATGTTTCATATATAGATTAGTGCGGCTTAAATAGAGATAGATTATACATCCCGACTTCCATAATGCATGCAACGGTAATATACCAACGGATAGGAACAATAAAACCGGTAATTAGCTCGAAAATGACTCTATGACACTGCTGTTAAAAATACCAATGTTCACTTACAATAAGCACTTGAAAAAATATAGTCTTCTTTATGAAAAAAAATTCACATGTGCTCACTGAAAATGGTTGAAACTTCGGGTAGACAATGTTTGTTGATATGCATAAAAATATATTGATTTGATGAATTCACAAAGTTGATATCTTAATGTATGGGTGCGTGCAGAATTTGGGAGTGGGATTCTTAGACATGTGATGGAGATGCGGGTCAACACAACTGTGACGAATCTTCTCAAGTCAGACTTAACAGGTGTTTGGGTTTGCTGTTCGGGTTCGTCAGTGATAATTTCTTACTCAATCTTTATTTCTCTTATTTCCTATATTATGATGCATCGTTCAATATGAATTTAGTATGGACTTTAACCAAGATAATTAAAGGAGATGACCATTAGTTAACCAAGAGGGGCTTTATAATCCAAAATATAAATTATAAGGAACAAAATAGATTAACTGTATAAGATCATCAAGGAACAATAAAGGATACTGGAAATGATATAGAGTGGAAATATAAGTTTGACTGTGAATGAACTGTGAACATAAATCACATATAAATATGGGTAATAAACATGATATCCTTACTTTTTAAATCATAATATTTATTTTGTTATTGTTCTTCAAAGGAAAGAGTGTAACATTTTGTTACCAGACACAAAGAAGAAGGTTTTATTACTGAAATTCAGAATAATAAACATAGTTATTGACATGCATAGAAATTTTAAAAATTAATATATATAACTCGGATTGCTTGTGACTTCAATATATAGCTCTGCAATAAAACCTCGGGGTAGACAATGTTTTTAGTTGAAAGGTCCTTTGTTTCATTTGGTAGTAGCACGGTTATTCTATGTGCGGCAGTGCATCTAGATAATGCTACGTAAAGTTTAACATGGCTAAACACATGAGTGCTTAGATCAATCCCAACGTATTTGACTGACTGTCCTTGTGACTTGTTGATTGTCATAGCATAAGCAGGATGGATAGGAAACTGACGCCTTGTCAAATTTATGTTCATCTCTGACGCAGACGGTTTGAAATTTATCCTTGAGATAAATACAATTTCTCCGGTCTTTTCGCCAGTTATAATCCTGGCTTCAATTACATGTTGTCCACATCTAGTTACCAACATTCTTGTGTCGTTGCATAGGCCTTCTGTTGATGCAATATTTCTCAACATCATGATGGGGCATCTAACCTTTATTTCTAACTTGAACAGAGGCATTCTAGGTGGATTTAAATTCTGCAGGTTTTCGCTCGCAAAGTGTGGAATATTACCAGCATCATCTGGATTTAACTTGTCTGCAGCAAGGTATGTGTACATATATCCATCTAATTTTTTCATTGATTCATCATTAATCTTCTTCACGTCATCATTACGGGCTGACAGTAAAATATGCTCAGTAAATCGTTCTGTAGATACCCTTTCTTTTTTTCCAATCCAGGGGTAAAGACTGGTTATGAGTTCATCCATTTTCTCGCATCTATTTATTGCATTTGGAAGATTAACAGTTGCTTTGGGATTATCACCAACCTATCATTTATATCCAACAGATTCATATATAAATCAGAGCCATGTTAAAGGATAAATGGAACAAAATCATGTGAAAAACAAAGTAAGATTCGTACCTCTAACAAAAACTTTGCAAAAGATACACTATCATCTTCAAGCGAATCCAGCCTCATATTTTGGTGCAGCACCAATACAGTGACGTCATTCCAAAATACCGATCTCCTCAGACATGCTGCAACCACCTCTTCACGACATTCACCGGCTACAACAGGCAATGTCTACCTAAAGTCTCCTCCTAGAACAATGGTAGTTCCACCAAATGGTTTTTCCTTATTACCAATATCACGTAGAGTTCTATCAACTTCTTCCACACAAAATCTATGTTGCATTGGTACTTCATCCCATATAATCAATTTTACTTGTTTAAGCATTTTGGACTGTGGATCTTGTTTGTCAACCCCACAAACACTATTCTCAGCCATTTCAAAGGGAATTTTGAACGTCGAGTGCGTTGTATGACCTCCTACCAACAGTAGTGAAGCAATGCCAGACGAAGCAGTAGTTAAAACTATGTGTCCATCCCCGCAGCAGCTATTTTCCAATTTGTTATACAAAAATGCTTTACCTCTTCCTGCACTACCATTTAGAAAAAACAGTTTGCCCTCACCATCTATTACCGAATTAAACACGGCGTTGTACACTGATGTTTGTGCAGGATTTAGTTTACGGATGCTCTCTTTTACCTCGGCATCACTCACTGCAAATTGTAGGCACCGATTCTCCCACATATATGTGTCACCAATAGCATCACTCCATGTTAGTTTTGATCTTAGCATGTCCTCAAAATTTTCGAGCGACTTGCCAGATTCACGCAATTGTTCATCCAAAAGGTATAACCCATAATCAAATATTTGCTCATATGTTGGCTTCTTGATATTATACTTCATGCATAGTTTAAAATGCAAATCATCACATATGTGTTTCCTAAACTTTGACCACCGAACGTCTGGTTGATTAGGATTGCAGTCACAAAGAATTATCTTGAATAGTTTTCTTAGTTGAACCCCAGTTTTCATCACTGATGCCTCTTCTAAACACTTATACCATTCATTGTTATCTCCTAAAATTCCCATTGCAATGCATGCTCCTTTAAACGTACGATGCAGTTTCCTAGAATCAGAATCCCCAACAGTTTTCAGTTTTTCGAATGAATCTGCACCGGATACAACTGTTAGTAATAACCGTAGGTATTACAATTCAAGATTTGAAAAATGGGTCACGGCCCAGGTCACGGGTACTTGGCGTGAGCATTATAATGCATTTAAACTGGGGTGAGCACATTATGGGCCAAAAACGCGTTATATAGTAATAAAACGCGTTTTTTTGATGTTTTTTTTAAAATAACGGGTGTGATAACGGTTATATAGGAAAAATAAATAAATTGTGATCTGAATTTCCTATCTAACGGTAATCACATGCGTGAAAACGGATATAACGGGTCAAAATAACGTTATGACAACGTTTTTTCATATATTTTTTTGCTTTATTTAATTTATTTGATTTTTTATTTATTTGTTTTAGGGTTTTTTACATACAAATTTATGGATATCTTGTAAAAATTCATAACCATGAGTTTATGACTTATAGCAATGCATTGGAGTTATCGTCTACCGACAATATTTATACACGCATACTATCACTATCAACTTGATATTATCAAGTTGTCACTTGAATAGTCGAATGCACTCCTCAATCTTTCTAATAATGCATATCCGTATGCAAAAGCAATCAAAAGTATCATTGATCAACGTACTGCAATCGAGAGTCTTTTTGTAGACCAAGAATTTGTGAACTCGCCAGAGGGAAAAACTCGTGCGGCTAAAGATGTGAAAAACATTATTTTGAATGACATGTTCTGGCACACATGCCAAAACTCATGCATGATGGTTGGTCCTTTATTGAAAATGGTCCGTTTCTTAGATTCCGATAAACCTACCATGGGTTATTTGTTTCATGCACTTGCTACATGTGTGGAAACTATACAAAGGGGTTTGGGTACAAGTCGAAATAATTCTATTGTAGGTGTGATAAACCGACGATGGAAAGATCAGTTGAGTTCTCCTCTTCATGCTACCGCGCATTTTCTGAATCCATATTATATCTACAACCCAGCATCCAATCTCATCAACAATGAAATTTCTCAACCCCAAGTTTGTCTTAATGAAGTTATATCAAAAATGATTGGTAGCCCTCAATACCAAGCGACATGCATGCTAGAGGTGTGAATTTTTATTAACAATTAATTTCTTAATTATATGAATTTCTATTAACAGTGTTATGAATTTTTTAGGCGGGAAGAATGCAAATGATGCAAGGCCAATTTGCATCATCATCAGCAAGACTGGATTCTCTGCAAGGTGATCCTGTAAGATGGTGGTTGTCATACGGTGTTAAGTTTCCATCACTCCAGAGGATCGCGGTAAGGATACTAAGACAGACAAACACATCGTCTGGATCCGAGAGGAATTAGAGTGTGTTTGAAAGAATCCACACCAAACTACGCAACCGTTTAGTTTCGTCAAGAATAAATGATCTGGTGTATGTTCAGTACAATTTAAGATTAGAGCAGCAAAGAGTTCAAGATAAAGCAAAGCGGCATAACATCGATGTCCACGATGTTCATAGCCTACTGACAGATGAAAATATGCTTGACTGGATATCAGGGGAAGACGAAACACCAATTTTACCTCATGAAGAACATTGGTTAAATGAATTGGAAGAGGAAGCGGCTAATAATCCAGAGTCTCTCCTTCCACCGTACGAATGGCATGATCCAGAAGTTGAAATCCCATATCAAAGGTTTCCGGTGAGTAACTTTGTTTATAACTTTGGTAATCTAACATTTGGAGACAACACACAAGGTCATGAAAATGTAAATCCCATATACAATTCCCATTACACTGTCGATCGTCCAGAAGAAGATACCCGGGGAATAAATGAAGATTATAATTTCAATATTGATATCAATGATGAAGTACATAATCGTAATGATGATGAGGAAGAATACTATGGTTATGAGGATGACGATATTGTTAATTACGACAGCCAAATGAATTACGAGAACCAATATGAGGCGGAAGAGGAGGAATCAACTAAGAATCATCAAGAAAATAGACAATACTTGAATAAGTTGAAAAACAAGTCTGCTTCAAGTTGGTTTGTTTAAGTTTAAAATTTCAAGAACTACTATCACTAGGTTACTTATTGTAAGTTTATAAAATTTGAAGTGTTTGATCATATAGGTCCGATATAACTTTGTATTATTTTTAAAATTCTAGTTGTAAGTTTGAAAATAAAAATTGCATAAGAATTTCTCTAACTTAATTTTTTTTCCCCTAAAAAATGGGTACAACGGGTGTGGAAACGGAAAATACGGTTTAAAAAACTTGTGTTAAAATGTTATTTAGAAGAAAAAAACGAAAATATCAATTTTAGAAAAACGGAAATCACATGTCGAAAAACGGTTAAAACGGGTCTAAATAACGCCGATTTTTCCTATTTATCGGTGTTATTTAGCCAAGCGTATCAGTGTGCCTCACGAAGATGCTATGTAGGCATGAGCGTTATAAAGGTCGTTTTTCCAGAAAAAACAGCCGTTTTCCAAACCTTGGTACAATTCACCGGCATTATGACTGATGAATTACATCCTTGCAATTGCAAAACCCTATTTCCTTTCTTTCCAATTTTTCTTGTCCCATACAAAATGTTGTGGGAACTCTTGATAATTATATGATTTTGCGGTCGGATACTTGCAATAATACTCAAACTACCCCATCAATGTTGACTTATAGTTTTTTGCAGCAACAGTGACTCTGTCCATTGACTTAGTTGCATCATAAACAAACCTCTATTGGTTAGGAATATGAATAGCCAAGCAAAATACATTAGGTTCTTACTTATGCATTGAGTGCCCATATAAACGCCACGTAGCCTCAGGTGCCCCAATATATCTCGCGTCAATGTATTGTTGTACCTCATCACACTCACCGACAATTAGTGTTGCACGATCATGTCCTTTATAGATATATTTGTGTATGTATTTAACAGCCCTTACACCCCCACATATTTCAACATCAATGTGGAAATTGAACATCCTTGATAAATAAGGATTGTATGGAACCACATTTGTGTTGTTAGCTTTGAATGCAGTTCGTACCAATACCTCTTTCCCATTGTCGCGGTGTCGATATACTGGATATCCGCCTTCGTCCATACTTGTGCGCTCAGTATGTTTTTTCGGATAACCTCGGATGCATTTTATATTTTTCATGCACATGGATTCCACACCACATGGACCATGTACCATGCATTTTATGACAGTCTCAAACAAAGTTGGATATGTTTCTTCATCTGGAAATTCGGCACAGACAAATTTATCAACCTATTCAACTGTCTTTATTTTTTCAGAACCATCCAGGAATATAAGAGCATGCATATGAGGTAAACCACGTTTTTGAAATTCAATTGTGTACACATAAGCAACCACCTTTCCGAACACATTCCCTTTATTTATTTATTTCATCAACTTGTCTCTCTTTAACTCAAATACACGTGTTATGAGATCTGGACGATCCGACGCATATTGGTGTGGTTCAAGCGCATTTTGAATTTCAGGCCAACGCGGATTCGCGGTCATTGTCCGGAAGATATCTGGATGATGATTAAACTGGTAATGGCCATTGAATCTTGATAAATCTCATACATATGCCTAGGACCACCAATAAAAGTAGATGGTAATACGTATGGCTTACCCAAGTCTTCGGGAGATAGCCTGGATTCCGCCGAAGCCTTTATATGTTGATACGAATCTTCTCGCATCTTATCCTGGTTTATCTTAAGATAATAAAGACGGTTATGTTATGTTGATTCCCAAGCGTCCTTTAGGTATTTTTGAAAAAGTTTTTTTGCTCTTAGTATAGTAGAATACTCGCTTGGGCGCTTGAATAAACAAAAACTGTGAAATTGTTTCAGAGTTAAACGTTTAGTAGTATGTTTTCATGTCCCAGGGTCTAGCTACTTCATATCAGGATACCAACCCATCTCGCCATATGGAAACAGTAAAACATAATCCATGGGAAATTATACAGGGTGACACTCTGAAATACATTTGAATCCATTCCTCCTCTTGCGGTGAAGTATTTAATATATGAAGTTCATCTTCTGAGAACCATCTCCGGGTAATATTACAGAGATTTCATCGGTCGTTGATAGGTTATAACGCCTTTCATCCGTATATTCCTCGTATTGCATGATGACTTTGACACTATTGTTTGTGGAGTCAGCATTGCTCAGAAGATCTTGTGCCTGGTAATATTTACCGCAAAAACATTATGTTCTCAGATAATTTTCTGAACCTTTTTAAGAACTTCTTTATCAATCTTGGGATTCCATGTTGAACGAACATCCAATGCTTGATCTGGGTCATAGAAATACAGCTGATGATAGATTAGGTCTTTACCCTCGTCTGGTAGTAATTTCTAAAATTATTTCGGAGTTCTCCATGAATTGCAAAGCCTTTTGGGTGCTTCCCCTTCATCACCCTCCTATCCAGATTACAACTGAGACTGTTATAGGCATTTGAAGCATTGTACTCACGCATGTGGTCTCTGTAAAACCTCGAGTCGGTATCGTCTCCTTCAAGTAAATCCATTAGTTCTTTTGGAGGTTCTAGTAGCGCAGGGAGTATTACTTTTCCTTTGCGGAAACATCTTGAAAATAATGGATTCTTCTTGGATGAGTCGATTGTCCTCTCATCAATCCAATGCAGTGCTCCACATGAAGAGAATTCTATATCCATTTCACCAAGGTAATGATGAACAGACATACACAAGTTATTTTTTTGGTATTCAATTATGTCTATACGATCTTCCTCCGCATCCGAAAGACCACAAAATTCATCGGAACCATCTGATGTAAAATCTTCATTAGAAATTGACTTGTACACACCAAAAAATTTACACATAGTTAGTGGTAGTTAATAATGAAGTGTACACCTGAGCATTATTAGTAGAGTGATTGTAAAATCATAACATGCTTCCTATATGTGTAATAGTCCTCGACTTGTTTGCACGTTTTACAAAATTTCAACTGAGAATCTTTCCCATTTAAGAAGATTGAAGAACATTAAACTCTTTAAGGTAGAGTTGCTTGATTAAAACATACTACCTGCTGCCATTGTAGAATACAATGGAGTTTTCCCAGTTCCAGCATATAGCATAGCCAGTCATGAGGTATGCAATTTGCTTACACTTAATTGTGTTTAATAAAATGCGGAACTGTTCTTTTAAACAAATTCTTTAATTGTTACATTCCCAGCCCAAATCCTTTAAGACCAATGTAATGGGGACACAGAATCCTGTGTCTTCTGGACATTATTTAACCAATACTGGTTGAACCACATGAATCTGCATGGTTTCAAAACTCACAGAATCCATGACATTTTTTTATAGCTAAACAATTATGCAAAACAGATGTTACGTTTTGATATAAGTTGATTCCGTGGGCTCAAGGGATGCGTCGTAGTCCGAAATGTTTGAAATCCCCTGAATGATTGAACTAACCTATACACTGATTATACAATCAATTAGATATTTCCAACTGTATAGACCTATGAATAATATGTTCAGGTATTTACCGGACTATCTGAGCCATCAATATTATGGAAGTGGTTTATGTTTCATGTACGTATCCGTTTGTTATGGATAGCCTATAACAACATATACGATTAATTTATTCAAATGGCAAACAATTTGATTTTATCTAATATATAAATCTTGACATGTGTTATACCTCATTGATCGATAAATCTCTCTTACACCGAAATTTATTCTGTGGACATACTTGATTCTGAGTAAAATATCAAGAAAATAATGTTGTTAGTATCCTGTAAAGAAGACTACATATTCATAAACACATCATTATCAGAGAATGTTCAACTTCTACCGAGTATGCATCTTTCCATTGTTCTGGATGCAGGCTACTCTGAATAAGTTTTTCCTGCTTATTTTTCTCCCATCGTTTCAGCTGGGCAATGGACCATTTATTACAATAGTAACGATCGCATTGATTCTATTTAAAAGAAAATCAAAACAATGCAGCTAATTATGTACTAATGTATGTACCCCTGCAAGCAGACTGCATATTCATGAACATATCAAATAAAAATACAAAATGCTTTACATTTGATTGCAGAGAATGTGCAACTTCTACCAAGACGGAATCTGCCTGTTGTTCTGGATCCTGGCTAGTCTGAATAAGTTGTGTTTGATTTTTTTTTCCCATCGTTTATGTTGGCCTAACGACCTTTTATTATTCATGTTAAGATGGTCGTGCTCTTGGGAACCTACTTTCTGGGCAACGCTTTGATTCTGAATAAAAGACCATCAAACAAATTCCATTATGTGGAATTGGCTTCTGAGTAGAAAATTCAGATGCTGATGTAAATTAAAGTTAGGATTTATAAATTAAAGTTAGGAATTTTACCGAGTATGCGGCTCTCTGTTGTTCCTGCCTTTTTTTCTCCCATCGTTTCAGCTGGCCCAAGGATCTTTTATCACGAAGATCAACATCAACGGAATCTGTATGTTGTTCTAGATTCTGGATACTATGAATAAGTTGTTCCTGTTATTTATTTTGAACGCGTAATTGGGGGATATGAAATCTAATTGGGGGATATAGCTAAATGACAAAATAGGGATTCAAATATCTTAGATGGGTTACCCCTTATATAATTAAATTATTAATTCCTAATCTAACCCTCACTAATCAGGATTAGTTACTAATTATGATTAGTAAAATATTAATGATTTGGGGGATATAATAAGTGTGTATTTATGTTTATTTGAATTTGTGTGGGTTAGTTGAGAGTAGAAGGAGGGGGAAAAAATTGAGTAGAATTTTTTTTTTTTTTAAATGGAAGATGATTGTGATGAGAGACTTGCAGCTGCTGAATCTTTAGCTCAATTACAACAACAATCATATCTTCAATCTTCCGTTTATGATAACAACTCACAATTGTTGTATGATGAACCAACACCTTTGAATCATGATTTTCGTGACCATGAAGTGTTTTGTGAAGAACCAACTCAAGAAAGTAAACATGTTCAGCATACAAGCAACCCCAACACACAGGTAATGCTTCAAAGAGGTCGAAAATTTGATTATTGTTTTTGAAACCGCCATTTCTGTCTGAAAAAGCTTAGTACCGGCATGCTCGTTGTATGAATACTACGCCAGAACCTCTATAACCGTCATTGTATTCATACAAATTTGTATGCCGGGACAAAATATCCCCAACTGTTCAAGAACATACCGGCGTGGTATTCAAACCAAGATTGCATGCTGGTACACATTTATACTTTTTACCTACCACCGAATATTCTATGGAATATTCAAACCGGCAGTGTGAGTACATGACAGACAATGCCGGTATATGATACCGGCATGAAAACTTAAATGTCGAGGATGCCGGTTGTACATGAAAAACATATAGAAGTTAATGATATTTTGAACTTAAATAACGCATTCCTTTGTTTTAACTTACTATGCCGGAACCCTATCCCGGAATGAAAACTGAAATTCTCTAAATGCCGGAACTAATGTTTTCCGGTGTATGGTTTAAAAAACTAATGTAGCCATTAAGGTAGGTTTCTGCTTGCGGTGCATACTTTCTTTATCGATCTTTGAGGTGTGTCTCTAGTAACCTAGTGTCAACTAACTAGGTTATAAGAGCAGCCCATTATGGAGATCGGTTCATCTTCAGTTATGCCATCATCAAGAGTACTTATGAAAAAAGGATCTTGGTCTGAAGCTGAAGACCTACTACTCGCGAGATATATCGGAGAGTATGGTCCCGGAAATTGGGGTCAAGTTCCTCCTGGAGCAGGTATACAGTAAGAAAATTTTGTGTTTCTTTCGAAAAGAAAGGCATCAAGTGTACACTAATGGCCGGTATCTCGAGTCAGAAAAAATATGGAAAAACAGACACTATTGCCAGCAATATCCTCATGATTCACTGTTTTAATTGTCCATCTCCATCATTTTCAGGACTAAATCGAAGTCCGAAAAGCTGTAGGTTAAGGTGGTTCAACAATCTGCAACCAAATGTCAAAAGAGGAGAGTTCGAACTAGATGAAGTGGATCTCATCATCCGAATGCATAAACTCCTTGGTAACAGGCAAGTTTATTATTGAGAAGTCAATGCATTCACTAATTATTGTGGCTACACCAATCTAGGTCCACTTGTGATCAAGGTTTTTCTTGGTAGAGAAAATCTAGTACGGAGACAACATTATGGTGTCGTTTACAAATTGTATTTCTTTGAATTTAAATAGCTCCCAGAAACTTGAAGCTTTCTTTAGTGGTGTTGGGGCCTCTGGACTGGAAACTAGGGGTCAGTGTCCCCTAGCTCGGCGAGGTCCATGTTTAGATCTCTCATTTCTCTCTTTTTAATGCAAACCAAAACGCATTGTAACCAAGCATTGACATCCTATTTTCCTTCTCCTCCATGCCCCATTTTACCATCAGCTATTTTGACTTGAAGATCTTGGAAACCGTTCCAAATTAATTTTCTTCAGTATGCTTAATTCTTTCACTCTTTTCAGATGGTCGTTAATTGTTGGTAGACTTCCAGGAAGAACACTGTCCGATGTAAAGAACTACTACAACACTAACTTCTTGAAGGAAAAGTCGACTTGTTTTGAAAGTAATCTTCCTCGTCGAAGTATTGGGACCGTAGAGGAGAATCATTTGCTGATGACAACAAAAGTTTACAGACCTGTTCCTCGAAAGATCTCTGAGAAAAATACAGAAGAAAAAGATCATCAGAATATGAGTAGCAGTAGCACTACAAATTACAAGTAGAGAGCACGTGCATTGCACGTCGGCACATGCTAGTTTTTGCATACGTATTTCCTTTTTTGCATGGTTTCTTCGTATGCTTTTTTCACACATATTTCCCAGTACAGAAAACCCATACTGTCAGACAACAATAAAATATACAATATATAAGTTTAAGTCGATAAAATTCATTGCAGATTCCTTACAGAGTGATGAAATCCTCTGCCGGGCAGTGATGTTCTCCTCCTCCTGCTATCTTCTTGATTAGATTGAGGATTCTCCAATTGACTTATAATACATATGTGTGGCTTGTGTCATTATCATTCTGAATAATTGTAGTAGTTACATGCAGTAGGAATTCCTAATAGCTGCTGTAGAAACACACATGCTTAGCTACTGAATAACTAATAACTTGTGTTGTGATAAATTCATGCCTTAAATTCAGTTTTTATTAAGGAATAGCGAACCTAGACAGTAAAAAATATGAGTCACCAGTAAACAAAAACTACTGTAGAAATGAATCTTACTATGCTGGTATGTGTACCGGTATTTCTAAAGTCATGGATCAGTTATCAACAACAAATCTCAAGTCATGGATCAATTGATAAACGTTGTAAAACCGAATACAAATTAATTTGAGGAATTTTATTTGGTTTGTCATTCCTTGAGGCATTTTCTTTTGCTCTATTAATTTGGCTGTTATACAAATCCACCTTTTATGATAAACTGTTCGGTACATATTTATTAAATACCGGTCAAAATGAATCTTACTATGCCGGTTTCCTGTCACATATTTAAGAGTATTTGGAAATTTGGAATACCGGCATGGACGTTAGCAAACACCACCATGCCGGTACATGTCAGTTTATATACAGGAACCAAATAATGTAAACTGATTGTTCCGGCATAGAAATTGATATGCCGGGACGAGGTACCGGCAGTATTTTGAGCATTCTGTATATGCCGGTATGTGTACCGGTATTTCTAAAACTGAGATCTACTATGCCGGAACATTTTAACTTTCAAACTAGAAATCTAAACATGTTCAACATAAACCAAAGAACTAAAGAGTTAACCCACAGTACAAACCAAACTTGAAATTGTTTTGACGTAACAACCACCATCACTAATTGTCATCAATTCTCTTCCACTAAATTGGTCTTTTATTTCTTTTGGGTCGGCGCCTTCCTTGTTTCCCCAAACATAGCTTTGACAGTAGGGTCGGTTTCTTAAATTCTATGAAGCTTTTCCTCGAGTTCCTTGATTTCTTGAAGAGATAGCACCACTCCGTCCTATAACATAAGCAAACAAAACAAACATAAGAAAAGTCATGGCAGTTTAGGAACCGGCATGGAAACTCTTAAACAAACCAATGCCGGTAAAATGTTCCGGCATAAAACATTAAATATCGAGCATGTCGATATCGTTGTACCGGCATCCTATGGAACCTAAACTGTGTGCCGGTATTGAGCACAATTTCAGTGATGTTCATGTATGTTTTAAGTGTACTACTGGCATTTTCGAATTGAACTAACTCATGCCGGTTTTTAAGTACCGTCATTCACGAAACCTAGATACAATGCCGGTACAAAAAATTGTTCATGTGTGTTTTTAGTTGACTACCGGAATAGTCTTCAACCCAATTCGTATGCCGGTACAAAAAATTAAGTTTCAGGAATTCAAACCGGTATGGTATTCAACCCTAATTGTATGTCGGTATAAAAAATTCAGTTTCAGGAATTCAAACCGGTATGGTATTCCACCCAAATTCTATGCCAGTACCTAAACCGGCTTGGTATTCAAACCCAGATCTAATGCCGGTACTCTCTGTAACTCGACAGTTTCAGCTATTGTTGGCGATTCTAACCTAAACCCATGGCTACAAATCGATTAAAACAATCATAAATGAGTTCAAAAATCACTTACCTTCTCAGAGAAGCCATGAGTGGTTGATCATCCAAGTTCGTTGCTTCGTCCTCTTCTAGTTGTTGAGCAATGTTCTCGATTCTTTGTTCATGTGTTTGTTGAGCAATCGATTTGGTTTTCGGTTTTGCTTTTGATTTCTTTTGTGGAGGCATGGTTATGGTAGGTTTCAAAACCTAACCCACCCTAACTATGCCGGTACCTCAAATGGGAATTGGGGTATATATGAATTTATTTATTTGATTTTAATGTTTTAGGGGAAAGGGCATTACAATCTTTTCATAATAATTTTTAATTAATGAAAGGGTGTTTTAGTATTTTCGCACTCAAAAAACACCCCTTAACACCCACCTTTGGTTGGGGGAAGTAATTCATATCCCCAGCTGTGGGTTCCTTTTTTTTTGCCCATTTCCGTTGGCCTACGAATGCATTACTGCTAATGTTGAGATAAGCACCTTTTGGTGACATACTGGATACAGGAACTGATTAAGATGATAGACGGAAATCTTCAATCCACCCTGAATATATTTTGCTGTATTTTTAAAAAAAAAATTGGTATATAAATGATCCAGCGGATCTTATCGAAAATGCACACGGAAATTTGAGGTCATACGAAAAGTCTCAGTTTTCTTTATTATAGTATAAGATAAGATAAGTATTACAAGAATCGACTAGGCAGAGTTCTTTGTGATGACTAACATCAATTAGCCAGATACTTTACAGACTACTGTCGGGATTCAGAACTATGCTTCCGTTTACATACTATTAGCAAAAGCACCATATACACCTCATGCCTACTTCACAGTTGTAACAATCTTCAATTACTTAATTTTGAATTTTGTTGCTTTTGGACTATTGGATTCAAAGTCAAGAACACAACAAAGACATCTTCTGACTGCTTATGTTTTCTTTCAATTTTTTCACTCGCTGAAAACTAAATTACTCCGGCGTAAAGGAACAGCAGTTATGTCCAATTAAATTTACACTTCACATTCTTAACAGCATATATGAGAGTACTGTAAAGATGAGAATCCAGTAAACCATTGCAAACATATTACCAGCATCCTCCATTTCTCCTCCACACAAAACCCAATTAGTCTGACAACGTTTCGGTGCTGTGCACAGCTTAGAACCACAACTTCTGAACAAAATTCTTGATCCCCTGGAGAACTTAGCTAATTTGTGTTGCTTGACAGCGACGACTGGCCATCTGGTATGATTCCCCTGTGGACAGACCCAAGTGAATCGGTATAGATGAAATACAAGTTAACCAAAAGAAGATAATCAAACAAAGATCTAATCAAGTGGGAAGGATACACAGACAGAAATATCAGTGCATACCAAGATGCTCTGTCAACCAAGATATAACAAAGAGCTCTTGCTTTATCAGCAAACCTATTTGAAAGAAAATAAGCAATATTTGACCATCCAGAGTCTTTATGAACAAGAACAACCAACAATAAGGTAGTTTTCGGAAATACCATTGTAACACAAGAGTGATGCACAAACGAAGGTTCCAAAAGCTTATCAAAACCGAGTACATTGAACTATATCTATGCATCAAGTTGCCCAAAAATCACTAGAATGCCCGAGTTTGGGCAGGGATGGACAGATTTGAAAGCAAGGTGAGAGAAACTTGAGCAAACCATCAACTCGGCCTATTTTTTATTGGCATGATAGTGAAACCATATAATACAGAATCATAAGCAGCTGCTATTGTTTAATCTGAAGTACAAAGAGGCAAAGTTCATTATTAACAAAATAGCTAGGAGACAAAAACTAGAGACACATGCATAGTTGAGAAATATTTTTACTGGTGAGTTAAAAGATTTCAAACCTACAATTAGTGGCTAGTTAAGAGTTAGAGACTTCAAAAAATAAAGATTTCTGCATTTAAAAGCTCATGTACCGGACATGGTACACACCAAACACTTGTGTTAGCCAAAAAAGCCAGATCAAGATGAATCATTTATTTTTATTTTTATTTGACACGAAAAGGGAAAATTCAATAAAAAACAAAGATGTCACCAAGAGTGACACCAAAGTTACAAAAAAGAGAAAAAAGAAAAAGAAAACAAGCTCTCTGAGGAGCAACAAACAACCTCCAAACAAGGAGGTCCAAACACACAAGCTCTATCAAGAACTGTCAAAAAACCAACAACAAGAAACACAAGCACACTCTTAAAAATCTACATTTTCATCTTGAAAGGAGCATTTGACCGCATCAATTCGCTCATCATAGTCCGAATCAGAGTCGAAATCTCCCATACCATCAGTATCCTCTATGGAAGGCATATCCACCTCCGATTTAGCATGACTCTCCAAAAGATTTCTAACCATAGGTCTCATCATAGGATGGTCAGAGATGCCTAATAACTTGTTAAAAGTGATTTTGGAATCTATTTCTGCCTCAGTAATAGTAGAAACCGAATTGGAATCTATTTTGGCATCCTTTCCTATAAGTTTATTCTTCTTCTTTTTTCGGGTCGTAACTCGACTCAAGTCCATTTGCAAAGGGATAACAACCTCCTGGTTCTCTTCCTGAATCGAATCAACAGACGAAATTGGAGTTGAAAAATCATTAGCCACTAAACTAGACTGAGTACCCTTAGGATCATGGTCCTCTTCTATTCTTGCTTCTTCAATTGTTGCATCTGGAGAGATTAACCTTCCCAAATCTTCATAGGGGTTCAACTCACAAATGTCACGTTTCTTTGGTTTTAGCTTCTTTCCAGAATTTTTCTTGTTTTTCTTTTTTCTTCTAACGTAGGTCCACTCTGTAGGTGTAGTCAGCAACTCAGCTCTGCCGCCACTCCCACTCACACAACCTTCTACAGAGACTTGTAACGGTTGTTCACCAACCACCTCCTCATCTTGCTGCCCATAGCTCAAATTTGAATCAATTGAGTTAGCCACCAAAGGAATTTGTTCAGCTCCGATTTTAGTCGCCTTTTCCTTCTCCCTAGTGTTATCAATCACAATTGTATTGCTTTGTGACGCAATTTCTTCAGGAATGGCTGGAGTTGAAGAAGATGGTAAAATGATTTCAATTGGATTAGGTTTAGGAACCCCTTGAGAAGAGACCTTAAGTGTAGGAATTAAACTACACTTAGCATTTGAATGCCCAAAACTCTTGCAATGAGAGCAAGAGGTAGGTCTCCAAGGGTATTCAGCCTTCACCATTGATTTTACATTATCAATCTGAATTGGCAGTTCAGTAGGGAAAGAGCAATCTACTGAAACTTCCACTAAAACCCTTGCATAGGCCATCCTAGTCTTCATAGTTGTAGGCGTGTCGGCCATTATCGGGGTACCAATAATGCTTTCAATTCTAGACAAACCAAGTTTATTCCAGAGGTGAAGAGGAATCTGCCTAAGATTAATCCAGACCGGGACTGAAGTAATGGATTCAATATTTTGTTCTAAATAGGTTGACCATGGTCGAATTAAAAAGAGGTTTTTCGCCAAGAACAGAGAACCCAATTCTAAAACTTTAATCCTATCTTCTTCTTGAGCAAATTTAAACAAAAAGGCTTTTTTACCATGGATGGTCATGGAGAAGTCACCTTTTAGATTCCACTGAGGTTGTGTTTGATAGGAGTTAATTCCATGGAATTAGACATCTTTCCATGGAAATATCGTGTTTTCCATCGTTCGGTCAAAAATATGTTTCCATGGAATTGCAATAAAAGTGTGGCCTAAACTATGTTTTAAACTCAATTCCGTGGAATTCCATGGAAAGTCTTTCCTTGCCTCTCCCAGGAAACTGATTCCATGGAATTGTTTCCTTTCTCTGTTATCAAACACAGCCTGAGTTTTTAAACTTTCCTTCAGTAAGAGAAAAGGAAGTTTCCTTCCCACAAAGTAGCCTACAACATAAGATTCACAAACAGAGATGTGAGATTTGAGTTCACCTGCAGTGAAACAAGCAGTTGATTTTCCATCAATCATCTTTGCTTCTTCAAAATCCAGCTTTGATCCAGAGGGTGTTTGATTGTTGTTGCTTAAACAGTTTACATAGCTCATACCCATGGAAGTTTGGCGCGGATCTGAGACAGGGATTATCAACCGATTAGGTGAACCACCAGCAGCAGTAGAAGAAATCAAAGGGGGGAAATCCTTTGAAACATGATTAAATGCTGGAATACTTGACGCAATCTCACTAATATTCGGAGTATTAGACGAAATCTGCTGAGAGCAAATCCCCTCCGCCATGGCTGTACGAAGAGAAAAAACCTTAGAAAATCGCTTTGAAAAAAAGCTGGCACGTCATCGCTGTTTCTCTCAAAACCCAAATATGATGTTGCACAGATTCACGTCGGCAAGTTCAAATCGAGAAACAAATTTTGGTTGAAAGGATCTGGACTAAGAAGTTGAAAATGGTGACTAAGCTTAATTAAATCAAAGATTGGAATTGAAATGAATGTCAAATATTCAAATAGTGATAAGAGAACATGTATGTTGTCGTGGATCTGGTGGATATGGTTGGAATCGAAGACTATGTTGTTCGAATTATTGTAAATCGGGGGAAAATAGATGATGTAATACGGGTCTTTGAGGTGATGGAGTAGAACAAGAAGGGGATCTGGTGATGGTTAAGGAAACGGAGATGTAGCTGCTTTTACGAGTGATGGAAAAAATGGTAGAAAAATTGAAATCCGTGTTGAGATAATTGATGGGTTGTGGTTGAATTTGATGTTTGGTTCGACACAATTGGGTTTAATTTGATCTACATCCTTTCAGTTTTTCTTCTTCTTATTTTCTTTCAAAGAAGCGAAGAGAGAGGACGTGCGAAGAGAGAGGCAATGAGACGATAGGATCACTGAGTTCATTATGTTAACTTTTCCAGACGAATCATTTATACCTTTCCAGTAAGACCTAGTTAGCTCGAGTACTTCTCTTAGCTTCTACAACCACCGCTCCACATGGTGATCCAGAATGAATCTTTATCTTGACATTGATCTATAACAAAGAGCCAATGCAAGGTGAATGTATCAAGCTACTAAAGCAGGGACCTGAAAAATATCAAGCATAGTGCATAAATACGGATAAAGAAAGTCGTATCATATGCCAACCTTGTTTGGGTCGTATATATCATGCAGCTGGAGCATCATCAGGGAGCATCTATCTCAAAATATCACACTTGTGCTCTATACAGGTCCCTGCAGAAGACCTCCGGTGTCCACTGGCGCAATAACCAGTAAATCTAGCTAAACATGAAAAGATGAATTCATCATTAATCACCTTCTTTAGCCACCAAAGCGCAACGAAAGTTAAACAAAAACTTTAATGAAACCAAGTCCAACAATAAGAAAGAGAATAGATGAACTGAAGAGAAGAAAGATTTATTAACAACAACATTGCTGAATACTAAAAACGACATAGATATTCAATGTGGTGATTAGGATGTTATAACTACCGATGCTGTTGTTGCTGCTACTTCTACTTGTTCATCAAATACTTCTACTAAGAGTACTACAGGTAACAATATTTGGAATTTGGCGATACTCCAAGGGACTTCGACAGCACTGCTTTGGAAGTAGTTTTGATAAATAGAATTAACAGATGCTTCATGTATTATCAAGTAATTACTTTCCTTGAAGAAGAAGGAGCTGAAGTGGTGAATGCTAGTTTCGCCACTGTTGATCAAGATTTGTTGATAAGTACATACCATTTATAAGCATAAAAAATAAAATTACGAGTGTTAAAAGCTTAAAGAAATTACTTGTAATAGCTGCTATAAAGTCCCATAAGTGATGTCTGCCTCACAATTTTCCCGAAATGCCTTCTCAGCATCCTGTACCCCCGCCATAATTACATTTAACTGCTGCAATAAAGTTTCATACGTGGTGTCTGCCTCACAAGTGGTGTTTGCCCGAAATGCGTTCTCAGCATCCGATACCCCCGTCATATCTGTCTGCTTTTAATCCTAGCACATTCACGTTTTGGGGACTGCATCACCTTCCCCTACCTTCTTTGAATCCTGAAATGCTTCTTCCTTACAAGAAAGAATAAAGCATTTGTCCTTCGGTTTTATTTTCTTCTTAGTATTGTAAACTTGTTTTACTGAATTCCTAGCACATTCACGTTGATCACTTCAAGTAGTTCCATTGGGTTAGGCTTCTTAGAATCAAATACCACTCTGCACCTGTATATTTCCAAATTTACCAAAGCACAGAGGGAACAAAATCCTTCTTACCAAAATCTGTTTTGTGACCCAGTCAGCAGCTAATTTGGTCGAGAATTGAGTAAGGTCAGTACCCCCTCTTTTCTGTCAATACAATGAGGTCTTTTTCGAGAAAAAAAGAAAGAAAGTACCCCCTCAAAATTGCTTGTGAGAAAGCACAACCTAAAGACAAGTAAATAAAAAAAAATTAAAAAAATTATTAAGGAGGACCAAAATTCGAAATTCCACTGCAACTTGCTGGAAACAAATGGAAGAGTGAGATACCTTGATTTTACTCCAGATGAATAGTGTGTCACCAATCTTCTCCACCGCCCAGTCTGACGAAGGAAAAAACAAATGGGAAAGAAAATGAGGAGTTCTGAACAAATGGAAAAGAAAATAAGTAAACCAACAAAGGAAAAACCATAATACGTGATAATACATGTTATAGACATAGTTTTAATGATCAGTATGAATCTGGTAAAAAACGCTCGTCACAAACCTAAGCTATTTCAAATCTCACATATACTTATTATACAGGAGCAGCAAATAGTGGCCTATATGGTCACGGCAAGAAATTCAATTGAGAAATTCTGCTTTAAAAAAGTTGAGAAGGAATGTTTTTCGTAGGACACCGAATTCACATGATCAAAATTCAAAATACCTTGGATAGATGATCTAAAGGGAATTGCATCCTGCAAACTTGAACTGTCAGCAATGGCAAAATCACCAACACCTCTGGCTCTACTGTCCACATCATTGGGTTCCCAAGGAGGAGTAGCTGTACAATTTCTCTGATCAAACCATGTTCTCGTTCTGCATCAGGGTAGTCTGAGTAAGGTGAACTATATCCAACACGCACATGAGGTTGAAAGGTAACCTAAACAAATACTGATGGCCATAGATTATTCAATGGTTGAAACTTTTTTAAAGCTAATGACAGCTTTGTAGGATAGAGGTTACATATTATCGCTAGCAAGGAGCTTAACATCCCCATATGTACCTTTTAAGCTTTTCTACTAATTCTTGCTTTCAGCTCCCAAATCTTCCACCATTCTACCAAGTACTTTCAAGCCTTCAGGTACCAGCATTAGACGCTGAAACCAAACATTTACATTATCGATGACAACCTATATGCCAAAAATATATAAATTCTGAGTTGTGGTTACCCAACAAAGTACCTCAAGTTATCCTACAAGAAACCTCTACATGAATAAACAATAACAAAAGAGTTACTAAAACTTCAGTATAACAAACCTTGAAACTAGCAGGAGCTAAAAACTTGTGGATCTTCGATAGGTCTGTCCTCCATACCAAATACACATTGAACACCATCCGTCATGGACAACCTAAGACACCTCTTAATCCCTGAAGGTACACCCAGAAACCTATCTTGTGGATGAGAACTTAAATCAACTATCTTACTCACCTGCCAGAAAAACAATCAAATGATACAACATACCTGAAGAATATACCATTACATTACTTGTAAGAGCAAGCACTATGTAATACCTGAAGAATAAGTGTACCAGGAAGAATAGCATCAGGTCAAGTATGATTTTTTAGGAAGCACACCACCACCATGTAAAACAGCATACCCCTTGTCAGTTACAGATATCTTATACTTGACTTGATCTTACAAGTATGACTGTTTTTTTATTTTTCTCAAGCCTAGCAGCCTAGCTCAAATCTTTTCGTATTCAATTAACATATATGACTGCAGAAGTGATTGATTTTTCTAGCAAAAAACTGCATAAATTAAAAGACTGAATGGAACCGGGAAAAATAGAGAGAGAGAGAGAGAGAGAGAGAGGAAACCCTACAAGAGATCTTTGTTTTACACTCTAACCGGTCATAAATTAGAAGGATAAAATTACAACAGACGAGATCAAAACTCTAGGGGAAATTTTTTCTGGAATAGAGCTGCCTTTTTATGGGCAAATCGTGCTAGGGCTTTTGGTAGCTGAACTTCTTCAGTTACTCTCAGTTTCTTTCTTGATTCTTCCTCCTTCATTTGTTGATCCAAGTAAGATCTTTTAGCTTTCATAATACTTTCCTGCTTCTTGCTTTCTATCTTACTTGGCTTGCTCCTCCCCTTTGTTTTTTTCTTTCGTGGAGCAAGTTTGACAGCAACAACAGCATCTTCTTTTTCAGCCTCTAGCTCCTTCTGTGATTGTTGTTCTTTCTTCCTTGCTGGCTTCAATGTTCCAATCTTTGTGGGGTTCAACATGACTGTTTCAGGGGGTAGTTTGTCGAGAAGAGATTTAATCTCTTTCTCCCTTCTCTGTTTTTTAGTTTCAAACGGATTTGCTACAAATGTATCGAAGTTGGCTTCTCCTGCTCCAGGAACTAAAATAGTGGAAATACCCCTGGTGTGTCCAAGGCATAGAACATCCTCATATGGTTGGAACTTTGCTTCTCCCACCTGATACCCTTTAGCTATATCATGAGTCACGTAACGACCATAATCTTGGTCTCCATTATCCTTCCAAATTTGTACACGAGATCCATTACCAACAGCGAGCAAACCATTTTGACTGAATTCCAAGGTCTTAGCTTGGCGAAAGTAAGTCTTTAGAACTTCGAATTTCCTCAAATCCCAAAGCTTAATACCATCTAACCCTGCCGTAGCCATTAGGTTACCTCCAGGGTGGTGGGCGATGGCAGAGATGGGCCCATGGTGACACTGCATTTTGACTAGAGGAACAGCACTAATGGGCTTCCACATAGTGACTTTACCACACGTGTGACCCAAACCCACAACAGCATTGAATGGATTCACCTGCATTACATCACACCGGCCAAGACCTGTTCGGAAGTTCGACACCATAGACCCCGTAGTGACATCTTGGTAGCGAAGTAGTCCAAATTTGTTTATTGTTGCCAAGTAGGAAATGATTTCTCATAAATTGAAGCTTCTGAACTGCCCCATGTTCCTAAATATGGATATAAAGTTCAAAATTGTTAATCAACAGCTAGCAGAGCAATCCATTGAGGCATCCAAAGGAGAAAGAGTGAATAATATGAGCTTGTTAATGCAAACCTTAAGACAGTGGAGTTCTATGCCATGCTTATTGTAAATATGTGTACCTGTCACAGAAAGAGTACTTGGTGAAACAATGCTCAAAGATGAAGAAGCTATACATGAAAAGTGGGAAAACTTCTATAAATTTCAGATCAAAACCTGACAGGTTTAATGAGATTTACAACTTAGACAAACATTAATGGAAAATTTTACATATCCTTTCAAAGTGCACATAATTGAAAGATAAGACCAAAAGGCTTTACTTTTTCTGCGCTGCAGCAAAATATAGCTCATTGTGGAAGAACGCCACATCATGTACAGTTTCCTGACCTAATTAATCAACTCAAAAGTTATTGCAGCAGCAAAAAACAAATTTTCAACTTCTTTAGAATCTCGTCAATATTAAAATCGTTTTTTTTTTTAGTAAGGAACTAAACAACTAATGCTACCCAAACTTACCTGAAATTCTTTAATCTGTTTCAAAGTTTGTGTGTCTATGATAGCTAGGTGGCCCTTTTGTCCTGCCATTGACATATAACGACCATTTGCGGTATAGTCCATTGTGTATGGACCAAGTTCTGCACAGTAAAAAGTATTGCTATTAAGGCTTGGACCATATGTAACAACAATCAGAGTAAAATAATAAGAAATAAATGCCCATAACATGGAAATGGAATCAACCAACGTTCGAGAATGGGGTCAGACAGATGCTTTGATATTATATATAGTAATATAAAACATAAGCAAGATCTCAACGATAAAGACATCACTAGAATCATTTCTTGCCTAGTAGATGAAACTTCCAAGAAAATAACCATTTCGTTCACATTGAACCTACCAGTTAATCGTGCAACTATGACAGTTTAAAGACGTGATTGTTTTTCCATGCACAATAAGAAAACAAAGCCCATCCTAAATGTTCAACTGATTGGATAAATAGAAAATGACTAGTCATATATAATGATATCAACCTGGTAAGACCAGATCAAATGCCTTCTTTGAGCTTAACATATCTACACTGCGGACGATATCTTGATTTTTATAATTCCATGTCTTCTCTATCCCTTCAGCCTCCAAATAGCCTGTGTTAACTGAACTCAGCCACTGAAAGTACATTTTCAGAAATGTCAGCCCAAAAATATAATTAAATAAAATGGTAGAGTATGTCTATTAGACTATTCACAAGAAATCATTAAGAAAGAAGAATTAGAACCTTCTCAGCCTTTGCAGCAACATTTGCAGATTGGCCAATCAAATCTTCTATAACGGCAAGTAGACCTCTCAGCTTCTTATCTTTTAAACCCTGAATTGCCACAAACATATAAGAATATCAAACCTCATTTTGAGCACATAAGCAATAATAAACAGAAATGCTCCATGGACAGCGACGGCTGACATTCCCAAACGAAGGCCGTAAAGCACTCGACCAAAACTAAATGAAAATAAATGCAATAGAACAATCATCCTACCTCCAACTTAACACCATCACCTCGTTGATACTTTTTTTGCTTCAACTCAAGCTCGTGCTTCAAATCGAGCTCATCCGTCTTTTCATAGAGGACGTCTAAATCATCCATCGTCTCCTGCAGATTGGAACCAAATTCCACAACTCTGATAAGTATCTTTCATACAAGTGTATTTTTTTATTGGAAAAAATTATAAGCAGGAATCAGGAGGAATTGTTGTTGCTGCACCACATAGTATGTCAACAGACGACTGGTAATCAAGCTCATGGTTGTGAGTGCTGGTGCTTATAATGATTTCTTTTTTATATGACTACAGCAAGGACAATGTATAGCTCGTGGAGATATTAAACCTAGTCAAGCTGTTACATATATTAGCTAGGGAAGACCTTGGTCATCTTCTAAATTGTGCAGGTTTTAGTGATTACCAGTGATTAACAGACACAAAACAACCATAACATACTCTATTCAATTGAAGAATGTCGACTACGGAAAAGCAAAACATCATTAACTGTCCTGAGCTGAGTTTGGATCAAAAGGGAAGGTTAATAAATAAAGGAGACAATAAGGAGTGCCTAGAGTGGTAATGGTGAGAGTCAAATTAAATTTGTCATTTCGAGATAGCAAATAGGAAAAATCAGGATTGAAAAGTATATTGATTTTAGAAATTTTGACTATTGTAGTAAGAAACTTGCACATTCATTCCAATTGCCAACATGATAATACTAGCAAATTTGTATGCACACAAACTGAATACAAAACCCTATAATCAGATACAAATTCCAGTGGTCATAGATGCTGACTATTCATGGGGGGAACCTCAGAAATTTCAAAATCAAAGCCTAACATGAAACTTGAATTGAGAAAAAAAAATCAAAAATAGCAATCCCATAATTTCTTATATCCTACCAATCATACTCCTAAACAAAGAAATTGAAGGTTGATGATTGAGATATATGCATGCAGCTACAACATCATTTGAACATATAACAAACGAAATTCACTGCATAGAAAATAGTTGAGCAAGAAGAACTTACTGGTGTTAATTGAGTTCTTTCTTCAAATTAACACCAGTAAGTTCTTCTTGCTATTTACGAAACCCTAATTTTTGAATTTCTTGACTTAAATCATGAAAATTTGGTAATGCAAGTAAAATCAAATAGTATAACATACCATTTAATGAGGAATATTATATTGGGTCGTCTGAAATCGTGGTGGTGAAGTGAAGATTAGGGTTGCAGAAGAAAAAGAAGAGAAGAGAAGTGATGGAAAAAGAAGGAGGAGAAACAGAAAGAGGAGGTGGTGTTTAATTGAAGAAGAAAAATAAATGGTGGTGGTGGTGAAGTTTCTCAGTGCAGTGGTGTCTGCGCTGGTGATGGAAGAGAAGAACAGAAGGAGGGAAAGAACGAAGAAGAGGAGGCCGGAGAAGAGGAGTAGGGTATAAAATATTGGACAGTCAAAAATTGATGTGCTTGTTGAATTACACTGCAATTCAAGGCCTTATGCCCATGTTGATAGGCACCATGTGGCTTTTTTTTTCTTCTTTCTATTATTATTATTATTTTTTTTTTTTTTTTTTTTTTTTTTTTTGACAAGGCTCCTTCTTTTCTCTCACTGAATGAAACACCCTTTTATGCAGAAGATACTCCGACTAACCGCTAAAAGCAGAATCTACCATCATCACTAAGTGGCTTTACGCAAATTATAGTTCATTCTTAATAATTTTATAATTCAAAGTGGGAATTAAGTGTCTGACCCTCCTCTCACTCTCTCTTACTCAAATGGTTTTTGACTTAAAATTCATTTTTAAGAAAATTAACCAATTTTGTTGAAATGACCCCTAAAAAAGGAAGAGGGTCATTTGGATAAAGATGTTTGATGATGTTATCAAATAAACTATATCCTTTATTAAGGGTATAATCGTCATGACAACTTGAACATAACATATCCCACGAATCATAGGTAAGAACTCGATAAATTTTATATATTTGGAAATCTTTGTGAAAGACCTAGACAACGAGCGTAAATACAATTATCAAATTTTCATTTCACATAATTTTTTATTCTTTAAATACTTTTTTAAAACATTTCTTCATATTTTATAGTATGCACACTGCTTTTCTGTGCAGGAAATATGCACACTGATTTCTGTACATAATTTTTATAATTTTATTCATATTTTATAGTGTGCAGGCAATATGCACACTGATTTTATGTGCAGGAAATATGCACACTGGTGTTGATGGTGGTTTTTAGCTTAGGGTTAAAAAATGTAAAACCCTAGTCAGACAGTGACGTCACTCTGAAGAGAAACAGAACTTGAGTAATAATGTCTCCACTAAGCGCATTTATTGAACCCTTTAATACGTCTGCGAGAAAATTACCAGGGTACCTTTTTAATGCTAATTAGGGTTTCGATATGCCAAACCCTAATTTCCACACCACATGTGCCAATGGCATGTCGTGCTAGCCACATCTCCGCGCCAAGGCATGCCAACCATGCCAGACGCACCAATATGCCAATGGAAAACCATGCCAGCCACGTCTCCGCGCCAAGGCATTCCAGTCGCACCACTGTGCCAATGGCAAACCATGCTATCCATGTCTCCGCGCCAAGGCATGCCAACCATGCCAGACGCACCACCATGCCAAGGCATGCCAACCATGCCAGCCGCACCACCGTGCCAATGGAAAACCATGTCAGCCACGTCTCCGCGCCAAGGCATGCCAGCCAAGGCATGCCAACCATGCCAACCGCACCACATGTGCCGATGGCATGCCATGCTAGCCACATCTCTACGCCAAGGCATGCCAAACATGCCACATGTGCTAATGGCATGTCGTGCCAGCCGCATCTCCTCGTCGAGGCATGCCAGCCATCCCAACTTGTCGTGCACAACGATGGCTTCCAAAACGAAGGGTTGCAATAATCAACGGCCACCCTTCCACCTGAGATGCAGATCTTAACCGTCCTGGTCGCCATCTAACCTTTGTCCCAACGCCAAACCCTAATTTTGGCCGCGCCTAAACTACGCCAAAATCCTAGCTTGGCCGCGCCTAATACATGCCAAATCCATGCACGACGTTGGCTGCCAAAACGAAGGGTTGCAATAATCAACGGCTACCCTTCTCAGATCTCAACCTTCCAAGTCCACCACCGAACTAAAAGACTTGTGGCGACTTTTTTGCCACAACGCCAAATTCTTTGGCTTGTGCCACCAAAACTTAACTTTGGCCATGCGGCCATCCCTCCTGAATTCTTCCTAAGTTTTACTGTCGTACAGTTTTCACCTCCTAAACGAGATCTAAACCTAAATATTCCCTCGTAAGGAGATAAAGAATTCCTTTCCGATCAGAATGGAGGGGCTTACCCTTAAAATCCGAGTCCGTAAGGGAATTCTACGGCGATTCTAGTAAGGAGCGCTAATTAGGGTTTCGGCATGTAACCCCTAAATTAGACAAAGACGCAAGCGACTCCCTTCCAAGCAGCAAGTGCTTCCCTTACAAACCGGAAGCGCTTCCCTTCCAATCCGCATGCTTCCAACGGCTCCCTTCCAAGTCACAAGCGCTTCCCTTCCAAGACGCAAGCTGCCAACGGCCACCCTTCCATTTGAGATGCAGATCTTAGTCATCCAAGATCGCCAGCTAACGCGTGGAAAATTCTGGACCAATGCCAAAACTGCACGGTTTGTACCAAACCCTAATTTTGGCCACGCCTAAAACATGCACGAGCATGCCAACCACGCCACTGGCTACCAATGGAAGGTAACCACAATCAACGGCTAACTTTCCTTATGAGATGCAGATCTCAGCCGCACAAGTTCGCCACTAAACCTATGGAAACTTTTGGTCACGACACCAACTTGGCTACGGTGCCAAACCCTAATTTTGGTCGTGCCCGAACTATGCCAAAATCTTAACTTGACCGTACCTAAAAGCATTCCAAGACCATGTCGTCCACGTCTCCATGAAACTGGCTTCCAAGTGGAAGGTCGCAAAAATCAGCGGATACCTTTCCTCTCAAGATGCAAAATCTCGACCATCGAAGGTCACCATCGAGCAGGCAAGTCTTTTAAGCTCAACTTTCCAAACAACAACAACATGCTACATGTTTTCCATGAAAACACTCGAGAAATCAACACATGTCACAAACTGGGGGATACTCATTAGGGTATTGGTTTGGCGGTTTACAGTGTGCGGCGTACACTACGCCCGGTACAAGACAGTGTCATAAGAATGAGGCGGTTATTAAATACAGTGAGTAATGGTGAAACGCTTTCCTTCATTATGGAATATCAATTCCAGGCGTTACAGATTATCACCTCCTCCCATTTACTTATTTGTTTCTATTTCTTACGAGACCAGAGTACGTTTCACTTCGACTTGTATAAATAGGTCTTACCTACTTCCACTGAACAACAAGTTTTGGTCAGGAGCATATAACACTCAGAAATCACTTATTAGCTTTCCCATCTGTTAGCTTTCACTTTCTGATACAAGTCAAAAAACTACTCTTCCAGAATCGACTATTCTGGTCTCAACACTCTCTTCGCTTCCCTCCCCAAAACCAACCCTTCTCCTTCACTTTGTGACCGAAGCAATTCTGGAACGGCCATTTCTTGGTTTAGGCCGGATTTATACAGATTGATCTCTCGAATCTAAAGTACTCTCGTGCAGTACATTGTTTAGGGTTTAGACTCGTTTGTCACCCACTCATACGAAATTACCGAAATCAGCAGAAACCGTTTTCACCCTCAAACAACCGGTTATTTCGTTAATAATATTTCTGGGTCGCTAAAATAATTTGCAAACTTTATTAAATAACCCTGAGGTCAAGAGAGTAAAACCCATAATTTCTAGGGTCATGAGAAAAAATTACTCTAATTCAAAAAACAATATTTATATTTAGTAGGAATTACCAATAGGTACTATAATAATGGGCCTAGTTAATGGCTGGTCTAATGATGAGTGCCAAATATTGCATATTCATACATCTTTTTATTAGCACTTAACTCATCTTTTGCGCTTTATTTTCATATATTATCCCAAATTCTGCATTTTCACCATTTTCAAGAATAAATATTTGTATTAATTAATTTTATGTTTTTAGGTACTAAATAAAGCTTGGATGAATTGAGAAGCCAAAAGAGCAGAAAGTTGGAGGCTAGCGTCTATGGAAGCGTTGCAACCCGCCTGCGCATCAGTGACAACCTATTTACAAATGCATGGGATTAAACTACCCATGATCCAAGACCCAAGACCCAAATCCGTTTCCACCTCACCCCCATTGGATTCTTTCCAAAACATCCACCTCACCCCCATTCTCTCACTCAATCACTCCCAATTTGTTTCCCACAACCAAATATATTCCATTTTATCCATCAATTAAAGAAAACATGTTTTGTTGAGTGAATGATTTCCAAATTCGAATCCAAGTGTTGAGAGAATTTTTGTGTATAAATAGAGAGGGTTGTTGTGTTGAAAAATCATCCAAGAATAGCTTGTTCATGTTAGTTTATTAAATTTCAGTTTTGTTGTAATGTTCTTCATGTTCTAGTTTCATTTGCTAGGGTTTAAATGAAGCCGTAATTCATTGGTATGTATTCATATCTTGTATATTGTTCTTGAAAGTTTAGAATTGTTTAAAGTATAATTTAATCCAAGTTTGTCAACATCTTGCTCTCACAATGTATGCCATGTATCCATTGTAGTTAGAATATCTCCATGTTGATTATGCTGCAACTCATGCTTAACCAAATATTGATCCTCAGATTAGTTGTGCTTTAATTAGACAGTTAATGCTTTGGAGAAATACTTTAGTTGTGATTAAATTATCCATTGGAGAAACACCTTAGATATAAGGTAGACTTGAATCTGCTATAAGGACAAGAATAATATTACAAGTTGAATGCATATCATAGGTTAGTGGTGGATTTGAATACCCTAGTATCCATATTCTTAGTGTTTACACCCTGTGTTATTTGCATCTTTTACTTTTATTATTTCCGTTACTTGAAAATCATCTCGTCGTATCGACAAATCAAACCCCTTTTGGTTACTCTCTGAATCAGTTCTTAGTCAGGATTTAGAATCAACTTCTACACTCTCCAAGTCTCTGTGGTTCGACCTGTGCTTGCCCTTTGTTGCTTGTCGACACTGTGCACTTGCATTTTATACATAGAAGTAGGTATCTTTCTAAGCCTACCATCTAACCATTAAGAAGTTAAAACCGGAGGTCCGTAGTTTAAATGAAAAATGAAATTTGAACTCAACTTTTTAATCCCAGGTCCTATACACGTGTGGGACCGGTTATGTGTAATTTTGAAATTCTCAAATTAACCTTGCACCTCTAGATATTTAAGCTCCTGCTTCTTATCGTCACCTTCTCTTTCCATTTTCGGTTTTGCTCAAAAGAAGCTTTCGTGCTGGAGATTTTTTTAAATTTTGTTAATTGACTCGCCAATTCGATCCTAAAGTTATCATATTTGGGATGTTAATTTCATGTATCGCTGATTTTAGTATAGGTTCTCTTGTCGATTTACTTCTTAGAGTGATTATTTTCTAGGGTTACTTTTCCTAATTATTCAAATCTCAAATTTTTGTATTTAGTAAGTTAATTTTCTTTATTGCTGATTTTGGTTTGGGTTTTTTTTCTCGATCTACTTCTTATAATGATTGATTTCAAATCTAATATCCGTTGAAGAAATAATTATTTCTTCGAATTTATAAATCTAAATTTGTTTTTTTTTTATTTATAGTTGGTGAAGAATGTAAATATGTCGACGAAGATATATTACTTGCTAAGAAAAGTGCTCAAGTAATTTTAAATTCATTATTAAGGTTTTATTTCAATTTTAGTTTTGAGTTTTGGTATAATCCAACAGTACGGATATGCAGTACCGAATAAAAACCTAGCTTATTTTTGAAAATCTGATCACATAGTAGATATATTTTTTTTTTTTTTGATTTGATTGAAGTTCTTATTTTGTGTTTCTGATCCGTTTATTTATAAAGTCATTCATAATTACTTAGTTTTTGTGTTTTTTGTTTTGGCATGATCCAACAGTACATATATGGCATACTGATTTTATTTTTATTTTAAAATGTACATCTAATAAGATTTGACTTTAGGCTGTGTGTAAGTACTTTTTTATGCAATTTCTGATCTCCCAGATGTAATCTTATATGTAGGAGTTATTATGAGTGAGCTAGGAAGGTGCCACCAAGATATGCCTCTATCTTTCAGTTACTGCTGAAAAATCAGTGCGTAAACGTTGCACTCAGGAAAAATCATTGTATAAAAGTTGCACTCTACAGAGAACATCTTTAGTTGAGTATGGTTTTTATGCGTTGTTGATGAATGATCTAGTATCTAATCATGATTTTATTTTATTTTTATTAAAATAAAATAAAATAAAATAATTATACAAAGCTTTTGGTTGGTAGCCTAACGAAAAGCTGGGCTCCAACTCCTCTCTGAATAGCAACACCTATAATCTATAAAAAAAAATGAAACTACCTACACCACTACTAGCGTCATTGATAAAAAGACAATTCTTTAAACGCTTGAAAAAAGCCAGAGTATCCTCACCGAGTTCTCCTAAGGTAGAAAAATCTAGAATACCCAGACCATATCCATGTGCAGCACACTTGTCCAAGTACTTGGTACATTTACGAGAAACCGCACCAAGAATAGCCTTACCAGGGACAAAAGCGCGGATGCCATCCCTAGTAAATGGAGAGACACATGTAGCATCCATACAAACATCTTTCCCATTTTCCCAGTTAAGAACAAGGATGTCAGCGGGCTTTAGATCTTTGTCATCATCTTTCCGAAAACCAAGGGAAACCTCCTTTCGCGCAGGCACATTAGCTTTGTAACAAATATCAAAGATAACATCACGAAGAACATCATGGATAAACTTATATCCAATATCCTTAGCACAATGAAGCGCATGATCCCCAAAAATGTCCATAGATTTGTTACAACTTGGGCATAAACTATTGTCAACAAACAGAGGAATACCAAGACGATAGAAAATCACATCTCTAAATTATCGATCCCCGAGACATTGGTTAAGCCCACTGATAGGCACAGCCAAAAGATAATCTTGAACATGCTTGACACAGTTACATTGCCATAGAACGAAATCTCTTTCAGACATATAAAATTGATCTAGGATTCGCTTCTTGACTGCATCAAAATAAACTACTGTCGGGTAATGCATGGAAGGGGGCAGAATCATCGACACAATAAGAAGACGGTAATCCGCAAACCTGGGTAAAGGTCTGAATATCCAACTTATAATCTGAACCTATGTCTATTGAGAATAAATTAAATCACCAAGGATCACTTTCTGCACTGAAGTAGTCTGGCTCTGAGAATAAAGAAAACAATAAGCATAAGTGTCAGCCATGGTGTAGATGCCAAGTCCACCATCTTTAAGGGGTAAGGTATCTAATCTCTTCTTTAAAGGACCAAAACCCGCACCATCTCCAGTAATTAGAAGCCTCAAATACCGAAATAGCTGGTCATCATAAAGATCAGTGGCGGGTTGTAAAGCAGCAGGATTGGTAGTTCGCATTGCAAAATAAAGTCTAGACACACAATAAAGTATCTAATTAAGTGCATTTTAAATATATTGTTCTTATATAATGAGTCTTCTGAAATGATTTTGGTTTTCACATTACGGATAGGTTGTCTTGCGTAAACAATAGCAACACCGTTACTATGAAATATTGTAGATTTGCCTGCATTCTATGAATCAAGTAAATGGTATCTAAAATGCATGTTAATTTTGTTGGAATTCAGATCCATCAATGAGAGCTAAGAAATGAATTTTGTAGTTGTAATATATATGAATTAACTTTATTCTTTGTGGTATACATGTATCTTTCTAAAGTTAAAGATATTTCTGATGTTGCATGTTTTCTTTCTTTACATGTTTTCTTTCTTTACATGTTTTCTTTCTTTGCATGTATCTTTCTTATGTAATTTTTTTTATGTGTTGTTACATTGAGGACACATGTTTCCGACAAATATTTTTTTATAGAAAGAATTGTTTTGGAGCTATGTTGTCGATATTTTTTCAATTTTTTGGGGTGCGCCTTTTATGTATTGTCAGTTTCTTGGAGTGCGTTATTTATGTACTTAATTTTTGAATTGTATTTTTATATATAACTATTCAAATGGTGCATTTTTTTTTTGCAGGTATGGGGAGATAATCCTGATAGTTTTTGCATAGATACCTTCTACATGGATCTGAGAGTGCAGCAACAGAAGCTCAATATGTTTTGAATTTGTACTTGGTGAAGCCTTCATTACAGGTTTGTTCTTGCCAGTTTCATTACTATCATGTTATTAGAAATTTTTCAATATTTGTGAGTTCATATTTTGCTTTTTCTTGTTGATATATATTTGAATACATATAGATTAGATGATTGCAATTTTTTGAGGATCACATTCTTCACAACTAAATAAGTGTATATTATTGCATAATCTTTGGATGGAATTAGTTATCTTGTCGAATTCAATACCTGTTATGATGCTTTAAATCCCTTGAAAATATGAGTGTAGCCAATACGTACTGACAGTTGTGAAAAGAAGATTTTTCTTTCTTAGTATTATGCATAGGTTGTATGAACAGTACCAATATTGTACTATGAACGACATACTCCGGGAGAATCAGTATGTAAACTCTGCACTCCAGAAAAATCACAGTACATATACATTGCACTATGGAAAAATCATTGTGTGGAAGCTGCACTTTGGAAAAATTAGTGCATAAAATAATATACATACACTCTGCGTCGTGGATGCGTTTTTTAATTCCAGGTATGTTGTTATGTAGTTGGCTTATTCGGACACTTTCTTTACATTTAAGATACGGGTCACAATCATATCATCATTTTGATTATTTGTTCACCTTTGTGGATAAAGACAATATATTTATGAGTTAGAACTTGAGACAGTTTTTACTAACGTTCTATTGCTTGTGATAGTATCTTTGTATCTTGTATGCTATATTGACCAAAAAGTCATAAGTGCAGTCCCCGTCGATGATTGCAATCGTGGGGTTGGTGGTCGACCTCGTTGTAGATGGGGTAAAACGAGTTGCTGGTTTTTACGGAATTGAGGAGACGACCGTGCGGAGGAAACTCCTAGAACCGAGCGAACTGTTAAACCTCACACAGATGCACTACAAGAAGGGAGTGATTTGAATTCGAGAGATCAATTTGTAGTACTCCGGCCTAAACCAAGACAATGGTCGTTCCAGAGTAAATTCGGTCATAAGAAAAGATGGGTCAATCTGTATGAGGGAAGCTGAGAAATGTGTGAGATCCATGGTAATCAATATTGTAGGTGTGTTGCGTATTCTGAAATAAGATAAGTTCCGAATGATTGAATTTGCTCTGTTGAGAGTAATTGCTCAGATTTTGAGTTGTTAATCTCTTGTTGTCTGTTTGACGGGAGATTGTCCTATTTTTCGATCATAATTCATAGACTTATTTATATTGCTAGAATTGTAAAAACCATGATCCCATGAAGTGTGGAAGTTGATGGAATCAAAGAGTGGAGAAGTGGAAATCATGTTAAAACCAGTTGCTCAACGTGCAGAGACTTGGTTGATTTTCCATCAACTACTTTGTTAACTCCTCCAAATGATTGCACGACTTTCTCACATTCTCATCGTGTGTATGAACACATATGCCGTAGACCGCCAGACCAAAACCCTAGTTAATATCCCCCTATGTAACACGATTGATGTCTCGTGATTATGGAGTTACGAGGCATGTGTGTATTTAGTTAGTCAGCTACTGACTTTATGACTTCATGGGATGATGAGTCCTTCTATTGTTGAGTCAAACATGATTTGAAAATATTCTAAGACTCACGAATTGAACATGTCTGTTGATACAGAGATATAATTCTCAAGTAAATTTTGATAGTTAAGGTGAGCAAATATTGTTCTTTTGATGAGTCGTTGAATATTGATAGTTAAACCAAAATTCCTTGATGCGGGCAAATGCTGCTCATCTGAGCAAATATTACTCGTTTGATGAATTATTGAATATTGATAGTTAAACCAATATTCGTCAGTACGAACAAATATTGTTCATCTAAGCGAATGTTGCTCATTTGATGAATTCTTGAATATTGATAGTTGAACCAATATTCCTTAGTCTGAGCAAATGTTGCTCATTTTATGAAGTATTAGTAGCAGAACCAAACAAATATTAATTTAAAATAATGGGGACCGAACCAAGTATAATTGATTAGAGTGTTGATCATGGGATCGACATAAAATTTAGTGTTTGAATCTGGAATTATGAACCTTGGATTCAAAACCCTAATTTGATCAATTGTTGAATTAATGATTAATTAATGATTTATTGAAAATCATTTATGAAATAAAGGAGGGACCAGCTACATGGGATGATGAATCGACCATGTAGCGCCAGATGCTCAAGTGAGCAAAATATCAAAGTCTCTTGAAGACCAGTTGGTGGAAGGATGATTAAATATTTTTTAAACATTTATGAAAATAATGCTCGTCTAAGCCTTAGGTAATAAAACCTAATTAATTATGAAGAGATGAGGTACCGGCCAAGGGATCATGAAACCGGCCCTGGGTGGTCATGGGATCGACTGACGATCATTTTATGAAGTTCCAAATTGTTTGGAAGAATTTGAACCTAATATGAACAAATTAGGTCAAATGATGAAATTATAAAGTGTTCATGTCTCAGTCCTGAGAATTTTGATATTTTATAATGTGCGTTAGAGCAACCATTTTAGAAAATATAAAGAAATCAGGGACTTTGCTGAAACTGAGGAAACTTCATGAGATTGAGGAAAAATAATAATAAAATGGAGGAATCATGAAGTGTGGGACCGGATATGGCCAAGTCATGGCAGGCCGGCCAATGACCTCGGTCCCATAGCATTTTTCCAATTTTATTATATTTTTTCATGATTTTATGGAAATATCATAAAATCAAGGAGTTTGATGAAACTAAGGAATTTTGTTGAAATCAAGGAGTTTCCTTGAAGTGAAGGAGTTTCCATGAGATGAAGGAAACAAATAATATTAATAATAATAAAATAAGGGCGTGTGGGACCGGCTTGGACATGGTTGGCCGGCTAGGCCCCGGTCTCGCGAGTTTTCCCTAATTTTATGTATTATTTCCATGATTTGAAGGAATTTTCATAATTTGAAAGAAATATCATGGAATCAAGGAATTTCATGGAATCCAGGAAACATAAAAATAATAAAAATAAAATAAGGGGCATGTGGGACCAGCTAGAGCATGACCGGCATGATGGGTCCCGGTCCCACGAGTTTCCCTAATTTTATATTATTTTTCATGATTTGAAGGAAATATCATGAAATTAAGGAGTTTCATGAGATTAGGGGAATAATAATAAAATATTAAGGAATCATGAGGTGTGGGACCGGACATGACTAGGGCATAGCCGTCTGGCTAGTAGACACGGTCCTGTAACACCTTTCCCAATTTTATATTATTTTCTTGATGCGAAGGAAACACCATGAAACTGGGGAGTTTCCTTAAAACGAAGGATATTTGTTCAAATGAAGAGATTTTCATGAGATCAAGGAAAATAATAAAAATATGATAAAATATAGATATTTAGGCTTGGGACTGGTCACGGCGTGGCTGGATGGCCGGTGATCCCAGTCCCCTAGCGCCTTGACTAATATTTTATTATTTATTATTTTATTCCTATTTTTCATAAGTAAATCGTTTTTTCGAATTTTGGAATTCTCGTTCGTACATTCAGATGCTCATTGGTGTATTATTGTTGAGTACACTTGCACCATTCTAGTCGAGGCCGATGTGGTCAATCTTATGTCTTGGACTGTCTCTGATGGTTCCGAGACACCGAGACAAAGATGTCTCGCCGATATAATCGCCCGGAAACTCGGTACATATTTCACTTGTAGAATTTGTATAGAGAGAAAAAACTGGTATAACTAGAAATAAAGACATGTATAGTTACATGCGTAAGCTTTTCGTATGTAACACTCATGTACCGGGAAACACGTGTATACCCTTTGAGGGAAGATATTTTTAACTCTCATCTCTTGTACTAGGAAGAATTGGATTCGTCTTCCTCTCAAACTCGAACTCTCTCAACATAATGTTTGTTTATTCTTCGTGTCCACCATGTACCCTTTGATTTGGGTATTTTATCAAGTCTCTGATAATATATAAATTAGTTAGGGTTTATTTCTTCTTCTTCATATATGTTGTACAAATTAGTTAGGATTTAGTTAAGGTTTATTTCTTCTTTTTGGGTATATGATGTAAAGTAATTAATATGAGTTTATTTAGGATTTTGATATTTTTATGATGGGATTGATCATGTGTTATAATTAAACTGATTTATCAATTGTTATCCCTTTTGTTTTTATTTCTAAGAATCTTGACTTATTCTAGTTCTAATTAGTATTATTGATTTTTAATCAAAAACAAAAAACGGGATTCATGAAGCCGATGAAAATTGAATCACATGGAACCAAAAAAAAAACGAGATTTCGACCGAAATTCATCCGAGATTTAATTGTTCGGGCATATTTACCGGAGGGATATCGGCTGGGCGAGAATATTGATTTCGGCTATTCTACAACCAAAACCGGAAAAATCGCCGAGATCTTGGTCGAAACGGTCGAGATCGACTACACTGGTCGGGGCTTACTCGACATTTTCTGAGATGCCCGTGTGTTGAATATTTATTACTAACCCATGGAATTCTGCTGGGAAGAACCATAAATTGAAGTAACGAAATATTATGAAAAACATTGAATATTTTCAAGGGATTCAGTTAATGAATCTAATGATTTTAAGAATAATAATAATTGATGGCTCTATACTAGTAGATCATCTAGTAGTATTAATTATCTAGGAATTGACTGATATGAGATTGTTGAAGCGTCATATTTCTTTTATATAGTCTGGGAAAATATTGTTACATCCTGAAGACGTTATTGCTCTATACTGGCAGGCAAGCTGTCTAGGAGTCATCCAATCTTTCGATCATATATAGAAGTAATTACTGAAATTGCTCAGTATTCATGAGATATGTCGTTGCCTCAGCTGAAAGACTACACATCTACATATACTTTGAGAGACAATATTCTCAGTCAGAGATTCTCGTGGCATGAGCTTTCATGCTTTAATGGGAGACATGAGCCTCAATACTCATCCGATTGCTGGATCAGGAGCATTTATAGTTATGGTTTTACGATTTTAGACCTTATCGAAAATCCACCATCTACATTAAGTACCATGCTTAGTGAGGGACAGTTATGTTCCTCAGTCAGCATTGAATGGTGATTTTTCGGTTACAAACGATATAAGTAACTGAACTTAGTCGTAACATAAAACCATACCGGATTTTGATAGTACGAGAAAACCACAGCTTGAACGAAGATTCCAGTGGCATGATATAGCGTAGCCTATTGACCATGAATTGGTATTGAACCACTGATTTGGCGATGGGACCTTGATCGATTTAGGATTCACGGGCCCGACCCAAAAAAGAAATCCTTATGAAATTAGATTTTGGAAATAAAATTTGATATAAAAAGGAATTAATCCTCTTTTTTTTCACCTTGGATGACCACCACCTTCATCAACTCATCGTCTCCCTCATGTCAACAGGAGAAGAAGGAAAAAAATCACCGGAGAGCCACCGTCGTTCAACCGGAGCGATCACCGTTCGACCAACTTCCGGTCGACGCCGACCAGGTAAGTGAATTTTTTTTCTTCTTGATGAGTTCATGAGTTGTTCATGCTTTGATCATGTTGAAATTATATACATGTGCATATATGAGTGTGAGTTTTGTTGAAAATTCTTATTTCTAGAAAACGTATGTTCCTTCCATCGTTAGTTTAAGAAACTAGTAATACTCCCTGATTTAGGAGAGATTTTTTTTTATATAGACCTATGTCCAGTGATAATATTTTGTTTACGAGCTTTCATGAAAACCAAAACTTTATCTTAAAATATGTGAGCTTCCATAAAATCGAAATAAACCCTCGTTTCGAAGATGTATGATAGTACGAAGGAAAAAGTTTTTTTTTTATATAAAACCATGGCATGTTCATGATTTTTTTTTAAACCGTGGAATACCCACGAATTTTATTTGTTGAGCCTTTCTCACGTCAATTTTTTTTTATTTACGTAAGTAAGTCACGTTTTTTGTTTATATATATAAATATATATATTAAAATCAAAACTTGAATTTTGTGAAGTCGTTAGAAGTAAACAATTATTTATGATGAAATAATGTTTTGGTTTTCATAATTCCATGGTGAATGTTCATGCAGTAGAAATGTCCATGATTTTATGAAAATTTGAGTTTTGCTCGTACTGTGTAGGTTTTTGAAGAAACGAACAGTTTTGAAGTGCTGAGTCTAATATCACAATCACTGTGTCGATGGAATTTTAAAGAGGTAAGAGATTACCATTTTTTCAGTGGATTTATTATCAGCATATCTATAACTCTATGCTCCTGGTTCTAGAAAATGGTGACTTCCAGCAGCAGCGATTATGATTATAGCTATTTTTCCAGCTCTTATGAAGAGGATTCCAAAGTTTTCGCATCTAAATCACGAGCTAGGATAAATCGTACTGAGAGAACGAAGCCTGGAGCCTCTCAACGACCGCAGAGTTACTTATGCTGAGATCATAAATAGAAAAGTCGAGGATGACAGGATGGATGATCATCGACGAAGATGGGACCGAATTCGGCGCAGAGTACTAGCAGCTGAGGAGAAACTTCGATCTCGACCTGATGGTGTACCCTCTGATTATGATGCTTCGGAAGGTGAACCCATGTGGGTGCCACGAGATCTCAAGATTAAGCCGTATCGGCGTACCAGGGAGATTGAGAAACTTGTCAAAGCTGAACTTGAAGCTGAGCGTGAAAAGGAGGAATACTGGGATTCCAGTGATCTTGAGATTCATCCAGACTTCGTCAATGACCCTGATAGTAATTTTGATGAAGAATTTGAACATGACTCTACAAAAGACGACGATGACGAATCTAATAACTCTGATAAATCCGACGAGTAGTCTTGCTCTTGGTCTTGTTTAGACATTTGAATGCTCTTTTTTTTTAATCTTCATAGTAGATATCTCTTTGATGATCTGAACAGTTTATCTCCAGAATTAGGATTTTCTTTTGAATGAGAAACTCTTTTATTAATGTTGATTCTTCCCGAATTGAATGAAATTGACCAATGTTCATGCTTCAAAGTTCATCATGATCCCTTTCGGCTTGCCTTGGTGATTTCCATTTGCGGAAAATACTAAGATATGTTGTATGGGATAAGAAAACACGCGTCATACATAAATCCGTGTGGTTTTCTGACTGTGTCTAGATTTTATCAGTCCCTAGTTATTTTTCCTCCACATCTCCAGTATTGACCTTGTTTGAATCTTAGGGTTTCAGTAAAACCCGCAACTGAATTGACTATCAGCAGAAGATAAGTATCCACTATATCTTGTATACATCTCCAATACTTAGGGTTTAGCATTTACACAAATATTTCTTCCATTCCTGAGTCAGTTTCATCGTGCATATGAAATTTTGATTATCATACCTTTTCATCACTATGTCCAGCAGTAGTATTTATTTTCGATATGAACTTCAGTCGAAGCATGGAGTAGAAGCGTCCGTCTCAGTAAGTTGTGTATTTTTCTTCATCTCCGTTTGATCAGAGTTATTGATTATAGAAAAATGATTCGTTGCAGGATAATCAGAAGAATCTATCTTCTTTTCATAATTGAAGATCCAAGTGGACTGTTAGAGCCCCAACCCGGTATAGGCCAACTCATGCTGAAGCCGACACATCTGTGAGTAATTCTATGATTTTCTTCTTCTTTTGAGTGGAGTATTATTCAACGATTTTATCCAACCTTCATATGAAATTAAAAACTTCTTCACTGCAGGTTGATGTGCATGTTGTTGTTGATGCTAGAAATAGAATGAATGGGAAATCTACGACTGATGATGACGACGTCGACAAAAACTCTACCAACTCTATGGAGACTGGAGTTAGAATTCACTACACAACAGCTGGACTCCCGTTTAATACTCCCATGATTAACAATTTCCCGGGTAATGAAACAGTTGGTGGCTTCATCATTCCCAAATGTCACGCATCTTTGTATACCAAGATCCGGAGACGATACAGTCACATTGCCACTACTGAGGTGTGGATAAGCTTCTTGCAGACTCTCCTGACTACAGTCATCGGGGTTTTACGAATCATTGAAGAGATGATGAAGACGAATATTGGAGTCGGCGAGAGTTAAGAAAGCTGTCCAGGATTTGAATGTGAAGACCAAGAACTTTCAAAAGAAGCTTGACATGGTTGTTTATAAAAATTACTCTTTGCTGTATGGTTTACTCTGAGTGAGCATTTATGATTGTTGTTTTTCGAATAGGTTTAAGATTTTTCTTAGGTAGAATAATTGATCATGACATGGGGAAATTTTGTTCATTTATGAAATGTTTAATGAACGATGGATCATTTTGCACGCTCTTTGGAGGAATATAAATTACATTCTGAAAATGTTGAAATAGTGAAAAGGTAATCGTTTTTTACGGATTAGGCGTAATATTCTTTGAGCCATTTACCATTGATTATATTTACTTCCACTCTTCCATCAATATTTAAGATTTTGTAATATCCACTGGATACTGCCTTGATAACTACATATGTCCTTCCCATTTCGGAGAGAACTTGTGAGAAGACATGTCTTGTTGAATGTGATTTGTTATCTTTAATACTAGATCCCCTACTTGAAATGTTCAAGGTCTTACCATTTTGTTGTAGGCTCTGGAGATCCTTTGTTTGTAGGTTTATATGCATTTTTCCACCTTATGTCTCCTTGACTCGAGCATGTCCAGTTCAGCAATTCTTGAGTTGGACACTTCGTCTTCATCCCATTGTACTCCACTGGATGTTGCAATCCTTGATGAAGGAATTTTGATTTCTGCCGGCAGTATGGCGTCATCCCCATAGACGAGAAAATACGGTGAAGTCCCGATAGAGCTCATTGGCGCGGTTTGATAAGCCCATAAAGCCATAAGCAATTGTTCATGCCAGGTTCGAGGATTATCATGAATCATTCGGCTGAGAATTCAGATCAAATTTTTGTTGGTGATCTCTGATTTTCCGTTTCCTTGGGGATAATATGGTGTGAAGAAAACTTATTTGATGCTGTATTCCTCGAGAAACTCTGTCACGTTCTTGTTGGAAAAAGGAGTACCATTATCAGTGATGATGTGTTTAGGAACACCAAATCTACATATTATGTATTCTATGATGAAGGGTGCAATCGTGACTCCAGTGGTGCTTCGAAGATGAATAGCTTCAAACCATTTGGTAAAATACTCGGTTGCAGTGATGATGTATTCATGCTGCTTCGAAGATGCTGGATTGATTTTCCCAATGATATCCAGTCCCCATCTATAGAAAGGCTATGAACTATTCACAAAATTCAATGGGAGACAAGGAGTGTGAATGAGATTACCATGGACTTGGCATTGATGACATCTCTGAACGTGCGCAGCTGCATCGACTTCCATGGTCGGCCAATAGTATTTCTCATGAATCTGGAGAAATAATTTCTTTTTTCCTTGATGTTCTCTATTATGCATTTCCTTTAAAATTGTAGGGATTTCATGCTCAGCTAAGCATCTCAGAAAGTTTCCACCAAAGCTTTTGCGGTATAAGATTCCATCAAGAAAGACAAATCTTTTAGCTCTGAACGAGTTTGATTGTTTCTTTATTTTCCAACGATAACTCATTTTACTGGAGGTACTTGATATAAGGTTCCCTCCAGTCCCTAGTGTGATAGGCTGTTAGAGGTTCTAAGTGATGAGGAGGTGTCTGATAATTGGGACATGACTTTTGCAGAATTCTTGATTGAGCCTCCATAGAAGGCCAATAGTACCCCATTCTTTGAAGCTTTCTATAAAGTGTTACCACAGCGTCTGTCGGCAGATTTCTTCATATATGTGTTTGAGTTGTTCATCCGCTTCATCGTTTCCAAGACATCGTGATAAGGACCCATCAGAGTTTCGATAGTATAACACTCCGTGAAGCAAAAAATAATTATTTAATTCCTTGAGACAAACTTTCCCTTCTGAAAGAGAACTGCTCAATTCATGAATAATAGGTGTTTGCCAATCACCTGCTTGAATGTCTTCGACTTGAGCAAGCCAGGTAGATAACATAACATACCTCTATATAGTGATTATTTTTTCTGCTCATTCGAATTGCAGCTTAGAAGCGAGAGTTTCTAGGCATTCAGCATGACTATTGTTAGTTCGTCCAGTATGGACAATCGTTGCATCAGCGAAGTGAGTTAATAGCCGTTGATCTTCAGTTCTGAATGGATCAAGTGTGATTTCTTTGAGAGAGTATATTCCATTTATTTGATTTACCAGTAGCTTTTAATCTCCTCTTATCTCAAGGTGTGTTGCTCATGCTTGCTTGGCCAGAGACAATCCTAGTAAGAAGGCTTCATATTCTGCTAGATTGTTGGTGCAGTGAAAATCCAACTTGAATGAATGTGAGAAAACTTCGTCGGATGGAGAGACTAGCACTATGCCTGCTCCTCCAGTGTTGTTTCTAGGGGTGGCGGAACCTTCAAAGTATAAAATCCACATCTCTTCTTTGATAACTAAGATATCTTGAAACTCACCAGGTACATCTTCATGTAATATTGTTGCATCCTCTCCTGGAAAAGCAGCAAGAAAGTCTGCAACTGCTTGGCCTTTGATTGCTTTAGGTGGTGTACATGTTATGTCAAATTCTGACATATGAATTAGCCACTTTGTTGGTCTTCCTATCAAGGCTGGCTTTGATAGTAGAAACTTTATAGGGTTAGCTTTGGAAACGAGCACGACTTTGTTGGATAGTAAATAATTCCTGAATTTTTAAATTGCATGCACTAACGCTAGACATGCTCTCTCAGCCTTCGGGTATCGGGGTTGGGCGTCTCGCATTGTATGACTGAAGTAGTAAATCGGTCATTTGATTCCTCCATCGTCTTCTTGAGCAAGGAGTACTCCGATAGCGACATCACTAGAAGCTGTGTAAAGTATCAGTGGTCATCCTTGTACCGATGATTTCATGACAACATGTGATAATAATATATGTTATATTTTCTGAAATGCTTCTTGTTGGACAGTTTTCCATGTAAAACTCGCTATTTTCTTCAGTATAGGGTTGACGAAGCAATGAGCTGAGCTAATCCAGGGATGAAGTGTCGAATATAATTTACCTTGCCCATAAAACTTTGGAGTTCCTTCACAGTGTGTGGATGAGGCATGGTAGTACTAGCCTTCGTCTTGTCTGGATCAACTTTGATTCCATCTGCTGTAACCAGGAATCCTAGAAATTTTCCAGAGGAGACACCTGAAAAAGCGTGGGTCTAACAACCTCACCTAATATTTCGATTAGCAATATGCATGGACAACTCCAAGTAATTTTCTAGAGAATCAACTAGACTCAATCAATCAATAGAAAATATCTCAAGGAGTTATTATCTCAATCTCTCAATTTGATTTACTCAAGAAAATATGATTTGCGAGCCTAATTAAAGAGAGATAACTTGGATGGTACCAAAGACCAATATCCAAGTGTTAATCAATTTAAATCAACAACCAATAAGGTCGGATATTTTAATTGATCTTTATTTTTTTTTATTTTTTTTGCTAAATCACATAATTTTATTGATTAAAGAAAAATTACATCTCAATTAACAGAGTTTCAATGAACAATCACTTGAACAGAACTTTAAAATACAAAAGAAAGCAACTTGGCTAAAATGATCAACATAATCTGTAGTAGTCAACATTGGGCATTTCAACTCTAGGTAAAAACTGAGTCCTACCCATGTGAAGTTGCCTTACTCCTGCAACTGAAGAATCACCTCTTTTAGCAGTGTTATCAGTTGAAAACTTGATCTCCCTATAACAATGAATATATCTTATTTGATTGATCTGCTTTATAGCCTTCAACCATCTTCCTTTGATAAACCAGGGGAAATTTCCTGTAGAAAACTGTGCAGTTACAGTTTTAAAATCAGACACAATAATGATATGCATCATATGCCATTGAACTGCCAATTCTAATGCACATAAGACACCATATGTTTCTGCCAAATAATTTGAAGCAATTCCAATTCCTCTAGATAGGTTTGCAACAACTTGACATTCTTCATCTCTTACAACCACTCCAAAGCCTGCAACTCCAGGATTTCCAAATGAAGCACCATCACAACAAAACATCACAACAACAGCTTCAAGGGGACTCCATTGGCACTTCTTAATGAACTGGAATTTTGAGAATCTAGTACCCTGATCAAATATTTTATATATTTCATTATCATAGGTTTGATTCCATTTGGTTCCTATCATTCTTAAATCTCCTTCATTCACCAATTTCAGAATTCTACACTTAAATATTTGAGCATTTGGCTTTATGTTTTCAAAAAATCTCTTGTTTTTCTGGAACCATATTTCCTTTATAATGGTACAAGAAGATATAATCCATACATGTTTAATCAGTGAACTGCAGTTTGCAGTGCAACTCCAGATATCCTCAAGAGATTTAGGTTGAGTAAAATTGAATAATGAGCAGATCCACCTCCAAATATCAATGCTGAAGCTACATTCCCATAGCAAATGTTGCATATTGTCTTGTTCATATTCACAAATACAGCATCTTGAAACAATTTCATATCCATTGTTAATCATTGTATTATCATCTGTATAAATTCCTTGGATGATTTTCCAAACATTGCTAGCAGTAGAAGGATGAAGGAAGGAATTCCATATATACTTTGACCAATTTACTTCTTGCTCTTTATACCTAATTTTGTTGAAAGCCATAGCCACCGAAAATTTACCTTTTAAGTCCCCTGTCCATATTAAGGCATCTTCACCATCAAAAATCTCTGGTAACTGCATAGTCTGAACAATATGTTGAATCTCCATAGGCAAAGACCAAGCATCCTCTCTTATAATATCAGAAACTTTTAGATGAATGTTGTCATTAATAAAAGAAGTATACCCAGTTTTTTAAATTAAAGTGCATTTATCAATCCAATGATCAAACCACACAGAATTTTTTTTACCATCACCAATATTCCATATAACATCTTCTTTAAGAGTTTCCCAAGCTCATTTCAAGCCAGACCACACTGAGGAAAGCTGCCAATTTGTACTCCATTGACCATTTTTATCTTTGTATTTAGCATGAAAAAATATAGCCCAATCTTCTTTTGAGGTATTAATTTTCCACATCATTTTCATGAGAAGCACCTTGTTTAAAACCTCAAGCCTTGAAATACCCAAACCTCCTTCTTTTAGTGGAGTACAAACTTTTTTCCATGAAAATTTGATGTATTTCCTAGTGTCTCCATCCCCAGACCAAAGGAAATTCCTTATAATCTTTTCACAATTCTTAATAATTGACACTGGCCATTTGTAAATTGCCATACTATAGATTGGAATACTATAAAGAACTGATCTAATTAACACCGCTCTCTCCTGGAAAGAAAGTAATTTACCCTTCCATGTAGCAAGCTTCTTTTGCAGTAATTCTACCATATGCCATACTGTTGAGACTTTAACTCTACCAACACACAGAATAACACCAAGATATTTATCTGGGAACATGCTCCTTTCTATTTGAATCATTTCTTTAAGTTGGTTTTTCCTCAGTTCAGAAGCACCATCAATGAACAATTTACTTTTTTGTTTATTTATGATCTGACCAGAACATTTTTGATAATCCTCAAGTAGCTTCATCAAGTTCAGAATACTCTTTTTTGCTCCATTACAAAAAAATAAAAACATCATCTGCAAAAAGTAAGTGAGTTGGATGGATACCTTTTCTGTCAACCATTGGAAGAATTAAGCCTTCATTCACCATCTTTGTTAATCTTCTACTAAGAGCTTCTTCCATCAATATAAATAAAATGGGAGACATGGAATCACCCTGTCTCAGTCCCCTGCCTACTGAGAAGAAACCACAGGGACCCCTATTCACCATAACTGAAATTCTTGCAGACTGAAAAATAATATGAATCCTTTTTTCTTTTTTTTTAATAAACTGAAGCTTTATTAAAAAAAGAGGAAAAAAGAAGGAGGGGGACTAGGCCTTACCTACAAAGACAAAGAGAGAAACCAAAAATAGTAAAACAGAAACCAAAAGAGTTCCCAAAAAGCCCGGGAACAAAGGCTACATATTACGAAAACGATAAAAAGGGAGGTCAGAGTTGTCCAGTCCGATCTTATGCTTTATGAAGTCAGGAGGAGAACTCCACCAACGCGACTCAGCAGTTGCTCCATGGTTGTCCAACAGATCAGCCACCGAGTTGCCTTCCCGGAACGCATGGGAGCAAAAAAGCTAGATTGAGTTGGCGAACTTCATGCAGATATTCCAATTTGTCGACAAGAACCAAGGTATCATTTCAGGATTTTTAATTGCCTGAAACACAAAAATTGAGTCCGACTCCAGCCACAACTTACGTATTCTCAAGGTATTTTCCAACCGTAATGCAAAAATGGCACCCCAAAGCTCCGCGAAGACCGAATTCGCTGAAACCAAGTTTTGCGCCAGACATCCCTTCACTCGACCTTGTGAATTGCGAAACACCACTCCACAACCCGCCGGCCCCGGGTTACCAATGGAGAAACCATCAATATTAGCCTTTGTCCAACCAAGCGCAGGCTTAATCCATTTGACCATTGTAGCTGAAGGAGGTTTAGGAGGAACTCTTATAATTCCCAGAAAGTCAAGGATAATCTTATCTGCTGAGGTATAGTAAGAGTAACCTCCACTGTTTCTGCTGTATTCAACAATGAACATAGCCATCATCTTAGTTTCCTGAATGCCAGATGTTTCCTTGTGTTCGAATCTCAAGTTGTTTCGGCAAAACCAAATGATCCAGATGCAAGTAATAGCTGCAATCCACAACAGATTTTTTGTTTGCGAGCAGCCTTTGAATCTTCTAATAGAGGCAAAATCCCTTTGCATACTCCCACAGTCTATGGTGTGACCAAACACCTGCATTATCCAATTCCACAACGAACTAGCAAAGACACGGTCAAAGAATAAATGTTGTTGGGTTTCTCCACAGCAAGGGACTATGCACAGATTGCAGCAATTTACCGTGTCAGCTCCATAGAATCTGACGTTGTCGTCTGAATCTATGCGATTCTGAAGCACCTTCCACACCGTACAAGTTCTTCTCGGGGGGATTTTGGTTTTCCAAAGATCTCTGAAGTCCATCTGCTCCACAGCTCTTGGACGATGAAATTCGTAGGCAGTTTTCATGCTGATATCTCCCGAGATACTACCTGTCCACACCTACCTGTCCTCCATATGAGAAGCAAAAGGAGTTTGATGAATCTGTTGAATGATGCCACCATCCAGCTCAGGAATGTAATCCGGGAAACTCCACATTCCATTCACAATGAAGTCTTGAACCCTGTTGTGAAAGTTTTAATTGTCCAGCTCCAGATAGTCCGCAATAGATTGCTCAGTATTTGAGAACCAAATATCATTCCATAAGTTGATTTTGTCCCCTTTTCCCACCAACCAGATTAGCTTGTCTTTGATGATGTTCCATTGGTATTTGTACCCATTCCAAAAAGAATATGAATCCAATCACACCATTTCTTTGAAAAACGAAACTTCTGAAGTACTTTAAACAAAAATTTCCAACTAACTGAATCATATGCTTGGGATATGTCAAGTTTAAGACCCACATTACCACATCTCCTCTTCTTTGCCATTTCATTAATCATTTCAGAAGCCAACATGATTTGATCTTGGATACATCTACCATTGACATAAGCAGCTTGTTGTGGAGAGACTAACTTGTGCATAAGATGTCCCATTCTTGTAGCTATGACTTTTGTGAAGATCTTGAAACTCACATTGCTCAAACCAATTGGTCTAAGATAATTTGGATTTCTTGCACCCTCAGTTTTTGGAATAAGAACTAAAAAAATTGAATTAAGCCCATTTGGTATGAACTTCCTTTTCTAGCAAAACTGAATTGCATTAACAACATCTGAGTGAATGATATGCCAGCAAGCTTTATAAAATCAACCTGAAAAACCATCAGGCCCAAGAGAACTGTCTGGGTCCATGTCAAATAAAGTATCTTTAATCTCATTTTAATCACGGATAGCTTCCAACATTTCTTGATCATCACTCGTTATCACTTCAGGAATGTCCTCCACCATATGATCACCATTTCCTACTTCTTGAAATTTAAACTTTTCCTCAAAATGCTTCACTAATTCCTCAGAGATTTTTTCCTGATCAGAGATGATATCTCCATCATTAATCTCCAACTCACTAAAATTGTTTCTTTCTTGTCTTATCTTGAGATTTGTATGTAGAAAACTATTATTAGCTGCCCCTTCTTTTATCCATTTGATTCTTGATTTTTGTTTCAGAAAAGTATTCAACTGAACTTCTTTTGAATTATACACATTTTGAGCTTTTACCAAATCATTAAGGATTTCTTCATTAAAAGGATTATTGTCAGAATTGACCATTGCTTCCTGAACTTTAACTTCAGCTTCTTTAATTTTAACATTAATATCTCCAAAAGCTGCCCAATTCCACTCCTTCAGAATTCTTTTTAACTTTTTTAATTTTTGTTGAAATATGAAAGCCGGATCACCCACTATCTTCTCAGACCAACAGTTTTCAACAACTTCCATAAATGTTGGATGTGATAACCACATTTTTTGAAATTTCATAGGAGCATTCTGAGGTTTAGGAATAGCAGCACACCCACCCAGTAAAGGAGCATGATCTAAAGCAATTCTCATACCGACCTTATATCCCCAACCATCAAATTTTTGTAACCATAATTGATTAAATACAGCCCTGTCAAGATTACATAATATCCTCTTACTGCCATGTTGACAATTAGACCAAGAATGATGAAGACCTGTTTTAGGAGCCTACATCAATTCACAACTGTCTAAGCAATTATTAAAGTCCAACATTGCTATTTTATTTGGATTCTTACCACCAATATTCTCATCAACTGAAGTAACAACATTGAAGTCACCAATGGATAACCATGGTAAATCCAAACCACTAATTATCTCCATCTCAGACCACAAAAATCTTCTTTGCACCACACCCACATGAGCATGAATATCAGATATCAAAACACCACCAAACTCAACTGTAATCATCTGACTTGACATAGACAGTACTGAAGGAGTGGGTAAGTTGTTATTCCAAAAAATCCAAATATTACCTTTCTTATTAGCAAGTGAATTATGAATTTCCATACTCTGCATACCTGGTAAGTTCAACTTATTGCAAAAAAAGAAGTACATACTACTTTGGGTTCTACAACCCATACTACTGAAGGATTGACCAGATTTATTAGAGCCCATAATTTATTTTGAGACCTGGATCTTCTTAGGCCTCTTAAATTCCAAAATAAGACTTTCATGGTTTAGAATTGAGGCCTTTAGTGCCTCATTTTCCTTAGTTTTTCCTAAAATTGTATTTACTGGAGATTTGAGAGCTAGAAGAAATTTGAGTGTCCATTACCCTAACTGCTTCAGTGCTAGTTGATGTTGCATTCACACTTGAACGTTTATGTACAACTCTAGACCAAGAAGTAACTGGGACTCTTTTAGTGGATACAGAACCATCTTACCATTAATGAATCTGACCACACTTTTCTCAACAAAATTGTCTTCTACAACTTGAAGGATTTTTGCTGGAGTTAGGATTTCTTTTGAATGTGTACCCTCATTTAATTCATTAAAAACTACTTCAGTATCTTGCAAAGAGCTAAACCTTCCTTGTGTAATAGGTACTTCATTGTTGATATGAGCATTATTTGTAGGCTTACTACTTTGACATGTTGGTGGAGAACATATATCAAAAGGCTCTTGAACTATCTTTGGTGAAACCACTTTTTTTTCAACAAACATTTTAGCTGATTGATTCTCTTCAGAACTACTGCCATTTTCCACATTTTTTCCAGAGTTTCCAATAGGGTGTTCCATAGAATGTCCCTTATTAAATCTACATTCAAATAATACATGTCCTATAATTTTATATTTAGAACAGTAGTTTGGTGGTTTATTCAGAATAATCTCCTGTGAAAAGCTTCCATACTTAGTAATAATCCATAATTTGTTAGGAATTGTCTGAGAAAAATCAATCTCAACCAAAACTTTTGCAGCATACCCACTTTCAAATTTGAGTGTAGCATCATCAACTTTAACTGGATTTCCAATTGCATCATAGATTGTGAAAAGAGTTTTCTTATCCCAATATTCAAGACTTAAACCTGGTAGAGATACCCAAACTAGAGCATGAGATGTTCTTTGATTTTCAGGGCGAAAATTTGGGATCCAACTTCTAGTTTTCAAAACCTGATCATGTACATCCCACGTACAATTTTTTATATAATTTTGATCTACTACATTAGACAGTTTAATGGTGAAAAAGCCTTTACCCAAAGGAATCAGCAGACATTCACCAGTAAGCTTCCACTGGTTTTTCAAAATATTCATTGCATCAACAAACTTAACACGAAGAAAATATAATCTACCAATTATGGAAAATTTCCAAGTATCATACCTCAAATCACTTTGACCATCAATTAAAGAAATCAAAGGACATTTCTCAGATGGAATTGAAATGTTAACAACCCTAGAAGTCTTCATAGAATCCTCCTTAAAACTTTGTTGCTTCATTTTAGTTCTCAAAAAAGACCCATCAATATAAAAAAATCACCAAATTCGCCTGAAAGAAAGACGAAGAGCCGCCAGATTCACCTGAAAGGGAGACGAAGAGACGCTGAAATTGAATTTCTGAGAAAAAAAATAATCCTGAGTCAGACGCCCGATTTGTAGACCTTATCTCTCTTCAACTCATCCCGATTTGAAGTTTGAACTCCTTGTTCTCGGATATTCTAATTGATTGAACAACGCACATCCTGTATTATTTCAATTATATAAAAAAATATAATGCCAAAAAGAAATAATACAGACACCAGAATTTTGTTAACGAGGAAACCGCAAATGTAGAAAAACCCCGGGACCTAGTCCATATTAAACATACAATGTATTAAGCTGCTACAGACACTAGCCTACTCCAAATTAACTTCGGTCTGGACTGTAGTTGAACCCCAATAAATCTCACACTGATCCAAGGTACAGTTATGCTCTTACGCCTCTGATCCCAATAGGATACTGCGCACTTGATTCCCTTAGCTGATCTCACCCATAACCAAGAGTTGCTACGACCCAAAGTCGAAGACTTCAATAAACAAATCTGTCTCACATAGAAAAGTCTACAAGATAGATAAATTCGTCTCCCACGAATAAACCTATAAGTTTTATTCCGTATTTTGATAAATCAAGGTGAACATGAACCAACCAATAAAACCAGACTTATATTCCCGAAGAACAGCTCAGTTTTATCAATCACCTCACAATAAACTTAATCGACGCAGCGAAGAATATTATTGAGGAATCACAAATAATGAGACGAAGATGTTTGTGACTACTTTTATATCTTGCCTATCGGAGATAGAAATCTCGAGCCAATTATTACAATCGTACTCGTAACGATAGAAACTATAAGATCAGATCATACAACTATGGTAAAAGTAGTATCAGTGTGGCTTCACAATCCCAATGAAGTGTTTAAGTTATTAACCTGAGTTTAGAAGAAGAAACTCAAAGTTTAAAGGAGAATAGACTCTATCTTAGCAAACTAGTATCACACAGTAGGTGTGGGGATTAGGTTTCCCAGTTGCTAGAGTTCTCCATTATATAGTCTTCAAATCAGGGCTTGCAATCAATGTTATCTTAGTAACAAAGTATTCAATATTCACCATTAGATGAAAACCTGATTAGATACAAGCTAATATCTTTCAACCGTTAGATCGAAAACTTAGCTTGCCATACACACATGTACTTGACGATTTTGGGTTTGTGTAACCGTACCCAAACGTGTACAAGGGTTGGTTCAATATTAGTCAACCAAAATGGTTAGCCAAATGATAACTTCCATATCAACCATATTCTTCTTCACCATAACTAGTTCAAATGACTCAAATAAACTAGTTAGAGAGTTTTTCAATTTCTATGAGATCTCATGTACTACACAAGACATAATTGAATAAAAAATGATATGATTCACTCGAATCAATCCATGAACTATAAATCCATGGTTTCCAAAAGCATTCCTTAGTAATTTAAGATAAGTTTACGAACATCATTTTTTAGACATAACCTCTTGAGTTCGCGGACTCAAGCTAACCTGTTGAAGTTCACAAACTCCAGCAGAAATTATCGGGTTGAGAACTTCCATCAGTTCGTGGACTGAGTTTCCATCTCAAGTTCCGGTTTTACTTGATCAACAAATTTCGCAAACTTTGGTTCAAGTGCTAAGGACTTATACATATATGTGTGTCCACAACAATGTTTATATCCCCTAATGGTTATATAGTATAAACTCTCATTTCAATCATTGAAACATTCTCAGAGGACATTATATAGTTGTTATTCACAAACCATTTCTCATCAGAGCGATTTCCAAAGTGACTGAAACATAACATGACTTTCGTCACTAGGTAAAGATGAACTTGGCTAAATCGAAAGATTTACCAACACACATTTCAAGAAATAGATAAGCGAGATATACTCAGCTCGAAATATCACATGTCCATATTCTTAGTCTTATAGTAATACGACTTTTGTCTCAAGATAGGAGAATAGATATACTTTCGAGTAATAGATAAGTTCAAGTCTCCACATACCTTTTATTCGATGAAGATCCACTGGTTCCTTGAGTAGTCCTTCATCTTGTATGATGATTTCCATGGAGTTCTTGAGCTCAACTACACTTTCTATCCTAGTCTGAGACCTTAGCTATAGTAGACCATAAATCAAGACTTTATAGTTTTGATCACTAACATTGACAAAAATGCTTGAGATAACAACACATGCGAGTTCGACCGAGCAGTGCTCTAACAACACCAAAAACACACTTTAGAGGATTCATCCTTCATATGTATTCTCTATATCTTTCAAAAACTTGTCTCAGAACTTCAAGGTGGGAGGCTCGAGTCTTCGACTTCACTACCACATCATCAACATAATCTTCCACTTGTTTGTGAATCATTTCATGGAATATGGCAGTCATGGCTCGTTGATAAGTACCACATGCATTCTTTAACCCAAAAGGCATCACAGTGTAGTGAAAATTCCCAATAGGAGTGTGGAACACGGTTTTGTTGGCATCATGATTGTACATCTTGATCTGGTTGTATCCATTGTAACCATCCATGAATAAGAACATACCGTGACCACTGGTTATATCAACAAGCACATCAATATTAGGAAATGGAAAATCATCTTTCGGAAAACCTTTATTCAGATTCCTGAAATCAACACGGTATCTAATTTGACCATTCTTCTTCTTGACAGGAACAACGTTTTCCAGCCATGTTGTGTGTTGAATAGGTTTGATGAATCCGGTTGTTAGTAGTTTCTGAATCTCGACTTTGATTTGCTCCTAGACTTCGTGTCTGGACTTCCTAGGTGATTGTTTGACATCTTTGGAACCAGGAGTGATGTGCAGATGATGAGTAACTAATTTTCCATCTAAACTAGGCATTTTTTCGTACATACAAGCGAAGACATCCTGATATTCCTTCAGTATATTTATCAGTTCCGTACGTTCCTCTGGTGACAGTGCGGAACTAATTAAAGTTGGTCTTAGATCATCCTCCGTCCCGATGTTGATTTTTTCAAGATCATCAATGGTGGAATCAGTGCCATCTTGCAATTGTCGTAGAGCGTCTTGAACCTCTTCCCCGAGTGATGGTTCGTTATGACATGATTCTTCGGGGCGGGGAGACTTTTCATTATTCTCCCCTGTTAATTGCTAATCTTTACATCGGAGATAAATGTCCCTCCCCTCCGTATCATGACTGACTATGAAATTAGATCCCGGAGTTGAGGCCAGATCCTTATGATGCTTAATTGGTATAGCAGATGACTCGATCGTCTTAGAACTTTAGGATGATGGTTTGTCAGTAATTTTTTTGATGGACTTCCAGCTTAGGAGTGTAGTATTGTAAATCTTGCTTGGAGGTTCAGGGATGCTTTTTTAATATTCAAGAATTCAGCATCATATGCAGGAGCATAAGGAGATGTCGAAGCGGCGATGCGAACAATCTAGTTGTTGAGTAGAGCCTTCATGCATTGATGGTATGTTGAGGGAACCACCTTTTTTTCATGAATCCATGGTCGTCCAAGTATCATGTGATAATCAGGCTCTTGTTCGATCACGTGGAATTTGTCTTTTGATTGAATAGGCCCTACCTTCAAGTCTATGTATGAGTATCCATATGTATGGATATGGATTCCTTCAAAACCTGTCATCAAGATGGGATGACGAACAATTTTATTCTGTGGGAATTTGGCCGCGTTGAGAGTATTCATAGTAATAATGTTTCTAGAAGCGCCCGTATCAATAAGATATCTTTTAAACTTGGAGTCTTCGATGAAACCAGTCACACATATGTATGGGAAAAAACGATTTGCTTGTTTTTAAGGAATTAAGGAGACGGTCGTACGGAGGGGACTCCTTGAACCGAGCGAAATGTTCAACCGTACACAGATGCACCGCTGCAAAGGGGGTTCTTTGAATTCGAGAGACCAATCTGTAGTACTCCCGGCCTAAACCAAGACAATGGTCGATCCAGAGTAAATTCGGTCACAAGAGAGGATGGGTTGATCTGTAAGAGGGAAGCTGAGAAATATGTGAAATCAATGGTAATCAAAGATTGTAGGTGTGTTGTGAATTCTGAATATGATAATTTCTGAATGATTGAAATTGCTCAGTTGTGAGTAATTGCTCAATTAATGAGTTGTTGATCTCGTGTTGTCAATGAGACGTGAGATTGTTGATGATGATTTCGTTGTTGTTTCAATCATGATTTCAGAGACTTATTTATATTGCTGGAATTGTAGACACCATGATCCCATGAAGTGTGACATTTGATGGAATCAAAGAGTGGAGAGATGGAAATCGTGTTTGAAACCAGTTGCTCATCGTGCAGAGACTTGGTTGATTTTCCACCCACTACTTTGTTAACTCCTTCAATTGATTGCACAGTTTTCTCATATTCTATCGTATGTTTGAACAAACGTGACGTAGACTGCCAGACCAAAACCCTAGTTGATATCCCCCTATGTGACACGATTGACGTCTCATGGTTAAATTAGTCATTTGTTGACTTCGTGATTTCATGGGACAATGACTCTATGTATTTACTGAGTTGAATATGATTTTTAAAAATATTCTGAAATTCATGAACTGAACGTGTCAGAGGTATGATTCTCACATTGGCAGTTGAGGAGAGCTAGTATTGCTCATTCGATGATTTGTTGAATATTGATAGTTGAACCAATATTCCTTGATTTGAGCAAGTGTTGCTCATGTGAGCAAGTGTTGCTCATCTGATGAATTATTGGTAGCGTGACCAAAATAAAATATTAATTAAAATACTGGTAATTAAACCGAGCATAGTTAATAAAAATACTGATCATGAGATCGTCGTAAAATTATTAGCGTTTGAATATGGAATTATGATCCTTGGTCTCAGAAACCCTAATTGGATCAATTGATGACCACTTCATGGTTAATTGAGAATTAACCATGGAATTAAGGAGAGACCGACTTCATGGGACCGTGGGTCAATCATGTATCTCCCGTATGCTCATGTTGAGCAAATACCAAGGCCTCTCAAAGAGTTGGTGATTTGTTGATGAAAGAATGATTAAATGCTGGTTTAATCATTTATTCTAAAAATGCTCGTCTGAGACTTAGGTGATAAAACCTAATTAATTATGAAGAGGTGAGAGACCGACCAAGGGATTATGAAACCGGCCTTGGGTGGTAATGGGATCAAATAATGATCTTTTCATGAAGTTCCAAGTTGTTTGGAAGAGTTTTGGACCTAATACGTGCAATTGTGCAAATTAGGTAAAATTATGAAAATACGTGAGACCAGCTCATTGAGAGCCAAAGATACAACCTTGGTCGGTCAAGGTAATATGCTCATGTCCCCAAATTGTTCGTATCTCAGTTCTAAGAATTTTGATATTTTCAGATGTGCATTTGAGCAATCATTTGAGAAAATATGAAGAAACCAGAGTTTTTTGATAAAATCGTCAAAACTTCATGAGATGAAGGAAAATAATGAAAAGCGAAGGATTTATGAAGTGTGGGACCGGACATGGCCAAGGGAGGCCATCCCACACGTTTCTTCCAAAATCTTATAATATTTTCATGATTTTAGGGAAATTATTATAATTTGTGTGACTTATTTAATACAAGTTACTAGTTTAAGCATTAAGATACTAATGCTTATGATGCATAAAATTCTATGTTGAAATGAGCTAACTAATTAATTAAATGCTTATGATAAACACTAGTAACATTAACTAAGAAGTAGAAAATTCTTTTCTTATGTTTCTTTCAATCACTTATATTAAAACTCAATGTATACATAATTAACAATACATGGCTATTTATAGCTAAATGAAAGGTATCAATGGTGAGACACTTGTATCAATTAGGAAAATGGTGAGAACAAGTGTCCCTTTGAAGTGGCAATATAATCAATGTTTATTCCACTAAATTATTCTTCATGTGACACATTTCATTTTTCTAGAAATTCTTAGGACACTTCATAGGACATGTGTACACATACTTCATTGTTTTATAAATGTTGGGACACATGTATATACAATACTCCCCCTTGGACCATCATTTCTAAAATCGTTGCCTCATTAAAACCTTGTCGGTAAAACCCAATGGGACAAAACCCGGACAAAGAAAAAAGAGTACAATAGAATCTTAGAATGGTGTTGGATCCGCATACGCTGCCTCGTTAAAACCTTGACAAGGAAAACCCAGTGGGACAAAACCTTGACTAAGGAAAAAGAGTACAACGCGTTATAATCCATAACTCCCCCTTAACATAATCTCCGTAAATTTGTATGTTTGTATATGTGGCGCATCCCGATCCCGTAAACCAGTTTCCGGAAGAGAGTTGTCGGTAATGACTTGGTGAATAGATCAGCATAATTTTCACAAGATTGTATCTTCTGGATCTCAATCTCTTTGTTCTTCTGGAGGTGGTGAGCGTAAAATAGTTTTGGCGAAATATGCTTTATCCTATCACCTTTGATGTAGCCTTCTTTAATTTGTGCTATACAATATGAGTTGTCTTCACAAATTATTGTTGGCGTACTGGTAATGGACGGTAGGCCACAAGAACTTATGATATGCTCGACTAATGATCTCAGCCACACGCATTCTCGACTTGTTTCATGTAGAGCAATTATTTCAGAGTGATTGGAGGAGGTAGCGGGCATGCTTTGCTTACAAGATCGCCAAGAAAATTCCGTGCCTCCGCTTATAAAGACATATCATGTTTGAGAGATTGCTTTGTGGGGGTCTGAAAGATAACCAGCATATGTATATCCCATAATTTTTGAGCAGTTTTCTGAGTCTTTCGAGTAGAATAGTCCCATGTCCGTAGTTCCACGCAGATAGCGGAAAATGTGTTTTACTCCAGCCCAATGTCTCTTTGTTGGTGCAGAACTGTACCTGGCTAAGATATTTACTGCAAAAGAGATGTCTGGTCTAGTGCACTGAGCTAAATATAATAACCCACCGATAGCACTTAAATATGGTATTTCTTGACCAAGGAGTGTTTCACCTTCCTCTTTGGGGCGAAATGGATATCTTTTGGGATCAAGAGTTCTCACAACCATTGGAGTGCTAAGCGGATATGATTTGTCCATATTAAATCATTTGAGAAGTTTCTCAGTATACGCTGATTGATGGACAAGGATTCCGCTCTCATAATGCTCAAGTTGTAGACCAAAACAAAACTTTGTTTTACCGAGATCTTTCATCTCGAACTCCTTCTTTAAGCATCTTTGTGCTTTGGAGAGTTCATCAGGAGTTCCAATAAGATTGATGTCATCTACATATACAGAAATGATGGAAAACCCAGTGTTTGTCCTTTTAATGAAAATACACGGGCATATTGGATTGTTTACATAACCCTGATTTAACAAGTATTCACTCAGACGATTATACCACATTCGTCCAGATTGTTTCAAACCATACAAGGCTCGATTTAATTTTAGTGAATACATATGACATGGTTTATCTGCTGAAAATTGAAAACCTTCAAGGATTTTCATATAGATATCTGTATCCAATTTTCCATACAAATATGCAGTAACCACGTCCATTAGATGCATGCCGAGTCCTTCATGGACTACTAGGCTAATCAAATACCTAAAGGTAATTGCATCCATTACAGGAGAATATGTTTCCTCGTAGTCAATCCCTGGTTTCTGTGAGAAACCCTATGCCACTAGTCTTGCTTTATAGCGAACGATTTCATTTTTCTTGTTTTGCTTGCACACAAACACCCATTTACAGCCAACCGGGCTCACATTATTTGGTGTTCGGACTGCAGTACTAAAAACATTGCGCTTAGCGAGAGAAAGTAATTCTTCTTGGATTGCCTTTTTCCATTTTGGCCAATCATCCCTTTGACGACATTCCTCTATAGAGTGTGGTTCAACACCATCATCATCCAAGGCAATATCAGTAGCTACTGTAAATGAAAATATGTCGTCAACAATTATTGTACTTCGATCCCAAACTTTTCTATTGCATGCATAATTAATAGAGACTTCCTCATTTTGAGGTTCCATTGTCTCCACCGAGACATTCTCCTCGTCAGGAGATCTATTTTCAAAAAGTTTGTATCCCTCTTTAATAGTGTCCTCAAGATCACTATTAGTCAATGATTGAGATTGGCATTTCTTCTTTCGAGAAGCAGAATCCTTTGACCCAACTGGACGTCCACGCTTACGGCGTACCTCGGACGACTTGTTTGCTGCCACATCCATGGATTGTTCCATAGGAATATCAATGCGTGATGGAGCATTTTTAGCTGGCACATAAACTTTCATTATTTTTGATGTATCTGTAAATGCATCAGGCATTTGATTTGCAATATTTTGAAGATGCAAAATCTTTTGCACCTCAGTTTCACACTGACTTGTGCGTACATCAAGATGAGACAATTCTGGTGTATACCGGGATAATTTATGCCGTTTTTCAGGCGGTAGTTTCCCTCCCCCTAACGGTGGGAAAACTGTTTCATCAAAATGACAATCTGCAAATCTTGCCGTAAAAACATCCCCTGTTAATGGTTCAAGATATCGAATTATAGATGGTGAGTCAAATCCGACATATATCCCAAGTCGACGTTGTGGGACAAACTTGGTGCGTTGTGGTGGTGCAATGGGAACATAAACAGCACAACCAAAAACACGCAAATGAGATATGTCCGGTGGATGACCTAACACATGTTATAAAGGGGAATACTGATTATTCGCACAAGGTCGATAACGTACCAGTGCAGCAGCGTGCAAAATAGCATGTCCCCAAGCTGAAAAGGGGAGCCGAGTCTTCATAAGCATAGGTCTGGCAATGAGCTGAAGATGCTTAATGAACGATTCTGCTAAACCGTTCTGTGTATGCACATGAGCAACCGGATGCTCAACCTCAATGCCTAACGACATGCAATATGCATCAAATGATTTTGAAGAAAACTCTGCTGCGCCATCAAGTCGAATGGACTTGATAGAATAATCAGGAAAATGAGCACGTAATTTTATAATTTGGGCAAAAAGCCGAGCAAATGCTAAATTACGTGTTGATAGTAAACAAACATGTGACCATCTAGCAGAAGCATCAATCAGAACCATAAAATATTGAAAGGGATCACTATAGGGATGTATATGACCGCATATATCACCTTGTATTCTCTGCAAGAAGGTAGGTGATTCCAGAACTAATTTTGTCAAAGACAGTTTTATAATCAGTTTCCCCAAAGAACAAGCAGTACAACCAAGTTCTTTGTTAAGCAGAAGTTTCTGCAAAGGATGTCCCTGACAACTCTAAGAAATTCTACTCATCATAGTAGAACCTGGGTGTCCAAGTCGATTGTTCCACAACACAAATGTATTCGGGTCATAAAATTTTCGAACTATAACCGAATAAGATTCAACTTTCCGAATTTTTGTATGGTACAATCCAGAAGTCAGGGTTGGAAGCCTCTCAGCAATGTGCCTTCCATTAGAGGATGTAATATACAAGTACTCCTTATCGTTCTCATCAACCGTTTTAATGTGGTATCCATTATTGCGTATATCTTTGAAACTCAACAGATTCCTATGGGATCCGGAGGAATATAACGCATCATTGATAGTGAATATGGTACCACACGGTAATGAGACACAAGCTTTACCAGCTCCTTCTACAAGGTTAGCTGAACCACTGATGGTAGTGATACTAGCCTTGAACCTTTTCAAGGTTATAAAGTACTTAATACTTAGGAATATTGAATTTGTCGTCCCACTATCAACGAGACAAAATTCACCATCGGGGTTGCTATCAGTGTCCATATCCTTCCATATACATAAAGAAGGTATAAGATAGTTGCACAAAATAATTTTAGCAACACATGTATATTACATACACTCATACATATTACACATACAAAACCCAAAATTAGTACAAGCCAAAAATACCGAAATAGGTAAGTACAAATAAATAAAAAACAATACACTTAACACAAAATACTACAACTTTAATTTACATGAAACAGACCATCAGCAAACTGGTCAAAAGTAGTCTGGTATTTATTACCCTCCAAATCAAGTAGGTAGTCAGAAACCTCTAACTTTGGTGGTTCAGTGGAAATATTCCGTTCTGCCAAATTCATCTCAACGTTTGCCTCCTTTTTCTTGTGAGGCTCACGGAGATCAGCGCGGCAGCATCTATACCAATGTTCTTTAGAACCACAGCGATAACAACCCTCATCATTTTTCTTGGAGGAATTCTCAAATTTCCTTTGAGAAGTGGAAGTCGATCCCTTCCCTTTGCCTTGCTTCGCTTCTGTATTTTTGTTATACGGATGGTTTTTGGCATTTCTATGCCTATAGCCTCCGCGCTTACGCTTCTTTCCACGATAACCCTGCTTACCACGATCATGTCCATGTCAAAAATATGATGCCCTATTTACTTCGGGCACCGGAGCAGAACCACAGGGATGGGACTCGTGATTTTTAATTAATAATTCGTTATTCTGCTCAGCCACGAGAAGACAGCATATAAGATCAGAATACCGTGTAAAACGGCGTTCCCGATATAACTGCTGGAGTACAATATGGGAAGCATGAAAAGTACTCAACGTCTTCTCTAGCTTGGATTCTTCTGATAACGGCTCACCGCACATCTCAAATTGAGTAGCGATCTTGTACAATTCATAATTGTAAGCCGACACGGATTTAAAATCCTGAAATCTCAGATGAATCCATTGGTCACGAATTTTTGGCAGGGTGACCACCTTAAAATGGTCATATTTCCCTTTTATGGTATTCCATAACCTTTGAGGTTCTCTACAGTGTGATACCTCATGTTTCAGGGTTGGGGAGAGGTGACGGCGCAAGTAAGCTACAACTCTGGCGCGCTCGTCTGATGTACAGTCTCCCCCTATGATCGTATGACCAAGTTTATTCGCTTCCAAATGCAACTCAGCATCGAGCGCCCATGAGAGGTAGTTCTCACCGGAGTCCTCAAGTGGCATAAAATCCAGACTAACTAAATTTGCTGACATTTTAAAAATTAAAAAGATGTAACAGAAAAATCAAACCTGCAGATGTCCACTTCTTTAGTTTGATGAACTAGCTGGAAAACCACGAACATGCCGAGATAATTCGTGCTGATAACGTATTATAATTTGTGTGACTTATTTAATACAAGTTACTAGTTTAAGCATTAAGATACTAATGCTTATGATGCATAAACTTCTATGTTGAAATGAGCTAACTAATTAATTAAATGCTTATGATAAACACTAGTAACATTAACTAAGAAGTAGAAAATTCTTTTCTTATGTTTCTTTCAATCACTTATATTAAAACTCAATGTATACATAATTAACAATACATGGCTATTTATAGCTAAATGAAAGGTATCAATGGTGAGACACTTGTATCAATTAGGAAAATGGTGAGAACAAGTGTCCCTTTGAAGTGGCAATATAATCAATGTTTATGCCACTAAATTATTCTTCATGTGACACATTTCATTTTTCTAGAAATTCTTAGGACACTTCATAGGACATGTGTACACATACTTCATTGTTTTATAAATGCTGGGACACATGTATATACAATAGAAATATTATAAAACCAAGGAGTTTTGCTAAAATTAAAGAGTTTTGTTGAAATCCAGGAGTTTCCATGAGATGAGGAAAATATAAAAAATAATAATAATAAAATAAGGGACGTGTGGGATGTGTGGGACCGGCTTGGAGCATGGTTGGCCGGCTAGGGCCCGGTCTCGTGCGTTTTCCCTAATTTTATGTATTATTTCATGATTTGAAGGAAATATCATGAAATCAAGGAATTTCATGGGACCAAGGAAACATGAAAAATATAATAATAATAAAATAGGACGTGTGGGACCAAATAGGGCTTGACCGTCCGTCTAGGGCCTGGTCACACAGGTTCTCCTAATTTTATATTATTTTTCATGGGATCAAGGAAAAAACATGAGATTAAGGAGTTTTCATGAAATTAGGGAAATAATAATAAAATAATGAGGAACCATGAGGTGTGGGACCAGCTGGGATCAAGGCATGGACGGTTGGTCAATGGTCACGACCCCATAATGTTTTCCCTAATTTTATATTATTTCCTTGGTGCGAAGGAAACACCATGAAACTGAGGAGTTTCCTCAAAACGAAGGATATTTGTTCAAATGAAAGGATTTTCATGAACTCTAGGAAAATAACAAAAAATATGATAAAAATATGAAACTGGCATGGGATTGACCACGGCATGTCCGGGAGGTCGGTGGGCCCCTGATCCCAGTGCCTTGGTCAATTTTTAATTATTATTTTTTCGTCCTATTTTGCATAGGTTCATCGTTTCGTCGAATTTTGAAATGCTCGTACATGCGGTGATTGTTAGTGCATCGTCATTGAGTACACTTTCACCATTTAAATGGGGGTTTACTCAGAGGTAGCTTAGACGCCCGTGTGTTGAATATTTATTACTAACCCATGGAATTCTGCTGGGAAGAGTCATAGATTGAAGTAACGAAATATTGTGAAAATATTTGAATATTTTCATAAATTCATAAATTCAGTGGATGAATCCAAGAATTTAAGAATAATTCACTGATGGCTTTATAATAGCAGAGAAAGCTATCTAGGAGCATTAATTATTCTGACATGAGCTTGCTGGAGCTTCATGCCATTTATATAGTCAGGGAAAACTCGTTGTTTGTATCCTGAAGACGTTATCGCTCTATACTAGCAGAGCAAGCTGTCTAGGAGCTGTCAATCTCGTGATTCTATATAGAAATAATTATTGAAGTGTCTAGTATTCATGAGATATGTCATTGTCCAACTGAGAGACTACATGTACTCTGAGAGACAGTATGCCTCAGTCAGAGGTTCGATGAGAGACCCGTGTCTCAATACTCACGTCTGATTGTTGGATCAGAAGTTCGTATAATTATGGGTTTACGATTTTAGCCTTTGTCGAAAACCCACCATCTATATTAAGTCCCCTGCTTAGTGAGGAAAGCCGTGTTCCTCAGTCAGCATTGAATGGTGATTTTCCGGTCATAAGCAATATAAGTAATTGAACTTAGTCGTAAGTTAAGACGTTACCGGATTTTGATAGTAAGATCAAACCATGACTTGAATGAAGATCCCAGTGACATGACAAACATCATCTAATGAGTATTGAACCGCTGATATTGATGATGGGAACTTGGTCGTTTAGGATTCGCGGGCTGGGCCCAAAAAAGAAATCCTTATTTTGGGAATAAACGCTTGTTTGTTCGTTAGTTTAAGTAACAAACAAAATAGACCCGAGTCTAATGATATAAAATTTTGTCTATGAGCTTTCACGAAAACCAAAATTTTATCTTTGTGAACCTCTTTTCTAATTGAGAAACCGTCATGTCTCCCTGACCTAAGGTTGCAAATTCAGCACACATTTGGGCTTTAACCGTCTCAGGAAAATACTTATCAAAAAACAACGTTTCAAACTCTGCCCAAACGGTAACATTTCGGACTCGTTTTATCGAATCCCACCAAAAATCAGCAACTCCAGTGAAAAGGTACGTAGAAAAACGGATCTTGTCATTCTCTTCCACTCTCAAGGCTAAAAACTCCTTTTGTATCCCCATTAACCACCTTTCAGCCTCAAGAGGTTCTTCAGTCCCCTTAAATTCTTTCCTTCCAACCACCTTCAAGAATTTTTCTAAGTCCACTCTACCCTGGCGTTGGGTTTCAACAACTGTACCTAGTGTTCCCAATGTCCCAACAACTCGGTCAAGGGTAGCTTCCATGCGTTCCCTTCTGTCCTCTCCTTCTTCTCCATTTGGTTGAGCACCGTTGGTATCATCACGACGAGGAGGCATCTTCTAAATAGAGAGAAACGCGCACTAATGGTAATATCTAAGTCGAAATCCTATATTAACTAATACACACAACATTTTATATTATAAGGCTTTTAGTTATTTACCCCAACCCCAAAGTAAATTAAATATGAAAAGAAAAACTTGATGAAAACTAAATAAATTAAATTTTCCAAAAAGAATAAGGAAAACATAACCTAACTCTCAAAAGAATAAGGAAAACATAACATAAGTCGATAAATAAATAATAAATATATATATATATAATCAGAGTGTAAATTTTTTTTTTAAAACCAACTTTCAAAACTAGTAAGTCCACACGCACGGTCCAAGTAAATCGGAACCATGCTCTGATACCAAACTGTCACGACCGCAAAAATTCGGGCTTCTATTGAGTCGGATTTGACCCGATGGATCGAGTCCAACCCAACTAGCAAGACCGGATTCTTGAGTCATGACTATGGAACAGGCTATTTTTATTATTTTTTTGAATAGTAAATAAAGTGCAAAACAAATAAAGACTTCATAATTTATTTTGCTTTCAAATTCAAGTCCAAATAAATAAATAAAAAGGTTCTAAATAATAATTATTAAAGATGTTCCAAAAGTCATAAAGTAAGAACAATAATTTAAAAAGCATTTAACTAGAAATGTCTCTTATTAAAATACTTGAAAACTCCAAAGTAATAAAAATGATAATCAATAGAAGTACCCATTATCCCCTTGATATCATATAGTAGTGTCTTGCGAGAATACTAACATCTGAGTACTATGCCGTAAGCTTCCGTGTCCGCTTACTGTGCTAACTACTCCTCAAACTCTGTTGGGAGAGGAAAAAGGAATTTGGGGTGAGCAAACCACAACCCAGTAGGAATTTCAAAAAAATAATATAGTGCAACGAAAATTATACCATGCAGCCGATAAAAAAATAAAAAAATAAAATCCACATAAGTCAAAATCCTTTGAAATTACTTACTCATTTTACTCGCATAAGCCAACCTCTAATTGTAGGTCCTAATCTAGTGTCAGAGTTATTCCGGTTACAAACCATACTGTTCCCCGAACAGTCTTCCCAGGGTAGCCACCAGTGGTGGGATGCCATAAAGGCCTGACATTTCAGCAGCAGACACCAAACTTAATTCTATCCGGGCACAAACACCAAATTCATTTCCAAAATCCAAGAAGCCCAATCAAATGCATTTAAAATATATACAATAATATAATATAGTAATTGCAGTAATAACCGAAATTCTTTCATTTTAAACGCTAAAAATCATCAATATCCAAAAACATTTACCGTGCCTCCCCATCTACTAAACAAACAGTCTAAAGAGTCAGATTATCGATAAAAAATTTAAGAAAGGGCCGTGCATCAATCTCTTATCTCTGTACTAAAAAAAATAATGTAGTTAACCAAAAACCATTAAAATGACACGACGTGAATTATCGTACTGCAGATGTGCTACTGCAATAACAGTTCAAAAAAATATGGCTAGACTTGATTTTAAAATGACTAATAAAGAAATGATTTACAATATTCTTTTCATTTTCATAAACAAAAGAGACTAATATTTTAATCAAAAAGCTTGAACATCCCTTGCTATATTAATATATTAGTGGGAACAATGATGTCAGATGGAGACAAAGTTGCATGTCTTAGTTTTTGTTTTCAAAAGAAAATCATAGGGTCAGACGTGTAGTTATGGTCTTGAAGATAAAAAAACCATGGAAGGGAGTAGACGTGTAGTTATGGTCTGATGGAGACGTGTAGTTATGGTCTTTAAGATCTGACATTTAGTGTAAGGGAGTAGACCCCTACTAATGATTAAAAGAGTATTTATAAAGAAAACAGGGAGAGGTACCAAAGGAGTATTAGTGGGTTTAAAACCTATGGGATCAATAAATCACATGGGAAGAAAGACATAGCTTAAACAATTTGTTTTCTTTTAAATATTTTTTTTTTTTTGTAAGAACTACTCTTGTTTTCAAATAAGACAAGGGTTTAAAATTGCTAGAGACAAATAAAAATACTTTCCTTCACTTTATCCCAGAACGGGTGCAGGCCTAGTTGCAGAATTCAAGGATTTGTTTTTTTTTTTTATAATTCAATATTGCGAATATAGATATAAAAAAGAAAGAGAAATTACAGATTAGGCTGTTTTGAAATTAGCAGAGAGAACTGACTCAACAAAGAACCTAGACTACACCTCGTAAAGACCATGAAAGATATGTTTTCACAGATTAGACTGTTATGAATGCATATGACAAACCATGTAAATAGTTTAGTTTTTACATATTACGAGAAACCCCTACCTCTTACGCAATCCAAGTGAAAATCCTGATATCCTAGCAATCCAAGCAAGTAGTATTCCAGGCAGATAAAGTAACAAAACCGATTCCCTTTTTCTTTTTTTTTTGTAAAGTAGCAGAGATGAAAAGAGGAAGAAAGAGATGGTTTCTTTATCTTTTCTAGGGTTTTAGGAAAATAACAAAAAAATATATATAATAATTATAACCCTAAAAGTAAATCCAAAGAGAGAGAAAAAGACTTATTCTTCTTCTCACACGTATCACTAGCCATAAAAATCATGTGCTCTACTAGGTAGTGACCCCCATCATTCCATGGGCTAACTATTTATTTTAGCCACCCACTAATTTGAGCTATATGCACCCCAAAACCACCACAAAAAAAAAACTAAATAAACTAGGATTTGTACATAACATATATACAAATCGTTATGTCAACTCTAATGAGTTGAAAACGGGCTTTAAGCCCGGATTCAAAAATAACAGACGTTATACCATAAATCTTTAAAAAAAAGAATTTCTCCGGAAATTCGAGGCGTAGCTAAGTTTAAGAATTACCTCTCAGTAATTCCGGATATTTGTCTCGTATCTCAGACTCCAGCTCCCAAGTTGCCTCTTCGGAACCATGATGTTGCCAGAGCACCTTCACGGTTTTGATGGTTTTCCTCCGAAGGATTTGTTCCTTTGAGTTGATTACGCGCAACGGTTTCTCTTCATAAGAAACATTGTCGTTCAGTTGCAAGTCTCTCCATTCAATGACGTGGGACGGATCAGCATTGTATTTACGAAGCATGGATACATGAAACACATTGTGTATGTCTGCAAATTGTGTTGGTAGAGCTAGTCGATATGCTACTTATCCAATCCGTTGAAGAATTTCAAATGGCCCAATATAGCGTGGCGCCAATTTACTTTTCTTCCCAAACCGTTTAATGCCTGGTCTAGGACTAACTCTTAGAAACACATTGTCCCCAACCTGGAACTCCAATGGTCTCCTTCTTACATATGCGTAATTCTTTTGACGACTTTGTGCCGTTCTCAGACGATCTTGGATGATCCTTATCTTCTTTGTTGTCTCTTGAACCATCTGGGGCCCTATGACACTTCTTTCGCTAACCTCAGCCCAACATAATGGTGTTCGACACGGTCTTCCGTACAACGCCTCATAAGGTTCCATACCGATGCTAGACTGATAACTGTTGTTGTATGCAAACTCAACAAGGGGTAAATGATCGCTCCAATTACCTTTGAAGTCAATCGAACATGCTATTAACATATCCTCTAAAATCTGAATCGTTCGCTCGGACTGACCATCGGTCTGAGGGTGGTAAGAAGTACTCATATCCAATCATGTTCCCATCAACTGGTGAAAACTCCCCCAAAACTTGGATGTAAAAAGAGGATCTCGGTCAGAAACAATCGATAGTGGAACTCCATGCAACCTAACTATCTCCTTGATGTACAAATTACATAAAATAGGTACAGTATCTGTCTGCTTCACCGGAAGAAAATGGGCCGACTTGGTGAGACGGTCTATGATCACCCATACGCCATCCTTCCCATGTTGGGTCTTAGGTAATCCTCTAAAGAAATCCATAGCAATGAAATCCCATTTCCACTCCGCTATTGGTAAAGGCTGAAGAGGTCCTACTGGTCGCTGGTGTTCAGCATTCACTTGCTGACAAGTAAGACACCTGGAGACGAATAATGCAACATCCCTTTTCAAACCTTTCCACCAGAACTGGCGCTTCAAGTCTTGATACATCTTTGTGCTTCCCGGATGTACTGTCAATACAGACTTATGAGCCATAGTCAAAATTTCCTTTCGCAATTCCTCAACATCTGGTACACACAACCGTCCTTTATAGCGTATAGCCCCATTGACTCCCAGTGTCCATCCTTCATGTTGATCCATAGTACCCATCTTTCCTTTGATTTCTTGCAAACCGTCGTCTAACGTCTGCGCCTGAATGACCTTCTCCACAATCTTAGGTACTGCAACAACATGTGCCAGGTAAGCCCTTTCATCATTCCACTCAACAACAAAGTCATATTTTTCCACAACCTTGACCATTCTCAATAAAGCTATGGATCCAGATTCCTTTCTACTGAGTGCATCCGCTACAACATTCGCTTTCCCAGGATGGTACTCCAACTTAAACTCATAGTCCGTAAGAAGCTCGAGCCATCTTCTCTGTCTCAAGTTCAAATCCTTCTGAGTGAAGATGTACTTTAGACTTTTGTGGTCCGAAAATACCATAAATTTTTCTCCATAAAGATAATGCCTCCAAATCTTTAGCACAAACACTACAACTGCTAATTCCAGATCATGAGTTGGGTAGTTCTTTTCATGATTCTTTAACTGTCGAGAAGCATAAGCTACTACTCTCCCTTTCTGCATAAGAACTCTACCCAAACCACTCCTTGAAGCATCACAATAAACATCATAACCTAATCCTGGTTCTGGGGTAACCAAAATGGGTGCCGTAGTCAATCGCCGCTTCAACTCCTCAAATGCCTTATCACACTCGGTAGTCCACTCAAACTTCACACCCTTTTTGGTCAAACGAGTAAGAGGGACCGCTATCTTCGAGAAATTCTCAACAAATCTTCGATAATAGCCAGCCAAACCTAAGAAGCTGCGAATCTCAAAAACACTCTTTGGAGGTTGCCATTTCGTTACGGACGATATCTTCTCTGGATCAACTGATATGCCATCCTTGGAAATAACATGTCCGAGAAATAAGACTTTCGTCATCCAGAATTCACACTTGCTCCTCTTTGCATACAACTTGTGCTCTCTTAGAGTTTGTAAAACCATTCTAAGATGTTCCTCATGATCTTCCTTAGTCTTGGAATAAATGAGAATGTCGTTAATGAACACTACCACAAACTTGTTCACAAAAGGTCGGAGAACTCGGTTCATCAGATCCATGAATACTGCAGGTGCATTTGTTAACCCGAACGGCATCACGAGAAATTCATAATGACCGTAATAAGTTCCAAATGCGGTCTTGCGAATGTCCTCCTCTCTGACCCGCATCTGATGGTATCCAGATGGAAGATCAATCTTTGTTAAGTAACACGCTCCCTTCAACTGGTCAAAAAGATCATCAATTCTCGGCAAGGGGTACTTATTCTTGATTGTAATTTTGTTCAGTCGTCGGTAGTCAATACACATCCTCATTGATCCATCCTTTTTGAGCACAAAAAGAACAGGAGCTCTCCACGGTGAGGTACTTGGTCGAATAAATCCCAGATCTTCCAACTCATCAAGTTGTTTCCGTAACTCCTGCATCTCTTTGGGTGCCATGCGGTATGGGTGCATCGATATTGGCATACTTCCCGGTTGCACTTCAATCTCAAAGTCAATCTCTCTCTTTGGTGGTAATCCAGGCAATGCCTCTGGAAAGACATCCGAAAAATCTCGAACTATCGGTAACTCTTCATCTACCACCTTGGTATCCTCTTCTTCACTCAAATTAGCAAGATAAGCTATGTGTTCTTCGGTTTCATCCCTCCTTTTCATCCCGGGTAAGGATGGATTTATAACTTTCCACCTTTCTCCTTGAACAGACACTCGACTTCCATCCGATGATTGGAAAGATACCTTCTTATCAAAACATTCCAGTATAGCTTGGTTTTGTGACAACCAGTTCATACCAATAATGACATCATAATCCTGGAGCCTCATCGGTATCAAATCTATTTTCACTCTATAATCACCAAAAGTTATTTCACAATCCTTGCAAAATTTACTAAGGGTCACTACATTTCCTAGCGGTGAAGAGACATTCAAAGTAAACCCCATGGGTACTGGTTTCAAACCAAGATAAGCAGCAAAATGCAAAGATATGAACGAATGGGTAGCTCCAGAATCAAACAAAACTTTAGCACGAGAACTAAAGATCAAGAAATTACCCTCAATTGCAGAGTTTTCTGTCCTCTTCTCAACAGTAGCAATATGGTTCAACTGCCCCGGAACATTTGGTTGACGCCTTGGCTGGAAGGGTGGTGCATTGTTTCGCGGCTGGTATGGTTGTCGTGCTTGGAAATTCGGCCTTGGAGCATTCTGAAACTGATTATGAGTTGGAGGCCTAGGTGGTGCAGGTAAAGGACACTCCCTCACAAAATGATCTTCCTTCCCACAACGATAACACCCCGAGATTGCATTCAGTTGTCCAGGTGTCTTCGATTTAGGACAATCCCTAGCGAAGTGACCCACAACTCCACAATGAAAGCAAGGTTTTGGTGCAACTACCTTCCCAGGGTTATCCGTACGCGGACGCTTTCGATGAGTCGATGAGTCCGTCTTCTGGTTCCTCTTCTGATCCTTCGGCTCCCTTTCCTTCTGGTTCTTGACCCAGTCCGCTTCTATAGCTAGTGCAGTATCAAGAACATCCTCATAAGTGGTAAGGCGACATGGTACCAACCTAGCACGGATGGCAGGTTTCATTGCATCCTGAAGTTTTCTTGCTCTTCGTAACGGCGTATTGACCAAGTTATCCCCAAAACGTTCCAATTCAACGAACCTCTTGTCTAATTGAGAAACCGTCATGTCTCCCTGACCTAAGGTTGCAAATTCAGCACACATTTGGGCTTTAACCGTCTCAGGAAAATACTTATCAAAAAACAACGTTTCAAACTCTGCCCAAACGGTAACATTTCGGACTCGTTTTATCGAATCCCACCAAAAATCAGCAGCTCCAGTGAAAAGGTACGTAGAAAAACGGATCTTGTAATTCTCTTCCACTCTCAAGGCTAAAAACTCCTTTTGTATCCCCATTAACCACCTTTCAGCCTCAAGAGGTTCTTCAGTCCCCTTAAATTCTTTCCTTCCAACCACCTTCAAGAATTTTTCTAAGTCCACTCTACCCTGGCGTTGGGTTTCAACAACCTGTACCAGTGTTCCCAATGTCCCAACAACTCGGTCAAGGGTAGCTTCCATGCGTTCCCTTCTGTCCTCTCCTTCTTCTCCATTTGGTTGAGCACCGTTGGTATCATCACGACGAGGCGGCAGCTTCTAAATAGAGAGAAACGCGCACTAATGTTAATATCTAAGTCGAAATCCTATATTAACTAATACACACAACATTTTATATTATAAGGCTTTTAGTTATTTACCCCAACCCCAAAGTAAATTAAATATGAAAAGAAAAACTTGATGAAAACTAAATAAATTAAATTTTCCAAAAAGAATAAGGAAAACATAACCTAACTCTCAAAAGAATAAGGAAAACATAACATAAGTCGATAAATAAATAATAAATATATATAATCAGAGTGTAATTTTTTTTTTAAAAACCAACTTTCAAAACTAGTAAGTCCACACGCACGGTCCAAGTAAATCGGAACCATGCTCTGATACCAAACTGTCACGACCGCAAAAATTCGGGCTTCTATTGAGTCGGATTTGACCCGATGGATCGAGTCCAACCCAACTAGCAAGACCGGATTCTTGAGTCATGACTATGGAACATGCTATTTTTATTATTTTTTTGAATAGTAAATAAAGTGCAAAACAAATAAAGACTTCATAATTTATTTTGCTTTCAAATTCAAGTCCAAATAAATAAATAAAAAGGTTCTAAATAATAATTATTAAAGATGTTCCAAAAGTCATAAAGTAAGAACAATAATTTAAAAAGCATTTAACTAGAAATGTCTCTTATTAAAATACTTGAAAACTCCAAAGTAATAAAAATGATAATCAATAGAAGTACCCATTATCCCCTTGATATCATATAGTAGTGTCTTGCGAGAATACTAACATCTGAGTACTATGCCGTAAGCTTCCGTGTCCGCTTACTGTGCTAACTGCTCCTCAAACTCTGTTGGGAGAGGAAAAAGGAATTTGGGGTGAGCAAACCACAGCCCAGTAGGAATTTCAAAAAAATAATATAGTGCAACGAAAATTATACCATGCAGCCGATAAAAAAATAAAAAAATAAAATCCACATAAGTCAAAATCCTTTGAAATTACTTACTCATTTTACTCGCATAAGCCAACCTCTAATTGTAGGTCCTAATCTAGTGTCAGAGTTATTCCGGTTACAAACCATACTGTTCCCCGAACAGTCTTCCCAGGGTAGCCACCAGTGGTGGGATGCCATAAAGGCCTGACATTTCAGCAGCAGACACCAAACTTAATTCTATCCGGGCACAAACACCAAATTCATTTCCAAAATCCAAGAAGCCCAATCAAATGCATTTAAAATATATACAATAATATAATATAGTAATTGCAGTAATAACCGAAATTCTTTCATTTTAAACGCTAAAAATCATCAATATCCAAAAACATTTACCGTGCCTCCCCATCTACTAAACAAACAGTCTAAAGAGTCAGATTATCGATAAAAAATTTAAGAAAGGGCCGTGCATCAATCTCTTATCTCTGTACTAAAAAAAATAATGTAGTTAACCAAAAACCATTAAAATGACACGACGTGAATTATCGTACTGCAGATGTGCTACTGCAATAACAGTTCAAAAAAATATGGCTAGACTTGATTTTAAAATGACTAATAAAGAAATGATTTACAATATTCTTTTCATTTTCATAAACAAAAGAGACTAATATTTTAATCAAAAAGCTTGAACATCCCTTGCTATATTAATATATTAGTGGGAACAATGATGTCAGATGGAGACAAAGTTGCATGTCTTAGTTTTTGTTTTCAAAAGAAAATCATAGGGTCAGACATGTAGTTATGGTCTTGAAGATAAAAAAAACCATGGAAGGGAGTAGACGTGTAGTTATGGTCTGATGGAGACGTGTAGTTATGGTCTTTAAGATCTGACATTTAGTGTAAGGGAGTAGACCCCTACTAATGATTAAAAGAGTATTTATAAAGAAAACAGGGAGAGGTACCAAAGGAGTAGTAGTGGGTTTAAAACCTATGGGATCAATAAATCACATGGGAAGAAAGACATAGCTTAAACAATTTGTTTTCTTTTAAATATTTTTTTTTTTTTTGTAAGAACTACTCTTGTTTTCAAATCAGACAAGGGTTTAAAATTGCTAGAGACAAATAAAAATACTTTCCTTCACTTTATCCCAGAACGGGTGCAGGCCTAGTTGCAGAATTCAAGGATTTGTTTTTTTTTTTTTTTTTATAATTCAATATTGCGAATACAGATATAAAAAAGAAAGAGAAATTACAGATTAGGCTGTTTTGAAATTAGCAGAGAGAACTGACTCAACAAAGAACCTAGACTACACCTCGTAAAGACCAGCAAAGATATGTTTTCACAGATTAGACTGTTATGAATGCATATGACAAACCATGTAAATAGTTTAGTTTTTACATATTACGAGAAACCCCTACCTCTTACGTAATCCAAGTGAAAATCCTGATATCCTAGCAATCCAAGCAAGTAGTATTCCAGGCAGATAAAGTAACAAAACCGATTCCCTTTTTTTTTTTTTTGTAAAGTAGCAGAGATGAAAAGAGGAAGAAAGAGATGGTTTCTTTATCTTTTGTAGGGTTTTAGGAAAATAACAAAAAAATATATATAATAATTATAACCCTAAAAGTAAATCCAAAGAGAGAGAAAAAGACTTATTCTTCTTCTCACACGTATCACTAGCCATAAAAATCATGTGCTCTACTAGGTAGTGACCCCCATTATTCCATGGGCTAACTATTTATTTTAGCCACCCACTAATTTGAGCTATATGCACCCCAAAACCACACACAAAAAAACTAAATAAACTAGGATTTGTACATAACATATATACAAATCGTTATGTCAACTCTAATGAGTTGAAAACGGGATTTAAGCCCGGATTCAAAAATAGCAGACGTTATATTAAAATTCACGTGGGTTGTTCACGGTTTGATGAAAATCAAGTCATGATTTTGAATAATAAATTTTCCTCGTATTTTCAGATTTGAAGGGACGAGCAAGTTTTTCGAAATTTTGACGTTATAATCATTATAGCTAGTGAAATTGTAAATAGGCAAGAGTTGGATTGTTACCGTTTCAGCGCGTGCTTGTTATTGATAAATTCATGACTCCCTATATTTCTCCTCAGATAGTGATGACTTCTGGTTATGACCACACTTATGGATCTTTCGGAGAACGCTCCAGAAATATCAAGTCAAACATGAAGACTTTTGCAGATGTTTATCCTGTGATGAATCAACCTTTCAGAGACGCTGGAAAGCTGGTACTTTGTATGTCTATCGATCATCTGTGAGTCGTCCCTTGTCAGCAGAAGCACCGTCGACTTCAGAAAATGAGACTATCGGCTGACGATGAAGGCACGATTTGCGTTGATGGTGTTGATCCTGATTCAGATGTGGATGAACGAAGAATCGTCATAATTCATCATCATAAAATTCAGAAGTTAGGTCTTCATTGAAATTGTTGTAGAATATTCGTTCGATGTATGATTTTCGTGGTCTACCCATGTATCCTTATGCCCTGGAAATTTACAAACTTTATCAATGAAGATTTTTGGGTTCCGAGCATGTTTAGGATCCGAAATCAACGTAACAGTAAACTTCCAGGAGACCTTCATAAAATTTTCAGCTGGCATGCGGTCCAATGTTTTGTCCACAACTCTTTGCTTGTTTCTCCAATTGTTGTGAGTTTTGGGTATGCTGTATGGGACATCTATATGAAGAGAATGGTGTATGACCTATCCCCAAATTCTTCACCAATTTCTCCCAGATATTCAGTTTGTACATGACAGTGTAAAATCATCTCCGACGAGTTTGCTGTAAAACACTCATGTTGTGTCTTTAGACCATTCACTTGTGTCTTGAACGGTTGGTGAAGAATTTTAATGTCATTGATTCATTTGAGATCAGGACCCCTTGATTGATACATGAGCATGGTGTTTGCAGTACCATCTTGCTTCTGTCAGTCGTAGAAACATCACTTCTGAAACCCTGGTCACGGGACCATAGCTGAGCCTGCTCTCGAGATGGGATTATATAATAACCATGGTATCATGTACCGATGGTAGAATTACTTTTATGATGAATAATTAGCACATGAGAGTCTGGTTCCATGAGTCTTGGACTGTGAAACTGATCGTCATGATTAGTGGACCGTCAATCCCCAGTATTTTGTTAATTTTATCCTTTTCGTTTTCTCTTCTTCTGGCAAGACTTAGATAGAGGACCCGAGTGGAAAATTGATGTAAAGACCCAGGTGGTAGAAGTTGGAGGTACCTTTATGAAGGACTTAGCGATAAGACCTGGTGGACATCGATCGACTGTAGAGGTTATGAATCCCGTCCACGAATTTCTGCTTGCATGAAGTATGCTCTGGAAGCTGTAGGAACTTCACACGACGTCGGAATTCGATGATTGACCCCAACTTTTGAAGCTAAGAGACTGAGTTATTACATTATAGAAGAATCACTCAATTTGGAGTTGTAGAATTCGTCCAACCAAGCATGCACATTTGCAATTTGTAATCTTGTATAAAATTTTCAAGTTTCGTATACCTGACGGTAAAGGCCATATCTTTTATCTTGTATGTACGATTGATACACCCTTTTGGTATGTTGTATAAGAGACATAGACGAACATCTTTTGTTGAGGAAGAATTGTCCCATTCCTCACCCATTGGTACGTTTTTGCAAACCCATGACCTGAAGTGTGTGTAGAGGTGATGAAAACATCTTGTAGAAGAATTTGGATTATGTTCCCCAGTCGTGCCATCTTTGGGAAGACTTTCATGTGATAATGTTTTCATGTATACACAACTTGATATGAATCATTGGTTCTTAGAGAAATCCGCTTCATGTATAACACTTCAGAGAATGATTAGTTGATGTAGCCCTGGGGATGTTGCTCCTGAGACCGTCGTTGGTGCTGAGACTATGAATGATCACGCTCTAGAGATCCTTGTTGATGCTGAGATTATGGATGGTGTTCCCCTAGAGATTATTATTGATGCTGATACAACGGTTGAAGTTTCTCCAAAGACCGAAAAGGATAGAACAATGATTATAGATATAATCTTTGCTCCTTCTTCCAGTGAGCCTTTTACATTCACAAACTAGTTGAGAGTTCAACCTGAATGCTCCTGAAAGCATAACTTTACCACGAACTAGCTTTGTCAGTGAGTCGTCATTGTCGCGGTAGATAGCATCAACAATTTTCGTACTGGATGTGATTGGTGAAGAGAGAAAGTTCCTCAATCATGCAGGGGCTTGTGATGTATAGAAATCCCATTGATGAAGTTTCACGGAAACGCCTTAGGTTTCCCAGTGTACATTGAAGGATTTAGTGTCATCCATGTATGAATTATGTTGCATCTGCTTCAGATGTCTTATCATGGGATAATGAAGACTTATCGATTGTAGTTTAGTAACACTTTGATCGTGCTGGTTTTGAATCAATGTGTCATCGTCTAGATATTTGTGCTGAAACTGTACTCTTTGATTGGAAGTACAATTTGATGGCTTCTCAGATGCTTGAGAGTTGAAGCGTATACTCCTTAAGCATCGCCTTAGGGGTTTGATTATCTAGGCCCTGTAGATTCTTCTGTTGATTCAGCATCCCTTTCGTTGTGGTAGTGGGATTCGACACTTGTGCGGACATCAGAGCCTTCTGATTTTGTGGAATACATGGACTTGCAGGAGAAAATCCCAAAGTATTTTTCTCCATGTTTGGACATCATCTCAGTAATAACTGTTTCAGTGCTTGATTCGGAGAAACGTCAGATTCAACCACTTGGTAAAATACTAATGCGGTGAAAGATACCATTCATAACATCTTGTAAAGTTGCTAGCATAATTAAGTCCCCATGCTAGGATAGCATGTGAGGAAATAAATGACATAGACATGGAATAAGACTTGCCTGAATGCGGAACCTCTTGATGAATGTCTATGCACCTTTTTGCAGGTTTTTGCTTCAATCTCGTCAAAGTTTGAAATTCCTCAAAGTACTCTGATGATGGAATGTCCGTCAAACCTTCTGGATCAGAACTTTCTTCGTTGGAGAGATGTGTAAACAAAGGAGCTTTGTAAGTATCCATATTTCCAGCATGGATCCACGCTCGTCTGAAAGACATGTCATATCCTGGATCTTCCTGATTATGCGAAACTTGGTTTCTGTCCAGGTTGGACTTATGTTCACTTTGAGAGTGATGTAGCCATAAGTATTTCCGAGCGCTCCTTCAAGGTCTATGATTGATATGGGAGAACGAGTAGCTTCTTGTCGAGTGATGCCTGCGGCTCTGAGTATTTTCAGTGGAATGATGTTGATGGCGGTGTCAGAATCGATCAACGTTCTTCCAAATTCGTTTCTTCTGAGATTGACTGTGGTAGGCAGTCCCCAGTTGTACATAACTTGGTATGTGGATGGAGGCTCAAGAAGTATTCTCGGAATGGATTTCTTGACACGATGTGGTTCAGTGCTGTGAGCATGTCTCTCCTTTGTTCCTTCGGTAGATTAGAGAAATTCTACATATTTTCTCTGCTTCTTTGAATTCAGAGAGCGCAAGGTTCTGACTGGAGAGGATTCTTGTGTACTCCTGGGATTCTCCATTTCTTCTTATGATGGCTCTCTCCTGATGAACGATAATTTTATCGCACCATCTTGAACCCAAACTTCCAGTAACTCGATCACTCCTTCATGAGACGAGAGAAGTTTAAGTCTGTCCGATCATTTCCCATTCGATGTCGGGTCGAGGTTTGTGCAAGATTAGTTATCCTTCCGTGATGCTTTTGTAGGATAAAATGTTGGATGTCGCATGTTTGAGCAGAAGATTTTCTTTTGCCTCCTTGGGCAACAACGTTCATGGAAGGTTGGACATTGTATTGTTTGTTGATCAGGCGTCGTCTTCTCCGAGGTTCCTCGCCCTTTTAGAACTTTGCTCAGTAAAGCAGGTGTAGTAGTTTCTGATCATTTGGCTGCTTCATGAATTTCTGAGAAAGTGTGGAACCGGAGGTTTTCCAGCGAGGCTCTGTAGTCCGGGATCATTCTGTTGATGCACAAGTATATAAGTTGATGTTATGTGACATTTGGATCGTGGCAGTCCAAGGCTTGAAATGTGAACCATTTCACATAATCATCAGGATGTTCGCTGCTCCTTTGAAACATCCTTCCTAGATCAGAGAGAGTGATTTTCTCTTACACGAAGAAATATTTTCTATATAAATCATTAATCATCTGTCTCCAATAGGTGATACTTCCCGGTGCGATGTTGTTGTACTTGGTGTATGCTCTGCCTTTGGAAGAGGAATCCTATGTATGGAAGCAGGATATGAAGGTTGGTGAAAATGGACAGAGGATGCCTTGTCTTTTCATCGATCCTCAAAGAGTGCTCTAGGTCTTCAAGAGTGATGAAACTTGCGGGTTCCATTGCTGGAGAGTCATCTGCAGCTTTGCGGAATTCTTCATCATGTACAACATGGATTGGAGAGATTTCAGGATCAGCAGTTGATGGTGTTTCTTTAGCTTTTCCTTTCTCGCGTTGAGGCTGAGTTCGTTCAGACGCAAGCTTGTCTGTGAGATTTTTTAAATAAGCACATAACTTTTTCTGTGCTGCAGCTACGTCAGTTTGAACCTTCATGAGATCAACTATGGTATGATGATTTCCTCTAGTTTCTTCAGGAGATCAACCGAAGAGTGGATTTTTGATGGCCCCATTGTCGTCACTTGCAGGGGTGATCACTGGAGCATCAGTGCTTGGAGGAGTGACGTCTTATAATTATCGAGGAGCATCTTGAACCTCTTCTTCGAGTCATGGTTCACTCTGTCATAATTCTTCGGGGCGGGGAGACTCTTCACTGTTCTCCCCTATTAATTGCTAACCTTTGCATCGGTGAACGATTCTCCCCTCCGCATCGTGGCTGGTTATGAAATTAGATCCCTGAGTTGATATCTCATCCTTGCGGCGCTTAATTGGTGTAGCATATGACTTATCCGACTTGACGCCTGAGGATGATGGCTTGTCTGCAACCTTCTCTATGGAATCCTGCTTGGGAGTGGAGGACTGTAAATCTTTTATGGAGGTTCGGGGATGTTCTTCTGAGACTCAAGGAATTCAGAGTTGTAGACCGAGACGTAAGGAGATGATTAAGCCGCAATACGAACAATTTTTTTATTGATTAGAGCTTTCATGCATTGATGGTATGTTGAAGGGACTACCTTGTTGTCATGGATCCACGGTTTTCCGAGTATCATGTGATAGTCAGGATCTTGTTCGATCACGTGGAATTTGGATTTTGATTGAATAGGCCCCACCTTCAGGTCTATGTACACATATCCATATGTATGGATTTGGCTTCCCACTAGTGGAAAATAGCCTTTTTTAGATAGTTCGATAGTGTAGTTTTAGCAAGTTATAAGACACTTTCAGATTGCCGCTGAAAGTGCCGTAGATTCAGTTTCTTATTATGGAACAACACTTTCAGGTTGCCCCAGATATACGATGCTTTTAATATGCCGCTAAGCACGACATCTATATTACGTCGTAGATTTAATTTCTTTTAATATTATAAATATATGCCAAATCTGGATGGCTGAGTGAGGTCATTCTGACTAGGCTGAACCAATTCTGATTCAAATTAAAATTACACTAAATTGAAAATCGAATTATATTGAAATTCAAATGACAATTCGTCACTTGTGGAGAGGCGATTTTCTTTAGGGCGCGATTTTTGGGCGATTGAAAACCCAAAATTTGTTTTAGCTCCTTCTTGATGTGCGTGAATCCCAGAATCAACAACACCTTGCTCAGATTTAATCAATCTCTTTTCCCCTTTCGAATGCACTCCATATCTCATATGGCTTTCTTTGGTTAGGGTTGCTGCAGGTTTGTGGTTTCCCATGCCTAAAGCTTGGATTGCTTCTTCTTCGCTGCCGAGAACCCCAGGGGCTTCAGCCAATGCCCTTACTGCCTCTCTATCACAGGTTTTGAATGCTGAATCTCAATGTGACATATTTCAATGCCCGTTCAAGGACTTTGATGGCTGTCGTAATGGCAGCGGTAGAGGGCTGGCTAAAAGATCCATTATTGGGCACCTGAAGTCCATGCATTTGTATACAACAGAAGGTAAGAGTGCTTGTAGGGAGAGATTATCTACCCTGGCTCATGTTTATGATGCTATGGAGGAGACGCTTGTTCAGATCAATCAGTGTCTATGTTCTAAATGTATGCACCTGTATTCTTTGAATAAATCATGCAAGTCTCATGATGGGGAAGTTGCCTCGGTTCCAGTTGAAGGTTCACCCATTATGGGTATTGTCCGACCTAGGTTGGATTCAGATGGTAATATCACTCCCGACCTTGTGACGCTGGACTTGGAGTTTCTTAATCACGTGTACCTGAAACAAGTTCGTACTATTTCTAGTATACCTGTGCAGTGCAGGTTAAATTTTTCCAGAGCTTTAAAATCCACTATAGACAAAGTACTGCAGAGACCCAAAGATGTTGTCTCCTGGATTCAATTGCTTCTTCTCCCTACATGTACTCTTGGTGTGTTCACCCCCACTAAGGCTCAAGAGGAAAGATCCGGCAATCGCAAGAAGATGCAAATGGCTTGCATAAACCATGCTTTGAGTACTTGGAGGGAAACAAATGGTTGTGCTATTCTAGTTTCCAATCTTCTTGAGGATACAGCTACACCCAATAAAGTTTCTTCTAAGAGACCGGCAAAAATGCGCAAATCTGGGAACTTATCCGCTGTTCATAAGAAAATTTGTTGTGGTCATTATGCCGCGGCCATCAGGGTACTCAGTTCAGGTGGAGTAGCTCCTTCCACACCTGACACTTTATATGAACCGCGGCGTAAACACCCTTTTGCGCCTCTACCCTCCATCCCAGGGACGCCCATCAGCACTGCAGCAGTTTCCGTCAGTCCTTCTCAGGTTTTTGGTGGTTTAAAAAGCTTTCCTAAGGGAACAGCTTGTGGCAGGGATGGTTTAAGATCTCAACACCTTGTTGATGCCTTAAGTGGTCATGCGGATGTTGTGGCAGATGATTTGATTGCTTCCATTACTTGTTTGGTCAATTTATGGATTGATGGTTCTTGTACAGCTGAACTAGGAGAGTTCATTGCAAGTGAGCCACTGACCCCGTTGTTGAAACTCGATGGAGGTTTGAGACCCATTGTTGTTGGGACGGTATGGAGACGACTGGTTTCTAAGCTAGCCGCATCTTCAGTAGGTAAGGAAATGACCAAGTATTTGGGTGATTTCCAATTTGGAGTGGGTGTTCCTTGTGGTGGGGAGGGAATTCTACACTCAGTTAATAGGATTTTAGAGGAGAAATGTACGCAAAGTAGTATGTCCATGGTCCTGGTGGATTTTTGTAATGCCTTCAATATGGTTGACAGAACCACACTTATTGCTGAAGCTAGAAGCGTTTTTCCGGCCATTTCAAAGTGGGTTGAATTTTGTTACGCAAGACCATCTCGTCTATATTTTAGGGACAACTTATTGGCTTCAACACAAGGTGTTCAACAAGGTGATCCTTTGGGACCCCTGCTCTTTGACCTAGCTTTACATCCTCTTTTGCGTAAGATTGATGACAATTGCAACCTAGAGTTACATGCTTAGTACTTGGATGATGGCACTCTTGTTGGTGATACAATGGAGGTTTCTAAAGCCCTTAAGATCATACAAAAAGAGGGGATTACCAGAGGTTTGCATTTGAATGTATCAAAAACTGAAGTTTTTTGGCCAACCACTGATCCTAAGAGCTTGGAGTTAGGGGTTTTTCCTCAAGAAATTGGCAGGCCGGTTGATGGTGTTAAGCTTTTAGGAGCTCCGGTCAGTTTGAACCTGCAGTTCTCGGCCGAGATGGTGCTGAAAAGAGTCGACAAAACAATAGCTTTGATGGAATCCGTTCGTAAATTACGCGACCCACAATGTGAACTGCTTCTTCTACGTAGCTGCACTGGTGTCTTACGCCTATACTTCTCTATGCGAACGACTATCCCTGATGCTATTCGACTTGCACAAACAAGGTATGATGATTACTTGCTTCAGTATCTTCGTAGTCTTATTACATTCGATGGACCTGGGTTTGGACCACTACAACAACGGCTAGCCACTCTCCCTCTTAGGGATGGTGGGTTAGGCCTTTATACCATGGAAGACTCAGCCCACTATTGTTTTATCGCTTCTTGGGCTCAAACTAAGAATTTGCAGGATAATATTTTTAGGAAAACTCCTATAACTGGTACTAGCATCATTTTCCAGTGTGCGCTTGACAATTATATACAAATTTGTGGCTCCCTCCATTCTTCCTTCAGCATCGGTGATACTTCCCCCCATCTAATGAGTACCTTGGCAGTTCCTTACTTCGATGTTGTTAAGAAAGAGATGCCGACAAAGTATTCCATGTCTGGGCGTGACTTGTTTCTCTGGGAGTGTAACAAAATTAAGCATGCACAAGACTATCTTTTGGCCATTCCTGTTAGTGGGTTGAATCAAAACATAGGGTCACGCCAGTTTGCCTCTGTGTTATGCTACCGAATGGGTATCCCACTTTTTGAGGAAGGTAGTACATGTCCTTGTTGTAAAGGGGGGATGGATATATATGGTGACCATGCATTACATTGTGCCAAAGAAGTTGGGTTGAAATTTCGCCATGATTTCATGCGTGATACCTTGATAGATGCTTGTTACAGATCGAATGTTCCTGCTGGGAAGGAGGTGTCCGTGGGCTTGTTGGTTGATGATGGTTCGGCCTTGAGACCGGCAGCTATAATGGTTTATGGTTGGAACAATGGTCAAGATACTTGCTTTGATGTTACTGGCGTATCTCCCTTTGCTGGTGGTGGTGCGCTTGTGCCTGGCCGTGCTATCTCTAATGTTGTTGCCCGGAAACACAAGAAATATTATGATAAATGATCCTGTATAACTAACCACGACTTCAATGCGAAAGTTAGTAATTTTATTTTTCATAGAATTGGTGTTGTTATTTCGAAAGGGATTGGTGCCCAGCTTGTTGCTCGGCTACCAACCAACTCTCTTGTAATTGAGAATGATATGAATTTTGATATTAAAAATTAAAAAAGAAAATATTTAATATTAATATACTTAAAACTCGAATTCAAATTCGATATATTACAAAATGACAGCCCCATTACATTGAAATGTACTCATATATATACTCATAAAATGTACAAAATGACAGCCCCAATACATTGAAATGTACTCATTAAGAGAACTGATACTAGTCCTGAAAATTTCAACAATTTCGGTTATTATGACCTTGGCACCAGCTTGCTTGAGAGCAGAACTGCAAAAGTACAACCCTTTCCAATATTTCCTCATCCAGCAGCAACAACAATCTTACCATCAACCATGACATCAGTGACCCTCATGAGACCATCTGGAAGAGAGTGACGGCATCCATAAAGGTATCGAACTACATTTAGAATACGAGTAAAATGTCAAACCTTTTACTCTAGGTTACATGACTAGTCGAACATGCTACACGGAGGTGGTCTAATAGACCCATCATCAAGACAGCAGCAGCAACATACTAAGAGACGTACCAATTAAAGCAATACTTAATCACATCATAGTTTGCTGTTTCCATTTGAGCCCTCAAGGCATGAATTTCATGAGAGAGAAATATTATTGGCATTCAATCAATACCAATAATCCCACTTCGAAAACCCAATCATACATAAGTGCACTTGTAAACTTACCCGATCAAGCTTATTTGTCAGGTTAGATGTTTCTGCATTCTGATCCGCCAATTCATACCGTATTCCTTTGCATGACTGCAACCATTGTTGCATAATTATAAAAGTGCACTCACAAAATTACCCGATCAAGTTTATTTGTCAGGTTATATGTTTCTGCATTTTGATTCGCCAATAATTGCATCCATTGTTACATAATAGTAAGGTCAAATAGGCAGATAGATAATGAACATACCTACCATAAGATAAATAGTCAAAATGATCTCAATTAAAATCAATCATGACATTTGAGTAAAATAGTACAGAACATAGAAAGGTTTATTTGGTTACTAACACAGAAGTATGCTCATATAGGGTATTCACAGTAAAGCGAATGACACAAAATCACCTTGGAGAAGGGGCAGTCCAACCCAGTTCTGAGGTCCAATCCAAGGATAGGCGCATAATTCTTTCCCAGGGACTACATAAGATCCTTCTTCACCGTTGAGATATAGGAAACTGAAGCAAACCAACAAGACAAAAGGTCATTAGACCATACACAATAAGGAATTGGAGAGAGTTTACCTGTCAAAGAAAACTAATAAAGATCTAAAAAAAGTTATGAAGCCAATGTTGATATCTATCCAGCCAACAGTTTCACTCCGAAATAACAAAAACAAAGTACATCTACCCTTAATTTTATCTGGAAGAAAAATCAAGGACAGAGTTGTGCAAGGAGTACTTAGAAAGTGAAACTTAAACCTACTGGCCAAACTTTTGGATTGAAATTTTCTATGTACCTTTGGTGCAAGACATTTACATGTGTTTGACATCGAGAATGAACAAATAAAAAGTGACTGTCAATTCAAAGGTGGCTTCAAGGATTAGGTCTCTGAGATCTTTTCTGATTATATAGAGAAGGTTTCAATTTCATAAGCACAAGAATTCAGTAGCGCATCTCCTGATTTGATATTTAAGCAAATGCACCTTGCAAATAATGGTATAACTCGAGAATTATATCATGAGAGGGAGAAGGATAACCTCGGCTTCAGGGAGGGTAGTGAAACCCCAGTCATTCCTTTTATCCAAAATTCCACCTCCCATCATACTCCGAGCCTTTTCTCTGATCAGAACAAGCCTTGCAAGAAGTTTTTGACCGGGAACAATGGGCCTAGATTTCATTGTCTGCAAAAAAGGTTGATGGATATAAGCGGGACAAATTGCCAAGACGCAAAAGGGAATCAGAAATTTAAGATGGTAATTTAGCATCCTACACTACTGCAAATAAATACAACAATTTTCAGCCCTATTAGTACTAGAAATGTTCAAGTAGGCATGCGCCCATCCTTTACTGAGACTTACAAGAATGTGCATAGTCTCCATTTAAATTTAGTATGCTGGTCAATTTTCCTGTGATGTAATTAGAATTGCTACACTTGATAATATGGGCAGTCTAAATATCTAACAGAACATAGTATGTTTAATAAACTCTTCAAGACATACAAAGACTTGACAAGTAACCCATGTAATATGTTCAGCATGTCAAAATGGAAGACATGGTGCATATACGGCCAAAACCCCATATTCGGTAACACATTCAGTATATGAGCAATTAAGTAGTGGAGTTAAAGAATTATTCATAATCTTACTTTTGATGCTACCTTCTGGAGATTCTCCAAGACAAGTCCAATCTCTATTTCATCCACACACAACAAACAAAAATATGAGTTACTAAAACAAAGTCTACACCAGAAAATAAAATTGGACCAAAAAATGCATTTCGGTGAAATTTTTGTTCTAGGCACCTTAAACACCAACAATGAGAGAGGTCATATATTAACATCTAAAATTTAAGTAAAAATCAAAACACTATATGAAGCTTGAGAGTTCTAAAATCACACTAGAGGACCTAAAACTTAATCAAGAAAAAAACCACTTCAACATGAACTTTTACCAACAAAATCAAGAGTTTACTAGATGACCGCGCGCGATGGGAGGTTGACGACAAAAACGAACTTGATACAGGAATATAGTAACAAAAACTAACATGAGATATTGAACCAACATTGCATTCTACCTACGATCATATATATAAGTGAGTAATTTCAGATGGCAAGAAAATTATTCAAGCGGCTATTATTATCCACTAGCAACCAGTTACTTTTCTATTATCACCTATTTATTCTCAAGAGCTAATACTAATCATACCTGTAGTGCGAACGCAACAACAGCACAATGTCCACAAAGAAGAAACTCCCCCTTAAGTGCTTTGCCGAGTCCCCTAGAACCATATCAATAAAATAGACAGAAAAAATCTATTATAAACCAGACATTCAAACACGTTATTGCATGCAGAGATATGTACAACAATTTCCATATATTGGTTGATTCATCTAAAGACAAAATAAAGCAATTATTAGAGGAAAATGACTTTATACTTGAGGAATTGTTTATGGAATGAATCACTTGACAGTAACTTCCTTGCAAGAAAGATACACCTGTACCAGCAAAACTGGAATGGAGCTTGAACGGAAACAATGAACATACATCATTTATTTTACAATTTCAAGGATTCTAGAATCTAAAGGATGCTTCATCAGCTGCACTAAAACAATGTTTTATCAGTTGACATTGATTCATCTGAAGACTCTATGCAAAAAAATAATTATTATGAGGACCCAATACTCTAAAACCTTATAAAACCCACTTATCAAAACCTCTTAAACATGTTAAAAACTGTAGTCAATTTCAAGCCAATTTCTCTAAGCCATTTTATCAAACAGTGATTGAGCATTGTAAAAAATTGTTAAAGTTCCAAATTTAGGTCACACTATAAAATAAAATGAAGATCTTTAGTTGCAGAAGATTTTAGTTTAGAAGAAAAAGGAAAATAGAGTCTTACCCATCGTCTTCAAACCGTGAAACTATATTTTGCTCTGTTTCTGCAGGCAAACAAATCCAATTTCATCCGTGAGTTTTAACGAAATTGAGTCAAACAAAAATACTAAGTTATTGAAATGGATACTCTTATTGTTCTTTTTTAATGAAATATGAAATCGATTTTTCTGTTATTCAATCTTTTTAGGCAGATTTGTTAAAATTGTATCTCGATTTGATGAGATTTTGAAAATGGAAAATATGATTTTAATTTCTGTGCACAAACTTTGTGACGGACAGAAGGCTATTTTTTTCATCCCATAGATGGCCTCCCTTTGGTCGGCCGAAAATTTAACCAAACCCTAATATTAAAAATTACCTCTCTGAGATTGAAGAGGAAGAAGAAGAATGAGTCAGACAATTACCCAAAAGGGTAGTCTTCAAATTAAGAATCTAAAGCTAGGGTTTGCTACATAATAGATTTCTTTCCAGCAACAGCAGCATCAACCCCTGTAAATGTTCAGATCTGAAATTAGTTGAGAGAAAGTGAAATCAATAGAGAGAAAGAGCAGAAGATAATTCAGTATCACCTCAAATGTAAAACAGTTTTCATGGTGGAGACTTTCTTCCTAGTTGATGGCGTGAAATGATCTGGTGAATGAAGAAGAAAAATGTTTTTCTTCGAAGAGGAGGCGGCTGTGAGGATGAGAAAAAAGAAAAGAGAATGAAAGAGAAATATAGACAAGTTTCGATAAGTATGAAAGAGAAATATAGATAGGTGAGATATTTTGATAAAGTTTTGATAGTAGATCCTAGCCATAGATATAAAATAACCTGACCTCGGAAACATTACTATTAGTATGTCGTTCCGTAAGTCAACTAAAGTCCCAACACAACCACGTCTTGACTTTAGTCAACGACCATTATAAAGCATCGTTGTCCAAGTCAACAAAAGTACTAACGCAACGACAGTGTGACTTTAGTCAACGACGCTTTCCAGATGTTGCTAGATCGCGAGATTTAGTTTATGTCGTTTCATTATGTCTCAGATAGCCCATTTTCCACTAGTGGGTCAGATATTCTTAGACGTCTAGAGGCCTTAGAAATGAATCAAGGGTTACATCATCCTAGATACGAAGAGCAAGACCATAACACTAGGTTTTAAAAACATCAAATATTTGATCCATATTCAGACACTTATAACCCTGGTTGGAGAAACCACCCGAATTTCTCTTGGTCTAAGGGCCAGATTCAAGGTCAGTCTAGTATTTCCCAGACTTTCCCAAGTTTTGGGTATATTAAGAACCATTTAGGGCCAGATCAGTATCAGAACCTATCGGATAAAAAATCATGGGTTTAGAAGAGTCTCTCACCATCTTATCTCATAACAATGCAGAGTTTAAGCAAACGATTGAGAAAGGTTTACAGGAAAACTCTCAGGCTATTTCAGAGCTAAAAAATCAGGTTAGTATAATTGTAGAGCTTTTGAGCGAAAAAGGAAAGGAAAAGTCCCCCAATCAACCACTAACCAATACTAGAGCAATTCATGAAGTATCCTCTAGAGAAAAAGACTTTAATCATGTGAACTATATAACAACCCTTAGGAGTGGTAAATTGGTAGACAATAAGGTAGCCATGCCTAATAGTGAACATACTGTAGATCCACCTTCTAGTTCCCATTCTAGTTCCCAAGATGAGCCCCAGAAGGATCCACTAGCTGAAGAGACCGATAAAATTTCTAGTGATGCGAATACGGTTCCTGATAGGTCTCATTTTGTGCCCAGAGCCCCATATCCACATTTGTTAGCTCCAATAAAGAGAGAGTCGACTTTCAACGAAATAATGGAGATTTTTAAGCAGGTAAACATTAACATCCCTTTATTAGAAGCAATTAGACAAATGCCTCTGTATGCAAAATTCCTTAAGGATCTTTGTACACAAAAGCGTAAGCTTAATGTCCATAAGAAAGCCTTTTTAGCTGGTCAGGTAAGTTCAATCCTTCTGAACCAAACAACCCCTAAGTATAAAGACCCTGGTTGCCCAACCATATCTTGTACGATTGGTAATCACCTGGTTGATAAAGCATTACTTGACTTAGGAGCTAGTGTTAACTTACTCCCATACCATGTGTACACACATCTAGGTCTTGGTGAGTTGAAACCGACTAAAATGACCCTACAATTAGCTGATAGGTCTGTCAAAGTACCTCGTGGTGTTATAGAGGATGTACTGATTGAGGTTGATAAATTTATTTATTCAGTATATTTTGTTGTTCTAGACACTCAACCTGTTCAGGATCCTACTGCTCAAATTCCAGTGATTTTAGGTCGCCCATTTTTAGCCACATCTAATGCTATCATCAACCGTAAGACCGGGCTTATGAACATATCCTTTGGTAATATGACCACTGAACTAAATGTATTTAATGTTACTAAACAACCTTATGAATTAGAGGAAGTAAATATGATTAGCACTTTAGTTCAGGATAATTGGGACGACACTTTATTGAATGATTCTTTGGATGAATTTTATGAGATTCTCTTAAGTCAGTTAGGTGATCAAACTGTTGAACTAGAAGAATCTCTTGAGTACTTTAAAGACTCTACGGACCTTGAAATTCAATCCATAGTGCTATGTCTTACAGAGAATAGTGATGACCCTAAATTTAGGGATAGTGATCTAGAAGAAGCTCTTGAGTATCCTGAAATTCAAGCAATAGTTAGAGGTTTGTCTGAAAATATTGATTACCCTAAGTTTGGGGGTAGTAATGGTCAAGCATCCCCATTAGAAGTCCCTAACTTGGGACTCGAGCCTAGTATACCTGAGGTATTATTTGAGTCTCTTCCTACTCCACAACCTTATCCACAGGATACTGTCCAGGAGGAAATCCATCTATTAGAGACATGTTGTTCGAATGAATCTATTTGTCAAGACACCCATATGAAACCTAAGTGGGCGCCACAGATAAACCCAGTTATCTTGGAAGAAATTTTAGATCAGGTTGTGCTCTGTCTTTTCATTTTTCTGATTTGGTGCACTTGTCTAATAATTGTGGCAATTTTATTTGATTTTGTTGATCCACAGTTGTTTTGACTATTAATACTAGTAATACCCCATGTGCGATGCACATGCTTGAATTTGATTCTTTTAACAACACCAAATTTGATAATAATGAAGAAAAAAATCTTAAAATAAAAATTTAATATTCTTGTTTGTACTCATTATGTAGATAATTCAAAGAGCTTTCCAAGTATACTAATTTTATAAAAATCCGATATATATTTTTAAAGATATCTAAGTTTTAATTTTTTTGATCTATTTTTAAAACAATGGTATTCATGTAAATATACAAACATTGATTAAAGACTTCTTTAATAGGGATATTGTTGTCATCTAAAAGGCTTCACCAAACAATTAACTCTTTTATTTATATTAGTTAGATTATTTGAGGGTCAATTTAGACATTCCACCGTGCTACACCAAAACCACCCAAAAGGGGGTCTTTTCTTTATTATAGTAAGATATGATTCGAAAGGTAAGTATCTATTTTGTGGAATTTGACGTTTGGCTGAAGACGTTAAACTTAGCACTTATTGGGAGGTAACCCAATACTCATGCAACACGGTAATATCTTTCCTTTACTCTTTTGCTTCAAATGGTAACAATTTCTCCTTGTTCATGCTTTTAATTTTATCTTTTAAACATTGAGGACAATGTTAGATTTAAGTTTGGGGGTATGGTAGAAACTTTTTAGTTGCAATAATTAAACTCTAGAGCCTAGAAATTTATGTTTATTAAGGATGGCACTAACTAATTGGATGGAATCATTTTGATTGTAGGAGTTGAGGAACCAATCTGATTAGATGGAAACATCTAAAGAGTCTATTCATAAAAGCACATAGCTCAAGTGTTAGAAATAACATGGTAGTTTCACCATATCTCGTCGAGTCCTTTTCACTTCTGTTTTTATGTTGTTTTCTGTTTTTAAAATATGTTGCTCTAAGTGATTAGGTGGGGCTCACGATTCAAGTTGTTACCACTGCTAGGATGAAATAGAGTAATTGAGTTACTAAAAAAAAAAAAAAAAAAGACCAGACCAGACCAGACCAATTAAGGCCAAACGGAATAAATAATAAATAAAGTAGACACTTGAATAAATCTATATGTGTGTGTGTTCCCTGTCTCAGTCGCCTAAACAAACGTGGAATGAAGGATCCATGGGAACTATCATGTAATCTGTTGACAAGAAGCTTTTTCCTGGATCCAAGAGATCAAATCATGCAGTCCAAAAAAAAAATGAATGAAAAAGTTGTGCAATAAAATCGATCGCTGGTTCCCTTGTATATGCCAGGCGAGTTGACCTAGAATTAATATTGTCGACCACTGGTTCCCTTGTATATGCCAGTTGTGTTGATATTAGTCAGACCAGTATCTCATTCCATTAGGATAGGTTTATTTTGGAAGTAGCCTTCAGACAGATATGAGAAACACCGTTCACTTAGTAAACATCAAAACCATCTATGTTTTTCTATATCCATCTCTTAATCTATCCATGTGATTGGTTGACTCCGGTTATGATGTCCACATCGAGACTATCTGAGTAGAGCTCTGTCACTTATATATGAATTTTAGTATGCTTGAGTGCAAACTCGTGTACAACAATTGGAATTTCGCATCAGGGTACTTCCTCCTATATTCAATAAGTATGCCAACCAAGGAGATTCTTTAGTGCCTTCCAAGGTTCTGCGTAGATAACTAGGGTCTGGAGTATAAAGGTTTTGTGGGTATATCTCTAGTAAACCCTCCCGAGACTATAACTCGGCCGCTAGAGCCACCTAGGGGTTTAAATGCTTATTGCATACGCTAAATGCAATCGACGATGCTTGCGACAGTGAGTTAGGATTCTATTTTGTAGATTTGATTTTCTCGGGACTAGCAAATAATAAGTTTGGGGGTATTTGATAGACGCATTTATGTGTCTATTTTGATCTCAATTATATGTATTGTTAATACCCATTTTTGTACTTATTTTGTTATTTTATGTTTTTGTAGGTGTTTTTGGAGAAATAAGCTTTTGCGGAGAAATAAGCTTTTGCGGAGAAATAAGCTTTTGCGGAGAAATTGGCTCGAAAAGTGGTATTCGGACTCTCCAGAGAAAATTAATGAAGTCACCCCTCAAGTGGATAAGGGGTAACCACTGTTATTTTCACCCCAAATTTTATATACACCCCACTGCTAATGACACCCCTGCTTTGGTTAGGGGGTACCTTTCTTCATCACTATTGAAACTGAATAAGGCGGGAAATGCTACGATCAGAAGCTGCTCACCTGCGTACACTCCTGAACCGGATTTAAACAAGGGAAGAAATCTTCACGGAACAAAACATGGACACAGAAAATCACGGGTTATTGGTGGTGTTTCGGAGGATATTTTCGAGGGATTTCGTTAGGTTAATTCTCTTACTATATAAACAACATGTGCGTACGTGTTTGAGAACCAAATGGAAGAAAGAAATCTCGTTATATTTGGCGATTTCAGTTAAACAGGGAACGAGATTGTCTCGAATTTTCTGGTGGTTTAGAAGGAAGTAACGTGCAAGATAAAGGAGAGATGCGAGATTTTGGAAGTGTTTGACTGCTACAGAATCCACGTAACAGAAGAGATAAACAAGGAAAATACCGCAGCTTTCTGTGAAAGAAAATAAAAAGAGAAACCGGAGATTTGACGAAGATATTGTTAGCCTTGTTTGTATAAATAGGGCGCTGAGGTTCATAGAAGGTATTCGAGAGTTTGGGGTAGCTGCAGAGCTAAGAACAAAGCTGCGGAGAAGAACCGCAGCAGCAGCAGAGAAGAAGAAGGAAGAGTATCAGATGACACAAAATAAGTGTCGTTCTCAAGAACACGAAGAACAGACCAACATAGGCAGTCTTAAAAAGAACAGCACAATAGAAGTATCGTTGTTCAATAAGAATAGATCACTTATATGCTAAGATTGTCATCTTTCTTCCGTAACAGTTCAGCACCCGTTGTAACAGTTGTTTGTAACGCCTCTGCAGCGTTGCAAACTGTCTGATTTATTAGTTTTCTCTTGTTTTTCACCCATTTGAGCTATGAACAACTATTTTGAGCACGTGAATAACATGAGGAGATAAACCCCATCACTGGGATGATGGAGGAAGCCATTCTTCACGCGTGTGGTAATTCTATTAATTCTTTTATGACTTATTGCATTGATTTATGATTTTCATTGATTATTTGTGATTTTGTTTGATAATGTATGCTTAGTCTAAGAACTCTTGATGCACTATGCTTATGATTTACATCTAATGCTTTGTAAAATCTACTTTCGTGAAGGAACTAGAGTCAACAAATTGTTATTATTTGAGCTAAGAATGTCTAGAATTATTAGTTGAACCACATGAATGAGAATTGGTGGAGTCCTGAATCCCAGTAATCTCTCGATATTTGTGACAACCTTGTATATATATCTTTGTTTTTATTTTTACGTCTTAAATCAAACCTCAACGAGTCCGAGAATCAAACCCTTTACTTACCACAATCAAAACGACAACAGCTCCCTTGAGAGTCTTCATAGTAACAATATTTGTAGAAGCACATGTATCAATGAGAGCTCTCTTGAATCCAGAGTCTTTGAAAAAACTGGTTACGTACAGGGCTCGGTTGTTTCCTTCATCTGCCATGCGGTCCTCTTCTACAAACTTGATGTTGTTGATTGTATACTCGGACATCATGAAAGTTTCTTCGACTGCTGGATATAAGGAAGCTAAGGGTAACTCAGATGATATCTGGTTGAGTGCATCAACCATGTATGTTTGCTGCTTCCTGGAAATTTTAAGATTTCACACAAGCTTTCGAATAACTGCGCAACCTCCTGGTCCACTGGCTTCTCATAAGTAGTGAAACTGTTTCTTTGAGGGTCATCATGTGATGAGTCAGTCCCCGGTGCTGGGACTTCTAAAGCAGAGATTCTACCTAACTCGGACGTCAGTTTGATGAGGAAATCGAGTATATGGTTCATTGTATCCTTCATCAGATCCATGTTCATGGTGTGGATATCTAAGACTCGTGGAAACTCAGTTAGAGTTGGGACTTCTCTGTTTTCCGTGCTGCCAGACGTAGCATTAGAAGGAGGAGCATCGCCGTTTGAAAGATTCTGGATTGGGTTTGGAGTAGTTGAATTAGTCCTAAGACCAACCATCTTGTGAAAGTTTGAGGTTGCAACCAAGAGAATGACCTCCCACTGTGGTCGCAAATCTGTGGATGGGGAAAAAACGATTTGCTGGTTATTAAGGAATTAAGGAGACGACCGTACGAAGTGGACTCCTTGAACCGAGAGAAATGTTCAACCTCACAAAGATGCACCGCTACAAAGGGGGTGATTTGAATTCGAGAGATCAATCTGTAGTACTCTAGCATAAACCAAGACAATGGGCGTTCCGGAGTAAATTCGGTCACAAGAGAGGATGGGTTGATCTATAGGAGGGAAGATGAGAAATGTGTGGAATCAATGGTAATCAAAGATTGTAGGTGTGTTGTGAATTCTGAATATGATAAGTTCTGAATGATTGAAATTGCTCAGTTGAAAGTAATTCTCAATTGATGAGTTGTTGATCTCGTGTTGTCAATGAGACGTGAGATTCTTGATGTTGATTTCGTTGTTGTTTCAATCATGATTTCAGAGGCTTATTTATATTTCTAGAATTGTAGACACCATGATCCCATGAAGTGTGACAATTGATGGAATCAAAGAGTGGAGAGATGGAAATCGTGTTTGAAACTAGTTGCTCGTCGTGCGGAGACTTGGTTGATTTTCCACCCACTACTTTGTTAACTCCTTCAACTGATTGCACGACTTGCTCATATTTCATCGTGTGTTTGAACACACTTGCCGTAGACCGCCAGACCAAAACCCTAGTTGATATCCCCCCATGTGACATGATTGACGTCTCGTGGTTAAATTAGTCAATTGTTGACTTCGTGGTTTCATGGAACAATGAGTCCATGTATTTACTGAGTTGAATATGATTTTGCAAAATGTTCTGAAATTCATGAACTGAACGTGTCAGAGGTATGATTCTCACGTTGGCAGTTGAGGAGAGAAAGTATTGCTCATTCGATGATTTGTTGAATATTGATAGTTGAACCAATAATATTCCTTGATTTGAGCAAGTATTGGTAGTGTGACCAAAATAAAATATTAATTAAAATATTGGTAGTCGAACCGAGCATAGTTAATAAAAATACTGATCATGAGATCGTCGTAAAATTATTAGCGTTTGAATCTGGAATTATGATCCTTGGACTCAGAAACCCTAATTTGATCAATTGATGACCACTTCATGGTTAATTGAGAATTAACCATGGAATGAAGGAGGGACCGACTTCATGGGACCGTGGGTCAACCATGTAGCTCCCGTATGCTCGTGCTGAGCAAATGCCAAGGTCTCTCGAAGAGTTGGTGATTTGTTGATGAAATAATGATTAAATGCTGGTTTAATCATTTATTCGAAAAATGCTCGTCTGAGCCTTAAGTGATAAAACCTAATTAATTATGAAGAGGTGAGGGACCGACCAAGGGATTATGAAACCATCCTTGGGTGGTCACGGGATCAAATAATGATCATTCCATGAAGTTCCAAGTTGTTTGGAAGAGTTTTGGACCTAATACGTGCAATTGTGCAAATTAGGTCAAATTATGAAAATACGTGAGATCGGCTCATTGAGAGCCAAATAGACAACCTTGGTCGGTCAAGGTAACATGATCATGTCCCCAAAGTTTTCATATCTCAGTTCTGAGAATTTTGATATTTTCAGATGTGCATTTGAGCAATCATTTTAGAAAATATAAAGAAACCAGGGTTTTTTTTTATAAAACCGTCAAAACTTCATGAGATGAAGGAAAATAATGAAAAGTGAAGGAATTATGAAGTGTGGGACCATCCATGGCCAAGGGAGGCCATCCCACAGGTTTCTTCCAAAATCTTATAATATTTTCATGATTTTAGTGAAATATGATAAAACCAAGGAGTTTTGCTAAAATTAAAGAGTTTTGTTGAAATCCAGGAATTTCCATGAGATGAGGAAAATATGAATAATAATAATAATAATAAGGGATGTGTGGGACCGACTTGGAGCATGGTTGGTCGGCTAGGGCCCGGTCCCTGCGTTTTCCCAAATTTTATGTATCATTTCATGATTTGAAGGATTTTTTCATAATTTGAAGGAAATATCATGAAATCAATGAATTTCATGGGACCAAGGAAACATGAAAAATATAATAATAATAAAATGGGACGTGTGGGGCCATCTAGGGCTTGACCGGACGGCTAGGGCCCGGTCACACGGGTTTTCCTAATTTTATATTATTTTTCATGGGATCAAGAAAAAATCATGAGATTAAGGAGTTTTCATGAAATTAGGGAAATAATAATAAAATAATGAGGAACCATGAGGTGTGGGACCGGATGGAATCAAGGCATGGCCGGTTGGCCAATGGTCACGGCCCCACAATGTTTTCTCTAATTTTATATTATTTCCTTGGTGCGAAGGAAACACCATGAAACTGAGGAGTTTCCTCAAAATGAAGGATATTTGTTCAAATGAAAGGATTTTCATGAACTCAAGGAAAATAACAAAAAATATGATAAAAATATGAAATTGGCGTGGGATTGACCACGACACGTTCGGCCGGTCGGTGGGCCCCTGATCCCAACGCCTTGGTCAATTTTTAATTATTTATTATTTTCCGTCCTATTTTGCATAGGTTCATCGTTTCGTCGTATTTTGAAATACTCGTCCGTGTGGTGATTGTTAGTGCATCGTCGTTGAGTACACTTTCACCATTTTAATCAGGGCTTACTCAGAGGTAGCTCAGATGCCCGTGTGTTGAATATTTATTACTAACCCATGGAATTCTGCTGGGAAGATCCATAGATTGAAGTAACGAAATATTGTGAAAATATTTGAATATTTTCAGAAATTTAGTGGATGAATCCAAGAATTTAAGAATAATTAACTGATGGCTCTATACTAGCAGAGCAAGCTGTCTAGGAGCATTAATTATTCTCACATGAGCTTGCTGGAGCTTCATGCCCTTTATATCGTCAGGGAAAACTCGTTGTTTGTATCCTGAAGATGTTATCGCTCTATACTAGCAGAGAAAGCTGTCTAGGAGCCGTCAATCTCGTGATTCTATATAGAAATAATTACTGAAGTGTCCAGTATTCATGAGATATACCGTTGTCCAACTGAGAGACTACATATCTACATGGACTCTGAGAGACAGTATGTCTCAGTCAGAGGTTCGATAAGATACCCGTGTCTCAATACTCACGTTTGATTGCTGGATCAAAAGTTCGTATAATTATGGGTTTACGATTTTAGCCTTTGTCGAAAATCCACCATCTACAACATACAAGGCTTGATTATGTCCTTCGTCCGCCATGTGGTCTTCTTCTCCGAAAGTGATATTGTTGATCGAATGCTCAGACATCATGGATATTTCTTCAACTGCTGGAGAAAATGAAGCTACTTGCATATCAGATGATATCTGGTTGAGTGCTGCAAACGTGTCTGTACGATGCTCTATGGAAAAGTGTAAGATTTTACACAAGTTTTCGACCAACTATGCAACCTCCTGGTCCATCGACTTCTCATAAGTAGTGAAACTGTTAATTTGAGGGTCACCATGTGACGAGTCAGTCCCTAGTGCTGGGACTTCCTAAGCGGAGATACTGCCTAACTCGGATGTCAATTTGATGAGAAAATCGAGTATGTGTTAAGTGCATATTTTGCATATATTTAGTGTCGAATCCATGCTAGTAATTGCTATATATTCTTGCAAATTATTGTATATTACTCTTGTTTTCTCTTATTTATGTTTTGCTAGGTGAATCATCCAAAAGAAGTGAAATGTCGCTCCATCGTACAATAAAAGAAGTTAGCTACAAGTGGAGAAGGGCCAAAGACCAAGTAGAGATTGTTCATATCTAGGAGTCCTTGATATCATCTCAAAGAGGACAAAAAGAAGAATCCAACGGTGAAAGAACGATGTCAATGCGACATCGTATGAAGAACTTATGATCTGTTGAAGCAAGTCGGAATTGTCGAAAGGTGTACAAGAGCACAGAATTGCTATCGGCACCCCATCTTACGTTAAGGGGAAGATAGCCTTTAAAAGGAGTTGAACAGTTGAATGGCTATTATAAGGGCGCCTGAAGTTTTTACTATTAGCAGCCATTAACTTCATCATTTCTTTACGTGACTGGCGAATTGTTCATGGCAGTAGCGAAGTTCTGCTGGTGATCATGAAACCGAGAAGATTGAATCTCAAGGGAGTCAGGGAAGTTGATAGAGTATCGGGTGATTGATGGAAGTAACGATGGAGTTGATCTGTGCTGGAGTTTCTCATGTTTGAGTTTGGACGGAAGAAGAAAGTCTGTTGCTCGATCCCTTCATGGAAGTGATAACGCAGTTGGAACTGCAGTGCAGCCTTGGAAGCGAAATATGGAGCTTTAGTATGGGCAGTTTATGATGATGGCTGGTTCATAAAATATTGAACTCGATCTTGGCAGGGTATAACAGGGAGAGCTTGGAATAAATGATGAAGACAGTGAGTTCTCCGCTGCCATTTCCGATGAAGATGATGGAGGATACAGTGAACATCATGATCGGTTCTGCTGCCATTGGAAGTTATGGAGTTCGAGAGAGAAAAGTGGTCGAGAGTTACAGAGAAGAACTTAGAGACAACAGGGAAGATTCATGTGGCGATGGCAGTTGACGTTAGCTGTAATTAATGGCCATTGTTAGCTGCAAATTGTGGACCTGTTATGAACTTGTTATTGACAATGAGGATTAGTAATGAAAGGGAAGTGAGGCTAAGAAGATTAATTGTCTGTGGTTTGTTGAAGCCGAGAAGAATGGAGAGTCTTTAGTTCGAAACAGTAATGACTAATGAGCATGAAGGGAAGGTGTAGCTGTAGTTGATGCTGCTGGTGATGGCAACAGTGAAGAGTGATAATGGAGCTCAACAATAATCAAATGGAGAACTTGAGTTTACGCAGAGATGTGCATGGAGAATATGAGGCAGAGATGGAGTTTGCCGGAGTTGGAGTTAGAAAAGCTACAGGAGATATTACGTATGGGAAACCCATCCGTGATAAAAAGCAAGAAAAATACCAAAACATCCAGGAGAACTTTCGGATGGGATATCCCATCCGTAATTGAAATAAGAAGAATAGGATGTCAGTTTTGGAAGACTGACAAGCCAATATGTAGTTGAGAAGTTTGATAATGGGCTGGGCTTCACTATTCATGATCGAGCCCGTGAAGTTATTGGACGGGGGTTTGGTTAGTTTACACGAATTTGGCTAAGTTTTTGAGGAGTTTTGGCTAGTTTTGGCAACCATTCGACCGGGATTTGATGCACGGGCACTTCTACTCTTGGACATCTATATAAGAGACCTTTCTTAACCTAAATAATATCTCTACCATATTATACTTTGTTCTTCATAAAATATTTTAGGGTTTACCCCTTTAGGGGGAAACCGAGAAACGGTGTAACATGAGAGGCTAAACTTTATTTGATTGAGGATGAATTCAATATTCTAGCATGAAGCTCTATTATTATACAAGTTGTTTGGAGTTTTAATCATCTTATCGTTTGTCTTTGCCATATTTTATCTTTATGAGTGATTATTGGATTGATTTGGAGTGCATGCTAGATTGATCTATTAATTATTCTATTGCTAGTATTGGGTTAGGAGATAAGTAATCGTCGAATAATTCATACACAAGTAGAAATCGCGAGACTTTGCAGAGGGATTCTGTGGAGCAACTGCGAGTGAAGACACCATCAGCAAATGAACCTTGAGCTAAGAGTTTAACTACTAGGATCAACCTAATTCACAAAGCCTAAAGCGTTCAATTGGATTACACCTTGAGTGAGCTACTACTTGGTGGTTCGTTGAATAGAATCTAATATTGGAGAGCTTCCGTATCCGTGGTAAAAGGAGTTTTTGGGATAGCACTGAGCTAGCTGTTATTCTACGGTTGGTGATCAATGGTTCTAACGAAGATAGATAAGTATACTAATCCAGTTATCGCTTTGTAACGGCGAAGGATTCCTTGATCATCTCTTTCTTTTATTTGTTATGCTTTTTATTTTTACTTAAAAACAATCCCCCTTGTCTTTTATTATTTTGCTGAACTAAATAACATATCAATTACACTGCTCTTCGTGGGAACGATCTCTTACTACCGCTATATTATTATTTAACTAGTGGGAAATATTTTGAATAATTTGTTGTGGTTACGACACGCATCAAATTTTGGCGCCGTTTCCGGGGAGCGGTTGCTAATTGATTTGTTATTTGTTTAGCTTGTTTTTGTTTTTATTTTCTCTTTTGTTCTTGTGAGTCGTCATGTTTCCTTACGGAAATAACATGTACGGAGCACAAGACCAATCATCATATTATAGTGGTAATCAATTTTGTTTTCAATCTCAATTTTATGACAGCTACCAACCATTCCATGGGTATAATCAAAACCAATCTTTTGGCTATGATCAATATCCTACGGAACCTTATGGTAATTCTCATGCATATCAACAACCTTATGACGCGTATGTAAGTGAAAAACCACAAGGATGGGGGGATAATTATGCTTCTAATCACGATTCTTCTAGTCTTACAGATCTAATGCACCGGTTTATGGATAATATGGATCGGGAAAATCAAAAGTTGGACCAACGCATTCAAATGATGGATGAACGCGACCAAACTATGGAAAGTTATGCTCCGAAAGATAGTTTTTCTACTTTTGAAGATATAATGCACCAATTTATGAATAGTTTGGATCGAGAAAACCATCAGCTGGATGAACACAACAAAAATACTGAAGATACACTTCAAGAACTTCAAGAGGTTATTAACAACCTAAGAAGAGAAATGGATCAAATTAAGAATGGAATAACTAAGGAAGAAGTTTGGCCTCAAAGCCAAATTAATTCCGGCGTTCCCATGATTCATGAATATCTTGAAGATGAGCAACCTTTGGAAAATCCTTGCAATAATGGTAATGTTATTCTAACTCCAGATCATTATAACGATCACTCACCTATTCAAAAGGAGGAGAATGGATATGACATAACCGTTGTTATAAATGGTGTAACGTACTCAAATAATAATTTTAGGATTTGCACCAATGAACTGGAATTTCAAGGAGATGATTCTGATTCCGATGATGAGGTTGTTGAATAGATAGAGATTGAGAATGAAACCAAATTGGTTGAAGTTGTGGAAGACCCAATTGAGCTAGCCAAGGATTATAATGATGTTGAGATTTTGATTGAAGCACAAACTGATGAAGAATGGCTAAATAGTTTGATAGAGGACCACGATACAAATGAGGTAAATAATTCATTGCAATTCTTTAAGAATGATGAGGATCCTGTAATACCAGAGATCGTGGAAGGTTTTTCTAACCCTTTGCATATTTTTAAATATTTTGATCCATATTACTTATGATTAAGTATTTGTGCTTCTAATATTCTTAAGGATTATTTTACTTCTAAGTATCCACCACTTGATGTGTTTGATTCTAGCATTGTGCAGGTTCAACAAGAGGAACCTATAAAAGCTCCTTTATTTTATGTTCTCTATCCACTTTCGAGTGTAGAAAGGACTAAGTGTGGGAGAAGCTTTCAAGCTATAACAATTTCATTATTCATATTTTATGCTAATCATTGTGTGAAGTTGTTATTAGAATTGCAGATTGTTGGTATATGGACGATAACAAGAGAGTCGGGCTGACGACTTTAAACCAAGCGCTAAATGGGAGGCAACCCATAGGTTTTGTATCTTAAACCCTTTTATTTTTTTGTTTTTATTATTTTTATATCATATTTGCATCCCCATGTTTAATTTCATTGAGTCTGTAATCTATCTTATAAGAGAATTATGACGAATACCTTTTCGTCAGAAAAATTCAGACTGCGCATAGTTTAGTCCAGAGACCATAACTGTCATACCGTTTATTAAAAAATTGTTCCCTTTTGAAAATGTGTAGAAAACACGTAGATGAACAACTTTTGTGAAATGGAGTTTTTCCAAATTCCTTACCAATTTGCACAGTCTTTGCGTTTTATCTGTTGTTACGTCAGAATTCAAAACTTTCGGTTTTACACATTGAGGACAATGTGAAGTTTAAGTGTAGGGGAGTATTTTTCATATAGATTTTTCACTTTTTTGTAAATTTTTGCATAAAACATCCAACTTGTAGAGATTTAGAGTCACTAGCATACTTCTAGGTATGTTTACATAGAGATTCTGACCGACATAACTGAACTTAGAAGTGGCAGGGAACTACATTCGGATTTCTTACGAATTGGAGTGTTAAATAATGGATTTAATCATGCCGGTGATGCAAATTAGGAGAAGAGAGAAATGCATTATTAGAGTTGTTGATCAATCATTAGTGGAGACTACCCATTTTCATATCAACAGAGGCACCAGACGCTGACTAAAGAGCTTTCTTTTGAGTGTGTGTCACCGTACGTTAATTCCGGGTAGAATGGTGAGCTACCCAACTTCACACCATTTTCAGCACTATTTTTGATCTCTTGAGTGCTAATTTTTTCAATCATGAGGGTGACGTCTATAGACGAAAACCACCTTCTTGTAGTTTGATTTGCAGTTAGCATCATTCTCTCTCTCGCCAACAACAGGTCCATAGAAACACATCATCATCAAAAAGGGAGCGACATCAAAATCTACAAGGAAAGTTGAAGACGTTTGAGGTTTACAAGCAACAATTCAAGGAAGAGAGAAATTTCATATTCAAGTAAAGAAACATACAATGAGCAAATTTTTGAATATATGTTGAAGACTTACACATAAGGAGAGAAATTTTATATCAAAGTATGAAGACTTATTTATAAGAGCGAAGAGAATCAAAAGATGAGAGTTATTGAAGTTTATGATACGAAGACAATACAAGTTGTGAAGATCAAAGTGGTAAAGTACTTCTTTCATGACCATGTTAATTTAATTTAATTTTTATTGTTTTAGTTGCAATCTCTTTAAAAAAAAAATACAAAAAGAAAAAGAAAAAAATATATAGATACAGAAAAAGAAAAAGAAAAAGAATATATATATATATACAAAAGAGATTTGCATTTAGGTTGTTATTTGTTCAATAAGGCCATGTGGAAGAAAAATATATAAAGAAGTTTCAAGCAACAAGAAAATTGAGGAAAAGAGTACAAATTGTCGAAGTTCAAGAGTTTATCATCAACGGTTGAAGACCGAAGACGAAGACCAAAAGATGAAGAAGACGATCCGAAGGAAGACGTTTCTATTGGATGATGTGAGAGTGGTGTTATCATCATTGCAATCAGATGTGAAGGTGGTAAGTACTCTCATCCTCTATTTTTAATAATAATGGTTTATTTTCTTTCTTAGAGATCGTCAGAAAAATGTCTTTTGTTTTCCACGATTTTATGGAGTCTCCATAAATAATTCGGAAGGTTTCCTTCCCACCATTCAACGTGTGTAGGATTCTCTCTTTATTCCTACCTGCACACATGTGAGACCCATAAAAAATCCGTCTTATTGAGTGCAATTATCATAAAATCCTTTTAAGTGAGGTAGAATTCGAGGAGAAATGCTTATGGATCGCATTCTCAAACACGCATTCTCTCATTATGGTGTGGTTATTTCTCACTCAAGATTAAAGAATAAATATGTTCTTTGGTATTTCTAACTTCTTATTACTAGCATGCAGAAATTCTATGTCCTCGTAGCTCTTTGGATGCTTGGAAAGCTGGAACGCTTTGAAGTTGGAGTAGGTTTTGTGGGTATATCTCTCGTAAGCCCTCACGAGACTATAACTCGTCCACTAGGGACACCTAGGGGTTTAAAGGCCTGTTATTCATGCTAAGAGTAACCGTATCCTCGTCAACATGGAGTTGTTGTATTTTAGATAGTTTGCTCGAGGACTAGCAAAAGCCAAGTGTGGGGGAATTTGTTAAGTGCATATTTGCATATATTTAGTGTCGAATCCATGCTAGTAATTGCTATATATTCTTGCGAATTATTGTATATTACTCTTATTTTCTCTTATTTATGTTTTGCTAGGTGAATCATCCAAAAGAAGTGAAATGGCGCTCAATCGTGCAATAAAAGAAGTTAGCTACAAGTGGAGAAGGGCCAAAGACCAAGTATAGATTGATCAAATCTAGGAGTCCTTGATATCATCTCGAAGAGGACGAAAAGAAGAATCCAACGGTGAAAGAACGATGTCAATGCGACGTCGTATGAAGAACTTATGATCTGTTGAAGCAAGTCGGAATTGTCCAAAGGTGTACAAGAGCACAGAATTACTATCGGCACCCCATCTTATGTTAAGGGGAAGACAGGATTTAAAAAGAGTTGAACAGTTGAATGGATATTATAAGGGCGCCTGAAGCTTTTACTATGAGCAGCCATTATCTTCATCATTTCTTTACGTGACTGGCGAATTGTTCATGGCAGTAGCGAAGTTCTGCTGGTGATCATGAAACCGAGAAGATTAAATCTCAAGGGAGTCAGGGAAGTTGATGGAGTCTCGGATGATTGATGGTAGTAACGATGGATTTGATCTGTGCTGGCGTTTCTCGAGTTTGAGTTTGGACGGAAGAAGAAAGTCTGCTGCTCGATCCATTCATGGCAGTGATAACAAAGTTGGAACTGCATTGCAGCCTTGGCAACGAAATATGGAGCTTTAGTATGGGAAGTTTATGATGATGGCTGGTTCATGAAATATTGAACTCGGTCTTGGCAGGGTATAACAGGGAGAGCTTGGAAGAAATGATGAAGACAGTGAGTTCTCCGCTGCCATTTCCGATGAAGATGATGGAGGATACAGTGAACATCATGATCGGTTCTGCTTCCATTGGCAGATATGGATTTCGAGAGAGAAAAGTGGTCGAGAGTTACAGAGAAGAACTTCGAGACAACAGGGAAGATTCATGTGGCGATGGCAGTTGACGTTAGCTGCAATTAATGGCCATTGTTAGCTGCAAACTGTGGACCTGTTATGAATTTGTTATTGACAACGAGGATAAGTGATGAAAGGGAAGTGAGGCTAAGAAGATTAATGGTATGTGGTTTGTTGAAGCCGAGAAGAATGGAGAGTCTTGAGTTCGAAACAGTAATGACTAATGAGCATGAAGGGAAGGTGTAGCTATAGTTGATGCTGCTGGTGATGGCAACAGTGAAGAGTTATAATGGAGCTCAACAATAATCAAATAGAGAACTTGAGTTTACGCAGAGATGTGCATGGAGAATATGAGGCAGAGATGGAGTTTGGCAGAGTTGGAGTTAGAAAAGCTACGAGAGATATTACGTATGGGAAACACATCCGTGATAAAAAGCAAGAAAAATATCAAAACATCCAGGAGAACTTTCGGATGGGATATCCCATCCGCAATTGAAATAAGAAAAATAGGCTGTCAGTTTTGGAAGACTGACAAGCCAATATGTAGTTGAGAAGTTTGATAATGGGCTGGGCTTCACTATTCATGATCGAGCCCGTGAAGTTATTGGACGGGGGTTTGGTTAGTTTACACGAATTTGGCTAAGTTTTTGAGGAGTTTTGGCTAGTTTTGGCAACCATTCGACCGGGATTTGATGCACGGGCACTTCTACTCTTGGACACCCTTCTTAACCTAAATAATATCTCTACATCTCATATTATACTTTGTTCTTCATAAAATATTTTAGGGTTTATCACTTTAGGGGGAAACCGAGAAACGGTGTAACATGAGAGGCTAAACTTTATTTGATTGAGGATGAATTCAATGTTCTAGCATGAAGCTCTATTATTATACAAGTTGTTTGGAGTTTTAGTCATCTTATCGTTTGTCTTTACCATATTTGATCTTTATGAGTGATTATTGGATTGATTTGGAGTGTACGCTAGATTGATCTATTAATTGTTCTATTGCTAGTATTGGGTTAGGAGATAAGTAATCGTCGAATAATTCATACACAAGTAGAAATCGCGAGACCTTGCAGAGGGATTCTGTGGAGCAACTGCAAGTGAAGACACCATCAGCAAGTGAACCTTGAGCTAAGAGTTTAACTACTAGGATCAACCTAATTCACAAAGCCTAAAGCGTTCAATCGGATTACACCTTGAGTGAGCTACTACTTGGTGGTTCGTTGAATAGAATATGATATTGGAGAGCTTCCCTATCCGTGGTAAAAGGAGTTTTGGGGATAGCACTGAGCTAGCTGCTATTTTACGGTTGGTGATGAATGGTTCTAACGAAGATAGATAAGTATACTAATCCAGTTATCGGTTGGTAAAGACGAAGGATTCCTTGATCATCTCTTTCTTTTATTTGCTATTCTTTTTATTTTTACTTAAAAACAATCCCCCTTGTCTTTTATTATTTTGTTGAACTAAATAACATATCAATTACACTGCTCTTCATGGGAACGATCTCTTACTACCGCTATATTATTATTTAATTAGTGGGAAATATTTTAAATAATGTGTTATGGTTACGACACGCATCATTATGTGGTTCATTATATTTTTTTATTAGATCCATGTTCCTGGTGTGGATCTCCAGGACTCGCGCCAACTCGGTCAGAGTCGGGATTTCTCCGCCTTCCGTGCCGTCATCATATATAGTGTTAGAAGGAAGAAGGTTTCCATTTGAAAGATTTTGGATTGGGTTTGGAGCAGTTGAATTAGTCCTAAAAACAACCATCTTGTGAAAGTTTGAGATTGCAACCAATAGATTAATCTCCCATTGTGGTCGCCAATCTATAGATGGGGCAAAATGAGTTGATGGTTTTTACGGAATTGAGGAGACGACCTTGCAGAGGAAACTCCTTGAACCAAGCGAACTGTTAAACCTCACAGAGATGCACTGCAAGAAGGGGGTGCTTTGAATTTGAGAGATAAATTTGTAGTACTCCGGCCTAAACCAAGACAATGGTCGTTTCATAGTAAATTCGGTCACAAGAGAAGATGGTTCGATCTGTAGGAGGGAAGCTGAGAAATGTGTGGGATAAATGGTAATCGATATTGTAGGTGTATTGCGTATTCTGAAATAAGATAAGTTCTGAATGATTAAATTTGCTCTGTTGAGAGTAATTGCTCAGATATTGAGTTGTTAATCTCTTGTTGTCTGTTTGACGTGAGATTGTCCTCTTTTTCAATCATGATTCAGAGACTTATTTATATTACTAGAATTGTAAACACCATGATCCCATGAAGTGTGACAGTTGATGGAATCAAAGAGTGAAGAAGTGGAAATCATGTTAAAACCAGTTGTTCAACATGCGGAGACTTGGTTGATTTTCCGTCCACTACTTTGTTAACTCCTCCAACTGATTACACGACTTGCTCACATTCTCATCGTGTGTGTGAACACACATGTCGTAGACCGCCAGACCAAAACCCTAGTTAATATACCCCCATGTAACACGATTGATGTCTCGTGATTATGAAATCTGTGAGGCAGACGTGTATTTAGTTAGTTAGTTGCTGACTTCATGACTTCATGGGACGATGAGTCCTTGTATTTTTGAGTCGAACATGATTTGAAAATGTTCTGATATTCACGAATTGAACATGTCTGCTGAGACAGAGATATAATTCTCAAGTAAATGTTGATCGTTAAGGTGAGAAAATATTGTTCATTTGATGAGTCGTTAAATATTGATAGTTGAACCAATATTCCTTGATGCGGGCAAATGTTGCTCATCTGAGCAAATATTGCTCATTTGTTGAATTACTGAATATTGATAGTTGAACCAATATTCGTTAGTACGAACAAATATTGTTCATCTGAGCGAATTTTGCTCATTTAATGAATATTTATAGTTGAACCAATATTCCTTAGTATGAGAAAATATTGCTCGTCTGAGCAAATGTTGCTCATTTTATGAAGTATTAGTAGCAGAACCAAATAATTATTAATTTAAAATACAAGGGACCGAACCAAGTATAATTGATTAGAGTGTTGATCATGGGATCAACATAAAATTTATTGTTTGAATCTGGAATATTTATGAACCTTGAATTCAAAACCCTAATTTGATCAATTGCTGAATTGATGATTTATTAAAAATCATTTATGAAATGAAGATGGGACCGGATACATGGGATGATGAATCGACCATGTATCGCCCAGATCCTCAAGTGATCAAAATATCAAAGTCTCTTGAAGACCAGTTGGTGGAAGGATGATTAAATGCTGGTTTAATCATTTATTAAAGTAATGCTCGTCTGAGCCTTAGGTAATAAAACCTAATTAATTATGAAGATATGAGGGACTGACCAAGGTATCATGAAACAGGCCATGGGTAGTCATGGGATCGACTGAAGATCATTTTATGAAGTTCCAAATTGTTTGGAAGAGTTTGAACCTAATATGAATAAATTAGGTCAAATGATGAAATTATATGGGACCGGTCTCTTGCAAGCCAAATATCCAACCTTGGTCGGTCAAGGTAATATTCTCATGTCACTAAAGTGTTCGTGTCTCAGTCCTGAGAATTTTGATATTTTCTGATGTGCGTTTGAGCAACCATTTTAGAAAATATGAAAAAATCAGGGATTTTGCTGAAACTGAGGAAACTTCATGAGATGAAGGAAAAATAATAATAAATGAAGGAATCATGAAGTGTGGGACTAGATATGACCAAGTCATGGAAGTCCGGCCAATGACCCCGGTACCATAGCATTTTTCCAATTTTATTATATTTTTTGATGATTTTATGGAAATATCATAAAATCAAGGAGTTTGTTGAAACTAAGGAATTTTGTTGAAATCAAGGAGTTTCCTTGAAGTGAAGGAGTTTCCATGAGATGAAGGAAACAAATAATATTAATAATAAAATAAGGGTGTGTGGGACCGTCTTGGGTATGGTCGGCCTGCTAGGGCCCGGTCCCGTGAGTTTTCCCTAATTTTATGTATTATTTCCATGATTTGAAGGAATTTTCATAATTTGAAGGAAATATCATGAAATCAAGGAATTTCATGGAATCAAGGAAACATAAAAATAAAATAATAAAATAAGGGGCGTGTGGGACCGGTTATGGCATGACCGAACGGTTGGGGCCCGGTCCCACGAGTTTCCCTAATTTTATATTATTTTTCATGATTTGAAGGAAATATCATGAAATTAAGGAGTTTTCATGAGATTAGGGAAATAATAATAAAATATTGAAGAATCATGAGGTGTGGGACCCTCCATGACTAGGACATAGTCGGCCGGCTAGTAGACACGGTCCCACAACACCTTTCCTAATTTTATATTATTTCCTGAATGCGAAGAAAACACCATGAAACTGAGGAGTCTCCTTAAAACGAAGGATATTTGTTCAAATGAAGAGATTTTCATGAGATCAAGGAAAATAATAAAAATATGATAAAATATAGAATTTGGGCGTGGGACTGGTCACGGCGTGGATGGCCGGATTGTGAGCCCAGTCCCCTAGCGCCTTGACTAATACTTTTTATTTATTATTTTCTTCCTATTTTGCATAGGTTCATCGTTTTTTCTTATTTTGGAAAATGCTCGTTCGTACATTCAGGTGCTCATTGGTGTATTATTGCTGAGTACACTTGCACCATTTTGGTCGGGGCTTACTCGACATTTTCTCAGATGCCCGTGCGTTGAATATTTATTACTAACCCATGGAATTCTGCTGGGAAAAACCATAAATTGAAGTAGCGAAATATTATGAAAAACATTGAATATTTACAGGAATTCAGTTAATGAATCTAATGATTTTAAGAATAATTAATTGATGGATCTATACTAGTATGATCGTCTAGGAGCATTAATTATCCAGGAATTGAGTGATATGAGCTTGTTGAAGCGTCATATTTCTTTTATATAGTCAAGGAAAACATTGTCACATCTTGAAGACGTTATTGCTCTATACTAGCAGGCAATCTGTCTAGGAGTCGTCCAATCTTTCGATCATATATAGAAGTAATTACTGAAATTGCTCAGTATTCATGAGATATGCCGTTGCCTCAGCTTAGAGACTACACATCTACATATACTTTGAGAGACAATATTCTCAGTCAGAGATTCTCGTGGCATGAGCTTTAATGCTTTAATGGGAGACATGAGCCTCAATACCCATATGATTGTTGGATCAGGAGCATTATAGCTATGGTTTTACGATTTTAGCACTTGTCAAAAATCAACCATCTACACTCGTATCCACAAGACATGCCTTTTGGGATGGTTCCCCATTAGTTCAAGGTGAAGGTGTACGTGGTCTTATGTATGACAAGGTCATTCCAAGTGTAGGAATAGTCTTCATGACTGATCTGTAATATTTGTTGATTCATTTTTTATCCCTTTATTTTTTGTATCCACTGCACCATTTTTTCTTTGTAATGAACTATATCGCAAGCTATTGTTGATGTTTGAAAAATGCGACTGAATTTTCGTCAATCCTTGTTTTAGTCTTACGCTCTTACTTAAATTGGAAAAATAATAATACGTTGTTGTAGATTAACTTACTAGGTCTCTTGTAGCCCTTTTCTTTGTAAAATTTTTGTAGCAGGATCTCTGTTATCTGTACTATCTATCAAATGTTTTCAGTACATATATTATGTATTGGTTTATTGATTGGAAACATTTAGTTTCTCAACATACCATTCATTAAGTGGTTTTTCCTTTTGTGGTTTATGGCATTGAAATTGACATTTTTATGTTCATTTTTAATCATCAAAATTGTATGTATACCAATATCATCTCAAAACTACTTGGCAGAGTAGTCAATAAATCTTGTAAGTTAATTTGAAGCTTCATATATATTCATACTTAAAGAGTTCTCCTTGCAGAAAAAATCACCTAGGAAACCACAGTGCATAAACAACACTCCGAAAAACCTTCGAAAAGCTACAGTACATAAACAATGTACTCTGTAAAATACCACAGTACCTAATTGATGTACTCCTTAAGATGCCACGGTCCATACTCTAAAAAAACTGCAGTACATACACAATATAATACACAAATATAAAGATAGTGATAACCAAAGACAATTATAAATATAGATAGTACATCAAATCAATTACAAATATATATTAGTTCACCTGGTTTTTTTTAGCTAATCATAATTTACATAACATAGCTCTATCATATTGTATCCTTGGTCATCTGCAACCAATATACACTCACAATGAGTCATATGAACCATGCAAGAATGTCATTTTTAAGGAACCTAAATGAACACTGCATTGAAAACCACACTACTTGGATTTTCTTCACCTATTCGGTTATATTTTTTTTATCTTAGCACTGAATATCAATTATTTCTTCATATGTTTTTGCCGATTTAAAACTATCGCTACCCTCGGTTATATTTTTGTTGCTTGGCACCTGAACATTAACTGCATTCTAACCTTTCTAAATTTCCTTTTGCAACTCAACACCCACAGGAGCTTGTAACTTGACCATCAACCTCATCTCCTACTTTCTCAACTTGTTTTTGTGATTTAAGAGCGTCGGTACCTTAATTAGGTAACATTTTAGATGTTGGCATTTGACCATCAACCGCATTCTAAAATTTCTGAATTAGATTTGCAATTTAAGACGTCACCAGACTCACCACCCTCGGTTACATTTCCCAAGCTTGGCAGTTGAAATTCTAGCGTATTCCCAACTTTCTCACTGTGCTTCTGCAGCCCAAAACAATCACCACCCACAATTTCCGCATTTGTCAGATGAACTCAATTACATTTCCCGAGTTCATACGGTTAGATAAATAAATTGTGGGAGAGAGGAGGGTTCACACGTATGGCGGAAGGATATTTTGGTCTTTCCACATTTTGAATAACTTTGGACCCCTAATAACACTAACATCCGGCTGAACCCTATAAAAAATAACTTTATGGGGTTAGGACCATCCAATAAATTTTCCTTATATTTATAATTGAAGAGTTCAATAAAGCGGATTCTTGGTCAATTAAGAAGCCAAACAAACAATTTATTCATAGGAAATTGATCCGTTACACAACCTTAATCATTGGTTACCATCACCGGGTGGGCCACTACTAAGGTGCTACTACGGTTGTTGCTTTGAGTTTGATATGTGCCTTCGTATCAACACTTAACCGAGACTGGTCAAAAACTTAAGTAAAGATGGGCATCTATCTATGGAGAATGTTACTATTAATTTTAGGCAATCATCTGAAAAACTTTGAAATACAACGAAAATTTAAAAGATAATCTAAATTGATGATTATGAGCTTCCCATTAAAATTTAATAAACCTCATTATTATATTAATACGGAAAGATTTAAAAGAGATTAACAAGCCTAAGTTGTTTCCTTGGATAAAAAAATTGACAAGAAATAGAGGAATCATCTTGAGTGCTCAAACTTGTGGTAGCATGTTGTTCATAATAGCATGAGTATGTAAGCGTGTGTGTCAATGTGTGTCTGCAAAAGATATTATCTCAGATTGTGAGAGTGTGTGTTGCACGTGAGAAATGTAAGAAAGACTTGGTCGAGTGTAGAGAGGAGATGAGGATATAAACCCATTCAGTCCTGTAAATCAAAATCATCTTTCTTTCAATCAATTTGATTCAAACCGTCAGTAATGTAGACATAGGGTTTCCTAATGTTACTATGGTATCATCGAGGGGGAAGCTTAACAGCATCGATCCTTAAACCTAACTTCAAATTTCATCACCACAACCACCATTAAATCATTCTACTTCTGCTGTTGCTGCTGTTCTTCATCAACTTCTGCTGCTGCTTCATCCAAAATCAAATTATCAGATCTAATTAGGTTCGTCATTCACTAATTATCAAATCTCTACTGTATTTTGCGATTATTACAGTTGTTCATGAAGTTTGATTTAAGATTCATGGAGTATTTGGTATGGAGTATGTTCTTGGAGGTTTTTGGTCGAAATTAGGGTTTTGTTTTGATACCTGCTACGTCAACAAATAGGATTAAGCATGTATTTTGATTCTAAAATTCAGTTTTAGGGTTTGAGCTCTTGGATTTTTCAATTTCTGTTTGGTGTTTGGATTGAACTCTCTTACCTCATCAACTAAAATTGAGTCTCTGCTGGTAATCTCCAATGTCATGTTTAGATTACTTTAGATTCAATCTCATGTGTTCAATTTCTACATCACTTGCTCAACAACATCCAATTTCATCTTCAACTGCTTTATCCATCATAATTAGCATGTATTTTGCATCTAATTTCTTCATCAAGATCTGCTGTTCTTGATTCATGATGCCGAGATAGTCTGAGCGCGTTCTAGTCTGCTACACCAAGGTCTAGTTAGGGCAAAAACTTAAAGTCGTTCCACCGATTGGATTCAGCAGAAGATTGAGAAGTTGTTGGTCTCATATCTTACTTCAAGGCAGTCCTCACATATGTGTTGAAGACTCTTGCATATTTAATGGTGTTTCTATGATTGAACATCGAATTGGAGTTGGTGAGTTACATTAAGTACAGATTGATGTTCTATTTGTTGAGTTTGTGTACACTTAGTATACAACCTAGTTTTCAGCTTGCATATGTGTTCAATGTGCAACCTGTGGTTCTTCTTATTTTCATGTTCTTGAATAATTTAGTTGAAGATCATCTTCACTGATGCTTGTTATTTCTTATGTGAATAAATAATGCAATCAACGGATTCTATTCTTGAATCTCCTCAAATAAATGGACTAATTCAATATTGCTCTTAGTGCTTGCTGGTGAATGTTTGGAGGCAGAATGGTATTCTTTTAATATTGAGTTTGGCAGGGTGCAGAGACATTATTTGTGTATTCATATTACTGACAGAATGCAACCAGTGTGCAGGTTGTCTTATGGTTTCATTGCTTATTTTTGGTACAACTGAATCAGTGAGTGTGCAATTCTTGTGATACGAGTAAGGATAATGCAGCTCTGTTCTTATAGTTTTCAGATTGTTCAGTACCACTAATGCTGTTATTCCACCTGCACCAACTACGGTTGTTTGTCATACTTGTTTTCCTGCTACATCTATATATATTCAATCAACAAGGTTCCAAGATGCTTATCTTACTTCATGGGTATCCTCTACTACTTCAGGGGTTGTTATTCACATGCTAGCATGCTATATCTCCCTTACAACAGCTCGTATCTACTATAGGTCACAGGGCGATGTTGGTTTGTGTGTGCATTGCTTAGGTTCTTAGTGGAGATATTATTTGATATTTTTATAATTGTTAATGATCTGCAATAACATAAGGAGCTCAGTCGCAACTTCTCAGCTGCTCAGTTGATGATACGAGTCTACTACTCAGTTGTGCGGATTTCAGTCTAATACTTGGCAGTGGTGCTTAGATTTTTTGTCATCTTCAGTTTGCTACGTTCCTGTTATTAACTCTTTCATGTGGCAGTCGTATACTAAGAGTTGTGGCAATGACATGAATAAAGTTAAGGCTTATCGACAACTGGCGATTCATGGGACTTTAGGTTTGCTTATGCTGATGTTGTTGCTGTTGCTGCAACACCACTTCCTTGCCTGTTGAATGTGTGGTCTACTTCAATTGGATATGTGTGGTATCCTTGAATCATACTGCTGTGAGTTAGTCACTGGAAGCGCCGAATACATTTTTCAAGGCAGAAAATCAATGTATGTATCGTCGAAGTGCTGATAAAGTGATGCTGTTGTGCAGTGATGTATGGTATCTAGTTTGTCCATTGATTTCAAGTTGCAGGATCCTGGAAGTGTGTGTGCTACGGTGTCTCATGTGTGTGTGCATGAGTATGTAAGTGTGTGTGTCAACGTGTGTCTACAATCTCAAGTTGGCTAAGCCCCCTTGAGATTGAGGGAGGGTAATAGCATGAGTATGTAAGCGTGTGTGTCAATGTGTGTCTGCAAAAGATATTATCTCAGATTGTGAGAGTGTGTGTTGCACGTGAGAAATGTAAGAAAGACTTGGTCGAGTGTAGAGAGGAGATGAGGATATAAACCCAGTCAGTCCTGTAAATCAAAATCATCTTTCTTTTAATAAATTTGATTCAAACCGTCAGCAATGTAGACATAGGGTTTCCTAATGTTACTAGTTCATAGCAGAATTTCCATGATCGATAGATTTTCTAAAGTTCTTTGAATAAAATGCATATTTTCTTTTTATACGTTTTTTTTTTTTTTTTTGTAAATAAGGTTTTTTTTTATACGTTACTGACAGACTAGTCACCTCCTTCGGTTTTTTGAGCAATCGAGTTGATACCATGAACTGCATTCTTCGGTAACACTACATCCTACCAAAGTTCACCATATAAGCGTTAAATCAATGACTTGAGTTGTCACTCACACCTTTATTATGAAGACATGTTAGTGGATATTGGAAAAAAAAATTGGCCGAAAAAAGTAGAGGTGTTAAAGAAAATCACTTTATAAAGAACCCTATTTTTGGGCTCTAGGAAGGAGAGGTTTTGGGGGCTAAAATGATATGTGGAACCCAAAAATGGATAGGGGGACTCAATGGTATATAAAAAAGTCAAAATTACCCTTACATAAATTTCACTATTCATTAAAAAAAAAGCATAAATCTATAATCTTCTCCTTCTCCTCTCATTTACAAATCATGGTGATCATGATTTCATCATGATGAAAACCATTAAAAAAAACTAAATCTATTATCTTCTCCCCGTCCTTCTCTTCTCATTCATAAATTGTGATAAAGATGATGATCATGGTTCCATCATGATGAGAATGATGATGATCATAAAGAAAACCCAAAATTATCATCTTCTCTTTCTCCTTTTCATTCATAGACCATAATAAAGATGGTGATCATCATAAAAAGAAAAAACTAAGAAAACCTACCATTTATTTTTACTTTTAAATGGTTAAAAAATATGATTCTATTAATTTCGGGTTAAAAAAAAAAGTTTCTGAATGTGTTTACGGCTGGTAGTTCTTAGATTCCCATCCAAAAGTATATGTTTCGGCTTGGTTTTCCAACCAAAATTAGTTTTCTGATTTTTTTTTTTATTTCCAGAACCAGTTACGGCTGGGAAAACCCATCCGAAATCGTTACTGAGAAAACCCATCCAAATCGTGTTACTGGCTAGGAACACCCATTTAAATCGTAGTTACGGCTGGGAAAACCCATCCTTAACTGGTTCTAAAAACAAACAAAAACATAAAAATAATTTCGGCTAGGAGTTCTTTATTTCCCCGCCGTAAATAGAAAATACGTCTTGGAACACTATCATTTTCCAACCGTTTTTGCGTTTTACGGTTGGGTCGACAAATTATCTTAGCCGAATAAGTGTCGGTTGCGGCTGGGATTTGATGTTTTCCCAGCCGAAACTGCAAAGAACCCAGATTTTTAATCGTATTTTTCCAATTTGAATCAACAAAATCCTCTACATATAAGGTTATCCTGGATAATTTAAGGATATGCTTTACCATATTAGATGGTTGATTTTCAAAAATGTAAAAAAATAAATCCTAAGAATTCTCCTACTTAATCAAAAAAAAAAATTTGATGAAAAAACGTTTTTGATTTTCATAAAATTAGTGCAATGATTAATCCTAATTCACACACTAATCATAATTAGATTACTTAATCACCCTAATTAACACTAATTCAATCAAGGGTATATTAGGCATTAGAAAATAAAAGGATAAGGGTCTATTGGAATTTTTATTTCGTGACCCTAGAATAGCCCCCAAAACCTCTCCCTCCTAGAGCCCCAAAAATAGGGTTCTTTAATAAAGATGTTATATTATTAATTACTAAAGGATTTAAAAGAAAATCCCAACTCACTTTCATAGGAATCACGATAACACTTAGCATGTGTGACAAGCATTTAAACTACCAGGCGACCCTAGTGGACGAGTTTTGTCTCATGAGGTTTGATAGATGATATACCCAAAAAATATATTTAGATATGTGCAGTTCTATTATTCTCTGTCATCAATGATGGGCTAGGTTTGTTAAAGACTAACCTGCATTTGGATTATCCCACGAAAACTTGTCACTAACTAGTCTCTAGGTAAAATCATGCATCCTCGGGAATTATTTTAATCTCTGTAAGAAAAATCGGGGAACTTGGTCTTTAGAAATTAAAAAACTTCCTGGTAGGGAAACTCCACACCCTTTACTTGACGGTACTTCAAGTCAGCCAGCCTCTCCTGCAAAATTAAAACAGTAACATCAATGTTTATTTGTTTCAACATAATTTTTTATTTTTATTTTTTTTTGGACAATCAACATATTTCAATTCATTCAAATCAAAACAGTGATTACATGTTCGCTTACAAGAATGACAAAAACATCAAAATAAGAGATAATCGAAACCCTAATACAAAAAAGGACATCAATTACATGTAGATCGCGAAGAGAAAGACTGATAAACCGCAAAGATATCCAAAAACAACTTTATGTATAAGGTAAAGATGATGGTAAATCCGGAAATATATTCCGACCATTTAATCTGATTATATTCTTTTTCCATAAGAGATGCTCCTAAATCAAAGGAGTACTTTGCCCATAAAATTGTCGATCCACACGAACACATATGCGCGATGTCGTGATAAATCGTTGATGTTTTTGAAACAAGAATATCAAGCCACGAACTAGCCATTAAAATTTGAAGAACTCGCCCCACAACGACAAAGAAAAATCTCCCCAAAACGACGAAGAAATATGTCAAAAGACACCAAAAATGATGTAAAAACATCTTTTTCTATTACCTATTATTAAAAATCTTTAAAAAGAAAAAAATTCTTGCTCAGATCTGGTCCAAAAGGACTAAATTTGAGCAAAACGGCTATTGAATTTATTTTTTTTGAGAAAGGGAAGATGAAGAAAAAGAAGAGAGAAGATTGAAAAAGAAGTTTTGGAGTTTCAACATAATTATTAATAACATAAATATTCACCATAGTTTTAGTTGTTATTTTTTCAGGATCTCGGCAACCGATGACAACGTCTGCTTAGAAGGCATAATATAATTGCATTTCTTCCTAGATTAGCCTATATATTTCTTGATGTTTTTCATGGTTCTTTGACGAGCATCTCCAAAGTCTAATTTGTAACAGTGTCACACACGGGGCCAGAAGGTTTCAGTTGGTAACCAACCACGCACAACTTATCGAATAGAGCTTAGGGTCACCAAGTTTTTATGATAACTAAATCTTCTGCAGAATCAGAGGCGGGCATACGAGTTGAACGGAAGATTTTAATTGATATTTTTTTAAAAGACCTTTACAAGATATATGGAAGGTAAAAATGATTTTGCTGTGATTGAGAGGTTACCCGTGCTTTTATATCATCCAACAAAGTGATTGGCCTCGACTTTTGTGTCATTCACTGTAGTTTTTATAACTCGAGACAAGAAGACGCATCCCTGTTATTGATATAAGTCTGAGCTATTCATTTATGTCATCAATACATATTAATAAAAATAAAACTTTTCATCGGGTCATCAATCATTGTCATTGTAGTGACAAGTTCTGTCATAAGTCATTATTTTTTGACACTGTTGGTTTGAAAAATAATGTTATTGCATTTTAAAAATTACATACATATATTATTATTTTTCATTAAATTTCTAAAGCGTTTTATACATCAAATGTCTAAGCTATACAATCACATCGGGAATAAAGTGTTTCATATATCAAACATCTTAGTCGTACTATCACATCGGGAGTACATTAAACGACCTCTACTTTTGGTTCTAAACCTGGATATCAACGAAAAAAAATCCATATCCATATTTAAATCTACATTACTATTCAAATAAGGATTTTCATATTGACTTAATCCGGGAGTTGAAAAGGACAAATAGCTGCCTCAAGCATACACGGGTGATACCCATAACTTTTATCATCCAAGATGGCAGTAGCTTGATGTTTACGACCACATGACTCTGAAAAAACTGGCTAATCCTATCATACCAAATATACCGTGCAGAGAAGCTTCATCATGGGATTGCTCAGAACTGAACGACTAGTAAATGGTACGCTAGGATGGGAATGTCCATACGTAAAATGGTCATACGATAGTTTCTTTAGCGCATCACTCTTCGAAATATAATTGCGCCATGTTTTTCTACTGACTCTACAATGTTGAGTGTTGGTATATATAAGAAACAATAACTAAAATGAATACTAATAAATATAATAAAACTTCAGAAATACTAACCTTAGTGTCATGGATATTATTCCAATCCTAGGGATGCTGGTACTTTGGAAGATTATATATTTTACGTATCCCCTCCGAGTTAACATAAGGAAATTCCCAGTGTGCCGAAGGAAATATTGATGTCGGCTACCGTTGAGTACACATAAAGGTTTAAGCAAACTGAGTAGGAGGAGATACGTTTGGAATAAAATGGGACCTTCTGGAGTGACCAAGTCCAACCTATTCATAATCAAATCTGGCGGCAAAGGTCCCATGCTATTTTTTCTCCAAAACCGAGCATACTCTGACTCATTTTCCATTTCATAATTTTTTCCTTCCTCAATATCCTCTATTTTAGTGTTGGTCAGAGCAGGAGGGTTACAAGAAATTATAATCATACCCAGCACATGCCTCAAAAATCTCTCTCCCAAGATAAAGTGTTGTCTCTTTCTTCTCGACTACTCCTAATAAATATAATCTCTTTAGACTAACCACTCTTGTTATAACAATATTATCATCATCAAAGTACACATTGCAAATGCATGGTTTCCAAACAACAAAACCAGCTAACACTCTCAAATCCATATGTATTTTAGCATTTTCTGCGGAATGTTTCCCATCATATGTTAGTTTCTCGCTTTGGAAGTATTTATTGCAGGGTACACACTATCCTCTACGTATGGTCCCTTCTTCAGTAATGGTTGATAACTACAAAATAAAAAATAATACCAATACTCTAATATCATCCACATCGCTTTCATATTCATGTCTCCTACACTACTAACATTGTCCAAGTTGTGTAACAATCTCCTATAAATAAAAGATACCCAGTCATATCTGGCTAGCTTTTCCAAACTATCATCACCTCCCAAATCAAGCAACCATGTTGTTATTAGAGCATTTCTCGGTCGAACTCGCAAGCGTTGCTATCTCAAGCTTGTTTGTCAAGTTTAGTTGATCAAAACTATAGTCTTGATTTCTAGTCTACTTATAGCTATGTATCAAATTAGGATTGTGTAGTTAAGCTTTATACTTCACGACATTCACTAATTGAAGATGAAGATCTACTGAGGAGAGCTTGGGTCAACTTTATCAACAAAAGGTATGTCGAGACTAAAACTTATCTATTACTCAGAAGTTTATTATAATCTATCTAATGAGACTAAGTCGTATATCTATATAGACTTTTATATTATACACATTTGATATTTTGAGCTGAGTTTATCTCGCTTATCTATTTATCAAAATATGTGTTGGAAGATTTTTTCTTTAACTATGTTCATCATATTCTTGACGAGTTTAGTTGGAAACTAAATATTAAGTCAAAAGATGATCATGTGGAAATTTCCTTGAAACATCTTACATGATTTGTATGAGACAATCATTTGATATCAACTTGGAAAGTTTCACATTGATCATTCGATCACATGAAAATTACTTGAAGCTAATAATTTGTGTGAGACAGCTATTTTCGTCTTCTAATGATGTTTCAATGATTGAAATGTGAGTTTAAAACAGTTAACCATGTCTGGATACAACACGGTATGCATACCTAGTATGAAAATTGTATTGGTATGATTCAGGACTGGGAACCTTGTTTGCATACCTAGTATGCAAATGTTTTTATCTGTAAAGGTCCTAGAACCTTGTTTGCGTACCTAGTATATATGTGAATGGTTCTACCTGAGTTGGGTCCGGGACGGCTGGTCGCGTACCTAGTATGCGAACGGTTGGACAAGGCCAAGGTCTGGAGTTATTATTTTCATACCTGGTTAGAAAACACAGTAGTTCTAAAATCGGTTTAGTATGATTCACATACTCATGAACTAAAACATTTATGAATTAAGGAATGCAATCTTTGCAAACCGTGGCTTAATGAAGATTAATTGTTATTGAGCCAACTTAATATACACGTTTAGGTACGATTACCCATATCTAAATGAAGATATATTTCATTTGTGTGTAACAAGCTAAGACCATCTAACCGTGGAGATTAATTGCTTTATTTCTAAGCAGACTTAGCTTGAATCTTAAATCATGATTTCATTTAACGGTGAATATTGAATGCTTTGTTACTAAGCTATCTTAGCTTTTATTGTAAGCAAACCCTGATTTGAAAGACTATATAAGGGAGAACTCTAGCAACTGGAAAACCTAATGAAAAGCCGAGGGTACTCAAATATACCTCAATCTAAAACTTTTCCTCCAATAAGTCTTTTTTCCGAAAGTGATTGTCTATGGATTGAGTCGAGACAATGAAACAAATCGGTTTACACTTCATGTGATCGTCTATGGATACGAGATCGAGTCAATACGACAACAAGATAACTTGCGTGATTGACTATGGATACAAGATCGAGATAATATAATAACGAAGTATGATTACTTGACTACTAACCAAAAGCTTTGTAGAGTAAAATTAAAAATATTAAAAATATTAAAAAATTATAAACAAATGTTTTATAAAAATAAAATAAAAATATGAGTGATTACTTGATAATAGGTTCAGACTTAACCAAACACTATAGCATTTCTATCAAGTAAATAGGAATTAACATTTGTTTATTTTACTTCTAATTATGATAAATCAATTATAATTACGGAAATAGAAAAGTGAAAGACACAACAAGATTTTGTTAATGAGGAAACATCGAATGCAGAAAAACCCCGGGACCTTTTCCAGAATTGAATACTTTCATAATTAAGCCGCCATACAAAATCTTAACCAACATCGTATAGTTGAGACCAAGCAACGAAACCTATAGTTCACCTAGTTCCCTCAGTATACCTGCGCCCCTAAATTGTAATAAGTCACACACTTGGAACAATTCCTTTGGTTTGTATTCCAAACAGTAAAGAAACAACAAATCTGTCCGGTAACAACTCTTTTCAAACAACGTGATATGAGTTTGACAAAAGGCTCTTCCGCTTAACCAATAAACTCCTTTGTTAGGTTCTTAGATCAATCTATTTAACAACTACCAAAGTAATTATTTAGAATATGCAATCAATACTATGAATTACAAAGAAATGTATTAATGCCGATCTTCTCAACTAATCAATCCAATCTATCAAAAGATAAACCGATTATGGTTGGATCCCCAGCCGATCAAGTTTTGGGAAAACCAAAGATTATGAACTCAAATAAGAAATCTTCTTTGTCTTCAAATCTTCTTAGATCTTCAATAAAAACCTTCACACAAAAAACTTGAATCTCTTGTGATCAATCACAGACAGAACGGAGTCTATTAATGATGGATTATCACAAGATGTATTTATATTTACAAACATTCTAAAGATCCCCGTAGATACTTTGATCTAGTTTGAGTGAATCTTATGTCAGAGGAGAAGATTCTCAAGCATAAACAAACTAGGTGCAATCAAAGTTCAACAACCATTAGTCAATCAAATCAATCGAAAACTAATAATAAACTGTAATTATCTAGTTTCCCACCAACGGTACTCGTAGATCTTCTCAATCCCAAAGAAGTCTTTAAAACGAGAGGTCGTAAGAGATTTCTCCTAATTAGGGTACTTTCCTCTTTGAATAGACGGCTCCACCAGTAACAACACAACTAGGTAGTTTTCCTGGATCTGAGGATTAGTTTGCTCTAAATGCAAACTTCAGTATTTATATACCAAGGAAGTTTGGACACCTAGGAATTTCCAAAACCGAATATTCTCAAAGATATGCAATAAATCCAAAATTGGTTTTCATAATTTCTAGAAATGCTCTGTCCAAATATTGACCGAAATCTCCGTAGAAAATCTCCAAATAGTAAATGCACATTACCAATTTTTATTTCTAAAGATATGCATTTAATTGCTGGAAATTAAAAGCATACAAAACTAAAAACCTTAATTAAAATATTCTCAATTTATTTCGATCCGGGTTTCTCCTTTAGTTATTAAGGACTATCTTTGAACAATAATAGATAAGAATTACTGCACATGTTCAAAGTATGTCGACATCTTTACTTTGTAAATCTTTTTCATATTTACAATATTGGAACCGATTTGCCACACTTTCAAACGAGTTTAGAATTGGTTCATCCGATTTCCAAGAACTACGTGATTGATCAAAAACATTCAATAACCATTAATGGGTTTTACGGTTATACCAAACTAATTTCGGTTCTACCTCCAAGTGGCTACTAGGATCGGTCACACTAGTTTCCATAAAATGGCTAACTAAGTACCAGGATCGGTTACCACTATTTATGGTACTAACTTGTGATATGTTGCACAAGTTATAGGATCGGTTGCACCAATTACTAAAACTTGTTAACCTACTACAAGGATCGATTACACATCTTGTGATTAGTCCCACCAAGTTCTAGGATCAGTTACCCAATGACTAGGAATGGTCACACCAATTACAAATATCGATTATACCATCTCAGGTGATTACTTAAGATTGGTTTCACTAATAAAAGTCATACTGATACATAAGTCATGCATTGTGAATAGTTTTACCAAGATACATAAACAAGTTATGAGCGGTTATACTAAACACACATACTGGTAATCCAAAGATTTGCAATGAATAACAATACCAATAAGCCTAGCAATTTCCCTTTCGATTCACAAAACAAGTTCATGAATTAACTTCCTTTAAACAAATATAAAACATTGTTTCCTAGGATGAAACCTCCACCCATACCCATACATAATCACAATAGCATTCATACTATTATGTTGATGACTTATATACGAAGTTCAAAAGATAGACGTTATACTTTGTATTGTAATTCCTTAATTCTATGTCTAACTAGAGTATTGTAACGATCCTCAATCTCGTCAACGCAATTATACTAGTCAAGAGACGTATTAGCCGATAATTATTCGATTAGTATACCTCGAGCGTTAACTATTATAAATTAATCTAACAACGATCTAGATATGAAACTGGTACCGTTAGATAGAACCCGAGAAGTTATGCGGAATGGACTACTGAAACGAGTCGTTCGGACACTAGATGAAGAAGATATCACTAGATGAGTAAAAAGGGAAGATTAGTCAAACTGACTTGGCAGCCCTTATCCATGACGTGGGTGCCTCGGTAAAAATCTTGTTGGCCTTATCTTCACCCACCGAGAAGAAAAATTCTTATTTTTCTTTATTATTTTCTTCTTATCTTTCTCTTTCTTCTTCTTCGTTCTTCTTCTCTGTTCTTCCCATGTTCTCGTTCTTCTGTGAGTTATTGAGAGTTCAATCGGGGAGGTTTGTGATTTGTGAGAGGTGTAGAAGATCATGGAGTATTTGATAGTGATGGTGTTGGTCTGTTTTTGATTCAAACTCGAAGGGAGAAAATAAATTAGAAGTTAAGAGTTTCCGATGTTAGGGTTCGTGATGAATTGATGTTCAGAAGACTTAGAAAATGAAATTATAGTTGTATGTGAATGAATATAGATGGGTATGACATGAAATAGGGGATACGGTGGAAGAATCATTAGATTTTGAAGTTAGGGTTTTTGAAAAGATAAACTGAATTGAGTTGGTTGAGGGATTGTGTGAAATTGAAGATGAATTGAAGGTTCAGAGGTTTAATGGAAGATGGGTCTTGTAGATTGAGAACAAAGGAGATCATTTTAGTATTCAGTTTACGATTCACAGTAAAGAAAAGATGAATTAGGGTTTCATGCGTTCTTCCCAAATTTGGAAATTAAGGTTCCGTCATCAGTGAGTGGTGAAATAACAATTCAGAGAAGATTAATGTTGGGTAAGTATCTTTGTTGTTTAATCTCACTTTTGAAGTTCAATTATTTAGTTGTATGTGATTGAATAGATTCAGATGGAAACATAAATAGAAATGGTGGTATTAGAATGGTTGCAGGTGGTGATTGAGAAGAAAATATGTTTAGAGTTGGTGTTAAATTGTTAATGTAAACGGGATTGAGCTCTGTTTTTGAATGAGGTTTGAGATGGGTGTAATTGAATGGATGTATGTGATCTGTGACAGGTAAAATATTGGTGTTGTTGAATGAATGAGGGTCAGTTCATTCATTTGAACTCAGTTGGTGGTTCGAAGTGGTTGTGATTGAGTTGGAATGAAAATAGAATTTGGAAGTGTTATTGAACCTCAAGTTGCTGGTGGTGATAATTGTGGTTGTAACAGAGAAGTTATAAGAGTGTAATGGTTTGGTGGTTGATTTGCAAGCTTTAGTGAAACTGGAAGTGAACTATAGTTTCGGTAGAATGGATCTGGTGAATTGGAAATTCAAAGGATGTTAAAGTTTAGGTAGTTGTGGTGACGATGTTACTGTTGTGAGGTTGTTGAGTATGGAATGGACATAGTTAGATGTATGTTTAGGAGATGAATTGAGTGTTGTCCTATGAAGGTGAACTGGTAGTAAAGAAGAAGAATTTGGTTGTGTAGATGTGTTGATGTTGTTGGGGTTGGAATTGACTTGGATGGTTGTTATAGGGTGTGTGTTTGGTTGTTGCAGAAATGGAGTTGTTGTTGAGTTACAGAGTTGCAAATATTGTCTAGAGGTGATGGTGGTGTTGTAATGGAGATGCAGGTGAAGTTGTTAGTGGCTCAGATGGTGTATTACTATGATTGGGTTTGGAGTATTAGTGTGCAATTGAGTTTGGCTGGGACTGATAATGTAAGTTATGAATTACCTGTGGGTTAAAGGTGTTGCTTGGAACTGCTTTTGCAGGTAAACTAAGTTTGTATTTGTGTTTAATTATGAAGTCTTGATGAATTCAGAGGTAATCTTGTTGTAATGTTGTAAGATAGTATTTGAACTGTCAGTTTCATAGAACCATCAAGCTTGAAGTGATTAAGCTGAGATTGCTATTGAAGTTAATTTGAGACTAGTGATGATTCAATTTAGTGGATTGTGTTGCTAAAAGCTGCAACCGCATGTAATAAGAGTCCTTATTTGTAACTGGAATTTGAAGTGGTTTATGATTAATGGAATTGAAGTTAAGATGTTGTATAACTGAGTTATAGGAATGAAGATTTGATGAATGAGTATGGAGTTGAATCTCTCTAGTGAAAGCTTAAAGCTGCAATTGCAGGTAGGCAATGTTGTTGTTGTTTGTAATTGATTTGAAGTTGAAATGTTAAACCAGAATGAGAATGTAAGAAGTAGAGTTAGAATTAAGCTATTAGTTATCCCAGTCAGATGTATGACTAGTTTACTTAGCTGACTCAGTTTTTCTTACTGAGTCGGATTTGCTGACTCACCTGAATCAGTCTTGTAGACTGAGTTAACTCACTGAGTTTTCCTTATCTTGACCTGAGTTGAATCGTTGACCGATTCAGGTTTGACTTGTTGACTATTGACCCTGGACATTGACTTGATCTGGACGTTGACTGTTAGTTGACCATTGACCGTTAGTTTGACTGTTAGTTGACTTAGTGGACTTGGGCTTGGGGTAGTTTTCTTTGTTAGATGTTTTGGACCTCTCGTGGTCCGAATTAGACTTTGACTTCTTCTACAAAGTTGTAGATATTCACAAGACTTAGCTATGGACTATATAATCAACATAATTGGATTAGTAAACTCATAGCTACGCTAAAGTTAAGGAACGAAAAGGGGTAGAACCATAAATGGGCCTAGAACCATTAGATAGAATTATATGATTCTTGTATGAGCCATTCTTGCTAGTTTCTTAGACTACTTGTGTGATTAACAGTTCGTTATTAACAACGATCGATTCAAAGGATGAACCAGTGGATCGTGGATCGCGAGGTAGGCGTGGCTTGTCATCAAAAAGGTGTGGGAATGTATTTGACTCTTTGTAATCATTATTGTCGCTTTTATAAAAGTTTATGCATAACAAACTCATGCATTGTATGTTTCTGCATTCCATATTTTAATTAAAATGCATTATGATAATCCTGTTATTTCTGTGAATCTTTCCACGATGTGGAAAGGACTTGTATGGTTTCGTCGTCAACATGAATTGTTATGGGAAATGAGAATTTCCACTTGTGGTATATAGGATACGCTCCTTCACTTTTATACCTAGAGTTTTTATTGAATAGAGTTGGTCACCATGGTCTTGGTGTCATCCATAGCTATGTAGGTGTGAATTGCCGGTATTTAGGGGTTCACAACCATATTAGTACATTGTTTGACGAAGGAGTTTATTACATATACATGTATGATTATTTTCAGTGACTTAGTCACTGTTTAATATTTTCGGAAAAACATTATTGTTTTCCAAATCTTGCATATGATTACTTAGAAGGTTAAATGTTAATTATTCCCACTTGATTTCGTGATGATCGAGTTGTGAAATGAAAGCTTCAAGAGTTGAGTTCACTAGTTGATTAACTTCTGTTATACTTATTATATTGTATAATTTATTTGAAAACCAAATGATTATTATATAGGTATCATTTGAGAGAAGATCTTGTATATATATTTCTGAGAGGGATTAGTTTTGGGTTAAGTTTTGTAGCATATTTCTTAATTGAATGCTTAAGTGCATGTTTTAGATTTTAGTGTTTCTTTATTTAGTTAATCTCTTGGATTAGTCAGCTGTTAGCGTAGGGGGCGCTACAAAAGTTGGTATCAGAGCTCACTATTAGATCTTATATGGTAGACAATAGGAATATCCAGTGCCAGTTAGTGAACTAGATTGGTGTAGAACTGGGTTGGGTTGAGAGATAAATCTTAATCACTAAAAGCTATCAATAATTAAAATATTTAATTGATTTGTTTGTTTGATTGTTTGTATTTGTACAGAAGTAAAATTGTAGGGTACACCAATAACTTTAGCTGATAAGGATTTGAGAATAACTAATCTAAAAAGTATGAACACGTAAACAATCTAATACTATAATAATATTGAGATTAATATTATTGATAAAACTTGTAAGTCACGTGGAAATTTACTAAACACATAGACTTATGAAGAGTAAACAAATTATAATTACATAAATATTAATAATATTTTTGGGACTTAATAATAATTGTAAGAGTAGTTTTAAATAATAGTTGAACCATCAGAGTTAATTATAATAATATTATAATAGTAATTATAGATGATAATAAAAGTAATAACAATAATTTAATAAAGTATTGTTAGCATTTATCAATTTGTATCATATTTAACTTAATTTAACTAAAATTCATTAAAGATATATATAACGATAAAAATAATAATTATGATTATTTAAATAGTTATAGAAAATTTAATAACACTTGTGTACAGTTAAGTTTTGTAAATTAAACTTATTACAAATTAGAAATATATGTTTTGCGTCTAAATTAGATAATTAATATATTACTTGCTAGGTGTTAGACTTAAGAAGGTGAGGATATAATGTATAAAATAAAAAGAATTAACTTGTTAATAATCATGTACCGTAATTATCTTTAGTCTAACAAATGATCCAGTAAATCTTTAAATTGAAACAAATATATATGAAGTATTCATAATAGCATTCAGATACTTTGTGTCATATTAGAATTAAAAGAAAATAAATTTATATATTAATAGGATCCTTCTTCACGAATAAATTTAATCATCTTTTAAAATGAAAAATTAGTATGGCAAACTTAAATTGTTAGAGTTTAAATTAGTACTATATTGAGTATCATTTAAATTAAAATTCCATTTACAAATATATATTGATAAAATAATGATTATGTTGTAGGGCTTACAGCCCATAGATGTGCGGCCCAAAACATATGTCTTTTGGTTTTCCCATCTCCATGTATATACATATATTATATCCATGTAACCTAAAACTCTCTCTTATCAATTGCAGCTTCTCTTTTCCCAGCCTCTTCTCTTTCCCTAATATTATACTGCAATACGTTATCACCACGAGCTCTACCCCGCGGAAATGGATTTTGATTTCTTTTTCTTTTGGGTTGCTATCAAGAACACTGCGTTGAAATCAATGGAATCGTCATCGTCAAATCAGATAAGTTGAAATTTGTTTTCTTTTCTTTTCCCTAAAATCAAATCGCTAAGAATTGATTTAATTTTTAAATATATATTATATACCGTATTGATTGATTAGAAAAAAACAATATATCTTTATACCATGTATCTTTTTTTTTCTTTTTTTTTTTCTCCGTGATCTAATTTTGTTCAAACCAATCGGTAATGTGGAAATTGTTTTTGAATCTGTTATATACCATGATCATATGATAAAGATAAAATAATATATTCATAGGATGCATATTAAATTTAATATAAGCAAAAATAAACCATATACTCATTCATTTTGTTTGTCTGTGCGTGAAGATTGTTTGCAATCTATGCTTGCGTGTTGTACATCAAAAAAAAATTATGGGTGCGGCGATGTGTGATCCTCCGGGAAAGAGGAAGAGTAAATTAGGTCAGGAAGGGAAAACGGTCCAGTCAAACCCAGTTGTTCTGTTCCGGGTCCAGTCCAGTCCAGCTGTTGTTCCGTTCCGGATCAGTCCATCTATTGTTCTGTTCCGGGGGCACCAAAGCTTGAAGTTGTATATGCACTGTACAGTAGTAACGAAGGTATGTGACTAACGTTAATATGGGTTTTTAATATTGACTATTCCTTGGGCTTATTTATTTACGTTGAGAACATGCGTAGTTCCTTCTCTTTTTTCTTCTTCTTAGACGATCAATTTAAATTATGATTGCTTATCTCGATCATTAGGAATTTTGGTCTTAATACTATTTTGTTTTATTGAATATGATATTGACTATAGTTGAATGATGTCTTTTATTAAAATTGGTTGTACCAACTCTATTCCAATGTATTCATTTGGGGTTTAAAAATGTAATCCAAAATTTGAATACTTGATACTTTCTCCCCAAAATTTGAATTTCGTGGGATGTAATCCACTTGCTCGATTATTAAAGAGTCGGTAGCTTCAAAAGATACATTGTAAATAAAATCACATGTAGTCTAATTTTTGTGGAAGAACTCACAAAAGGTGATATGAGTCAGAAAATTTCAATTTCTCTACTTCATCCATAATACTAATGAACCAGTATATGTTGGAGTATGACAACAAGAGAATTATCTTTAATAATCTATTCAACCTAAAGTAATTGGTTGACATGCGTAGTGAGACTCGCTTGGCCTATTGAGATAAAGAAATTTCTCAAATTAAGCTAAATGTAGCAAAATTGAAAATGGAAAGAACCGCGAAGTAATAAGGGTTAGACATACTGACTCATATAAAACACGTGAAAAGAGACATATGTATCATGAGACAAAGATGTACGTTTGCCTTCAGTAGTAATAATACCAATACACAAGTATCAACCGAGTATGGGATCAGCTAAAATGTAATTATAGCTCCCATCATAAATGAAAGAGTTGGAAATGCACCTGGTCATAGGTGTTGGTATGTACAATGTAATGTGTATATCATAGTAACAACCAATTTTCACATCAACTTTAATGGCAACAAGAACTTTGTCGGGCCAATTGACTATTTTATTGAGTTGAACTAGATCCAATGTCTGCAGTTATGGAATGAAAACATGAGACATAAATTCTCTAAAGCACTTGAGATACATTGGGTGACACGTAATATATATCCACTCTAAAGTACTTGAGATGAATCCCACTTTTATTACGTAATAAGGCCACACCACTTTTAAAACTCTCAAAACTCAAGTGTCTAACTTATAGTTGTTTTTGTTCCACTAGCTTAAGGAATTTAAACTAGTTGTTGAACTATTTCCTTATAATGTAACTACGAGGATTGGATTGTATCATCGTGCAAAGCACTACTCAAAATTTGTTTTCAAGATTGAACAAAGACGTCACAAAATCTCTACATGTACCAAGAGATAATCACACCTTGTTAAATTCCACAAAAACCCATGCAAGTGGATATCATGTGGAAACTCACAGTGATGAGAATGTAATTGAACGCATCTTTTATAGTCTCTAATATATTTGGAAGGAAATATATTTTAGAGAAACTAATGAGTCAATCTAGTGAAATGTAAATCACTATAGTATTTGGATTATTGAATCCATATTGAATCCGACGATGAAATGTTCGGAATTGACTCACACAAGATTTTGGCATAACTATAAAGAAACTTTGGTTGTGACATGTTGTTTGTTTTGAAACGACTAATGTGAACATCACTTTATTTGAGTGAACAAAAATGGGAACAATATTGACAGAATGAGAAGTAATGACATATCTCTCAATAAGTGTTTTCTAAAGTACTAGATGCAAAACCCCCTCCTCCCTCCCATTATCCTTTTAGGTAAGAAAGCATATCACTCATTTTTACAAATTCTTCAGTAAAACAGGATCGAGACCATCCTAAGATTAAAATGGTAAAAAATTCCATATTACAAAGAAAACAAGATGAAATTTAGAAAAATATTCATGCAGAATGCGGACCATTAAAGTGACTGATGGATCTGGTGAATGTTTTGACTTTTTGGACTAGTTATAGTTCCCAAGAAAATTGTGTTTGAAAACTACTAGCACATAACACACAATGCAAAGCGCAAAGGCTAACCACCCTTGTTAATGCTAGATAATTTACATCAAAAGGACTTGATGAATATTGCATGTTTAATATGATCAATATATAGCATCTTATACCCAATGGTCTCGCAGAGGCTACCATCAAAGATTATAGATGGTGTCTAAGGAATAGGATATGCATACCAACCCACCTTTTATTGCTTTGGGGATATGCAATATTACACGCATCTTACTTAATTCGTTTTTAGAACCCAATATTAGTCAACCTTTTTTGCGTACCAGTTGATAACTGGATTTAAGCCTGACATTCGTGTTCTTACGCATTTTTGGCTGCACTATATATGTGCCATTACGACTCCACATCGTACTATGATGGGTCTTCAAAACTGTTAAGTAGTTATGTTGGAAACAAGTTCCCAACAATTATCCGCATTTTAAAACTTTTGGTAGGAGATCTCTTACCGCTAGATTTGCGGGTTATCACTTTAGTGAAACAGTCTTCCCGTCGTTAGGGGGAGATAAGAAAAAGTATTTTCTAAGGGAATGACAGGAATTGTCATGGTGTGCTCCCACTATGTCTCATATTGATTCTTATACTCCACAAATGTAAATGTGAAGTGATAAAGAATATTCGATTTTTAGAATGTACACTGATATTGCTAAAGTGATGATGAGATCACACATACCAGCTGCAAACCTACCTGCAAAGTTACAAATTCTCAATACAGGATATACACCATAAACTAAGGTGTTACAACTACACTTAGTGGAAGTGTGGTTGAGGCCGTGACTCCATAGAGGAAGTTGGAGATACCATTTCGTTCGATCAATCCTCACCTAGAAAGGAAGTAGGTGAGTAAGGCATAACTTATTTATATCATCAGAAATCATCTTATAAGATTGTCTCTGAATATGTCCATGAATCAATACTGGAGGACGCTCCAAAGTTTTAAATGATTCTAGAGAACAATGAAATCCTGACGGATTATGAGAATGCATATGAGTCAATGGAAGGATCATGCGTGCATAGTGATGATATAATCCATAATTTGTTGCTCCAGAAGTAGAGCACAATGAGATCGAACCATGCTTTATTTTGATTAATTTCAAATAAATAGCATATTTGGCCTACACAATCCAGGTAGAACTTAGTTCTTTGGCAAATATACGGGTATTTGGTATGGTAGTGCTAACCAACCAAGTGTAAATCCTATTGGACATACATAATTAATTTGTCATAAAGCATAATGAGAATAAAGTAGTCTTAAAGTACAAAGACTCGCCTTGTGGCGCGAGGTTTCTCACAAAGCCCTGGAATTGTTCTCTTGTAATGAACGTTATAGAGTTTCGTTACTTAGTTAGCTTGGTAATTTCCAAAAGGACTTGAAATGCAACATATGTATGTGGTTGTTACATATCTCTAAAAGAATCAAGAGATAGAAGATATTTACAAAAGTGCTTGATAGACTTTTTTTTTCCCAAATCAAGTAACTCTAAACCACAGAGTGCGTTTACAATTAGATAGAACGTTCACTTATATATTGAAGCAATCGGGCGGAAGTGGTATACCCGTCTAAGTGGCTATTTGATTTGGAGGGGATAGACAAGCAAGTTATTTTTCCTTGCATGTTCATAAGAAAGTTCCTGATTTGGAATTGTAGCTATTTATGTTGATGTTACAGACATGATGTGTACTCTTGATGTAATAAGAGACCATAAAAGCTATTTAAAATCCGAATTTGAGATGAAAAATCTAGGGAAAGCTCTATCGAATACTGAGCTTGTGGTATATTATTCCACCAGTTTGCATATGTCTAAAGTTGTCAGGCAATTTAACAAAGACATGCATCCTGATAGCACTCCCATGGTTAGTCGAGGTTCAAAGGTAAGTAAGTGACCATTTCGTCTAAAGGAAGATGACGAAGATGTGTTAGGAGATGAAATTCCCATATATAAGTACAATAGACGCATTGTTGTACTTAGTATAATAATATACTCGATAAAATTTTGCATCCTCAAGGAACTTGTTAGCTATATATAGCTCAACGCCAACGCAATGTCATTGGAATGGTATAGTGAATGTAACCATGTACTTAAAAGTAACCATTGACATAAATTTGTTTTATCCCTGAAAAGACATTAAAAGGAATGCTAATGAAAGTGCAATCCAAAAGTTGTTGATTATGAAGGAACAATAATGTCTTCTCCAACGAAAGTAATCAGAGGGAGATATGGTAGATTATTTTCTAAGTCATTACTGATATTCAGTTTCGAAATATATATATATGACTAAAGGAACTGTCTATAACAACTCTAAAAGTAATCAGGGGGAGATGCCGACATCAGGGGGAGGATCCGAGGATATGATGTCGACATATTTTACTTCGAAATTGAATTTGTGTTGTACTCTTTTTCCCTTCGACCGAGAATAGTTTTTCCCAAAGGATTTTGTTACTCGACAAGGTTTTTAGCGAAACAACACTAAAAACATGAAGTATGTTGAATGTTGAAGACATAAAGATCGCGTTGATATTACTGAAAATATCTGAATCAAAGAAATGAAACGCGATATTCTATTAAGCAACGAAACTTCCAGAATCAACAACATGGTCTTATAAACATTCAAGTCACCAAAGTAAAGTGTGATAAACTTCTTCTGACTACATTAGACTAATGAACATTGTCTGACATCAGGGGGAGCATATAATGGTGTGTTGAACTATTTTCCTTCACCGAGGTTGCTTTTTCCCACAGGGTTTTGTTACTCGGCAAGGTTTTTAATGAGACAACAACAAACACCGGGAAGTGATTTCCCAACTAAGGTTATTGTCTTTCCCATGAGGATTTTCTGCCTTAGGAGTTGTGATGCAACTAGTCATCTTCAATGGAGCAAAGTGATCATCTGCAATTGATCACCTTTACTTGCATCTGTCACGTTGGGTTTTCCTTGTCAAGGTTTTAATGAGGCAACATATTTGAGTCCAGCTATGTTCTAAGTTTTCTTAATATTGTACTCTTTTTATTTAGTTCATGTTTTGTCCCTCTGGGTTTCCCTGGCGAAGTTTTAATGAGGAAATTAACTTAGACTCATCGATCTATGAAGATCATATTTCATGTGATGAACTACATGTAAGGTAAGAGACAACATGTGAAGTACTACATGTGAAGAGGTGTACCAAGGTTTTATCCCACTGGGTTTTTCCTTGTCAAAGTTTTAGTAAGGCAATTGATTTCGGCACAAGTCATCAAGGGGAGAACGTCATTTGAAGAACTACATTTTAAGCCTCTACGTAAAGCACTGCATATGAAGTTATATTGGACCGCACAAGGGGGAGTGTTGTAGGGCTTACATCCCATAGATGTGCGGCCCAAAACAGATGTCTTTTGGTTTTCCCATCTCCATGTATATACATATATTATATCCATGTAACCTAAAACTCTCTCTTATCAATTGCAGCTTCTCTTTTCCCAGCCTCTTCTCTTTCCCTAATATTATACTGCAATAGATTATGATTAAATATCAATGGAAAATCATTAGTGCTTATCTACAATTAAGTTTGCGAAGTTAACTAATAACAAATTAGAATTATGTGTTTTGCGTTTAAACCAGATAGATAAATAAGACTTATTAAGTAGGAATAAAAGAACGTGAGGTCATATAAGACACATAATAAAGATTAAAGCGTAATAAAATTAAAATAAATGTCATTGCTAAATAATTATTCTGATTGTATTTTAGTTACACTAGTAATCAAAGGGGAAATTTGATAAAATAATAAAATGATAATATAATAATTAAGACAATGATTTTGATGAAGTAAGCAAATAATAATACTATCTCATACTAAGTATTATAAAATTTGAAGTTATTGTAAATATCATTTGGATAATAATTAAAGTAATATCAACAAAATTTAATTTTGTTAAAAATGCAACTTAAGGATTACTTAGCAATAATATAAAATTTAAGGAAAGAAAGTTAGATCAAATCAAATCTAGTATTAAAAAAAAAAACTTTGAATTATGATTGAACTACGGTTGAATTTTATCGGTCTAATGTTATATAAGAAATAAATGTTATAATAATGATGAAAGTATTAACACCAAATAATTATTAAAAAAAAAATTGTTGGCAGTATTATTATAACTAAATAAGCAAATAGATACATTGGAAATAATGATAGTAACATTTGGATAATAATGCTTCAAAAAAAAAACATTTGGATAATCGATATAACATTAAGTTATTTAAAATGGTACATGAATTTAAAGATTATATATGGTATTACAGCAAACTTAAAGATATCAGATGTTATAAATTGACGTAAAATCAAAATAGGATTGCTTATTGATAAAATAAAATCTGATGACCAAATTGTTTAAAATGCTATATAATTTATGAAGTAAATTTTTTAAAGTTAAATCAGTTACAAATAAATTTAGAGATTAATTAATCATAATAAGTCAGAAATTAATTAATCTTAGTAAAATAAAATTAACACTTAGTTAATCTAGCACTGGGGAATAGTGAAGTTGGTAATTCTGATATGTTTAGGTGATACTTGTTAGGTAGTAGGCATTGTTAGGCATCGCGAACCTAGACAGGGAAACTGCATTCTTGTATCACTAGGCATTGAAGGGAGACTTGCTTCTCTTAGTGAACTAATAGATCCCAAATTTTAATGAGAAACTTTATTATGGAATATCTTCACAGTACTTAGAACCAGTAAATTATTGACATATAAATTAGTGTAGAGAATTCAAATTTAAAAGTCGTAGTTTCCATTATAGAGATTCATTCATGTAAGAAACTTAGACTTCCCTATTTGATAGAATCTAAATCAGTGTAGTTGAACTTAGAGCTACAAATTATAAATTTTAGTAGTAGAAAACCATATAGGGTTGTGTTTTGTTTTATCTTGTATGCGCTTAGACAAGAGATGGGATTATTCTATAAGGTGGGGAGTTTTTGAAGACCAGGAGGATGGTTCGATTTTCGAGGACGAAGATGATATAAGGTGGGTAGAATGTAACGATCCCCAATCTCGTCAACGCAATTAGACTAGTCAAGAGACGTATTAGCCGATAATTATTCGATTAGTGTACCTCGAGCGTTAACTATTATAAATTAATCTAACAACGATCTAGATATGAAACCGGTACCGTTAGATAGAACTCGAGAAGTTATGCGGAATGGACTACTGAAACGAGTCGTTCGGACACTAGACAAAGAAGATATCACTGGATGATTAAAAATGGAAGATTAGTCAAACTAACTTGGCATCCCTTATCCATGACGTGGGTGCCTCGGTAAAAATATGGTTGGCATTATCTTCACCCACCGAGAAGAAAATTCTTATTTTTCTTTATTCTTTTCTTCTTATCTTTCTATTTCTTCTTCTTCGTTCTTCTTCTATGTTCTTCCCATGTTCTCGTTCTTCTGTGAGTTATTGATAGTTCAATCGGGGAGGTTTGTGATTTGTGAGAGGTGTAGAAGATCATGGAGTATTTGATAGTGATGGTGTTGGTATGTTTTTGATTCAAACTCGAAGGGAGAAAATAAATTAGAAGTTAAGAGTTTATGATGTTAGGGTTCGTGAAGAATTGATGTTCAGAAGACTTAGAAAATGAAATTAGAGTTGTATGTGAATGAATATAGATGGGTATGACATGAAATAGGGGATACTGTGGAAGAATCATTAGATTATGAAGTTAGGGTTTTTGAAAAGATGAACTGAATTGAGTTGGTTTAGGGATTGTGTGAAATTGAAGATGAATTGAAGGTTCAGAGGTTTAATGGAAGATGGGTCTTGTAGATTTAGAACAAAGGAGATCATTTTAGTATTCATTTTACGATTCACAGTAAAGAAAAGATGAATTAGGGTTTCATGTGTTCTTCCCAAATTTGGAAATTAGGGTTCCAGCATCAGTGAGTGGTGAAATAACAATTCAGAGAAGATTAATGTTGGGTAAGTATCTTTGTTGTTTAATCTCACTTTTGAAGTTCAATTATTTAGTTGTATGTGATTGAATATATTCGGATGGAAACATAAATAGAAATGGTGGTATTAGAATGGTTGCAGGTGGTGATTGAGAAGAAAATATGTTTAGGGTTGGTGTGAAATTGTTTATGTAAACGGGATTGAGCTCTGTTTTTGAATGAGGTTTGAGATGGGTGTAATTGAATGGATGTATGTGATCTGTGACAGGTAAAATATTGGTGTTATTGAATGAATGAGGGTTAGTTCATTCATTTGAACTCAGTTGGTGGTTCGAAGTGGTTGTGATTGAGTTGGAATGAAAATAGAATTTGGAAGTGTTATTGAACCTCAAGTTGCTGGTGGTGATAATTGTAGTTGTAACAGAGAAGTTATAAGAGTGTAATGGTTTGGTGGTTGATTTGCAAGCTTTAGTGAAACTGGAAGTGAACTAGAGTTTCAGTAGAATTGATCTGGTGAATTGGAAATTCAAAGGATGTTAAAGTTTGGGTAGTTATGGTGATGATGTTACTGCTGTGAGGTTGTTGAGTATGGAATGGACAGAGTTAGATGTATGTTTAGGAGATGAATTGAGTGTTGCCCTATGAAGGTGAACTGGTAGTAAAGAATAAGGATTTGGTTGTGTAGATGTGTTGATGATACTGTTGGGGTTGGAATTGACTTGGATGGTTGTTATAGGGTGTGTGTTTGGTTGTTACATAAATGGAGTTGTTGTTGAGTTACATAGTTGCAAATATTGTCTAGAGGTGCTGGTGGTGTTGTAATGGAGATGCAGGTGAAGTTGTTAGTGGCTCAGATGGTGTATTACTATGATTGGTTTTGGAGTATTAGTGTGCAATTGAGTTTGGATGGGACTGATAATGTAAGTTATGAATTACCTGTGGGTTAAAGGTGTTGCTTGGAACTTCTTTTGCAGGTAAACTAAGTTTGTATTTGTGTTTAATTATGAAGTCTTGATGAATTCAGTGTACTGTTGTAATGTTGTAAGATAGTATTTGAACTGTCAGTTTCATAGAACCATCAAGCTTGAAGTGATTAAGATGAGATTGCTATTGAAGTTAATTTGAGACTAGTGATGATTCAATTTAGTGGATTGTGTTGCTAAAAGCTGCAACCGCAGGTAATAAGAGTCCTTATTTGTAACTGGAATTTGAAGTGGTTTATGATTAATGGAATTGAAGTTAAGATGTTGTATAACTGAGTTATAGGAATGAAGATTTGATGAATGAGTATGGAGTTGAATCTCTCTAGTGAAAGCTTAAAGCTGCAATTGCAGGTAGGCAATGTTGTTGTTTTTTGTAATTGAAATTCAAAGTTGTTTGTATTTGATTTGAAGTTGAAATGTTAAACCAGAATGAGAATGTAAGAAGTAGAGTTAGAATTAAGCTATTAGTTATCCCAGTCAGATGTGTGACTAGTTTACTTAGCTGATCAGTTTTCTGATAGAGTCGAATTTGTGACTCTCTGAATCAGTCTTGTAGACTGAGTTTTCCTTATCTTGACCTGAGTTGAATCGTTGACCGATTCAGGTTTGACTCGTTGACTATTGACCCTGGACATTGACTTGACCTAGACGTTGACTGTTAGTTGACCATTGACTATTAGTTGTCTTAGTGGACTTGGTCTTGGGGTAGTTTTCTTAGTTAGATGTTTTGGACCTCTCGTGGTCCGAATTAGACTTTGACTTCTTCTACAAAGTTGTAGATATTCACAAGACTTAGCTATGGACTATATAATCAACATAATTGGATTAGTAAACTCATAGCTACGCTAAAGTTAAGGAACGAAAAGGGGTAGAACCATAAATAGGCCTAGAACCATTAGATAGAATTATATGATTCTTGTATGAGCCATTCTTGCTAGTTTCTTAGACTACTTGTGTGATTAACAGTTCGTTATTAACAACGATCGATTCAAAGGATGAACCAGTGGATCGTGGATCGCGAGGTAGGCGTGGCTTGTCATCAAAAAGGTGTGGGAATGCATTTGACTCTTTGTAATCATTATTGTCGCTTTTATAAAAGTTTATGCATAACAAACTCATGCATTGTCTGTTTCTGCATTCCATATTTTAATTAAAATGCATTATGATAATCCTGTTATTTCTGTGAATCTTTCCACGATGTGGAAAGGACTTGTATTGTTTCGTCGTCAACATGAATTGTTATGGGAAATGAGAATTTCCACTTGTGGTATATAGGATACGCTCCTTCATTTTTATACCTAGAGCTTTTATTGAATAGAGTTGGTCACCATGGTCTTGGTGGCATCCATAGCTATGTAGGTGTGAATTGCCGGTATTTAGGGGTTCACAACCATATTAGTACATTGTTTGACGAAGGAGTTTATTACATATACATGTATGATTATTTTCAGTGACTTAGTCACTGTTTAATATTTTCGGAAAAACATTATTGTTTTCCAAATCTTGCATATGATTACTTAGAAGGTTAAATGTTAATTATTCCCACTTCAGTTTCTGTGACAGATCAGAGTTGCGCAGCGAAAGCTTGAAGAGTTGAGTTCACTATTGATTAAATTTTGTTATACTTATTATATTGTATAATTTATTTGAAAACAAAATGATTATTATATAAGTATCATTTGAGAGAAGATCTTGTATATATATTTCTGAGAGGGATTAGTTTTCGGTTAAGTTTTGTAGCATATTTCTTAATTGAATGCTTAAGTGCATGTTTTAGATTTTAGTGCTTCTTTATTTAGTTAATCTCTTGGATTAGTCAGCTGTTAGCTTAGGGGGCGCTACAAGTATAATCATTCACATCTTCGCAGTTATGTTTTCAATATGCAAGACTTGAAAGATACGTTAAAAATGAAACAATTCAAGTCAAATATTACTAACCTCAAGAGGAAGGATGATGTTGTCGATGTAACTCTTTACTCCTTCACATTATTTGGTATATGTGTTATTTCTTTTCCGAACTGTATTTTTTGTTTATATAATTGAAATATCACAGGTTGTACGTAGTTCAATCAATTGGTAAACCTGACCTTTGTTTTTTGGATATAAATTAATTGACACTTGGGCATTGGTCTTTGGTACCGTCCAAGTATTTCTCATATCAATCAGGCTCACAGATTTCTATCTGTTCGATTTGTTGATTGATTTGAGAAAGAGAGATATAACTCTTTGACATCTTTCTTGATAGAGCTCGCTTTATAAGATGATGCTCTCGGAATAATATTGGAGTTAGTCCATACAGATTTCCGAACAAATTATTGGGTGTGGTTGTTATACCCACGATTTTTTATATGCTTTTGAAACGTTAGAGGAAGTTGCTTCCCAAAAATATTTGATCAATACCTGAAATATAAAAAAATCCTTGTCGATTCCTCCCAGATGTCAGAATTGTTCAAATTTTCCCTGCCGCTTATATAAGATGCAAGGTGGGATATACTTACAACTGAGAATTTAGTTTCCCAAGGTACTTTAGATTCTACTTCTTCTTTGGGATGTTGGACATCATCTCAGGATTTTCATCTTGACATTATAAGTTGACAATCACACCACTGAAGCACAAATCATCAAAAGTTTGACAAACATCTTTCGATCCTCCTATTGAAATTTATAGGATCACCTTTATATATTGATATTCCCGTCAACATTACAAAGTCCAACGATGTCAACCCTATTTCAAAGCCTTGAAAATGGAAAGTCTTAATTGTATGCCACCATATAGCTACAAGAGAGCATTCGTCAATTGCACATCTGAATTCTTAAACTTGAAGAAAAACATATAATTTTCTAGTACTAATCGTGCATCTGAATGACTTTGAGAAACAATTTTGGAATAATCATTTATTCTTCCCCAACTAATCATCATCTTAATTTTCGGTGCATGTTGATCGAATATATGCTCATCTCTATCAATTTTAGACAATTACAAGAATTGGAATCCCTTCATATCATCATAAGATAATTGAAACAAACAAATAAGAGTCTATGAACACTAAAATTTCAACATATACAAAGATATTTCACAATTTTTAATACCAAATAAGTTTCATACTCAAAATCATGTTCAACAAAGAAATTAAGTATTCAATATCATGAATAATTGTGAATTACCAAGATAATTAAACATTCAACATCACTAAGGTTTTATCTATCGTTAAGCTAGAAATTTAACAATGTTCGTCAACAAATTATTAATTAATAATGTTCTACTAATCAAATAAACACAAATGATTAACTAACAACAATGCATTCATTCAATTTATGGTATCCATAAAACAAAACAGAAGGGGTTTTTGAGCACCGACGGCTAGAACGGACAATCCAACCATCTCAGTCTCATCCTGGCAATAGACATCTGACGATCGTAGTTTTGTAACCTCTTTCATTGTGAACCTTAATTTATTGACCTTTAATTAATGGATAATATAACTTAAGATTTTAATTAATGGATATTAACTAAAATATTAAATGTTGAAGTAAGCAGAAAATGTGTATATATATATTACAATTATAAACACATTAATAAGATAATTTGTTACGGATCAAACGTAAACCGGCGATTAGGATACCTAACCGTACATTTACTCATTATGTGTAAGATATTTTAGTGAAAATGTACATGCATTAACTAGATTTAGTGTTCCAAAAAAATAAAAATTAGATTTAGTGGTGGCAAGTTGAATTTGATGGAAAGTGATATACATGTGTAGACTATATATATTACTTAATAATTTGGTTGTTATATTTTTGATGATATATATATATATATAGCTAATTTTGTTATGTATATATGAAAATTATTTTAGATTAAAGGAAAATATAGACCTCTCTTGGAATTGAACAAATAAAATGCTGGAAAAAAAATACACCAGTCAGATTAAGACAGTGCCGTTACGGAACGGGTTATCTCTAGTTCATTACAAAACTTAACAAAAACCTTATTTATTGAACAACAAAATCAAATTAGGGTTAAGTCTATAGTTTATTACCATTGATTGTTGAGTTGATAAAACTCCTTCAAACTAGTGGGAAATATCAGTTAAAAGGTTCAAGAACAAACCAATCAAAGAATCGTTTGGAAATAGTAGGACAAGAATAGTTCTATGAATAAAATAGGGTTTTCTTTCCAAAACCATGGAAAGAGAAGTGAAAGGAGCACTGAATCGAGTTCTCTATATGGTTTTTGAAGAGATTCATAGAAAGGGCAATGGTTGGCCTTTTCAAAAGCCATTGACAGGTCAAGATAGGTACAATGGTTAATAAATACCCGTTCTAAATAAACGACCGATGAAAATTCGTTCTTGGGAGAATGTTTGATGATTACATGTTTTTTCCCTATTTCCCGTCCAGTATTGAAATTCTGAAATACTATTGGGCCTAGTCTCTTCCCAAGATGACATGAAAGAGAATTATAAAGGTCTTGGTAAGAGCACTAGACCCAATCTTATACTCGTCACTGACCTACGATGTCCATTGGCACAGTCACCAACGAATCTTGGGAACCCGCTTTTTTTTACCTAAACATGGAAATATGTAGTCCCTCTTTTTTTTCACCCGTTTAGTTCTCATAAAACCCTAGATAAAACACTGGAATTAATTTCATCAAAGAAGAAGTAGATGGAAATCGTCTTGAGCCTATAACCTGATTTTATCCCAATTGTACATGTTATCAGTTTTTTTTTTAAAGGTTCGTATTCTTATTTATTTCGTAACATTTGTTTTTTCTTATTAATATGAGTACTTAATTTTACCTGATTCATCCAATGTACAAAAACTGTGGGTAAAATTCACATTTTGAAATTTAGGCGGTTTCACTGAACTAAGAGAAAAAAATATAATTTCTGCCAAAATTAATGTTGATTTTCTCTAAAATTTGGATGAAGATATTGAAAACTACGAAAGAGAATATTGGAGATGTTGAAACACAAAACAATTTCTGAAGCACGAATAAGCATTTGAGGAGCTCGGATTCCAAAACATCATCCCCAAGAGTTAAATTTGCCTGGCAAAGATGACAAAGATGATTGGGGAAGAAGTTCATTCAAATCAAGAGGTTCATGAAGAAAAAAGATCAAATAATCAAAGATGTTGTTTACAATTTTATATAGGTATGATATGATATAAATAGAATATTAATTCTCTTACTAAAATTTGTACTTTGCTAGGCAATGTTTGGTTTCTTATTAGAGTAAGAATTCTTTCAGGCTTCTGTGTACCCCGCGTTGAACACATATTTCCTTAGTATAACACTCAATGTGACACAAACACAACCATATATGGTCATGAACCTCTTATATTCATGCAGTTTCACAATCACAATGGCCATGAACATTAAACTTTTGTAGAGAAATTGGTTTTTGTCTCAAGCACAAGTTCATGCCTGAAAATGTCATGTTTATTTTGTTTGATCGACTATTTTGATCATAAAACCATTTTAATATGTTCTTCATCAAGTATGCTTGGTATTCATACTTATTTTAAATGAGCATGATGTTCTTCAATAAGACAAGTGACACATGTATATATTGCTTGGTAAATGTTACGTATAAGTTTCTACTTTATTTTTCTTATTTACTATGGAAGTTAATAATTAATGGCGTGATCTAAAGCACCATAGATTCGGCGAAAGATTCATGAATATTAATAAATATGAAACCTAGGAAATTTGAGTTAAGATATCTCAGGGTTCATGTATCACCTATCCCTAATATCGCTTATTTTATTGTATGTAGGATGCAACTTGGTTTAGAGAATAATGTTCTCATCGGTAACAAATTCTAGGTAATCATGGTAAAGAAACACACCAGGTTAACTCATGGAAGAAATTAAGGAGGGTCTAACTAAAAAAAATTCTGGAACTGATTAACTTCAGCAGCTCCATACCCCGATCAAAGATACTACACATTATTTCTTTCTTAGTAAAGGAACGAGTATGTATTGATGTTATCTGTGATTTTTGTGTGGAAATAATTGAAAACACTCTTGAGTCACGCTCCACATATTATGAGAAAAGAGAATATGGACTTTGTTCCGAATATTTCTCTTTCTATATCAAGACATCTCCTTCAACCACTCCTGCTCCGAATATGCTTGAAGGAATAATGGAACTTATTGGGAGAAAATATCTTCTCAATGATGATATTGCTGCAGCTAAGAAGGGAATCTCTAGTTATGAACAGAGTATTGCAAAATATAGATGGCTTGAAGACCTTAGAGAGTTCAAAGGCGAGTTAGAATACTGTAAAAAGGATCTAACATAAACAGAGATTCTTTTAAAAGATTTCTCCAGTAAGGCTTGCAAGTCAAAAATAAGATTAAATTCTTATTTAAAGATATGATACTTTATATAAACCTACAGTAGAACCTCTCTATATTAATAGTCTTCGAAATTCACAAAATTATTAATATAGAGAGGTTATTAATGTAGAGAGGTACCCATAAAAAATGTAAAAATTTAAGTTCAATGTATGGACAATGTATTTATAGTTGTATTTAGATGATGTATATACATTTTCATAGTTCCAATATACAAGTGCATGTATATATCTTGCAATTTGTAGTTTCAAGAAGCTTTAAACATGCTCGACAAGTTGAAAATATTTTGGTTTCAACAAGAAGGCGTTTATGTTGACGAGATATTACCCATCCGCAAGTTAAATGATGTTGTAGTAATCCAAGAAATTACTTATTTTTCTCAAACAACTATAGGTGAGTATTTGTTTAGTCATAAATTTAATGTAACTAGATATATTTTTTTTAGTATAATACTAATTATTACTATTTGCAGGTAAATTCTTTAAGGCATAACTGGAAAAAATCATTAATATTAAACTGGAGAGGTCATTACTATTTCTCACTGGCCCAAGTTGGGACCATAAATTTTTATTAATATGTAGAGGTTATTAATATATGGAGGTTCTAGTGTATTTTGAATAAAACTTTCTATTTTTGAATAAAATTATTATTTTATAATTTTTCATGTGATAGTTTTCAATTACATAGATCTGTGCTTGAACGCTTTATATTATTGCTATGTATGTTTATGGGATGTTTGATTTCGGTTTTCATAACCTTAGTATTCGATCTCATAATTGTGTGACCCCTTATGGTTTGGGTGACTTTTTGATTTAGCGGGATTGAGTTATATCCCATATTGGTAGCCTTTAAAGATTATAATGGGTTCCGATTGAAACAAATATGTGAAAAAGTCACAATATGTTGAATCGTTTTGGTTTAGCATAAAAGCATATATATTTCGGGGTTTCAACTTTTGCATCGCATTAGTTAAAACCGGTTTTCAACCTTTCTCTGGTAAAGGTTGTTTTTTTTTTTTGTTGTTGTTGTTGTTTTGTTCTTGCGAGAGGATGACAACATGATGATATTCCTCCCCGAAAATATGCGAAGAAGAGGATGCGTAACTTGAGGTAACGACTTTGTTAGTTAATCGTTTTCCTGTTTAAGAAAAGCCTGATTTTATTGCATATATTTATTGCTTTTGCTTAACAAAATTTCGGTACAATTGATGTTTATCACATTATTTTTGTATGGATGTGTGTGTGATTCAATTGTTTCTGGTTAAGAAAAAATATTGTTATCTTGCTTTATGATTTGGTATCAATTGCTTAGGCTTACGAAATTTTGGTGCAATTGCAGTGCTTTAATGTCTATGTTTGTTTCAATTGCTTCCGGTTGAGATAAATAATTATGCAAGTTGATTTATTTGATTTGTATGAATTGTTTATGGCTTAACAAAAAGGGTTTTCGGGATCAATTGTTTAGTCCAATAGGATTTCGGATAAGAGAAACTAAGTTAATTCTGATCTTAGTTAGACTTATCAAAGTGGAGGTTTCGGTTATTCAAGTCTAATCGAATGCCTTAACAAGAAATGCTAGTTAACTAACCTAGTATTGGTCTTGTTTAAAAGTGAAAGGTATATGTTATTATTTGAATAATTAGAGCCTGATGAGAAAAATAGAGTTAATTAAGATCTTTATTTTGGTCTTATCGAACAAGCGATTGTATTTGTACAAATGGTTTAGCAAAAGAACTAAGGTTCTTAGTAAATTTATGATTTGCTAAACTATTAGGGAAAATTGCTTCGGGAAATTGTTTCCTTGGTAACATATCAAAACAAAATTACTTTGTAGTTTCGGTTTTGATATTGGTTATCTAAAATGGTGTGTGGAGCCCTTGTGCTTAACTATTATAGTTTTTGCAAGTATTTTAAGATTTGTAAGATCCTTTTAGTTTGTCCTTTATTTGATCATACCTTTGTCATTTTGTGACAAAAAGAGGGAGAAATATATGGAGTAAACAAGTGATTTGGTATCTCTAAGGAAAGGACATTGGTGCTTAAACGTTATATCTAACAAATGAGTAAAGCATAGACTAAGGGGGAGTAACATATCATATTGATACTTATGGTTATCTTTAAAACAAAGGTAATAACAAAGACATGCGGATTGAAAATATACCTATCTTACCTTTATGGGGAGTATTAGCTTTGTTATTATAATGTCAACAACGGCATTTAAGGATTGAATTTATGCAGGTTATTGTGCTCTTGAAACTTGGAATCAAGCGTATGTATAATGAATTCTTATAATTTGTTTATCCATATGATGTAAGAGTTTTGTCACTAAAATTAACAAAGAGGGAGATTGTTAGAGCATAGCTCGGTTGAATCCACTAAGCGTTGGTATGTCAAGTTTGGTTGTCATATTTTAGTGAACCAAAACTCATTTAAAGAGTCGCTTGATTATATGCTAGAGTCAACTTCGTATAGGTTAGCTAGAAAGTTACTAGGATACGAGACTTACAAGTATTACGTGAATACTTGAAGAATGTGAAGAAGTAAAGAGCTACATCGACGACATCATCCGACTTGAACTATTTCATTTCTAACGTATCTTTCAAGTCGTGCATATTGAAAACATAACTGAGAAGTTGTGAATGATTATACTCTAGTTAGACATAGTATTAAGGAATTATAATATGAAGTGTAACGTCTATCTTTTGAACTTCGTATATAAGACATCAACATAATCGTATGAATGCTATTGTGATTATGTATGTGTATGGGTGAAGGTTTCTTCCTAGGAAACAATGTTTTACATGTAAATTCATGAACTTGTTTTGTGAATTAAAAGGGAAATCGCTAGGCTTATTGATATTGTTATTTATTGTTAATCTTTGGATTACCAATATGTGTGTTTAGTATAACCGCTCATAATTTGTTTATGTATCTTGGTAAAACTATTCACAATGCCTGAATTTTGTATTGGTATGATTTTTATTAGTGAAACCGATTTTAAGTAATCACCTGAGATGGTATGATTGATATTGTTGTAATTGGTATGACCAACTCTAGACATTGGGTAACAGATCCTAATAAGAGGTGCAACTGATCACAAGTATGTGGAATTGATCCTTGTAAGAGGTGCAACAAGTCCTAGTAATTGGTAACCGATCCAATGACTTGTGCAACCAATCACAAGTAAATACCATAATAATGTGGTAACCGATCCTAGTACCTAGTCAACCAATTTTTGGAAAGCTAGCGTGACTGATCCTAGTACCCACATGGAGGTAGAACTGAAACTTTGTGTTGAGGTAGAACCATGAAACCCATTAATGGTGATTTGATAGGATAATCAATCACATAGTTCTTGGAAGTCGGATAAACCAATTCTAAACTCATTTGGAAGTGTGGCAAATCGGTTCCAAGATTGTAAATATGAAAAAGGATTTACAAAATAAAGATGTCAACATACTTTGAACATGTGCAATTATTCTTATATTTTATTGTTCAATGTTATTCCTTAATAACTAAAGGAGAATCTCGGATCGAAATAAATTGAGAATCTTTTAATTAAGGTTTCTTTAAATTTTATATGCTTTTGATTTACAGTAATTAAATGCATATCTTTAGAAAATAAAAATTAATAATGTGCATTTACTAATTGGAGATTTTCTACTGAGATTTCGGTCAATATTTTATGAAAACCGATTTTGAGTTTATTGCATATCTTTGAGAATATTCGGTTTTTGAAATTCCTTGGTGTCCAAACTTCCTTTGTCTATAAATTCTGAAGTTTGCATTTCGGTCAAACTAATCCTCAAAGCCAGCAAAACTACCGAGTTTTGTTGTTACTGGTGGAGCCGTCTATTCAGAGAGGAAAGTACCATAATTAGGCGAAATCTCTTACGACCGCTCGTTTTAAAGACATCTTGGGGATTAAGAAGCTCTACGAGTACCGTTGGTGGGAAACTAGATAATTGCGGTTTATTATTAGTTTTCGATTGATTTGATTGACTAACGGTTATCGAAATTTGATTGCACCTAGTTTTTTTATGCTTGAAAATCTTCTCTTCTGATATAAGATTCACTCAAACTAGATCAAAGTATCGACGAGGATCTTTAGACTGTTTGTAGATCTAAAGACGTCTTGTGATAATCCATCGTTAACAGACTCCGTTCTGTTTGAAAAGAGTTGTTACCAAACAGATTTGTTGTTATTTTACTTTTTGGAATACGAAACAAAGGAATTGTTCCAAGTGCGTGACTTATTACAAGTTGGAGGTGCAGGGATACTGAGGGAACTAGGTGAACTATAGGTTTAGTTGCTTGGTCTCAACTATTCGAAGTTGGTTTGATTTTGTATAACGGCTTAATTATGAGTGTATTCAATTCTGGACTAGGTCCCGGAGTTTTTCTGCATTTGCGGTTTCCTCGTTAATTGTGTTTATTATAATTTAAAGTAAATTACACAAACGTTAATTCCTAATTACATGATAGCAATATAGTGTTTGGTTAAGTACGAACCTATTATTCATACTTCGTTGTTGTATTGTTTCGATCTTGAATCCATAGTCAATCACACAAGTTATCTTGTTGTCATATTGTCTCGATCTCGTATCCATAAATGATCACACGAAGTGTGAACCATTTTGTTGTATTATCTCGACTCAGTCCATAGACAATCACTTTCAGAGAAAGGACTTATAGGTGGAAAAGTTTTAGATTGAGGTATATTTGGGTACCCTCGTCTTTTCAAGCGATAAAAGCTTCCGAAAAAGGAGAAGCAACTGAAGGATTTTTAGATACTTTAATAGATCATCAGAAGGCCGTCGAAAAAAAAAGAGCAGTAGACCAACAGTTCTTGACTAGGAAGATGAAAAAACATCGACAAACTCAAAAGAAATTTGTTTTAGACTACGAAAAGAATAAGATTATAAATGAAAACACCTCAACAATGACCTCCAGACAATTGATGATATGGGAGATGGATATGAAGATGGACAAGTTAGCAGAGGATTTGGAAGAAAAATGAAACAAGAGAAATTTGGAAAAACAATTTGGAGGTCAAGATGAAGATGAGGATGATGAAGACCAATATGAAGTGATGCCACTTAATTAATTAATGTATACACTCTTTAACTTTAATGAAGATGTAATAGTTAGGTTATGATGAATGAAATTGTTATAGTTTTTCATTACACTAAAACTTTGTAGTAGTTTTTTCATTACATTAAAACTTAAACTTGACAATATCAACTAAGAGGGAGGATCCCTTTACATGCCTATGGTTACATTATCTCACATTTTGCATATCCTTTTTGTGAATAAAAACCAAACGATAACGTATTTGAAGATAAGATTTTTGGGATATATTCTTCTTATAAAGATCTACATACCCACCAAAAATGAGCACATTTTGAAATACCAAACCTCATCATTTATCAATCTTAATTTAAACAGTTGAGAATTTATCGACTTTCGACGGTTGGGTTTCGAAATAGTAGATGGTAAAGTTATACATTTCGGAATGTGCTCATATTTGGTGGGTATGTAGATCTTTATAAGAAGAACATATCCCCAAAATCTTAGCTTCAAATACGCTATCGTTTGGTTTTTATTCACAAAAAAACATGCAAAATGTGAGATAATGTAACCATAGGCATGTAAAGGGATCTTCCCTCATCAACTAAAGCTAAACTTAAAACTAAAATTAAGCCTATACGAATTATTAGAAACTCCTTAAGAATTTGGTCATACGCTTCGTATTAAAAAAATCCTTTAAATTTTCGCCACTCGCCTCGAGTTCGTATTGCCAATTCAACATTGGTTTCACCTCTAGACGATATCAATTGACAATCCTTCTCATCATATAAAAACAACAAGATGTTTTTTGATAGTCATGAATTGGCAAAACAAAGCAACTCGATCATTGTTATGAGGATTACCTGTCTCGATGCAGAAGGCATCATGAATTTTACCCAAATAACTCATACTGGGTAAACTATTCATCCTCCATTCTTCACCTCTATTCGGGTTGTGTATTACATAGTTTTTACAAAGATATAAATCTTCATCTTCCGTAAATCTAGGATCATCCATAAATTACCCAGAAAGTAGAGAAGTTTTTAAGTGAATGTGTAATTTTGAAATTGTGTGATTTTGAAATGGATGAAGTGGTGTGAATTTATAAGGATTGTTGGAGATTAAGTATAGACCGCTAGCGATTGAGTCTAGAACGCCGCTTCTAATGAAAACCGTAAAAAAAAAACTAAACTTAAACAACTTCAAAATAAAACTACGAAACAAACAATTAAATATATACAACTTCAAAACAAAATTATGAAACAAACAATTAAATTTAAACAACTTCAAAACAAAACTATGAAGCAAACAATTAAACTTAAACAACTAAACTTGACAACACTACTCAATTCCTCCTCCATATGTTCCAAACTCAGCACACATTCTCAATATGAGATCTTCCCTTAACCTGTTATAAAGAGTTATGCGCATAATTCCTTGCATGTTATCCTCTTGCTGGTTGAATCTCAGGCCTTAAATCTTCATCTTCATGATTAGTCCAATTCTTATTACGATGGATTTCCTGAGTTACCATGTTATGCATAATGATACAAGTCACCATAGTCTTATGCATTTCACGAGCATTTAGACCAAGATAAGGCCCACAAATGATGGCGAACTTCCGTTTCAGAATCCCAAAAGCCCGTTCCACATCATTTATCAGTTTCATTTTTATACTATTGAATTACGAGTATGAACGACCCATTTCACCGGCAAGAGTCTGACGGTAACATTGAATTAAAGTTGACCATTTTGGATAAATTCCATTTGCAAGATAATAACCATGAGTGTAGTGATTCCCGTTGATAGCGAAATTTACCTGCAGATGAATTCCATACTTTAAATCCTCAAACAAAGGAGATTTGTGTAAAACATTTATATCGTTCTGAGATCCTGGGAGGCAAAAAAAAAACGTGTCATAGCCAACAATCATAAGAAGATACAGCTTCAAGGATAATCGTCGGTATTGCATAGTGACCCTTATACTGACCGGCCCAATAGGTAGCGCATCCGGTCCATACCCAATGCATGCAGTCAAAACTACTCAGCATTCCTGGAAATCCCCTTTCCTTATTTTGATTTAATATTTCGCTAACATCCGCGTCAGTTGGTTTTCGTAAATAGGTTGGACCAAAATGATTAATCATTGCTTCGCAAAACAACGAAAGATACTTGTATGCGGTTGTTTTTCCTATACGAAGGTACTCATCATTAAAATCTGGAGGTATGCCATATCCTAGAATCCTTAAGGCCGAAGTAACCTTTTGTTTAGGTCTATGACCTCTAATATTCAGTGTATCATGTTGATAATTAAATTGAGGTTCTACATGACAAAGCTCACCAATAATCTTTAGCACCAAATGTCGGGGAATGCAGAACCAGCCTTGGACATTTTCATCAGAGAACACACAGTCGGGATGAAAAAAATCGTGCATGAGCTTCTCATGCCATTCATCCCGACCCCGGTACGTATATCTTCTTGTGAATACTTCCCTTGGATCTCAATCTCTAGGTATATGCCCCGATGAATATAGCTGCAACAAATTATTGGTCAGTTCTCTATCTTCATCTGACTCATCATCAATTTGTTGCAATGCCTAAATGGATATTCGTTGTTGTTCTTCAAATCGATCCATATGAATACGCACCTCTCCATCAGAAGAATCCATTGATTTGAAACTAAAAATTAAACATAGGATTAAAGGTACAAAAGAGTAGGATGATAGAGTTAGAGAAATAATGAATTGTTGAAGTGTAATCAAATTGAATTGAATGGGGCGAATTTATAGGGAAACGTTAGGGAAATAGCTGTTACTTCATTATCTAATAAACGACAAATTCTACACCGACTGGTTTTACAAAGACCGCTATTGTGTAGACTAGATTAACTTGTTTCCTATAGTGGCACGGCCAGTTTTCCAGGCCACCTGGCATGTCAAATGGATGAGTTAGCCACCTCATGGGAACCGACCTAAATTAATAATATGATTTCAGGTGAATTCTCCCCGTTGTGGTTAAAAGCTGAACAAAGCACTCTTCTTAGAGCTTCCGGCCCTACCGGTGTATATTTCAGCCAATAGGATCATCCCGTTTATTAACACCACCAATATTTTCACCGAGAACACCACCGTATTTCAGTTTTTTCATACCACAAAAATTACCACTGTATTCCAGTTTTTACACATTACAAATATTTCCAAATTATTTAAAGAAGCGTAATAATTTTATCTTTGCAACTAAACCCTAATCACCAATGGTTAACCGAAACACCATTTATATCGAGAGATCTTGGTTTCCCAATGCTAACACTAAAACTACCACGTCCTCCTCCTCCTCTTCTTCTTTGTTGTTTATTTCTTCTTAACCTAGCAAGTGCTAATGTTAACAACGTGATTAAAAAAAAATAGAACACATGGAAGGTGTACCATCATTCTCTCTCCCTTATATTATTTATACCACAAAAAATTTGTTATCGGTTTTCTTCCTGCTCAAAATGGTCACGCACCAGAATGAGTTTTGCTCGATATGTACAACTCGACTGCTTGGAATCGATTCGGGGAAGAAAATGTTTTATTGTTTCGGGGGTGATGGTGATGTTGGTTACGTGAATTGAAGATGCTTTTTTGTTTTGTTTTTTTTTCCGTTTTAGTTTGATTTCTTTTTTGTTTGGGTTGATTTCTTTTAGAATGGAATAATGGATGGTAATTTTTATGTTTTATAAGTGATTACCAGAACTTAGTTTTTTTTTTTTACATGGACACAATTTGTGACATTTTGCGTGTATGTACATGGGTATCATCAGAGTATACACCGATGTTGGAAGAACACAATGGTTAGAGATCAATGAGAAGTGGATTTTGTGTTTACGACTTGAGAGTTTTAGATTACAGTCAATTAGGCAAGAGTCTACAAGGTCTGGATGGTAACTGGAATTCACCATCACCAACTCTGTCGTAGACTAGGAGTAGAAGAAAATTTGAAGGGCCCTATAATGTCGTCTCCATATAGGTTTTCAAGGAGGTGAGTTAACTGCGCTTTGGCGATAGTGAACAGTGTAGAGATTTACAAAGCATTATTGAATGGCGATTCAAAGCCATTTGGAATTTGGGAGTCTACCAAAGAACTCTTCTACTCTCTTTCTATGAGAAACACAAAGCAAGTAACTTATTCTGATGCAAGATAAGGGCTTTAGTTTTATATAAAAATTCATACCCACTTAAACTGAACTTTGCAATAAAATTTCATACCCAACTATTTCACGTTGTGTGATTTTGGCGAGTGCGATGTAATTTGATTTGATTATTGTTAGTTTATTTCATTATACAAGACTTCCAGGATACAAAGAATATTCAGCAAGGATTGCAACAATTTCATTTGGAAGTACCGATGTTCAGTAGTCTTTGACAAAATAAACCCAAATCCTAGTTCTCTTATTGAGCAGATAAACAAATTCTTGCAACAATATCCACAAAAGAACGTTAAGAAAAGCAAAAGGATGAAGCCTAACATGGATGAAGGGGATAAATGGTCAACTTTAACCTCAGACTGGATTCTATTCATAGATGCAGCCTTCAAAAAGGAAAACGCAACTATGGGTTATGCCTTTATCCTATACTCAACAGACGACGAAACTTTTATGCACATCGCAGCTGGAGCAGATAGGGCCTTATCAGCCTTCCATGCAGATTCAAAAGCCTTATTTAAAGCAACCTCTTGGCTAAAACAAAATATTTTATCAAGTGTGACAATAGCTACTGATTGCAAGGAGTTAGCGGATACAATCAGAAAGGAGGAGAAGAACTCATAATGGTACGCAGATAACACAATAACGAAGACTCAAAATATTTTACAACTTCTCCCGCAGGCAAAGGTCGAATATATCAATAGAAGTTTAACTCAGCAGCAGACCACGTAGCAAAAGAAGCCCGTAAAAAGAATCTTCAACATATATCTAGCCAAATTCAGCTAAGGATATCGCAATCTAGTGTGATGTCAAAATATTTTTGACAAAAAAGACATTATAAATCTGATGTATTTTATTGATTGATTAATTTATATATCGTCTTTCCATAAAAAAAAAAAAGTTTATTTCATTATTATTACTTGGATATTAGCTTTAACTATTTAAAATTGTATTTGCTACTTTTAATATTATTATTTGTATTTTTCCTATCATTATTATTACCTTTTTTTTCTTTACAAAATAACTAGGCCCGTGCAGATCACGAGAGTAACACGGTATTATTTACTACGTTTTTTTCGATTGCATTGATCTTCTTCTAATGAATCTAATCTAATCGAAACCCTAAGTAAGTCATGAATGTTTCTATGTTTAATTTTGAGAATCAATTTTTTTCCGGAGAAAATTATGGTTTCGATTTTGATTTTGAAAACAGACTAAGTTTTTCAGTTTTTATTGATTTTGAAAATTAGGGTTTTCTTCAATTTGATTTTGGTTGAGTATATGCAATATTAGCCAGCCAATTAACAATCAGGGCATTGTTTAGTCGTCCTGCATCTCCTTGTGGATTATTTGGATTTTCGATAGTATTCTTTCTAGACAGTAGACAATATGTTTTGCAAGATTGGATTCTCACTTATGTTTGTCCTCTTAACAGAAAGAATCACCACTGGGGAAAGCAACAGAATCTGCTCATCCAGGTAATGTTCTTTGATTTGTTGTTTTTGTCGTGTGCTGTAAAATTTTTATGAACATTATATTTGCTGTGACAATTTTATGAGTATAAGCTGTAGTCTTTGAAATCCCAGAGGCCAAATGCAGTAGACCCATATTTGACAATTAAGGGATCATTCTAACAGAAATTCCCACAAACAATCAAATTTATGGTTAATTTTGATGGCGTAGTTTCATCTAATCAAAAGTTGAAGAATGGTTGATTTTGAATGATGAATATTCAGTAGATTACCCATACAAGTCTTAGTCACATATCAGTTGATCAACTTTAACTCATATAAACAGTGTAAAGTGAGTTTAATACTAATAGTTTGTTAGATTTTTCTCTGGTTTTTATTGATGGGTATGTTTAATTTGTAGTAGTTCTAGACGTTTAGTTAACTGTAACCATCAAAGCAAGGAATGGTAAGGTTCAAGTTAGGAACTTGTTATGTGTCAAAAAAGTTAGGAACTTGTTAAGAAATTTATAATTGTTGATTATTTAAGTTAAGAAATTGATCAAACTGTATAAGATGTCATATGATGCAATATGTTAAAACTTAAATCCTTTCTCTGGACTATAGTGATTTTCTAATATCTAAACACTGGATCAAAATTGAAATGTTTAGCTCTTAGTTTAAAATGTTGTGAAAGTTGGTCTTTGTTTGCTAGATTTGACGTGTGTGAATTCTGTGTAAACATATTTTAACAGAAATAGTTGCCAATTAGCCTAGATGAGATCACAGACTTGCCGAATCCACCACATGAATTGTGTCATTCAGCAATGGTTGTTTCTTCACTAACTGTTAGTGTCCCAATAGTTGATCTGTTTATAAAATTTTAGTTACTGCAAATTAGAAATCCTTTGCATTGAGAGCAACTACTGCGAACCTGGAAGGCTTTCCATTAGGTTCCAGTGCAACTTCTGCAATTCTGCTATTTACCTTTAAAGTACTGATTGTGAATTGCCTTTGTATATGCAAATTGCATTAGATATACAGTTCCTGTTCCTGTAGAGGTCATGATATCTACTATGGCATGCCTGAGACAACTTGCAACTGTGTGTAGTGTTCCAACTAGTTACTATGGATTAAATGCTAACACTATTACAGCATGAAATATGTTTGTATAGAGTTTAATTTGCCCACCTTACATGGCGACTTAGAGAATCATCCATAGTCAAGGTTAAGTGCTTGTCCTGCAGCAAGAAGAAGTTAGGTTATCCATACTAACGAGTACGCCAACAATAGGTATACATACATACATTCTCTTAAACTAACAATTAGTCCTGCCTGTTTTACTTACTTTGTTTAATAGATAGAGATAGAAACTGATTTCTCGTTTTTTGTGGTTTCTAGAAGTACTAATTATTATGGACTAATTTAGTTAGACACCTCGGAGTATTATTATTATTATTTTTTTTTCTGTTTGGTGATTTCATATCCTAATGTTTTTGCTGAATTCTTTGACCTGAAATGATGTATATAAAGTCTTGAATGTTTCATAGTTTCAACCTGGTTAGCGAGCAGTGATTTTTTGAGTGGCTAAGTCTAGCTTGTGCTTCCATCCCAGGCCAAGTACAAATTGTGTATCCTTAGGATTCTTTGTAGCAGAAACAGTGTATTTATCATCCATTAATGAAGTTCCTTGTAGTAGTGAGAATGACCTTAACTCCTTAAGGTTCCCATGACTTGGGATTTGTTGTTGCAGAACCCCAAATGTGAAAGCTTGAAAATCTGAACCCCCTAGAATTGACCCTTGGGTAGATTAGAAAGGCATATGCAGTTCATTTTTAACTGGCTAGACCAGATCTTGGGGGTAACAAGCGTTTTACCAGGCCCAGCTGCATTTGTCTTCTGTGAAACATTGAAATACATTTTGTAGCAAATTAGCAATCTACAACTTTATTATTAAATTTCTGCTTTGCTTATAGTGGTGAAAGCTTTGAGAAACTGAAATGTTGGATGTCAGAATTTTCTTATCAAGTGATTCTTTGTGATTTGTGAATGCAAATACGGAAATAGTGGACTGAAGTGAAGTTGATGCAATGATACAACATGCCAGGTAGCCAAGCAAGATCACACTAAGTTATACTACTCACTAGCCTCTGTGACTGACTGTTAGACATTTTATTTTTATTTTTTGGCTTTGTTGTAGTCTGTTGTGTACTTTCTTTTGCATTCACTAGACTGGGAGTAAACTTTTAACTCTAAACATTGTGCTTGTGTGGGTTTATACTTTTCACTGAACATTTTGAACTTAAAAAGACAAATATTTTTTTTTTTTCAAGCTTTTAGTTTTTTTCCTAGTTATCGGATTTTAACGGATAAAAATCCGACATCCGATAGCATAACCTTAACCTTATCGAATTGTATTTTCTGATATCCATCGGATGTTATCGGATAACCCTTAACCTTTTCGGAACTGCCAATATCCGCCGGATATTTATCCATTGCCAGCCCTAACGGTACTAATTTCTACTTTTCATTTTCCTTCGTGTGCTTTTGGTTTCTGTTCAGTCAGTCAGCCTGTTGACTATATATACTTTCATTTTTTCTCTGCTAAAATTTGTTTTTGATTCTTCATCATAATATCATGTCTTCCATCTCTTCTTCTTCTTCTTTTTCTGACCGATAATTGGTTTTTCTTTGTTTCGCAGGGAAAGCGAATCTCGGTTTTCCACTACCACTCTTTTTTCTCTGCTATTTTTTTTTTAAATCCTCATCATAATCATGTCTTCCTTCTCCTCTTTCTGACCGTAAAGTGGATTATGATGCAACAACAAATAACAGATTGATGCAGCTTGGTGGTGATCGTCACTGTTCAAAGAAAGGTATATACCCTATGCAAATCCTATTTCAATCATTCTAGTTCTTTGTCACATCAACTATCCCAAATTAATCGACCATCTTGCATATTCTTGAGTTTGGATTTTATTACTCTTCTAGGATTAGATGCTGTTTTTTCTGTTGATTTCTTTACTCCATCTATTTATCTGTAGTCAAGAACATCAACATCTAATATTCACCTGGTCATACTTCTCCTTTACCAGGGTCCTCTACAAAGACTAACATAACAACTAAATGGATGAGCATTACCGTCAAAACTGTTAAAGGCTCGATATTCAGAATACACGCTCAACCATGTGAAACGGTAATCATATCCTTCTCTATGAAACCTCAAGCTAGGATGGGCCTGTGTGGTTGATTTAACAATCATGTGTGCAAAAAAGCAGTTGAGGATAAACTTAGAAACCTGATAGATATCCGAGTATGCTCAATTGTGTAAGGTTTTACTCAGAATTTTTTTCTTTTTGCTTTAGATATTATCTTTGAAGAAAAATATTGAAAAGTCAAGGGGCAAGGATGCATATCCTTATGGACAACAACTGTTGATTTTTAAGGGGAAGAACATGAAAGATAATACCACATTAAAAGAAAATGATGTCCAAAAGTTTGACTTCATATTTCTGATGCTTGTTAAGGTAAATTATCCTTATAGTCTTAATTATTTGTCTAATGTGTAATGTGTTTGTAAATTATAATAATCTTGATTAGGAAACTGATTAGAAGCTTACCATGATAAAATGTGTTTCTTTTCTTCATACTAAATATGTGAAATGAAGAGGTAGATTTTCCGAGTATAAACGAAATCGTTGAATGTGTTTCTAGAACATCACACTTATTCTTAACCTTTTTTTTTTCCAGCTTAAAATTCATGGAACCACAGTCTTGGGTTTTAATCTTACAAAGTCGGCCTTACTAGCAGCTGACGGTCGAAGAACTACGGACAAATGTATTGTTGGTGAGTAGTTAAGTTATTTAGTGCTGCAATGTTTTTTCAACTTATGTATAACGAAGAGAGGGAGGAACTACAGAACTAAGGAGCGAATGAGTCATAGTAGGGACTCTTTTTCAGTGGTATCCATAGATTCCTAGATCATATGAAAAAGACGACATCACATTTTTGGTTTGATATTTAAAACTCAGGAACACCTTTGGTCATTCAGGAAGTTACTAGAACATCAAATCCTCGCCTATATTATTTACCTTGTTGTGCTAATTTTAGCTCTACCGCTCCAGGCCTTGTAAAATATGAAATTGTAGAATTGTATGACAAAATAGGAGGTCATGATTTTTATCAGTGTTCTATGTTGTCATGGGCGTAAGGCGCCGCGTGGCGTTGGGTGTAAAATCCCGAGCCGCAGCGAGGCGCGGCGAAGCCGCGGCGTAGAACAATAATTCCCATATAGGTTTATGTTCTTGACATAACTGATAATTAGCTTAAAGAAAAAGATTTGCAAAAAGTTTGGAAAGATTTTTTTTCCCTTCAATATTGTTAAGGTAATTAACAAAAACAGCTAGGAATGATCTGTTTCTTAACATAATTAGATTAGGGTTTTAAAATATTAATGTATGACTTAATGAAAAAGATTTTCAAAAGATTTTGGCAATAATTTTTTTCCTTTTTTGGCATCAAAATGCCACTTTAGCGCCCAACAAACTGGCGCCTAGAAAGGCGATGCCTGGGCGCCAGTTTTTAAAGTGGCATTTCCTTACCCACTGCGTGGCGCCCAAGTTCAGAATAAGGCCACTTTGGCGCCTTGGCGACGCCTTTGACAACATAGTCAGTGTTTCAATTAGTTTCCAAAATGAGGTGACCCGCTTTGAGACTAAGACTGATCAATTTGAAACCCCAATATGTTAGATAAAAAATAGCTACATAAATAGATTGACAGAACTAAAATATTGCATGTGATAGAAACTTTGATCTTTATTGCTTCTCTAAAATTTCTTGCAGTTGGTGACCGCATCAAGAAAGCCGAGCGGCTGGGGAAAATGATTATGATTGGAACGGCAGGAGATGGGGAGTTATGTGAAAGCATGCGGAGATCATTTAAGAGCCTGGTCAAAATTTTAGAGAAGCATAATGCACCCCTCTCTGTTGAAGAATGCACAAGACGTGCACATGCAGTTATTCGAAGTGTCGATCAGAAGTATGGCTATACATCATTAGAGTTTTCTGCATTAGTTTCTGGGATTGAAGACAACAAACCAAAATTGTTTGTTCTTCGGAAGTCTGCTTACTGGGAAGAGGAAAACTGGTACTGTGTTGGGTCGGGGCGTCATTATGCTGCGGTTGTAGCTAACCAAATGACGCCGTCGATGCCAGAGGCTCTTGCCGTCGAATTGGCATTCAGAGCGATATTTGTAAGTGCTGTACATAGTTTCTATTCAGGAGGTGTAGTGAGAGGTACTGCCATTTAAGTTTATATTAGAATTTTGAATCTTTTTGAATTTGAGTACTTTTTCTTTTGATATTGAGTACTTTACTGTTTTTTGTTTTTCGCAGTCTTGGTTATGTCATCGTCAAATGGCGAAATAATTTTCAAGGAACATGTTCGCGAGATGACAGAGTTGATGGACAACTACAAGTTTAAGTTTGATCAATTCTCCCGCATCATACAAACAACTGTTGTTACGGTATGTTACTGTTTTAATTAGTAGCTTTATTCTCTGTGATACTTTTAAATGTTCAAGTCTACAAAATTTTGCAGTTGAGGATTCAACTACCTCTGCATTTATTCATTTGCAGTTGTAACTACTTTTTGAACTAGCCTGTGCTAGGGTTTTTCCTTCCCAACCCGAAGTTTCTGTTTCATTTTTTGTGCATCATTATCAAATGTTTTTGGCGTTGATCAATCTATAAATATAGCAGCTCCAGTTTAAGTTGATATTTTCTTAGTTTTGAGCGATTTTGACACCATTCTTATAGGTCTAAAATAATCTCTAGCTTTCCATTTAACTGATATATAACAGTTCTTGTTTTATTGCAGGGTGCTGAGAGTGCGACCAAGATCAATCAGCCTTCCCACCTTATACAACCAACGGTATGTTACTGTTTTATTAGTAGTCCACAGGAGGAGATAGTGGATCTCCTTGCGTAAGTCCTCTTGTAGGTCTAGAATAATCTCTAGGTTTCCATTTAACTGATTTCTTCTTGTTTTATTGCAGCGTGCTGAGAGTAAGAAGAAGAATAAAAACAATCGAAAGAGTAAACATGAAAGGTCCGGGAGAAAAAATTACACGGGAGTTTGAGTGTAGTGTGCCTCAAAAGCATTGGAAGATCTGTCACGGTTACCTAGTTCCCTTGATGAATGTGCAGTGTAGTAATAACAGTTAGCTAGAAACTTTTAATGTGGAGACGAGAAATAAATAGGATCTGTTCATTCTATTTACACGTATTTTATATGGTTGAATTAGTGAGTACATGATGTTAATGTGTGTTTTGATGTTGATGTAATTGATGGAGCGTATTGTTTTGAACTACACTGCTCGTATCTTTTTACCTAACTGTTTCAGTTTTGTATATATGTTTTCTTGGTTGTTTTATCACTTTATTCAGTTGCCAGCGATACTTCATTGCATGAATTTCTGGACAGCTTTTTAAAGTTCAGAAATCAGTGGTACGACTTTCAGCATCATGGAGCGAAGGGAATAATGGCTGGAGTAATTGTTGGGGAGTTTAAGTTGAGCCATCATGTTTTCATGGTTTTTGTTTAACTTTACAATTTCATGGTTACAAAGTTGATCCCAATCCCATTAAATTATGAAAGGTTGCTGCTAGAATCCATTGAAACTTTTTTTCTGAACATATCTTCCAACTGGGACCCTGGAGCCCTTTCCTCGGATAGCCTGAGCGATAGAGCACGGAGGTAAAGGTCAAGGATCTGAAACGTTGATACTTTTTTTTTTTTTTTTTGCGAGTAAAAGTGGAATATTTTGACAGACCACCAAAGTACAAACTGAACCCAGAGAAGAAAAAAACAACAACAAAAGGGCAGGGGTGTTGTCATGCTATCATGGAGGAATAGTTTCCCCAATATGATTATCAGACATCAGACCTGCCTCTGTGAAATCTACAGTAGCTATGCTACTTTCATTGCAATTATTACTACCAAGTTTATGTAACAACATAACCTGGCTTAGAAAGTTTGGCATTTCTTCTTTCCAAGAATTGAAAAGTGAAGATTTCCTAGCATTCATGGCCAAAGCATCTGCAACTTAATTTCCTGTCCTCCTGACACATTTAAAACCCAAAAAGTTGTTACAATCCTTTAGAATCTTCAGTGCCTCCTTAAAAATTCCTTGATTTTGCCAACACATCATGGTATCCTTCCCTTCAATTAACCTCATTATCCTCTCACAGTCACCTTCAATCCAGCAGTTCTCTATTCCTTTCTCTCTTAGCCATTTAGCACCCTTCAGAAGCGCTAAAGCTTCCGCTTTTTTCTGGAGTTGAAGCTTTGAATATTCCAGAGTTAGCTCCTGCTCCTTCCCCTGTATCATTTCTGATAATTAGACCAAAGCCAGCATTCAATATAGGTGATATCCAAGAGGCATCAAAATTTAGTTAACAGTTCAAATCAGGTGTTTTCCAAGTAGAACCCAGAGATATCAAAGCCCCATCATTACTTAAAGCAACACTACAGTGTGGATCATTATTCAAGTGTTTGCACCAAAATTGCAGAGATCTCTGAATAGAAATAGAAATTTGCATAGAGGAAGATGATTTTTTCTCAAAATTTCTATCGTATCTTTCTTTCCATAAAAACCAACATTTAACGGCACATATCTGAGCTATATTTTCATTCCCTGCAAGCCACAAATTGTAATGTTCATTGAAAGTGATATTTTCTGTATTGAAGATTACTCCACCAGTAAAGGGAGGTAAAGTCCATATTGATTTTGCAAACCGACATTCAAAAAACAAATGATGCAATGACTCTATGCTATTGTGACAGAAAATGCATTGGTTGTCTATGTCAGGCATATAAGGGCCAATAATTTGTGTCACAGGCAAGGCATTGTTAAGACACTTCCACAAAAAACAATTTAACTGTGGTAAACCAGTTTTCCAGAGTCTCCCAGAATTTCTGGATTTCCTCCTCACAAGTATGTTTTCGGCTTAATCTATCATATAGAGATTTTACTGTGAATATGCCATTCCTAATGAGTTTCCATCTAGGTTTATCCTGGTCTAAGGTATCATTCAAATAAGTAAACAAATTTATATTCAATATAGATTAAGGTTTGGTTCCACTCATTTGTATCAAGATTAATCAAACCTGATACGAGTGCTAATGAATTGCTCCTTTCGGAATAGGTTTGATCTAGAGTAACATCTAGGTCTGGTATCCATTGGTCAGTCCAGATATTAATGGACTGCCCATCTCCAACCTCCCAGCACAGGTGCTTATGGATCAACTTTATACCCTGCAACACACACTTCCACATCCAAGAAGAATTAGCAGATTTTTTCAAAGCAAAAATAGATTTATTTTTGAAATATTTCCCTTTTAATATCTTCACCCACCAACAGTTGGGTTGAGAAACAATTCTCCATGCAATTTTTGCAATCATTGCCAAATTCATTCTGTCAGCATCCTTAAAACCCAGGCCTCCCATGCATGTAGGTTTGCACAAGAATTTGTAAGATTTTATGTAATAACCTTTTGCATTTAACTCTTTTCCCCCAAAAAAAATCCCTCTGAACAGCGTTTATCCTTTTCGTAAATTTTTTAGGGAGTTTAAAACATCCCATTTGGTAAACAGGAAGACTAGACAGAACTGATTTATTGAGAATCATCTTACTTGGTTGGTTAATGATTATACTTTTCCAACCTTTAGCTCTTTCCTCCATCTTAATGATTATACCAGGGACACGATCTGTATATCCAACACCCGACAAATACCCTACTCCATCTTGGTCTTTGACACACTCTAGCAGTTATAGAGCAAGGTACCGCAGATAGCTAGCCAAGTCTAATGGTTGTGCGCAAGGCTTTTCATGCGCTCCAAATTCCAATACCCAAAAAGAGTCATTTAAAAAAATTGATGATGAGAGTTGCAGGCTTCTACTTCTAGATTTTATTTTTATCATAGTTAACATCTAATCCAGACTCAGACTCCATATGGATCTAGTTAGCCAATTATTATTGCACTAATAGAGACTCTACAGGCTAATAAAATGAAACCCAATGAACAGAAAATTTGGAGAAGAATGAATTACATTGAGCCAAACATTGGCATCTCTACAACTAAATTTCATGGGGTAATCCTAAAATTTACATTGGAATTAACGAAATCAATTAGAAAGGATCAGTATTAATCAATTACCTTGAATCTGATGATGTATTCTTCTTCTTCTCAATGCCAATATAGTGAAATGCAAACTTTGCATGAAGTCGATCTCTGCCGGTTCCTTTGGTCCTCTGAGCAATGACCCATCTCTCTGTGGGGGTGGGAACAACAGTTGTGGCAGCGCTTTCAGATGCTGGAATTGATGGCTCGTTGTTGATGGGAAAGAGGTGATCAAGTATATAATGGCTGCTGCAAAACCCTCTGGATGAAGGGAAAACGAATGGTGCCCCTGTTTGCTTATCATATTTTTTCAGTATCTTCACGAAGCCTGAATACAAAAGGGCTCTATAAAATGTTAGCATAAATGCTCGACTTGAATATGATGCATAGAAAGCATTTTAAATGAACAACAGGCAGCTACCCACTATGAAGCCCGACTAGAGTATTGGAAATCTGTTGCTTTAATACAACAAGTGTTAATTGTTTTATTAAACAAGTCAGAGATATCAATAAAATTGTTCAGGAATCCAGGTTAAAAATGTTTCAGGCCTATAGTTTATGACTGAACCAGGCTCAATATACATGCTGCAGAGTTTCAAAATAATCAGGTTGGGGTCATCAGGCATACAAACTTTGGGGTTTCTCTGCTACCCCAAGGCGTATTTCTGAAGTAACACTTGAGAGAGGGTCAGTTATGCATGTATAACAGGGACACGATCCAACAGCAGACATATACCCTACTCCATGTTTGTCTTCAACACATTCATAGCAGTAGCAGTTATACAGCAAGGTACCGGAGATAGCCAACTAGCCAAGTCTAATGTTGAGGGCAAGGCTTTTCATGCACTCCAAATTCCAATACCAAAAAGAGTCGTATAAAAAAATTGAGGATGAGTTGCGGGCTTCTACTTCTAGGTTTACTCATAGTTGACATTTAATCTGATTCCAGACTCAGACTCCATTGGGATCTAGTTAGTGGATTATTCTGTTTTCCAGTAAAGAAAAAGTCCCTACAAATATTTTTAATGTTGGATTTCATTTAAAAAGAAATCTAATGAATAAAACAAAAACATGCATCTAAAAAAGTATGGGCAACCCAAATCACATCCAATTCGTCTACACAAATGAGTGATCATAAGCCAAAGAAAAAATTCCAATAAAAACGAAAACAGGTGGACAAAATAAAAGACGATTTACTTTCATTTATCTACATCTAAGGCCTAGTAAAGAAAAGGCAAATCAAATTGATGTTTGACGTGTGAAGTTGTTCTATTACATCTCTACTAATAAAATATCATCCAAATTGCTAAATTCAGTATATACTAACTAAATTCAGTAGTTTTGTACGCACCAGCAAACTATTTTTGGAGCTGGCCTGATCTAGGTTGTGAATGAGCACTGATCCTTGACATTCTTACATAAATGTCGAAATTTTCCATGGGATTTTGCTGTATTACTAGTTTTAGTTTTTATTCGCTAAGTACAGTAATTTAGAAAGAGACAATTACCAGTATAGTTAAGGCCCTATAATTCTCAAGCAACACCATTTTCTTCATGAAAATCAACTTTCTTTTCTTGCTTTTATCAACTCATCATGGAATTACTTTGCGTTGCAACCCTGTCCTGCAACTCCTGTAATTAAAAACATACGACTCGATCAGCTTATATAACCTTATTAACTTGCCCCATATGAAACTAAATGCACATAGCAGATCAAATCCATGTGACAACATTGCTCGTAAGCCACTGAATCCTGTTACAGAAATGAACTCTCTAGTCTAACAAGATAGCAAAGATGAGTGGTACTAATCATGTGGTATGTGGATATTCCTAGAGATTACCCTAGTCAAAAATCAAACAGATAAATTAAGAGGAGATATTATTCTCCTGAGGTGGATAACTCAACAACCTTAATCAGTAACACTATGCACCTAAAAAGGAACGAACTATAAATACTAAGGATAAATAGTAATACTAATCCACCCATGATTGTAAAAATTTGGAAAGGAAAACTATTACGAGACAAAAATGTGTACCTCTGCAACATCCTAAATATAACAATGTTCTTCATATACAAACTTGGCATGTACTCATCTCTGCCAGTTCCTTGGGTCCTCTGACCAACAACTCATCTTTCTTTGTTGGGCACGGACAACAGTGGTGGCAGGAGTAGGGGCAGTGGGCAGGAACAAGCCTTTCACTAACTGATGAAGACAACAGATTACAAACAACACAAACAAAATCAGGATTCTGAAAAGGAACACATTTTGTTGAAGTTAATATAGGTTTTGCAAGGCTAAACCTTTTTAAAAATCATGGAAGATCTTCTACAACTATATCCATATTAATTAACTTCTTTACGGTTCTGATGGAGAATCCAAATAGAAAACATAGAGAATGATGAAGAATTATTATATACATGATGGATGTGAATGTGTAGTCATGAATAGACACAATGTTTGATGAAACATCGAAATGGTTCAAGAAATAACCAGATAATCTCCACTATGATCATGCAAACATTGTGATGTTTCATAAAACAACGCAATGATTCAAGAAATGACTAGATCTTCTCTACTAAAATAATGCAAACATTGTGATGTTTCATCAAACAACAATGATTCAAGAAATAACTAGATCTTCTTTACTGCAATAATGCAAAGGCAGTATAAATAATCTACTCAAAATCTAAATGGTTGAATTGTCTGGGACATTGTCTAAGTGATTAATCTATAACATCAATCATTCTTCTTCAGTGAATACTCCCCTCGTCATCGCTCCCAAACCAAAAAAAAATCAAAAACCAAAATCAATAGCAGACTTCCCATTCTCAAAAACAACATCATCAAGAACTTAACCAAGAAATCTCAACTTCAACAATTAAGATTACTGAACTTTTTGATGGAAGTTAAATGGGTATTTGAATTTCTCACCATGGATGATTTCTTCCGGTTGAACCTTTGTGATGATGAACTGATTTTTTGTAATTCGATGATTTGTTAGGTCTGAATCATTCATTAGCGAAAAAGAATGGTTGATTGATTGGTATACAAGAAAGAAGAAATTGATCGCTCAGATTATTTAATTTACTTAGGTCGAGTTAAATTCACGAGCCATCTGAAATTCAGAAACGAGAGATCGAGAAATTGGAAACAGCAGCTGGTGGTTGCTGATGGATTCGAGATTAAGGAGAAGAAGTTCGTGTTATTGTTGCTGTGTATGAACGGGAAATCAAAATAGGTTTTATTCTTTTTGAATCTGAGATCGGGAAAATGAATCTGCTGCTCTTCGGTGGTTGAAATTATTTGCAGACATGGAGAGTTCTCGAGATCTACAGAGATGGAAGAGAAAAAGATAAACCTATTGGGGTACTCAGTTTTACAGTAAATGGATGAACAATGAAAAATGATTGGATTTTTATATCAAACAAAAGATGGTCTGCCTTAAATTTTCTGGAAACTCAAGCAGCAAAAACCTTCATTTGTAATCTTTCTGTTACACACACAAAATGGCGCTGTATACTGCCTTGCATTTGACCGCTATTATTAGGGTGACACATTCCATCACGTCACTTAATAAAACAAAAACAGGTCATTCATAATTAATTTCAAAAACCCCTTATTTCAAATAATTTTATAATGACCAAACAACCCTTATTTAGTTAATTTTAATTTAATTAGATAATAATTAAATTAATGAATTTTATTATATACTTGGTGAATTCTGGGACAAAGTTTTTGTGGGAAGAAAAACTATAGAAAAGATTTTTTTTTTTTTTGAGATTTCTTTTAAATCCTAGATTTTGATTTTAAATCAACATGTATGCCTCTAAACTATCTCCCATGAGCTTAATTTCGCTCAAAATTAGCAAAAGTACATTAAAAAATTCAAATTCTTCAACTTACTGCTCCTGTTACGGTTGGGTTTAAGGCTCGAAACCAACCGTAATCCCTATTTACGGTTAGGTTTGGATGAACTCCAAACCGTAACTGGTAATCAATGAGACAAAACCCAGTCGTAGAACCTTTACGGTTGGAAAAATGGCACTACGAACCCAACCGTAACCCAGTTTACGGTTGAGTTTTACACAATTCCAAATTGTAACTCAATTTACGGCTAGGTTCAAATTTTTCATTATCAACCGTAAATTTTCCTGTGATTTAGATATTATTCCTACGGTTGGGAAAACAAATTTTACGGCTGAGAATACCACATGCAAATTAGATTTACGGTTTGGAATCATCCAAACCTAACCGTAATATCTGTATCACCTTCAGAAACACAACTAAAACCCTAATTTGACTTCGATTTCTGTAACGCCCGTTTTTCAAAACCCGGAGTGCTACTTGGAAACCATAGCCGAGGCCCGGCTACTAAGCCCAAGCACATTAAATAATTTATTCAGGATTATTTAGTTTAGGTTCATGTTACCATTTCTGTCGCAACGGAAAACTTAAAAATTCATTTCGGAAGATCTAACCTTTGATTTAACCTAAATTTTTATGGCTCTACGTGCTGGACCGCTAAGCAGCTGCCTACGTACCAAAAAGGATCAAGCACGACCGTAGTTCATCAGACGATGCCAAATACACAATCAACAATTTTAGGATGATCAAATTATTAAGGTTAACTTACCCAAGACACTTGTTCGAACCACATCCACAAACAATAATTAAATTCAATCAATCCGCTCGCCCAAGGGAGCCCACATATGGAAACACCACATCCATAAACAATAATTAAATTCAATCAATCTGTTCGCCCAAGGGAGCCCACATATGGAAACATCACATCCATAAACAATAATTAAATTCAATCAATCCGCTCGCCCAAGGGAGCCCACATATGGGAACACCACATCCATAAAAAATAATTAAATTCAATCAATCCGCTCGCCCAAGGGAGCCCACATATGGAAACACCACATCCATAAACAATAATTATATTCAATCAATCCGCTCGCCCAAGGGAGCCCACATATAGAAACACCACATCCATAAACAATAATTAAATTCAATCAATCCGCTCGCCCAAGGGAAACCCACGTGGGTTTAGGAAACAAAAACCGTTTCCAAGGATATCCCGTATCCCGTCATAAATAATCTTTAAGAATCACAATCTATGGACCGCAGCCCAACATTCATAATCATGCTCACAACATCGATTATCATTCATATATATTAATGAAAACATGAAAACATAAATTTAATTAAAAGAAACTTAAATAAGAAGATTTTTGATTGTGTTGCGCCTACCTCAATCGCAAGCAAGTAATCATATGGAAGAACAATACCAAACGAACTAGCAATTCCCCTTTTTGCTGGAACCAGAATCCAAAGCTGAATAATATTGAAGTCTTTTTCTCCCTAGAACGTTTCTTTCATCTATTTTATTGTGTATTAATTGTCTTCTAATATCTGTATCTAACCCCAATAACACCACTAATAAGTTATCATTACGCAAAACATCATCATTACATAAAAAAAAACATTTTCTTTTTCTTTCTCTTTTTGCAGAAAACAACATTTGCTTTTGTTTTAATCAGAAAACATCTTTTGATTTTTAACCATTCAACTTTTGATTTATCCAAAAACAACTTTTGCTTTTATCAATGTCAGACAAACCATTTAGTCATCCCACTAAATAACGACCACCCCGTAAATTAATGTTTACTCCACATTTGATTTTTCTATAACTCCAACAACAAGGAAAACATAGTTTAAACCAAAAGCATAATTTCCATAAACTTTAGTTTGGAAAGCCTAAGTTCAAAAATTTGTGTAGACTTCATTACACAACGAAAATGAGTGATTCTTATCTCATTTTTAAAGAAGAATAAATAAGGTATCATATAAAATTATTAGCAAAAACAAACAGTTGAAAAACAGGTCCAAACCACGCTTGAAAATTCTGACAGTAAACTGTCCAAAGAAAACCAGCAGTTTTGGTAGTCCACCTTCAGAAATTCACCCAGACTTTATTATTCATCGAAATCTACTCATTCTTATCCCAATTTGAAGAAGAGAAGATAAAATTTCACATAAAAATTGTAAGAAAAATTATTGAGTTTTATAGCTGTGCCAAAGTATCTTAATAAAACGGGACAGAAGTCAAGCGCTTCAGAAATAGCAGTTTCTGCAGTCTATATTCAAAAATTCTTATAAAATTCACTACAAAGCGAAATTCAGTGAATTTGGTACCTTTAGAAAGCTAAGAAACCCAAATTTAACATAAAAATGATAAACATAGGTGATAAGATACATAACTATGTTTAAATCTCTCAACCAAAACGGACAGAAGTGCTGTCCTTCAGAAAATTTAGTTTTGATGGTCTGTAATCAAAAATTCGTGTAGAAATCATTACACAATGGAATCTAGCAAACTTGGTCTTGTTAAAAAGCTGAGAAAACCTTCTTTAAAACAAAAATGATAAGCAACAATAAATAATTTCATATCTATGGCCTTGTTTGGTAAAATTTATGATTATCTATTTTTGATTATACATAATCATAAATTGATTAATGATTATGATATAATCATTTTCAAAATAAATTTTTCCAAACACTTTTTCCAAATAATTGATTATCTTAGAATGATGATCTTAAAAAGGAGAGGAAAGAACAATGATCTAGGATATTTTTTTTAGTCTTATGTTGTATTTAGGTCTCTCTCTTAATAGTTTAGAGAAAATAAGAAAGAAAAAGTTCAATTTGAGTTTTTAGAAACATAATGGATTATAATAAATTTTCAAAACGACTTTTTTCTATTTATGAAAATAATGGATTTTTTCAATTATGATTAAAATAAGCAATTATTATAATGGTTACCAAACGCATATAGAATCGATTATAATCTGCATAATGGATTATGGGCTGACAATCCATTAAAATAATGGTTACCAAACAGCCCCTATGTCTAAATGTCTCTAATAAACATGACAACAACACTAAGTTCAGAAATTCCATGTTTCGCAAGTCTTTAATCGAAAATTCGTATAAAATTCATTATGTTATGGATTTCAGCAAACTTGGTCTTGTTGAAAAGCTGAAAGACTCTACTTTGAAATAAAAATAATAACCAGAAGAAATCAAGTATCAATCTGATCTGAAAAGTCTCAAATAAACAAGACAGTGACCAAGTTCTTCAGAAATTACAGTTTTACAATTCTATAATCAAAAATTTGTGTAGAAATCACTACATAACGGAATTGAGCAAACTTAGTCTTGTTGGAAATATGAAAGACTCTACTTTGACATAAAATTATAACCAAAAGATATCAGATATCAATATGATCTGAAAATTCTCAAATAAACAGGACAGTGACAATGTTCTTCAGAAATTACAGTTTTACAAGTCTATACTCAAAAATTCACCCAGACTTAATTACTCAACGGAATCAGTTGATTCTTGGCTAGTTTTAAAGAATAGGAGGCCCTATTTTCCACAAAAAATATAAGTAAAAATAAGAGACACATAAACTGGGTGATAATCTAACCATAAAACAGGACAGAAAACTGTTTCAGAACTCATTGAATTGCTTCTAAATTGAATTTCAAGAGAAAGTAAAGATCAATTCCAATAAATTGAGAGTACCCATGGATTATTCAAAGTAATGAAATTAAATTCAAATCAGTTTTAAAGAAGAGTTTTACCCTTATCCTTTGTGTAGTTGAACCTTCCAAAGCAACTAAATCGAATTAAACAACCAAATGATGTAAACAAACTTCAAACACCAATTTATTTTGTGATGAAATTTCTTTCTTTGATGTAGAAGAATGAGAAATCAAGAGTAAAAAGAAAATAGATGGTTTCTTAGCAAAAAAAAATCAGGAGAAATAACTTATAAAAGAAGGTAAAAAGTCTAAAATACCATTCTTCTCATTTAAACTTGACACACACCTAAGGCAGGTGTCTATTTGTCACATATTCGAGTTTAAAGCTCTCTATTAACGTCTGTGCACGCTCACGCGAAGAGAAATATAATTTCTTAGGCAAAATCCAAGTGTTTCTCAACCGAAGCACAACAACAACTAGATTTAACACTCCACATTATGTTAGATTTAATCTTCCAATCCAAATGGATTGGGTTCGCACCCTAATATTTTATTTTAAAAAAAATGCGGGTATTACAATTTCACTCAATCTAACCTATTTTTAGCACAAAAACGAGTAAAAACAAGTTGGGTTATCGATTCATACCTAACATAAACCATGGGTTCTTGTTGAGGAGTTTGAAATCGTGATTATTCAAATTCTTGATTCTTTTGTTGGTGATAAATTTGATCATCCAGTGGTTTATTGAGGAGAAAAAGATTAGGTTTTTAAGTTTTTATTTTAGTTCAAGGGTAATCTAGACATTTTGTTTTTGTGTTAGGATATCCCATGACCACTTTTTTGGACACTAAGAATCCAAGTGAAGCCCCTCTATTAGAGTGTGACGCCCCAATAATAGCCTTCTTGCATTTTTAGGGGCGACCCAACAGAATTAAGGGCGACTTTTAATTCCCAACCCATACACAACGTTAAGGGATGTCCAAAAACGCGGAGAATACGTTAATATCCTTACATAATCGGATTGTTAATACCTAATCGGAAGCTTAGTAACACATTTGTCCTACCGATTAATATCGATTTTGTGCCAAACGCGTATCTTGCTCCTATGACAAACGGTAGGAACAAAAACCTCACTAGACTACCAATTATAGTAGCTCCCAAAATTGGTGATTTCGTCAAAGAAGAAATTTGGGGCAACTTTATAATCGGTAGTCATATTAACTACCGATTATTATAGTTTCCAAATTCGAAAAAAAATGATTTTAGAAAAAACTCATTTTGGGGAAACCTATAATCGGGAGGTAATGTAACCTGTTTTATATCTGATTATGGCTACATCCAAAACCCGAACCAATGGTTATGGTTGGCTCTGCACCCTAAAACCTATGGAATATGACAAAGGTTCGATGTGGGGCTACTTATAATCGGTAGTGATAGTTCCTACCAATTATGGAAGATTTCAAAATTTTGAAAAACAAATGATTTTAGAAAAAACTCATTTTGGGGCAACCTATAATTGAGAGGTAATGTAACCTGTTTTATATCCGATTATTTAACTTGACAGATAAAACCAATGTCAACCTAAATTTGTTTCATTTCATTTCATTTCAACTTCAACTCCTCTTCTCTCCTCTTGCCCTCCGAATACAGAGGAAAACTTTCCCCCTCATTCAACTCCGCTTCAATACATCGTTATCGTTAATCGTTCAACTCCGCTTCAATACATCGTTATCGTAATCGTCGAATTGAATCATTATCGATTATTCTCTATGAAGCCAAAAGATAAGGAACGTCAGAAAACTCGAACCAAAAATGTTGTTCGTGGTGTTGATCCATACATTAGACTGCATGCCCGTAATAAATAGATTCTCACTGAAGAACATGAAGAACGCGAAGAAGAAGAAGTCCCCGATGTAGATGATTCTGATAGCCAAACTCTCAAGCAACTCCAAATGGCCCCAATTAGGTAAGATTCTACCATTTTTTTGGTTTTTTATTGCTTTAATTCGACGAATCCACAAATTTTTTTTTAGGGTTTTCGGTTATTACCCAGATTCGGTAGTTTAGTTATTCTTTTAAACTTCCGATTGTGGTCGAACTCTTCACTGCACAAGCACATGGGTCAAATTCGGGTGCTAAAAAGTTAGGTTTCCTACCGATTGCCTCCGTTTTTCATTACCGAACCCTAAATAGACCATAATCGGAAGTTAAATGTGTTTTTTCCTTCCGAATATACTAGGCTTTAGTATTTTCTGGACACAAACTGCTACATATTCGGTAAGTATTATTTTTTAATGGCAAACGATTGTCATTCCTATTTCGACCATAATCAAATGATATTTTTTTGTAATTTTCTTATGATTGTTTATGCCCAACCACTTTGGTAAATTCTGGACACAAAGTGTAGCATATTCGGTAGAAAGTAGTTTTGTAAGGCTTCCGATTTTTATGTATTCGGTAGGATATACTCTCTTATGACTTACGATTATGTGTATTCGTAAGATTATGTTGAAACACATCTTTCGATTATTTATATATATTCTGCTGCTTACGTTGAACTCAAACTTACGATTATCAATCTATTATATTTTGTTTTTCCGTTTAGGGATAGGCGAGGTAAAAAAGCCGAAGACGCAATTGTCTCAGATATTGCAAGGATGGAAAGCCGTAAGAACTTGAAAGCTAGTGCAAGGAGAACTAGGGCTGCTAAATCACTTCAAGTACTCAAGGTGGAACTCAACAAGGAAGTCAAGAAGGTGTTCAACCAACTGCCCCACAATCAGAGCCAGTTCAAGAAGGTGTAGAACCAAGTGCTCCACAATAAACAAGCTGAAATTCAACCTAGTGTTCAACCAAAAGCACCGGAATATAGAGTACTAGAAGTAGGACAACCCAGTGGCGCGCAATAAGAAGGAGAATCCGAAAAGAAAAATCCTCCTCGAAAGAAAGCGAAACACCTTGTCCCAAATGAACTAAAGGTGAAGGATATTCCTAAAGGTGTAATCCTTGGGCTGCCGGAGTATGGGGGACAATTGTTATTTGGATACAAAGACTCATGGGCAAAAGAAATATATGAAACCGAGGTAATAATCGTATCCATTTCATTTACGTATTTTCTTTTGGTTAGTAATAGTTTTAAGGGTTATAGGTTTAGGTAATTCTATATTTTTTTTAACTTGTAGTGTGTATAATAGTATCATTCCAATGCGATTCATTTACTCAAACCCACCGCCACACCACCTAAAATTATGGAATGGCCTTTATCCGGTGAATGTGAAAGGTTCAAGAGAATTATTGAAAATTTGGGGTTGGCTAATGTTGCCGAAAACTCTATGTTGCAACATGACCGGGTGGCTATATCGGCGTTTGTGGAGAGACTTTATCCTGAGACCGACACCTTCCATATGCCGTTTGGGGAGATGAATATTACCCCAGATGATGTTGTGTAGATTCTTAGACTCCCTGACCATGGAAAAGGTGTCAGGGCTGAGTACACAAAGCAGTTGGAATGGGACAAAATTTATGCTCTAACTAACAAGTGTTTGGGTTGGGATACAGAAACATAAAAAACTGAGCTCAATAGATGCATGAGGTATAGAACTAGATAGTTTAACATTAGTACTCTAATGGATATGTTTAGGGGCACCAAGGAAAAAAAAAAGAGAAAGGAACTTTAACTGATGAGCAAGTGAACCACGCGACCACCGCATATATCCTATGTGTATTGGGATGTGTCATTTTCCCCAATACTAGTGGCAATCGGGTCGATGCCAACCTTTTACAACTTCTGGATCCTCTCGATAAAGTTCATGAGTACTCTTGGGGCACGACATGCAATGCATGGTTGATAGAAGAGTTGAGAAAGGCGTCGAGGCTTGGAATTAGCCAAGTGGTCGGGAACGTGAGTCTACTTGTTGATGGTGGTTTTTAGCTTACGGTTAAAATAGTAAAACACAAAACCCTAGCAGACAGCGACGTCACAACATTTAAGTAATAAGCATTTACTGAAAACCTTTAATGTGTCTCTAAATAATTACCAGAGTATCTTTTTCAAATTAGGGTTATGACAATCCAAACCCTAATTCCCACGTGTGCCAATGCCAACCATGCCAGCCACACCGACCACGCCAAAGCATGCTAGCCGCACCTCTGTGCTAATGGAAAACCATGCCAGCCACACCGACCGTGCCAAAGCATGCTAGCCGCACCTCTGTGCCAATGGAAAACCATGCCAGCCACACCGACCGCACCAAAGCATTCCAACCATGCTAGTCGCACCTCTGTGCCAATGGCAAACCATGTCAGCCACACCGACCGCGCTAAAGCATGCCAACCATGCTAGCCGCACCTCAGTGCCAATGGAAAACCATGCCAGCCACACCGACCGCGCAAAATCAAGAAAACCATGCTATCCGCACCTCTGTGCCAATGGAAAACCATGTCATCCACACTAACACCGCCAAAGCATGCCAACCATGTTAGCCGCACCCCTGTTCCAATGGCAAACCATGCCATCCATGCCAAACGCACCTCACCATGGCCCCATGTCGCGCCACCATGATGGCCTTCCCTACGCGGCTACCAAAACGAATGCGTGCAACAATCAACGGTTTCCCTTCAAACCCAGAAGCAAATCCTGGCCGTCTAAGGTTACCAAACGACCTTTGGCCCCAAAACCCTAGCTTGGTCACACACCTAGCCAAAGCTATCCAAGCCATGCGCCTATGGAAAACCCTTGGCCCCACATGCCAAGCCAAAACCACACCTAGCCAAAGCTAGCCACGCCATGCGCCCATGGGAAACCCTTGGCCCCACACGCCAAGCCAAAACCACACCTATCCAAAGATATACACTCCATGCGCACATGGCAAACCCTTGGACCATATGCCAAGCCAAAACCGCACTTAGCCAAATCTAGCCACATTAAACGCCCAAGGCAAACCCTTGGCCCCACATGCCAAAGACTAACCGCACCCTAGCCGCGCCACCATGTTGGCCTTCCTTACGCGGCTACCAAAGCGAAGGCGTGCAACAATCAATGGTTGCCCTTCAATCCCAGGAGCAAATCCTGACCTTCCAAGTTTACCAGACGACACATGGTAACCTTTGGCCCGAAAACCTAAGTTTGGCCACGACAAACCATGCCATGCCAACGGCATGCCAACCTAGCCGCGCCACCATGCTGGCATTCCCTACGCGGCTACCAAAACGAAGGCGTGCAACAATCAACGGTTTTTCTTCAATCCCAGGAGCAAATCCTAGCCATCCAAGGTTACCATACGACACATGGTAACCTTTGGCCCGAAAACCAAAGTTTGTCCACGCCAAACCGTGCCATGCCAACCCAGCCACGCCACCATGTTGGCCTTCCCTACGTGGCTACCAAAACGAAGGCATGCAAAAATCAACGGTTGCCCTTCCTCTCAAGATGCAAAATCTCGACCGTCGAAGGTCACCAGGCTAGCAAGTCTCCCGAGCCCGACTTTCCAAGCCACAAAAACATGCTACAAGTTTTTCACAAAAACATTCGAGACATCAACACAAACTGGGGGATGCTCATTAGGGTATTGGTTTGGCAATATATAGCTTGCGTCATACACAAATGCCCGTTTCAAGATAGTGTAATAAGGATAAAACGGTTAGTAAATACATGAAGCAACGGTGAAACGCTCTTTCATTATGGAACATCAATTCCATCAAATTCCATCAATACCAGGTGTTACCACCTCTTCCCATTTAACTCATATGTTTTCTTTTCTTACGAGGAAAGAGTACGTTTCATCTAGACTTGTATAAATAGGTTTACCTATTTCCACTAAAAGAACAAGTTTTTGGTCAGGAGAAATACCACACTCAGAAAGGCAACTCTTGCTAGGTTTCTCAAAGATTTCACCTTCTGATACAAGTCAAGTACTACTCTTCCAGAATTATTCTGGTCTCAACACTCTCTTCGCTTCCCTCCCTAAACCAACCCTTCTCCTCCACTTTGTGACCGAAACAAGTCTGGAATGGCCATTTCTTGGTTTAGGCCGGACTTGTACAGATTGATCTCTCGAATCTAAAGTACTCCCTTGCATCACATTGTTTAGGGTTTAAATTTTTTCTCACATTCACACCCGCAATTACCAAAATCAGCAGAAACCATTTTTACCTACAAACAATTGGAGACCATAGTGGGAGATCGGTCTATCGGTCCCAATATCAGTCTCTGAATACGTTTCTCTAACAAAGAAGGATGGTTGGTTTTTGTACTGAATATGTGTCCTCAAATTCCACTCAGGAAAAAGACACCATTTCAACACCCAACAACGCGGCCAACGAAGGAGTTCCAAGGCTGATTGACCTAGTACGGGTCCAGGAGATTCACACCAAAAACATGGGTCTAATGAAAGATGAAATCAATGCCATACTGGATTTCCTCATCAACCTGATGGCAGAGTTGAGCAGTTCGCATGCCTCGGAAACTTCAGAACTGGGGACTGACGTCCCGAATGACCACTCTCAAGCCAACAGCTTCACTACCAATAAGAGACCCGTAATCCAGGAAGCAGCCTCGCTGGTAGAAAACTTATGTGAACTATTACATCTTTCAAGGGATCAACGGATGGAGACCTTCATCGCCATCAATCGGATAATATTAAGTGTGCCATTGGTTCCTCCACGCTCGGAAACAGCAAAAATGCAAGATTTGTCCGTTAATAATATCACGTTCACCGACGACGACATGATGGTATAAGAAGGCCATAACCGCGCCCTACATGTCACAGCTCGAATAAAAAATGTGGAATTTAAAAGGGCTCTCGTCGACACAAGAGCGTCCTCCAATGTTGTCACCCTTAGGACGCTCAGGACGGCCAAAGTACGACCAAGCGAGGTTACACGATAATCTACTACCATGAATGACTTCGAAGGTAACCAAACCAATACATGTGGGTACGACAATTTGGATCTATCGATGGGACCTATTCAGTCAAAAGTAAGATTTGAGTTAATTGAAAAGGATCCAGACTACCACATGATACTGGGGATACCATAGCTCCACGACAACAGGATCATTCCTTCGACGTATCACCAGTGCTTGAAAACCATGCTAAATGGAGAGGTCATTCGCATCGTTGCGTCATTATCTCCCTATGTGCCAATATGTGGCATGTAAATTTTTGAGCCAAGACAGGGGCTGCAAGTCACAACCAACAAGGCTCACCACACTCCACTTCCAAAATGGACGTCCATTGAAGAAAGTAATAGTCCTACACAACCCCGCGGAGAAACTCGGTCTCATATCACACCTTCAGAAGAGAGGCGCACTCGCCTCCATCCAAAGAACCAGAGTCTGGTTCCAACCAAGCGAGGACGGGCTTTTATTACGGGTCACGACGAAAAAGGGAAAACCGTATATCAACGCCGATGTTAGCAATTAACAGGGGAGACTACCACATAGTCTCTCCGCCCAATGAAATGCCATCCTGGTGACGAGCCACAAGAGGAGGTACCTGATGCACCACAACAGCTACAAGACGACACCAATTAAACCATGAACGAGCTTGAAATTATTAATATCGGGAATGAAGAATCTCCACGACCCATCTCCATAAGCTCGACTCTACACGCAGACGAGCGCACAAAGTTGGTATACCTCCTCAAGGAATGTTAAGATGTGTTCGCATGGACGTACGAGGAAATTCCTGGCATGGATGAGAAGATGGTTACTCACCATTTACATGTGATATCCTGATCCAAGACGGTCAAGCAGACCCCAAGACAATTTCGGCATGATGTTGAAGAACAGATTAAGGCGGAGATTCAAAAGTTATTGGCGGCTGGTTTCATCAAATCGATCCATCACCCCACCTAGTTGGCAAACATAGTTCCGGTAAAAAAGAATAATGGCCAAATCAGGTGTTGTGTCGATTTTAGGGATCTAAATAAATGTTGCCCTAAAGACGACTTTCCGCTCCCTAACATCGACATGTTGGTAGATGCCACCAGTGGACATGAAATGTTTTCTTTCATGGATGGGTACAACGGCTACAACCAAATAAAGATGTATGAACATGTTGCAAGCAAGACGGCTTTTCGAAATTCTCTCGGAAACTTTTACTATACTGTGATGCCCTTAGGTTTGAAAAACGCTGGTGCCACATACCAATGCGCCATGACCATCATTTTTCACGACATGATGCACAATCAAGTTGAAGATTATGTAGATGGCATAGTTGTCAAGTCAAAAACTCGGGCGGCCCATACAGGGATCCTACGGCAGGTGTTCGAAATATGCCGCGAATACAAGCTAAAAATAAATCCGTTAAAGTGTGCTTTCGGTGTCTCCTAGGGCAAGTTCCTAGGCTTCTAGGTAACCACTGAAGGGATCAAAGTTGACCCAACCAAAACGCAAGCCATCCTCACGATGCCACCATCGCGGAACGTGAAGGAACTCCATAGTTTCATTGGAAAAATAATCTACATCCGCCGCTTCATACCCGGATTGGATCAACTTATTGCTTCATTTACCCCATTACTGAAGAAAGGAGCAAGCTTTGTATGGACCACATTACAACAAGAAGCGTTCCGTAATATTCAGTAGACGTTATCTTCCCCAGCCGTCATGAGATCACCCATGCAAGGAAGACCGCTACACCTCTACACCGCTTTTAGTGACACTGCTATTGGAGCTCTCATCACCCAAGAAGATGAAGAAGGTATTGAGTACCCCATATACTATTTCAGTCGGACTTTGAGAGATGCCGAACTCAGGTATCCCAAAGCAGAAAAGGCGTGCCTAGCCTTGATCCACTCCATCCAGAAATTCAGGCACTGCCTGCTGTCCAATAAAGTGGTGCTAATATCCAAATCTGATCATGTGAAGTTATTCATCTCAAAACTGGCTCTGATAGGAAGGCCAGCCAAATGGCTCCTCCAGATGTCAGAATTCGACATAATATGTGCTTCCCCGAGGGCCATCAAAGGATAGGAAGTTGTATATTTGTTGGCAGCATTTTCAGGAGAAAATGTTGTAACGCTACGTGAGGACCTCCCTGGGGACTTTCCGGAAATCTCTTTCATCCAAGAAGAAACCTGGATATTGTTTTTCGATAGCTCCGCCACCCCTAACAATGGCACGGGAGGAGACGGTGTATTTCTAGTATCCCCAACTAGTGAAGTTTTCTCACACTCCTTCAATCTAGACTTCCCCTGCACTAACAATTCAGCAAAGTACGAAGCCTTCGTCATCGGGTTGTCCTTGGCTAAACAAGCCGGAGACACACGTCTGGAAATAAGAGGGACTCTAAACTACTGGTCAACCAAGTAAACGGAGTATACGCGCTGAAGGAGGTAACCTAAGCCCCATTTAGAGCCGAGGCGCAAAAACTGCTGAACTACTTCGCCGACGCAATAGTAACCCATATTAGGCGCGACAACAACCAACATGACGATTGCCTAGCAACGTTATCATCGAAACTGTGATTTGAAGGTCTTGAGGAAACTATGATGGTGAAGAGAAGAACCGTGGCTTCAACATGGCTCTCACAACCTGAAAAAGATTAAGTTGATGACTGGAGAACACCGATTATCCAAGAGCTTAATAGTTCACTCTTTCAAGGAAAGTTCAGTCTTAAAACCTTGCGTGATTTATTCATGCTTCGAGGGGTGCTTTATCATCGAAATCCGGACGGCTCTTTGTCAAGATGCCTCGAAAAAGAGAAAGCACAGCAGCATCTCAATCGCATCTATAGTTAGGTCTGCGGACAAACATTGATGGTAACCCTCTATCGTCGTTTACAATGCCTTGGCTATTACTGGCCGGAGATAGAGGTCCAAGCTTGGTTACTTCAAAGAACCTGTTCCAACTGTCAAGCGTCGCCGCATCAATTAGAAATTTTCAACATTAGTCACACCGGGGACTGGCAGAAGCCATACATCAGTTACCTTCGCAACGGGATACTCCCCACTAATAAGAAGGATGCAGCCAAATAAAACAAAGGTCCGAGAGGTTCGTATTCCACGAAGGGATCTTATATCGTAAAATCTTTGGAGGGGGTCTTCTGCGATGTTTCAACGAAGTAGAGGTCATAATCATGATGAAGGAGATATAAGAAGGCGAACATCAAGGAAGGCGAAAGTTATTTCTCCAAATACATGAGAAGTAATACTGGCCGACCATGGAGGACGACACAACTGTTTTCGTACAGAGGTGCAAGGAGTGTCAGATCCACGGGAACCTTATGCATGTACTGGAAACCACCCTGCATTCAATAAGAAGTCCGTGTCCCTTTCATAGCTGGGGACTCAACATCATTGGGAAGATCAATCTGCCATCCTCAAAACATCACGAGTACGTAATAACAGCAACCTAATACTTTACCAAATGGGTCGAAGCCATATCTTTACGAGGAACGAACGGAACCACGATCGCGGCATTCATTAATAAGTACATTATCAGCCGTTTTGGCGTGCCTAAACATATCATCACCGACAATGGAACCCCTTTCGCGAACAAGCAAGTACGAGAGTTACTCGAGGAATACGGGATTAAACAAGTCTTCTCCACCGTATACTACTCTCAAGGGAACATGCAGGCTGAAAGCACCAACAAAACTCTGATTCGAATCCTCAGTCGGACAGTGCATGATAATCCTCGAACGTTGCATAAGCAACTTCCCATGGCACTCTGGGCGTACCGAACGTCACCTAGAAGTTCCACTGGGGCCTCTTCCTATTCTCTTGTTTATGGCGTAGACACTATCCTCCCAGCGGAAGTTAAAATCCCATCATCTAGGATTGCCGAAGCAAGAGGAGTTCGATGGAATGAAGCTGAAGCCTTAAGTGCCAGAGTCGCGGAATTGGACACTGTAGACTCCAGGAGGGCCAAAGTGGAAGAACATGCACAAGCATACAGAAACAGGGTTTCTATAGCGTACAACAAAACCGTGAAACCTCGAATTTTTCAAATAGGAGACTTGGCACTGAAGACTGCTAAAACATCCAGCAAGACGCATCTGTACCAAAATTATTCGCAAAATGGGAAGGTCCTTATATAGTCACGAAATCATACAGCAGTGGGTACTACAAAGTCATTAAGGAGGACGGAGGAAAACTGGCAGCGGTCATCAACGGGAAATGGCTTAAGGCATACTACGCCTGACCACCGCCTCACCCCACCGTATCACAAGCATGGATAGCCAGGCATCTTTCCACTTTCTTCCATACCCCAAAATATTGAGTTTTACTTTCATTTGATTGAAGAAAATCAATAAAATTCTCTTGTTCTTTCAAAATAAATAAATACTAATATATATAGTAAAAAAAAAGAGCAAAAACATGCTCAAAACCCAGAAAGAAACCCCAAACATCTCACAACCACATGACTCAGAAAAGCTAGTCCAAAAGATGGCAATCCCTAGAAATCATCGTTTTTAAACGACTTTGATACCTCTCAGTCTTGCTCTTCAAATTCCGGATTGACACTTCCACCTTCTGTGACTCCACGTCCAAGGCTTTCTTCTCTTTCAGAATAGATTTCGTAGCAGGGACCACACCAGCAAGAATACCAGCTCTGTCGACCTTCACAATTTCAAGACGATGTCGCAACCAATTAACATTGAACTTCAGAGATTCACAGGTAGACACCATGTTCTCCCACTTTTGAATAGCTGCTTCCGCGACGGCACTGATAGATATATTCTCCATTTCAACAACCATCGGCAAGAGACAATTCACAATAGAAACTAAAGCAGACGAACAATATCCTCCATATCTTTGTATAAAGAGTTACGAATTCTTTTCACACAAGGAACCCCCCAACGTTCCGGTAGTTAGAGGAAAGGCACCTCATGCGGTTTCCAAACAACAAGCCTGCATTATACGTGTTGAAAAAGTCCACGCTAGGCACCTAGTAATCGAAAATGCGATACTTGCTTTTTTATCCCTCCAACCTCGGATTTTTAACACTCGCCCCTTCACCTGCTTGTCCATTGCACAATTTGTAAGTAATTTTGTGGTTTTTTTTAACGTAATCCATGTTGTTTTATCTTCCAACGAAACACCACCAACAAATGTAAGCTTGTTTTTGTGTTTTTGTAGCACGAAGTCGTGAAAGCGCGCTACTTGGAAGTAAAGGGGAAAGGAAAGCATTCGCATTCGATGCAAGCTACCACTTCTTGGCAGAAAGAATCCTGGAGGATAACCCGGACTACTTGGATGCGGTATCTTCTTCGTCGGAGGAAGATTGATGGCTTTAGAAGTTTGTAAAGGTTTTGTGGGTAGACCTCTATGTAAACCCTCACGAGACTATAACTCGTCCACTAGGGTCGCCTAGGGGTTTAAAGGCTTGATGCATGTGCTAAATGCATCCTACAATAATAATGCGATGAATGAAAATTGGTAATGAAAGAAAACAATCGGTTTATATATGTCATAACAAAATCCGGTTTTAATAATCGGATTATAAAACATGTCAAAGTAAACCGATTTTGATGTCCTTTGGTACACCAATCCAGAATCGGTTTACAAGTGAATGAACGTAAACCGATTCTGTGTAATTTTTACGAAAAAAAATCAAAATGTTGATGCTTTGATGAACTCTCTAACAATAGTTAATCTCACATCCAAAACAAAATTAACCCTTAATATAATTAATTAGTACTAATTAATCAGGGGTAAAATAGTTAGTTTGATAATTATTTTAATAAGGGGTGGTGTGAAGTGATTTATAGTGACATTTTTTGTCATCTAGCTACAGGCCCCAATTAAGTGATATATGCCCAAAATATAGGAAGTATATATATCTTTTGAAAGAAATAATCCGAAAAACAAAGACAAGGTGAACCAAAAAAGGAATCACTAACAAATCATTTCCAAAAAAAAAAAAAAAAGGCCACTTCGCGAAGTTTTTCCAAACCCTAAAATTCCATGATTCTTACAATTTTCTTCGGCTAGAACTTCGGTTCGCCGGCCCTATGAGACACAATTAGTTCGATGCTTACTGATTCGATGTGATATCTACCTTCTTTCATAGTTTCATGGGATTTTCTCTTTTCAGATGATGGTTTGTTGTGTTGTGATTTTATTTTTCGAAAAGCATCTTTTCCTCCTATATTCTTCCTTAAATTAACATCAGATTTGGGTTCTTTGCTGCTTCTCTTGAAGATTTGTCTCCCAAATTGGCTAGGTAATCGTTCAAAGAAACTCTTGCTATCAATTTTAAGCACCTAGTATGAGGAGGTTAATCCTAAGCCTCCTCTATCCTTGGTTCAATATTGTGTTGATTGGATACATTTGCCTTAGCATATGAAGATTGTCTCAACCTTCGGATGAAACCTATTTCAAATCAAAGTAAAACCCTTAACTTACCCACCTCAAATCCCTAGCCAGATTCAATATTTTCTGCAATTCATATCCATCATTTTAGTCTATTTCTGCCTCTTGTTATCCGAATTGATGTAAAACTTTTACTCTAGATCTGAAACCCCTTTCTCTCCTTGACCAATTTTTGGTCTGGTGAAGCATCCTTTTTAACCCTCTTCATGTTTTTCAATGAACCTGATTAATTGTAAGATTTTGTGGCCTCAAACCCCTCAAGAAATCCTTTTGGTGCAGTTGTAGCACCTCTTTGCTGGCATAATTTGGTTGTTGGTGGATTCTGCTCCAGTGTAGGCATTAACTGTTTAGGTTGTGCCTGATTAGCTCTAATGTAGGTTCAGGATGGGTTATCTTTATAAGTGTGGTTTTAGTGATCTATTTTAGGTTTGAGTTTATCTTATTGGTGCTGGTTTTGAGTTAAGGACCAGGAGATTTTATTATGTAATTTTGTCAATGAGCTGAGGCACTATGAAGTTTCTTATCAGATGATGGCATCAAATGAATATTTTGAGTTGGTTTGTTTTGTCCGTCCTCGGAGCGTTCTCAAATTACAGTTGCAGACTTTGTAACAAAGCAAAATAGAATTGCTTCCAATTTTCCTATCCGAGGATCAAATGGGTTGTTAAATTAGAGGGGTCTTGTTAAGGTCAGAGAGCATGTTGGAGTCATATTTTTCTGGGTCGTATGTGAAGGCAAGAAACAATTATTTTTTTTGGAAGAGGTAGCTTATATGGTGAAGAATTGGGGACATTGCAGTGGATATTCATAAGCGGGAAGGAAATATAATTATGGGTACTTTAATCTGCAAAGCCAATCAATCATACCAAGATGAAAGAGTATATACAACAAGCAATAAAACCATCTGAGCGACATTGTCCGTAGAGATCTGCATGATTTTGCTACAATGTCTGGTATCACACAGCTCTGAGCAATGAATCTTACTTGATGTGCTTTATGGGCCGGTGGACTATCCACCATTTCTTCTGACAACAACTTATACTTCGGGTTTTGTTTTTGTTTTATTTTAGTTTTGTTTGCTTCAGTTTTAGATTGTAAGGTGTATTAGTTTTGTTTAGTACTTTTCGTTGTAACTAGTAGTAGCTTAAGTTGTCTATTAGGAGATTTTATTTATTAGCAGTCGTAGTAACGTTATTAGCAATAGTAACCTACGTCTTCTCGGGGAATATCTACCTGATGGATCAAGACGGAAAAAAATGAGATGGACAGTTATCGGTCTGCCAGTACACCTCAGCATATGGACGATATTGCCTGACTAGTACCTTCAATCAAGCGCATCGGATACCTCTATCACCAACTAAGCTCTTATGGATTCTGTCATATCCATCAAAAGTACAGCTTTTCATGTGGAAAGCATTAAACGAAGGCCTTCCGACCTTCGACTCCAACACCTCCCCCCGATGCAATTTTGATCCGAAGACCGCTGTTCACGTTCTGCTCCATCGTTTTGCTATTTTGGATTCATGGCATATCATTCTAAATGTAACTGATGGATCTTTGGGTATTACATACCCTCGTGTATAAGCATTTTAAGTAGTTTAATAAAGAGCTTTCGTCACTGAAATCCAAAGGTTCGGGTTAAACCTTATAGACGGAAACAATTTCAGTCAAACATTATTGACGGACTGATCGAAATCGGTCAAGGCTATTTGACCCCGAATCGTGTTTAAAATACCCTTTAGCCCTTTAATACTTAACCGGAGGTGCAAAGGGTAGAGTATATAATCTATAACCCAGATCCGTAAATGATACCCGAACGAAACAAAAAAAAAATCCTCTTTTATACTTCAATCCTGTTCTCTTTATCCCTCTCCCTCTTTTATTTTGCTTCTTTCCTTGTTCTTCTCTAGTGACGTGAAAGAAGGTTTGAGCGTTGATGGAGGGGAACCCGACAGGTAATCTGAAATCACCATTCTTTTTTCACTTATGATTAGGTTGTAATTTGTGTTAAGTTTTGATTGTAATATAACGTGTTGACAGTCTTGGATCTAACTCTTTTCTGATTTTAATGTGTTGATTTGTAGCTTGAAGATCTCTAACGTGTTTAAGTTTTTTGATTTTAGGGTTTGAAATCGGAATTACATTTAAGCGCTCTCCATTTCTCCATCGTTTTTGGGTTTAAGTTCAGGTAATTTATTCTATCAAATCTAAATTCATAAGAAACGATGAGAAATCAAAGAAATCACAAAGACATAGTAGTTCTAGGAAAAACCAAGAAATAATATCATCCGTTCACTTTTTGATTATTCCTTAATACAGGGCATCATAAATGGCTCCCATAGAAATGACACTCATGAGGAGCTTGAAGATTGGGAACTTGGAGAGAGGAATGGGGAGATACGGTAGTACATTTAGTTGCTTTATTTTATCTAACTATTTCTAAATAAGTTTTTCGTTGTCATTCTTTTGAGATGATTAGAAATTCGTAAATGATAATAGTTAATGTTGCTTTCATTGGTGAAACTAGAGAGTATTTTTCCATTGAAATTCCATAGATGGATTGCCAAAGGAGTAGTGTCATCTATATTAGATAATTTTCTAATTGTCGTTCTTTTGAGCTGACCAGAAAATTAGAAAATTAGTTTATGTCATAGAAAAGGTGTGACATGTCTTAATTAATGTTGCTTCCCTTTGCCTTTTAAACAAAAAAAGCATGTTTTTCTTTTTGATCCATATACAGACTAGTGATTTTTCGCTCGCGATAGGTTTGGTATGTAGTTTTGGTTGTAGTATACAAATATGTGCATACTAGGTTACCCTTCAGATTATTTTATGATGTCAAAATGGATTCTAGTCCATCTAATCAATCCGATCTGCATTGAATATCTAACCAGGCATGATGGTCTGATGTTGTTTGTTTCTAATTAGGAGTGAAATATGTGTAAATATTGGAAGATGTCGATTACCAAATTTAGTTGCTGAATTGCAAGTTGTTCGGTTTGATTTAGGAAAAGTTTTATGTCTAAGGCTTGTAGTTATTTGAAGCTCAATTGAAGACAAATCCAAAGTAGTATTGTTAATTTAATCTGAAGTTTTCTGTGGAAAATTTAAAACCATACTTTGAGCTTGCTTCTGTCACTGTGATTGATTTTGGAGACTATGTCAGCAGGTTTTCTGTTAGGCATTAGGTTGAGGGTTTCATGTGATTTGCAGCAGGGTAGTAAATTGTTATTCCGTCATTTCATGGTTATGGAAGGTGACAATGATTGATGCTTTCGTTATTTAACCATTTAGCATTAAAATATCAGGAAAAAGAGGCTAGATGAAGTTTGTCTTGAAAGGTTTCAGCAATACAGTCGAACCTATATACAGTCTTGGATCATACAAGGTCAGTAAGTATATCCATGTTTACGTGTTCAAAATGGTTTTTACAGTAGCGAATATTAGTAGAATATACAAGTGTGTTCTCATTCTTGAAAAACCTGTATTAGAAATTCTCTGTCCTCAGAGACAGTACTGGAATACTTTCTGTCATGTATCTTGCTAATCCTACCGAAAACGCCATTTCAGGCAAAGTAATTGTTGATGGAAAAGTTGTAAATAGGGCTGGAACCCTAATTCCTGAGAAAGCATTTGTACAAATAGATGTGGAAATCCCAAAATATGCACGTAAGTGATAATTCTTCTTACACTACAAAGTAGCAGTTTCAAGGTTCCTTCTCTCTTGCACAACCGAGAAATTCATAAAGAGATTGATCGTACTAATTTTCAGGGGAGGGCACAAGTTAGAAGCAGCAATTGAACAGCTAAATGTTGATGTCGCCGGAAAAGTAGCTCTAGATGCAGGGTTGTCAACTAGGGAATTCACTGATTGCTTGCTCCAGTATGGAGTGTCATTTGTTTACCTAGTTTATGTAGGATATGGACAGGTACCTTACTTGTGCCTATGATATTTAATTTCAAATCCATTGTAATGTATCTTAGGAAAAATAAAAAGATTAATGAAATTTTCCTCGACGTATTTTCTCTACCATGGTTTTAGGTATCCTTGTTATATTAAAATCAACAGATGATTACACATTGTGAAGTACTAAATTGAACTGCTTATTTTATCAGGTGGCAGTAAAATTCCGTCGAGATGAACGTGTGTCTATTATAGAGGGGAAAAAATTGAGATATCTTATGGACTCCCACAAAAGGTGAAGGTTGACATGGTGACTTTGGACCTCGTTCATCTCATACTCCTGGTATGGTTTAAAATGCTAGCATAGAATTGGTTGTTGTTCTATATCTTTTCAAGTATATTATGTTGTTGTATTAACTGAACAATGGGAGCAAACTTACTGGAAAACAGGTGAATTTTGAAGTAACAATTTGATGTATAATTGGAAAAAAACCTTTTTGAGTATTTTGAATCAACTATGATTAGGTTGCGAGGTAAGGCTGTTAATCGGTGGTAAACCTTTTAAATTGGATGCACAATTGGTCTCAATTTTATATTGTTGCATTACTTATGAACTGAAAGTCTGGTGTATTTCCGACCGTCTCGCCAATACCAATATTTGCATATCATATATGTTTGAAATTGCTGGCTTTCAGCTCTTTTATGCAACATTTGTTGTTTTGAGATCATTTAGTTTTTTTGATGCTCAATTAATGTTAATCAGGTGATGTTTCCCCAAAGTGTTGGTATTCCATGTATACATGCATTCTTGTCTATAATGTGTATGGGTCTGGATCTGGCATACTACTGCCATGACTGGTATTCCATGGACAACTATCGGCGCACCTATGTTGTCACTTTAGCTCCCTGTAAATGATTCAACCAAACTTGTAATTGTTCCATTCAAGTAAATGATTAGTATTTCAATTATCAAATAAATTGGGTACCTCAGTAACACAGTCGTACTAATTTTATTGGGTATCTTCTTTTTCAAGGTACTATAAATTATTATGGGTAAGTGACTTTTGAGGAGTATAAATTTAATTAGGTAACATAACCAGTCTGTAGTGCAACTAAAACTGGGTAGATTGTTTTAAGTTTCAATAATATTATTGTTCAGGTGTATATATACTCCAACTTAATTACATGGCGCTTGGAATAAAGGTCTTTATGCCCCAAGTTATTATGAAAAGACCATGAAAAATTTGTTAGTAAAGATAAGAGTTTAAACATGTGCAGAACCTTTTCCAATGCTTCATGCACACCTTTTCTTAAGAAGCGTTTAGTTCCTCTAGAACTTTGTCGTCCAACATATATGATGGCAAGTCAAACACAGCCATATCAATAACACCATTCCTTGTGGTGCTAGGCCTACCTGGACCACCATAAACTCTTTCCAACCCACATATGTAAGTGCATCTACTCAATCTGAGGCCCATCCTCTGAATTTCATTCACTATCAACGGTGATAAGTTCACTTTCAACATCGGGAATAACCAAATCAAATGTATTACCGAGTATCATCTACTCATTAATTAGTCATCCTCAACAACAAACCTGTATTATCATAATAGAACATTAAACCTAGAATGAGAATTCCAATTCATCTGTAATCCACAAACAAGTTAAAACAAAATCCATAGTTTCATGCAAAAAGAAACATAGAATAACTTAGTTATTGATCATTTCCTGCATAAACAAAACCCGTGCATTTTCTTACACTTCCACTCGGGATAAAAATAAACAACATGTTTGATCCTGCTGTTAGTTACCCATCATTACTGGCCATCATTATTTTGTAGTACCCTAAAAAATAAGACATATATTGTAATTTATGCGACCATGTTAGACAGGTACCCAATTTAGTTTATACTATCGTGATAGAGAGGTACCCAACTTATTTTATGCAACAGTTTTACAGAGGATCCCAATTTATTTTGGGACCGTCTGAAACACTATACACACATCTTGGAAGTACTTTGTAGCCACACAAGAGTTACAACACTAAATATTTATAATTTAGTAACACTTTGAAGATAAAACATATAAAGAATAATTTGTTAGCATTTACTTATATAAAATCCTCCACCGTGGCATCAAGTTGGCGATTAATGATGGAGGATTATATAATTCAAGTAACTTGAACACTAAAAACACAAGGAACCAGTAGCATACCGACACCAAAATCCCACCTCTCCTTTCTCCAGAAGGCCTCCTACACATCAAAATAGAACATGTAGAAAACGTAATAACAATGAGAGCAATGTCTGATCATGTGAAACTTTACACAGTAGGTAGCCTAGATTTAAATAATTCATCATGGGTGCAGAATTACTAACTTAAATTTACTTGGAGGTGTATCTGCGGCAAGTAGCGCAAGACCCTCACTGGCATCTACACACTGACCTCCATACCTGCAATGAAGTTCCCATCGGATCCATTTAGTGCAGGTTGAATGATGGCAAGACGGTCTTTAGCATTGACCATAAATAAATGCAACAAAATCACATTTATTCAAGGAATTAATGCAACAAAAAAGGCTTTAACCAAACTCAAATGAAATATGCCTGAATTGTGAGGCCTCTCAAAATAAGCACTCGAGTCTAGAATTAGTGTTTGAGACAGTGATACATCATCCACATAGGTTTCTTGGTAACCTTTCATATGAGAAGCTCGGAATGGAGAAGGTATGGGTGCAAGTAAGGCTCCACTGATGGATGAATCTGGAATATAAATATTTTCTAGTTTTCCTACTAGATAAAAGCAAGAGCATTAGAAGACATGGTATGATCTTCCCTAAAATGCACATGCGATACTTAAGGACGGCATTTTATATGTTCAGGAGAGACGAAACCCTGTATCAAATTAATAAGCATCCTTCGACTCAAAGATTGATCACTTACAACTAGCTCGTTCATAGAAGGCTCGGAAGGTCCTTGAATGATCAGGAGGTACGAAGGAACATAATCACACAATAAAGAACCACATTACAACATCCATATATAGGTTCATAATGCACTCAATATTTTCTTATAATGGGAGGGAACCCACTAACTACTAGTGTTGAAGTGATTTGCGCTACAGTCACCTGTAATCCTCCGTACATACAAAAAAACTGGAACAAGAGATGTGACACACTAGCAAGATAGTCAGTGGCATATTTATGAGACTTGGGGACAAATCCCCCTACATAGTCAGCCAGTTTCTGCATAAGAAAATCATAATTAGTTGTAACTCCACGATAAAAAGGTTCATTATACTAGGAACAATAAATACATCCAAACTTCTGTGCGTCTATGACCTGTTAATAAATTAAGCTTAAAAATGGGTCTCTCATTTTCCTCTTTAAACTTTGATGAGATGGGACATATCGGTACTCCTGAAGGAATGAATCCTGAAGGAATGAATCCTTTACGGGCATTACCAGGAAACAAAATAAGTTTCCGATAGCACATCTACTACTTGTTCGGTCTGATTTGAAAATGATAAGAAAATGAAACTCCATTTTGGGTCACGAAAAAAACAGGAACCAATCAACCGCACAAAGTCCATGACCCCGGATGGATATTATACAAACAAAAGTGGACACCGGCTAGATAAGCAACCAAGAAGATAATTAACAAGCCAGAGAAGAGTTGGAAGTAAAGATATTTTTAGCATCCATGCATTTTTAACTATTAAATAGGGATCCACTAAGCTGATGCTTCTGCTGCTAATATTCACACAAGACGGAGTATGAAGTTAGTGGGAAAATGGATGGATATTAATCATACATCTCACACTGGGTACCTAAAATACAATTTACTAATCTTGGTTCATCCAGACATACAGACAAACAATTTAAGCTCATGGTGATCGATCGTGTGTACTGGCGACAAGAACAACAAATTTAAATCAAATCCATAAATAAATTTATCACATATTCAACAAATTGATGGGTAAACACTCAAACATGATCAAAATAAACAATACATGATGAAATTCGTAAATGAATCAATAAAAAACTAACCTAAGAAATCAAAATGAGTCTCAGAATCAGTAACACCAACCCAAAACAAATAACTGAATTAAGAGTTTCTCCATCATTGGCTACTCCGTAGGGTAAAGTACTGCTGATAGAGACACAAAATATCTCCACATTATATTCTAACCATATTCAAATCCGTTTCTCAAACTCACCCATTTCTCCTAACCCAAATAGGGTGTTGGTGCCCAGCTTGTTGCCAGGCTACCCACCAACATAATGTAATCTGACCTTCTAAGACTTTTTATATATATAATATAAAGCCTAACTATGGTTGGTTTCTAACTTTGATGGAGGGGTAGACTTCGAAAAACAAATATTCAAACTTAACAAACCAATTCGGACAACTCGATTGTCCTTCTATTTGGGTTGAACCAAACATAGGATGAATCGGCAAGAAAACTGAAATCTTAGGATTTGGGTGAGGATTGCTCTTTAATAAAATGCATGCTTCAAAAAAAAAAAAAAAAAAAATCACGTGTAAAACGTATGCGCAGCGTGAAGTAGTTATTCATCCACCCCTCTCTTTCTTTATCCAGCCATTTTTCGGTTGTTGTGAATTGTGTTAGACTTTTTCAGGAAATCTCTCTATAGCCTTTGAAAGTGCTTTGTGGTGTTTGTTTTTTTCTTTGAACACCGGTTTCATCTTACCGATAGTAGAAGTAACTAAAACCAAGAAGTAATTTATCTATATTTATTATTTATATACGCACTATGTCAGGCTCGAAAAGATTCACTAATAGATTTTCCAACTCTTAGTATCAAAATCTCCGAAAGAAACCGGATTTGTTGCGGTTAGCAGTAGAACAGGTATATCATATTTGTGGAATCCATTTATCCCTCCATTCTCTTCTAGTCCGCCTTTTTAGTGGCATGAAGAGGGTGATTGTTTTTGAAGTATTTTTGTTTGAGAGATCGAACAAGAAGAGAGTCATCTTTTGGCTTAGCCAAAAGGGCATGATTGAAGCATCGAAAATCTAGAAGTTAAGCCCTCCATCCTCAAAAGTTTTGCACATGCCTGAGTAAGATGTAAGAAATAAACCTTTTTTATCTGCTTTACGAGTTGGATCGAATCCAGTTTCTTGATTGTCACCGGTAACTTGAAAGAGCTCATTTGGTCTTGATGGGATTGTACTTTCGAACATTTCGAACCATTATTTTGTGTGGTACCTTTCCATCTAGCCAATCTTCTTTCAGTATTAACGATCAGATTATTAAGCGAGACTCTCTTTTTTTTATTTAAGAACAATGGGATTCCAAGGTACTTTTCTTCTGGTCCATCCTCTTAACATTTAGGAATCTTGTAATCGTATTGTTGTGTCGTTTTGGGTGTTCTTCTTTGAAACAAATGCTAGATTTATGATAGTTAAGCACTTCTCCTGAACTTGCACTAAATGAATCCAGAATGTTTTGAAGGTTGTTGATGCTGTCGATATTTGCTTTGACGAAAGACAAGACAATCATCCGAAAAAGCAAATGACTTATAGGAGGTGCTTTCCTTGCAATTTTAATCAATATTTTTAGAGTATTTGCTGCCACCATTGCTACGGAGAAAGCCTCCATTGCGATTATAAACAAGTAGGGTGAAATCAGGTCTCCTTGGCGGAAGTGGGTTTGAAAGCCTTACAAGGAGAACCATTCAAAAGGATCGAAATTTCCGTGGTCGAGATCGGAAAATAAGAGTACACCATTCCTCACAAAACCCCATACGCCTCATCACATCGATGATAAAATCCCACTCTAAGAAGCCTTCGACATGTCAAGTTAAGAGCTAGATATTTGTCTCCCTTTTTCTTTCTTTTTAAGGAATGTATTATCTCATAGGCTAAAGAAATATTATCCAAAATAAGCCTACCGGGAACGTAAGGTGATTGAAGCGGAGATATTACTTTATCGAGAACCACCTTCATTCTTCTCGCCATCAGTTTGGATATTAGCTTGTATGATGTATTACATAAAGCAATAGGCCGATAATCCGTGGAGAACATGGTGTTTTAACTTTTGGAACTAGCATTATCCTTGTCTCGATTTAGCCTTTTCTTGATGAACCTAATTCGAAGAAGTCCCGACCTGTCTCCCACCGAGTTAAGAAGAAACCTGGTGGACCTCACGGCTCCATGCTCTTGAGGGTATCAAAGATCTCAGACTCAAGGGGAATAGCAATGAGTTTAGTTATAACTTGGCAGGAACATCTTTGCGAGGAAGATGTCATTAAGAATTTGGAGAAGTTGTCGAACTAATATCTTGGAAATGTCGAGTAAGGAGGGCCGCCAAAGAGTGTACTGTCATTACACCAAACAGATTATCAAGCATGATCTTATTTCTTGACTGCGTCTATTTGCATTTGCATGATGAAAGCTAGAGTTGTAGTCTACTTCCTTAAAAAAGAATCTTTATTTTTCATCGAATTCTTTTTTGAAATCCTCCCATTGTTCAATGTTTTTCAATTTTAAAATTTCCTCTTATTTGGTTTTGGACTGCGAATTGCTTCCTTATGTTGTTAGTTATACCTGAGCTCAAGCTTGCTTAATTTGTTTGGACACGAAAAAAATTTCAGGTTCCTAGTATGACTATCGATTTGTATAAATTTAGACAGAGATAGGCGTATGATCAGGCAAGTTGCGTAAAGGCTTGGATAAATTAGAATCAGGAAAATACCTAAGCCACTCATCATTTGTTAGATCTCTATCTAATCTACTTTTTATTCTTCCGATGCCATGCTTATTATTAGACCAAGTGTATGGGGTGCGGGTAAGTCGGTTAGGCCGGCATCGTTAATATAAGAACATAAGTAAGGTGTCGGGGAAGACTTTATTTTGTTGCTAACTCTATCACTATGATCAATTATGATATTCAAATCACCAATCAACACCGGTTGATTGATCTCTGTCCTTAATAAAATTCCATTGAAGTTTTTTTTCGTAAGGATTGCACGCACCACAGACACACGAAAGCAGCCACTCTGGTTTCGATGGGTCATGAGAAACCAGACAATGGATCATATTTTTGAAGAATACACTATATCGAGCGTGAAGCCGTCCTTCCATAAAAGCGGGAAATTTTACTCGTCTTCGAGTTTATTTTAGTTTCTTGAATGAAGAATTTGGGTTCTTTCAATCAGGTCGTATCTTAATCTAGGGCATCTCTTTTATTACTCGTCTCTGAAATGGACATGGTTGATGATCAGAAGGTGGTGGTAAGAAGGAATAGGAGAAAGAAGGACCTTTCTGCTATATGGGAAGAACGCATTGATAGCCAGAAATCTGAACTCAAAGCACTCTCGCATCTTGAGAATTTTATGTTAGTTACTGCTGCTGCTGGAGCCGTTACTTTGGTTACTATCGTTGGTCTCCATGTCGCAGGACGAATATGATATTAATAAACCATTTTGGGGGTTAGGGTTAAGATTTACTAATTAGGGTTTTTTTAGTTTCGCGCTGTCTTCCAACTTTATCTATATTTATTATTTATATACTTCCTCCGTCCCACTATTAAAGGGACGAAGATGAAGAGCGTCTTAAGAGTTAAGATTAAAGGTGAAAGACAAAAAAAAAAAAAAAAATTGATGCATATTTGATTTTAGATTTTTTCCCTAATTTATCAAATAGAATTTAATGAATGATCATGTATATCACTAAATAAGGAGATATTTTTAAAATTATTCTAAATAAGGAGATATTTTTAAAATTATTCTTTTTATTAATTATAAAAAATATAAGAAATATGCATAATTTGATAGGCTTGTTTATATTCGTTACGTAGGTGTTTTAAAATGTTTTTCAATGGTATGAAGTTTGCGAACATCCGTGGAGTAATTTGAGAGATAAATTATTTCTAAATTTCACTAATTACTATCCATAAGGGGTATAATTGTAAAAAATGCTTAAAAGTACTTTTTTTTTTCTTATTTGCCTTAAAAATTGTGCAAACTTAAACTAGGTCACTTAATAGTGGGACGGAGGGAGTATGTTCTAGCAGTAGTATAGTTCTCTATGTTTGAATGTACGATCTACATGTTTACATAATTAAATCTTAATATTACTTTTGTTAATGGCGTGCTTCTTATTTGGCTCTAATTGTGTTTTCCTGCATGTTTATTTATTTCATTGCAGTTTAATCATGGTAGTAAAGTAATAGGTATAGAGACTAGAATTGGTTTCAACATGCAAATTTCTGTCTGATACCCCCTGCCTACCAGGGCAAGAAATATGTAGTGTTACCTCTCTGAGAAAGAAATACAAGGCTAAAGAAATCTGAGATACATAGGGCTGATTGTGAGTAAATGTGGCTAATATTTGTGCTTGTTAGTGAAATTGGATTTCGTGTTTTATTTATTTTTCCCATGTGTCTTAGAACCACGCTGCTCATAACCAGGCAAAGAATCACGCTGCTCATAACCAGTCCTGAAACAAACCAAACCTATTACTTTGTTTCGATCATGTGTTGTCATTTTAATAAGCTCTGAAACTTGGGTTTACTGATTTAAAGTAGAAGTAATAAGAGGAGAACAGAATCACTTTACAATCAGCTGTATATTTGGTGTCTCTCAAGAGAAGAAGAGATCTGACTTTTTGGTTTGTGAGAAGTTGGGTCTTTCGTAATCCGAAGAAATGTGGCTCAACGCTTAGCGCTTCCTGCTTATAACCGAGATTTGGTACACCAGGTTGCATGATCGATCAACTTCATCTGCAATTGAGGTGCCACGAAAGCTTATTGCAGTATCCTTCTCCTTGCCGACGGACTGTATCAGGTTCGTGACAATCTATTAATGTTGGTGATTGTATTTATTTTCTAGGAAATTTTTATTTATTTTCATCTCCATTGCAGACTAAAAGAATCTATTGATGCAAGAATGTATAGATGAAGTAGGATGTTTCATATTTGCTTATCTAGGATATATGAATTTATTTTCATCTCCAATGCAAGAATGTATTGATCAAATAGGATATTTGCTTATTGCTGGTCACTTGTTTTCCTGCATCTTACCCTTTGCATCCCGTGGATGTTCCATTCCCCTAAAGTCTTGGCATCTGCAAATTAAAATTGCGTTTGTTCGCAGTCAGGTATCTACTATTGATGCCAAATATATTTCATCAATGCATATCCACACCTAACAGTTGCCCGGAATAAAAGAATGGCTTCTTCAGCTTTAAATTTAAGCCTTTTTTATTTTTGTGAGAAAGAAAACTGATTTGCTGCATATGTTAAATTACAGAGAAGAACAACTTCATCGAGGAATTTGAAGGCATGGATGAGTAGTAGCCAATCTGTTACAGTATCATTCATACGGCAAACAACAGCATCCCTAGACTCGCTTGCAAGATCTGCAAGCACAAATTTCATGCTGCGAGCACAGATTTCATTCAGCATGCATTACAAAGGCCGCCCTTGCTGAGAATATCTCAGTTAGTGCGAGTAAATCAGCTTGTGAAGTTGTTGTTACCTGAAAATATACCTGGTCACTTAGTCTTCTTGCATCTTACCCATTGCATCTTTTGGCCCTGTGGATGTTGAATGTCCCCAAAAGTCTTGGGCATCAGCGAATTAAAGCGGAGGTGAACTGTAAGCTATACCACTGACAACAGTACTGTAGTTGACATTACCTCTCAACCTTCTTCAAGTACTTGTAGATAACCCCATTTGTGGAATCGACCTTATAGTAAATGATGCATGTCACTTTGTTATCCAAAAGTGCAAAACATACACAAGGACTTTAGACAGTTGGGTCTAAACAACTTGTGTCGAAACATCCGCGGAAGATATAAACTTCTCTGTCACTCTTAAAAATTGAGTGATATCAATTGAAAAATTTAGACTTGATTGTATGCTGTATTTTCTCTTTGAATGTCCATCATTATCTGCCAACAACCTTGGGCAGCTTGCTGATGAACCCTTGTGCAAATCTCTAATATCGGATATTCTAATCAGAAAATGTATGGTTATTCATTAGACGCGCGTACAGCTTTCCAAGAATATTGGACCAGACTTGAACGAATAATACTTATAAAAACCTCGAGTTGCTAACTAGGGTTCCCAGTAGTTGGTGCAGCTTCACCTACAATTGTCCTGGAAGTGTGTATTTCATTCAAAGAAAACTTGACGAGCATTTGAAAATACAGCTGCAAACATATTTTAACCCGACCCCAATAACACTAAATTTGATGCAAGATCACACATTCAGATAGATTTCAATCAATCTCACAAAAGAAGAAGAACGAACAGACCAGGAAAGATGAAAAAGATACAATGAAAGGAATGCCAACAGAAGGTAACCTAGAAAAAAAATCAGGGAAAGAAATGGACACTTTGAATGGGTTATGTTAGTGCCATGGATCATCCCAACCTTTGGGTCCCTCTGTTTTAACAAACTCTACTATTGCTTGTACAGCTTCTTGAACCCTATTAGAGAGAGAGTGGTTTCCATATTCGATCTCAACTTTCTCTGCTCCACCCATTGCTTTGCATAATCTGCACAGGATAATACAAACAATGAAGACTTGTCAGATCATGAGACTGAATTATGGGCCAAACAAAACATAGAGCTACTATCTGTTGGTTGGTATAGGCATTACCTTTCTACCAATGCTTTCTTATCAACATATTCTGGAACATACTCATCAGCCATCGAAAAAATAACCTGCAGTGAACGCACAACTTCGTTGTTCATTTACTAAGTAACTTGAGCTCCAGTCACTTGTCAAGAAAGACAAAAAAAAAAAAAATTCCAAATTTGTGATTTCAAAAGATATTAACTGATTTTGTCGAATTTATTGGATTTTGGGTTGGTCCTCAAGTTGGGTTCTCTAGTTTTTTGCTTAGAAATGTCAGGTAACTTCCACATGACACTCTTAGTCCATGGGTTGTAAGTTTAATTCCCCAAGGCATTACCTACTCAAATCCAACAATATGCTTAATGTGGTGTCATATAGCTCGCCATGAAAAGTTGAACTTGTTAACATCATAAATTCATAATGAAGTTTGAACAATTATGTGTTTTCCCCAATAAAAAATTCAAGGAAAAAAAGTCGAAGTTTTGCTGATATTGCCTAACTTATAGGTGATGGCTCATCATATGGTTCAAGATTCCGTTACCTGGCAAGGTGTTTGTGACATATGCCCCAGTCTAGTCTTCAGTTGGTCATCAGTAAGATCAGAACTGAACATGTCGTCATCTCCCATGTATGCACATAGTGAGTGATACCTACAAGGTACTTGGTATTCAGAAATTGAGCACAGTATGAAATGTTAAGTAAAAGTTATACATATGGCATTATCAAACAAAGTGTAGCACAATGCCAATTCACAGATTTAAGACAAAATAATAACATGAAGCTTATGCCGCTAACTGTCCAGCTCGAAACAACAGTTTCAGACATGCTTACTGCTCAGGCTTTGCACTAGCTAAAGTATACAATTTTGGATTTTTCATTCTACTGTCCATTTACTACTTTCGCTATGAACTTAAACTAGTTAACCTAGTTCCACAACATGGTCCTACACTTGTTCCAAATGACAAACCATTTCCATTACCTACCTATAGGCAGAAATAGGGGCATCTGGATTTGCTCGCAGTGGCATTAACTCATCACCCCGACCCTCATTTATCATCGTTGACGCCAAGTCAATCATTTCTGCTGTTTCAGGAAGAGTTGCTCTAAATTCTCGATCACTAACTGGAGCCTGAATCAATCAAATTGGCGTTATTATCCAAACTGACAAATGATGTTTGCATCAGTGCAGTTAAAAATCACGTGGAGAAAGTTCGAAAAAATACCTACAGAGGACACCGAATATAGATTAAAAATATATATTTTCGCAATTAAAGATTTACCAGAACTTCAAAAAAAAAATATCAGGTGATTCCACCAGCTAACAAAAAGGTCGTAATAACTTTCTATTAGAAAATGGAAATAAAAGTAAATTACCCAACTGAACACCGAATGAACTGGATTGCATAATACCGATACGTATCGGAGAACCCGATTCGACATGTTCAAAAATGTCCGATAGGGCATACATATAATTTTATTAGTGTAATTTTATAGGGATCAATAATGTATTAAGAGCACAAAAGTTCAATGTAACCCCAAAAACACTCATTGTACACCTCTATCTCACAACATTCTATTCCCGCATTGCTAGCAAACTTCGAACTTCCACTCTCAACCCTCTTTACAAGGGGAGTAAACTCCTTCATTTTCTCATTAAGTGTTTCTCCACTTCATATGTGCATAGCACGTGAAAAGTAAGAGACCTTTAAAAAAAAAAAAATGAAGGAAAAAACTTGAAATAAACTAGTGAATTTTTTATAGGCTTTTGGGAAGTATCGGAGGGTGTCGGAGAATCCGAAACGGGTACCAACATAATCCTCAGGTATCGGTGCAACCCAGCGAATGAAACAATATTAATTGGAGATGCCATTTCAACCCAAGGATTTTAGTGCTGCTCTTCAGGCTGAATGCCGCAGCAGACTATATATGCCTTCAGAGGCGACTAGCATGGCCAAATCTGATGAATAGAGGCGACTAATACTTCATCAGCACAGTATAGCCAAATCTGATATATAACCAAGTTTACCAACTAGAATACCCTGATGCATTTGGCAGAGGGGGCCTTGGGGTAAGATTTAAGACAGATATAGTACATGTTTACTTGGTATATTATTAACAAGTTTGTGTATCAAGTAGTGGCATTCAGGCGCAACTCAACAGCCATAGCTTAGTACAGATTCTAAAGCCTGGTATATTCGACTCCTAGCGCCTAGAATGCCACTAAAAGATTTTTCATCAGTGCATAAGCCTTCTTAAAGTAATTCAGTTATATTATACCTACAGAGGACCACTTCACTGGAGAGAGGATAGACTTAAGCGATTGGGTAACAACAAAAAAAAAGTCACTCATGTACTGCTCACTCTTGTAACTACAGTAGTGTGAAATTCTAAAGAGAGAAACAGGATGTTCCAAATATGCAGAGACAAAATGATGCGTGAGTCGCAGGATACCTGGAGAATGGCCGCACGGACTGCTCTGGAGCATGCAGCATTTGTGCGCAGGTAATGAACAATATCCTAATTGTTGACATGCAACCGTTAAGTATAACTTCTCTGAAGTCTGAAGTCCAATAAAGAAATTCAAAATTTGAAGGAGTATATATTGCAACTACGTCTCACCTGACATCCAGTACTGTGCCCTACAAGCACAACACCTGTAGAATCTTCTTTATTAATTAAATAGCTGATCAGCTGATCGAGCTCCCCCGCATCCTTTGAAACATATAGAGCAAGAACATCTCAGATTATGAATACAACCAAAAAATATAAAAGAACAATCAGACATGCTTTACAAACTACTGATTTCACTTTGGAAGTAAGCATGAAAATATCACTTTATACGATATACAGTCAAGAAAGGAATCCTGATCTAATTTGATTATATACCCTCTAGGCAACAGCTCCAACGATGACAATTATCACTTTAAAGCATCACAAAGACATCAATCCTATAATGAGTGTGCTTATTAACTGTGCCAATTTTTGTCCAGCAAGTTATATTTCAAGCATTTAAACTGATGTCTAGTAGAGGAAAGAGAGGTTTGCACTTTATAAAGGTGGTCTAATATATAGTTTGGTCTATATGTATCAACAAGTGCGTGTCCCGAAAGCAATCACAATCAAACTCTGATTCCACAATATGGGTAAATTAAGAATCAATATACAACCTTTACTGATATTGATTCTTAAAGAATTTCAATATTTGTGTTCTACTACTAAAGATCTACAATAGTACTCCTAAAACAAAATAAACTAGGCAGCAAACTAAATTACCCAATGGAAACAAAACCTGTGCTAAATAACAACATTGCCCCAGAAAAAACTTACCTGTTTCAAGCTTGAAATACCATATCCCGTATAAGATGAAGAGAGCAAAGGCTGGACCAGGGACCATTTTTCCTTTTGCAAAGCAATTGATAGAGGTTCCACATAACTACATGTACCATTACAGTACAATTAGAACCTCCGCAGATAAAATTACAATCAACTATAGCACAGCTAACTTCTTGCAAGAGAATATTGGAAACTAAATAGTTAAGTCAATTAAAAGTCGCAGATTCTTATTCAATGTAAGTATCCACCGCGCAGATAATCAAGCTGAGTGACTGATCAACTAACATTCAATCCACCTCATACAAATGAACGACACGAAAACATAATATGAGTAAATTATAGCAACAAAATGCAATTAAACTAAACATACTCAGTAGCTAAAAGACCATCAGTCAATCCACCAATAAAAATGACTTGCTGTTTGAAATCCCCAGTCTTAAACGCAACCTGATTGATTATCACAAAATCAAAAATCAAAACTCAAATCACTCATTTATTCATCAAAATGAACCACAATCAAAAACAAAGAAATTTCCAAAATCAAAATGATGGGCAAACCTGAGCAGATTTAGGGCCATACTTGAAAAGAAATCCATGATTCTTCCGATTAACAGAACCACCACTGATAATCCCTCCTCCTTCACTAGCGATCGCGTCAGTAGTCATCATGTTACTAGGGTTTTCGGGTTTAACAGTACTGCGACTTCTAACTAATCCCGAGAACCATGATGGAGAAGAAGATGATGAAATCATGACAAATGATAATCTAATTTTCCCATGACATTACAAAATTGAATCGGATTTCTTCAGATATTCATTAATTGGGTCTGGATTTCTTTCCCTGTAGGGTTTCCTAGTTCTGGATAGTGAAAAGTCAGGAATAACAAAGAGGAGATCTAATTAGTTGAACAAAGTAAGAGAATGAAATCTCTTCCCCCTCTATCTCTCTCTGGTTGTCTCTGACAATTATTAAGGGACTAAATATGTTAAGAAATGCATCCGGAATGGGCTGCGCGCAGTTACTAAAGTTTTACTGGGCAACTGTGAGAGTTAGGGGTGAGCATGGACCGGTTTTTGCCTCATCCGCATCCAATCCATTACACTACGGATTTCACATTTGATATCCGCATCCAATCCAGATCCAACGGATTTGCATCCAATGGATGCACGGATGGACGGATTGGATGCGGATAATCCAATGAATTTGTTTTAGTAAAAGTTTATAGTAAAGAAAATAAAGGTAACACAAATGACTCCTTATAAATCTACATATCATATATATGTATATAAATATAAAAATGCTATGTACAACATCTCAAGCAAACATCTTACAAATTCATAAGTGATCCATAGTATTTTCTAGAACTATATAAATGCCATTTAATTTAACGGATATGGATGTCCAACGGTTTTTCATGGTTGCATCCGGGCCCGATCCATTATCCGTTGGATTTCAAAAATTCCATCCGCATCCAACCCATTAACGAACGGTCCGGGAATCCATCCACAAAAGAACGGTTGGTCCCGGTTAAATCTGCGGATTACGGGCCAAATGCTCACCCTAGTGAGAGTGTGAGGCAAAGTAATTTATTGGGCTTGATAGCAGGACAAATGCTGGTGCTTTTCTTGGGTTGCATTTTTTATTTTATATTATCCCCTATTCTGAAGGGACTTCGGATTACAGTTTCTCCGATGGAATGTGCGTGAAAATAAATATTTTTTTAAAGCCCTCCGGCCCCTCCCCATTACATCATCTAAGAGAAAAGAAAATATAAAACTAGGTGGATTATTAACCCAACACTGATTCACATAATTTAGCCAATGTGTCAGCCACAAAATTTCCTTCGAGATAATTTGGGAAAATGACACATTCACACACACACACACACATAAAAAAAAAAGGCTAATTTGCTGATATCCTTCAAAAGGTTAACGATATACCATGGAGCAGCAGAGCGCATGGACTAAATATGTCAAGAAAGTTAATATGGTTTTAATTGTAGTTTTTAACTTTTTCTTTTTTGTAGATGGGGAAAAACGATTTGCTGGTTTTTTTAAGAAAGTGAAGAGACGGCCGATCGGACGAGACTCCTCAACCGAGCAAACTGCCTATCCTCACACAGATGCACTGCATGAGAGTTCTTTGAGTTCGAGAGATCAATTTGTAGGACTCCGGCCTAAACCAAGTCAATGGCCGTTCCAGAGTTAATTCGGTCACAAAGAGGGAGATGGGTTGATCAGCAGGAGGGACGCTGAGAATTGTGGGATCAAGGATTGTGGATGTGTTGAAGGTTTATGCAAGTTTGTGTAAATAAGTTTCGAATGATTGAGAGAGTGTTGCTCACACGATGATTCTTGGTTAGACGATGGATTGTCTGTTCAATATCTCGTGGATTTTCTGTGTCCTCTCAATCATGGATTCAACGACTTATTTATATTGTCATAATAATGAACATATCGATCCCAGTAAGTGTGACAATTTCTTGAGTGAAAGAGTGTGAAAGCGGGAAATCGTGGTTAAAGCAGTTCTAGGTCATGTGGATACTTGGTTAACCTTCCACACACTACTTTGCTAACTACTTCAACCGTTTGCGCGAATTACTCACATTTCACATCGTGGATGAACACATGTTCCGTAAGACGCCATACCAAAACCCTAAGTAATATCCCCCATGTGACGTGATTGATGTCTCACGAACGTGGAGTCTGCAAAGCAGGCGTGTATTTGATCAGTCAGTCGTTGACTTGATTAGACATTGAGTCTAAGTTTTGTTGAATTGATCATGAGTGACGAATGCTCAGTGATTCATGGATTGAACATGTCAGACGTATAGTTCTTGACTGATGTTGATATTGCTCGTGCGAGCAAATATTGCAAATTCGATGAATTGTTGAATATTGAGTTAGATCAATATTCGAGCAACTGAGAAAGTATTGCTCAATTCGATGAATTATTGGTAACATGACCCAATAAAATATTAATTAAAATATTAGTAGTCTACCAAATACTATATAATTAATCTGAATGTCGATTACTAAATCAACGTAAAATTATTAGTGTATGAACTTATTAGAAATTATGATTTGTGGAGCATTTTTTTGAAACCCTAATTTTTGATCAATCAATCGTCAAATGATGAATTGCTGAAAATAGGTCATCAGTGAGGGAGGGACTGACCACATGGGATGATAGACGACCATGTGGTTCCCAAGTGCTCGAGTGAGCGTGCACCAGGGTCCTAAATATTAATTAAAATATTGGTAGTCTACCAAATATTATATAATTAATCTGAATGTCGATTACTAGATCAACGTAAAATTATTAGTGTATGAACTTATTAGAAATTATGATTTGTGGAGCGTTTGTTTGAAACCCTAATTTTTGATCAATTATTCGTCAAATGATGAATTGCTGAAAATAGGTCATCAGTGAGGGAGGGACTGACCACATGGGATGATAGACGACCATGTGGTTCCCAAGTGCTCGAGTGAGCGTGCACCAGGGTCCTTAGTTGACCGGTTGGTGAAAGAATGATCAAATATTGGTGTTGATCATTTATTAGAATAATGCTCGTGCGAGCATTAGGTGATAAAACCTAATTATGGAGAAGTGAGGGACCGACCAAGATGGCATGAGACCGGCCCTTGGTGGTCGTGGGACCAGCTATTGGTCGTTTGAGAAAATTCCAAGTTGGTTGGAAAGAGTTTGGATCCAATATGAGCAATTGAGCAAATTAGGTCAAAATCATGAAGATGTGTGGGACTGGCTCCTTGCGAGCCTTAAGTTCGGAATTGGTCGGTCAAGGAAGCATGCATGTGTCACTATAATGTCCTTGTCTCAATCCTGAGAGTTTTGGTGTTTTCGGATGTGCGTTTGAGCAACATTTTGATCTTGACTAAAATTCTTTATTTTTTACTCGAATGAGCAAGTAGAACTTTGCTCGTTTGATCAAAATTTTGATAATATTAAAATAATAATATTTTAATATTTTCTTGAATAGGCTAGTCGGTTGATCGTTTAACTTTTTGGCCTTTTCATGGTTTGAGCAATATTTGAGAAAATATAAAGAAACCATGATTTTTGCTCAAACGGAGGAGTTTCATGAGATGAGGGAAATAATAATAATGAAAACAAGGGATTGTAAGGTGTGGGACCGGCCACATCTAGGGCATGGCCGGCCTGCTAGTAGCCCGGTCCCACGACACTTTCCCTACTTTTTATTATTTTTCATGAAACCGTGAAAATATGGAGAAACCGTGAGTTTTGCTCAAACAAGGAAAATTGCTCTAATGAAGGAGTCTTCATGAGTTCATGAAAATAATAAAATAAGAAAAAATAAAGGAAGAGGCGTGGGGGACTGGCCACGACGGCGTGACCGGACGGCCGGTGGGCCCGGTCCATAGGCACCTCTTTTATATTTTTTATTATTATTTTTTCTCTCTTATTTTGTGTAGGATTCCTCGTTTTTCCATACTTTCAAATGCTCGTTCGTGCATTTGGGTGTTCATTCGTGCATTTGGGTGCTCATTCATACATCATTGTTGAGTACACTTGCACAATTTTCTTGGTGCTTACTCGGTAATAGTCCAGATGCCCGATTGTTGAGTACTTATTACTAATTCATGAAATTCAGCGGTGAATGATTCATGAAACAGAGTAATAAAAACGAATTGAGTATCTATTACTAATCCATGAATCCAGTCAGGGATCCAAGGAAGGGAGTAATGAGATAAGATGGGTTATCTATTATTAATCCATGGAATCAGCCGGGGATAGCCATGGAACGGAGTAATGAGATAAAATAGATTATTTTCTAGGAATTCAGTCGGTGAATGTCACGGTAGAATTAATCTATTGTAGAATCGAATTACGAGATAATTGAAGCATCATACTCATTCTGAAAGGTACATAGTCATGGAAAAACGTGAAGCGTCGACGTCCTGAAGGTGTTTAGCCCACTAACAAACAATTATGTCTAGAGAGCCGCATGAATCTATACATGGTTTCTCTACATAGTCAGGGAACAATGAGTATTGCTGACAAATTGAAGGCGTTAAGCCCTCCGACAAACAATTATGTCCAGAGAACCGCCCAATCATTCTTTTATGTAGAGGGGGGTCTCTCTATGTAGTTGATAGGTGTCCAAAACACCGTAATATTTATCTATTGTTTATGCTTTCTCTGCTAGTTTTCTTGTAAATTATGTTTCTTATGTTTTGTTTTTGAGTATTTAGGTACTTTGGAGTAATTTGGATCAAAGAAGAAGAAACATGACAAAAGTGTTGGAGGCGGATTGCGTCTCATTATTTGCTTTTATTTCTTCATCTCTGTCTGAAAAGTATGCCAGCTTTAGTGATGCGAATTATGTCTGAAAAGCATGGCGGCTTTAATGATGTTAAGATATGAAGAGAAGAAGTGGACTTGAGATGCAGGAGGCGGCTGCAGCTGGTGGAGAAAGCACGCGAATTGAGCAAAAAGGGCACATCAATCAATGTACGGGCGAGCTATACTTGGAGCGGGCTAAGGTGTGCGAGAAGGAAGTGAAGAATGACCATTGAGTCGAATTGAATTGTCGGTTAGCTGAAACCGACAAACATTGTATGGGTTGGTTGACCCTTATCCATTCCACCTGGGTGGATATATCCACTTCCCTTATTTACTACCAAACCTAAAATTGAGAGGATTTTTTCTATCAATCATTTGACCTAAAATTCAGAGTTGTGTAAGGAAGGAAAGTAGCCACTGCTATTGAAACCAAGAGATTGAGATACAGAAAGTGATGCTACCATGGAGGAGATCAAACTGAGATGAATGGGCAGGAAGAGCAGCTGTGACTGAAATAGAGACTCAAGGCTTGCTGGTGCAGGAGGCGGACGCTGGTAAGAAGAAGAGCTGGTGCTGTTGGAGTATGGGTTCTGCTTAACAGCTGTGAATGGTGAATCAAGAGGTTACAGAGAATATTGGGTTCAAGTTATTGAGTTGAATCTAAAGTTGGGTCTCAGGGATGACGGTTGAAATGGATTTGGGTCAGTTCTAGTTCGAGTGATAATGGTGTTTCGGTTGGTGGCCTAGGAGATATGGCTGTCAACAAATGGATATTGTTGCTGTTCAGGTGGTGCTATGCAATGGGTTCACTGGAAATTGATGTGAAGATGGTAATGGTGTTTGCTGTGACGGAGTTGGATTTGAAGGAAGCAGGGGACTGAACTGAGTGGTGATTTGAGCTATGATATAATTTAAATGAATGGGTTTTATTTGTGTATGCATTCAATATTGCAGGGAAGGAGATTGAAAGATCTTAAAAATCAACAATGAGCTCAGTTCTGTATCAAGAGCATAACGCACACCAGGTGTTCGAGAAAAGGTTTGAGTGATTAGGTTTGCATCAAGGTGCTTTTGTTGTCAGTTATGGGTTCTAGTGGCTCATAATTCAGTGAAGCAAGGTCAGTTGTTAGCCAAGGCTCAGTGGCAGTGACAAAAGAAGATATCCACTGATGGAATAGCTGGGAATGGTGTACTGGTGATGAAGGTCATAAGGAAGAATGCAGTTTTGTGCTATGCTGCTCCAATGGACTGAAATGGAGTTCGAGTCTGGCGATGCAGGGTATGAATGAACTGGTGTCGCAGTCATGTTGAACAGGTGAATCTGACTTGGAAATGGGTGAGATAGAATGAGAAGTGAAGATGTGGTATTGCTACTGGAGCTGGCAGTTCAGGTTGGTGGTACATTGTAGGGTGTTGGCTCAGTTGGTTTGAGTTCTATGTGCGTTGCAGTTGCGGCATTTGTGGTTTTGGATGTATCAATTGGTTCGCAACATGAAATTGCAGGTGGTTATTGCAGTAGATGGAGTAAGCTACATGATCCACTAAAATTCAGGCAGAGGTGGTGCTGTTGTGCATTGCAACAAGGTCTAATATAGAATGCATTATAGGGAAGAATTTCGAGCAACTGAAAGTATGGTATGCGATAGTCGAAACTGCAGAAACGGTGAATGAATGAAGTAAGAATGTGCTTGTGGTGTATGGGCATTGGAATGTTGTTTGAAGAAGATGCAGCTTAACATAAGTGCAATTGAAGGCACGACCATGATGGCTGAAGTGCTATGGAATTTGGCTTGTGCATTATGGCCTGGCAACTCTATCCAGCTGAGTTGAGTCATCTGACTCGGTCTGAGTTTGACCGAGCTAACTCCGTTGACTTCCCGTTCCGTTAAATTTCTGGACCGTTAGTTTGACCATTAGTCCTAACGGTGGACTGACGGAATATCCCATCAACGGAGGCGATTTCAGGTGATCGGCGGCGACTTTCCGGTACCGGATTCCGACCAGTTTCCCGGCCAAAAACCCATTTTCCCGGCGAGCACTTTTGGGACAGATTTTCTACACAGGATTCTCTTGCTCGTGGGCCGGGTGGATTTCCAACTAATGGACTTTGAAGACAAAACCTATTTTTGGAAGGAGAAAAAGCTATAAAAAGGAAGTTTTCTACACAATTTGGGATACAACGTTTTATTCTATTCTTGGAGCTTTTGCAGAGAACTACTTCTAGGGTTTGCTTTCTTTTATGTTTCATCTTATTTCTTTGAATATTATGATGATGAAATCCATGAATATGAGTAGCTAAATACAATAATTGGTTATGGGATAAAAGTTGATTTCTTCAAGCATGTTATTCGATTCTATGAATTAGTTTTGTCTCAATTTTATCGTTTATGTTTCATTGTTTTATTATCATATGATTTGAATGCTAGTTTGGTTGAGTCAGGAATCAATTGGATTTATTTTCATCTCTATAGCTATATTAGGGTTTTCAATACGTAAAAGTTGTTATCTCTGATTTTTAGTAGCATCTTGTGGTTAATACTTGTAGTGATACATCTTTTTAATCGCATATGAATCATAACCTTTGTTAAAACGAATTAGTGATTTTACACGTTTTTTTGCATCGATTAGTCTTATTTCATAGAACTTATTGCTCTTAGGGAGTTAAATCTAATTGTGCTTTTACACTTTAGGTTGCTTTTTAAGAAGATTTCTCAATAGCATCTTTTAATGTTGTTTGTGATAAAATCAGGAAATAAACGGGATACTCTTGCGATCAAGATATCCTAGGAATTTTGATAATTGAGAGATTAAATACCAATTCTAATCATAGATGAAAAATACATGTTTATGAATGATACTATCCCTTAACCAATATCTTCTCCTTATTGATTATTCTTATTATTTACTTTGCTTTATTTAGTATTATTACTTAGATAAAAACAAAAACACACCTTGGGTTATTTGGTTACATAAGAATCTGAAAATTGCATAACAACAATCGCCTCTCTGTGGATACGAACTCTTTCTTATCGAATACTATATTCATAATTAGTAAAGTGAGGAAGTGAATTATTTTTGACGCATACGACACACATCAAATTTTGGCGCCGTTTCCGGGGAGGCATTCGGCTTGTTATCTAGTTTTTAGTTTCTTTTTATTATTTTTTTGCTTGCATACTTGTGTTTCGTTTTTTTTTGTCTTGTTTCTCACTTGTTTGCGAGAATCGTTTTTCAGGTACCTAATCTCTGACTTCTAAAGATTGGAATTATCCAAGGTGCGGGATAGCTACTCGAAAAGGAACAATACTCCAACCAAGGCAAGGCACAACGTAAGAACACAACTTGGAAGTAGAACACGAAGCTCTTCGGCAAGAAGGAGAGGAAGTAGAACACGATATTTCTTTTGAAGAAGAAGGAGAAGGAGAAGAAGCAATGGGTGACCCTACAAATCGTTCACTTAAAGACTTAGATTCTCACAAGCTGGATATACAGCAGGGTTGCATTCAAACCGACTCCACTTTTGAAATCAATCCGGGACTTCTTAGAGAATTACCAAAGTTCCATGGTTTGGTGAATGAAGATTTTAACAAGCATCTTATGGATTTCCACACCATTGTCATGGCTATGCTCCCAGTAAATATGGAGGCGGATGGTGCTATATTGAAGGTTTTTCGATTCTCATTGGAAGGTAATGCTAAGGATTGGTTATACTACTTGCCTTCCGGGAGTGTTACAACTTGGAATGGGCTCAAGAAACTCTTTCTAGAGAGATATTTTCCTGCATCTAAGGCTACTCAAATTCGCAAGGAGATTTGCGGAATGAAGAAAAATGTCGGAGAATCGTTATATGATTGTTGGGAACGATACAAGAGGTTGGTGGCAAGCTGTCCTCATCATCAATTTAGTGACGCCATGATCATCCAATACTTCTATGAAGGACTCCAATCAAGTGATAGGAATCTTATCGACGCAGCGGGTGGTGGTGCACTAGTGAGCAAGACGGTGGCACAAGCTAGAGATTTGATTGAAAACATGTCCGCAAACTCTCAACAATTCTTGAGTCGTGGTTCGGATGTGCTTCTTCGGCGAGTCTATGAAGTGAGCGAGGTGGAGGAACTTCGTCAACAAATGGGAAACATCACAGCAATGCTACAACAAGTTTCAGCCGCGGTGATACCAAGTTCTCATGGTTATGAAGACGTCAATGAGCAAGCTAATGCGGTTTTTCCAAATCAGCCAAGACGGTATGATCCTTATTCCAATACTTACAATCTGGGATGGAGAGATCACCCCTATTTTAGATATGCAAACAAGCAAGGAGCGGTTCAACAACATACTTTCAACAATTCGGGTGGATATCAACAACAACAATTCTAGCCGTGTCAACAATTTCAACAACAACAACAATCTCAAAATCAGGGGTCAAGTATGGAGGAGTTGATGAAATCTTTTATGCAAAGAACGGAGAGCACGATGAAAGAGTTGCAAACCCAAGTTGGTTCTATGGCTCTTGAGATGAACCAAATGAAGGCACAAAATAGTGGGAAACTCCCTTCTCAACCTATTAACCCAAAAGAGGGTATCAATGCGATTACGTTGAGAAGTGGTACACAACTTGTGCAACCCGAAGTTGCTGATTCGGGCAAGGTGGAAACACCAAAGGAACCTGTTTTGGAGGAGAAGAATGAGGATTCTCCCCAAACTTCTGAGGTACCTATTCCTAACTCTAAAACTCATATTTCTACTTATGTTCCTCCTTTACCTTTTCCTCGCAGATTTGAAAATTCTAAGAAGGAGGCACTAGAAAAGGAGATTTTAGACGTTCTTAAGAAGATTCATGTGAACATACCACTCATTGATGCTATAAAGCAAGTTCCAAAGTATGAAAAAGTGTTGAAGGACTTGTGTACCAATAATCAAAGGCTCAAAGGTAATGAAGTGCTTAGTGTGGGGGAGAATTCTTCGGCGATCTTACAAAACAAACTCCCACTGAAATGCAAAGACCCGGGTAGCTTTGACATCCCCGTCACAATTGGTACCACTACATTTAACAAAGCAATGTTAGACTTAGGTGCATCCGTTAATGTTATGCCTGCATCTATGTATAAGTCACTTGATTTATGTCCTCTCAAAAAGGCTGAAATTGTGTTGTAATTAGCCGATCGCTCTAATGTCTACCCAATGGGTATTGTTGAGGATGTTCTTGTGCAGGTTAATCAACTAGTATTTCCAGTAGATTTTTGTGTCTTAGAGATGGATGAAGGTTCACCGGACTCGTCTCTTCCATTGCTACTTGGGCGTCCCTTCATGAAAACGGAGAAGACCATTATTAATGTGGATAAGGGAACGCTAACTATGGAGTTTGATGGGGAAGTAATACGTTTCAACATTTTCGAGACGATGAGATATCCTAGTGATGTCCACTCTTGCTTCTCCGTTGATGTGTTGGATACATTGGCACAACAAATGTTTGAATTGAACGGTGATGATGATTTGGGAACCGTTTTAACTACATCCATTGATAATGGTGTAGAGTGTGGTAATGAGGTTAAAGAATCCCTTGGTGATCTCAACTCACTACAAGGATGCCCGGAAACTCATAATATCTCTTTTATTTCTTTACCATGCAGTGATGAAAAACTTTTACCTTCTATTGTTAAATCTCCAAAGTTAAAATTGAAACCTCTTCCTAGTCACTTAAAGTACTTGTACTTGGGTGACAATGAAGAGTTACCTGTGATTTTTTCTAACGAGCTTAGTAAATTACAGGAGCAAAAACTTCTAAGGGTGCTAAGGAAGCACAAGACGGCCATAGGATGGACAATTGCCGATATCAAGGGTATAAGCCCTGCCGTTTGCATGCATAAGATTCGTTTGGAGGACGATGCTAAGCCTACAAGGGAAGCGCAGCGTCGTTTGAACCCCCCTATGATGGAAGTTGTGAAAAAGGAGATACTCAAGCTTTTGGAAGTGGGTGTTATCTACCCCATATCCGATAGCAAGTGGGTGAGCCCGGTACAAGTTGTACCAAAGAAATCAGGTGTGACCGTGGTGGAGAATGATGAGAATGAACTTGTCCCAACTCGTGTGCAAACCGGTTGGAGGGTTTGTATTTATTATAGGAAATTGAATGCCACTACTAGAAAAGATCACTTTCCATTACCTTTTATTGATAAAATGCTTGAACGTTTAGCTGGACACTTTTATTATTGCTTTCTTGATGGCTATTCAGGTTATAATCAGATTGTGATAGTACCGGAGGATCAAGAGAAAACCACTTTCACTTGTCCTTTTGGTACTTTTGCTTATCGAAGGATGCCTTTTGGATTGTGAAATGCTCCAGCTACTTTTCAAAGGTGTATGATAAGTATATTTTCAGAATATGTTGAAAACATAATCGAAGTGTTCATGGACGACTTTAGTGTCTTTGGTGACTCATTTGACCTTTGTTTGAACAATTTGTCACTAATCCTTGAACGATGTGTTGAAACAAATCTTGTGCTTAATTGGGAGAAGTGTCATTTCATGGTAACTCATGGCATAGTTTTAGGCAATATAGTATCTTCTAAAGGCTTGGGAGTTGATAAATCTAAGATAGACCTTATTCGTGCTCTAACCCCTCCCACTACGGTGAGGGAGATACGCTATTTTCTTGGTCATGCAGGTTTTTATCGTAGATTCATCAAGGATTTTTCCAAGATAGCATCACCACTTTGTACCTTATTGCAAAAAGATGTGGTTTTTAACTTTGATGAGAAGTGTATGGCGGCATTCAATCGTTTGAAAGAACTTTTGGTTTCAGCCCCTATCATTAAACCACCGGATTGGAGCAAACCTTTTGAGCTCATGTGTGATGCAATTGACTATGCGGTGCGGTGCTTGGGCAGCGTGTGGGGAAGATACCTCATGATATTTATTATGCTTCTAGAACGTTAAATGAAGCCCAACAAAACTACACTACCACTGAAAAAGAGTTATTAGCTTCTTCTTCTTTTTTGCTTTGGAAAAGTTTCGCTCTTATTTAATTGGTACAAAAGTTGTTGTCTTTTCAGATCATGTAGCACTTAGGTACTTGCTTACAAAGAAAGAGGGGAAACCGAGGCTCATACGATGGATTTTACTCTTGCAAGAGTTTGATATTAAAATCAAGGACAAGAAAGGAATTGAGAACACCGTTGCAGATCATTTGAGCCGTCTTGCTGTGGACAAGGAAGCTATCCCGTTGTGTGAAAGTTTCCCGGATGAGCAACTATTATCAATTGCGTTTGCGGAACCATGGTATGCGGATATTGTTAATTACTTGGTGTCTAAAAAAATCCCAAAGAACTTGTCTCGTGCTGAGAGGGACAAACTTAAGAGGTTAGGGAACCAATATATATGGGATGATCCATACTTATGGAAACATGGCAGCGACCAAGTCATACGAATGTGCATTCCCGAATCTGAATTTAACTCTATCTTGTCTTTTTGTTACTCCTATGCTTGTGGAGGACATTTTGGGAGTAAGAGAACAGCTCACAAGGTACTTGAAAGCAGTTTTTATTGGCCAACTTTATTTAAGGATGCACACATATTTTGCACAACTTGTGATAGGTGCCAAAGAACAGGCAATCTAGGTGCCCAAAATCAAATGCCACAAACTTTTATTCAATTTATTGAAGTTTTTGATGTATGGGGTATTGAATTTATGGGTCCTTTTGTCAACTCTCATGGGAATTTTTATATCTTACTTGCTGTTGATTATGTCTCGAAATGGGTGGAATCTAAGGCCACCCCAACTAATGACTCTAAAGTGGTTTCAGATTTTGTGCAAGCTCACATTTTTGCAAGGTTTGGAATTCCAAGAGCCATAATTAGCGATGGGGGTTCTCACTTCAAAAACAAATTCTTACAAGGATTGTTGAAGAAGTACAATGTGTCGCACAAGATTGCAACACCTTATCATCCCCAAACCAATGGACAAGCCGAGGTGTCGAACCGAGAGGTGAAATCCATTCTAGAGAAGACAGTGAATCCAACAAGGAAGTATTGGAGCATGCGACTTAATGATGTTTTGTGGGCTTATATAATCGCATACAAAACACCTATTAGGATGTCTCCTTTTAGGATTGTGTACGGTAAGCCTTGTCACCTACCCGTTGAGATTGAACATAAGGAGTTTTGGGCTATTAAGCAATGCAATATGGAGATGGATGGGGCTGTAAAGCAAAGGAAGTTACAACTCCAAGATCTAGAAGAGTTACGCAATGATGCATTTGAAAGATTGCGCATTTACAAGGAGAAAACTAAGGCATTTCATGATTCTATGATTTCTAGAAAACAATTTTGTGTTGGGCAGAAAGTGCTTTTGTTTAATTCTCGCTTGCAATTATTTCCGGGTAAACTAAGGTCACGTTGGATCGGACCTTTTATTGTTACTAATGTGTTTTCTCATGGTGAAGTAGAAATTCGTAGCATAGCTACAGGAAAAGAGTTTAAAGTGAATGGACACCGGCTGAAACCATATTATGAGAACTTTACTTCCGAAGTTGTGGAAGGTGTGAACTTTGTGGAGGCATTCTCGCTGGAGGAGTCTTAGCAAACAAGGAGCACGTCGGGCTGACGACTTTAAACCAAGCGCTAAGTGGGAGGCAACCCACCGGTTTTGTATCTTTACCCTTATCTTTTTATTTTTTATGCATTTGCTTTTATCTTTATTTTCTTTGTTTTTGCATATCATTTGCGGAATTTCCCACCTTGAACTTTCTTTGGATGATTCAATTTTACATTGAGGACAATGTAAAGTTTAAGTGTGGGGGAGCATTTATATGTTTGTATAGTTTGTTTTAGTGTGTTTTATGCATTTAAAAAAAAATCAGAAAAATAGAAAAACCAAGAAAAATTTATGCTTTTTGAACTCCGAAATCTAGAAACTTGTGCCTTTAGGATGACACCATTAGTGGATGGAACCATTTTGAATGCAGGAGTTGAGGAACCAATTAACTAAACGGGATGAACATAGCTCAGAAATCACAATTAACATGATAGTTGTTACCATATCTAGGAATATCACCATATCGCATTCTATTTTTATTTTTCCATATTTATCTATTGTTCTTTAAGTGCTTTGGTGGGTCACTAAACATCGACATGTTATTACTACTAGGATGAAATAGAGTGATTGAGTTACTAGAGAAAAAAAAAAAAAAAAGACCGACCGACCAATTAGACCAAACGGAATAAAATGACACTTGGGAATAGCAATATGTGTGTGTTCTCCCTGTCTCCATCGCCTAAACAAGCGTGGAATGCAGGATCCAAGGGAACTATCGTGTAATCTGTTGACAAGAATCATGCGCTTGGATCCAGTTTGATCCAATCATGTTGTCTAAAAAAAAAAAGGAAAGGAAAAAAGAAAAAAATAAGTGAAAAAGTGAAAAGAAAAAAAAAGTATTATTTTGGTTGAATAAAGTCACTCCTGGTTCCCTTGTATATGCTAGTGAGTTGATGTAGAATTCAAACAAGTAGCTCAATCCAATAGGAATAGGTTCATCTTGGCAGTGACCTTCAGACAGATATGGGAAACATCGATCACTTGTGAATATTCGCCAACATCTACATCTATATCCATCTTCTTAATCTTTTCATTGTGATTGTGGTTTGTTAGTTTCCGAGTATTGTGGCTTGTTCGACTATCTAATTAAAGCTTTATTTACTAATATATGAATTGAAATTGTGCAAGGTACCTCCTCCTATAGTCATTTTGGATTTGTTCATTGATTTGTCACAAATAGACGGAGTTAGAAATATAGGTTTTATAGGCAGACCTCTTGTAAACCTTCACGAGAATAAAAATCGTCCACTAGGGACACCTAGGGGTTTAAAGGCTTGTTATTTATGCTTAAGGTGACCGTAGCCTCGACGAGACGGAGTTGTATGTATTCTTTATAATTGTTTTATTTGATTTGCTCGAGGACTAGCAAAGTCTAAGTGTGGGGGAATTTGATAGGTGTCCAAAACACCGTAATATTTATCTATTGTTTATGCTTTCTCTGCTAGTTTTCTTGTAAATTATGTTTCTTATGTTTTGTTTTTGAGTATTTAGGTACTTTGGAGTCAGTTGGATCAAAAGAAGAAGAAACATGGCAAAAGCGTTGGAGGCGGATTGCGTCTCATTATTTGCTTTTATTTCTTCATATCTGTCTGAAAAGTATGCCAGCTTTAGTGATGCGAATTATGTCTGAAAAGCATGCCAGCTTTAATGATGTTAAGATATGAAGAGAATAAGTGGACTTGAGATGCAGGAGGCGGCTGCAGCTGGTGGAGAAAGCACGCGAATTGAGCAAAAAAGGCACATCAATCAATGTACGGGCGAGCTATACTTGGAGCGGGCTAAGGTGTGCGAGAAGGAAGTGAATAATGACCATTGAGTCGAATTGAATTGTCGGTTAGCTGAAACCGACAAACATTGTATGGGTTGGTTGACCCTTATCCATTCCACATGGGTGGATATATCCACTTCCCTTATTTACTACCAAACCTAAAATTGAGAGGATTTTGTCTCTCAATCATTTGACCTAAAATTCAGAGTTGTGTAAGGAAGGAAAGTAGCCACTGCTATTGAAACCAAGAGATTGAGAGACAGAAAGTGATGCTACCATGGAGGAGATCGAACTGAGATGAATGGGCAGGAAGAGCAGTTGTGACTGAAATAGAGACTCAAGGCTTGCTGGTGCAGGAGGCGGACGCTGGTAAGAAGCAGAGCTGGTGCTGTTGGAGTATGGGTTCTGCTTAACTGCTGTGAATGGTGAATCAAGAGGTTACAGAGAAGATTGGGTTCAAGTTATTGAGTTGAATCTAAAGTTGGGTCTCAGGGATGACGGTTGAAATGGATTTGGGTCAGTTCTGGTTCGAGTGATAATGGTGTTGCGGTTGGTGGCCTAGGAGCTATGGCTGTCAACAAATGGAGATTGTTGCTGTTCAGGTGGTGCTATGCAATGGGTTCACTGGAAATTGATGTAAAGATAGTAATGGTGTTTGCTGTGACGGAGTTGGATTTGAAGGAAGCAGGGGACTGAACTGAGTGGTGATTTTGAGCTATGATATAATTTAAATGAATGGGTTTTATTTGTGTATGCATTCAATATTGCAGGGAAGGAGATTGAAAGAGCTTAAGAATCAACAATGAGCTCAAATCTGTATCAAGAGCATAATGCACACCAGGTGTTCGAGAAAAAGTTTGGGTGATTAGGTTTGCATCAAGGTGCTTTTGTTGTCAGTTATGGGTTCTAATGGCTCATAATTCAGTGAAGCAAGGTCAGTTGTTAGCCAAGGCTCAGTGGCAGTGACAAAAGAAGATAGCCACTGATGGAATAGCTGGGAATGGTGTACTGGTGATGAAGGTCATAAGGAAGAATGCAGTGTTGTGCTATGCTTCTCCAATGGACTGAAATGGAGTTCGAGTCTGGTGATGCAGGGTATGAATGAACTGGTGTCGCAGTCATGTTGAACAGGTGAATCTGACTTGGAAATGGGTGAGATAGAATGAGAAGTGAAGATGTGGTATTGCTACTGGAGCTGGCAGTTCAGGTTGGTGGTACATTGTAGGGTGTTGGCTCAGTTGGTTTGAGTTCTATGTGCGTTGCAGTTGCGGCATTTGTGGTTTTGGATGTATCAATTGGTTCGCAACAGGAAATTGCAGGTGGTTATTGCAGTAGATGGATTAAGCTACATGATTCACTAAAATTCAGGCAGAGGTGGTGCTGTTGTGCATTGCAACAAGGGCTAATATAGACTGCATTACAGGGAAGAATTTCGAGCAACTGAAAGTATGGTATGCGATAGTCGAAACTGCAGAAACGGTGAATGAATGAAGTAAGAATGTGCTTGTGGTGTATGGGCATTGAAATGTTGTTTTAAGAAGATGCAGCTTAACAGAAGTGCAATTGAAGGCACGACCATGATGGCTGAAGTGCTATGGCATTTGGCTTGTGCATTATGGCCTGGCAACTTTATCCAGCTGAGTTGAGTCATCTGACTCGGTCTGAGTTTGACCGAGCTAACTCCATTGACTTTCTGGACCGTTAGTTTGACCGTTAGTCCTAACGGTGGACTGACGGAATATCCCATCAACAGAGGCGATTTCAGGTGATCGGCGACGACTTTTCGGTACCGGATTCCGACCAATTTCCCGGCGAGCACTTTTGGGACAGATTTTCTACACGGGATTCTCTTGCTCGTGGGCCGGGTGGATTTCCAACTAATGGACTTTGAAGACAAAACCTATTTTTGGAAGGAGAAAAAGCTATAAAAAGGAAGTTTTCTACACAATTTGGGATACAACGTTTTATTCTATTCTTGGAGCTTTTGCAGAGAACTACTTCTAGGGTTTGCTTTCTTTTATGTTTCATCTTATTTCTTTGAATATTATGATGATGAAATCCATGAATATGAGTAGCTAAATACAATAATTGGTTATGGGATAAAAGTTGATTTCTTCAAGCATGTTATTCGATTCTATGAATTAGTTTTGTCTCAATTTTATCGTTTATGTTTCATTGTTTTATTATCATATGATTTGAATGCTAGTTTGGTTGAGTCCGGAATCAATTGGATTTATTTTCATCTCTATAGCTATATTAGGGTTTTCAATACGTAAAAGTTGTTATCTCTGATTTTTAGTAGCATCTTGTGGTTAATACTTGTAGTGATACATCTTTTTAATCGCATATGAATCATAACCTTTGTTAAAACGAATTAGTGATTTTACACGTTTGTTTGCATCGATTAGTCTTATTTCATAGAACTTATTGCTCTTAGGGAGTTAAATCTAATTGTGCTTTTACACTTTAGGTTGCTTTTTAAGAAGATTTCTCAATAGCATCTTTTAATGTTGTTTGTGATAAAATCAGGAAATAAACGGGATACTCTTGCGATCAAGATATCCTAGGAATTTTGATAATTGAGAGATTAAATACCAATTCTAATCATAGATGAAAAATACATGTTTATGAATGATACTATCCCTTAACCAATATCTTCTCCTTATTGATTATTCTTATTATTTACTTTGCTTTATTTAGTATTATTACTTAGATAAAAACAAAAACACACCTTGGGTTATTTGGTTACATAAGAATCTGAAAATTGCATAACAACAATCGCATCTCTGTGGATACGAACTCTTTCTTATCGAATACTATATTCATAATTAGTAAAGTGAGGAAGTGAATTATTTTTGACACATACGACACGCATCAGTAGTCAGGGAACAACGAGTATCGTCGACGTCCTGAAGGCGTTAAGCCCTTCGACAAACAATTATGTCCAGAGGACCGCCCAATTTTATTATTCTACATAGAGGGCACGATGAAATGTGAAGCATCGAACGCTCATCTGGTAGGAGGCCTTTCGAGAAAAAAATTCATCATGGATCTGAGAGGAACTCGATTAGAGATAGTGGAACGGTTCACGAATCATAAAATATGAATCGTCACATGCGTTCCTGAAGCCGGGTCAGAAACATGCAGTATCATGATTTTACGATTTTGACCTTTGTCGAAAATCCACCATCAACACCTTTTTCCGATCATTGAGAAAATTCCACCATAATGAGATGCACGCAGTTACCAAAGTTTTACCTGGAAACTGTGAGAGTGTGAGGAAAAGTAAATTTATTGTACTTGATAGCGGGACACATGCTGGTGCTTCTCTTGGGTTGTAGTTTTTTTGAGTATCCTCTAGTCCGAAGGGACTTGTGATTAAAGTTTGTTCGATGGAATGTGTGTGAAGATAAATGTTTAAATCCATATAGGATACACATCAATTTTTTCTGAAAGCTATTTCCAACCTTATCTTCTTTAACCAATGTATAGGTGATGATGTGGCATAATTTTGGTTTGGAATCCTCTATTTGAATGTTTAGAACTAGTCGGCTTTTACTTTATTAAAATTAACTTTACTATATTAAATAAAACCATTTTTAACTCTAATAAAATCTAAAATTTATATTTATATTGAAACACGATTTACATCAACAAAAGATGAAGTAAAAACCAATACGGTTGGTATTTTTTTTCTCCCTAATTTTGAGAAAAATAGGAAGGAGGATGTCATGTTTGTATTGCCCCATAAAAAACAAACAATGATCACTAGGAAAGCTCTTATATGCAGATAACTTTTAGTTTCTAAGATTATATAACTTTTAGCTTCTAAGATTATTTAAAAAGAGAAAAAAACTTTTAGTTTCTAATGATATTTTATGATTCGTAGACTCTTGTGGCAATAAAAAAAAAATTGATTAAAAAGAAAACATTTATTTGGGGTTGTTAGAAAACTTGAAAGCTTTGAGAATACGATTTTTCTTGACAAAAAAAGCAACACAGTGGTTTAGTGAACAATTGTTCACTACTCGTGCTTCAGCCTTATACATTTGTCAGTGCAGATTCAATCTTACAGATTGTCAATAGAAGCCTTTTTTATTTTTCTCTTTATCTCTTATAGATTGTTCAGACACCATTTGAGAAAATTCAGAAGTTAGTTTGGGTATACAGTTTCACAATGACCGGAAGCAAAAATAAATTAACTTTTTGTGCAAAATGTTTTTGCTTCCGACTTCTAGGATTGACTTCTGTTTCTGGTATCCTAATACCCTTTTAATATATCCCATACAACAATATTAGTACCATAAGTAACACATAAGGTACGAAGCAACAACGAAATCTTGTTGCATCAAAGGAAGATTACAAAACTTGTGTTAAACACGACTACATAAGAAAACCTATGTATTTCTGACAGATTGTTCAAAGTCTATCCCATATGTTGAGCTGATATAAATAAATTATAATTTATCATCTTATGAATGTCAGCGACATGCCACTAAGACTACATTAAAATAAGTTCTGAGCTAGATATCAAAGGAAAATATAGTGTTTTTCGTAATAATTAAATGCACACTAAACATGATATGCTTTATAGGCTCATAAATCCTCGTAACTGTGTATACTTGAGTTTTAAGGAGAAATTAACTAAATTATAGTCAGTGAATAATAAACGTATGTATATAAGAGAGTGATTGTATGAGTGCAAAAAGAATGCGTAGTGGTTGTTTTTCTAGGTTGTAGAACATGTGGTCGTGATGATTATTTTCTGCTTGCCTTTGGCCTGCTTAGAATCGAAATACAAAACCAAAAAACAGATATTGGTTAATTCACAATCCATTGTTCTAAAAGTAAAGTATATGGAGTTCCGAAGTATAGTTTATACATGGACTTCGTGTGCTCAAAATTTTACTAGGTGGTAATTTGTTATTATTTAGTGTGTTAAACTTTGAGAATGAATTCGTAACTTGGAATCATGTTTGAAAGCAATTTATGAAACATATTTTAAGGAAGCATACTTGCTAAACTTGTTTCGTATTTAAAATATGAATCCATAAATGATCCAAAGTTTAGGACCGATCTCAGAACCGATCCATAGAAAGTAACGATCCAAGGACCGATACCTTATGGCAAGGATCGGTCATGACAATAGTTAACTTGTTTCTACATTTCCAATATGTTTGTTATCTTCGGGTTTCTTCAAATATCGAGAAGTGTGTTGAACTCTAATATATTAATTTTCAAGTATATTCCTATGATACTCAAGGAAAGATCCTAAAAATGATTTTTCAATACCTATTTTGGGATATCGAAATATATGCTTATCATATCCCAGAGGTTTTCATAGCTCTAGTTACTATATTATTAAAGCATATATATGTGTGATAGATAATATTAGTTTTCATCTATTAGAGATATCAATTTAATAGTTGGAATACAATTGTTATATGCTAATTCCGGATTATAAACATTCATTGCACATCTTAAGGATCTTCTAAATTGGAAACATCGTGTTTTCCAAACAAGTCTTGGTCATAACACTACAAATAGTAAAGTCTTGTATTCTTACAAACTCATCCTTTGACACACATCTTGATTGGTCGTGTATGAAGCCAACTTGTTAAGAGATATTAGTAATCTAATTAATTAGGTTAAACATCTTGCGTTTTCCTTCATTTAAAGACTTCTTTGGGATCAAGAATATTTTAGTAGTATCGTCGGTGGAAAATTAAATCGTATTGTTATTTTAGTTTTTTGATAAATTATTGATCTGATTAAGATCTATCGGTATACTTATGCTTGATATGTCAAACTTGTTTAATCTATGGTTCTTGCCTCCTGATATAAGGCCACTCAAGTTTGTGTGGGAATTTACTATTACAGATCTAGTGATTCAAGATATGTAGATGAAGTTGTTAATCAATCATCGTTAACAGACTTCATTCCGTATGTGTTTATCAATAGTGAAATCAAGTTATTTACAACGGTTTTTTTAAAATTTGAAAATTGGAGATTTTTTTTTTTTTTTTGGTTTCTGATATTTGTGATACTTCTTGTACACTTGATTATATGGGATTCAATAAGATATTTATCTTGATAAACATCAGACTAGTAGAAAAATTGATCAAACTATCTAGTTGCACTAAGTTGCTTAGATATATGTCTTTCAATGAGATTGGTTATTTCAATAAGATTGGTTATTTTAATAATCACAGCCTTGGTTTGATCTTTGACCGAAGGAGTTTATATTAATTAAACAGAAGATAATTTACTTTACTTTATCTATAATCTAAAGATTGATGTGGAAAATCGATAAGTGAGTTGATTACTGAAATAGATTTAATGTTTTGTTATCTTGAGTTACGATCGAAAAGAGTTGAGAGCGGAAGTATTCACAGGGTGAAGAAAATCAAGATATTAGTGAACTTTGTCTTGGGATTCATGTGCATATATCATATTGTTTGTATGCACATGGATACTGAAAATGACGAAGGATTGTTTACTTGGTCTCAACTATACGAAGTTGCGGTAGTTAATTTGTATAGCGGCTTAATTCTGAGATTATTCAAAACTTAGGTCTCAGGGTTTTCTTGCAGGTATTTTTCCCCGTTAACAAAATTTTGTGTGTCGTACCATTACTTTATTTTACTCTCGGCATTATAATTATTGTCATAGTTATAATTAAGTAATTGCACTTGTACATCAATCAACTTGGTAACTTTACCATAATTAGTTCATTTCGAACTCTGACTATTTACCAAGTACACCACGTTGAATTAATATTTTGGTCGTTAGAGTTTTGATAAGGTTATACAAGGTGTTTGCTTGTATAGGTTGATATCGAAAAGATTGTGGTATACTTAGTACCCTCTTCATTTCATGGTCAAAATCAAGTTTTTGAAATGAAGAAAGCTAGAAAGAGAATGATAGAATGTAACTGACATGGAATGATGAAGAGAGTGGAATACGAAATATCAAAGTAAAGAAAAAGAGTGTGAAATGAGGAATAAAAGTAGATAAGTTTTAGCAAGTAAAATAAATTATTTTTTATTTTTTGCAATTTCAATTGCATAAAACCAAATAAATTATTGTGAAAAACACTAAAGGGTATTTAACAATACAGTGAAGAGCTTGCAAATTGGTCCTAAGTGTCTTACTTGTAATTTTTGTTGTTGTCGGGTTTATTTATTGGATGTTTTGGCTAACGTCTTCAATTAATTGATACTTCCGTTTCTTTGATTAGATTTTAAAAAAAAAAAAATCCCTTGTGTAACTGTCCTTACATGAAATTGAAAAAAAAAATCATAAAAAAGAGAATGAAACATAAGTCAGCACTATACAGAGAAATTCATAGATATAATTGTTAGAGCATTGCTCGGTCGAACTTCCAAGCGTTGCTATATCAAGCGTGTTGTCAAGTTTAGTTTCCAAAACTATAAGTCTTGATTTCTAGTCTACTTATAGCTAAGTCTCGGACTAGGATATAAAGTGTAGTTGATCTGTAGACTCCACGGCGTTCATCATGTAAAGACGAAGAACTACTTAAGGAACTGGTGGATCTTCACCGACGAAAAGGTATATGGAGACTTGAACTAATCTATCACTCAAAATTCTATCTACTCTATCTCCAGAAAAAAGTCGTATTGCTATATAGATTTCGATTATACACATTTTTTATTTCGATCCGAGTTTATCTCGCCTATCTATTTATCGAAATATGTGTTGGTAAGCTTTCGCTTTGGCCAAGTTCATCTTTACAAGTGACGAAAGTCATGTTGATTATTTCAATATCTTGAAAATTGCTTTGATGAATAATAGTGTGTGAATAACCTTTATTTAACATCCTCAAAGAATGTTTAAATGATTGAAATAAAGAGTTTAGAACATGTAAGCATCTTTGGATATAAGCATATAATATGTTCGCGCATTAGTGTATAAGTCCAAAACCGGGAACCAAATGTATGCATACTTGTGTGTGTACTAAATGGTTGATGGAGACTGGGTAAGTATCTGTACCCGTATGCATACTGGCGGAAGTTCACGACCGTGAATTTCTACTGAATTTGGAAATCAAAACCAACTCAATCTGGTTACCTAAGTATGCGTACCCGTATGCATACTGGCGGAAGTTCACGACCGTGAATTTCTGCTGAGTTTGGAAATCAAAACCAACTCAATCTGGTTACCTAAGTATGCGTACCCGTACGCATACTAGTGGAAAGTTCACGTCCGTGAATATCTGCTGAGTTTGGGAACCAAAACAAATTCAAATCTGGTTACTTAAGTACGCATACTTAAGTGTGTTACTTTCTAAAATTGGTTTGTTCATGAACTAAAACATTTATATATTAAGGAATGCAATTTGCAAACAGTGGCTATAATGTTCATGAATCGATTCGAGTGAATAAAAACTGATTTTTCTTCGATTGTGTCTTGTATACTTCTATAAGATCTAAGCAATTGAAAAACTCTCGAACTAGTTCATTTGAGTCATTTGGACTAGTTATGGTGAAGATGAATAAGGTTGATATGAAAGTGCTCATATGGATAACCATTGGTTAACTATTGTTGAACAAACTAGGTGTACACGTTTAGGTACATTTACTCAAATCTAAACGAGGTATATTTCATTTGTATATAACAAGATAAGTTCGATCTAACAGTTGAAAGATATTAGCTTGAATCTAATCAGGTTTTCATCTAACGGTGAATATTGAATGGGTTGTTACTATGGTAACTTAGATTGCAAACCCTGATTTGGAGACTATATAAAGGAGAACTCTAGCAACGGTGATACTAGTTTTATAAGCTAAAGTCGATTCTCCTTTAACCTTAGGTTTCTACCGAGACCCTGTAGGTTAACGACTTACAGACTTCATTGGGATTGTGAAACCAGACCCAACTATTTTCTCTGTAGTTGCATGATCTGATCTTGTTGTTTCTATCGTATTTGAGTGCAATCATAAGATTTTCTTGAGATTAATTTCTCCGATAGGTAAGATAGAAAAGTAGTCACAATCATCTTCGTCTCATCGTTTGTGATTCCACAATATCTTGTTTCGTTAGTCGATTAAGATTATTGTGAGGTGATTGATAATTCTAGGATGTTCTTCGGAAATATAAGTCCGGGTTATTGATTGGTTCCTATTCACCTTGATTTATCAAAATACGGAACAAAACTCGTAGGTATTTCTGCGGGAGACAAATTTATCTATTCTTGCAGACTTTTCTGTGTGATACAGATTTGTTTACTAAAGTCTTCAACTTTAGGTCATAACAACTCTTAGTTGTAGGTGAGATCGGCTAAGGAAATCAAGTGCATAGTATCCTACTGGGATCAGAAACGTAAGGAGCGTAACTATACCTTGATAAGTGTGAGATTGATTGGGGTTCAACTACAATCCAGACCGAAGTTAGTTTGTAGTAGGATAGTGTCTGTAGCGGCTTGATACAGTGTGGTGTTCAATATGGACTAGGTCCTGGGGTTTTTCTGCATTTGCGGTTTCCTCGTTAACAAAACTTCTTGTATCTGTGTTATTTCTTTTCCACATTATATTTTGTTATATAATTGATGAAATATCACAGGTTGTGCATTTGAATCGATCAATTGGTAAATCCAACCTTTGGTTGTTGATTGAAAATGATTGATCCTTGAACATTGGTCTTTGGTACCATTCAAGTTTATTTCTCTTATATTCAATCAGACTCGCAAATTTTTATTTGTTTGAGTTGGGATTGAATAGAGAAATTGAGATATAACTCTTTGATATACTTTTTATGAAGATTGAGTCTGACTGTCTAGCCGACTCTCTTAAAAGTATATTGGAGTTAGTCCATACAGATTGCTAAGCAAAATATTGGGCGTGGTTATTAGACCCTATCTTTTTCAATTGGTATCAGAGCAGGCAAACATGTTTAAAGAACTTATAAGTCTGTTTTTGTAGCGATCTGACTATATGAACAGTAATCTCTCTGATAACGCAACACCAGATCAGAGTTACTTTGAGATGTTTCAAAATCCTGAGACATCTAAGAATCCTCATGTGTCTGCCTTTATGTCTGAATCTGTCTTCAATTGGGAAAAGTGTCTTGATAAATAGTCAGATGATCTTTCAGATGAGAGTGATTCAGAAGAAGGACAAACTATTGATGAGGAAGTCTCTCAATATATCAAGCTCTTTGACCATGCTTTGAAAGAAAAGAAGTCAACAACTTGCTTGAGTAAATATTTGGCACATGTCTGTCAAGAAAACATAAAAATGAGAAAACTCTTTAAAGGTTATGACTGTGGATATAAACTTTCACAATCTACCATTAAAGATCGAGAAGAAGACGCTCTAAAAGATCCGAATGTGATAAGCTCCTTCGAAATCTCTTTGTGTTGAAAGAAAGACTTGCAGAATATGAAGAAAGGTGTGACTCTCAACAAAAATGTTTCAGTGACAGAAAACTCAGACTCCTCGCCAGAGAAAAATCTTTGGGGAATGATCTCGCTACTGCCCTTAATAAGGTAAATTCAATGGAAGAGAATCTGGAAAAAAAAATCAATTATAGCTCTACAAAACTATCTTCTATGCTTGGAGCTTGTAAATAACATCATGATACATGTGGTCTGGGCTATAAGGGAATAAATGCTCCAAGTATAGGTAAGATCAATTTTGTTCATGCTAATGACAACTCTTCATGTGAAAAAACTTTTCCTGCAGCCGACGGTCTTAGGAACAAGGATTGTAGTCCTTCAAATTTAACTCGCATGAGAACAGTCAAGAACAATTTCTTTAACTGCTATTATTGCGGAAATAAATACATCTTGAACGAAGATGTCGTTTTTGACTAAGGAATGAGAAACTTCACAACATTCTTGCATGGATGTCTAAAGAAGTAATTAAGCCTATCTCTCATATTGCTGGAGTAAAAGGAAGTGTCTGTAATCAAGAGAAATGATGTGATGAGTCATTTCCAGATTTTGAGATAAAAAATATCAACAAGGGTAAAAAGAGGAACGTCAAGTGGAAAACCGACTTCTTAAAGTATTCTGAGAAGAAAAAAAGGCATAGGAGAAAGAAAGAAAGGTAAAATTCCTTATCTCTCTCTGAAGAAGACTGTGGACCAGAGGTGTCTGCTCCGTATTTCATTCATATCAATAATCGAGTCTATGAGCTTAAAATAAGCATAAACAGACTCAAACGGAGCATCAAAAAGGAAAGGAAAGTAGCAGGTTCAGGTATTCCTTGTTCCCCTCTGGTTAAATCTCTTTCAACTAATCCTAGTGATTTTTCTGAAAATTTTCATGAAAGAAAGAGAGAAGAAGTCAATATTCTTGATGAACAAAATGCTCATCAAAATACAACATGACTGCTCATTGTAGCATCCTTCTTGTAATGTGGAAGGATGCTCATAATTCTCAAAAAGCCTTTGTGTCTTGAGAAAGTAGTTGTTTTTATATTTTAGTTTTTTTTCTCCTTGCTATTACGAAACAATAATCATAAAACTGTTGAGCCTTGCTCTTGTACTTTACATGATGTAATGTTTTTGATCGTTTACTCTTGAGAATAATTCCTTCTTCGATTGTCTTGGTTTTCAAAAATTCCTTTTTTGTTCCCTTGAACAAAGAATGTCATCTTTTGGTTTAGAATGATTCTTGAGTTTTTCAAGAATTCTTCTAAATTTGGCTCCATTATTCTCCTAGTCTCATACCAAGTTTGTATCCATGTGTGCACGAACAACTGACGCCCACGGAACATATACGAGTAACCCTAGGGTTTCCTATGACACACTTATATATATATATATATATAATGCTCCTTTTGATACATACACGTTGCGTAACGTCAAAAGGTTCATCTGACTTCTGTGTACACAATGGATGGATGCTATAAAGAAGACAATGTTGAGAAGGGAAAGATTATCGAGTTTTATGAGAATCCTGTTTTCATAACCTGTTATCATGTTGTTTATCATGAAAACAAACTACCAGTTCAGATATCATCACAACTGGTAGAAAATCTTCTTCGAGATTTTGAGGTTGTACGTGAACAACTTGGAATCGCAACAAGGAATCTTGATTATCTGAAAAATGAACTAAAGAAAGCAACGGATGAGTTCGTCTATGTTCAATCTCTAGTTACTGGCCGTGTTTAATGTTTTTCGAATCATGATCTCTAAGAGTTGTGTATTTTGTCTAGGAAAACTTCTTATGAGAATTTTATTCTTGTGTTTTTAAAGAAGAATAACTAGAGTTTGGAATAGCCTTTATTGTGATTACACATAGCTATGTCCAACCTTTTCATCTTCAATGTTTTTAGATTTATTTATTTAAATTCTAAAGTTGGTTTGGAAGATGATTTTGCAGTATTAACCTTTATGGTTTTATATTGCAATTTGTTATGGGATATGTGTGTTTGCGTCCATGAACTGTGATTGTCCCATACATGGTCAAAAGTTAAGTCTTTCGTACGTCGATATGCAAGTATTGATAAAAGAATGAATGAACTTTTGACACAAACAAAAGATAAGCCTTTTATGTCATTATGCAAATATTGATGAAGAAAGGATGAACTTTTGTTTACAAAGATTTAGTATATTATATGTCATTGTGCAAATAGTGATGAAAGATAGAATGAATCTTTGTTTATTTCGCAGTATTGATCTTCCCTGATCCATATTTTATGTACTTATTGTGCGGCTCCGTAAGTTTTCTTATGTTGAGCATTTTACAATTAGATTAATCATGGGTTCTCTTGTGGTTAGATTAGTTGAGTATTCCGGTTGAATTAATCATGGGTTCACTTGTGGTTAATTCAATTGAGTATTTTGGATACAAATTCATATTTTTATGTGATTTGTTGTTGTCCAAAGAAATCCTTATTTTCTTGTGAAAGTAAGGTCGCTCTTGTTGTTCTTTCGGAAATGACATTTAATGGGGGAGAGTTCTTGATTGAACTTGTGCTTAATTTCCAAATCTTTGTGGGGAGTGCGGCTGTGGAATGTTATAGGGGTTATCTTGTATCTTTATAAACTCATTGATGAATGCATTTAGTTTCGGTTATATGATTGCATCTAAAAAGTTGATATGTGCTTTCTTTTGTTCATGAAGTGTCTCTATGGAAATTTCATGAGGATCCCACTAGTTTTCATACCTTTGCCGATTTTATTGACAAAAAGGGGGAGAATTAATGTGTAGTTCACACTATAAATTAATACATATGGTTTTCGGATCATTATGTAAGGGGGAGTGATTTTCATGTGAAATGAAGTATTGACTAAGGGGGAATGATACATATCACCATAGTATTGTTGTCAAAGTTGTGATATAATTGAACTTTAATGATGTGTAATAATACTATGACACTGTGTAAAAACGATTGAGGTCTTTTGTTTTCTCATTTTTATGGATACGGATCTTCAACAACGGTGATACTGATTTGAATATCTTTGGAATCATTGGAGTACTTGGAAGTGATGAAGATTTCGAGTAAATTTGAAGAACCAAGGAGATGATGCATGTGGAAGAGAAGATGCAAAGTTTATTTATTTTGTATTTCATATGTATTGATAGTTTTTTCACTAAAATTGACAAAGGATCGAGATTGTTAGAGTATTGCTCGGTCGAACTCGCAAACGTTGCTATCTCAAGTTTGTTGTCAAGTTTAGTTGCCAAAACTATAAGTCTTGATGCCTAGTCTACTTATAGCTAAGTCTCGGACTAGGATAGAAAGTGTAGTTGAGCTCTAGACTCCACGGCGTTCATCATGCAAAGACAAAGAACTAATCAAGGAACCGGTAGATCTTCATTGACAAAAAGGTATATGGAGACTTGAACTTATCTATCACTCAAAAGTCTATCTACTCTATATCCTATCTTGAGATAAAAGTCGTATTGCTATATAGACTTCGATTATACACATTTGCTATTTCGAGCCGAGTTTATCTCGCCTATCTATTTCTCGAAATATGTGTTGGTAAGCTTTCGCTTTGGCGAAGTTCATCTTTACAAGTGACGAAAGTCATGTTGATTATTTTAATCTATTGAAAATTGCTTTGATGAAAAATAGTGTGTGAATAACCTTTATTTAACATCCTCAAAGAATGTTTCAATGATTGAAATAAAGAGTTTAGAACATGTAAGCATCTTTGGATATAAGCATATAATTTGTTCGTGCATTAGTATATAAGTCCAAAACCGGGAACCAGATGTATGCATACTTGTGTGTGTACTAAATGATTGATGGAGACTGGGTAAGTATGTGTACCCGTACGCATACTGGCGGAAAGTTCACCTCCGTGAATTTCTGCTGATTTTGTAAACCAAAACAAACTCAAATCCGGTTACTTAAGTACGCATACCCTTACGCATACTTAAGTGTGTTACTTTCTAAAATTGGTTTGTTCATGAACTAAAACATTTATATATTAAGGAATGCAATTTGCACACCGTGACTATAATGTTCATGAATCGATTGAGTGAATCAATTTGCAAACCATGGCTATAGGGTCATTAGTGTTATGGAGATGATCAGATGGGGTGTTTCATGGGTATGATCACCTGTAGCTATTTATTAATTATTTTTAGCTTTACAGAGTTGCATATTCTCTGACCAAATTTCACATTAATACTGTGAAATAACACTGATATCTGCTATGTGATTTACTTTCTGCAAAATTCTTTTTGCACCCTTTTCCATGTGAAAAGTTATATCTGCTCTTTTTAGTTTATGATTATAAAGGTTCCGTAACATGCATATTTTGTGCAGTTAAATTCCACATGGGCTTTCATCAGGGTCTCACAAAGGCCGCAGTATAGTAACAGATAGTCTTAATTTGATTGCGAGTTCGGTCGCTGGAATGTCGCCTACTGTCACTAAGTCATATGCTTATATTGCCTTCTCCGTGTTCTTAATGTGCCTAGTTATGCTCTTGTGCATTTGCAGTTCATTCTGGGATTGCCAGATTGCCACTAGAACTTTTTTTTATCACTTCTTTCAAATTGTGCCAATATTGCTTAGGAACTCAAAATTATTAAAAGCCTCAACTCAGCAATCCCAGAATTCAATATTGCCTAGGAGACATATAAATGTTTGTAGATATCAAATTCTGTATGACCCTTGTGCGACCCCTAAGCAATGTGAGAACATGGCTGAAACTAAGCATCTTCCTTTGAGATGAAACGCCACATTGTTAGTTTGAAGGTGCCTGGTGCTGTGTTTTCTCAAAGTACATATACATCAGAAGGAAAAAGAAAAAAACATCCAGTGCGCATAACTCTATTACCCACCAATCTGAGCTCTAGAGGTTAAAACACAACCTCAAGATACCAACCATCTATATAGACATTTACAGATCAATGAATTCAAATATCGGGAGCCACTGTTGTAGTTTGACTGCCTTATTGCTCAGAGGGAGGGGCTTAGGCAAGTATCTGCAGATGCTTTAATTTCTCAAGCAGTTCCCAGAGTGATGGTTGGGGTTTTCAAGTCTCTAGAGAGGCTCAGATATCGGACTGTTTGTTTCCTCAGCTTAACATATTGATCCTCCATTAGCAGCTCTTTGATCTTTGCATTGCTTTAATTACTATCGATAGCTAACCCGGAAAAAAAAGTGGGAGTTGTTCTTAGACAAACACAGATTATATGACACTTACAATCAAACAAATCAACAACCATATAAACCAGATTTAGCTATATAGCTGAGTTAGCATGTCTTTCTTTGCTTTCTCCACTCGACAGAGGACCATTGCCTACAAAAATAAAATAGAACGTATATTTCTCTGACTCAAAGAATCAAGATGTGTTTTTAGTATGTAACAGCATATATGCTTTCACAACTGAACAAATACAACCAATATTTAACTGTCAACAGAATATTCATAGTATCTAACCAATATAAAGGAAGTAGTTTAGCATTTCCTTAGCAATTGTTAGGAGAGGAAATTAAGATGCGCTTAAGGTAGCAGGACAATTCCAACAATAAAAGAAATATTCTGCAATATTTTCCACAGACAGTTAAAAGGTGATGAACTATGTTGTTTTCTGAAAAGATCGAAGTAGTGTGGCATTTCCTTACCAATTGTTTAGAGGAACCAATTAGGATGTCAATTAAATACATTAGTGTAGCATGTCCTTACCGGTTGCTTAGAGTTAACAAGTTTGATTCTGAAATTCAAGGTGCAAGAGGGATACCGTCGGTATAAAACCGGGCTTAGGCAATACCACAAATTGTGCTGCTCCTTCTTCTCCCTCTCCTTGGTTGTGTTTCCTGGTTACTCAAAAGATTATACAGGTGAAACAAATTCAGGAAGCATCAATGCTGATTAACAGCTGAGAGGAGCCTACAGTTTGATAATGATTTGGAGGTTATTCTTCTTTGTTAACAGACTGAGTTATTAGTGACAGAACAGTCAGTCAAATAGGATGAAGCTGATACAGAATGCAATTATAGACAAACTTCAACAGGAAAAAGAAAGTGCGAGATGCCAGAATGGTTGTACAGAGATATATTACAGACACAGGTGCTTATCCACTGATACAGATTATGGAAGTTAACTATTTCTGAAGCGAACTAAATGGTGCTAAAAACTACAGATCCAGATTATGATGTAAGCTAGCTTATACTACAGGACAATGATGCTTATGAAGTTGTAGCTAAGATTACAAAGCTACGATGCAAATGAAACTGATTGATATACAATGACCGAAAACACAGGAATATAGAACAAAGATACAGCTATGAATGGGATGACTGAAAACTTACAAGCTACAGCATTACAACAAACTGAAAGTTACAGCATTACAGCTACTAACATGCTGTAAACTAGTAACTGAAAAACAACAGACAAAATACAGGACTAAGGTTATCTTACAAGGCAGTGACACTGGCATGAGAATGCAAATAATCTGAGAAAGAGAACACCAGAAGATGCAGATATGAACTTGAATGCAGAATGGATGAAGTTTAAAAACTACATCTAAGATTTTACAAGACTAAGCTACAGTTACAGATTCCTGACCTAGTTATGCTAACACAGTAAAAAAGAACAAAAATTTAAAACTAAAAAACAGCTATGTAACACCTATTGTTTAATGAACAGCTAAACATTTCAATATTACAGAATCCTATATGACTAAATGGAACCACTTTTTGTCCAACCATCCAAGACAACCTTGATCAACATTTCTAACTCCTGGACGAATTTCGCTGCAGACTCAACGAGCAAAAACTCACGTTCTCCGTGCCCACTAAAGACTGCATCAGGATGACCCAGTATCATATATGCACAAAGCACCACTCTCACTGGATACCTTGATACCTTAGCTGGAATTTGAGTTGCCTCTACACTGGATCCCTTATTTCTTGGTCCTCCTTTCCTGGAACTACTAGGCCTACCCTTTCGCTTAGGTGAAGTTAAGCGTTTAAGAAGGTGATCAATGTTATCCAACTTGGAAGGACCACTGAGAGAAGCTTTGGAATGTGTGACTGTAAAACGTGTCTCAAATCAATCAAGTAAAGCTTTCACAGTCTGAATGGTCGTGGAAGATTCAATGAGGACAGCAAGTTGCTCAAATGGCATCGATTTGATAGAGTTCCCCTTGATTTGTAGGGCATCGTAACCTTTTGCTAAGGTGTGGGTAGTTCTCTTCAACAGCACAAAACGTCTCCAGCACCTGCGAGTTCGTTGTTTTAGGGAGACTATACAAAGGATATCTTACAGGGGGAACTAAGGAGAAAAGGAGCAAATCTTCCCAAAATCAGAAAATACATCAGACCTCTGTGTCGAGTACCAAGCTTGGTACCCCACCAGGGCCGCCACGCTTATTAACTTCTCTCAGCAAGAGACAAAAAGAAGGCCATTTTCCTAGAATTTATTTTAGTAAAAACAGTAAGAGAAGCTGAGGTACCTTGCCAGTTTTCTCGAAAGGAAATCTCCCTGCTTGTGCATCTCATACCAGTTAACGCGGACAGAAGTATGAAGACTTCCTCTCTGCCTCAAGTATTCCGCTCTTTGGCTCTTTGCCTGTGGAAAACAAAAAAGTAGGTGACATACTTTGTCTTTAAGCATAACGACAATTCGATACAAGAACAGTGAGTAGAAATAACATCAAAGCAGAAATACATACAGGACTGGTGTTTTGACTTTGACAACCTTTGAGCTTAAGCAAATGAACCACATACAACACACTAACGAAACTTGGATTTTAGAGGGCAAAACAAGTAGACAACAGTTGCTTGATTGCCATTGATTGAAAATTTGGTCTATTCATAGTTTTATTTATTCACTATTTTATGTTATGATACAAGCTGTTTCAATTCTCGTAAACTTGCATCTCACATGCAAATTACATGTATATTATTCCTTTGAAAGGGACAATTACATAGACCAGAAAGGAAGGTAAAAAATCAAACCAAATAAATTTTTATCAATTATGAAAGGGACAAAATAGACCACTGTAAAACCAAGCAGACTTCAACAAAAGTCAAAAAGGCGAAGAAATTTGACCTTTTCTGCTCAGCAGCAATGAGCTTTGCTTCAAGTTTTTGAGCCAAGTCATCATCTTGAGAAGATGACCATGATGGACACCTGGGTTTAGGACGAGCTTTGCTTGACAACCACTCATGGAATTGCTGCATACACCAAAAAATTCATTAAAAAAGATTCAACCTTGAAATCAAAGAAAAAGTGCAGAAACAGAAAAAGAATGAAAATTAATGGAAACCCACTGACAATTTTACTCAAAAATACATAACAATCGATAAAAACAAGAACTTTATGCAGAAACTGAAATCTTAGAGAAGAATTTATTCAAAGGTTTCTTTGGAATGATTGAGGTTATGGGAATGCAATATAGCAGAATGCAAGTAGATCGAACGAAAAGATGCAAAGATGAATATGGAATGATTGAGGTTTACAAATTAAAGTGACAGAATTAAACTAGCTGCAGATGCAGACAACCCCAAACTAGAATGAGATAAGATAATGATGCAGTTTATACAAATGGAAGGATTGGAATCTAAAACTTACAGTTGTTTCTACACAGCTAAAATGCTTTACTAAGTTACAACGACAGATTCTTAATTTGATAATTAGAGAAAACCCACTCACCCAAAACGCATTTTCCGATAAACCCCTTTTACAATTCAACTTTGCAACTCTTTGATTTGATGTTCTCTGTTGAAGTTAACCCTAATCTTATCTCTCTCAATCCTAGCTTATAGTATTACTGTTATTGATAAGAGAGAAGCTAAGATGGAGATAGATAGAGATTAGAAGTTTGATTGATGGCTAACTGATAGGGGTGGCTGTGCTCAGAACCGATAAGGTTTTGCAGAGGTTGGAGAGGAAAATGACGTGAAGGAGTTGTTTGGCTTTGCTCGAGTAGGAGAAGAATAGAAGACTAGGGTGTGAGGCGTGAGTAGCAAACTTTGATGTACCGCATGGAGATGCCTTTGGATGCTTAGAAGTTATATCAAATCTGACGGCTCAGGATGGAAACGGGTTTGGATTTTAGATCTTGGGTCTTATTTCTCGGAAGATCCCCCATGACTTCTTCGGAGCTAATATCTCAAGCCTACTTCCAGCTTAAGGTCGTGCAAGCCACATTATTCACTTGTGGATGAGGTGCAAACGACATTCTTCACTGCCTTCTAGCGGGAGTCTTTGTTGTCTCTCTTCCAATGTCACCAATTCTCTGCTCTTTTGGCTTCTCTTATCATCCAAGCCTTATTTAGCACATAAAAACACAAAGTTAATTAGTAAAAATATTTCTTCTTGAAAACAATGAAAATACATAATTTTGGGATAATATATGATTTTAAAGCACAAAAGATGAGTTAAATGCCAAGAAAAAAATGTAGAAATATGCATTATTTGGCACTCATCACATTTGAATATATTATGTCTCAAGGGATAAACTTAGTGATTTACTATAGTTGAAAACAAATTTCTCACAAACAACTTGTGTTAAAACTTAGAGTTTGGTACTCTGGTTTATACAGATAAGTTATATATGTATTCGCTAGAGAAATGGATTTGATGCAGGACCCCTTGGTTAAATTTTATAAAAATAATAAAAAAAAGGTTTTGTAGGTAGTTGATGATTACAACATCTTTGACTACACGTTGGTAAGTAAGATAGGTGGGACCACTATGTTTTTGGTACACATGTGAATTAAAGTTAGATAGAGACAGAGATCTTATCTTGGCATCGACTTCTATCTGAACTCTATCCAACTGAGTGACTCCCTCACTACCATGTATTACGAACCTTTGATGCATCCACATTGCCTGCGGAGTCACGATGACAAGACCAACCTGTGGTCCATTGACTAACTCTACAAAGTAAAGTTGGCACTCTAAATTTAGTAACATTACAACCAGCAAGAGTTTTCATACTATACATTGAAACTATAAAAAATAATTCAAAATAGAACTTCAAGCTTTACTTGTCGAGAACCATAGACAAACTGAAACATACAATCATAATGTAACAATGAAAAATAAGTAATTGACAAGGATATGCATTCAGAAATACCTTTGATTAGACCTTCTTTATATTTGTTCATCCATTTAATCTTCTTCCTCAGGCATCCTTCTTCGATACAAAAAAACTGTGAGCTGCAACATTAAGGTACTTTTGGAGAACAACCGATCTTACTCTAAAAACAAATGATAAAATAAAAATAGAAAGAAAACTTATTCTCTGATAGCAACGATTATCACCTTTAAGAACTATTTAAGATGGAACCATGCTAATATAGACTAGAGTACTTTTTACAAGTCATAGTGTTGACCAGGTTGCGTAAGTAACAGTATTTGGAGCAATAACTGAAGTCTTAGCTGGAACTTGAACCTAAATAGACAAAAAAAAATTAAAACCCTTAAATCAAATCAAATTGTCGAGTTTCTGTTTTACCACATTGTTGAGCCTTGTGTAGCTCTAGATAATAATAAAGTGAGAGTATCTAGCTAGCTCATACTTTTCTAATTGGCACCATCTAAGCATGAAATTTGTGAACTTATTAATCCATAAAGGCAAGAGGATACGAGAACAGGTGATCGAAACAAAAATCAAAGCACGTGGTTCATGTGGGGATCTCGTCGGGATCGCACATGAGTCTCATAGGTATGGCGATGAGGTATCACAAGGGTCGCAATAGCCTTTTTCACTACATTGATGAGTCTTGCGCTCCAGATAATAGTAAAGTGCCGGCATCTAGTGAGTTCATACCTTTCTGATTGGCATCATACAAGCATGAAAATTCTCAACTTATTTACCCATTAAGGCCAAAGGGTGCGGGAACAGGTGATTAGCATCAAATGTCAAAGCACATGGTTCACGTGGGGGTTGCACATGGTTGTCACATGTGTGTCAAAGGGGTATCACAAGGGTCGCAAGAGCCTCTTTTACTACATTATTGAGCCTTGTGTAGCTCCAGACAATAGTAAGGTGCCAGCATCTAGCTATTTCATGCCTTTCTGATTGGCACCATCCAAGCATAAAACTTTTGAATTTATTAACCTTAGAGACCAGAAGGTGCAGGAATAGGTGATTAGAAGCAAATGTCAAAGCACATGGTTCACGTGGTGTCTCAGTGGAGTCGCACATGAGTCTCACACGTGTAGCAATGGGGTATCACAAGGGTCGCAAGACCCTTTTTTACTACATTATTGAGCTCCAGATAATAATAAAGTGACATCATCTAGCTAGTTCATGCATTTTTTATTGGCACCATCATCCAAGCATAATTTTTTGAATTTATTAACCATATAGACCATAAGGTGCGGGAATAGGTGATTAACATCAAATGTCAAAGAACATGGTTCACGTGGGGGTCTCACCGGAGTCGCACATGAGTCTCACATGTGTATCAATGGGGTATCACAAGGGTCACAAGATCCTCTTTTACTACATTTTTGAGCCTAGTGTAGCTCTAGATAATAGTATAATGCCCGCATCTAGCTAGTGTATACATTTCTGATTGGCACCATCCAAGCATGAAAATATTGAACTCATTAATCCATAGAAGCCATAGGTTGCGGGGATCAGGTGTTCGGAACAAGTTAGCTAAATTAAAGTTTGACATATAGATTTTACCTTTTGGATTGAAAAAGAAAAGGACAAGTTTTCTGACTTGTATATGACATGATTTTGGAAAAGTGAGCGTTAATGTCACATCATATCTTTACACACATCAATTAATACTTGGCACATCCTTTTCAAAAACTTGCCTCTCTTTATCGACAATAAACAAGAAACCTCTTACACATGAATTTCTTTTGTATTATTTTTAGGTTTTACCTATGTCCCATCCCCACTTTTCCGACTTCCCATCCAAATTAATTCTCATCACCAATTATCCTAAGTACCACCCAACTGAATTTTTAGAAATCCTAAATCCTATCTTTTGACTTTTTATTTCCACCCATAAATTAAAACCACCACAATAATTAAGGTTGATCTCCATCACCACCCACCGACCATCATGTTTAATCATCTTACGTATGGTTTTTTTGACCACAATAATTAAGGTTGTCCCTATTTGTAAAGAGAGTAAACATAAAAAACTTCTTACGTATGGTTCTCTTTTGTATTATTTCTATAACAATTCTTACTTCACATTTTGGTGAAAAGTTTTTTTTTTCAATTGTATGTGTGATGTGTTCTTGGGAATATAAATGAAGCATACCCTCCATATTTTTCCCCAAAATCTTCTCTCAATTTACATTGTTGAGCCTTGTAGATCAATCTGTTAGCTCTTTGCATCAACAAATTCTCTATGCAACCATATAAATCATTGAGATCCTATGAAACTGAGCAAATTTTAAAGTAAAAATAAATTTTCTTAAAATTTACAATACAATTATGATACGCATGATGTTGATCCAACCAATTAAATAAGTATGCATGATCTAACGAGTCTAAAAGAAGTCATGAATATTATAATGATGCACGAAGAAGGAGCTACGAGAAGAACAAGCTTTAACATACAAGAAGAGTAAACCTAACAAAGTAGAGATGATAAAGTACCTGGATATAAAACTGTTTCATAACCTTTCAAAAGGGTGCAAAAACAAATTTTCACACAAAATATTGAAGAAAATATTTTGTACCTAAAATATGCCTCTTACAAAACCCTGTATACATAACTTAAAGGATGCAAGAATGACTTTCCGCATAATCATTACTTAATTCACACTAAAGAAAACAAGTATGGTTTGCATGGTCTTGATCCAACCAATAGAAAACCATCATGCATAATCCAACGCGTGTAAAAGAAATCATGCATATTAACACTTCAAATAGGGTTTTTAGGTAGTTGATGATGTCAACAACTTTGACTAAAGGTTGAAAAGTAGAATCATTGGGATCACTATGTTTTAAGTTCACATGTTAACTAAATCAAATTTAGAGAGAGATAGAGATTTTATCTCTTGGATTGAAAAGGATAAAAGAACAAGTTTTCTGTCTTGTATGTAACATGTTTCTGGGAAACTGAGCCTTAATGTCACATCATCTCTTTGCACACATCAATTAATAATTGGCACGTCTATTTTAAAAACTTGTCTCTCTTTATCGAGAAAATAAACAAGAAACCTCTTACACATGATTCTCTTATGTATTCTTTTTATGACAAATTCAACCTCAAATTATGTTGTAAAAGTTGTTCTTGAACTCTATGTATGACGCGTTCTAGGGAGATTTTTTTTTTATATCCACCATATTAAAATTTGCTTGATCTCATTAGATCAGATTAGATGAGCTTATATATTTAAAATAGACGATCCATAGATAAATTTACTAATCTGAAATAGATACAATATAACTTTTATAAAATAATAGGCTTGGGACCAAGAAAATTTATTATATTTTTTTGAAAAAAAATAATATTTAATAAATTATAATAAATTTAAGTATAATTTACAGTTGAATAATATATTATTATTTTAAAGAGTAATTCTTTTCGAGGTTGAATAATATTTATAGATTTTAAGTACAATATCGACTAATTTTCTAGAGATATTATCTTATTGACTAATTACATTACAAATACAAGCACTCCAAGTATCAATCACACTTCAACACTTCTTTCTACAATACAACAACGTTATTCGAGATCTAAATTATAAAATAATTGTGTCATCAATCCCTTTTCTTTTCGTGCCAGTCATTGCAGTAGAGGTGCAAAGGTTTGTATGGAAGTTATTCCTTGTTTAAATTGAACCCCTAGATAGGTAGGGGGTTGTTTGAGGGTGAAAACGGTTTCTGCTGATTTCGGTAATTTCGCGTGAGTGGGTGAAAAATGAGTCTAAACCCTAAACAATGTACTGCAAGGGAGTACTTTAGATACGGGAGATAAATCTGTACAAATCCGGCCTAAATCAAGAAATGGTCGTTCCAGACTTGCTTCGGTCACAAAGTGAAGGAGAAGGGTTGGTTTTTAGGAAGGGAAGCGAAGAAAGTGTTAAGACCAGAATAGTTGATTCTGGAAGAGTAGTTGTTTGACTTGTATCAGAAAGTGAAATCTAACAGATGGGAAAGCTAGTAAGTGATTTCTGAGTGTTGTATGCTCCTGACCAAAACTTGTCGTTCGGTGGAAATAGGTAACACCTATTTATACAAGTCAAAGTGAAACGTACTCTAGTCTCGTAAGAAATAGAAATGGATGAGTAAATGGGAAGAGGTGGTTACCGGTAACGTCTGAAATTGATGTTCCATAATGAAGGAAAGCATTTCACCATTGCTCCCTGTATTTACTAAGCGCCTTATTCTTATGACACTTTCATGTAACGGGCATAGTGTACGTCGCACGTTGTAAACTGCCAAACCAATACCCTTTATGAGCATCCCCCAGTTTGTGACATGTGTTAGATGTCTTGTGTATTTTAATGGGAAAACGTGTAGCATGGTGTTACGTGTGGCATGGTGGAATTCTAGTGGCCATGGTAGAGTCGGTATGGCTTTGCCATAGAATAGGCGCGACCAAAATTAGGGTTTGGGTGCAAACCGTGACGTTTTGGATTTGGGACGCAAGTTAGGTGGCGAACTTCTCATAGGGAAGGATAGCAGTAGATTATTGCAAACCTTCATTTTAGCAGCCAGCATTGAGCATGGATTTTCCATAGTAAGCGCGGCCAAAATTAGGGTTTAGGTGCAAAACCGCGATGTTTTGGCTTTGGGCCGAAAGTTTCCATGCGTTAGATGGCGAACCTGGATGGTCGGGATATGCATGTCAAATAGGAGGGTAGCCGTTGATTATTGCAACCCTCCATTTCAGCAGTCGGCCTTGAGTATGGCTTTGCCATAGAGTAGGCGCGGCCAAAATTAGGGTTTAGGTGCAAATCGTGATGTTTTGGCCGCAAGTTTCCATGCGTTAGGTGGCGAACTTGGATGGTCGAGATATGCATCTCAAAGAGAAGGGTAGCCATTGATTATTGCAACCCTTCGTTTGGTAGCTGGAGGCATGAAAGTCTGGCCGACAAGCTAGGATTTTGGTGTAGTTAGGCGCGGCCAAAAGCTAGGGTCTTGGCGTAGTTTGGGCGCGACCACAATTAAGGATTGGCGTTGGGCCACAAGTTTCCACGTGTTAGTTGGTGACCTTGGACGGTTAAAATCTGCATTTTAGATGAAAGGGTGGCCGTTGATCATTGGAACCCTTCATTTTGGCATCCAGTGATGTGAAGGAAAGGCTGGCATGGTATAGGCGCGACCAAAACTAGGGTTTAGTGCAAACCGTGGCGTTTGGCTTTGGGACGCAAGTTGCCATGCGTTAAGTGGAGAACTTGGATGGTCGAGATCTGCATCTCAGGTGGAAGGGTGGCCGTTGATCGTTGTAACCCTTATGGTATCCAGCGGTATAATTTAGGCCGGTATGGATTTGCCATAGAGTGGGAGCGGCCAAATTAGGGTTTAGGTACAAACCGTGTTATTTGACCTTGGGTCGAAAGTTTGCCATGCATTTTTGGTGGTAAACTTGGAGGTCCGAGATCTGCATCTCAGGTGAAAGGGTGGCCGTTGATCATTGCAACCCTTCTGGTAGCCAGCGACATAGTTTAGGCCAGCATGGCTTTGCCATAGAGTAGGTGCGGCCAAATTAGGGTTTAGGTTCAAACCGTGTTATTTGACCTTGGGCCGGAGGTTTGCCATGCGTTTTTGGTGGAAAACTTGGAGGTCCGAGATCTACATCTCAGGTGGAAGGGTAGCCGTTGATCTATGCAACCTTTCTAGTAGCCAACGACATAGTTTAGGCCAGCATGGCTTTGGTATTGGCACGATGGTGTGGTTGGCATGCCTTGGCTGGAACGTTTTTCCATTGGCATGGTGGTACAACTGGCATGGTTGGCATGCCTTGGCACAGGGACATGGCTGGCATGGTGGTGCGACTGGAATGGTTGGCATACCTTGGCATAGGGACGTGGCTGGCATGGTGGTGCGGTTGGCATGCCTTGACACGGTGGTGCGGCTGGCATGGTTGGCCTATGATGCGTGTCGTAACCACAACAAATTAATTAATGTTTTACTACCTAATTAACAAGTAATATAGGGTAGTCAAGATCGTTCCCACGAGGAGCAAGAGATTATTAGTTGTAAAATTGTCACAAAAGGGGGGTATTGGTTCTCAAATTTATAAAGCAAAAGAAATAAACAAAGTAATTAAAAGTGTAAGTTGAAATCAATGAGAGAGAATAAATCAAGGAATCCTTCTTCGCTGCAAAACAATGATTAAAGTTATGTTCTTTTGCACTTGTTATTAGTCATAGATTATCACCAACCGTAGGTATAGCATCTAGATCAGTGCTAACCCCAAAATCCCTTGTATCACCGGATACGGAAGTTCTCGCCTACCAGATTCTATTTACCAAACCACCTAGTAGTAGATCACCCAAGATGTAATTTAGTTAAACGCATTAAGATTTATGAATTTATTAGGTTGATATTAGTAGTTAGACTCTTAAATCAAGGTCCACTTGCTAACGTTGCTTTTACACACAATTGCTCCACGGAATCCCTCCACAAGGTCTTGTGTTTTCTACTTATGTAAATAGTCAAGAAACGATTACTTATCCCCTAACTTTCACTAGCTTTCGATCAATTAACAAATCAATTTAGTTGGCCACCCAAACGACCTATCAATCAAGCATAAACACTAATATTAGTAAAAACAAACGATAATCATATGAAAAACTTCAAAGTATAATTAAAACAAAACTCAAACCATATATTAAGAACTAGGAATTCATCCTCAATAAATAAGAAAATTAGCTACTCATAATTTGGAGTTCACACAATAATAATAATAATTTAAGGAAGAAAGAAAACTTATTGAAAAGATGATGGTTGCTCCTTCCTCCAATCCTTGTGCACTTTAACTCCTTCTCCAAAGTAGATGTGTGTAAAAAGTTGTAGAGAACTCCTTTATTTATAGGCTTCAATACTCTCCATGTCTTTATAGGAAAAGAATCCTCATTCCAAAAGAACACCACTTTCCCAATTTGAGCCATATTCCAATTTCTAGTCCAATTCTCCAAAACTTCCAAGTTTTTATCCAATTCCCAATTCTAAGTCTTCACACACATGAGATAAGTCCACACAAAATCCTGTATTTTTGCTCGACGGAAAGCTGTGTTTTTGGCCGGAAGTCATCACCGCCGGTAACCTGAAAATTCCCTTCGTCGATGAAATATTCCGTCAGTCCACCGTTAAGACTAATGGTCAAACAGGTCAAACGTCAGTCTCCCGTCAGTCAGTTAGTCAAAGGGAGGGGGAATCAGCTGAGTTAACTTTCTGATTCTGGGCTGAGTCGGCTGAATTAATTGAGTTGGATCGGATTGGTCAGACTCGTATGGATCGTTGAGTCAACTCGCCTGAGGGGAATTTTGGTCGAGTTCTGTTTAATTACAGGACTTCCAGGACAAATTCTGGCCTTCCTTTATCTTCAATTCCTGCATAACATGTATCCTAACATACATCTACAATTTTAAGCATTTCATTCTGCATACTGTTGCATCTAGCTGCACCTGCAACGTCACTGCATCTCCCCTGCAACTCATTCTTCATCTGAGGTTCATAATTCACTCCTAAATCCATCAATGACCCAGTAAAATCATCTACACCCATCTTCTGTTTCAATACCATACTCGAGCTAACTCCAAATCAATCCGTTTCTTCCAGGAGCTCAATTTCTGCATCTTCTTCTTCCCTGAGTCACAACTACAGAACCCGATTCAAAATCAAAGGCAAATTCATTATTCTCTTCAATTGACAGAACCCAATCTTCTGCTGCCTGTACATAATAATTCTTCAATTCATAAACATCCTCGGACCCTAATTTGGGAATTCATCTTCATCAATTATCTTCATTGTGACAGAAACACAGCTCAGATTTGTCATCCCCTTTTCTCTGTCAAATTCCTCAATCCCTTACCATTCTGATTTCTTTTCTTCTGAATCTTGATCTACGTCAAACCCTACTGCAACAAATACCCATCACAAGTAACATCCATCTCCACGGAATCACTGTAACATCAATACTATCTCCAATTTTTCTGTTGTTTCTCGATTATCATATTCACACACCCATCAGAACCTCATCTTCTTCCAATAAACAAATTGATCCATCATTATCTTCAAAACCCTGAATCTCTCTTGATTCACCTTCTCAGTTCAGCGCCATCTCTGATTCTTCTCCCTGATTTTACAGAGCTTCTCCTCATTTGTTCTCTTTCTTTCTAGGTTTAACAGCAGCAACGACTGCCTTTTGTCTCGATTTAAGCTTCTTAATGATTTGGAAGAAATGCCTTTTCGACTTTAGGGTTAGGATATAAAGATGGGTTTGTATCTGGGATGCATTATGGGCCGGCCAATGACATACCCAGTTAGCTAGGTAGGTTCCATGATGTCTAACGAGGTGTTATTAACACTTTAAATGGGTTCCCCCTTAACCATTACCGGACTTCGTTTAGTATTCATCCAGAGAGATGCCCCTTAACCTTGGGTTGGCTCCTTATAGTAATTGCCCTTTTTTCTCAAATTTGGGTGATTCCTTCTTCTTTTCCTCCGTGCGACTCCAGAGTACCTAATAACTCAAAAACACATGTAAAAATACATAATTCACAAGAAAAATAGCAGAGAAAGCATAAACAATAGATGATAAATAGGATGTATTCTACACCCTATAAAATTCCCCCACACTTAGACTTTGCTAGTACTCGAGCAAATCAAACTAAAACTTACAAATTCAAAGCGTTCTAGCGTCCCAAGCATCCAAAGAGTTATGAGGACATAGAATTTCTGCATGCTAGTAATAAGAAGTTAGAAATACTAAAGAACATATTCTCATTCTTAAATGTGGAGTGAGAAATAACCACACCATAATGAGTGAACACGTGTTTGAGAAACGATCAATAAGCATTTCGCCTCGACTTCTGCCTCACCAAAAGGGTTTTATGATAATTGCACTCAAAAAGACGGCTTTTTTATGGGACTCACATGTGTGTAGGTAGGAATGAAGAGAGAATTCCTGCAACACTTTGAATGGTAGGAAGGATAACTTCCGAAATTTTGAAAAACCCACATCTTTTATTATTTTGAAAAACCATTTTTTCTGACGATCTCTAAGAAAGGAAATCAACCACTTATATCGAGGATGAGATTACTTACTTACCTTCACATCCGATTGCCAATTATGATAACACCACTCTCACGGAATCCAATAGAAACGTCTTCTGCTCCTTGTCTTCATCTTCTTGGTCTTCGGCTTCAACTATTGGTGATAAAATCTTTAGCTTCATAGATCCTTAACAATTTGTAACCTTTTTCCTTAACTCCTTGTCGCTTGAAACTTCCTTATAGATTTTCCTTCCCCACGGCTTATTCAAAACAAAACAATAATAGATATTTCTCTTGTCTCATATATATATATATATTTTTAAAACAAGAGAAACAAAATACAAAACAAAGTGAAAAAAAAACAAACCATAGCCGTGGAAAAGTACTTTACCGCTTGATTCTTCACAACTTGTATCGCCTTGAAATCATAAACTTCAATAATTCTCACCTTTTGCTTTTCTTCGCTTTTGTAAATAAGTCTTCAACTTGTATGTAAAAATCTGCTCATTGTATGTTGCTTTACTTGAATATTAAATTTTCTATTTTCTTGTTCCGTTGTTGCTTGCAAACCTTGAACCTTTTCAACTTTCCTTGTAGATTTTGATGTCGCTCCCTTGTCGTAACCACAACAAATTAATTAATGTTTTACTACCTAATTAACAAGTAATATAGGGTAGTCAAGATCGTTCCCACGAGGAGCAAGAGATTATTAGTTTTAAAATTGTCACAAAAGGGGGGTATTGGTTCTCAAATTTATAAAGCAAAAGAAATAAACAAAGTAATTAAAAGTGTAAGTTAAAATCAATGAGAGAGAATAGATCAAGGAATCCTTCTTCGCTGCAAAACAATGATTAAAGTTATGTTGTTTTCCACTTGTGATTAGTCATAGATTATCACCAACCGTAGGTATAGCATCTAGATCAGTGCTAACCCCAAAATCCCTTGTATCACCGGATACAGAAGTTCTCGCCTACCGGATTCTATTCACCAAACCACCTAGTAGTAGATCACCCAAGATGTAATTTAGTTAAACGCATTAAAATTTATGAATTTATTATGTTGATATTAGTAGTTAGACTCTTAGATCAAGGTCCACTTGCTAACGTTGCTTTCACACACAATTGCTCAACGGAATCCCTCCGCAAGGTCTTGTGTTTTCTACTTATGTAAATAGTCAAGAAACGATTACTTATCCCCTAACTTTCACTAGATTTCTATCAATTAACAAATCAATTTAGTTGGCCACCCAAACGACCTATCAATCAAGCATAAACACTAATATTAGTAAAAACAAACGATGATCATATGAAAAACTTCAAAGTAGAATTAAAACAAAACTCAAACCATATATTAAGAACTAGGAATTCATCCTCAATCAATAAGAAAATTAGCTACTCATAATTTGGAGTTCACACAATAATAATAATAATTTAAGGAAGTAAGAAAAGTTATTGAAAAGATGATGGTTGCTCCTTCCTCCAATCCTTGTGCACTTTAAATCTTTCTCCAAAGTAGATGTGTGTAAAAAGTTGTAGAGAACTCCTTTATTTATAGGCTTCAATACTCTCCATGTCTTTGTAGGAAAAGAATCCTCATTCCAAAAGAACACCACTTTCCCAATTTGAGCCATATTCCAATTTCTAGTCCAATTCTCCAAAACTTCCAAGTTTTCATCCAATTCCCAATTCTAAGTCTTCACACACATGAGAGAAGTCCATACAAAATTATGTATTTTTGCTCGCCGAAAAATTGTGTTTTTGGCCGGAAGTTGGCCGGAAATCATCACCGCCGGTAACCTGAAAATTCCCTCCGTCGACGAAATATTCCGTCAGTCCACCGTTAAGACTAATGGTCAAACGTCAGTCTCCCGTCAGTCAGTTAGTCAAAGGGAGGGGGAATCAGCTGAGTTAGATTTCTGTTTCTGGGCTGAGTCGGCTGAATTAATTGAGTTGGATCGGATTGGTCAGACTCATCTGGATCGTTGAGTCAACTCGACTGAGGGTAATTTTGGCCGAGTTCTGTTTAATTACAGGACTTCCCGGCCAAATTTCGGCCTCCTTTATATTCAATTCCTGCATAACCTGTATCCTAACATACATCTACAACTTTAAGCATTCCATTCTGCATACTGTTAGCGGCACCTGCAACGTCACTGCATCTCCCCTGCAACTCATTCTTCATCTGAGGTTCATAATTCACTCCTAAATCCATCAATGACCCAATAACATCATCTACACCCATCTTTTGTTTCAATTCCATACTCGAGCTAACTCCAAATCAATCCGTTTCTTCCAGGAGCTTAATTTCTGCATCTTCTTCTTCCCTGAGTCACAACTACAGAACCCGATTCAAAATCAAAGTAAAATTCATTATTCTCTTCAATTGACAGAACCCAATCTTCTGCTGCCTGTACATAATAATTCTTCAATTCAGAAACATCCTCGGACCCTAATTTTGGAATTCATCTTCATCAATTATCTTCATCTTGACAGAAACACAGCTCAGATTTGTCATCCCCTTTTCTCTGTCAAATTCCTCAATCCCTTACCATTCTGATTTCTTTTCTTCTGAATCTTGATCTACGGCAAACCCTACTGCAATAAATACCCACCACAAGTAACATCCATCTCCACAGAATCACTGTAACATCAATATTATCTCTAATTTCTCTGTTGTTTCTCGATTATCATATTCACACACCCATCAGAACCTCATCTTCTTCCAATAAACAAATTGATCCATCATTATCTTCAAAACCCTGAATCTCTCTTGATTCACCTTCTCAGTTCAGCGCCATCAATGATTCTTCTCCCTAATTTTACAGAGCTTCTCCTCATCTGTTCTCTTTCTTTCTAGGTTTAACAGCAGCAGCGGCTGCCTTTTGTCTCGATTTAAGCTTCTTAATGATTTGGAAGAAATGCATTTTCGACTTTAGGGTTAGGATATAAAGTTGGGTTTGTATATGGGATGTATTATGGGCCGGCCAATGACATTCCCAGTTAGATAGGTAGGTTCCATGATGTCTAACGAGGTGTTATTAACACTTTAAATGGGTTTCCCCTTAACCATTACCGGACTTCGTTTAGTATTCATCCAGAGAGCTTCCCCTTAACCTTGGGTTGGCTCTTTATAGTAATTTCCCTTTTTGCTCAAATTTGGGTGATTCCTTCTTCTTTTCCTCCGTGCGACTCCAGAGTACCTAATAACTCAAAAACACATGTAAAAATACATAATTCACAAGAAAAATAGCAGAGAAAGCATAAACAATAGATGATAAATAGGATGTATTCTACACCCTACCAGCCTACCTTGGAACGAGGACGTGGTTGGCACGGTGGTGCGGATGGAATGGTTGGCATGCCTTGGCGCAGAGACGTGGCTGGCATGGTTTGACATTGGAACGGTGGTGCAGCTGACATGATTGGCATGCCTTGGCGCAGGGATGTGGCTGGCATGGTTTGCCATTGGCACTGTGAGAGAATTAGGGTTATGCATGTATATATAAAAAAGTTACCCTGGTAATTCTTACATAAGCACGTGGATTGGTTCAATAAACGCGATATTGTTCATAGTGACGTCATGTCATATATGCGGTTTTACGATTTTATCCCTAAGATAAAAACCACCATGAATATCAAGTCCCCTGCTTAGCTCGGAACATGAGCATTGTTGTGAGGTAAGCATAAGATGGTGATAGACAATGACAGAATCAAAGCAGCGGGTCGTGAACTATGGCTATGAAGATTCGTCTGACCTTTTTCGAGAGTTTTTTTTTTTAGAATCCGTGATCCTTGTGTTGTCGTCCTTGCATGAATTCTATTTGCATCGTTATGCAGAGGCTGGCTCAGTAAGGTGTTGACGTGACTAGAAATGGGATTTATCTTGGGCGTGACTTGGTTTGGCTTGGTGAGGAGCGACTTGGATTGGCGTGGTTCAGGCATGGCTTGGCTCAGTGCGGCTCGGGTGTGGCTTGGCACAACTTGGCTCAGTGCGACTTGGGTAGGTGTGGCTTGGCTTGGACTGGCTTGACTTAGCTTGTGCGTGGACTGTTAAAACCGTGGGGTTTGCTATTGCGGGCCCGGTTGCCTCTTTCCGGGCGTACCTTGAATAAGAATCTTTTCCTGATTCAAATCCTTAAAAGGGCTGCGTTGCTTGTTTTCTATCAAACCTCGTTGCTGGTGTCATAGAAGCAATAACGTGGGAGAGTGTGCCTCAAACACGTGCCTCCCCGCATGGCCAGGTGTGAGACTTTTTCTTGTTTTTGCTGGTGGAATATGTTTTAAGTAAAACCTGATGTCACGCCTTAATTCATGGCTAATATAGAACTTTCCTTTCCGGGACCTCACCGCTCTACCGAATATAAGAGATGGCCTTGAATCTGTTGTTCACCCAAATTGAATTGTGCCCATCTTCTTTACAGGTATCATCTTCGTGTTTACCTTTTATTTTGCCTTCCTTCTGCCGTAGGTTGTTGGTGTGGATAGGGTGAAAACTTAAACTCTTTTTTTTTTTGGTCTTGCAACGCATAATTGGATCTTCCAGTGACAGACGTGCCTCAAACTCCCCAGGGAAAATATTGAAATCGACGAAAACCAGTTTTCTTCTCATGGGGAGGCACTGAATAGAATTGAATTTATGTTCCGCGAAGCTGGTGAGATCATTAGGGACATGCCTTTTGGAGGAAGAACGGGAAGGCGGAGAAACTCCTTCACGGCCATCTGTTAGGGTGGGACAGTTTGATTCTCGGTTGAAACGGCGGAAAACCGAGCTTGTGAAACTTTTAGGGAAAAATAAACATGGCTCCCTTGTCCAGGACTGTGTCATAACCCTTGATTCTGATGTAAGTGAATCAGGAAATTCTCCTCGAAATGTCGCTGAGAAGACTTCCGAGGGAGATAATGATGTTGCGGTTGGTGAGACTGAAACAACTTTCGTAGTAGACAAATAAACTGTTGTCGGTGACATTGGGGAAGTCGTGGTAGCATATGCTGGGTCGGTCGTTGAGGCGGATATTGGTAAAGAGGCGTACGTTGTTGTTGCTGAGATGACTTCCGGTTGGGATGCTGAGGTTGTTGTTGCCGATGCGACTTCTGGGTGGAACCTTTGCTTCTCGAAAGATTATTGGGGATCTGATTGAGGCGTTGGAAACTCGCTCACCTGCTTCCGATAACTATCTTCTCTTTTTTTACTGTTCTTATTCGTTGCGTAGTCGATGCTTTACAGACTCATTTTTACCCTCCTTGTATTCTGAAGTTAGGGCTTCATCGATCAACGTCCCGTTTGTGGTTTCACATTCTTGAATAAAACTTCTTATTTGAAAGACCCAAATCTTCCATTAAGACAAGTTGTTGCCCTTCGTTATTCGTATATTATTCCCTTCGGATCCTTGAATAATTGAAATAAGGTATTTCCGGTCATGGTTTGATGATTTCTTGATGATTTGGGATTTATTGGGTATACCTTTTTTTTTCGAGATTCAGAACACTCATTCGAAAAGAAAGGTATGTTCTCGAATAAAAACGTAGCCCTAATGAAGAATGCAAACGGTGCATTCATCTCGGGGGAATATAAATATCAAGTGAAAGGAGAAATTGCTGAAGAAAATACTAAAGGGGAGCGCTAGAAGAGAAAGTAGTACATCATTTTAGGCATTGAAAGGCTTGAGCCATCGCGAGTGAACTATCACACCTACCATCTTGTCTGTGTTGATGAGATTTCCCAGAAGGACGTCTGCCACTAGATATAGCTCGTCTTTTTTTTCCTCGTGTAAATCGGTTCGAACAACTATCTTCACCGTTATCTTCCCGACTTGAAACGAGTTTGATTTAACCACCACATATCCGATTTGAAACGAGTTCAGGTGTTGTGTAACAACTTGAATCTTGGTCTCGTCGGTTTCGATTGCATCTTCCAAATTCTTAGCAAAACGTATTCATCTCGAGGGGAATATAAATATCAAGTGAAAGGAGAAATTAAAGCAAAAGCAAAAAAAAAAAAAAAAAAAAAAAATTGTGAATAGATTGAAGAAAATACTAAAGGGGAGCGCTAGAAGAGAAAGTAGTACATCATTTTAGGCATTGAAAGGCTTGAGCCATCGCGAGTGAACTATCACACCTACCATCTTGTCTGTGTTGATGAGATTTCCCAAAGGGGTTTGATTTTGTCGATACGACGATATGATTTTCAAGGACGTACTAGGGCCACGAACAACTATCTTCACCGTTAACAAATTGGGAGTGATTGAGTGAGGTGTTGTGTTTTAACAACTTGAATCTTGGTCCGTAAACAAGTTCGGTTTCGATTGCATCTTCCAAATTCTTAGCAAAACGTTCGAACGCACTCATCACATATCCCCCTTCGATTGCATCTTCCAAATTCTTAGCAAAACGTTCGAACGACCCGGCGCCCCACTCACATCTATTGACAGCATCCGTGCAGGTAATCGTGTTGAGTCTCCATGACATAATAGGAGAAGAAATGAATGGTTGTAGATGAGATTGTTCGGCCAAACTTAATTGCGTTTGGAATATATGAGTTAGCGCCAACGGGTTTTCTCCAAGTGACCGAGTTCCATTGGTAACTTGTTGATACGGTAGCAGGTATGACGGCTTGTTGGAGATTCTTTCGGGTGTTGACATCGGTAGAGGGGATGTTCCCAATTTTGCATTGTTGTCGAGTACCCACAAGTGCCCAAATATCATGTCGTAACCTAGTTCTTTGACAATGTGTAATTTTCTATGCGTTATAGCGTCTCCCATCCTAATATCGAGGTTAATGTAGTTGTACGCGTTCAAGGCTTCCCCTTCCGGGCTCCTAATCACGGACATGGAATAGGTAGCCTCTCGCTTCGAAAATCCCGCAGCTTTCAGAGTCTTGAAGGTAACAATGTTGAAGTCAGAGGCCGCGTCAATTAGCGTTTTGCCGAATTCAACACCTCTTAAATAGGGCGTGGTCACAAATCCCCAGTTGTCCTTTTCAGTTATGCTTCCTGAGAGATCTTGGGCTCTTGGCATGGCTTCCGTAGTGGGAAAAAGCTGTTTTCCCAACACGACACGATTGAGAACCGTGAAGATATATTGGAACTGCACCTTGGAAAGGTTTCACATACATGCTGCATCATGGATCATATAACCTCGTGCACGGAGTCCCTAGAGACTCCACAGTTCCTCACCGGAAGTGGGTCTCGATGTACTCCCTCGTTCCCAAACTGAAGTTCCCTTGCTTCTATCTTTTATTTGAAGATATTATTTAGTCGATTGCAATCACTGGTTGGGTGGTGAACAAATCTGTGGTAGTGGCAGTATTTGGGGTTTGCCATCTCGGCCTCAGTCGGTGGACGTCTAGGAGACGGTAGTCTGATAACGTCATCTTGAATCCATGCTTCTAAGAGATCGATCACCTCCTCAATAGGAAACGGGAAATCCAGAGCATTTCCTTCAGTTTCGTGATGACGCATGGGAGATTTAGCGGCGGTCTTCTATGGCGGAGTTTCTCGCCGTGCTGGTGCTTCGCGTTTAGGATGCTGGTCTGCAGCTGGGGCTTTCCTTTTTTCCTTCCTCATTTACTACGCTTACAAATGAGGGACCGACATTGTACTGCTTGTTGATGAGACTTCTATTCCCGCGGGTTTCGCGTACGTCATCGGTTCTGGTTAGTCTAGCTCTTTCTAATAATGCTGGCGCTGTCGTTGCTGATCGCCCGGCAGCTTCATGAAGCTCAGAGAATATCTGGAAATGCAGGTTCTCTAGCAAGGCGCGATAAATGGGGGCCATATGATTGATGCATGAATTTACCAACTGTTGATCGGCCACGTTTGGGTTGTGACAGCCTAGTGCTTGAACCCTGAACCTCTTGACAAAATCATTTGGATGTTCTTTATCCCGCTGGTACATCCTTCCTAAGTCCGAGAAGTTAACTTGTTCGGACGCAAATAAGTACTTCTTATAAAAAGCGGTAACCATGCCACCCCAGCTGGGGATGCTGTTTGGCGCAATGCTGTTGTACCATGTGTATACTCTTCCGGTAAGTGATTTCGAAAACTACCTCAGAAGAATAATGTGATTATATTCATGTTCTCCTAAGGACTCCAGGAATCGAGAGACATGATCGCATGCATTTCTGGTTCCATCGTACAAGGTGAATTGAGGAGACAAATATCCTCTTGGAAGAGGAATTATTTGTATTTCAGGTGGGTAAGGAGGTTGATACTGATGCATGTCTATTTCATCATTCTTGATTCGATTCCGGAGAAGTTGCTCCAGATCTTCTCGTGTGTCAAAATTGGACGGTTAATTTCTTTCCAGTGGGGTTTTGGCACAAATCTCCTCATCCGCGGAGATGCGTTCCGCTGAGGTACTGGCGTTGGGGACGTTGGAGGCGTTTCTAATCGGCTCTGGAGGGTGAGACTCATGCGGCAGCCGCTTTGTTAGGGCTTTGAGAAAGATAAGTACTTCTTTCTGTATCGAGACCATGTTCGTCTGGGATCTAGCGAGAACCTCCTATCGTTCCATCAAATCAGAGATGGTGATATATGGTCGGCTTCCTCTGGTTCCTCCGGTTTCTCGTCCCATTGGTGGGGTAACTGAAGACTTAGTGGAGGTTGGAGGCGCCATGCTTGACGAAGCGTTAGGAGCGGTAGCGGAAGCTCTGGACATGGTGATTGGCGGCGTAACGCCTGAAGGAGCGCTTTCAGTATTTCTAGGATTATCAAGTTGCGCAGGAACATTAGAGGCGGCAGCGGCTCTGGCCCTGGTGATCGGTGGTGTTATACCTGAAGGAGTGCTTTCGATGTTGCTGGGGTCAGTGGGTGGCGTAGTGATGATGTTGGAAGTAGCGTTAACACCAGGGACAGATTTTGCGTTGGTGATCTCGGCAGCTGATCCGAATCTGAGTTCTACCATGTTGGAGTTAGAAGTGAAAGGTAATACTGGAAATTTGGAAATCGATATTGCAACCGAGAGATTGACCTCCCAATGTGGTCGCCAATTATTTGAGGGTGAAAACGGTTTCTGCTGATTTCGTTAATTTCGCGTGAGTGGGTGAGAAATGAGTCTAAACCCTAAACAATGTACTGCAAGGGAGTACTTTAGATTCGAGAAATTAATCTATACAAATCCGGCATAAACCAATAAATGGCCATTCCAGACTTGCTTTGGTCACAAAGTGAAGGAGAAGGGTTGGTTTTTAGGGAGGAAGCGAAGAAAGTGTTGAGACCAGAATAATTGATTCTGGAAGAGTAGTTGTTTGACTTGTATCAGAAAGTGAAAGCAAACAGATGGGAAAGCTAGCAAGTGATTTCTGAGTATTGTATGCTCCTGACCAAAACTTGTCGTTCGGTTGAAATAGGTAAGACATATTTATACAAGTCAAAGTGAAACGTACTCTGGTCTCGTAAGAAATAGAAAAGGATGAGTAAATGGGAGGAGGTGGTAACCGGTAATGCCTAAAATTGATGTTCCATAATGAAGGAAACCGTTTCACCATTACTCCCTGTATTTACTAACCGTCTTATTCTTATGACACTTTCATGTAACGGGCGCAGTGTACGCCGCACGTTGTAAACTGCCAAACCAATACCCTTAATGAGCATCCCCCAGTTTGTGACATGTGTTATATCTCTCGAGTGTTTTCATAAGAAAACGTGTAGCATGGTGGCATGCCAGTGTCCATGGTAGAGTCGGTATGGCTTTTCCATAGAATAGGCGCGGCCAAAATTAGGGTTTGGGTGCAAACCGTGATGTTTTGGCTTTGGGACGCAAGTTAGGTGGCTAACTTGAACGGTCGAGATATGAATCTCAGAGGGAAGGATAGCCGTTGATTATTGAAAACCTTCATTTTAGCATCCAGCATTGAGCATGGATTTTCCATAGTAGGCGCGACCAAAATTAGGGTTTAGGTGCAAAACCGTGATGTTTTGGCTTTGTGCCGCAAGTTTCCATGCGTTAGGTGGCGAACTTGGATGGTCAAGATCTGCATCTCAAAGAGGAGGGTAGCCGTTGATTATTGCAACCCTCCGTTTCAGCAACCAGTGTTGAGAATGGTTTTTCCATATAGTAGGCGCGACCAAAATTAGGGTTTAGGTGCAAACCGTGATGTTTTGGCTTTGGGATGCAAGTTTCCATGCGTTAGGTGGCGAACTTGGATGGTCGAGATATGAATCTCAAAGAGAAGGATAGTCGTTGATTATTGCAACCCTTCGTTGGTAGCTGACGGCATGAAAGTATGGCCGGCAAGCTAGGATTTTGGTGTAGTTAGGCGCAGCCAAAAGCTAGGGTCTTGGCGTAGTTTGGGCGCGACCACAATTAAGGCTTGGCATTGGGCCACAAGTTTCCACGTGTTATATCATGACCTTAGACGGTTAAGATCTGCATCTTAAATGGAAGGGTGGCCGTTGATCATTGCAACCCTTCGTTTTGGCAGCAAGTGACATGAAGGAAAGGCTAGCACGGTATAGGCGCGGCCAAAACTAGGGTTTAGTACAAACCGTGGCGTTTGTCTTTGGGCCGCAATTTTCCATGCGTTAGGTGGCGAACTTGGATGGTCGAGATCTGCATAACAGGTGGAAGGGTGGCCGTTGATCGTTGCAACCCTTCTGGACATAGTTTAGGCTGGCATGGCTTTGGTATTGGTACGATGGTGTGGCTGACATGGTTGGCATGCCTTAGCGCAGGGACGTGGATGGCACAGTTTTCCATTGGCACGGTGGTGCGGTTGGCATGTTTGGCATGCCTTGGCGCATGGACGTGGCTAGCACGATGGTGTGGATGGCATGGTTTGCATGCCTTGGCATGGGGACGTGGCTGGCACGGTGGTGCGGATGGCATGGTTGGCATGCCTTGGCGCGGGGACGTGGCTGGCACGGTGGTGCGGCTGGCATGCCTTGGCGCTGGGACGTGGCTGGCACGGTGGTACAGCTGGCATGGTTGGCATGTCTTGGCGCGGAGAAGTGGATGGCATGGTTTTCCATTGGCTCGGTGGTGCGTCTGGAATGGTTGGCATGCCTTGGCGCAGGGATAGGGATGGCATGGTGTAACACCCCGTATTTTTAGCATGGCACATGCTGAAATATGCGCCATGGGCTGAGATGAAGCTTCATCCAAAGCTTCTTTGCATAGTGAGATGCGTTTGGCAAAGGGCCAATGTTTGGTGCCAAGTAAGGCATATCGCGAGGGCATATTGGAAAAAGTCCAATGTTGCATCATCATGATGCATTAGGCCAGATGGGTAGTGGCCTTGAGCTTGTAGCGCAATCATTACACGCAAAGATTGCGATGAACAGTGAAACGCAAAGATTGCGATGGGTGGAACGCAAAGATTGCGACATGTGCTCAGAAGGTCTAAATTGTTTTTCATGACAACTTGAAGAAACCCGTGATTTCTTAGCATCTGGAATGGGACTTTTGTTCAGGAAATCCAAACCGAAGAGATTGTCCACAATAGTTTTTATTTGTAATTTCGAGGACAAAATTCTTTTAAGGGGTGAAGAATGTAACACCCCGTAATTTTAGCATGGCGCATGCTGAAAGATGCGCCATGGCCTGAGATGAAGCTTTATCCAAAGCTTTCGTTGGTTAGTAAGAGGTAGATTGGCCTAAGGCCAATACCGCGCCAAAATTGCGCATTATTTTTGGAATTTGGCTGAGGGCCAATGTTGCATCATCATGATGCATTAGGACAGATGGGTAGTGGCCTTGAGCTTGCAGCGCAATCATTGCACGCAATGATTACGATAAACAGTGAAACGCAAAGATTGCAAGGGACAGTGATGGACGGTGGAACACAAAGATTGCGATGAACACTAAAACGCAAAGATTGCGGGGAGTATATGAAAGAATTTTGGTCTTCTTTCCATACTTGTAGAAATTCCATTAAGACATATATAGGGAAGGGTAGTTGGTTGAAGGCGCATATGAGGACTATGCACCAAGTGAGCTTCATAGCTTAGCCGGAAGTGTATAAATGATGCTTAAGGCTCATTTATAGTTGTGTAGCCTTGAAAGAGGGCATTTGATGCTTAGGCATCACTATGCCATGGCGCGGACCCGATGATGCATAATCATTGTGCATCTTTGACGGAATGGCCTACGGACCATGCCATTACTATTTTTGTTAGGCTATGGCCTATCAAACGAGTTGTAATAAATTGCTTGTCCCTTCGTGGATGAACTACGGTCTATGCATGATTCCTTTAGAGTAGGGAAGGATACGTAGGCAGCCGCAATGAGTTGCAGCATTGCCGGTCCAGGACGTTGGCCCCTCATATCATCTAAGCTCGGTAGCTCGACGCAAGAGATGATTGTGGCCATACTTGATGAGGCTAAGTTGCATGCCATTAAGTGGATGCTCATACTTCCTATCAAGTTATAAAGAGAGTTGGTAAGCGAAGTAACGTAGGAAATGGCAAAGGCTTGGTTCGGCCTGTGCCTAAGTCCAGGGATTATGCCTTAAGCCTGGACAAGACATGGAAATACGACGGTTGCTCAGCTAGCTGGGAAATTCAGTGATGGATTTCCTATGATGAGGCAAAGCCATAGATGCATGTGAAGTGCGTTGGCATTGGCCTTATGGCCTTGAACCCTTTTGAAGAACAAGGGTAAGTTGGAAAGGTGTGGAAGCTTAAATAGCTGAATCATGCTCCACGAGCATGCTCGCAAGGGCAAGTGAGCGTGCATTTTCCAGGGGATAAGGCCCGGATCGTAGCTTCATCATCAGTGGCACACCGGGGGAGTTGCGGCCTCCGGGGCGACGCGCCGAAGGCGTAATTTTCCGGTCCGTCACAGTGCGGCTGGCATGGTTGGCATGCCTTGGCGCGGGGACGTGGCTGGCACGGTGGTGTGGATGGCATGGTTGGCATGCCTTGGCGCGGGGATGTGGCTGGCACGGTGGTGCGGCTGGCATGGTTGGCATGCCTTGGCACTGGGACGTGGCTGGCACGGTGGTGCGGCTGGCATGGTTGGCATGTCTTGGCGCGGAGACGTGGATGACATGGTTTTCCATTGGCTCGGTGGTGCGGATGGAATGGTTGGCATGCCTTGGCGCAGGGATATGGCTGGCATGGTGTAACACCCCATATTTTTAGCATGGCACATGCTGAAAGATGCGCCATCGGCTGAGATGAAGCTTCATCCAAAGCTTCTTTGCATAGTGAGATGCGTTTGGAAAAGGGCCAATGTTTGGTGCCAAGTAAGGCATATCGCGAGGGAATATTGGCAAAAGTCCAATGTTGCATCATCATGATGCATTAGGCCAGATGGGTAGTGGCCTTGAGCTTGCAGCGCAATCATTGCAGGTGAAACGCAAAGATTGTGATGGGTGGAACGCAAAGATTGCGATGAACAGTGAAACACAAAAGATTGCGATGGGTGGAACGCAAAAGATTGCGATGAACAGTGAAACACAAAGATTGCGGGGAGTTGATGAATGATTTTTGGTCTTCTTTACATACTTGTAGAAATTCCATTAAGACATATATATGGAAGGGTAGTTGGTTGAAGGTGCATATGCAGACTATGCACCAAGTAAGCTTCATAGCTTAGCTGAAAGTGTATAAATGATGCCTAAGGCTCATTTATAGTTGTGTAGCCTTGAGAGAGGGCATTTGATGCTTAGGCATCACTATGCTACGGCGCGGACCCGATGATGCATAATCATTGTGCATCTTTGACGGAATGGCCTACAGAGCATGCCATTACTATTTTTGCTAAGCTATGGCCTAGCAAACGAGTTGGATTAAGTTGCTTGTCCTTTCGGATGAACTACGGTCTGTGCTTGATTCCTTTAGAGTAGGGAAGGATACGTAGGCAGCCGCAATGAGTTGAAGCATTGCCGGTCCAGCACGTTGGCCCCTCATATCATCTAAGATCGGTAGCTCGACGCAAGAGATAATTGTGGCCAGACTTGATGAGTCTAAGTTGCGTGCCATTAAGTGGATGCTCATACTTCCTATCAAGTTATAAAGAGAGTTGGTAAGCGAGGTGACATAGGAAATGGCAAGGGCTTGGTTCGGCCTGTGCCTAAGTCCACGGATTATGCCTTAAGCCAGGACAAGACATGGCAATACGACGGTTTCTCAGCTAGATAGGAAATTCAGTGATGGATTTCCTATGATGAGGCGAAGCCAGAGATGCATGTGAAGTGCGTTGGCATTGGCCTTATGGCGTTGAACCCTTTTGCAGAACTAGGGTAAGTTGGAAAGGTGTGGAAGCTTAAATATCTAAATCATGCTCCACGAGCATGCTCGCAAGGGCAAGTGAGCGTACATTTGCCAGGGGATGAGGCCCGGATCGTAGATTCATTGCGGCCTGCGGGGAGACACGCCGAAGGAGTAATTTTCCGGTCCGTCACAGATAGTATCAGAGCAAGTTCCGAGAAAACACTAGGGACTTGTGCGGAGTGGACTTGTCCACGAGTATTTTCCTGAATGGTAAATTTAAAGTTGGAGAGTAGGCCAACTTTTGCGCGGGAAGAGTTTGTAACTTCTTTGCCAGTTACTTTGCAAATCGAGTTGATCTTGTATAAGTACTGTGAGTTTCCCAGGCCTTTGTGGCACCCCGCTTACGAGCATTCGGAAGACCGTCTGGGACAGTGGGTAGACAATGGGACTGATCATCCCCACACGTTGGAAACTGTCCAAGGGTGTGCGTTTTCAGGCCCGGCTAGCATCCCACTTACGAGTGAAAACCTGGATGACCATTAGGGACGGTGGGCAACTGGAAAACTGTTCCATACAGTACATTGCTGAAATCTTGTCATTCAGATGACCTCTATCAACTTGTGAACCTTAGGGATTCCTGGGTGGTAGTATGGGCTGCTATCTAGGATACCTTGTCGAGTTATCCTATTGGCATTGGACAATTGTGATTCTTGGTATCGTTGTGGGCACTTTTGGATTCCTGGGCAGGTGGTATGGGACATGTTCTCAGAAGGTCTAAATTGTTGTTCATGAAAACTTGAAGAAACCCGTGATTTCTGAGCATCTGGAATGAGACTTTTGCTCAGGAAATCCAAACCGAAGAGATTGTCCACAATAGTTTTTATTTGGAATTTCGAGGACGAAATTCTTTTAAGGGGTGAAGAATGTAACACCCCGTATTTTTAGCATGGCACATGCTGAAAGATGCACCATGGGCTGAGATGAAGCTTCATCCAAAGATTCTTTGCATAGTGAGATGCGTTTGGCAAAGGGCCAATGTTTGGTGCCAAGTAAGGCATATCGCGAGGGAATATTGGCGAAAGTCCAATGTTGCATCATCATGATGCATTAGGCCAGATGGGTAGTGGCCTTGAGCTTGCAGCGCAATCATTGCACGCAAAGATTATGATGAACAGTGAAACACAAAGATTGCGATTGTTGGAACGCAAAGATTGCGATGAACAGTAAAACGCAAAGATTGCGATGGGTGGAACACAAAGATTACGATGAACAGTGAAACGCAAAGATTGCAGAGAGTTGATGAATGATTTTTGGTCTTCTTTCCATACTTGTCTAAATTCCTTTAAGACATATATAGGGAAGGGTAGTTGGTTGAAGGTGCATTTGCGGATTATGCACCAAGTAAGCTTCATAACTTAGCCGAAAGTGTATAAATGATGCCTAAGGCTCGTTTATAGTTTTGTAGCCTTGAGAGAGGGCATTTGATGCTTAGGCATTACTATGCCACGACGCGGACCCGATGATGCATAATCATTGTGCATCTTTGACGGAATGGCCTACGAACCATGCCATTACTATTTTTGCTAAGCTATGGCCTAGCAAACGAGTTGGATTAAGTTGCTTGTCCTTTCGGATGAACTACGGTCTGTGCTTGATTCCTTTAGAGTAGGGAAGGATACGTAGGCAGCCGCAATGAGTTGCAGCATTGCCGGTCCAGCACATTGGCCCCTCATATCATCTAAGCTCGGTAGCTCAACGCAAGAGATGATTGTGGCCAGACTTTATGAGTCTAAGTTGCATGCCATTAAGTGGATGCTCATACTTCCTATCAAGTTATAAAGAGAGTTGGTAAGCGAGGTTACATAGGAAATGGCAAGGGCTTGGTGCGGCCTGTGCCTAAATCCACGTCTTATGCCTTAAGCCTGGACAAGACATGGCAATACGACGGTTACTCAGCTAGCTAGGAAATTCAGTGATGGATTTCCTATGATGAGGCGAAGCCAGAGATGCATGTGAAGTGCGTTGGCATTGGCCTTATGGCCTTGAACCCTTTTGCAGAACAAGGGTAAGTTGGAATGGTGTGGAAGCTTAAATATCTGAATCATGCTCCATGATCATGCTCGCAAGGGCAAGTGAGCGTACATTTTCCAGGGGATGAGGCCCGGATCGTAGCTTCATCAGTGGCGCACCGGGGGAGTTACGGCCCGCGGGGCGACGCGCCGAAGGCGTAATTTTGCGGTATGTCACAGATGGTATCAGAGCAAGTTCCGAGAAAACACTAGGGACTTGTGCGGAGTGGACTTGTCCACGAGTATTTTCCTGAATGGAAAACTTAAAGTTGGAGAGTAGGCCAACTTTTGCGCGGGAATAGTTTGTAACTGCTTTGCCAGTTACTTTGCAAATCGAGTTGAGCTTGTATAAGTACTGTGAGTTTTCCAGGCCTTTGTGGCACCCCACTTACGAGCATCCGGAAGACCGTCTGGGATGGTGGGTAGACAATGGGACTGGTCATCCCCACACATTGGAAACTGTCTAAGGGTGTGCGTTGTCAGGCCCGGCTAGCATCCCGCTTACGAGTGGCAACCTGGATGACCGTTAGGGACGGTGGGCAACTGGAAAACTGTTCCACACAGTACAGTGCTGAAATCTTGTCATTCAGATGACCTCTTTCAACTTGTGAACCTTAGGGATTCTTGGGTGGTAGTATGGGATGTTATCTAGGATACCTTGTCGAGTTATCCTCTTGGCATTGGCCAATTGCGATTCTTGGTATCGTTGTGGGAACTTTTGGATTCCTGGGCAGGTGGTATGGGACATGTGCTCAGAAGGTCTAAATTGTTGTTCATGAAAACTTGAAGAAACTCGTGATTTCTGAGCATCTGGAATGAGACTTTTGCTCAGGAAATCCAAACCGAAGAGATTGTCCACAATAGTTTTTATTTGGAATTTCGAGGACGAAATTCTTTTAAGGGGTGAAGAATGTAACACCCCATATTTTTAGCATGGAGCATGCTGAAAGATGCGCCATGGGCTGAGATGAAGCTTCATCCAAAGCTTCTTTGCATAGTGAGATGCGTTTGGCAAAGGGCCAATGTTTGGTGCCAAGTAAGGCATATCGCGAGGGCATATTTGAAAAAGTCCAATGTTGCATCATCATGATGCATTAGGCCAGATGGGTAGTGGACTTGAGCTTGCAGCGCAATCATTGCATGCAAAGATTACGATGAAAAGTGAAATGCAAAGATTGCGATGGGTGGAACGCAAAGACTGCGATGAACAGTGAAACACAAAGATTGCGATGAGTGGAACGCAAAGACTGCGATGAATAGTGAAACACAAAGATTGCGGGGAGTTGATGAATGATTTTTGGTCTTCTTTCCATACTTGTAGAAATTCCATTAAGACATATATAGGGAAGGGTAGTTGTTTGAAGGTGCATATGTGGACTATGCACCAAGTAAGCTTCATAGCTTAGCCAAAAGTGTGTAAATGATGCCTAAGGCTCATTTATAGTTGTGTAGCCTTGAGAGAGGGCATTTGATGCTTAGGCATCACTATGCCATGGCGCGGACCCGATGATGCATAATCATTGTGCATCTTTGACGGAATGGCCTATGGACCATGCCATTACTATTTTTGCTAAGCTATGGCCTAGCAAACGAGTTGGATTAAGTTGCTTGTCCTTTCAGATGAACTACGGTCTGTGCTTGATTCCTTTAGAGTAGGGAAGGATACGTAGGTAGCCGCAATGAGTTGCAGCATTTCCGGTCCAGCACGTTGGCCCCTTATATCATCTAAGATCGGTAGCTCGACGCAAGAGATGATTGTGGCTAGACTTGATGAGGCTAAGTTGCATGCCATTAATTGGATGCTCATACTTCCTATCAAGTTATAAAGAGAGTTGGTAAGCGAGGTGACATAGGAAATGGCAAGGGCTTGGTGCGGCCTGTGCCTAAGTCCATGGATTATGCCTTAAGCCTGGACAAGACATGGCAATACGACGGTTGCTCAGCTAGCTAGGAAATTCAGTGATGGATTTCCTATGATGAGGCGAAGCCAGAGATGCATGTGAAGTGCGTTGGCATTGACCTTATGGCCTTGAACCCTTTTGCAGAACAAGGGTAAGTTGGAAAGGTGTGAAAGCTTAAATATCTGAATCATGCTCCACGATCATGCTCGCAAGGGCAAGTGAGCGTGCATTTGCCATGGGATGAGGCTCGGATCATAGCTTCATCAGTGGCGCACCGGGGGAGTTGCGGCCTGCTAGGCGACGCGCCGAAGGCGTAATTTTCCGGTCCGTCACAAACTGTTACCATGATGGAATTGGATCATCATATGAAATGAGTTCTCCTAAAAAAGAAGTGTTATCAATAACATTTAACAAGCTGGTTTGTTCAAGGAAAAGGTTATGAAAAGTGATTTGAAAAAACTCACAGTACATATCAAAGTTTTGAGGTAAAATTTTTAAGTTACATATTTGAATCATGAAAACATCCCCACATACCACTTATGCGCCGGCATATATAATTTTTTCTCTGGTAATTTTTTTAGCTATTGTCTTTGATCCTTCCGGAGACTCAGGATTATTAAAAAATTATCTTCATAAATATTAGCGGCTTATAAAGTATTGCATCTTAATTTTCGAGAAATTAACATGCTTTAGTTTTGGTGTCTATAGAACGTGAAGATTATTTCTATACAGTATACACCAAAATGTTTACACCACCAGATGCCGGTCATTGAGTGGGTAATATAGTTTTCTTGCACGCATTTCCAAAAATTGGTTTTTATATTTTTATATCTAGAGCTTGAATGATAGTGTCCTAAAAATTTGGTGTATGGTGTAAGTCTGGTGTCTAAGAATTTGATTTGATTGATCTAGTGATTAATGAATTTGATTTGATTGATTCAAGAATCAGTTTGAGAAGTTGCAAATTTAATGATGACTGAACTTGGGTTTTAAATTGGTGATCATGGAATTGAAGTTTCAGTTTCATTTGAATATGTATGTGGTGATACCTAAATAAGAAACTGGTAGCAGTCGGTATTGGTTTGAGTTTGAAGGAAATACCGACTTCAACAGTTGGTGTTAATTTGCTTACGAAACCAACACCGACCGTGTAAATCGGCATTGTTTATAGGTTTAATTCAATACCGACTGAAATTGGGGGATACTTGGTAATTTAGTCATTATAAAATTATTTGGATATAGGGTACTTAAATTACTTCATAATGTTTTTTTTGAGTATCCTCCGATTTGTGAGAGTATCCCAATTGTGCCTTCAAAATCTACTCATACTTTTATCCTCACATTATCTCGCATGGTGGGTTTGGATATAGAATTTTAAAGGTGGAATTTATGGGTGATATGTGTAGAATACACCGTATTTTCAATGTAGAGTTTATGCTTTCTTTGCTATTTTTCTTGTGAATTATGTATCTTATATTCGTTTTTGAGTTTCATAGGTGTTTCAGAGTCATATGGAGCAAAAGAAGGAGAAAATAGCCATTTGGAGCGGAAAAGGAAAAAAGGTCAACTCGCAGACGATATTGGAGCATTCTAGGTTGCACAAGAGGAGTTAAGCCGGAATTTAAGCTGTCAGTCTCCTAAAACTGACAGTTGAAGAGAGAATTAGGCTATCGGTTATCTGAAACCGACAAGCCACACAAATGAGTTGGTTACCCCTTATCTGCCGGACTTGGGTGGATATAACCACCTTTATTCATATGCCCTAAATCGAGCGGCTCATTCATTTCTCTCAATCATTATTACCATCACTGAATCGAATGAAAAAGAAAAGGAGGCAGATATGGAGAAAAACAGAGAGATTTCAAGGTGAATTGAGAAAGAATTATGAGATGGGTTCTTGGTGATTGAAATCTGAGGATTGTATGGATAGTTTATGGTTTCAGTGGATTGAAGGGTTTGCTGTTTTGGGTCAAAGTTAGATGAAGAATTAGGATTTGCACCTGATTTTGAGATCGAGAAATAGAAATTAAGAGGGAAGATGAAAGATGATTTCTGCCATTTGAAATGTGAATGGAAGACTGAGAGCTGCAGTTCACAGGGCAAGATGCTTTAGGGGTGTGAATCAAGGAAGTAAGGACACAGTATTTGCTGGGTTTAGGTACAAGCTGGAAACACAGGGAAGGAATTTTGGTTTATGGATGGATGGTTGGAGACAAAGAAGAGATTCGAGTCTGTCTCTGGGTTTGAATGAATGGTTTTTGTGTAAAATGTGTGATTGTAAGAAGGGAAGGAGTTGTGCTATCTTTAATATACAACAAGTGCTTAGCCATGGTCAGTTTGCTACACGCACTGCATTCGTTCGAAAAAAATCCTGAGCCACCAGTTTTACAAATTCAACATAAATCACGGCCAGGTGTGTGTTCTTATGGGGCACTGGTGGAGATTGGGTTAATGCTGAAGCAATTCATAGAAGAATTGAAGCTGAGAACATCCATCAGGGCTATGACTAAGGTTCTGGTGCTGGTGCAGGTGCCAGTGATTGCAAATGAGCTGGTTGTAGAAGGCTTGGGATGGATTTGTTGCGACTCCTGGGGTGTGTTTACAAGGAGTCTGATATTTGTAGTGGGGTACGAAAGAATTGGATGGATGTAGTGCAAGCTGGAGCTACAGAATTGCAGTTGGCTATGCAAAGCCATAAAGGAGTTGAAATGACGGGAAGTATACAACTTGCAGTTGAGCATGAGAATGGCAAGGTGATGATGGAGTGCACTTTGAATTGAACTGAAGCTGGTGGAATGGAGGCTTGAGTTGCAATGGGCATATATTTGCTTTGTATGAAAAGCTTGCAAGAGTTTTTGTGTTGACTGTGGCTTTATGCAGTGGTGAGTTTTGCAATGGCGATTTGAGAATGGTTGCCGATGGAGATTTGGTTGCAGCTGCAGTTTTGGTTTGCAGTTTCATTGCAGGAAAATGGTGGTGTGTCCATTAGGGAGAATCTCTTCTACTATTTTATTTTAGGGTTTGTGAACATGATAGGGTTTCTTTTTCTTCTTGTTATGAACTCCATGAACATGAGCTAGAGTTTTATTATTGGTTATGGAATAATTGGATTTCACATAATATGATTCTTTGATTCAATATATTAGTTTTGTCTCATATTTATCGTTTGCAATTCTCTGAAAATATAGTTGTATGATTTGATTGATTGTTTTGTCAAGTTGCAAATTGGTAGAACTTCTAATCACATCTATTGCTAGTTTAGGGTTTATTATACGTAAAAGTGATATTCCTTAAATACAAGTAGCATAAATATGATTATAGTTTGTAGTGATATATTCTTATGATCATATGTGAATCGTAACATTTGTTAAATTGAATTAGTGCGCTTTCCATGTTCAATTGCTTTGATTGGCCTGATTTCATAGAACTTAATGTATCTAGGGAATTAAACTTGATTAGTACTTTTACACGTTAGGTTGTTCTTTTAGATAGAACTCATACTCGCATCTTTTAATGTGTTTGTTGATGACAAAAGGAGATTTGCGGGATATTCTTGCGATCAAGATATTCTAGGGCTTTTGATAAAAGTTGAGATTAAATATCAATTCTAATTATTGTTTTGAAAGCATGTTAGTGAATGAAGATGAATCCTTAACCAATATCTTTTCTACTTGATTTATTTTATTCTGTACTTGCTTTTATTTTATTCTAGTATATAAAAATCAGAAAACTCCCGGTATTTTATATAGGAAACCGAAAAAACGAGACAACCTAGACCTCTCTGTGGGATCGATCTTTTCTTGCCCTTGATATATTTATATTTTGAGTAGTAAGAAAGTGTAAATTATTTTTGACGCATACGACATCGATCAAATTTTGGCGCCGTTTCGTTGCGGGAGGCAACGGTTGTCACTTGTTTTTGGTTTCTTATTTTTGTTTTGTTTTTGTTTTTAGTCTTATTATTGTTTTTCTTATTTTCTGGTTTTTAACCTTGGTTTGGGAATCGTATTTCGGGTACAAATTCTATGGAAGGAGCATATTGGAGCAATGGATATGATTTTCAACCTCCTCAACACTATGACAATTTCCCACCATCTATGGAATGCAATCAAAACCAATTTATTGGCTATGATGCATATCCTAGAGAACCTTATGGTGATTTTCATACATACCAACAACAACCTTGTAGTGGGTATGTAAGTCAAGCACCTAGGTGGGATATTTTACTTCTAATTGGCTTTATTCGAGTTGTATCAGATTATGCATGGATTGCAAGATATGCAACAAAGGATAGACCAACTTGACCGTAATAGAGAGAACGTCGCACAAACCAATTTCTGGAATATGCCTTCTTACCCGACTCCGGATCGTAGTTATGATCATTCACCCATTCAAAGGGAAGAGTCATGGGAAAGAGAACATATTGTAGCTAATGGTGGTAAGCGTGTGAACGTCAGGAAACTTGCGCAGAAATTATACAAGTTGGAAGACGATGGATACTCGGAAGAACTTGTCGATGAAATTAGTAGGATCATTCATATGGAACTCAAACGACGTCGTGAAAAAGGTTGGGAAACCGACGACGATTCAGATTATGGTGAGTCTGAAGATGAAGACGATGATGATTGTGTTGAAAAGGACCAACCTTTGAAGATATTTGATGACGTTAGTGTAGTTGAATCAACTCTTGATCTTTATAATGATCAAGCACCTATTCAAAAGGTACATGAGTATGATGAAACTAATGTTTTTCAGAATTTTGCAACATTGTTTGAGTCTAATGAAGAGGAGTATGTTGAGAATGTGACCGTTATGACCAATATTGTGGAAGACCCAATTGAACTTGCGAATGATTATAATGATGATGTTTATGTGGAGACTTTGGTTACGGCAGAAACGGATGAAGAATGGTTGCAAGGTTTGATAGAGGACCATGATATACAAGAGGTGAATAATTCACTTGAGTTTTTCAATGATGAAGAGGATTCCGTGATACAAGAAATTGTGATAGGTTTGTCTAACCCTTTGCATATTATTTCTTCTCCTTTACCTCTTATTGGTTTGAATGTATGTGCTTCGAAAACATTGTTGAATGACTTTGTTTCTCGATTTCCTCCATTAGAGATACTTGATTCTCATATTATGCAGGTTTGTGAACAAGAAACCATGGAAGTACCCGACTCATATATTATTTATGCACTTCCAAGTGTGGACAAGAATAAGTGTGGGGAAGCTTTTATCGGTTAATAGCTTCAATTATGTTTTATATTACTAATATTTGTGTGAAGCTAGTGTTTACAAAACAGGTGCTATGGGTGGATCCCCAACTTTTCCGATTATTGGTGTATGGGGAATTCAACTTGCATGTCGGGCTGACGACTTTAAACCAAGCGCTAATGGGAGGCAACCCACTGGTTTTGTGTATCTATCTCTATCTTTTTATTTTTTTTTAAGTCTTTTATCTTTATTTTCTTATTTTGTATATTTGCATATCAAAACTCCAACTTTTAGAGATTTTTGAACAATCTAGAATAAACATTAGCCTTTCTAAGTAGATGGAATTTTTTCTTAGCGGTGAGGTGTGTATATTTGCTGAGTTGGGATTAGATGCCAACTAAATAGCTTGTTTAGTGTTTATTCTCTATTGTTGAGAAATGGCTATGAGTTGGAGTAATGAGTTTTATCATGCATTTTATTTTCATATTGTGTATATATATCATGTTATGAATTTCCCATCTTGAACTTTACTTTTAATGACTAAATTTTACATTGAGGACAATGTAAAGTTTAAGTGTGGGGGAGTGTTCTCATATAGAGTTTTAAGCCTTGTTAAAAAAATAATAATTGTGCTTTTTGAACTCCAAAATCTAGAAACTTGTGCCTTTAGGATGACACCATTAGTGGATGGAACCATTTTGAATGCAGGAGTTGAGGAACCGATTAACTAAAAGGGATGAACATAGCTCAGAAATCACAATTAACATGATAGTTGTTACCATCTCTCGGAATATCACCACATCACATTCTATTTTTATTTTTCCATATTTATCTATTGTTCTCTAAGTGTTTCGGTGGGTCACTAAACATCGAGTTGTTATTGCTGCTAGGATGAAATAGAGTGATTGAGTTGCTAAAAAAAAGGAAAACAGAAAGAAAAGAAAAGAAAAGAAAAAGAAACCGACCAATTAGACCAAACGGAATAAAAGACACTTGGATAAAGCAATATGTGTGTGTTCTCCCTGTCTCCGTCGCCTAAACAAGCGTGGAATGCAGGATCCAAGGGAACTATCGTATAATCTTCTGACAAGAATCATGCGCTTGGATCCAGTTTGATCCAATCATGTTGTCTCGAAAAAAAAAAAAGTGAAAAAGCAAAGAAAAAGAAAGGAAAGTTTTATATTGGTTGAATAAAGTCACTTCTGGTTCCCTTGTATATGACAGTGAGTTGATGTAGAATTCAAACCAGTAGCTCAATCCAATAGGCGTAGGTTCATCTTGGCAGTGACCTTCAGACAGATATGGGAAACATCGATCACTTGTGAACATTCGCCAACATCTACATCTATATCCATTTTCTTAATCTTTTCATTGTGATTGTGGTTTGTTAGTTTCCGAGTATTGTGGCTTGTTCAACTATCTAATTATATCTTTATTTACTAATATATGAATTGAATTTGCAAGGTACCTCCTCCTGTAGTCATATTGGATTCGTTCATTTATTTTTCACAAATAGACGGAGTTGGAAATATAGGTTTTGTAGGTATATCTCTAGTAAACCTTCACGAGACTATAACTCGTCCACTAGGGACACTTAGGGGTTTAAAGGCTTGTTATTTATGCTAAAATTAACCGTAGCCTCGACGTCACGGAGTTGTTGTATTTTTATTTTGTTTGATTTGCTCGAGGACTAGCAAAGTCTAAGTGTGGGGGAATTTGATAGGTGTAGAATACACCGTATTTTCTATGTAGAGTTTATGCTTTCTTTGCTATTTTTATTGTGAACTATGTATCTTATATTCTTTTTTGAGTTTCATAGGTGTTTCAGAGTCATATGGAGCAAAAGAAGGAGAAAATAGCCATTTGGAGCAAAAAGGGCAAAAATGTCAACTCACAGACGATATTGGAGCATGCTAGGTTGCACAAGAGGAGTTAAGCCGGAATTTAAGCTGTCAGTCTCCTAAAACTGACAGTTGAAGAGAGAATTAGGCTATCGGTTATCTGAAACCGACAAGCCACACAAATGAGTTGGTTACCCCTTATCTGCCGGACTTGGGTGGATATAACCACCTTTATTCATATGCCCTAAATCGAGCGGCTCATTCATTTCTCTCAATCATTATTACCATCACCTGAATCGAATGAAAAAAGAGAAAGGGAGGCACAAATATGGAGAAAAACAGAGAGATTTCAAGGTGAATTGAGAAAGAATTATGAGATGGGTTCTTGGTGATTGAAATCTGAGGATTGTATGGATAGTTTATGGTTTAAGTGGATTGAAGGGTTTGCTGTTTTGGGTCAAAGTTAGATGAAGAATTAGGATTTGCACCTGATTTTGAGATCGAGAAATATAAATTAAGAGGGAAAATGAAAGATGATTTCTGCCATTTGAAATGTGAATGGAAGACTGAGAGCTGCAGTTCACAGGGCAAGCTGCTTTAGGGGTGTGAATCAAGGAAGTAAGGACATGGTATTTGCTGGGTTTAGGTACAAGCTGGAACCGCAGGGAATGAATTTTGGTTTATGGATGGATGGTTGGAGACAAAGAAGAGATTCGAGTCTGTCTCTGGGTTTGAATGAATGGGTTTTGTGTAAAATGTGTGATTGTAAGAAGGTAAGGAGTTGTGCTATCTTTAATATACAACAAGTGCTTAGCCATGGTCAGTTTGCTACACGCACTGCAGTTGTTCGACAAAAATCCTGAGCCACCAGTTTTACAAATTCAACATCAATCACGGCCAGGTGTGTGTTCTTATGGGGCACTGGTGGAGATTGGGTTAATGCTGAAGCAATTCATGGAAGAATTGAAGCTGAGAACATCCATCGTGGCTATGATCGAGGTTTCAGTCTTTGGTGCTGGTGCAGGTGCCAGTGATTGCAAATGAGCTGGTTGTAGAAGGCTTGAGATGGATTTGTTGCGAGTCCTAGGGTGTGTTTACAAGGAGTCTGATATTTGTAGTGGGGTACGAAAGAATTGGATGGATGTAGTGCTAGCTGGAGCTACATAATTGCAGTTGGCTATGCAAAGCCATCAAGGAGTTGAACTGACGGGAAGTATACATCTTGCAGTTGAGCATGAGAATGGCAAGGTGATGATGGAGTGCACTTTGAATTGAACCGAAGCTGGTGGAATGGAGGCTTGAGTTGCAATGGGCATATATTTGCTTTGTATGAAAAGCTTGCAAGAGTTTTTGTGTTGACTGTGGCTTTATGCAGTGGTGAGTTTTGCAATGGCGATTTGAGAATGGTTGCCGATGGAGATTTGGTTGCAGCTGCAGTTTTGGTATGCAGTTTCATTACAGGAAAATGGTGGTGTGTCCATTAGGGAGAATCTCTTCTACTACTTTGTTTTAGGGTTTGTGAACATGATAGGGTTTCTTTTTCTTCTTTTTATGAACTCCATGAACATGAGCTAGAGTTTTATTATTGGTTATGGAATAATTGGATTTCACATAATATGATTCTTTGATTCAATATATTAGTTTTGTCTCATATTTATCGTTTGCAATTCTCTGAAAATATAGTTGTATGATTTGATTGATTGTTTTGTCAAGTTGCAAATTGGTAGAACTTCTAATCACATCTATTGCTAGTTTAGGGTTTATTATACGTAAAAGTGATATTCCTTGAATACAAGTAGCATAAATATGATTATAGTTTGTAGTGATATATTCTTATGATCATATGTGAATCGTAACATTTGTTAAATTGAATTAGTGCGCTTTCCATGTTCAATTGCTTTGATTGGCCTGATTTCATAGAACTTAATGTATCTAGGGAATTAAACTTGATTAGTGCTTTTACACGTTAGGTTGTTCTTTTAGATAGAACTCATACTCGCATCTTTTAATGTGTTTGTTGATGACAAAAGGAGATTTGCGGGATATTCTTGCGATCAAGATATTCTAGGGCTTTTGATAAAAGTTGAGATTAAATATCAATTCTAATTATTGTTTTGAAAGCATGTTAGTGAATGAAGATGAATCCTTAACCAATATCTTTTCTACTTGATTTATTTTATTCTGTACTTGCTTTTATTTTATTCTAGTATATAAAAATCAGAAAACTCCCGGTATTTTATATAGGAAACCGAAAAAACGAGACAACCTAGACCTCTCTGTGGGATCGATCTTTTCTTGCCCTTGATATATTTATATTTTGAGTAGTAAGAAAGTGTAAATTATTTTTGACGCATACGACATCGATCAAATTTTGGCGCCGTTGCCTGGGAGGCAACGGTTGTCACTTGTTTTTGGTTTCTTATTTTTGTTTTGTTTTTGTTTTTAGTCTTATTATTGTTTTTCTTATTTTCTGGTTTTTAACCTTGGTTTGGGAATCGTATTTCAGGTACAAATTCTATGGAAGGAGCATATTGGAGCAATGGATATGATTTTCAACCTCCTCAACACTATGACAATTTCCCACCATCTATGGAATGCAATCAAAACCAATTTATTGGCTATGATGCATATCCTAGAGAACCTTATGGTGATTTTCATACATACCAACAACAACCTTGTAGTGGGTATGTAAGTCAAGCACCTAGGTGGGATAATTCTACTTCTAATTGGCTTTATTCGAGTTGTATGCAGATTATGCATGGATTGCAAGATATGCAACAAAGGATAGACCAACTTGACCGTAATAGAGAGAACGTCGCACAAACCAATTTCTGGAATATGCCTTCTTACCCGACTCCGGATCGTAGTTATGATCATTCACCCATTCAAAGGGAAGAGTCATGGGAAAGAGAACATATTGTAGCTAACGGTGGTAAGCGTGTGAACGTCAGGAAACTTGCGCAGAAATTATACAAGTTGGAAGACGATGGATACTCGGAAGAACTTGTCGATGAAATTAGTAGGATCATTCATATGGAACTCAAACGACGTCGTGAAAAAGGTTGGGAAACCGACGACGATTCAGATTATGGTGAGTCTGAAGATGAAGACGATGATGATTGTGTTGAAAAGGACCAACCTTTGAAGATATTTGATGACGTTAGTGTAGTTGAATCAACTCTTGATCTTTATAATGATCAAGCACCTATTCAAAAGGTACATGAGTATGATGAAACTAATGTTTTTCAGAATTTTGCAACATTGTTTGAGTCTAATGAAGAGGAGTATGTTGAGAATGTGACCGTTATGACCAATATTGTGGAAGACCCAATTGAACTTGCGAATGATTATAATGATGATGTTTATGTGGAGACTTTGGTTACGGCAGAAACGGATGAAGAATGGTTGCAAGGTTTGATAGAGGACCATGATATACAATAGGTGAATAATTCACTTGAGTTTTTCAAGGATGAAGAGGATTCCGTGATACAAGAAATTGTGATAGGTTTGTCTAACCCTTTGCATATTATTTCTTCTCCTTTACCTCTTATTGGTTTGAATGTATGTGCTTCGAAAACATTGTTGAATGACTTTGTTTCTCGATTTCCTCCATTAGAGATACTTGATTCTCATATTATGCAGGTTTGTGAACAAGAAACCATGGAAGTACCCGACTCATATATTATTTATGCACTTCCAAGTGTGGACAAGAATAAGTGTGGGGGAAGCTTTTATCGGTTAATAGCTTCAATTATGTTTTATATTACTAATATTTGTGTGAAGCTAGTGTTTACAAAACAGGTGCTATGGGTGGATCCCCAACTTTTCCGATTATTGGTGTATGGGGAATTCAACTTGCATGTCGGGCTGACGACTTTAAACCAAGCGCTAATGGGAGGCAACCCACTGGTTTTGTGTATCTATCTCTATCTTTTTATTTTTTTTAAGTCTTTTATCTTTATTTTCTTATTTTGTATATTTGCATATCAAAACTCCAACTTTTAGAGATTTTTGAACAATCTAGAATAAACATTAGCCTTTCTAAGTAGATGGAATTTTTTCTTAGCGGTGAGGTGTGTATATTTGCTGAGTTGGGATTAGATGCCAACTAAATAGCTTGTTTAGTGTTTATTCTCTATTGTTCAGAAATGGCTATGAGTTGGAGTAATGAGTTTTTATCATGCATTTTATTTTCATATTGTGTATATATATCATGTTATGAATTTCCCATCTTGAACTTTACTTTTAATGACTAAATTTTACATTGAGGACAATGTAAAGTTTAAGTGTGGGGGAGTGTTCTCATATAGAGTTTTAAGCCTTGTTAAAAAAATAATAATTGTGCTTTTTGAACTCCAAAATCTAGAAACTTGTGCCTTTAGGATGACACCATTAGTGGATGGAACCATTTTGAATGCAGGAGTTGAGGAACCGATTAACTAAAAGGGATGAACATAGCTCAGAAATCACAATTAACATGATAGTTGTTACCATCTCTCGGAATATCACCACATCACATTCTATTTTTATTTTTCCATATTTATCTATTGTTCTCTAAGTGTTTCGGTGGGTCACTAAACATCGAGTTGTTATTGCTGCTAGGATGAAATAGAGTGATTGAGTTGCTAAAAAAAAGGAAAACAGAAAGAAAAGAAAAGAAAAAGAAACTGACCAATTAGACCAAACGGAATAAAAGACACTTGGATAAAGCAATATGTGTGTGTTCTCCCTGTCTCCGTCGCCTAAACAAGCATGGAATGCAGGATCCAAGGGAACTATCGTATAATCTTCTGACAAGAATCATGCGCTTGGATCCAGTTTGATCCAATCATGTTGTCTCGAAAAAAAAAAAGTGAAAAAGCAAAGAAAAAGAAAGGAAAGTTTTATATTGGTTGAATAAAGTCACTTCTGGTTCCCTTGTATATGACAGTGAGTTGATGTAGAATTCAAACCAGTAGCTCAATCCAATAGGCGTAGGTTCATCTTGGCAGTGACCTTCAGACAGATATGGGAAACATCGATCACTTGTGAACATTCGCCAACATCTACATCTATATCCATTTTCTTAATCTTTTCATTGTGATTGTGGTTTGTTAGTTTCCGAGTATTGTGGCTTGTTCAACTATCTAATTATATCTTTATTTACTAATATATGAATTGAATTTGCAAGGTACCTCCTCCTGTAGTCATATTGGATTCGTTCATTTATTTTTCACAAATAGACGGAGTTGGAAATATAGGTTTTGTAGGTATATCTCTAGTAAACCTTCACGAGACTATAACTCGTCCACTAGGGACACTTAGGGGTTTAAAGGCTTGTTATTTATGCTAAAATTAACCGTAGCCTCGACGTCACGGAGTTGTTGTATTTTTATTTTGTTTGATTTGCTCGAGGACTAGCAAAGTCTAAGTGTGGGGGAATTTGATAGGTGTAGAATACACCGTATTTTCTATGTAGAGTTTATGCTTTCTTTGCTATTTTTCTTGTGAACTATGTATCTTATATTCTTTTTTGAGTTTCATAGGTGTTTCAGAGTCATATGGAGCAAAAGAAGGAGAAAATAGCCATTTGGAGCAAAAAGGGCAAAAATGTCAACTCGCAGACGATATTGGAGCATGCTAGGTTGCACAAGAGGAGTTAAGCCGGAATTTAATCTGTCAGTCTCCTAAAACTGACAGTTGAAGAGAGAATTAGGCTATCGGTTATCTGAAACCGACAAGCCACACAAATGAGTTGGTTACCCCTTATCTGCCGGACTTGGGTGGATATAACCACCTTTATTCATATGCCCTAAATCGAGCGGCTCATTCATTTCTCTCAATCATTATTACCATCACCTGAATCGAATGAAAAAAGAGAAAGGGAGGCACAAATATGGAGAAAAACAGAGAGATTTCAAGGTGAATTGAGAAAGAATTATGAGATGGGTTCTTGGTGATTGAAATCTGAGGATTGTATGGATAGTTTATGGTTTAAGTGGATTGAAGGGTTTGCTGTTTTGGGTCAAAGTTAGATGAAGAATTAGGATTTGCACCTGATTTTGAGATCGAGAAATAGAAATTAAGAGGGAAAATGAAAGATGATTTCTGCCATTTGAAATGTGAATGGAAGACTGAGAGCTGCAGTTCACAGGGCAAGCTGCTTCAGGGGTGTGAATCAAGGAAGTAAGGACATGGTATTTGCTGGGTTTAGGTACAAGCTGGAAACGCAGGGAATGAATTTTGGTTTATGGATGGATGGTTGGAGACAAAGAAGAGATTCGAGTCTGTCTCTGGGTTTGAATGAATGGGTTTTGTGTAAAATGTGTGATTGTAAGAAGGTAAGGAGTTGTGCTATCTTTAATATACAACAAGTGCTTAGCCATGGTCAGTTTGCTACACGCACTGCAGTTGTTCGACAAAAATCCTGAGCCACCAGTTTTACAAATTCAACATCAATCACGACCAGGTGTGTGTTCTTATGGGGCACTGGTGGAGATTGGGTTAATACTGAAGCAATTCATGGAAGAATTGAAGCTGAGAACATCCATCAAGGCTATGACTGAGGTTCTGGTGCTGGTGCAGGTGCCAGTGATTGCAAATGAGCTGGTTGTAGAAGGCTTGAGATGGATTTGTTGCGAGTCCTAGGGTGTGTTTACAAGGAGTCTGATATTTGTAGTGGGGTACGAAAGAATTGGATGGATGTAGTGCTAGCTGGAGCTACATAATTGCAGTTGGCTATGCAAAGCCATCAAGGAGTTGAACTGACGGGAAGTATACAGCTTGCAGTTGAGCATGAGAATGGCAAGGTGATGATGGAGTGCACTTTGAATTGAACCGAAGCTGGTGGAATGGAGGCTTGAGTTGCAATGGGCATATATTTGCTTTGTATGAAAAGCTTGCAAGAGTTTTTGTGTTGTTGTGGCTTTATGCGGTGGTGAGTTTTGCAATGGCGATTTGAGAATGGTTGCCGATGGAGATTTGGTTGCAAAATGTTGCAGTTTTGGTATGCAGTTTCATTATTAGGAAAATGGTGGTGTATTAGGGAGAATCTCTTCTACTACTTTGTTTTAGGGTTTGTGAACATGATAGGGTTTCTTTTTCTTCTTTTTATGAACTCCATGAACATGAGCTAGAGTTTTATTATTGGTTATGGAATAATTGGATTTCACATAATATGATTCTTTGATTCAATATATTAGTTTTGTCTCATATTTATCGTTTGCAATTCTCTGAAAATATAGTTGTATGATTTGATTGATTGTTTTGTCAAGTTGCAAATTGGTAGAACTTCTAATCACATCTATTGCTAGTTTAGGGTTTATTATACGTAAAAGTGATATTCCTTGAATACAAGTAGCATAAATATGATTATAGTTTGTAGTGATATATTCTTATGATCATATGTGAATCATAACCTTTGTTAAATTGAATTAGTGCGCTTTCCACGTTCAATTGATTTGATTGGCCTGATTTCATAGAACTTAATGCATCTAGGGAATTAAACTTGATTAGTGCTTTTACACGTTAGGTTGTTCTTTTAGATAGAACTCATACTCGCATCTTTTAATGTGTTTGTTGATGACAAAAGGAGATTTGCAGGATATTCTTGCGATCAAGATATTCTAGGGCTTTTGATAAAAGTTGAGATTAAATATCAATTCTAATTATTGTTTTGAAAGCATGTTAGTGAATGAAGATGAATCCTTAACCAATATCTTTTCTACTTGATTTATTTTATTCTTTACTTGCTTTTATTTTATTCTAGTATATAAAAATCAGAAAACTCCCGGTATTTTATATAGGAAACCGAAACAACGAGACAACCTAGACCACTCTGTGGGATCGATCCTTTCTTGCCCTTGCTATATTTATATTTTGAGTAGTAAGAAAGTGTAAATTATTTTTGACGCATACGACAGCGATCAATGGGTCTAGGGGATTTGGTAGAATTACGTTTCCCTCTGTACGTTTGGTTGCCCGAATCCTTTGAATCACGTTTCCCACGGGAATCAGTTTTCCAGCAAATCCTCCATATGGAGTCCTCCATATTGCATAAATATTCTCTTATTAAGGAAACATATACGCAATTTTAAGATTTGAGGATGATGCCAAACGTCAAAACAAGAAAATTCTATAAATCCTAGGAATTTTAATTGAGTTACCAAACACACAAGGGATTTATATAAATCCCAGAATTTGTAACCCAAGGGATTATAAATTCCTGGAAACAGTGCATATTGCAAACAAACCCACCAGCATTAAATTTTTTTCTTCTTCTGGAATGCTCTTACTTTTTAAACGAAAACTCTTTGTGAACCGTTCAAATGGACCATCCCAAAACCGTGCAGATCCAACTAAAGCCTAAATGGGACTCTTATTTTTCCTAATACGGCGGGCTTACACTTCATATGTCTACACGGTTTTTGGATGGTTCATCTAAAACTACTATTCCCTTCGTCCTATTTTAGTTGAAGGTTTATGGGTTTTTTCTAGTACCAAAATAGATGAAGGTTTCCATAATTTTCACAATTTCTTCCTAATTTGACCCTGCATTGGAATCAACCACTAGAAACAAGGAACTAAAAACTACTCCCTCCGTCCCACTATTAGATGACCTAGTTCAAGTTTGCACATTTTTTAAGGCAAGGAATGGAAGGGAGTATTTTTAAGTATCTTTTACGATTATACCCTTATGAATAATAACTTGTAAAATTTAGAAATGATTTATCTCTCAAATTATACCATGGATTTTCGTAAACTTTGCATCATTGATTTTTTTTTTAAAACACCTACGTAACGAATATAAACATGAATATCAAATTATACATATTTTTTATACTACTACTACTCAATCAAAAGGATAATTTTAGAAATATTCTCTTGTTTAATGAAATAGGTCATCTAATAGTGGGACAGAATTTTAAACTAAGTAGGTCATCTAATAGTGGGACGGAGGGAGTATGAGATTTAAATATTTTAACAATTATTATTAAGGGATATATATGGAAAAAAAATTAATCTCTTTGCATTTTCTTAATCTACGTGAAAATACCCATACCTTCGACTAAATCTGGACGGATGGAGTATTTTTTTAAAGGTATTTATTACAACTTTATATGAAACACATATTTCCAAAATATTAGCTTCAAATACAATACCGTTTAGGTTTTACTCAAAAATACGAAGTACAAAAAAATGAGATGGCGTGAAAACAAAAAACGTGAATGATTCCTCTCAAACTGGTTTTGCCTTGGCACACCACCCTAACTTGGCACCCCATTAGCAGACTTGCAAAAGGAAACCACAAATGTCTTTTGGAAGGTGGAAAATGAAAGGCCCACATTTTAGAGAATGTACAAAATGAAAGCGTGCATTTTAGCAGCAGCGAAAGGCCCGCACGAATCTAAAACGCTATCACTGCCACAGATTCCCAAATTTTCCATTCCGACGACAACAAGCTCATATATGAATAGATATAGACTCCTCTCTATACATACGTAACATTTTTTTTTTTTTTTTTTTTTGATAGGTTCGTCATAATCCGATCAAAACGATTGTCTCATCGGCACCAGTAACCTTTAAGTTGCTGCAGTACTGCTGTTCATTATTTTGCTCTTTTTTAGAATAAGCAAAGGTTGCGACAGGAGTCTCAACCACTGCCGTCTTTTTTATTTTAGCGCCCCACGGCTGCAACAGCAGCACCCATCACAGCCACGGGAATCGCCGACGGAATCATGCCGGGTTTTGATTTAATTGGGGTCGTGCGATGCTGATCGGTGTAAAGGAAACGTCTGACGATCGTCGAACTCGGTCCAGCTACAAGATTATCCCATGCCTCGTCCGATTCTCTACCGCTCTTTATGAAAGCCTCGGTTGCATCTAGACGGTGTATATTCCATCCCGGAAGTGAACTTAGCCGTCGGATCTTTTCCAACTGACGGGCAGCTAATTTGCAGGTGTTAGCCTTGATCTCATTTACGGCTGCCTCGAGTAATCGTGCGCGCGTTTGGTAATCTGCGCCACTAGATTCGGCTCTTAAGAAACGGTCCAGCTCGGGGACCCCAATTGCACGTCTTATCCCCCTGTTATAGTCCGCTTTAGGATCGAATATCTTTCTGACTTCATCGATCAATCCAAGTTCGATCATCTGATCAACTCTAGTTGATACAAAAGAGTTAAGAACCGGTAAAGATACGTCCACCCAGAGGAAACAACATTCGAAATTCGAACGGAATTCGAGTTCTTCGTCGTCCACTAATGATTCGATATATGAATTCGAACCCCCAACGATGATTGGGAGCCGGTCGCGAGACGCGATCGAACCAGCTGCTAAGGAAGCAAAATGACTGAAGTCGGTGGCCGTAAAGTCGGAATCCGGGTCGATGATCCCTAGTAGGTGGTGCGGAACTCCGCACTGTTCTTCGTCTGTAACTTTGTTCGTAGTGACCTCCAGTCCATGGTAAACTTGCATTTTGTCGGAATTTACGACCTCGGCGTGGAACCGGGTTGCCAAATCGATGGAGAGTCTTGATTTGCCTGTACCGGTGGCCCCCATCACTACCACCACTTTTTCTTTCCGTTGCCAACGGTTGAATGAGTCGGTCATGGTCGGTCTAGCCGGAAAGTTCAGATAAACTTCTTTGCATACTGAAAGTGAGGTCCTCATAATAATTTTCGCTGTTCATGAAAAATATTGGATAAATTTAGAAAGAAAATGCATGTAGGAACTGAAGAATAATAAGCTAGCTCATATATATATATATACATTACTGTGTACATACATACCTATTTACTGTTTTCTTCTTCTTCTTTCTTCTTCTTTTTGATGACTGATTGATCCAACTGGAGGGGAGTAAAAGGGTGTACTTGTCGTCAAAAATATAGTTATATGGTGTCTTATAATGGCAAAACAAATAAGGAAGGTGCAGGGTAAGATGGAAACTACAGTAGTACTTGTTTATGAAAGGTCTTCTCCTTTTCTTTTCTTTTCTTTTTTCTCAAACTAGAAAGTTTGGAGTGGAATGAATTTGCCTGTGAACATATGAAACTATGGAGGAGGGGGTAGTATTTATAGAGGTTGTAACTAGAGCTTTGAGCCAAAAAATTGTTCAAAAGGTTCGTAAACCCTACTCTTTTTTTTTTATACACTAACTTGGGTTACTTTAATTTGGAACACTTTAGAGAAATGATTGCAAACTGTACCATTGTTTGTTCAAGGTTTCGGCTTATATGGTACTATATAGTATATATCCTTTGGTTTCCATTCGCCCATCATTTTACATTTCCATTTGTAGATTTACTTGCGCTAAGTTTTGTGGCAGATATTTTTTCTCATCGTGAAAATAGTAAAATTAGTTGAGATACGTGTCTTAACTCTTAAGTAAAAGGGTGTTTGAAAACCATAATAGTTTTTTTCAAATTAATTCGAAAAAATCAAAAGTTAACTTGCAACTAAATTTTACAATAACTTTTGAAAGCATGCAAAACTTTTTTGATTCTTACTTTAGAGAAGGACTTTCGCTTCTAAACGAGCAATATTGCTTGTGCTTCCGGTTGCAAAACAGGGTTTTTTCTTCATATCGTACGGGGGGGCTTTTGAGCCAAGAAAATTGTTTTATGTAGGTGGGCTTGCATGTAAATGAACCATCATCTCTCTTTTTTTAAGTTAATTTATGAGAATTTATTCTTATTATTAGAAAAAGTGTGGCGATTAGAATTTAGAACCCATTAGTGAAATATATCATTTCAGTTGAATAGTATCGTCAATCAACTAAAGTAGCACTACTTTATGAATTGAGAATTGTAGTTTCTAATTGAAGTGTTTCTTTTCTATATACGAAAAAACAACATTTGAAACAAATAAAAAATCAAGATTTTTGGGGTTTATTTATTAATGTTCTTATCTTGAAAACGAACAGTACACCAAAATTGTTTTCTAATAAGAAAGCAACGGGGAGTAGAACATAGGGTTCATGTTAAACTAAACTACTTCATTAGGTTTACACTTGATCACATTCGCTGTGACATTCAATAATACAATCAGTCAAATCATGGGCACCCGCCATACGAACTAAATTAACATCTTATAAAAAAACAATATCTATAGACTACAATAAACAATTTGTTTATCATCGCAAGTTTCTTTTGATCAGTGATAGAAGAAGAGTGGTTAATTAGTGGTTGACATTTTAAATCTGATTAGTACATCATAAGCACTTGTTAATGTTGATTTTAATTAGCATTATGTCAGTCATTATCGTCTTTTCTTAGCATGATTATTAGATGATAAATCACTATCCTTCATTCGACATGAGACAAACTCTAAACTAATTAAACACTCACAAGTACCATAAGATACGATAACTAGAAGAAAATGACGTAGTATATTAACAAGATAATACCATTTGATTTTGAGAGAGGGGGCGATAACTTGGTTACTCCTGCATTATCTGAGAGTTTCAATTCTTTTTTCAATAAAGCCAGACGATAATGAGTTTGAAATTCATATATTAGTATATGTTTTTCTTACCAGGCTCAACGTTTTTACTAATAGTTAGTTTTAAATTCATCGTAATTTTAATCGTATGAAGAAAAAAAATGGTATCGAATTGCTAAATGGTATGGGAACAACCATATCAACAAATTTGGCTAAATTGCTTCAAAAACAAAAAATCCGGCTAAATTAATTTTGGGGTGTCTACCTAATACTTAGTATAAGGTATTTAATTTTTATTAATTCAAGAGAAAAAAAAGGTTTTAGGCAATGAATCAATAGATATTCTTAAATATGAAAGGTGGGAGCCGGAAAAAAAAAGTTTCTTAACAACAATATCAAAAAAAATAAAAAATCATAGTGATATTTATGTTGGATATTTTCAAATATTTTGAAATAAATTTCTTTTTTGTCTTAATGAGAAGAAAAGAAAGAAAAAAATATTTGGCCAAAATCTAGCCAGGAAGGCGGTTGTGTCTGCCTGACAGTTGACCGGGTCAATTATAGGAAAACTGGCAGTCATGAGCTTCCAGCCCGAGTCATAATGATGGCATTGAAGGTTAAAATGTACTATGTGGGGTAAAAGGTTGTTGACCAGTTAGATTGGATGTGAGACACCAAGGCACACAAGACACAACTCCCCGGTACACCACAAGTAAAGCAGTGACCAGGCCTTAAAACTTTCTTCTCGCCATGCAAATGCACGTTCCTTTGTCTTTGCAAGCATGCTTTTTAAGCATGATTCCTTAAACATAGCTTCCACGCCGTTTCAACTTACCCTTGTTTTGCAAAAGGGTATAAAGCCATGGAGGCTAATGCCGATGCATTATTACATGCATCACTGTCTTCCGAATCTTGTCTAGGCATACAACATACCTTGGACTTGCACATAGGAAATTACAAGCCTATTTCAAGCTTCCTTACTTAGCTTGGGCATTGCTGAAAGCATGCACTGATATTTCTCGTGACATGAGCGCATTGGTCAGTCTCATGATGTACATGTATTGAATCACCCTTGTGATGCAAGTGGCTTAAGCGAACTTGCATACGATTTAGCTTCCTTTCTTTGCCATCCTCAATTCACAATTGGTGCATGCATATGTCGAATGACTTGATAGGAAGTATGAGCATCCATAAAATGGAGTGCAACTTACCTCATCAAGTATGGAAATAATCATCTCTTGCATTGCATTTCCAACCCAGATGATATAAGTTACTATTATGTTGCAATCACATCACATTTAGATGATATGAGCAACAAGGCGTTGGAGCATCAAAGCTGTAACTTATTGTGGATGCCTCCGTACCCTCATATGTAACTTGAAAGGATCAAGTGTTATCCACATTTCATCTACATCGGGATAAGAAATTAAATCCAACTCGTGTTGCAAGGCCAAAGACAAGAAAATGCCTAGTCCGTATATGCCATAGGTTCCTTTGCAATATATGTACAAGGTCATGTGTAACTGATGTTTTGTTGAGTAAATCACTCGGGGACAATAATGCTTCCTTGAGGAAGCTTAATATGTTTCCAATAGTAATGCTCCCTTAAAGAATATGCAGGTTAGTGATGCTTTATTTGGGTAAGATTACACTATTATGCTTCATCCGAGAAGGGACACACGGAAAGTGACGCTTTCTTGGGTAAGCTTCATTAACTTTAAGCTTTCAACCAACACCCCTTTTACAAATATAAATTATGGACATGATTTACACTCACCAAGTAACATAAGCCAAATTCTTGCTTTCACCACAAACATTGTTCGTAAAGCTTCCCTGAGGAAGGAACATAGTGACACTGATAGCAAAATGGTGCCGCAGCATCATTGATGCTTCCACTAGTAAGGAACATGGGTAAATTTTGCTTCCACAAGTAAGGGATAAACACGTTGATGCCTTGGCATCACGATGCTTCCTACAATAAGCAAACATAAAATAACATTGCGTTTCTTGGTAAGGGGAAAACATCAATGACGCTTCGGGATTCCTCAAGTAAGCAACATAGGTAAATGTTATTATCCGGAGTAAGCTTCACCTAATTCAATGGCGCATCTTTGCTCATGCGCTATGCGAAAAGTGCGGGTTTTACACTGCCAACCCCCGGTGACCCAAGTTCAACAGTCGCATTCGTATCCGTAATTGTGTATTTGTATAGCTAAATTCATTTGTATTTTGAACTCCATTAGACACAACTGAGAAAACAACAATCATGTCTGTTGGAAACCGATGCACATATCTAATGGATGTCTAACTTCCTTCAAGTGCTCAATATTGAATATTGTTCAAGTCTAATAAACCAAGAAAATTAAGAAACATTATTCTTCCTCTCATCTCTCAATTCCTTATTTACATCATCATATTTTCTTTTCAGTGTGTTTTTGGGTGAATCGTTGTACAAACCATGATTTCGACAATGACTTCGTTGTATACGCTGAAGTTGTTAATTCTATTACCAGTGTGTTTGTCCTCGGTAATTGAAACCAAATGGGTTCGATTATAGTCTAAAAGAGCCTTAAGTTAGAATTACAACAATTTCTGTATTAGTGTTTCATCATCCTATCCATAATTTCCAATAATTTTGTGGGTATTTTTTTCTTCCAATGAATTCAATTATGATCTCATGTTTAAGAATTCATATTATAACGATGATGTTTCAGTGAGTTTCAATACCAAGTAATTTAGGTTTAGGGTAATTTGTCATTTTATATCTGGATTTTGATCAAAATCCAACTATAATACAATGGTTTTTAAAATTAAGAGATAGTACTTTCACTAACGGTTAATCGTCATCGACCTGTTTGATTTTATTCTTTATTTCATTTTTATTTATTTATTTATTTTTAATTAATTAATTTGTATTCATATTTTTCCATTTCATGTTTGTTGTTTCGTCATCGTCTTTTTTGTCTCTTCCATTACAATTTCCCATATATATTATCTCTCTCATAATCCAATTTATCGGCCTAACATTTGGTCTTAGGTAAAAGCTCACCCAAACAGATCCCTTGATGCTTTAATTAGCTTTTGATATTGAAGTTTGTCTAATGCTACCAATTTCAATTTTATTCATCTTAAAAAAAAAAAAAAAACTGATTATTGTTGATGATTATTATTATAATTCAAAAATAAATAAAAAATATTGATGATAGTTTTTATTATTGAAAACAATATCTCTATATAGAATTTTGTACCAAAATTTCCTATGGTTTGTGTTGTACGGTAGGAAAGAGTTGTAGAGTAAATTGGATTAGGGAGTACATAAATGAATGTTTGGAACAACCAATATGGGTGTGTTTATGAGTGAAAACTATTCCTGCTAATTTTGGTAATTTGGGGTGTGGATGAGGAATGAATCTAAACCTTAAACAAATGCACTGTGCGGTGAGTGCTTGTAGATTCGAGAGATCAATCTGTGCAAGTCTGGCCTAAACCAAGAAATGGTCGTTCCAGACTTGTTTCGGTCACAAAGTGAAGTAGACGGGGTTGATATTAGGGAGGGAAGCGAAGAAGGTGTTGAGAATGTGAAGGTGTTGTCTATGTATGACTTGTATCAGAAAACTGAACTGGCTTGTAGGATGTAAGCTATCAGTTCCGGTGTTTGAATACGATTGTATCAACACTTGCCTCTGTTATCTCATCTTGTTCTTGTTCTTTTGAAAAATAGGGCGGAGAACCTATTTATACAAGTCTTTTAGCCTAACCTTCGTATCTCGTGGGAAGTGGAGAAAGTGGAGTGATGGAGTAGTGGAGTAGTGTGTTGGTGTCACACGACCAGGCTCGCCCACTTCTCCCATCATCACTAACCGTCCATGACTTCCTGACACGTTCTTGTGATGGCGCATTGTGCGTTGCACGCTGTAAACCGCCATACCAATACCCAGTATGTATCCCCCAGTTTGTGACATGATTGATGTCTCGAGTGTGTGGATTGTGGGACTCACAGAAAGTAGCATGTAATGTTATGTTATTTAGGAAATTGATACTTTTGAAGTATCATGTGTATACTATGCAGGTACTGCATTGAGTATATTCAGCATGTATGAAGCATCGCTGTTTGAGAGTCTCAAAGTAACTTCATGTATAGCCTACTTCATGTGATGGTTTGGAAGTTGCGCATGCAAACCCTCCCTTGACCGATCATATGGTGTGGTAGAGTGACGGGTGGTGATCACCATGACGCCACACTGACCAATTAACTCCTGACCAGGGCTGTATAGCCAAGCCGGTGAAGTTGGACGAAAGAGATTATCTTTGAGACACTCATCTGCGACCGTTGATGGAATTAGGGTTTATGAAAAGGTGCGAAAGCATCACTTTTCAGCTTGGTCGAATCTAAGCTTGGGACACAACTTTGGCTAGGCCAGTCGTGCATGTGTGTAGACAACACGACGGTGTAGGCGCCCATACCTCATTGTCTCATGAAAGTGTGATCTAGGCCACTCAATTCGTCCTGCGAAGTTGTGTGGTTGAGATGAATTTGCGACAGAAAATTGGTGCCGCAAAAGCCGCACGCCGTACCAACTTCGGGCGGGCGTTCCAAGACGACCAGGCTTGGTTGGTGTTTGCCGATTGCTCCAACGTGTAGCTGGTAGGCTGATGTTCACGCCTATGCCTTACCATCCCACGAAAACATGATCTAAGCCACTCAATTCGTCCGGCGAAATCGAGCGACTGAGATTAGTTTGCAATTTGGAAGGAGCGACCATACATGTTGGAGGCGTGCGAACCGAAGAGAAAAACAGAGTTCGGTCTTGGATGATAAGGTGAGGGGATAGAAGGGTCCACAGTGGTCATGTTGGTATGACCGGACCTGCTTTGATCTAATCTCGGACCCTCCATTCGTGCCGGAGAAAATGGACGCTCGTGATTTCAAAACCCTAACTTTGGGTTTCAAAGCCGTGCGTCATGCTCCATTCGAGCGCACGAATTGGAATGACCAACCATAGTTGGTCCTTACCGATTAGTCAGGTGTGTATGTGGGCCCATGTTGATTGTGTTGACATACTCCATGCCCTTTGAATCTATAACTTCACCCTCCATCTATACCTGCGAAGATGGAAGGTTGAGACTGTTTTGCGACACATGTAATATACTGCAAAACCTAATTTAGGATTTTCTTCCATACTGCATTGGTTTGGACGCTTTGGAAAGCTAGGCCAAGGGGGAGGCCGACCATGTGGGGCCCGCATTAGTTCGGCGGCGGATATTCCATACATGCTTGGGGGTTATGGAATCGATCTGGGCCATCCAATCATGCTGGTGGAGTTGGATGGTCGTGATCATATCTAGACTGATACGGTCAGTCCGGACGCTCAATCGGGCTAGTATAACACCCCGAGAGTGGCTCAATCGGTTTAGTATAACACACCGAGAGTTGTAGCATGTACGGGTATTTCGTACATGTTTCATCATAATGCTTGGAGATTCGTGTTTCTCTGCTGAGAGCAACACTCAGTCATCATGCCGCACTGATAATGAGTACAGGAAATACAAGGCTGGTTGTGCATTAATTAATAATGCTAGAAATTCACAGGGTATATGGGATTGTTGCTACATGCTCCAACCTGGATGAATTTCGTGTATTTTATTCACAAAATGGGATTGATGTCACATGCTCCATTCTAGGTGAATTAATAAAGTGAAGGAGTATCCATCACTTATTAATGGCCTTATCTTTTACAAGATGTTAGTGCATAATTTTTAGGGTTTTACAATTTTACCCTTAAATGAAAAGCCACCATCAACATTAAGTCCCCTGACTAGCACATAATGGTTACACTATTGTGGGGTAGGTATGATATGGTGACGAATTTGTACACCGAAATGACCAAGCTAAAGTGAATGCATATTTACCGGATAGGTCGACCTTGTCAGGCGTCGCCCTGGGAGTCCCGATTAGGGTTTGGAGGAGAAGTATGACCTGGTCGACGTTGAGACCTCATTTATCGGACGAGTCCCATTGTAGTTGATCTGGTCTCCCTTAGGGTTTCCTTCAGTATGCATGCGGAGTTTAAAATTGCCGATAGATTTTTTTTTTTTTTTGTGTGTGTGCAGAAAACTCTATCTCTCCAACATGCCGAGCATCAGTAGATCGTCTTCTTTGTATCACCCAGGTTATTCTGTCAAGCGTACGCGGTCTGCGTCCGAGCTTCATGATGAATCCCCTGCTCGTGTTCTCCAAGTCAAGAAGATCATACCGGTTCGTCTTCTTTCCTTTTCTGATCAATTGCTTGTTCCTAATAATTATCAGGTGAATAATCCTCTCCTTCTTGCAGATATATCCCACAGGAACATGTGTGACATTTATCAATGATGACGACTTAAACAGTCCTCTTCCTTCAAACTCAAACACGCCAACCCCTGCGGACCTCGAAGATGCTGATCTGGGTATCTCATCTTATGATTACCCCAATGCAGGTCTTTTATTCGATGTTCACATGAAGTGTTTATCTTCCAGCTACCGAGACGTTGGTGGGTTCTTAGTGCGGAAGGAGTTTGTACCTTTATACACAAAGTTATGGAGAAAGTTTGGCCACATCGCAACCAGGAATGTGATCCGGCACTGTTCATCTACTCTGGTCACCACGGTAAACTGCCTTCTTCACATGGTTGCTGAGATGGAGAAGATTTCTATCCGTAATGTTGTCGAATCAAGCTTCATATAGTGGGAGGATATGGTATATACCTGCGAATCCATGGAGTTTAACGTGGGTTGGTTGCGGCAGCGTCTTGATATCATCAAGGTCGATCGAGCTGGCATTCTCGTAAATGTTGTTCCTGCTGCGGAAGCTATCTTGGAAGAGGAGAAGGCTCTGGCTGCGGAATCAAAGAAGGTAGAACATGCAGTACATGACTTGAAGAAAAAGACAGAGAGGTATCAGGCTAGACTGGAGATGATGCTCTCAAGAAACTATAATCTGCTAGATGGCTTCTTCTAAATCGCATGTAGCTGTATTCCCTCATTGTTAATGACGTTTGTGTCAAAGTTTTCTTTTGACCATCTTTGCGGAATAAATTGCACTGGTTTTTGATTGGTGAAACAGGTTTTCATTAATGCATTTATGAATATAACTTAAGATTCAAACATGTAATGAATATAAATGCATGCATTGTAGCGTCACGAGACAGAGTGAACAATGGTCAAGCATGATATGCTTTGAGCCATTTTCTATTGATGATTGCTTCCATCCCACCTCCGTCCACCTTGATGATCTTGTAGTAGCCAGTATTGTAATCCTTGGTCACTGCGAAGGGACCTTCCCATTTTGGTGAGAATTTTGATACGGACATGTCTTGCTAGATGTGATTATCCGTTTTCAAGACCAAATCTCCCACTTTGAAAACACGTGATTTCACAGTTTTGTTATATGCCCTGGAAATTCTGTTCCTGTACACCTGAGTGCGTTCTTCCGCTATGTTTCTTCTGAAATCCAGAGTGTCTAACTCCGCTATTCTGGAGTTAGAAGCTCCACCCTCGTCCCAGTGGATCCCGGTCGCTGCCGAAATCCTGGCTGATGGGATTTTGATCTCTGTCGGGAGAATTGCGTTCGCCCCGTAAATAAGTGAATATGGGGAAACCCCAATGGATCTTCTAGGTGATGTCCGGTATGCCCACAGTTCCATTGGTAACTGGTCATGCCATTACCTAGGATTGTCATGTACTGTTCGACTGATGATCCGGATCAACGTCTTGTTGGTACTTTCAGCTTGTCCGTTCCCTTGAGGATAGTAGATGGTGGAGAAAACCTGTTTGATGCCATATCCTTCAAGTAACTCTCGTACCTGTTTATTGGCGAAGGGAGTGCCGTTATCAGTGATGATATGCTTAGGTACGCCAAAACGACAAATGATGTGTTCCTTAATAAAAGCCGCAATTGTTGCTCATGTAGTTCCCTACAGGGGAATTGCTTCTACCCATTTGGTGAAGTACTCTGTCGCGGTTATGATGTACTCACGCTGCTTCGATGAGGGTGGGTTGATCTTCCCGATAATGTCTAGTCCCCAGCTGTAAAATGGCCACAGACTGATTATTGAGTGCAAAGGGGTGGAAGGCGCGTGAACAAGGTTCCCATGAATCTGGCATTTGTGGCATCTTTGAACAAAAGCGGTCGTGTCATCCTCCATGGTCGGCCAATAGTATTTCTCGTGTATCTGGAGAAACAGTTTCCTCTTCCCTTGATGATCCCCTTCATGTGTTTCTTTCCAAATGACTGGAATTTCCACCCCAGCTAGGAATCTTAACAGATTACCTCTGAAACTCTTGCGGTACAGGATCCCTTCGTAGAATACGAATCGCTTGGCCTTTTGTTTTATCTTGAAGGCATCCTTTTAATTGACAGAAGTTGTTCCATCACGAAGATAATTGATGTATAGCTCTCTCCAGTACCCAGTGTGGTTCACACTAAAAACTTCCAATTGGTGTGGCGGTGCTTGGAAATTTGAACATGACTTCTGAAGTAGTCTGGGTTGAGTCTCCATCTCCGGCCAGTAATAGCCCAGACGTTGGAGTCGTCAGTAAAGCGTTACCACCAGTGATTGTCCGCAAATTTCATTGTGAACACGATTCAACTGTAGTTGTGCTTCTTCATCTCCAAGGCATCTTGACAGAGATCCATCCGGATTTCGATAATACATCATACCATGAAGCATGAAGAAATTCTGTAGGGTTTTGAGATTGACCTTTCCTTGGGAGAGCGAGCTATTGAGATCTTGAGTGATCGGAGTTCGCCAATCATCAGTCTTGGTGTCTCTGTATTGTGATAGACATGTCTATTCTATGGTTCTCCTCTTTACTGTCAGGGTTTCTTCCGAACCTTCGAACTTCAATTTGGAGGCTAGTATTGCCAGACAATCGGCGTGTTTGTTGTTGCTGTGACCGACATGGATTATGGTTGCGTCGGCAAAATAGTTTAGTAACCTTTGCGCTTCTGATCGGTATGGAGTTAGTGTTACTTCTTTCAATGCATATACTCCATTCATCTGATTTACCAGTAACTTGGAGTCACCTCTTATCTCCAGACGCGTGACTCCTGCTTGCTTAGCTATTGACAGCCCTATGAGGAAATCTTCATAATCTGCTGAGTTGTTGGTGCATTCGAAGTCCATCTTGAAGGAATGTGAGAACACTTCTCTAGTTGGAGAGACTAATTCCACACCCGCTCCTCCAGTATTACTACTAGGGGTAGTAGAGCCATCAAAATACATGATCCACACTTCTTCTTCCAAAACGGAGACGTCTGGAAATTCTCCAGGAAGGTCTTCGTGCAGTCCTGTAGTGCCTTCTCTCCAGGAAATGCCGCTAGTAAGTCTTCAATTTCTTGACCCTTGATAGCTCTAGGTGACGCACATGTTATGTCCATCTCTGACATTTGGAGAAGCCATTTTCCTGTCCTTCCCGTCAGGACCTTTTTTGAAAGTAAAAACTTTGCAGGATTAGATTTAGACATGAGTATGACCCTGTTAGACAGTAGGTAATGCCTAAACTTCTGAATGGAATGGATCAAGTCCAAACATGCTTTTTCCGCCCTGGGTATCTGAGTTCGGCGTCTCTTAATATTCGGCTGAAGTAGTATATAGGATGTTCGACTCCTTCATCATCTTCCTGATCTAGTAGAGCCCCCACGGCGGTGTCACTGAAGGAGGTATAGAGATGCAGCGGCTTTCCTTGGACAGGAGAATTCATAATGGATGGGGATAACAGTATTCGTTGAATCTTCTGAAAATCTTCCTGTTGGATTGCGGTCCAGACGAAGCTAGCTCATTTCTTCAGTAAGGGAGTGAATGAGGCGGAAAGTTGGGCTAGACCAGGTATAAAACGTCGGATGTAGTTTACCTTGCCCATGAAACTTTGGAGTTCCTTCACAGTTCGGGGAGGTGGCATTGTGAGGATAGCCTTAGTCTTGGACGGGTCCACCTTGATCCCTTTCGCGGTCACTTGAAATCCCATATTTTGCCTGAAGAGATACCGAAAGCGTATTTCAAAGGATTCATCTTCAACTTGTATTCTCGACACCTCTCAAACACTTGCCGTAAGACGTTGGCGTGATCTGCTCGGGCCCTGGACTTGACCACAATATCATCTACGTAATATTCTACTTGTTTATGCATCATGTCGTGGAAGATTTCCGTCATAGCACGTTGATACGTTGCGCCGGCCTTCTTTAAACCGAATGGCATAACAATATAGTAAAAATTTCCAAGAGGGGTTCGGAAGGCTGTCTTACTTGCGTCGTGCTCATACATCCTTATCTGATTGTAGCCGCTGTAACCATCCATGAAGGATAACATGTCGTTTCCGCTGGTATCATCTACTAACATGTCGATGTTAGATAGAGGAAAGTCTTCCTTGGGAAATCACTTGTTCAAGTATCTGAAATCCACACAACATCGAATCTGTCCGTTTTTCTTCTTTACTGGGACCACAATAGCTAACTAGGTCGGATGATGGATAGGTATGATAAAGCCAGAAGCTAACAACTTCTGAATTTTGTCCTTGATTTTCTCTTCCACTTCGTGTCTGAATTGCCTCGGAGATTGCTTGACTGGTTTGGATCCGGGTATGACATGAAGGTGATGGGTGACCAATTTCTCGTCTAGACCTGGCATTTCCTCGTATGTCCAGGCAAACACATCTCGGTACTCTTTGAGTAGTTGGACAAGACTCGCACGCTCGGCCACAGACATAGTTGAGCTGATAGAGACAGGCCTGAGAGATTCTTCATTCCCGATGTTAACAATCTCGAGTTCGTCAGTTGTGGAGTTGGTGCCATCGTGTAGCTTTCGCGGAGCGTCTAACACCTCTTATTGTGTTTCATCATTCTTGCAGCATTCAATTGTGCGTAGAGAATGGGTACCAATCTCTCCTGCTAATTGCTAACAACGGCGCCGATATATTGTCTTCCCCTTCTGATCATGGCTTGCCTCGAAAGCGAGTTCCCTTTTGGCGTGAGCATGGGTTGAAACTTCATCGGGTAAACGTGGATGCCTCGACAGAAAAGGTGTGTCATGGCGCTTAGTCCCCAGTGATGCAAGTCGGTTTTCTTCCTGGATTGAGGCCCACGTTGGTAGTGGGGTGCACATGATTTCATCCGACCTACCCTGCGGAGTTTCTTTTGGCTCGAACAGTTCCAATCCGCATATTGGCGCATATGGAGACAATGATGTAGGAATACATATGACTTCCTCATATAGCATGGTCTTCAGGCATTGGTGATACGTTGAAGGGATGACTTTATTATTATGAAGCCACGGTCTCCCTAATATCATATGGTAGTCTGGTTCCTTTTCTATAACTTCAAATTTTACTTTTGACTGAACGAGCCCTACTGATAAATTCAGATTAACATACCCATACGTGCTAGTCTGGTTTCCTTCGAAGTCCGTCATTGTGGTGGGCTGCCATACAATTTTGCATGGATTAACCTTGCCCGTCCTAAGCGTCTTGAGAGTAATCACGTTCGAAGAAGCTCCTGTGTCAATGAGGGCCCTCCTGAATTCTGAACCCTTGATGCGCGCGGTAACATGTAGGGCCCGATTGTGACCTTCCTCTACCATCATGTCATCTTCTGTAAACGTAACATTATTTACGGATTTTTACGATGTGATTAAGACCTCCAGACGTGAAGGAGTCAGGTGTATGTCCAGAGCTATTTTATTAATTGCATCAAACGTCTCCGCTCGTTGATTCTTCGAGAGGTGTAAGATTTCACACAAACTTTCCATTAGAGATGCCGCTTCCTGATCTGCTGGTCTCTGGTTCGTAGTAGAGCTGTTGATCTGGGGATAACTAGTCTCCAGTGTAGAGGTCTCCGGAACGCTCACCTCTGACATCATCTTGATGAGGAGATCAAGTATGCCGTTTATCGTTTCCTTGATCAACTCCATGTTCTTCGTATGAATCTCATGTACCCGTGCTAGTTCGCTTAATATTGGGAATCTCCTGATCATGCCTTGTTGTTAGGAGGAGGGGTATATCCGTTGGAGGAACCATCAGGATTCGAGACTGTCGAGGTGGTCCTAAGACCAGCCATCTCCAAATTGATTGAATGGTATTGAAGAAATTGACTTTACAACCGAGAGATTAATCTCCCACTGTGGTCGCCAATTTTTTAAGGGTGAAAACTATTCCTGCTAATTTTGGTAATTTGGGTGTGGATGAGGAATGAATCTAAACCTTAAAAAAATGCACTGCGCGGTGAGTTCTTGTAAATTCGAGAGATCAATCTGTGCAAGTCCATCCTAAACCAAGAAATGGCCGTTCCAGACTTGTTTCGGTTACAAAGTGTAGGATATGGGGTTGATCTTAGGGAGGGAAGCGAAGAAGGTGTTGAGAATGTGAAGGTGTTGGCTATGTATGACTTGTATCAGAAAACTGAACTGGCTTGCATGATGTAAGCTATCAGTTCCGGTGTTTGAATACGATTGTATCAACAATTGCCTCTGTTATCTCGTCTTGTTCTTGTTCTTTTGAAAAATAGGGCGGAGAACCTATTTATATAAGTCTTTTAGCCTAACCTTCGTATCTCGTGGGAAGTAGAGAAAGTGGAGTGATGGAGTAGTATGTTGGTCTCACACGACCAGGCTTGCCCACTTATCCCATCATCACTGACCCTCCATGACTTCCTGACACGTTATTGTGATGGCGCGTTGTGCGTTGCACGCTGTAAACCGCCAAACCAATACCCAATATGTATCCCCCAGTTTGTGACATGATTGATGTCTCGAGTGTGTGGATTATGGGACCCACAGAAAATAGCATGTAATGCTACATTATTTAGGAAATTTATACTTGTGAAGTATCGTATGTATACTATGCAGGTACTGCATCGAGTATATTCAGCATGTATGAAGCATCGCTATTTGAGAGTCTCAAAGTAACTTCTTGTCCAGCCTACTTCATGTGATGGTTTGGAAGTTGCGCATGCAAACACTCCCTTGACCGATCACATGGTGTGGTAGAGTAACGGGTGGTGATCACCATGACGCCACACTGACAAATTAAATCCTGACCAGGGCTGTATAGCCAAGCCGATGAAGTTGGACAGACGAGATGATATTTGAAACACTCATCTGCGACCGCTGATGGAATTAGGGTTTATGAAAAGGTGCGCAAGCATCACTTTTTAGCTTGGTCGAATCCAAGCTTGGGACACAACTTTGGCTAAGTCGGTCGTGAATGTGTGTAGACAACATGACGGTGTAGGATCCCATACCTCATTGTCCCACAAAAGTGTGATCTAGGCCACTCAATTCGTCCTGCGAAGTTGTGTGGTTGAGATCAATTTGCGACAGAAAATTGGTGCCGCAAAAGCCGCACGCCGTGCCCACTTTGGGCCGGCATTCCAAGACGACCAGGCTTGGTCGGTCTTGGACGATTGCTCCAACGTGTAGATGGTAGGCTAGTGTTCACGCCTATGCCTTACCATCCCACGAAAACATGATCTAAGCCACTCAATTCATCCGGCGAAATCGAGCGGCTGAGATTAGTTTGCAATTTAGAAGGAGCGACCATGCATGTTGGAGGCGCGCGAACCGAGGAGAAAAAGAGAGTTCGGTCTTGGACGATCAGGTGAGGGGATAGAAGGGTCCACGGTGGTCATGTTGGTATGACCGGACCTGCTTTGATCTAATCTCGGACCCTCCATTCGTGCCGGAGAAAATGGACGCTAGTGATTTTAAAACCGTAACTTTGGGTTTCAAAGCCGTGCGTCATGCTCCATTCGATCACACGAACTGGAATGACCAACCATAGTTGGTCCTTACCGATTGGTCAGGTGTGTAGGTGGGCCCACGGTGATTGTGTTGACATACTCCGTGCTCTTTGAATCTACATCTATACCTGCGAAGATGGATGGTTGAGACTGTTTTGCGACACATGTAATGTGCCGCAAACCCTAATTTAGGGTTTTCGTCCATACTGCTTTGGTTTGGACGCTTTGGCAAGCTAGGCCAAGGGGGAGGCCGACCATGCAAGGCCCGCATTAGTTCGGTAGCGGATATTCCATACCTGCTTGGGGGTTATGGAATTGATCTGGGCCATCCAATCATGCTGCTGGAGTTGGATGGTCGTGATCATATCCAGACTGATACGGTCAGTCCGGACGCTCAACCAGGCTAGTATAACACGCCAAGAGTGGCTCAATCGGGCTAGTATAACACACCGAGAGTTGCAGCATGTACGGGTATTTCGTACATGTGTCATTATAATGCTTGGAGATTCGTGTTACTCTGCTGAGAGCAACTCTCAGTCGTCATGCCGCACTGATAATGAGTACATGAAATACAAGACTGGTTGCGCATTAATTAATAATGCTGGAAATTCATAGGGTATATGGGATTGTTGCTACATGCACCAACCTGGATGAATTTCGTGTATTTTATTCACAGAATGTGATTGTTGCCACATGCTCTATTCTAGGTGAATTAATAAAGTGAAGGAGTATCCATCACTTATTAATGGCCTTATCTTTTACAAGATGATAACGCATAATTTTTAGGGTTTTATAATTTTACCCTTAAATAAAAATCCACCATCAACAGGGTGGAAAAAAAAAATCTGGTGGAAATTAAACTCTCTCCTATGTGATTTACGTATGCTTGTGTTAGTATGATGCATGACATATAAAGCTCGTATGCCGTGCTCCACCAGCTCAATGTGTCAGATCGTGGTGTATTCAAATTTTAACGTGTTGTATTGTGCCAAAAATATGACGGTTCGTAAGGCATAATATACCCTGCACAGAACCTCACCGTGTGATAAAATATGTTGTCCATGAGTGCTTCACGCGGTAATGTTCTCCTCCTTATACATGCCAAAAATAAATGTTGAATGCAACCCCAAATTTGGAGTTCCCGTCCCATGTTATGCACTATTGATATGGATTACAGAGAGGAAGAAATTGACGGGAATATCGTACTATTGATTCTCATGTGCATGTCATTGCGACCAGTTGTATAGGATGTGATATATGAATATTTAGTACCATCAAACTGCGACATTTATAGAGAATTTTGGAGCCAGATCCTCATATACTAGTACAACCGTTTCCCCAGTGGGAGGGCCGACCGAAGAAGAATCTGAAGATGGGGTTTTTCTGCGACTACTTTCACTCCATTTCAAAAAAAGTGATACTTTCGCCCTGTTTTAAAAAAATTGATACTTTCGCTTCGTTTTTGAAACAGGGCGAAAGTATCACTTTTTCTGAAACGGAATGTGAAAGTATCACTTTTCCATAAACGGAAAATTAGTCGATCCATAAACCAAAATATGGTTACACGGTGTGTTATGCATCGTTTCTGGTGGTTTGCATAATAGCTATGCACTCAATTTTCGAGAATTGTGTCTAAAGTGAAAGTATCACTTTTCTTGAAACGGAGGAAGCACATCGTTTTATTAGTTGCAACGGAAAATTAATTGATGCGTAAGCCAAAATATGCCTACATAAAGTATTATGTATCATTTGTGGTGGTTTGCATAACGGATATATATCTAATTTCTAAAATTATACCTAAAATGATATATACCTCCGAACTTTTTGTAAAAAATCTAAATTTGATATTGTTGTTTGTACTCATTACGTAGATTTTTTTATAACCTTTCAACGAGATAAAATTTGTACAATTCCAAGGCAGGGATTTTTAGATATGTTATATTAAAGTTTGGTTGTCAAGTATACCAAAAAAAAAAAAGATACATAAGAAATTATGATACAAGTTGACATTTATATCTACTTGCCCTTCATCTTTGGTTTATTTAAGAAAGTGTTTAATACCTATTGCCCTTCGTTTTTGGTTTATTTACTAAAATGTTTAATACATATTGCCCTTCCTCTTCGGTTTATTTACGAAAATGTCTAAAAGAAAAAGAAAACGAAAAATATTATTTAGAGGGTCATTTTTGATTCTTCGACCCTAACCATTTCTAATCTTTTTGTGTCAATTGATGACTTAGATTTTATTAAAAAAAATAGCCGTAAAAGATCCTCCCTCATCTCGCTCAGTCGGCCCAATTAGCTTGCCTATAAATAAATAAACATGAAAAGTTGTTTTCATTTTTCGATCTTACAGTATTACGACCTGTAAAGAATTTACCGGACTAAAATGACAAAAGGCCAAGTAATATTTAAAAAAGAACTAAAAATTCAAGTCGCATTCATAAAACACATTTTAGTAGGAAACGACCATATCATGTATACGCGTCCTATTTTCCTGAGAAATTGCTGCGTTTCTGTGACTACATAGATAGATAAGGGATTTAAAAATAGGTAAAATTTCGCGTAACACCCCAGCGTACACAATAATTCCAAAATAGATAAGTACAACTAAAATGGAAAAAATAATGACACTAAAAGTACCATTCATGTCCCTGAAATTATGACGATTGCTTAAATTATGCAGTAAGAACAATTTTTAGAGTGCACTAATAGTGCGTTTGAAATATTGATCAATCAACTGGACTCAAGTTCGCTGATCAGCACTGCTCAGTGAACCATGAACAATACATTTTCGAGTGTCCATTAGGAGCGCACCCGAATACTTGGATCAGTCAACTGGACTCAGTAACCAGATCAATTTTACGGTGGAATCCTCTTTTGACCAAATCTGTTGCGAAAAGTCCACTATGGAGGGTAAAAAAATATAATACCGTTGTCAAAAGTCCACAATGTCGTTTTTGGAATTTTTGAGTCAGAATAGTACATGCCTGGAATATCACCCTTTTTTTTAAGTCTTTTCCCGGCCAACAACTCCTACATAGGTTGTGCATGCGTCTCGTATCCGTATCAGTGCTTCCCACTTGTACGAGCGGTTTCTTTATTCCTCTTTCCTTTGAAGGTTCATATAATTGCTTTTACCATGAGAAAAAAAATGGAACAAAAACTTCTCCAGTAGTGTGCATATTTATCCGACTAAATAGTACGTATGCAGAAAAGGTAGAAAGAGAGAAGTAATTAATAGTGCATGGAACCGAATATGAAAGAAATTAGTGAAAGAAAACAAAGACCTTCACTTTTCTTAGTTCTTACCCTTTCTTTATCATCATTAGTTGTATGAAAGTCTTATGCACGCGCTAACGAACCAAATTCGATATCTAAATCAATCATAATCTGCAAGAAAATATCACTTATAATTTTGTTGTACATTGCTAAGAGTGATTGATTGATAATTGTGTGCGCATCCATCTGAATGTGATTAGCATTCTTTCAATCGATATCTTTACTCGTTGGAAAAGTGTACGATTATATCATTACAGTACCACGGCGTTGAAATAAACTCAGCAGCTTGTAAAGTCAGTCTTAAAAGTGTTCAAAATGGAATTAGGCGGGTACTTCTATTTAAAAGTGTAAACTATGGAAGTGTGCTGGCACGAGTCACGACACAACACGACATGACACATCCGAGCGAGATTAACAGTGTTGTTTATCGTGCATTGTTATACAAGTGTACCGTTTTGTGTCGATCAATGTGGCACCCAATATCAAGATTTGAAAAACGGTCGTTTATTCCGAGAAAACGACAGTTAAAACGTTCACGCTTATGTAGCGTGTCCGTAAGGGTCACCGATACGTTTGTCTAAATAACACTGATAAATAGTAATAAACGGCGTTATTTAGACCCGCTATATCTGTTTTCACGCATGTGATAACCGTTTTTCTAAAATTAACTTTTACATTTTTTTCGTCTAATTAACATTTTAACATAAGTTTTTTAGACTGTTTTTCCGTTTTCACACCTATTATATCCTCTTTTAGGAAAAAAGAATATAGAAATACTATTTTAATCAATTTGTTATTTCTAAAATAAAAGATTAAGAATTACAAATAAAAAAATAAAAATAAATGAATAAAAAAATATAGTAACCACGTTATTTAGACATGATATAACCGTTTTCACGCATGTTAAAACCGTTAGATAGGAAATTCAGATTATAATTTATTTATTTATTCTATTTAACCGTTATCACACCTGTTATTTCATTAAAACATCAAATAAACACGTTTTCCCCCTAAACAACGCTTGTTTTCCTCGACACGTGCTCTCACCAGTCAAAACACGTTATAACGGCCACGCCCTTTGACCGTGAACCAACCTATGACCCATTTTTCAAACTTTGCCCAATATAACATATTTTATGTCATACTGTGCTGCAATGTGCTAGAACGACATTCTTTACACCACTGTGCTGTGTTGGGCTGCAAATGTGCTAGAAAGACACTTTACACCTATGCTAGTGATATCTTCTTTTCCATTTAGTTGTAACGATTTTTTTTCTTAACCATGTCAAAAATAGTTAAATTAATCACTTAGTAAGATACTTATGTCATTTTCAGGCTTGACCCATTTGATTGGACTTCAAAATTATGCACAAGTGGGGAGAATTGGATGTCACATTTTCTTTTCATCCAGTGAAGTTTTTTTTGTCACAATATGCTTACATATAGCCTATTCTAGGTCCTCCTCTAGGATATCATATCAAACGAACAAGATGAAATGCATCCGTAAAGAACTTGGTATTGGCGAGTTTTAAATGCATTTCATCTAGTTCGTTTACATATATGCTTACATATAGTTTATTCTATTCAATATATAGTATTATCACTCAGTGACTTGACCACTTTATTATAGTAACTCGGTCAGAAAAGCCTGCAATCAAACAAGGCAACCAAGCCGCAGCAAGTCAAGATTACTTGTAGATTTCCTTTGGCATCATTAATCTAGAACGATCTTTGGTTGGTTTTGTCAAGGAGAAAATATATTCTCGACGAAAACAAAAACCCTTCAATCATGAACAAGGGTAATATAAATGTAAACAAATAAACCGACTTTTTAATCACGACACTTGATAAAATCACTTACTTTTGAACCGGAGATAAGCGTAGTCATTTCTTACTTTTTAAGAAATATACTTATTTAAGAAATATACTTACTTTTTAAGCACGACTTTTTAAGCTGATTTGTAGTCATTTCTGTTTTCCAGAGGCAGTAGAGCCACCTTTCCTGTATTTCTTTCTTTGTTTTCTCACGCTCATAAAACAAAAGAAGGATATATATTTGAACAATCATGATTTATGATTTCACAAGCGTAGGATAATGCTTCAAACATATTTAAATAATTATTCATATGATTACAAGTAGTGGCGGAGCACAGATCGACTCTCAACGTTTCACTATGCTAGGGACAAACGATATACAATACAATATAAATTTTTTTTTTGGAAGGTCGTGCATAAGATAAAAACCAATTAATGACGTAGAAAAGTTAAAAATATTTATAATTAAATATTGGAAACCGGTTAAATAATGGAAACAGTCCTTTTAAATTGCCCTCGTTTAGTTTTGTCATGTACATTTTACTACTACGTTAATTGAACAAGTTGTCGTGCTAGCCTACCAGCGTGTCTCTGAGACCTCATAGAGTGCATGAAACTTTAGAAAACGGGGATGATCAGCTGAACTAAGTGCCCGTTTTTTTTAATTAATTTATAATGTTTCCGGGCAAGGTATTGAAAGCGTGAAGCTTTTTTTTTTTAATTTTTACGAAGCGATGCGTATGTTGAAGCGTGAAGCGTCACTTCATGATTGATGTTTGAAGCGGATTTTTTCCTATAAATAATAATAGTTTGTTATTAATAATTTAATATTTAAGAAGATAATAATTGCATAAATTTAATATAAGTCCAGTCAATTTCAAAAACAGTAGCGTGACACACTGGTTCACTTTAGTTTAAGTCGGAAGTTCAAAACCCCCTAAAAATGAATTGACTAAGTCAAAAAGCGCATCAGTTAAAGGAATCTTCCACTTCATAGTAGATTCATTTCGAAGCGAATTGTAAAAAATCTGAAGCGAAGCGTACAAAACGTAGCGTGAAGCGGCGCTTCATGGTAGATTCGCTTCATAACTACGTTTCAGAGCGAATTTGAAAAATCTAGAGCGAAACGAATGAAGCGGCGCTTTTAAAAACCATGTTTCCGGGGCTCCATATTTGTAGGACTGGGGGCCTATCAACTCGATTAACTACCATGACAAGGTTATCATGAGTCGTGACTTCTTAGGAACCGATTTGATCTGGCAATGATTAATCAATAATTTTTTATTTTTTTTTCGAAGCATTAATCAATAATTATTTCAAGCATAACAAGCATTTATTTAAGATAATGATTAATAAGAACTCTAAGTTGCATATTCTGTTTAGTAGTAATTATTATCCACTGATTATTTTATTAGCTGCATATTCTAATTTCTAAGTCACTAATAGCAACTGCTCCCACAAAACAAAACATCCATTTGTCACTCTTAAGTCATCTTTTGCTGAATTCTTGTGGACTTGTTTAAGGAATAGAAAATTGGGAGCTTACCGAAAAAAAAAATAAAAAAAAATAGAAAATTGGGTTCAGTCATGTTGACGCATGTACATGTGTCCTATTTGTTTGTCTTCAAAATTTGGATCCAAGGAGAATGTTTTTGTAGGATACAAACATTTTTCATTTGCGTCAAACTTAAAATACTTTTCTGCCCACAATCATAGTATATTTATATTTTTCTAATTCTTTTAAGTTGTTGTTCTAAGAGAAAATTACATATTTTTGGTTGGCAACCTAGCGACAAGCTGGGACCCAACACCTTTTTGAATAGCGATACCTAATCTATGGAAAATAAAGCTACCAACACCACTACTAGCGTCATTATTAACTAAGCAGTTCTTCAGATGCTTAAAAAAACATAAAGTATCCTCACCTATTTCTCCTAAGGTAGAGAAAGCTAAAACACCCAGACCATAACCAAGTGAAACACACTTATCCAAATACTTAGTTTGTTTTCGAGCAACAGCATTAGAAATGGCTTTGCCCGGAGCAAAAGAGCGAATGCCATCACCTGCGAATGGAGAAACCCCTGTAACATCCATGCAAACATTCTTTTATGTTTTTTCATTTTAAGGACTGATAGTTGCCGTGGAAGGGCATACAGTGATGCTATACTTCTATTTATACCATTTTGAGGTGGCCATGGATATGATAAAATGTTATGTACACTATATATGATGCTAAAGTTAGATTGATCTAACCAAACAAAGGAGTTTATTAGATTAAACAGAAGAGCATTTGTCAACAATTCGTCTATATCTTTTAGCAAGATTGATTAGAGTGGTTACCAAACAGATTATTCTTTTGCTGTTTGGAATACGATCCAAAAGACTTGCTATTCACGTGCGTGACACTAGCAGTCGAAGGTGCAGGGAAACTAAGGGAACTAAGTAGTTATGGGTAGTCTGTTTGGTCTCAATTATACGAAGTTGGTATTATATTTTGTATAACGGTTTAGTTATGAGAGTATTCAAAATTTTGTGTATTTTACTTCTAATTATAATAAAACAATTATAATTGCAGAAATAGAAAAGTAAAAGACACAACAAGATTTTGTTAACGAGGAAACCGCAAATGCAGAAAAACCCCGGGACCTAGTCCAAAATTGAATACTCTCAGAATTAAGCCGCTATACAAAATCAAACCAACTTCGTATAGTTGAGACCAAGCAACTAAACCTATTGTCCACCTAGTTCCCCCAGTATTCCTACGCCTCTAACTTGTAATAAGTCACGTACTTGGAACAATTCCTTTGGTTCGTATTCCAAACAGTAAAGGAGCAACAAATCTGTTCGGTAACAACTCTTTTCAACCAACGTGATATGATTTTGACAAAGGCTCTTCCGTTTAACCAATAAACTCCTTTGTCGGGTCCTTAGATCAATCTCTCAACAACTACATAAGTAATTTTTAGATTATGCAATCAATATTATTAATCAAAAAAAAGTGTATTGATGTCGATCTACTCAACTAATCAATCCAATCTATCACAAAGATAAACCGATTATAGTTGGATCCCTTTCCAGACGATACAAGTATTGTGCACACCAAAGATTATGAACCCAAAAAGTCTTCTTGTCTTCAAATCTTCTTTAATCTTCAATCAGCACATGCACACAATCAACTTGAATCTCTTGTGATCAATTGCACACAGAACGGAGTCTGTTAATGTTCGATTATCACAAGAAGTCTTTAGATATACAAACAGTCTAAAGATCCCCATCGAAACTTCGATCTAGTTTGAGTGAATCTTATATCAGAAGAGAAGATTCTCAAGCATAAACAAACTAGGTGCAATCAAAGTTCAACAATTGTTAGTCAACCAAATCAATCAAAAACTAATAATAAACCGTAATTATCTAGTTTCCCACCAACGGTACTAATAGAGCTTCTCAATCCCAAAGATGTCTTTAAACCGAGTGGCCGTAAGAGACTTTGACTAATTGGGTTACTTTCCTCTCCGAATAGGCGGCTCCACCAGTAAAAACACAACTAGGTAGTTTTGCTCGCTCTGAGGATTAGTTTTCCCAAAATGCAAACTTCAATATTTATAGACAAGGAAGTTTGGACACCAAGGAATTTCCAAAACCGAATATTCTCAAAGATATGCAATAAACACAAAATCGGTTTTCATAATTCCTGAAAATGCTTTGTCCAAATATTGACCGAAATCCCAATAGAAAAATCTATAGTCAGTAAATGCACATTACTAATTATTATTTTCTAAAGATATGCATTTATTTGTTGGAAAATAAATAACATATAAAAACTATGAAACCTTAAATAAAAGATTCTCAATTTATTTCGATCCTGGGATTTTTCCTTTAGCTATTAAGGAATATCTTTAAACAATTAATGATAAGAGTTACTGCATATGTTCAAAGTATGTCGACATCTTAATTTTGCAAGTCCCTTTTTATACTTACAATCTTGGAAACGATTTGCCACACTTCCAAACAAGTTTAGAATTGGTTCATCTGAATTCCAAGAACTATGTGATTGATTATCCTATCAAATCACCAATCATGGGTTTCACGGTTCTACCAAAACAAGTTTCGGTTCTACCTCCATGTGAGTACTGTGCATAGTCATACTAGTTACCAAAATTCGGTTGACTAGGTACTAGGATCGGTTCCCCACAACTTATGGTAACCACTTGTATTTTGTTGCACATGTCCATAGGATCGGTTCCCCCAAAACTACAAACTTGTTACACATATTCATAGGATCAGTTTCCCCATCTACTAAAAACTTGTTGCACCCCTTACAAGGATCGATTACCCTCTTGTAAATTTGTTGCACCTCTTACTAGGATCGGTTCCCCAATGACTAGATACAAGTTTATATTTACAAGGCATCGATCATACCATCTTGAGTGATTACTTAAGATCGATTTCACTAATACAAGTCATACCAATACATAAGTCAGGACTTGTGAATAGTTTTACCAAGATACATAAACAAGTTTATGAGCGGTTATACTAAACACACATATTGGTAATTCAAAATAGATTTGCAATGAATAACAATACCAATAATCCTAGCGATTTCTCTTTCAATTCACAAAACAAGTTTATGAACCTACTTCCTTTAAACGAATGTAAAACATTATTTTCTAGGATGAAATCTTCACTCATACCCATACATAATCACAATAGCATTCATATGATTACGTCGATGTCTTATATACAAAGTTTAATGGTTAAGCAATAAACCTCGTATTATATTCCTTATTACTATGTCTAAATAGAGTATCATACACAGCTTCGAAGTTATGTTTTCAATATGTACGACTTGAAAGATACATTAGGGAATGAAATAGTTCAAGTCAAATATTACTAACATCAAGAGGAAGGATGATGTTGTCGTTATAGCTCTATACTTCTTCAAGTCTTCATGTAATACTTGTAAGTTTCATATCCTAATACTTTCAACCTATCCTATACGAAGTTGATTCTAGTATATAATCAAACGACTCTTTAAATGAGTTTTGATTCACTAAAATATGATAACCAAACTTGACATACCAACGCTTGGTGGGTTCAACCGAGCTATGATCTAACAATATTGTCTCAATCTTGTATCCATAGTCAATCACACAAGTTATCTTGTTGTTGTATTGTTTCGATCTCGTATCCATAGACGATCACACGAAGTATGAACCGAATTGTCGTATTGTCTCGACTCTGTCCGTAGATGAGCACGTTCGATAGGAGGACTTATAGGTTGATAAATAAAAGATTGTGGTGTATTTGGGTACCCTCATATTTTTCACTTGGTTTAGACCGGAGTCTTACAGATTGATCTCTCGAACTCAAACCACTCACGTGCAGTGCATCTGTTTACTAAAGGTATATGCAATTTGCTCGGTCGAGGAGTCTTCGCCCATACGCTCGAGTTTCCACCTTCCTAAAAAAAATAGAAAAATCGTTCTCACCCATCACCAATTGGATTAAAAGGTCAGCACGTGGATGTACATGTTGGTCCTTTTCACTCCTTATGGGTCCAGCAATTTTTTCCCTTATCGAATAAGGGGATCTAATTAGAGGAGGTGTTAAGTTAGGAAACAGTTTTGATATATATATATATATCTCGTTCGTGAAACAAGAAGGACAGGCGACCAAAAACCAGAGAAAGGGGTTTTTGGTGCCATGAAAAACAAGATGAAGGAGAAAAGAAGGAAGCCACCATTAGAGGAGCTTGCTGAAGATTTTGTGAGCTTGAACAACAAGGGTGTTGATAGACGCATTCATGTGTCTATTTCATTTTAATTTTCAATATTTCTAGGACCCATTTCAGTACTTATTTTGGGTTCTTATGTCTTTGTAGGTGTTTTTGGAGAAATGAGCTTTTGCGGACAAATTGGCTCGAAAAGTGGTATTTGGACCCCCGGGAGAAAATTACTATAGGAACCCAGAGGACGTGTTAAAGGAACCCCGAAAGTACGTTGGTAGCACCCCAGAAAAATGTTATTGGCACCCATAAAATTTACTAAAGGCACCCAGAGGACAAATGCTAAAGAGGCACCTCAATTGCTAAGGGGTACCCAAATTACTAATCGCACCCCATCAGTCAGATAAGGGGCACTCATCTTCAAGAATTCAAATAATTGAATTTGGCGGCAAAAATGTTGTAGCATATAAACAATTTTAGGGTTCGATTTTTAAGCGATTCTGGAAAGATCCAATCGCCAGATTTGGTTGGGATAGACTTGAATGGATTAAACATGCCTGGTTTGGGCTAAATGATCGGGTTTTGATAAAACAGGGAGAGGGTCATATTTCGGGTTCCTTTGCTGCTATATTTGGAAGTTATTTCACGGGTTCTAGTCTGGTTATGTTGTTACCTAATCAACAAGGAAGAACGACGTGTATTGGATCTTAAAGAAAGAGCAAATCTTGGTATAATAAGAATGTTTCCACGAAACAGGGGAGTGAAAGAATACCAACACTTATTCTTGGATTTTTTTTAAGTAAAAGAAGGTTTGTTTCGCAGGTAAAGGGATAAAATATCTTCCCAGAGATTCAAATGTATCTTAAAAAGAGTTTGGGAAGCTTGGAAAATCTACAGAAGCCGCGTAAGTGAAGAAATAAAAAGGGTGTTAGAGCATAGCTCGGTTGAACCCACCAAGCGTTGGTATGTCAGGTTTGGTTGTCACATTTTAGTGAATCAAAACTCATTTAAAGAGTCGCTTGATTATGTACTAGAGTCAACTTCGTATAGGTTAGCTTGAAAGTATTAGGATATGATACATTACAAGTATTACGTGAATACTTAAAGAATGTGAAGAAGTATGGAACTACAACGACAACATCATCCTTCCATTTGAGGTTAGTAATATTTGACTTGAACAGTTTTTTTCCCTAATGTATCTTTCAAGTCGTGCATGTTGAAAACATAAATTCGAAGCTATGAATGATTATACTCTAGTTAGACGCTGTATTAAGGAATACAATACGAAGTATAACGCTTATCTTTTGAACTTTATATATAAGACATTGACATAATCGTTTTAATTCTATTGTGATTATGTATGGGTATACGGTGAAGATTTCATCATAGGAAACAATTTTTTACATTAGTTTAAAGGAAGTAAATTCATGAACTTGTTTTGTGAATCAAAAGGGAAATCGCTAGGCTTATTGGTATTGTTATTCATTGCATATATTTTGAACTACCAATATGTGTGATTAGTATAACCGCTCATGACTTGTTTATGTTCTTGGTAAAACTATTACAAGGCCTGACTTTTGTATTGGTATGACTTTTATTAGTGAAACCGATCTTAAGTAATCACCTGAGATGGTATGATCGATTTAGTGTTATTGGTATGACCAACTCTAGTCAAAGGGGAACCGATCCTAGTAAGAGGTGCAACTGATCACAAGAGGGGAATCAATCCTTGTATGAGGTGCAACAAGTTTCTAAATATTGGGAACCGATCCTATGAACATGTGCAACACATTTTTAGACATTGGGAACTGATCCTATGGACATGTGCAACAAATACAAGTTAGATACCATATATATGTGGGAACCGATCCTAGTACCTAGTCAACCGAATTTTGGAAATCCAGTATGACTAATTCCAGTAGAACCGAAACTTGTGTTGGCAGAATCGTGAAACCCATGATTGGTGATTTGATAGGATAATTAATCACATAGTTCTTGGAAGACAAACGAACTAATTTTAAACTTGTTTGGAAGTGTGGAAAAACGATTCCAAGAGTGTAAGTATGAAAGATGACTTACAAACTAAAGATGTCGACATACTTTGAACATGTGCAGTAATGCTTATCTTTTATTTTTCAAAGATATTCCTTAATAGATAAAGGAGAATCCCGGATCGAAAATAAATTAAGAATCTTTTAATTAAGGTTATTAGTTTTGCATATCTTTAGAAAATAAAAAAAATCAGTAATGTGCATTTACTAGTTGGAGATTTCAAAGAAATTTTAGGTCATAATTTGGACAAAGCATTTCCAGGAATTATGGAAACCGAATTTGGAATATATTTCATATCTTGAGAATATTTTCTGTTTTGGAAATTCCTTGGTGTCCAAACTTCCTTGGTCTATAAATATCAAAATTTGCATTTCGAGTAAACTAATCCTCAGAGCCAGCAAAACTACCTAGTTATGTTGTTACTGATGGAGCTGCCTATTCGGAGAGGAAAGTAACCTAATTAGGAAAAATCTCTTACGGACGCTCAGTCTAAAGACTTTTAGGATTGAGAAGCTCTATTAGTACCGTTGGTGGAAAACTAGATAATTACGGTTTATTATTAGTTTTCGATTGATTTGATTGACTAACGGTTGATGAACTTTGATTGCACCTAGTTTGTTTATGCTTGAGAATCTTCTCTTATGATATAAGCTTCACTCAAACTAGATCAAAGTTTCGACGGGTATCTTTAGATTGTTTGTAGGAGTCGTGATGTGACGAGGTCACCCTCATGACAGTTTCTATAAGGGTGCACCTCTAAGCCGTTAGATATCGTATCGTAGATATATGCATTTTCCGAGGAAACTTTTAGAAAATAAAAATATTTTTGTTATTGTTATTGTTATTCTTATTCTTATTTTTCATGTCCCTAAATTCCATGTTATTTATTATAAAATCCTTCTAGTAAATCGTTGCATTTTTAGGTCGTAAAATAACTACTGTTGTCCCTTTCTGAAAACCTATCGCAACAACATTTTTTTCTCCCACATGGAAGAAAACTTGATCAACTTGGATCATGATGACTTTGAGGGGATTAATCAACTGGGAAAAGTGTTTTATATTAACGGTACATCGTATTTATTTACTCTTTGTAGTTTGTACATTAAATATCCCTTTTATGTTATTAAGTTTTGATGTATCAGTTGATCAAAATCTTATATCATCGGCTAATTAACTAGTATATGGTCGGAATATGTTGCGAGCATCTGGACTAACTCTTAAGTTAATTTCTTAATTTATATTTATATCATCTTTAAAAAGAATACAACTGTCATACCGACTAGAAATCTACGGATGAACATGGCCATTGACATTGTGATGACAAGATAGACGAAGTCGATTGCAAAATCAGAGACAAACCGCTCCTTCGAACCTTACCAATTGTCATGCGCATCAAACATATTGGGGTAATTGATCCATTACTCTCAAATGGTCATATCAATTTTTAAAACCTCCGTCACAGGATCCTCGAACTATGTATAAAAAAAAAGGATGTGGAGTGTTTGGTTCCTTTTCGTCGGTCTTAAACTTGTTCAAATGTTAAATGAAGAAAATAAAATAAAATAAGGTACAACAGCAGCATGAAGTCTCCAATTAACAAGAACTCTCTTCTATAACTAGCAGCAAGAAGCGTTTAAGTGTTCTGCATCCTACCTTTAACTAGGTCTAAAACAAAGTTGGGAAAGCTGGCTAAAATAATATTTTCTAGATTTTAAGAAGAACCTCCAAATCTGGGCAGAATAAATTTTGATGAAGGTGTACAGACTAGTCTTCCTTCTTCTAAATTAATCATTCAAGCTCTTACATAGGTAAATTGATATCCGAGGCCAAAATAAATTCTTTGTAAAATTGTCTAAATCAGAGGAACTAAAGAGCAAAAGATATAAAATGTAGGGACATAAAAAAATAAAAATAAAATAATAAACATAACAAAAATATTTTATTTCTAAAAGTTTTCTAGGGATATGATATCCAGCGGCTTAGAAATGCACCCTTACGGAAGCTGTTACGAGGGTACCCTCGTCACAGCACGACTCTTGTTTGTAGATCTAAATACGTCTTGTGATAATCCATTGTTAACAGACTCCGTTCTGTGTGTGATTGATCACAAGAAATTCAAGTTGATTGTGTGCAGGTGTTTATTGAAGATCTAAGAAGATTTGAAGACAAAGAATACTTTGAAGATTTCTGGTTTGGATTCATAATCTTTGGTGTGCACAATACTTGTTTCGGGTAAAGAGGATCCAAATATAATCGGTTTATCCTTGTGGTAGATTGGATTGATTAGTTGAGTAGATCAGCATCATTACAATTCTTTGTGATTCAAAGTATTGATTACAAAATCTTGATAATTACTTTGGTAGTTGTTATTGGATAGATCTAAGGACATGACAAAGGAGTTTATTGGGATTAACAGAAGAGCCTTTTGTCGAACTCATATCACTTGGTTGAAAATAGTTGTTACCGAACAAATTTGTTGTTCCTTTACTGTTTGGAATACGAACCAAAGGAATTGTTCCAAGTGCGTGACTTATTTACAAGTTGGAGGCACATGGATACAGACAGAACTAGGTGAACTATAGGTTTAGTTACTAGGTCTCAATTATACGAAGTTGGGTTGATTTTGTATAGCGGCTTAATCCTGAGAGTATTCGATTCTGGACAAAGTCCCGGGGTTTTTCTGCATTTGCGGTTTCCTCGTTAACAAAATCTTGTTGTGTCTTTTACTTTTCTATTTCCGCAATCTTTTACTTTTTTATTTCCGCAATTATAATTGTTTTTATTATAATTATAAGTAAAATACACAAACATTAATTCCTATTTACTTGATAGCAATCCTATTGTGTTTGGTTAAGTCTGAACCATTTATCAAGTAAACATACTTCGTTGTTGTATTGTCTCGATCTTGTATCCATAGTCAATCACATAAGTTATATTGTTGCCATATTATCTCGATCTCCTATTCGTAGACGATCACACAAAGTTTGAACCGATTTGTTGTATTGTATCGACTTAGTCCATAGACAATCAATTTCGGAGAAAGGACTTACAGGCGGGAAAGTTTTAGATTGAGGTATATTTGGGTACCCTCATCTTTTCAATTGGTATCAGAGCGGGCAAAAACGAAAATATCTAACAATCTGTGTTTGGTGCAATCCAACCTATAAGAAATTGAATCTAATGGTCGATTTAGTTAACGTAACGACAGGATTTGACTACTTCAAAAAATCGTGGTGGAAGACACGAATGAAGTATGTAATACTCTTATTCCTAAATATTGTAGGAATTTGAATTATGTATATGTATGTCTTGGGTGACTTACTTAATCCTTTGGATCCGATAGAGTTGTATATCATGGTGTTTGTTACTTACTGTGACAATGATACAATTCTATATGAGACAGGATGTATCTTAAAAATGCATAAGATTTCACTCAAATTTTTTCATTACTATATGAACCATGACTATTGTGTTCTTGAAAAATCTGGAATCTTAAATATATTTTGGATGAACTACCAAAGTATATATATGTACATTTTCAGATCTAAGACTGTCAATGTATCGCTACCTAGGATGCAATTTTGGAAAATATGTATTCCGGATTGCTTCATACACCTCACAACTGTTTTAATGAAGCAAGTGATCTTTTGAAATATTACATGGATTATAATTCTAATAATTTTTTAATAAATATCATATTTTGTTCAGATTTATCTCTGCATACTCTAGTAGAAAATTCTTGAGTGAATTTCAAATGATATTATCAAATCTTGATAATAATAGAGTAAACAGACTTTTGGACAGAAGCATAGAATCATTCTGTAATAAAGATCCGGACCATGAAAAACCGGTTTTCCGAAAGAAAGACCTAGATATAAAATCGGAATTGTTTCCTCACAAGCCTCGGTTTCCGATTTTAACAGAATTTCCTAAAACTAGTTATTTCCGATGTTTGACATATATTCTTCCTATAAAAGATAACCTCTTGGTATGTTCAGAAACATATTGGGGAAGATTATTCAAAACCTTAACTAGGGTTTTTCATATTTTCGCAACTATGAGAAAGAGGAAATCTGATAACCGAGTCAGATACGATGATATTGATAGGATTATATTTCCAAACAGTATTGATAACAAGCATGAATTTACTCATTTTATTGACAGCTCATGCATCAGGAGATACGAAACTCTCAAGAGAATGGAATTCACTGCTGAAAAGAAATTCGATCTATATGTCCAAGATAAGGATTATGTGAGGTTTGTTCAAGATCGAAACTGGGGAATGATTTTTGATTTTGAGAAATATTCACCGGATATGGTAAGAGTATTTTATGCAAATATTCATAATGTTGATCATAAAAATCTTACCTTTGTTACTCTTGTTGGTCAAGGAGTCTACTATGTTGATCGAAAAACCATTTCCAATGTTATTGAGTACAATGTGGAATGTAATCACTTGATTACTGGAATTGAAATTGAGCACGATACCACTTCAACACATCTCATTGGAAGATCGACAAAATGGGAAAATGGTAGATTACCAACAAAAGATATACCCTTCCATCTAAGGGTATTCAGTAAACTTTCTCTAGCTACCCTATTTGCAAGTACTAGAGATAAGTCATCTTGGGACAAGGATTTTGCATAATTCATCTATTTTCTGTCAAAAGAAGATACTCAAATTGATCTTTGCGGAATCATTGTCAGTCAAATTATCAAGATTTCCGAGTCTATATCATCTTTAGGAATCAAGAGACATATTGGATTTCCATGTATAATTACCAAGTTGTGTGAATTCATATCTGGAGATAACTTTGATGATATGAGAAGCACCACTGCTGTGTCTAAAAATACTATAATTCAAATGCTTGAAAACCAATCAAGTAATAAAATTGTTGACAGATTTCTTCCAAATTCCACAACAAGTCTCTTCTAGCTCATCTTGAAATTCTTGGTAAACAACTTGACTGTTTTCAGAAACAATTGGGCTTTGCTGCTCGAAAAGATCCAGAAACTCTTAAAGGAGTTCTAAAGATTGAATCAGAGTTTTGGAGCCAAGAATCGGAAATAGAAGAAGAGCATCAAAAATACTTGATCACAAGGAATGTCCCTTCCAATAATTAATGCAAAAAAAATAGACATTAGTTTTTGATTATTTTAATAAAGTCTATTATGAATAAAACTATCTCTTATTATGAATACAATTATTTGGTTTATAATTTTTTTTCGTGATAGTTTTTGGTTTACATAGCATGTGCTTGAATGCTTTATATTATTGCTATGTATGATGATGGGATGTTTGATTTCGGTATTCATAACCTTGATATTCGATCTTATATGTTGTGAACCCTTATGGTTTGGGTGACCTTTTGGTTTAGCGGGATTAAGTGCTATCCCATGTTGGTAGGATTTATCAAAGGATCATGAGGGGTTCTGATTGAAACAATATATGAAAAAGTCACAATATGTTGAATCATTTGGCTTAACATAAAAGCATATGTGTTTCGGGGTTTTCAACTTTTGCTTGCAATAGTTAAAATGAGTTTTAAATCTTTCTCTGGTAAAGGTTGGTTGTTGTTATTCTTTTGGCTTGCATGAGGATGACAACATAATGATATTTCGGTATCAATTCTCACTGGAAAGAAAATGCAAACATTATTGGAGAAGTGGATGCGAAATTTGAGGTAACGACTTTGTTAGTTAATTGTTTTCCTGTTTAAGAAAAGCCTGGTTTTATTACATAATATTTATTGCTTTTGCTTAACAAAACTTCGGTACAATTGATGTTTATTCCATTATTTGTGTATGGATGTATGTGTGATTCAATTGTTTTCGGTTAAGAAAAACCATTGTTATCTTGCTTTATTGTTTGGTATCAATCGTTTAGCCTTACAAAATTTCGGTGCGATTGCTGTACTTTAATGTCTATGTTGTTTCAATTGCTTCCGGTTGAGGTAAATAATTATGCAAGTTGATTTATTTGGTTTTTATGAATTGTTTATGGCTTAACAAAATAAAAGGTTTCGGGATGAATTGTTTAGTCCAATTCGATTCCGGATAAGAGAAACTAAGTTAATTATGATCTTAGTTAGACTTATCAAAGTAGAGGTTTCAGTTATTCAAGTCTAATCGAATGCCTTAACAAGAAATGCTAGTTAACTAACCTAGTACTTGTCTTGCTTAAAAGTGAAAGGTATAAGTTATATGGATAATTAGAACCTGATGAGAAAAATAGAGTTATCTTTATTTTGGTCTTATCGAACAAGCGATTGTGTTTGTACAATCAGTTTAGCAAAGGAACTAAGATGCTTAGTCGATTTATGGTTTGCTAAACTATTAGGGAAAATTGCTTCGGGTAATTATTTCCTTGGTAACATATCAAAACAAAATTACTTTGTAGTTTCGATTTTGATACTGGTTATCAAAAATGGTGTGTGGAACCCTCGTGCTTAAGTCTTATAGGTTTGCAAGTCTTGTGAGATTTGTAAGATCCTTTCGTTTTGTCCTTTATTTGCTCGTACATTTGCCATTTTGTGACAAAAAGGGGGAGAAATATTTGGAGTAAACAAGTGATGCTGGTATTGATTGGTATCACTAAGGGATAGGACAATGGTGCTTAAACGCTTTATCTAAAGAAAGAGTAAAGCATAGACTAAGGGGGAATAACATATCATATGATAATGGGAATAACAAAGACATGCAGATTGAAAAATCTACCTATCTTACCTTTATGGGGAGTATTAGCTTTGTTATTATAATGTCAACAATGACATTTATGGATTGAATGTATACAGGTTATTGTGCTATTGAATTTGGGAATCAAGTGTATGCGTAATGAGTTCTTGGATATTTTTTTAAGTAAAAGAAGGTTTGTTTCGCAGGCAAAGGGATAAAATATCTTCCCAGATTTTCGAATGTATCTTAGAAAGAGTTTGGGAAGCTTGGAAAATATACAGAAGCCGCGTAAGTGAAGAAATAAAAAGGGTGTTAGAGCATAGATCGGTTAAACCCACCAAGCGTTGGTATGTTAGGTTTGGTTGTCATATTTTAGTGAATCAAAACTCATTTAAAGAGTCGCTTGATTATGTACTAGAGTCAACTTCGTATAGGTTAGCTTGAAAGTATTAGGATATGATACATTAAAAGTATTACGTGAAGACTTGAAGAATGTGAAGAAGTACGGAGCTACAACGACAACATCATCCTTCCACTTGAGGTTAGTAATATTTGATTTGAACTGTTTCATTCCCTAACGTATCTTTCAAGTCGTGCATATTAAAAACATAAATGCGAAGCTATGAATGATTACACTCTAGTTAGACGTAGTATTAAGGAATACAATACGAAGTATAACGCCTATCTTTTGAACTTTGTATATAAGACATCGACATAATCATTTGAATACTATTGTGATTATGTATGGGTATGAGGTGAAGATTTCATCATAGGAAACAATGTTTTACATTAGTTTAAAGGAAGTAAATTCATGAACTTATTTTGTGAATCGAAAGGGAAATCGCTCGGCTTATTGGTATTATTATTCATTGCATATCTTTTGAACTACCAATATGTGTGATTAGTATAACCGCTCATGACTTGTTTATGTTCTTGGTAAAACTATTCACAAGGCTTGACTTTTGTATTGGTATGACTTTTATTAGTGAAACCGATCTTAAGTAATCACCTGAGATGGTATGATCGATTTAGTGTTATTGGTATGACCAACTCTAGAAAAAGGGGAGATGATCCTAGTAAGAGGTGCAACCGATCACAAGAGGGAAATCAATCCTTGTATGAGGTGCAACAAGTTTCTAGATATTGGGAACCGATCCTATGGACATGTGCAACACATTTTTAGACATTGGGAACCGATCATAAGGGTATGTGCAACAAATACAAGTTAGATACCATATATATTGGAACTGATCCTAGTACCTAGTCAACCGAATTTTGGAAAGCTAGTGTGACTAATTCCAGTACCCATATGGAGGTAGAACCGAAACTTGTTTTGGTAGAACCGTGAAACCCATAATTGGTGATTTGATAGGATAATCAATCACATAGTTCTTGGAAGACAGACAAACCAATTCTAAACTTGTTTGGAAGTGTGGAAAATTGATTCCAAGAGTGTAAGTATGAAAGAGGACTTACAAAGTAAAGATGTCGACATACTCTGAACACGTGCAATGACACTTATCTTTTATTGTTCAAAGATATTCCTTAATAGCTAAAGGAAAATCTCGGATCAAAAATAAATTTAGAATCTTTTAATTAAGGTTGTTAGTTTTGTATTTCTTTAGAAAATAACAAAAATAGTAATGTGCATTTACTAGTTGGAGATTTTCTAAGAGATTTTCGCTCATTATTTGGACAAAACATTTCTAGGAATTATGGAACCGAATTCAGAATATATTGCATATCTTGAGAATATTTTCGATTTTGGAAATTCCTTGGTGTCCAAACTTCCTTGGTCTATAAATATTAAAGTTTTCATTTCGAGCAAACTAATCCTCGGAGCCAGCAAAAGTACCTAGTTATGTTGTTACTGGTGGAGCCGCCTATCCGGAGAGAAAATTAACCTAATTAGGCGAAATCTCTTACGGCCGCTCAGTTTAAAGACTTATTTGGGATTGAGAAGCTCTATTAGTACCGTTGGTGGGAAACTAGATAATTGCGGTTTATTATTAGTTTTCAATTTATTTGATTGACTAACGGTTGTTGAACTTTGATTGCACCTAGTTTGTTTATGCTTGAGAATTTTCTCTTCTGATATAAGATTCACTCAAACTAGATCGAAGTTTCGACGGGGATCTTTAGACTGTTTGTAGATCTAAAGACGTCTTGTGATAATCCATTGTCAACAGACTCCATTTAGTGTGTGATTGATCACAAGAGATTCAAGTTGATTGTGTGCAGGTGTTATTGAAGATCTAAGAAGACTTTAAAGATTTCTGATTTGGGTTCATAATCTTTGGTGTGTACAATACTTGTTTCGGGTAAAGAGGATCCAACTATAATCGGTTTATCCTTATGGTAGATTAGATTTATTAGTTGAGTAGATCAGAATCAATACAATTCTTTGTGATGTAAAGTATTGATTGCAAAATATTGACAATTACTTGGGTAGTTATTATGGGATAGATCTAAGGACCTGACAAAGGAGTTTATTGGGATAAACGGAAGAGCCTTTTGTCGAACTCATATCACTTGGTTGAAAAGAGTTGTTACCGAACATATTTGTTGTTCCTTTACTGTATGGAATACGAACCAAAAGAATTATTCCAAGTGCGTAACTTATTTACAAGTTGGAGGAGCAGGGATAGCGACGGAACTAGGTGAACTATTGGTTTATTTGCTTGGTCTCAACTATACGAAGTTGGTTTGATTTTGTATAGCGGCTTAATCCTGAGAGTATTCAATTCTGCACAAGGTCCCGGGGTTTTTATTCATTTGCGTTTTCCTCGTTAACAAAATCTTACAGTGTCTTTTACTTTTCTATTTCCATAATTATAATTGTTTTTATTATAATTAGAAGCAAAATACACAAATGTTAATTCCTATTTACTTGATAGTAATCCTATTGTGTTTGGTTAAGTCCGAACCATTTATCAAGTAAACATACTTCGTTGTTGTATTGTCTCGATCTTGTATCCATAGTCAATCACATAAGTTATCTTGTTGTCGTATTGTCTCAATCTCGTATCCATAGACGATCACACGAAGTGTGAACCGATTTGTTGTATTGTCTCGACTCAGTCCATAAACAATATTTTCGGAGAAAGGACTTATAGGTGGAAAAGTTTTAGATTGATGTATATTTGTGTACCCTCTTCTTTTCAAAGGGAAACTTCCGAGATTTTAGGTGAAAGGAAACAAAAAAATTCTCGGGATTTAATGACCTTGTTGAGTATATATATAGGTGTTGGGAGGATCAGAGGAGATTATCGCGAGTTGGGGGGGGGGGGAGGGTTTGTGTTGAGCTCTGGTTGAAGGAAGAAGTGGCGGGAAAAATACGCAGTTTCAGGGAGAAAGAAAAAAGAAGAATAATTAACACACAAAGTCTGTCGTAGAGAACTGTAGTTTTCAACAGTGTTTCCAACTGAAACTACCCTTTTTAACTGTTCCTTTATAACCGTGACATCTGTAACACCATTACAGCGTTGCAGATTGTCTGTATTATTATTTCTCTCGAATAAAAACACCTTTTGAGCCATGTTTCTATCTTTTGAGTGTGTTTTGAGCATGATGAGATAAACCCCAACACCGGAACAATGGATGAATCCATTCTTCACGCATGTGGCCAAAACGTACGGCCGTGATCGGCTTAATACTGACATGGGACATCTATATTAGATTACTTAAGGAATTAGGCGCGTCGACCAACCAACTTCCAACTTTATTTAAAAGTGCGTGTGGCGCGTTTAAAGAGATTTGATTGGTCGATGGTAAAGGGGCCCGGCAAGTAGCAACATAGAGCATGGCCAGCCGTCCACAGGTGGCGTCTGCTAAAGCCAATTGGTCGGACAAGTGGCGCGGCCACACCTCCTTTTGCCGCTGCTCTTACTTGCCAAAGTTCCTCTTTATTTCTTGTGGTAGGATTTTTCTCCTACTATCTCCATGATGGATCAATTTCCTAGTTTTGCTAGGTTTAATGTCGACCAATAGGGTTCGAAATATCGCGCATGGCGCAAAAAACCTAATTTTGTAAATTAATAAAATCAGGTTAGAAAGATTGAATTTTGTGAGGTGACACAAAATCAATCAATTTCTGGTGAATTTTGTGTGTTCATACAAAATCACTAATTATGTTTCAGAGGGCATCATAACCTTACGTGCCTCTAATTGAGTATTTCCATGCATATCTTAATCCTGAAACTTCGGGAAATTCATGCTACTCAGCTACGAGCGAACATTAATTGTCATGTTATGTCAATATCAAGAGTTCGGCTGGGGAACATAGCATAGAATGAATACTCGGCAGGCTCCCGCATTAGTGAGTAATGCAGCTAGGAGCTTAAATACTCATTAGGCTCTATATTAGTGAACAATTCATCTAGGAACTTGAGTTTCAATAAATATGAAGAGAGACATGGGCACTCATCAGATTCTGATATGTTCTTTAAATTCCTTGCGGAATATAGACATATCAAGGTCTATTACTTCTGATGCCGGGTCAGGTAGACAGAATTTTATAGTTTTCACCCTATACTAAAAACCACCATCAACATTAAGCATCTGCTTAGCACGTAACAGTGACATTATTGCTGGGTAAGCATTAGATGGTGACAGACGAAATTAAAATTTATAATTTAAAATTTAAAAGGTAAAGCAGGAAGATATTACCAGGAAAATTCTAATCGTCCTTCAGCAACGTGACCGCACGACTAGTGGTCTTCATAGTAGCATATTGCTAGCTCGGTTATGGAGCATGAATGCTATGGGCCCAACCATCTATTCCCGTTCATGGAGCCAAAAGGAATCATTTTTCTAGAAACTATGTTCATATAAAATGGGGTATCAACCCTCTTCCATTTTTGTTGCTCGTCTGGCTCCGTGCTTTCGTCTGCAGCAGTCGGATCTTATTCATCACTGTCAGCAGCTCCACCACGAGCGTGCCAATTGGAAGCAAGGTAATTGCATCTTGTTCTTTCTTCTTTTTGTAAGTATGAACTTTAGTCGTATGTGTAACTTCCATGGTTTTGAAATTTCATCAAATTCTGAGTGAACTCCATCGATCCTCTCCTGAATGTGTAATAAGGTTCTGTCTCCAGGAAATGAGCATCTAGCCTCTCCAGCGGATTTCAAAATTTTCTAAACTCTATTACGCTCAATTTCAAGAGGCCTTGACTTTAAGTTGTTTGGTGTCTGGACTGCTGAGTCGTAATTAAAATATTCTTTAAACTCATGAGCATTGACTAGCACGAAATTGTATTTATTCTGACTCTTTATCTCATAGGCCTATTCTTACCTTTCTGATTGCGATGATGATATGCTTGGAAGGTTTGTATTGGCAAAATCTTCCGGAGCCGTTGAGTGAAGCATACGAGATGAGAGGCGTTCCGTTGCCGACATGATGCTATCAAGTCTTCAAGGAATTCGTTCCAAGCGACATCGTTTGAATCATCTTCTGAATCTTGGATTGTTATGTGGAATGAGGTGCGATGAGCAGTCCCCAATTACACTTATGTTTTGTTACTAGAGCTATACTTTTTAAGATGGCTTAAGAATACAATGCATTTTTTCAAGGAGTTGTAGATGTGTGCTAGATCTGATGGCTTGTCCGAATATGTTAAAATATATTTGCGGCGTACTTTTGGAGTCTTTGATGTACATATATGGCTTCATGTTAAAAAAATTATTGCGGTTTGTAAAGATTTGACAGTGATGATACTGATATCAGAAATAACCTGGTTGAGGTACATGAAGGCATCATGTGCTGGCAGTCCCCATATATAATTACCTTGAGCCTATTTTCTCCTAAAAGATGTACTTCCATTATTTGCTGGTAAGGTGGTTGACAAACTGATGAAGGAGGAAATCTTTTGGATTTGTCACTTGTTGATCAATGGGCGGGAGTCACTCTTGATAGATCTGTATTGTATCCAAACTTTTGGTAGCCCATGCACCTCTTCCATAGGAAATTAAAAATCTAGCAACACTGAATCGGACTTTGTCGGCGATATGGTTGTTGATGTGCAGCTTCGTGCAAGCCTTGGGTAGGTGACACTTATTTCTGAGTAGGTGATGTGGCAGGCATAATATGGTTGGTATGCGTGGCTTGCTGAGGCGCGACTTTCCTCTTTGATTCTTCATTGACAAAAATGCTTATGGATGGCTGAGCCAAATACTGCTTGTTGTTCAGGTACCTTCCAGAAAGGCAGGTGATGATATCCTTGTTAGAGCACCGCTTGATCTAACTTGCATGCATTTCTATCTCAAGCATGTTGTTAATGTTAGTGATCAAAACTATAACTCTTGATTTCTAGTATACTATAACTAATATCTCAGACTAGGATAGAAAGTGTAGTTGATCTCAAGAACTCCATGGCGATCATCATACAAGACGAAGAACTATTCAAGGAATTGGTGGAACTTCATCGACTAAAAGATATGTGTTATCTATCACTCAAAAGTATATTTACTCTATCTCCTATCTTGTGACAAAAGTTGTTTTGCTATATAGACTTTGATTATACACATTTTCTATTTCGATCCAAGTTTATCTCGTCTATCTATTTTTCGAAATATGTGTTGGTAAGATTTCTCTTTGTCCAAGTTCATCTTTACCTAGTGACGAAAGTCATGTTGTGTTTCAATCACTTTGAAAATGGCTTTGATGAAAAATAGTTTGTGAATAACAACTATATATAACGTCCTCTAAGAATGTTTCAATGATTGAAATGAGAGTTTAGATTATATAACCATTGTTGGATATAAGCATTGTGTGGCAACACATATATGTATAAGTCCTTATTCCTTGAACCAAAGTATGCGTACTTTTTAGATCAGGAAAGCCGAAACAAGAGCTATGAGCTCAGTCCGAGAACTAGCGGAAGTTCTCATCTAGATAAAATCTGCTGGAGTTTGTGAACTCCTTCCGGGAACTTAATTCCGCGTACTTGAGTTGGTTATATCTAAAGACGATTTTTGTGAACTTATATTTATATATATATTAACTAAGGAATGCAATTTGCAAACCGTGGCTATAAAGTTCATGAATCGATTCGAGTGAATCAAATCGTTTTTGCTTCGATTGTGTCTTGTATACTTCTATAAGATTTCCTTACGATCGAACAACTCTCTAACTAGTTCATCTGAGTCATTTGAACTAGTTATGGTGAAGAAGAATAAGGTTGATATGAAAGTGCTCATATGGCTAACCTTTTGGTTAACTAATGTTGAACCAAACAAATGTAAAAGTTTGGGTATGGTTACACAAACTCAAAACGTGCATTTTATTTGTATGTAACAAGCTAAGTTTTTGATCCAACGGTTGAAAGATATTATCTTAAATATAATAAGTTTTTCATCTAACGGTGAATCTTGAATGTTTTGTTACTAAGCTAACATTGATTGCAAACCCTTATTTGAAATACTATATAAGGGAGAACTCTAGAAACTGGGAAAACTAATCCCCACACCTCCTTTGTGATACTAGTAATATTAGCTAGAGTCGATTCTCCTTAAACCTTAGGTTTCTTCTCGATACCATGTAGGTTAATGACTTGAAGACTTCATTGGTATTGTGAAGCCAAACCGATACTACTTTCTCATAGTTGTATGATCTGATCTTGCTGATTCTATCGTGTTGAGTATAATCGTAACGATTGGCTTGAGATTAATATCTCTGATAGGTAAGATATAAAAGTAGTCACAAACATCTTCGTCTCATCATTTGTGATTCCACAATATCTTCTTTCGCCACGTCGATTTTGATTATTGTGAGGTGATTGATAATACTGAGTTGTTCTTCAGGAATATAAGTCTGGTTTATCAATTGGTTCCTGTTCACCTTGATTTATCAAAATACGGAACAAAACTCGTAGGTATTTCTGTGGGAGACAGATTTATCTATTATCATAGACTTTTCTGTGTGATACATATTTATTTATTAAAGTATTCGACTTTGGGTCGTATCAACTTTTAGTTATGGGTGAGATCAGCTAAGGGAATCAAGTGCATAGTATCCTGCTAGGATCAGAGATGGAAGGAGCGCAACTGTACCTTGGATCAGTGTGAGATTTATTGGGGTTCAACTACAGTCCAGAAAAAAGTTATTTTGTAGTATGATAGTGTCTGTAGTGGCTTAATACAGTGTGTGTTAAATCTGGACTAGGTCCCGGGGTTTTTCTGCATTTGCGGTTTCCTCGTTAACAAAATTCTGGTATCTGTGTTATTTATTTTCCGTTATATTTTGTTATATAATTGAAATATCACAGTTTGTGCGTTAAGATCAATCAATTAGAATATCCAACCTTTGGTTGTTGATTTACATTGATTGACACTTGAACATTGGTCTTTGGTACCGTTCAAGTTATTTCACCTAATAATCAGGCTCATGGATTTCTGTCTGTTCGATTTGCAGATTATATTGTGAAATAGAGATATTCGAACTCTTTGATATACTTTACTAAGATTGAGTCTAGTTGATTCTCTTGAAAGTATATTGGAGTTAGTCCATACAGATTGCTAATCGAACTATTGGGTATGGTTGTTAGACCCCCACCTTTTCAATCCTTACGCTACATCTTTGAAGAGTGGTAACCCTGTCACAGTTTCTTGGTTGACTGTCCCTTCTGAGTTGAAAAGGTCCTTGACAGTGAAGGTATTCCGTGTTGAGCCTCAGTCCCCAAGTGTGGTTTACGTGATTATATATTGTATGGTCGGTGGGTTTACCATAATAAATATATCACCATCTTTCCTCCATACTGGTATCTCTATTACTTCCTCCATGAGAAAATAAAATATGCAGAAGTTTGGATTACCTTTATCCGTAGTTGTTGTCGTTATGGTGAAGCTCTGGATGGTATCAACAAACGAGCATCAATGGTTCTTGGCACCAACTGTGATCAGAAGAGACTGCATTTTTGTGGGAATAAAACAGGTTGACCGGAGCTTGGATGGCTACGGTCATGATCCTTTATAGGGAGGAGCGGTGACTAAGGAACAAATCTTGGCAGGGACGAGTGGTGGATACAGGAGTGGCAGGGAGAGGCGTGGTGATGGTGATCATAGGCTTTGGTAACCACTACCATGAATCTTGGATGAGCGAAGAAGCATAAGTAGTGGTAGCTACGTCCATGAGATTTAGGTGAGCATAGGCGGTGACGCTAGCCACGACCACGAACCTTAAAAGGCTTTGATCGGCCGTTATGACCCAAAGGATGAGTTTCTTCCTTTCATTTAACTTACATACGTGAGTTTTATTTCTCCTTCTATTATTTCCCCTCTTTTATTTTCGGTGAATCATCTCCTCTCTGATTCCCTGGAGGAAGCTCGCCTATTGTTGCTTGAGGGCTGCAAATATGTCTTGACGATGCGCTTTGGATAAATACAGAATCTCACATAAATGCTCCATCATGGACTGTACAGTTTTGTGGACGGAGTCCCCAGAATTCATGCAGCTCCTGACGGGAAGAGGATCTCTGTGGACTCCCTCAGTTCTTAGTTGAAGTTCTCCTGCATCCACATTCTCTTTGAAAATGTACTTTAATTTGTTGCAATAGCTGGTGGGGTGATTGGCGAACCTATGGTAACGGTAATATTTGGGATTTTCCATTTATTTTTCGGTTGGAGGACGTATGGTAGAAGGTAGATTGATGACACCATCTTGAATCCATGCTTCTAGGAGTTCGATTATCTCCTCAATTGGACACGGGAAGATTGGAGTAGCCTCTTCAGTTTCTTGTTGATGTACAGGCATCTTAGTCGCAGCTTTTCGGGTTTGAGTTGTCTGCTGCGATGGTGCCGCATGTTTGGGTTGTTGATAGTGATTCCCTAAATGCCTTCTCTTTCCACTATCACTAGTGATTGACTGGAGATTGGATCTTTTATTGGAAGGACACCTGCTTTCCTGAACATCTTTACGAGCTTCTTCATTCTAGGACAGTTCAGATCGATTGAGTAAAGCAGCAACAGATCTCTTAGCAGCTTCTGATGCAATATGGGAATTGATATTTTACAAGAAGGATGTATATAATGAAATCACCTTTTCATTGCAAGGATTCTGATAATAACATGATGAATCCCACGAGTTTTCTTTCTGAGGAAACATCTCTTGATCTTCATGAGCAGACAAGTTAAGTTGGTAGCCACCCTTTCATTCAACGTCACCACATGCTTCATCTTCCTCACCAGGAATAGGAATGTGAATCTTGGAAGAAGGACTACTGCCATCAGTATTGATCCTAAAAGAATTGTCGATAGCGTTTCCCCTAGAATGAATATGTGTTGTTTCCTTTGATAGTTGATCCGTGAGGACTTTCAAAAGCGTAAATACTTCATCATGCGTCTTGACAGTAGTAGCTTGATTCTTGACAATATCATTTAGTATTTTTATCAAATCATGAATAGTTGTTAAATATTGAGACTCTATAGCCTCGACAAGGGTTTTGAATGAAAGAATGGATTCAGGAATAACATGTGCAGTATTGTCAATGCTAGGAGAAGTAAAATTGGGATCGAGGGTTTCTAAACCAATCCTAAGATCAACCATCTTGAAAAATTTAGGAAATTGAAAATGGAATAGGGAAAATGATTTTTTTTTTTGCAACCGAGAGATTAATCTCCCACTGTGGTCGCCAGTTGTTTTGGGGTAAAAACTGATTCTGCTGGTTTTGGTAAATTTGGGTGTGTTGATGAGAAAGGAATCCAAACCCCCAAACAAATTCACTGCACTGGAGTACTTTAGATTCGAGAGATCAATTTGTACAATCCTGGCCTAAACCAAGAAATGGCCGTTCCAGTCTTGCTTCGGTCACAAAATAAAGGAGAAGGTTTGATCTTATGGGGGGAAGCGAAGAAGGTGTTGAGATCAGAATGGTTAACTCTGAAGGTGTGGGTATTTTATGACTTGTATCATAATATGGAACTGAATTGCAAAATGTAAGCCATCCGTTCTTTGATGATTTTATGTATACTGTGTTGTTAACCAAAACTCTGTTCTTGGTTGAAATAGGTTGAAAATCTATTTATATCAGTCATAGTTGCACGCACCCTGATCTCATAGGAACTAGGAATAGTTGAGCGATGGAGGAGTAGGATCTTGCAGGATGGTGAAAACCATGCCTCCACTTTGAGGGGAAGACTGGGTGGTTTCGTCCCATTTCTTCTCTATCATCACTAAATGCGCGCCTTTCCTAACACTTTCTTGTAATAGGCGTGTTGCATGCCGCACGCTGTAGACCGGCAGACCAATACCCTGATGAACATCCCCCAGTTTTTGACATGTTTGATGTCTCAAGTATTTTCATGGAAAATATGCAGCAGGCTGCTGAATGGGTCTTATTTTCAAGACCTAGTTATTCCGACCAATCACGCGTCAGCTAGGTGGTGGGTGTTCATGTGTGAGTAGATGCCAGGAGCTATCTATGTATATTAAAGATGTGGTGATCGGTCCCTATAGGAGAATGGTGGCTGGTATCCATTTTGACATCCTATTGGTTGGGCCAAATTAAATCTAAACTGGTTAAGTTGGCTAGCCAAGTTGGATGGATGAGATGATTTGCAGATGTTTGTGTTAATTCATGAAATTTCGTAATCAGAAAATTCAGATGTGAGACCCTCACTAAAACTTCTGTAGAATTCTCATACGAACTCGAATTTTGACAATCCGACCCTCCATTCTTATTCTTATCTTCCCGCGAGAGAATATTTAGGTTTTGAGATCGTTTAGGAGGTGAAAACATCCCAACGGTGAAAAATCAGGAAAAATTCAGTCAGTTTTCATCCATGACCTAACTCGCCTTTTAAGTTGTATCTTTTAGCTCGTTAATCCGATTGATGTGAATTTTTAGTATGTTATGATAGACATCCATACGAAACTTTTTGCATGTAGATCATATTAAATTTGTTTACCAAATGCTCCCAGTTGTTTGTCCAATCTTTGGGTGATCATTTAGAAGCCATATGGGTAGGCTGCGGCGTGGCCGATTGTTCCTTATGGAAGAGGGGTGTCCGTTGATCATGACTACATCTTATTATGGAAAATGGGGTGGCCGTTTATCATGGCCACAGATCATTATGGAAAATGGGGTGGCCGTTGATCATGGCCACAGCTCGTTGTGGAAAAGGGGGTGGCCATTGATCATGGCCACAACTTATTGGCTGCCTAAAATAAGGGTTAGGCCGGCCGATTCGTAGTCTTAGCATGGCGCATTCATGGCCCGCATAAAGTGCTAAAAATAACAAGTAGCATAGTAGTGTAACGACGCTACAATGGCACACTGGCACCTTCCAGTGGCATAGTGGCGTAGCTGCGGCCATTGTATCTTGACATATTGGTGTTAGATCCAAATATGACTCAACGATATTGGCTTCTAGTTGTTGTATCAAACTTAATGCCTAGGTGGTATTATTTGACATGTGACATCATAGTGGTCCAAGACAAATTAGGGTTTGACATGTCGAATACCTAAGTGGCGCGTGAGGCAATGTGGACGCGGTATGGTGGCATGGTGGTGCTTGTCCGGTCGCGTCAGGAAGCATCCAATCTTTATAAATCGATTGGCCAAGACGTACGGCCGTGATCGTTTTAAGACTGACATGGTCCATCTATATTAGATTCCTTAAGGAATTAGGCCCGTCGACTAACCAATTTACAACTTTATTTGAAAGTTTGTGTGGTGCATTTAAAACGATTTGATTGGTCGATCGGCCACGTGGCGCGGCCATGCCTCTTTTTCCCACCGCTCTTACTTGCTGCAGTTCCTCTTTATTTCTTGTGGTAGGATCTTGCTCCTCCTAGATCCACAATGAATCAATTTCCTAGTTTGCATAGGTTTAGTTTCGACCACTAGGGTTCAAAATACCGCGCAGGGAGCACAAAACCTAATTTTGTAAATTAATAAAATTAGGTTAGAAAGATTGAATTTTGTGAGCTGACATAAAATCAATCAATTTCTGGTGAATTTTGTGTGTTCATACAAAATCACTAATTATGTTTCAGAGGGAATCATAACCTTGCGTGCCTCTAATTGAGTATTTCCATGTATATCTTAATCCTGACACTTCAGGAAATTCATGCTACTCAGTTGCGAGCGAACATTAATTGTCATGTCATGTCAACATCAAGAGTTCGTCTGGGGAACATAACATAGAATGAATACTCGGTAGGTTCCGGCATTAGTGAGTAATGCAGCTAGGAGCTTAAATGCTCATTAGGCTCTATATTAGTGAATAATTCATCTAGGATCTTGATTTTCAATATAATATGAAGAGAGACATAGGAAATCATCAGATTCTGATATATTCTTCAAATTCCTTACGAAATATAGACATATCAATGTCTACTACTTCTGATGTCGGGTCAGGTAGAAAGACTTTTACAGTTTTCGCCTTATACTAAAAACTACCATCAACGCGTTTGTGTATTTTACTTCTAATTATAATAAAACAATTATAATTGCGGAAATAGAAAAGTAAAAGACACAACAAGATTTTGTTAACGAGGAAACCGCAAATGCAGAAAAACCCAGGAACCTTGTCCAGAATTGAGTACTCTCGGGATTAAGCCTCTATAAAAAATCTAAACCAACTTCGTATAGTTGAGACCAAGCAAATAAACCTATAGTTTACCTAGTTCCGTCTATATCCACGCGCCTCCAACTTGTAATAAGTCATGCGCTTGGAACAATTCATTTGGTTCGTATTCCAAGCAGTAAATGAACAACAAATATTTTCGGTAACAACTCTTTTCAATCTAGTGATATGATTTTGACAAAAGGCTCTTCCATTTATCCCAATAAACTCCTTTTTCAGGTTCTTAGATCTATCCAATAACAACTACCAAAGTAATTGTCAAGATTTTGCAATCAATACTTTGAATCACAAAGAAACGTTGTTTGAGGGTAAAAACTGGTTCTGCTGTTTTTGGTAAATTTGGGTGTGTTGATGAGAAACGAATTAGTACCCTGAACAAATGTACTGCATGGGAGTACTTTTATATTCGAGAGATCAATCTGTAAGACTCTGACCTAAACCAAGAAATGGCCGTTCCAGATTCAATTCGGTCATAATGTGAAGGAGAAGGGGTGATCTTGGGGAAGGAAGCGAAGAAGGTGTTTGAGATCAGAATGTTGAATTATGAAGGTGTGGATGTTTATAACTTGTATCAGAAAATGGTTTATGGATACTTGTGTTGATAACACTTGTTTTTCTGTGTTTGAATAGGTTGAAAAACCTATTTATACAAGTCATGTTCGAACACCCCTAATCTCGTAGGAAGTGGAGTTGTGTAAAGAGTGGTGATCACCATGTTTCCACTATCAGGGGAAACTAGTCATGCCTTCACCCACTATATTATTGTTATTAACCATCTGTTCTTCCTTGACACGTTATCGTAATGGGCGCGTTGCACGCCGCACGATGTAAACCGCCAGACCAATACCCCAGTGAGCATCCCCAGTTTGTGACATGTTTGATGTCTCGAGTAAGTGGGTCAAGTCGTGGGACTTGCCGCGAAAAATAGCATATGGTGCTATTAGGTTAAACAACTAAGTTGTTTTATGAGGCTGATATAAAATATCGTATGCATTCGAAGCACGTAAAGCATCTCCTTTAAGCATCTCAAAATAATCAATGTGCATGAAGCATCGTTATTTTTTGAGATCGATCGAATCAGTCACGGATTGAGTTCCTTAAAAGTAGCACGACCGGCCATCTTTGGGTGATAGCTCGAGTGCTCTATGGCGAACTATTACTTGTTCAATCACTCTATGTGGAGGAGTGATGTCCGATGATCACAATGCTACTTTGTTAGTTTTCTAAAAATAAATCTACACCTTCCAACTAGGCTGGCGAAGTTGGATGGTCGTGATTGATTTGGGCAGTTGTCTATTGACGTTGACATAATTTTTAGGGTTTAGATGCTGAGCGACCAACCCTATTTTGGCTAGCCGAATCAAAGCACTGGGCGTTGATTCGAACAGGCCGATTGGCCATGTGTGAAGATAAGACGCTAATGAGTGCATTGACATCTCCTAGGTCATCTATAATCGGATCTAAGCCACTCGATTCGGCTGGTGAAGATGAGTGGTCACAATCGATTTGCGATAGTAGCATATTGCCGCAAGCATGAATTAGGGTTTAGAACATCCGCAGCTACTCTAGTTCAATCGAGCGATTCGATGCGTCATTGGCTTCTCACAGGTAATTCCATCGAATGATAATGAAGTTGGACCAGCGGTGAACTCATGTCCACCTTCTTGATCGTATGAAATATGATCTAAGACGTCCAACTAGGCTGGCTAATTGGACAGACGTGATGATTTTGCGACACTAATATATTGTCGCAACCCAAAACTCAAGGTTTTGAAATAGCGTGTTTGCTCTAGTTTGGGCAAGCGATTGAGCGCCCTATAGGCTTGTCGCGGGAAGGTCGATTGACCTAGGGGTAGTTGGGCCGCCAATGAACATGTCGGAACTTCCTTAATCATTTGTATGAATGTCCAGTACGTCCAACTAGGCTGGATAAGTTGGACATCCGTGATGTTTCTGAGACTATTTTTGTCGGTCTAGCTCGTTTGAGCTCTTCTTCACAGCGCAATCGCACATGTTTGGGGGTTAGCGTTTGATGACACTAGAGTGTGTTAAATGGATTCCGACCAGTTGGAGCATTAGTAGGCCCGCCGGTGGTCACTACAGTTATTACTTAGTTCTGCTAGGAGTAGGCTATGCTTGTTGGATCGTGCGGCCAAATTATGTGGCCATGATCATTTCTGAGATTGATATTAACAGTCTAGATTTTCCTTAAGGAATTTAAGTGTATTTGATCGAGCTAACTTAAAAGTGCATTGATACAAAATTCTCTTTGTCAGAGAGTGATGCAGATCTCAATACTAACACTTCGGAAGACTCATGCTACTCTGCTGAGAGTGAACATTTAATCGTCATGTCATGTAAATATTTAGAGTTCGTCTAGGAACATAGCATAGGAAAATACTAGGCAGGAAAATGCAATAGGTTAAAATTTACAAAATATCTGGGATTGTTGCTTCACGCACCATTCTGGATAAATTTCATATATAAATGTACTGAATTACTCAATACATATGTAAGTTGAGAGGTTTGAGCACTCATCACTTTTAAATGGCCCAACCTCTTTGCAGAGCGATGACGCATTAAATATACTGAATCACTCAATACATATGTAAGTTGAGAGGTTTGAGCACTCATCACTTTTAATGGCTCAACCTCTTTGCAGAGCGATGGCGCATTAAATACATGGTTTTATAATTTTATACCTGAACTAAGAACCACCATCAACAAACGTATTAATATCGATATACTCAACTAATCAATCTAGATTATCACAAAGATAAAACGATTATAGTTGGATCCCCAGCCGATCAAGTTTTGTGCACACTAAAGATTATGAACCCAAACAAAAATCTTTTCGTCTTCAAATCTTCTTAGATCTTCAATAAACACATGCACACAATCAACTTGAATCTCGTTTGATCAATCACACATAGAACGGAGTCTGTTAACAATGGATTATAACAAAACGTCTTTACATATATAAACAATTCTAAAGATCCCCGTCGAAACTTCGATCTAGTTTGAGTGAATCTTATATCAGAAGATAAGATTCTCAATCATAAACAAACTAGGTCCAATAAAATTTTAACAACCGTTAGTCAATCAAATCAATCAAAAACTAATAATAAACTGCAATTATCTAGTTTCCCACCAACGGTACTCGTAGGGCTTCCCAATCCCAAAGAAGCCTTTAAAACGAGTGGTCGTAAGATATTTCGCCTAATTGAGTACTTTCCTCTCCGAATAGACGACTCCACCAGTAATAACACAACTAGGTAGTTTTGCTGGCTCTGAGGATTAGTTTGCTCTAAATGCAAACTTTAATATTTATAGACCAAGGAAGTTGGGACACCAAGGAATTTCCAAAACCGAATATTCTCAAAGATATGCAATAAGGGCAAAAACAATTTTCATAATTCCTGGAAATGCTCTGTCCAAATATTGAACGAAATCTCAGTAGAAATCTCCAACTAGTAAATGGACATTACTAATTTTTATTTTCTAATATGCATTTTAATTGCTGGAAATTAAAAGCAGATAAAACTAAAAACCTTAATTAAAAGATTCTCAATTTATTTCGATCCGGGATTCTCCTTTAGCTATTAGGGAATATCTTTGAACAATAAAAGATAAGAGTTACTGCACATGTTCAAAGTATGTCGACATATTTAATTTGTAAATCCTTTTTCATATTTACAATCTTGAAACCGATTTTCCACAATTCCAAACAAGTTTAGAATTGGTTCATCTGACTTCCAAGAACTATGTTATTCATTATCCTATCAAATCACCAATCATGGGTTTAAACAGTTCTACCAAAATAAGTTTCGGTTCTACCTCCATGCGGGGTACTAGGAACGGTCACACTAGCTTTCCAAAAATTGGTTGACTAGTACTAGGATCGGATACCACATATATATGGTATCTAACTTGTATTCAGTTGCACAAGTCATACGATCGGTTGCCAATCACTAAGATTTTTTTGCACCTCTTACAAGGATCGATTCCCCTACTTGTGATCGGTTATAACTTTTACTAGGATCGGTTCTCCAATGTTTAGAGTTGGTCATACCAATTACAGTAAATCGATCATACCATCTCAGGTGATTACTTAAGATCGGTTTCACTAATAAAAGTCATAACAATACAAAAGTCTGGCCTTGTGAATAGTTTCACCAAGATACATAAAAAAGTTATGAGCAATTATACTAAACACACATATTGGTAATCCAAAGATTTGCAATGAATAACAATACCAATAAGCCTAGCGATTTCCCTTTCGATTCATAACACAAGTTTATGAACTGTACTTCCTTTAAACGAATGTAAAAACATTGTTTATTAGGACGAAATCTTCACCCATACCCATACATAATCATAATAGCATTCATTTGATTATGTCGATGTCTTATATACGAAGTTCAAAAGATAGACGTTATACTTCGTATTGTGATTCCTTAATACTATGTATAACTAGAGTATAATCATTCACAGCTTCGTAGTTATGTTTTCAATATGCACGACTTGAAAGACAGGTTAGGAATGAAACAGTTCAAGTCAAATATTCTTAACCTCAATTGGAAGGATGATGTCGTCGTTGTAGATCTTTACTTCTTTACATTCTTCAAGTCTTCACATAATACTTGTAAGTCTCATATCCTAGTAACTTTATAGCTAACCTATACAAAGTTGACTCTAGTAAATAATCAAGCGACTCTTTAAATGAGTTTTGATTCACTAAAATATGACAACCAAACTTGACATACCAATGCTTGGTGGGTTCAACCGAGCTATACTCTAACAATATCTCCCTTTGTCAATCCATAAATGCCGCTGTTGACATTATAATGACAAAGTTAATACCCCCCCAAAAGGTAAGATAAGTAAATTTTCAATCCGCACGCCTTTGTTATTCCCTTTATAGTTCATATAACTACAAGTATCAATATGATATGATACTCTCCCTTAGTCTATGCTTTACTCTTTCGTTAGATATACCCTTTTAAGCACCATTGTCCTTTCCTTAGTGATACCAAATTACTTGTTTACTCCATATATTTCTCCCCCTTTTTGTCACAAAATGACAAAAGCACAAGAAAATAAAGGACAAACCGAAAGGATCTTACAAATCTCAAAAGACTTGCAAAACCTATAAGAGTTAAGCACGAGGGTTCCACACACCATTTTTGATAACCAATATAAAAATCGAAACTACAAATTAAGTAATTTTGTTTTGATATGTTACCAAGGAAACAATTACCCGAAGCAATTTTTCCTAATAGTTTAGCAAACCGAAAATAGACTAAGCACCTTAGTTCCTTTGCTAAACTGATTTTACAAATACAATCGCTTGTTCGATAAGACAAAAATAAAGATCATAATTAACTCTATTTTTCTCAACATGTTCTAATTATTCAAATAATAACTTAGACCTTTCACTTTTAAAAAGACAAATACTAGGTTAGTTAACTAGCATTTCTTGTTAAGGAATTCGATTAGACTTGAATAACCGAAACCTCCACTTTGATAAGTCTAACTATGATCATAATTAACTTAGTTTATCTTATCCGGAATCGAATTGGACTAAATAATTGATCCCGAAAACCCTTTTGTTAAGCCATAAAAAATTCATACAACCGACATAAATCAACTTGCATAATTATTTACCTCAACCAGAAGCAATTGAAACAAACATAGACATTATAGTACCGCAATTGCACCGTAATTTCATAATCCTAAACAATTGATACCAAACAATAAAGCAAGATAACAATAGTTTTTCTTAACCGGAAACAATTGAATCACATACACATCCATACACAAATAATGGAATAAAATCAGGCTTTTCTTAAACAGGAAAACGATTAACTAACAAATTTGTTACCTCAAACTCCTCATCCTCTTCTACCCAAAAATATATGTCATTAAGTGCAAGTTTACATAGAACTTTCCCCCGTTGTGTTGTCATCCTCTCGCAAAACAAAAGAACAACAACAAGGACTAACCTTTACCATAGAAAGGTTGAAAAACGGTTTTAACTAATGCAATGCAAAAGTTGAAAACCCCGAAACACATATGCTTTTATGTTAAACCAAACGATTTAACACATTGTGACTTTTTCACATATTGTTTCAATCAGAAACCATTATGGTCCTTTGATAAAGCCTACCAACATGGGATAGAACTTAATCCTGCTAAACCAAAAAGTCACCCAAACCATAAGGGTTCACACCATATGAGATCGAATATTAAGGTCATGAAAATCGAAATCAAACATCCCATAGCATACATAGCGATAAAATAAAGCATTCAAGCACATGCTATGTAATCGAAAACTATCACAAGAAAATTTATGAAATAATAATTTTATTCATAAATAAGATAGTTTTATTCATAATAGACATTATATAATTACTGAAAGGAATAAAAAATTGATGTCTATTTTCCTAGATTAAGTATTACAGCGAATAACTTAATCTCTAGTGGTTCTCTTATTGTTCACTGAGGTTTCTTCAGTGCTCATACTTTTGAAGCATATCTCAAGAGACTTGTCTGCAACCACTTCCTATTTTTCAAGTTCTTCAACTAGAACCTTGAGTTCAGCAAGAACACCTCTTGTTTGATTAATTCTTTCTTTGAGCCAATATTGATGTTGAACTGTCATAATGAGATTGGTTCTCAATTCTTCAAAACCTTGGATATAGTGAATCATACTATCAGAGCGAATCCACTTGGTTTCAGTTGGATCTTGTATATTGTAAACCAACAGGCATGACTCATCTTGTGATCCAGCAGAGCTATCATAATCGTAACCAGACATGATTTTTGATATGTTTTTATTTTTCCTCTTTGTATTGCTTCCTTGACAATCCTTAACCTTTTGATCTTCCTTTATGTATTGATTCCTTGACAATTCTTCGAGACACTGCGAGTTATTGGAGGCATGCTCGGTTATTTAAATAGGGATTGATCAGGATTTCTGAATACAAGCAAGAGATAGTTTCTCTTTAAGAAGAGACAACTTTTGGACTAAAAGAAAATTCTGAAAATATAAAATAATATATTCTATTTTCTTTGTCCGAACTTCTCATGCTGAAAGGTTTATTAAAATTCGAAAATTCTAAATAAAACTATTTTTGGAAGATTATGTTAAACATGAACAATTTTTAGACAGACATGATTCGCAATTATCCATAAAATGTCACAGATTTTTCTGATAAACAAACACAAGAAAATTGTGCTCTCCTTTTATTGTGCTTTTCTCATCAGTAATTAAGAGCACGAAGGAGGATGAGAGTGCATAATTTTGATATAACTAAGTTGTATCGGGGTACACTAGTACAAAAGTGGCCTTTAACCACGCCAGATATAAATTCCCTTGTCACGCCTTTTGTTTTTGGCGTGTCTATAGGGTAGACTTCTACCCTATATACATGCCATGTTCTATGGGCGTGTTAATATAAGTGCTTTCAGCCACGCCAGGGCTAGTAGCTTGTCGTAATATCAACCGTTTAGTCACGTTAACTTTTAATTTTTAATTGGGCATGTTTATAGACTAGTCTAAGGCCACGTTAACCAGTTGTGGTGTGTCCATAAAAATAGTCACGCCACTTAAGGCGTGGTTAAAAAGTTGGTTTTATTAGACACGCTAAAATGCGTGTCCATTGTGTACGATTGATAGACACACCAGTTTATATACGTGGTTATAAAGTTGGTTTTATTAGACACGCTAGTATGCGTGTCCCTAGTGGGCGTTTTATAGACACGCCGGTTTTATTACGTGGCTAAAAAGTTCGTTTTATTAGACACGCTAGTATGCGTGTCCATAGTGGCGTTTTATAGACACCCAGTTCTATTATTATTGGGTACACGAAATGGGATGTAACTGCGATAGCACAGGGCCCAGCTCTGTTGAGGGTCTTTTTCTTCCCCATCTCAACAGTCATTAAATGACTTAAAAAAAAACAAAAAACACTTATGTCTCCAGAGCTTAGAAATTTGTGCCAATTAAGGACAACACTAACTAATCTAAGTGGATGGAAGCATCTTGGTTGTAGAAGTTTAGGAACCTAAAAAATAGAATCTATTCATAAAAGCACATAGCTCAGGTGTTAGAAATAACATGGTAGTTTCACCGTATCTCAGAGTCGTCACCATATCACTTTCTATTTTTATTTTATTTATTTTGAAAACTTATATGTTTCTCTAAGTGATTTGGTGGGGAATACACATCGAATTGTTACCACCGCTGGGGTGAAATAGAGTGATTGAGTTACTATATATATATATATATATATATATATATAAAACGACCAAGTAGACCAAAAGGAATAAATAAATAAAAATAAAATAACACTTGGATATCAATATTTGTGTGTTATCCCTGTCTCCGTCGCCTAAACAAGCGTGGAATGCAGGATCCACATGAATTACCATGTAATCTGCTGACAAGAAGCATGCTCTTGGATCTGCAAGATCTAATCATGTTGTTAGTTTTTTTTTAATGTTATTATTGTTCAATTAATAAATCTGTTAGAGCACGGCTCGGTCAAACTCACTTGCGTTGCTATCTCAATCATGTTTGTCAATATTAGTGATCAAAACTATAAAGTCTTGATTTCTAGTCTACTATAGCTAAGGTCTCGGACTAGGATAGAAAGTGTAGTTGATCTCAAGAACTCCATGGCAATCATCATACAAAACGAATGACTACTCAAGGAACCAGTGGATCTTCATCGACTAAAAGGTATGTGGAGACTTAAACTTATCTATCACTTAAAAGTATATCTACTCTATCTCCTATCTTGAGACAAAAGTCGTATTACTATATAGACTAAGATTATACACATATGATATTTCGAGCTGAGTATATCTCGCTTATCTATTTCTCAAAATGTGTATTGGTAAAGCTTCCTCTTTAGCCAAGTTCATCTTTGCCTAGTGACGAAAGTCATGTTTAGTTTCAATCATTTTGGAAATCGCTCTGACGAAAAATAGTTTGTGAATAATAACTATATAACTCCATCTAAGAATGTTTCAATGATTTAAATGAGAGTTTAGACAATATAACCATTGAGGGATATAAGCATTGTTGTGGAAGCACATATATGTATAAGTCCTTATTCCTTGAACCAAAGTTTGAGAACTTTGTTGATCAAGTGAAACTGGAGTAGTGCGTGAGCTTCAGTCTGCGAACTCAGCATACAAGCTCAGTCCGCGAACCCAGTCCACGAACTAGCGTAGTTCTTGAATCCAAGAATTTCTGTTGGAGTTTGTGAGTTCCGTCCGGGATCTTATGTCCGCGAACTTGAGTAGGTTATGTCTAAAAATGATGTTTGTGAACTTATCTTAATAAACTAAGGAATGCTATTGCAAACCGTGGCTTTATAGTTCATGAATCGATTCGAGTGAATCACATTGTTTTTCCTTCAATTGTGTCTTGTGTAGTACATAAAGACCTAAGCAATTGAACAACTCTCTAACTAGTTCATTTGAGTCATTTGGACTAGTTATAGTGAAGAAGAAAGTTATCATATGGATAACTATTTGGTTAACTATTGTTGAACCAACTAATTCACAAGTTTGGGTACGGTTTTCACAAGCCTACAAACGTGCATTTCATGTGTGTGTAACAAGTTATGTTTTCGATCTAACGGTTGATAAATATTAGCTTGAATCTAATCAGGTTTTCATCTAGAGGGGAATATTGAATTCTTTGTTACTAAGCTAACATTGATTGCAAACCCTGATTTGAGAGACTATATAAGGGAGAACTCTAGCAACTGGGAAACTTAATCCACACACATTCTGTGTGATACTAGTTTGCTAAGCTAGAGTCGATCCTCCTTTAACCTTTGGTTTTCTTCTTCTAAAACCAGGTTAATGACTTAAAGACTTCATTGGGATTGTGAAGTCAGACTGATACTACTTTTCTTGTAGTTGTGTGATCTGATTTTGTTGTTTCTATCGTACGAGTACAATCGTAATAATTGTCTTGAGATTTCTATCTCTGATAGGAAAGATATGAAAGTAGTCACAAACACTTCGTCTCATCGTTTGTGATTCCACAATATCTTTTTTTCGCTGCGTCGATTAAGACTATTGTGAGGTGATTGATAAAGCTGAGCTGTTCTTCGGGAATATATGTATGGTTTTATCAATTGTTTCATGTTCACCTTGATTTATCAAAATACGGAACAAAAACTTGTAGGTTTATTCGTGGGAGACGAATTTATCTATTACTGTAGACTTTTATGTATGATACAGATTTTTTTATTAAAGTCTTCGACTTTGGGTCGTAGCAACTCTTAGTTGTGGGTGAGATCATCTAAGGGAATCAAGTGCGCATCATCCTACTGGGATCAGAGCCGTAGGAGCATAACTATACCTTGGATCAGTGTGAGATTGATTGGGGTTCAAATACAGTCCAGAAAGAAGTTAACTAGGAGTAGGCTAGTGTCTGTAGAGGCTTGATACAGTGTATGTTTAATATGGACTAGGTACCGTGGTTTTTCTGTATTTGCGGTTTCCTCGTTAACAAAATTCTGGTCTCTGTGTTATTTCTTTTCCGCATTATATTTTGTTATATAATTGAAATAATACAGGTTGTGCATTGTTCAATCAATTAGAATATCTGATCATCTTGGTTGTTGATTTAAATTGATTGAGACTTGGATAATGGTCTTTGGTACCATCCAAGTTATCTCTTTTGTATTTAAATTGAGACTCGATGTTTGCTTGAGTAAGATTTAAATTGAGAGATTGAGATAATAAACTCTTTGATATCTTTTCTATTAATTGAGTCTAACTGTGTAGTTGATTCTCTAGAAAAGTATATTGGAGTTTGTCCATACAGATTGCTAATCGAAATATTAGGGGTGGTTGTTAGACCCCCGCTTTTTCAATTGGTATTAGAGCAGGAAAACACATTCATGACCTTACAAGTCTGTGTTTGTAGCGGTCTGACTCTATGGACGATAAAGTCTCTTATAAAGCTTCACCAGGATTAAGAGCTAATCGTAGAAAAAGTTCTGATAAACTGTCTATTCTCCAGAAAATATTGGATGAACAAATCCAGATCAACTCTGATCTTGTTGCAGAAATTACAATTATTAGGAATTTGAAACCAGTCGTAAATCCTTTTAAGGATATGAGAGATCCCAGTAGTTTCTCGCTAAATAAAGGTCACACATCAGCTGATAAACAACGATTAAATGTTGTGAAAACTGATATGACTCAGAACTGTTCTACGAATCTAAAAGATGTTGGCCCATGTTTGTTTTGTGATTCCTTGAATCACTCTCAACATAAATGTGTGTCTTTTCAAAAGAGATTAAGACTTGCAAGTAATCTTCATGAGAGAACTAAACAACTATTTATGTCTCTCAAAAGACATACAAAACTATTGGGAAATTCCAAACAGAATAGTACGAATAGTATGGGAGCTTTTGCTTTAAAATCAACATCACCTTTTCAATGGTTTATCGACAGTGGATGTAGCAGACATATGACATGTGACCTCACTTGGTTTGTTTCTTCAGACGGCTATGAAGGTGGCCCTGTAACATTCAGTGATGGGAGATGTTGCTACATAAGCAAAAAGGGAACGATCAAATTACCTGGCATACCTGAAATTCATGATGTGGTCTACGTAAAAGTTATGACTGCAAATCTCTTATCTATTAGTCAAATTTGTGACAAAGGCTATCGAGTTGTCTTCAATGCAAACAGATGTGACATTATGGACAAAACTGGGAAAGTAATTTTTCAGGGAGCTTGTGGTAAAAATAATTGTTATCTTCTTGATATTCAGTTCAGCAATTGTTGCAATCTGACTAAGGTGGAATCTACACATCTTTGGCATGAACGTTTTGGTCACATCAATTATCGTCTTCTAACTAAGATCATTAACAAAGAACTTATTAGAGGCGTTCCCAAAATTAATGAAAAGATTGAAGGTGTATGTGGTGCCTATCAAAAGGGTAAACAAACAAAAGTTCACCATAAATCATCTCGAGATATTCTCACTAAAGATCCACTTGATTTAATTCATATGGATCTCTTCGTACCAATTTAACAACCTACAGTTGCTGGTAAGAAGTATGCTTTGGTTATGGTAGATGATTACACCAGATTCACTTGGGTGGCATTCCTATCTCATAAGATAAGAATGAAACCCTTGGAGAATTCAAGATTATTATTAATAGGATCCAGAATGAACAAGGTCGCAAACTAAAGAAAATTAGAAGCGACCATGGAAATGAATTCAAGGACACTAAGGTGTTTGAATTTTGTGACGAACTGGGAATTTTTCAAAAATATTCTCCTCCTATTACTCCTCAAGCTAATGGAGTTGCATAGAGAAAGAACATAAATATTCAGGAAATGGCAAGGGTAATGCTCCACAACAAAAACTTACCATTAAGGTTTTGGGGAGAAGCTGTCTTCACAACATGCTACTTGATCAACCGTGTCTACTTACGGTCTAAAACCCTCAACACTCCTTATGAGTTTTGGTACGGTAGAAAACCCAACTTCACTATCTTAGAGTGTTTGGTAGTAAGTGCTACAATCTAAAAGATCGAGAGCAGAGAGGGAAATTTGATACCAAAATTGATGAAGGTATCTTACTTGGCTATGCTTCTGACAGTCGTGGTTTCCGAGTATTTAATCTCCGAACCCAGGTCATGATGGAATCTGCTAAGTAATTTTCATTATGATAATTCTCCTGCGGAATTTCCTCCAACAGAAACAATTGAGAAAGTCAAAGAAACACCAGGATCAGTTGAAGTTATTCCAACTGTTAATGATCTTGATATTTCTAGTGACGAGGAGAAGAGAACTGATCAGGCTTCTCCTGACGGACAAGAACATGTCCCTCCACGACACCTCTAGGTTCAAAGGAATCATGATCCAAACATTATTATTAGAGGAAGATATTTTACAGCTAAAACAAGAGGTCAACTTTAAAATATTTGCAATTTTGGTTGTTACTTGTCACAGGTAGAACCAAGAAATATTGATAAATCTCTTAGAGATCCCGCTTGGGTGAATGTTATGCATGAAAATTTACATCAATTTCAAAGGCAAGATGTACGGGAACTCGTACCTTGTCCCTCCAATGTTAATATTGTTGGTACCAAATAGATATTTAAGAACAAGTCTGATGAATATGGCACAATTATTAGAAATAAAGCCAGACTTGTCGCTCAAGGATATTCACAAACTGAAGGTATCGATTTTGACGAAACCTTTGCACCTGTGGCATGCCTTGAGTCCATTATACTTTTATTATCTCATGCTTGTTTTCTCAAGGTTAAGTTTTTCCAGATGGATGTAAAATCTGCGTTTCTAAATGGGATTTTAAAAGAAAAAGTCTATGTTTCTCAACCAAAAGGGTTTGAAAACCGTGATTTTCCAGATCATATTCTCAAACTCAAAAAGGCTTTATATGGGCTAAAACAAGCACCTAGATCCTGGTTTGAAAAACTTACCACTTCTCTTATTAGGAAAGGTTTTTCAAGAGGTAGAGCTGATAAGACCTTGTTTACCAAATGGAGTGGGAAAAATGTTGTCATTGCTCAAGTTTATGTAGATGATATCATCTACGGATCAACTTCTGAGAAGCTAGCAAAGGATTTTCAAGTTTCACTTGCTAGAGAATTTGAAATGAACAATGCTGGTGAATTAAAATTCTTTCTAGGATTGCAAATTCAACAACATAAGGATGGAATTTATTTATCCCAAGAAAAGTATGCAAGGGATCTGGTGACAAGATTCAGATTGTATAAATCTTCTCCAAAATTGACACTCATGCCTACTACTGGTAAACTACATAGAGATGAGAAATGAGTAAAAGTAGATCAAAAATTGTATCGATCTATTATTGGAAGCCTGTTATATCTGACAGCTACTAGACCTGATATTTCTTTTAGTGTGGGTTGTTGTGCTAGGTTTTAGGCTGATCCGAAGGAATCACATCTTGAACCTGCAAAAAGGATCATACGATACGTCAGTCACACTGTCGGGTATGGTCTATCCTACACTTTTGATACTAACACCAACCTTTCCGCTTATTTTGATGCTGATTGGGGATGATGTGTAGAAAACATAAAAAGTACATCAGGGGGTTTCTACTATGTAGGATTGAATCTTTCTGCTTGGCACAGTAAGAAACAAAATTCACAATCCCTGTCTACATGCGAAGCAGAGTATATTGCTGTCGGGTCATGTTGTACTCAACTTTTATGGATGAAATAAATGCTGGCTGACTATGGAGTTAATACTAGAATAATGAAGATATTTTGTGATAACTCTAGTACGATTCGAATCACTGAGATTCCCGTTGAGCACTCAAAAACGAAGCATATTTACATAAGGTACCATTTTATTCGAGATCTTTATGAGAATGGTATCATAAATATGGAATTTGTGCCTTCTGAAAAACAATTAGCTGACATTCTCACCAAACCATTAAACACTGCCACCTTTCAGCACTTATGGCAGTCTATTGGTGTTGTTTCAGTTCATTAGCTTTTTCCATAACTCTTGCCCATGTGCTTATCTTGATCTTTTGGGAAATTAAGTTGGAACTCTAGTAGGTTTACACCATGTTTGTATTTGATTCACATAGGTTGATTTTATGTAGTGTGTTTTGTTCAAAATCCTTTTTTTTCTTTTGAAATTAAGGTCGCTCTTGTTGTTCCCCTGGGAATGACATTTTATGGGGGAGTGTTGTTTTTGAACTTGTGTTTAATTGCCAAATCTTTGTGGGGAGTGCGGCTATGGAATATTATAGGGGTTATCTTGTATATTTATGGACTCCTTGATGAACGCATTTAGCTTCAGCTTCATGATTGCATCTAAACAAGATGATATACATTTACCTTTGGTCATAAACCGTCTGTTTCAGAAATTTCATTAGGATCCCATTCTTGTACCTTTTCCAATTTTATTGACAAAAAGGGGGAGAATTAAGATGTAGTTCACACTACAAATACATATGGTTTTCGGATCATTATGTAAGGGAGAGTGGTTTCCATGTGAGATGGAATATTGACAAAGGGGGAGTAAAGTATCATCATAGTATTGTTGTTAAAGTTGTGATGCAATTGGACTTTGACGATGTATAATGATATTATGACATTGTATAGCAATGATTGAGAACTCTTTTTTTCTCGTTGTTATAGCTATAGATTTTCAACAACGATGATGCTAAACTTACAACCTTTGGGATCATTGGAGTACTTGGAAGTGACGAAGATTTCGAGTAATTCTGAAGATTAAACATGTGGAATAGGAGCTATAAAGTTTATTTATATATTTTTGGTATTCCATATGTATTAATAGTTTTGCCACTAAAATTGACAAAGGGGGAGATTGTTAGAGCACTGCTCGGTCGAACTCGCATGCGTTGCTATCTCAAGCATGTTTGTCAATATTAGTGATCAAAACTATAAAGTCTTGATTTCTAGTCTACTATAGCTAAGGTCTCGTACTAGGATAGAAAGTGTAGTTAAGCTCAAGAACTCCATGGAAATCATCATACAAGACGAAGGACTACTCAAGTAACTAGTGGATCTTCATCGACTAAAAGGTATGTGGAGACTTGAACTTATCTATCACTCAAAAGTCTATCTACACTATCTGCTATCTTGAGACAAAAGTCGTATTACTATATAGACTAAGATTATACAAATATGATATTTCGAGATGAGTATATCTCACTTATCTATTTCTCGAAATGTGTGTTGGTAAAGCTTTCGCTTTAGCCAAGTTCATCTTTGCCTAGTGACGAAAGGCATGTAATGTTTTAATCATTTTGAAAATCACTTTGACGAAAAATAGTTTGTGAATAACAACTATATAATTCCCTCTGAGAATGTTTCAATGATTGAAATGAGAGTTTAGATAATATAACCATTGGGGGATATAAGCATTGTTATGGAAACACATATATGTATAAGTCCTTATTGCTTGAACCAAAGTTTGTGAACTTTGTTGATCAAGTGAAACCGGTGTAGTGTGTGAGCTTCAGTCTGCGAACTCATCATACAAGCTCAGTCCGCGAGCTCAGTCCATGAACTAGAGTAGTTCTTGAATCCGAGAATTTCTGCTGGAGTTTGTGAACTCCGTCCTGGAACTTAAGTCTGCGAACTTGAGTAGGTTATGTCTAAAAACGATATTTGTGAACTTATCTTAATAAACTAAGGAATGCTATTATAAACCGTGGCTTTATAGTTCATGAATCGATTCGAGTGAATCACATTGTTTTTGCTTCGATTGTGACTTATGTAGTACATAAAGATCAAAGCAATTGAAAAACTCTCCAACTAGTTCATTTGAGTTATTTGGACTAGTTATGGTAAAGAAGAATATGGTTGATATGAAAGTTATCATATGGCTAACCATTTGGTTAACTATTGTTTAACCAACTAATGTACAAGTTTGGGTACGGTTTTCACAAGCCTACAAACGTGCATTTCATGTGTGTATAACAAGCTATGTTTTCGATCCAACGGTTGATAAATATTATCTTGAATCTAATCAGGTTTTCATCTAACGGTGAATATTGAATGCTTTGTTACTAAGATAACATTGATTGCAAACCCTGATTTGAGAGACTATATAAGGGAGAACTCTAGCAACTGGGAAACCAAATCCCCACATATTCTGTGTGATACTAGTTTGCTAAGCTAGAGTCGATTCTCTTTTAACCTTTGGTTTTCTTCTTCTAAAACTAGGTTAATGACTTAAAGACTTCATTGGGATTGTGAAGCCAGACCGATACTACTTTTCTTGTATTTATGTGATCTGATCTTGCTGTTTTTATCATACGAGTACAATTGTAATAATTGGCTTGAGATTTCTATCTTCGATAGGCAAGATATAAAAGTAGTCACAAATACTTCGTCTCATCGTTTGTGATTCCATAATATCTTTTTTCGCTGCGTCGATTAAGACTATTGTGAGATGATTGATAAAGCTGAGTTGTTCTTCGGGAATATAAGTCTGTTTTTATCAATTGGTTCCTGTTCACCTTGATTTATCAAAAGACGGAACAAAAACTTGTAGGTTTATTCGTGGGAGACGAATTTATCTATTACTGTAGACTTTTCTGTGTGATACAGATTTGTTTCTTAAAGTCTTCGACTTTGGGTCGTAGCAACTTTTGGTTGTGGGTGAGATCAGCTAAAGGAATCAAGTGCGCAGTATCCTACATGGATCATAGGTTTATGAGCATAATTGTACCTTAGATAAGTGTGAGATTGATTGGGGTTCAACTACAGTCCAAACCGAAGATAGATTGGAGTAGGCTAGTGTCTGTAGTGGCTTAATATAGTGTATGTTTAATCTGGACTAGGTCCTGAGGTTTTTCTGCATTTGCGTTTTCCTCGTTAACAAAATTCTGGTGTCTGTATTATTTCTTTTCCATATTATATTTTTTTATATAATTGAAATAATACAGGTTGTGCGTTGTTCAATCAATTAGAATATCCGACCATCTTGGTTGTTGATTTAAATTGATTGAGACTTGGATATTGGTCTTTGGTACCATCCAAGTTATCTCTCTTGTATTTAAAATGAGACTCAATGTTTGCTTGAGTAAGATTTAAATCGACATATTGAGATAATAAACTCTTTGATATCTTTTCTATTGATTGAGTATAACTGTGTAGTTGATTCTCTAGAAAAGTATATTGGAGTTTGTCCATAAAGATTGCTAATCGAAATATTGGGTGTGGTTGTTAGACTCATGTTTTTTCAAAATCGACCACTAGTTCCCTTGTATATGCCAGCTGAGTTGATCTAGAATTAGGATTGTCAACCACTTGTTCCCTTGTATATGCCTGTTATGTTGATATTAGTCCAGACCAGTATCTCAGTCCATTAAGATAGGTTCATCTTAGAAGTGGCCTTCAGACATATATGGGAAACACCTTTCACTTTAGTCCACAACATTGCAAACCATCTATTATCTCCATATCCATCTTCTTAATCTATTCACATGTGATTGTGGTTTGTTGACTCCAGATATTGATCTCTATATTGCGACTATCTGAGTAGAGCTCTATCACTCACATAAGGGTATCTCCTCCTTTAGTCAATGAGAGTATGCCGACCAAGGAGATTCTTTAGTGCCGCTCCAAGGTTCTGCGTAGATAGCTAGGGTCTGGAGTAAGTTTTTGTGGGTACACCTCTTGTAAACCCTCCCGAGACTATAAATCGTCCACTAGGGCCACCAGGCGGTTTAAAGGATAGTTGCACACGCTAAGTGCAAGCGCGATGCCTTCGACAATGATTTAGGATTTTATTTTCAAGATTAGATTTGCTCGGGACTAGCAAATAATAAGTTTAGGGGTATTTGATAGACGCATTTATGTATCTATTTTAATTTCGATTTTATGTATTGCTAGGACCCGTATTTGTACTTATTTTGGGTTTTTATGTCTTTGTAAGTGATTTTGGAGAAATAAGCTTTTGCCGAGAAATTGGCTCAAAAAGTGATATATGGACCCCCGAGAGAAAATTATTAAAGGCACCCAGAGAACGTGTTAAACGCACCCGGAAGTACGTTGGAAGCACCCCAGAAAAATGTTTTGGCACCCGGAGGACAAATGATAAAAGGATTGGATAAGGGGCACCTCAATTACTAAGGGGTACCCAAATTGTTAATCGCACCCCATCAGTCAGATAAGGGGCACTCATCTTCAAGAATATAAACAATTTTAAGGTTCGATTTTTAAGCGATTCTAGAAAGATTCAATCGCCAGAGTTGGTTGGGATATACTTGAATGGATTAAACAGGACTGGTATGAGTGATTTAATGGACTGATTTGTGCTAAATGATCGGGTTTTGATAAAACAGGGAGAGGGTCATATCTCGGGTTCCTGTGCTGCTATATTTGGAAGTTATTTGAGGGAGAATTTCACGGGTTCTAGTATGGTTACGTTGTTACCTAATCAACAAGGAAGAATGACGTGTATTGGAGCTTAAAGAAGGAGAAAATCTTGGTATAATAAGAATGTTTCCATGAAACAGGGGATGAAAAGAATACCGGGACTTATTCTTGGATTTTTTTTAAGTAAAAAAGGTTTGTTTCGCAGGTAAAGGGATATACTATCTTCCCAGAGATTCAAATGTATCTTAGAAAGAGTTTGAGAAGCTTGGAAAATCTACAGAAGCAGCGTAAGAGAATAATAAAAAGGTAAACTTCTAAGACTTTAGGTGAAAGGAAACAAAGAAATTCTCAGGATTTAATGACCCTGTTGAATATATATAGGTACTGGAAGGATCAGAGGAGATTATCGCGAGTGAGGGGGACCAAACAGAGGGTTTGGGTTGAGCTCTGGTTGAAGGAAGAATACGCGGTTTCAGGGAGAGATAAAGAAGAAGAAGAAGAAGAAGAATTGATGCACAAAGTCTATCGCAGAGAACTGTAGATTTCAACAGTTCTTGCAACATACTTTCAGTAACTCAGATTACCCTTTTTAACTGTTCCTTTATAATAGTGACATCTGTAATACCATTGCAGCATTGCAGATTGGTTGAATCTACCTAAGTATTCGGTAAAGAATTAATTATCCATTGTTAGCGGTGAGTAGAGAAAGAGGTCATTGTTATTCAAGTGCTATATGCATCTTGAAGTAGTATGAAACCCCAGTTTGGGAGAAGTCATTGTAACCTATTATTTGTCATAGTGGAAGTTTGCAGTGGTTGTTTACTCTTTGCATTGAAGAGGTTTATCCACGTTAATCTTTGGTGTTGTGTGATTGGTATTACTTTCGTCGTACTTGGGTATTGCGTATTATTGCATGTGTAGGTTCCATATTGTGCATAGCGTCCCGGATCGGTAATTCCCCCAACAAGTGGTATCATATCTAGTTGACCGGGATAGCCAAGTGCAATATGGAAAGACATGTATGTTATTGATTCATATTTTGAAGCAAGGGTAAAGCTAAAAGGAAGCTGCAACCAATTGGAAGAGAACTGCACCTCAATTGCTCGTGAATATTAAAAAACAAGAGAATCCATCCTTAGTGTATAAAGAAGTGTTACATAAGAACAATCACAGTTACTGAAAAACTGTTATAGTTAAACAGAAGCATGGCTGAAGGATGTCACGGTTGTGACAGAATTATTGCGTTACTAAATCACAGCAACAGTTAGACAGAAGTGTTACTAAATCACAAAAACAGTTAGACAGAAGCGTGACAGAAGGAAGAATACACGGTTTCAGGGAGAGAGAAAGAAGAAAAATAATAAGAAGAAGAATTGATGCACAAAGTCTATCGCAGAGAACTATAGATTTCAACAGTTCTTGCAACATACTTTCAGCAACTCAGACTACCCTTTTTAACTGTTCCTTTATAACAGTGACATCTGTAATACCATTGCAGCATTTCAGATTGGTTGAATCTACCTAAGTATTTGATAAAGAATTAATTGTCCATTGTTAGTGGTGAGTAGAGAAAGAGGGCATTGTTATCCAAGTGCTATATGCATCTTGAAGTAGTGTGAAACTCTAGTTTGGGAGAAGTCATTGTAACCTATTATTTGTCATAGTGGAAGTTTGCACGTGGTTGTTTACTCTTTGTATTGAAGAGGTTTTTATACGTTAATATTTGGTGTTGTGTGATTGGTATTACTTTCGTCGTACTTGGGTATTGCGTATTATTTCCTGTGTAGGTTCCATATTGTGCATAGCATCCCGGATCGGTAGTTCCCCCAACAAGTGGTATCATAGCTAGTTGACCAGGATAGCCGAGTGCAATATGGAAAGACGGGTATGTCATTGATTCATATTTTGAAGCAAGGGTAAAGCTAAAAGGAAGCTGCAACCAATTGGAAGAGAACTTCACCTCAACTGCTCGTGAATACTACAAAACAAGAGAATCCATCCTTAGTATATAAAGAAGTGTTACATAAGAACAATCATAGTTACTGGAAAACTGTTATAGTTAAACAGAAGCATGGCTAAAGGATGTCACATTTGTGACAGAATTATTGCGTTACTAAATCACAGCAACAGTTAGACAGAAGCGTTACTAAATTACAACAACAGTTAGACAGAAGCGTGGCAGAAGGCTTGTAATGAAAATTGGTAACACTTTTAAGTGTAACAGTCTTAGTATGTCTTGGCTGAAAATAGTTTATAGTAAAGAAGATAAGCTACTCTTAGTCGAACAAGAGAAAAGAGTGTAACTTCCTTTGGGAGAGTAGTAAACCACCATTAAAGTTTCTTCGATAAAGATAGTATAACCTCCATTGAGAGAGATGAAAAGTTTTTCTTTTCGTATCCTTGTTAGTGAAAACAAGATAGAAAAGAATAGTGAGATAATCCAGGTGATACTGATGAACTTTGATAAGCAGGGGGGGGGTTAGTTGAGAAGAACCATACAAATGACAACTGTCTGAGGGTCAAAACTGGTTCTGCTGTTTTTGGTAAATTTGGGTGTGTTAATGAGAAACGAATTAGTACCCTAAACAAATGCACTGCAGGGGAGTATTTTTAGATTCGAGAGATCAATCTGTAAGACTCTGGCCTAAACCAAGAAATGGATGTTCCAGATTTAATTCGGTCACAAAGTAAAGGAGAAGGGTTGATCTTAGGGAGGGAAGCGAAGAAAGTATTTGAGATCAGAATGTTGAATTATGAAGGTGTGGCTATTTTATGACTTGTATCAGAATATGGTTTATGGATACTTGTGTTGATAACACTTGTGTTCCTATTGTCAAAATAGATTGAAAACTATTTATACAAGTCATTCAGCGCACCCCGATCTCATAGGAAGTGGAGGAAGTTAAGTAAATGGAGAAATGGATTTGTACGGAAGGTGATGATCATCGTGTTTCCGTTATGAGGGAAGACTGATCACACGTTCACCCACTTCTCTCATTACTATTAATCGTCCGTCTTTCCTGACACTTTCTCGTAATGGGCGCATTGCACGCCGCATGCTGTAAACCGCCAGATCAATACCCCAGGTGAGCATCCCCCAGCTTGTGACATGTTTGATGTCTCGAGTGAAGGGAACGGTCAATTCATGTGACTTGCCGCTAAAATCAGAACATAATTCTTTTTAGGTTAAATAATAAGTTATTCGTAAAGCGTTGCTTATAATCGATGTGTATAAAACATCTCTTTCGAATAAGCAGCTAAAAATATTCGATGTGCTAGAAGCATCGCTATTTTTGAGCTCTGTAGGATCATAATATCGCAAAAACAACACACTTGTGAAATCTTCATTCGCGACACTGCGAAGACATGGCAGAGTGACTTCAGAAATTACATAACGGATGACGACAGCGTAAACATGAGAAAAGTGTGATGATCTAGCGAAATTTAGGATGTTTGCGAATTTTAATATTTGTAATCCTGCGAAATACCACAAGCCAGATCCGAAAATAAAGGATAGATTAGATGTCATCCACTATGTAATACCCTATATAAAGAGATGAATAGGTGTAAGAAATGAGAGATAATTTTTGGAGTGTTGAGAAAGTTTTTAGGAGAGAGAAAGTACAAAATAATGTTGTATTTGTTGATTTCATTTCCTTCTGGTAAAATTTCTAGATTCAATAAATAAAAAGTGTTGTTATTGATCTTAAAAAAATGTGTTGATTGCTATGAATTCTTGTGAGGGATGTATTGTAGGATTTTCCGCAACTACATAATGGCGCTAGAAACATGGACCGGTTGAAGAAATTCTGATTGAATTGTGATTTGAAGGAATTTGGAGTAATTGGTGAATAATTTCATATAGTTTTCAAAAGTTCATTAAGATTGAAAAGATGGCTAGAAGAAGAAATGCTTCAATACAACCAACAACTGTTAGAAGGAGTAAGAGGCTTGCTGGAGAAGGAAGAAATGAAATTGTGGAATCATCAAGAATGAACACAAAAAACAATAGAGAAAATCAAGTTCAACAACCAACTCAGCGTATTCCAATACAAAATAGAACTGTGGATTATGATAGAGTGAGTGTACACACTTGGCGATCAAATTCAGCAGAAGAAGAACAACAATTAAGAAATGGTAGACAAGAAGAGAGAGACCAGGAAGTAGTTGGAGGAATAATTCATGGAGATGAAAGAATTGAAGCATTAGAGGCATTGATACAAAGAATACATGAAGAGAGGAGGTTAGAAGCAGAAGAACGCGCAAATTTGACAAGGCAAAACCATGAGTTGAGAATGGAAAACATGAGATTACAGAATAGAAGGTCAAGAAGTACTACAAGATCAAGCTCAAGATCAATTAGAAGTGAAGTGAGACGAAATTCGCCTATGGTAAATATTGGATAAAGAGATTGAGAAGAAATACATAATCCAAATGAAGAACATCGCGAAAGGAGAGAAATAATTGAAGATCGTTACATCCCACAAGGAGAAATTCTTCAAAATGGACAAAATAACAGGGGTCAGGAGAATGGGCGACGTCAGGAACGAAATAATCAAAATGGGGAAGAAAATCAGGAAGAAGGAAGGAGAATATTACATGGGAGAGAAATTCAAAGAAATCAACAAGTGATTGAAGATGAAATCAAGAGACATTATGCCGAACAAGCACGTCTAGCTTGCGAAAGGGAAAGGTTGAGAGCAAAAGTGGAGGAACAAGATATCCAAGAGGAAATACGCCATAACAATCATGATAATTGAGAAATAAGGCGTGAACAAAATCGCAATAATGGAAATATCAATGGATAATATGATAGAATACAAAGGAGAGATGAAAGGCAACAAAGAGAATTGATAAGGAATGACCAAAATCGCAGAGGAGAAAATGAGAGGTACAATCATATGAGAACTCATGAAGGAGGTGAAAGAGGAGATCACATGGAAAGACAAGAAGAAAATAATGAAGAAGAAGATCAAAATTTCGCAAGACAAGACAGACATGAATGTAGAAGAAGAGAAGCAGAACTAAAGAGACCAATGGATCAAAATCCTGGAATAAATGATCAAATCTTAAAAGAACTAGCGGAGATGAGAGGAATGTTAAATAATAGAAAAGAAGGAGGCATAAGACAATTGGATGAAGCTATAGAAGAATCTGCAAAAACTCCATTCACACAAGAAGTACAATTAGGATGAATGCCCCCAAAGTGCAACCTGCCTATGTTAACTAGCATCTTTGACGGGACAACTTGTGCAATTCAACACATTAAAGCTTGATGTATGCTACAGTGGGAAAATCATGATGTTGTATTGTGCAAGTATTTCACATCCAGTTTAACAGGAGAGGCTTTGAAATGGTTTGAAGGGTTGCCCAAGAATACAATAACATCTTTCAACCATTTGAAAACTACATTCTTAGGAGCATATATAAGTAATAATTCTTCGCGACCTGGCATTGAAGATGTATTTGGGTTGAAGCAGAGAAGTGGTGAAAGTTTGAAGCATTTGACCATAAGATGGAATACAATGTGTAGTGAAATGTCTGGTCATGTGGATGAGAGATATCTCATTTTATCATTTATTAATGCAATGTTCGCAACCAACCTGCTGTATATTCAAATTTTTAGAGTCAAGAACACGATCACAATGAATGAATTGCGAGAGCTTCAGGAAGAGTATATTTCTCTTGAAGAAAAACAGAATGAGATGGAATCATACCCAGTTGCGAATACAAGTTCAAAAGCAGTGAACACAAGTATGTTACCCAAGTTGATAAACACAGTGGCGAGCACTTCGCAAGGACAACAAGAGAGGATAATAGAGAGAATAGTCAGCAGAAAATAGTATCTATGGGAAGTTGCGACCAAGAAGAATTTGAGAGATAAAAAAACTTCTATATCCGAGGTGGAAACAACAAAATTCCAAGACTTGATCAGCCGCAAGAAACATATGGATTTCAAAGGCAAAATTATCACAGAAGTCAAGGAAATCATAGGATGATATGGGAAGAGATTAAAATGCCACCTCTGAATACTAGTGTAGAAAAAATATGAAAAGCTATAATCTTGATGGAAAATATACCAGCACCCCGGGACATGGGAAAATAGCCACCTCCAAATCACCGAAGTCAAGAATTTTGTTCTTACCATCATTTTCATGGAAATTCAACAAATAACTGCAGGAATATAAAGAGAATCATTCTCGGGATGATAGATCAGAGAAAGTTAAATCATTTTCTCATGGGACAACCTCAATCTCAACCATTACCACCTCCACCAGAAATTCGCAGAGTTAATACGACAAAAGGAGGAGAAACAATTGTAATAGAAGTTGGAGCAAAAGCTAAGAATATGTTTTGTAACTATATTGTACATTCATACAAAATGATTTAAGACTTTCACGATAATGTTCTGAGAAGAGTTTTCGCAAGAGATGCTGATGGGAGAGAAATAATGAACATTGTGAAGGTCTCGCCGTTAAAAGACTAGCAAAAACAGACCATTCCCTTCACCGCAGAAGGAGTACCTGAAGGTGGAGAAATGCATGAAAACCCATTGGTGGTGAAATTAGAGATTAATCCAAAACCAAGTGATGATGAAGATGATAAAGCAGAGGACTCATGGGCAATCAACAGAGTTTTAATTGATACTGGAAGTTCCGTGGATATCCTGTTCTATGATGCTTATAAAACTATGGGTGGAAAAGATGAAGATTTAATACCTTCAACTTACAAAATCTATGGTTTTAACGGAAATGCTAATAAAACTAAAGGTGAAGTCACTATGCGAATTCCATTGAAAGGAATATCTTCTGAAATTATGTTATGCGTTGTCGACGTGGAGTCACCGTACAACGCATTAATTGCAGACCTTATCTACATGGGATTCTAGGCGTAACATCGATATTTCATCAGTGTATCAAGTTCCCTCATCCGAGCGGAGTTGGCATTATAAAAGGAGATTGGATTTAGGGAAAGAAGTGTTATGAAATTGATGTTGAGTTATGCGAAGAACGAATTACAGAGAAAGAAAATTGGAGACGTAACATCAAAGGAAAGCAAAGAAGTGAGATATTGATGGTTGATGCAGTAGAGAAGAGAAAAGAAGAAATGTTGCGAAGTAAATGTTTGCTGAAAATAGGAAGTAGCAAAACGTTCGCAGAAAGCAAGAAACCCGCAGAAAATATCAATGATGCAGAGACAGAAAGCAGCAAAGGTAAGAAACTTAGAATTTGAAATTAGAATAAAATTGAGAAAAGAAAGAAAAATGTGTGGCTGATTTGTTACAAAAAATTTCAAAAAATGTATTTTATGGAATGAAGAAAAACGATAATTGAGAAATTACAATAAGAGCTGAAATGAAAAACCAGAATAATCAGAATGGGGAAAACCTACTATGGCGTGCACCCTAGTTCGTGAAATCAAAATTTCGCAAGAGGCAAATGTAAGACCTAAAGTGCGTCATAGAAGGGGGTACCTGTTGCATGGCTCAACGAAAAGGTAACACCGCTACTGGAACCTGAGTCATGGAGATTTGGGGTCAATAAAAACCCATCCAGGAGAGATACCTTGGATTTTTAACCTAGACTTATGATTTATGTTGGACGACTGAGGGTCTCTTATAAGGGGTGCAGAATATGATCAATGCGCCGAGGTACACGGATGAGTCAAGAGTGCGGTGGGCGTTGGAACCTCTTTACCACTCTTGACAAGTATTGACTATGATGCACTCGGCCTGAAGAAAACCCCACTTAGGGTGCAGTCTCGTAACCATAATCCATATAGGAAAAAGGGATAAGAGGCTGCGAAAATAACTGGTTGTCAAGACTGGATGGGAGAAGCTAGCCTTGTATGGCATAAGTACGTCTCCTTTAAGGGGAAACCATGGGGAAGATAAGGGCGGCACCCTCCATTAGGGAGCTGATAAGTGTCTTAAGACGCAAATTTCATGGGGATTTATTTTCGCAAGAATATTTAGGCTTGTCATATTTGTGCGACAATCCTGAAGAGGAAATAATACAAAAGAGAAAGATAAGATGAGATCAATGGGTCAGTACATGAAAGTGTAAGGACGTCCTGCGATTTCATCGCAAGACGACAATGTCATGGGGATTTATTTTCGCAAGAATATTTAGGCCTGTCATATTGTCACAACAAAAATCATAAGAGAAAAATGTTAAGACAAGATCAAGGGGTTTTTGCATGAAAATACAAAGACGTCCTGCGATTTTGTCGCAATGACAAGAGGTGGAAAAATAATACCTTTACTTAGGAAGGAAAAATAAGACCACATCAGAATACAAGAAAAATTGCAATTCTAAAATATGTGATTGCGAGATTATGCCGAAATAACTGCGAGATTTGGGAATGCATATACTCGAACATTTCGCAGCAGTCTTTCTGAACAAAGGTAACTTGCTTAATCTCTCATTTGAACACAAATAACAGAGGCAAGTATGTGAATGCATAAAATGAGAATATGTTATTTGTTTCCATATGATAGATTTACGTACAAAATGAAAAATAAATTATATATTAATTAATCATATTGCGTGAAAGAATTGTTTTCTAACACATGCAGGAAGAAACAAAAAAATTGAACTTGTATTGAAGATTGAAGAAATTCGCAGTGATAGATTACAAAAATAGAGGATTAAAAGATAAATATATAGATATTACAAAAAATCAAAGAAGGAAGCAAAAATCATTTCTTGCTTGATTCTTCATCATCCTCATCAGATTCTTCTCCTTCCTCACTAGCGTCAGATTCTTCTTCTGCTACATCTTCATTAGATTCTTTTTCTTCGCAAGCATCACTATCAGAGATGACCAAATCAGGAGTATTCTTTGGGACTTCATCTAAGATATAAGGATATGTGGAATGCGGAATGTTATTGTCATCACAAACCATTTTAATAGTCTGGTTGCGAAAAAGAGTAGCATAATTTTTAAAGTTCGCAACAATAATTTTCAATTGGCTCTTTAGCTTAGAACATTTATCATTGCGAGAAGAAAGATCCTTTGCAAGCTTCCCCTTCTCAGCCTCAAGTTATTCAATTTTTTTTTTTGCGAAATCTATCTTCAGCTTCTGCGAAAATGTAACAATGAATCAACAACTTGGTGGTAATTTATGAAAAACAAACAATTAAATAAGAGAGAGCAGTTAACAACCTCCTCTGTCAGAAATCATATCTCTAACCAAGGATGTGTGTTCAGTATGGAGGCTAACATCTACACCTAGATTATTCCTAGCATTATCTAGAACTTTCGCAGCCCAAGCGAATTCATCATCATTATGTATTAGAAGACGTGAGCGAACTTGACTCTCTCCTTCGCTAAGTATAGATTTTTGGCGAATAGCTTCATCTCGTTCAATTTGAACCTCAAGAAGAGTTTCATGGAATTTCGCTAGAGTTTGAGCACCTTGGAGAGCAATACGATCTTTTTCATCTATAAGACTACTATTCTTGGTCCTTAAATTATTAATTTCCTGTTTAAAGTTAAGATATAAACGCTTAAATTTATTAGCTAAGCCCAAGCTGGATCTATGGTCAATCTCTAAGAGGCGAAATTTGGATCTGAGTTCATCTAGGGAAAGGGATTTAATCTTGTCATTTGAAAAACTATTTAAAGAATTATTAAGGAGTTCAAGCATAATATCATTATCTATGGGTTCGGGAAAAGAACAAAGAATGGTAGCTTCATCAGAAAGACCATAAACGTCTGCGAAAATGGTAAATCATATGAGGAAAGATAATGAGAAAACGAAATAAAGAAAAGGAAGAAAAGCTCTATACCATAAAGTTGCTTATTGGCATCTTGAAGACTAGATATTTTGTCCTTCTGAGTGAAATTTTCATAATCCAACTGCTTATTCTTTTCGCGAAGATTAGCAGCTTCAGCTTCCAGTTCTTCATTTTTCTTGCGAAGGTCAAGACTCTTCTTCTCAAGAGTAGCACGCCTTCTTTCCAAATTCGAGGCAACAACGAAAGAAGCTCTTCCAGACTGCGAAAGAAATCAAAAATTATCAAAATAGATATAATTTTGAATTATAAGTATGAAGAAGAAACAAAGAAATAAAAGCATACCAGAATACCGAGTGAGTTCAGAAAGTCAGGAGTCACTCATCTAGAAACTCCGCGAAGAGAACTATCACCCTCCAATAGAGTGGAATCACAGATATTCGCAAGAGCTTTGTATGTATTGGTGATATTGTCATTACCAATCCCTTGCATGTAATCAGAAAAGATGCTAGACAGTTGTGCCATTGAATACTCAGAAGAGGCACCTTAATTTGCGAACATAGCATCATCATCTGTACTCTCATCAGATTGGGAACTTGAGGGAGAGGGAGAGCGAACTTTTATTTTCTTTGAAGGCGGGGCATAGGATTTTTCCTTGCGAAGAACATTTTTACTCTTTCCTTTGGTATTCGCAACATTAGACCCTTCTTCTTCCGCAACTACAACGCAAATCTACGCACACGAATGAAGATAAGAAACAGAGGCAACAATATTGTTAAAAATGATAAAGGAAGGTATTTCTTACTTCATCTGTGATCGAGCGTAGTGCTGCTAGGGTGTTTGCCTTGCTAGTTCTATTGTAGCTTCTTCTTAAATTGTTAATCTGAAGTTTTTGCAAAGTTAATAAGTATAAAGAGGAATGAAGATAATAGACTGAACGAAAGAAACATACCTCTTTCTCTTTCTCGGGCCAATTAAATACCCAAGGTTGGTAAGTATCGAGATTCGGCGGAAGCACGTTTGAACATGAAACATAAGGACCCCTCAGAATCAGTGGAAAGACGCACCACTTTTCATCTTTGTATTGGCGAGGAGTTTTATTCTTTCCAGAGTGCCAATCAATGTCATGCATAATATTTTTATCATCATCAACATTTTCCTTCCTCTTCAAACGAATACCCCATCGATTTTTTACGTTCTTCATATTATCTCTAACATCTGTTGAATAAAAAGACCCTTTGCCAACACCACGGTTGGCGAATTCAAGCATTAAGCGAATGCAATCCCCACTTAATTGATATATTTCCTGCGAGAACTTTGCGTGAGAGAGTATTTCATAGAATAGAGGAAGGTTAGGATTATAAAGAGGGATAGGAAGGCCAGCGAAAATCTGACCCAGCGAAACTATGATCTTTTTATCATCACAATGATGAAAAGAAAATAATCTAGCAGAAAGAATGGAGGTAGCTTCTTGATTGAGAATGGTGGATAGTGTAAAACCTCTTTCTTTGAGATGTTTCTGAATTCCCTCAAAAGAAGTTTTAGCTTTGTGACCGCTTGGAAGTATATCTGAGTATGGGAATGAAGGAATGAATATCAAAAGAAAAAGAATGATGAAAATTTACAGCAGCAGAAGCGGAATATGCAGAGAAACTGTAAATTTGCAGAGAAGAATAAAAGAAATTAAAAAGAGAAAAAGAGAAGAATAAGAAGAGTATATATAGAGAGAAGAGTTCTCGAGAAGATAAACTCATTAATGCGAAGAGTGGACGTGAACGGTTGAGATATAGCGGTTGAAAAAGATGTGTCAGGAAATGGGTGGGAGAAAAGATACGTGTAATAAATACTTCATAGAATACAAGATCATGTCAGTACAAAATAATATGGAAAGATGAACAACTGAGGCATTCTGAAGTACAAATTCTCATGACATTATCCCCTTCGCAGAGAAGACATGAGAAGAGGCAAGATGTAGGATCAGAATATCGCAACAATAACACAATTGCGAAATCTTCATTCGCGACACTGTGAAGACATCGCAGAGTGATTTTAGAAATGACATTGTAGTAGCAGGATTTCCCACACTACACCCCTATTAAGATCCTATAAAAATCTAAGTGAAACTAGTTGAAGATTGAAGAATTAAACGACACTTTTATTATTTAGATCTCAGAAATGTTTACAGAAAATATTCAAATTCAGAATTACAACTTTCTTTTATGGAGTTTCTCTCTCCTCAAGATTTTCTCAACTCTAAAAAATACATCATCATCATCTGGACTTACTTGAACCCTTTATATAGGAAATTACATAGTGGGTGACAGCTAAGTTTTCCCCTTCTTTCGGATATATTCTGCGATCTCATCGTGGTATTTGCAATATTAATCTTCGCCAACTTTTGTAATCCTCGTGAAACAACACTCTCATAACATGTCTCTTCAATCGTCAGCTATTATGATGCTTCCCCGTGACGCTCGCCAAATGTTGCTGAAGAATCCTCACGACACTCTCGTGAATAATGTCATTTATACTTATTGGAATATTTTACCTTCTCGTGAAAGCGTTGTTCTTATCATGAGAATATCGTTTTGGTGATATTCTGGTACTACATCTTGCCTCTTCTCACATCTTTTCTGCGAAGAAGAAAAGATCGTGAGAATAAATTACCGTAATCTCCTATCTTTTCACCTCCATCTTTATTCTGACACGTCTCCAAACCTTTCACCAGTTGTCTTCATATAATTTTATCATCCATATATTTTTCGACACGTCATCTTAAACCGCTGTAATTTGACCATTCACGTCCTTTCATTGTATTAACTATATTTATTTTCTCGAGAAACTTCTTCTGCTATAAATACCTTCTCTTTTTATTTCTTCTTATTCTCTTTCCTTCTTCTTCTCTGCAAATTTCATTGCTTTCCCGCAAATCGCGCATCTACTATCTCTCGACATTTTTTCAATCTCCTTTCATTTCCATTCTCTCAAAATGGTTGTTGCTGGTGATAAAAATCTTATTGCTTTCAATTTGATGCAAGAAAAACTTAAAAATCAAGGATTTGACTTATCTTTAATCCCAGATCAAAGTCCCAAATCTGTTCTTTCTCTTGAATTATTTTCTAACTTCCAGTGTTCTCGTGAAAAAATTATAGTTTCGTTAGGCCAACTTGAAGCTGGTCTTCCACTTCCTCTCTATAACCATGAAATTCCACTCTTTTACCAAATAATTTCTGATAAGAGATTTTCACGAGCGGTGTATCAACTTGGCGGGGATTGTATTAGATTATTACTGGAATATGCCTCTCGTGGTGCTGGCAAAGGATCCCAATATTCCGAAGAACATAAAAGTCTTAAATATAAACATATTCCGATTATCCCTGCAAAGTATATTGTAGATAACTTCTTTCGAAATTACCAGTTACTCCCCATGGTAAGGGATAATACCTGTTGGGGTGTCCGTTTGCATAAAAAGAAGGTCACTGCTGAAAATGCTCTTATGCAAGATATTGATTTTCATACCAATACAAATGATGGCCCTTGTCATTCTAATGACGATAAGTGGTTTATTTTTCCCTTATGCCTTAAAGGTCATTATATATCCGGTTCTCTCCAACTTCCTGCGAATCTCTCTCACTATGAACCATGGACTTTCAACTGGCCTGATAGGTTTTCCGATGTATATTCTCTCATCTTCTTATGCTATTATTATTTTTTCCTTCACACTCTCGCTAACTTTTCCGTTATCTTGTAGGTTGCCAAAATGAAGCTTAATTACCAGAAATATAGGAAACCCAACACTCTTCTAGCTCTTAGATCTTTCACAGATGAAGTAAGAAATATTCCTTTATTAATTAACAATATATTGTTGCCCCTATTTCTTATCTTTATCTGTGTTTGTAGGTAATTGAAGAATTACCACCTTTAGAGCCAAAACCTAAGGAGAAACCTTCAACTAATCGTAAAGGGAAATCTACTGTTTCAAGTGAAGGAAGACGCTCTGCCCCTCGTGATAAAGAACCCAGCGAGCCACCTGTGAAGAAGAATAAAACTCAGCATTCTTCTTCTCAACATACCCAATTGGAATTTGACAATATTAGAGAAGTTCCCTCTGTGAAAAATTCTTCTCCCTCTGATTCTTCCATGGCCCAACTGTCCATGCTTTTTGGCGATTCTTCTCATGGAACTGCGAATGAGTATGGTGACGAGACTCTTAATGGGCTAGCTCAAGCGCTCGTCAAAGTGTGCGATGATCCAATCTTATCTGATAATAATTCTCTTCGTGGAATTTCTGGAACTCTTACTCCAAGCTTCTTAAATGCACTTGGTATTCTGGTATGTTTTCTTAATTGTTTCTTAATTCGCCAGATTTCTCTCGTCAAATTTTTTGTACTTATAAAGCTTTGTTGCAGGTTGGGAGAGCTTCTTTTGCTGCTGCTGCTGATTTAGATAATAAATGTGCTTCATTTAAGAAAAAGGTTGTTAACCTTCACCAAGATAAAGAGAAACTAGAGGCTGAAATTGCTGAGCTTCGCGAGAAAAATAAACTGTTGGAAACTGAAGCTTCAGTTGATAAACAGAAGATTTTGGATCTTAATAATGCCAAAAAACAACTTTATGGTATGATTTACTTTTTCTTTCTTTTAGATTTTTTATTTTTCTTTTATATAGCTTATCCAAGAAATCATTTTTGAATATGTTTATGGTCAAACTGACGAGGATACGTTCCTTCAAACTTTTCCCGAACCTGTAGATGATAATACTCTTCTTGCTCGCCTTAATAACTCCTTAAGTAATTTTGCTGACGAATAAATTAAATCCCTCTCTATAGAGGAACTTAAATTTAAGTTTAATCTCCTGACCATTGAACACAGACACACTTTAGGATTATCTAATAAATTTAAGCATCTTTATCATGAATCAAAAGAATTGATCAATGGATTAAGAAGTAGAAATAGTGATCTTGTTGACGAGAAAGATCAAGCAATTAGAAATGGCAGCGAAACTCTAGCAGATTTCCATAAAATTCTTCTCGAAGTTCAAATGGAAAGAGATAAACTCTTCTACGAAAATAAAGATCTTCTTGCAAGAGAAACTCAAGTTCGTTATGGCCTTCTTATTACTAGCGATGATGAGTTTTCTTTAAAAGATGAGTTCTTGATAATGCTAGGAATAATTTAGGTATAGATGCTAGTCTTCATGCTGATCAATCGGCCTTAATTAGGGACTTGATTTCTGAGAAAGAAGGTTGTTAACCACTCTATTCTATTAACTTTTTTTTTTTTTTTTTTTTAACTTCCATCTTAACGGTGCCTTATTCTCGCAGATTCTGAAGATAGATGCTGTGTAAGGATGAGAGAACTAGAAGATATTAATCACCAACTCGCGAACGATCTTACTGCTCGCAATGATAAATATTCGCGATTGAAAGCTCAATTTGAGATTACTTCTGCAAATTTTAATAGAACCCTCCTCATCACTCGTAATGATACCACTAAGCAGGTTTGTGACGACCATGTAATTCTTCATTCTTTGTATCCTGATCTTGCAAAGGCAATACCATCAATAATTCTAGATCTTGGTGTCTCTGATTCTGATGAAGATTTTGACGAAATTGAAGAAGAGAATAATGACGAAGAAACAAATTCTGGCGATGATGAAGAACCCATCAAAGATAATGAAGAAGAGAAATCCGGTGAAAAAGAAGAATCTGATAAAGATAACAATGTTGATAAATGAAACAATGTATCTGTCTGACTTCTTTCTTTTATGTAATCAATCGCGAGTTTCTTTAACTTGCTGCAACTTTCTTCAATTTAATGTGTAAATTTCTTTGCCCCTTTATCTGTATGAATGAAAGAACATCCTCTTTTTTGCAAATATAACTTGGTCAATATAGTTTGCATCTACTAATTATCTGCGCTTTAATATCCATATAAATTTCTCATATGGTGATGAATAACAATCTTTATCATTCTATTCATTCCCATACTTGCCTCTATTATTCATCTGCAATATGAGAAAGTTAATAAATGAATATTTTGGCGAATTTCATAATTTCTGCGATATTGTCACAAACCTTGATATTTTTGCGATCTTATGGTCTTATCATGCCTTCCTACTTAAAGGTCTTACTTTGCCATAATATTCTCTCCGCGACAAGATCGCATGACGTCTTTACATTTTCATGTATTGACCCATTGATCTTGTCTTATCTGCATTTCTTTATTGTATTGCGACAATATGACGAGCCTAAGTTTTCTCGCGAAAACAAATCCTCGTGACATTGCCGTCTTGTGATGAAATCGCAGGACATCTTCACATTTGCATGTAAAAACCCCTTGACCTCATCTTAACTTTTTTCTCTTATGGCTTTTTGCCTCTGTATAATTTACGCGACAATATGAAAGACCTAAATGATCTTGCGATCTTAGAGCCCCATGAAATTGCCGTCTTAAGACACTTATCAGCTCCCTAATGGAGGGTTCCGCCCTTATCTTCCACCTGGTTGCCCCTTCAAGGAGGGAACATCGGCCATACAAGACTAGATCCTCTCATCCAGATTTACCAATAACCAGTTGTTTTCGTAGCCTCTTGTCCTTTATGCCTATTTGGCTTATAGTTACAAGACTGCACCCTAGGTGGGGTTTTCTTCAGGCCAAGTGCATTGTAGCCAAGACTTACCAAAGATGGCCAGGGTAGGTTCGTCCGTCCCGGGCATCCTTGGCTAAACCGTGTACCTCGACGCCTTGATCATACTCTGCACTTCTTGGAAGAGATTCTCAGTCGTCCAACCAGGGTATAACCTTATAAATCTGGAAATCCAAGATCTCTCTCCCGGATAGGTTTTCTTTAACCCCTACGTCTGTATGACTCAGGTTCCAGTAGCGGTATAACATTATCCCTGAATCATATAAAGAGATACCCCCTTTATGACGTGCTTGTAGGTCTTACATTTGCCTCTTACGAAATTGTATTCGCGAACTAAGGTTCACGCCATAAAGGTTTGTCCCGTTCTATTAATCTCTGCGAAATTATATTCGCGTTTCTAAAAATTTCTTGCGAGTTTCAAATCTCAATAATAATAATAATAATTTTTTTTCAATTTCATTTTCTTCACTCAAACAGAAAAAACAACCTTACCTTTCCACTTCTAGCGATCTGCTCGTCATATTTCATCTTTCTATCACTTCATTCTTCTCATCTTTCTTATCATCTGTTCTTTTACTTAGTGTTTTCCCGCAAGTTGCTTGTCATTTCTTCCATTTATACTTTTTATACCTGTACCTTTGCTGCGTTTTATTATTTGCTTGATATCTGCGAGGGACTCGTTAGTTACTTCTTCATGCTTTTCTATTGAATCAACCATTAATTTGTCACTTCTCTGTTGTTGCTTAATTCTGTATTTCCAATTGTTGTTCTTCCCTGCTCTTTCTTCACAAGACTTGATATCTATCTCATAACATTTTTTACTTTCTCCCCAATCTCCTTTAATTACTCCAACACCATTTGGATGAGGGAATTTAATGCACTGATGAAAGGTAGATGAAACACCCAATATCCTGTATAACCAAGGTCTACCAATCAAGGCGTTATATGGTGATTCAATATCGACAACACAGAATAAAATCTTGGAAGTCATTCCTCTTAACGGAATTCTCATTGTGATCTCCCCTTTAGGCTTGTTGGCAGTTCCATTAAAACCATAGATTCTGTATGTCGATGGTATCAAATCTTCATCTTTCCCACCCATGGTTCTGTAGGTGTGGTAGAACAGGATATCTACGGAACTTCCAGTATCAATTAGGATTCTATCAATGGCCCAAGACTCTTCCATTTCGTTATTGTTTTCTTTACCTTCTTCTTCTTCTTCTGGTTTTATTTCCAACCTTACCACCAATGGGTTATCATGCAGCTCGCCAGGATCTGGTATTTCTTGTGTTGTAAAAGAAAGGATTTGTTTCTGCCACTCTTCTAATGGCGAGATTCTCGCTATATTCATTATTTCTTTTCCATCCATATCTCTGGAAAAGACTCTACTTAAGACATTATCGTGGAAATCTTCGATGGTTCTGAAAGAATGCACAATAGAATTACAAAATAAATTCTTTGCTTTATTTCCAACCTCTATAACAAAAGTTTCTGCTCCTTTTACATTAGTCATTCTGCGATCGTCTGGTGGTGGCGGCAATTATTGCGATTGTTGATGCCCTTTTAGAAAATGATTTAGCTTCCCATGATCGATCATTCTTAAGATTTTTTTTTTTTACATTTCTGCAATTATTTATCGAATGCCCATGAAAATGATGATAAGGACATAATTCTTGATTACGAGTGTTAGGATGTGGTTCCTTCCCCATGTTCCATGGCGAGGGTATATTTTCCATAAAAATGATAGCTTCCCAGATTTTTTCTACACTAGCATTCAAGGGTGGCATCTTAATCTCCTCCCATATGGTTCTCATGCTCCCCTGATTTCTGAAATTATTTTGCTTTTGTCCACCATAAGTTTCTTGGGTTTGGTCCAGCCTTTGGATTTGACTATTTCCTCCACGATTGTAATAATTCTTCTCTCTTTCAAATTCTTCTTGATCACGACTTCCCATAGCCACTAGCTTTTGTTTGTCATTATTCGCCACTTTCTCTGCTTGAACTTACGAGGTGCTCGCCACGTTATTAATCATTTTGGGAAGCAAACTTCCATTAGCCACTACAGAACTGGTGTTTGCAATTGGGTATGACTCCATTTCATTTTGTTTTTCTTCCAAAGCAATGTACTATTCTTGTAGTTCTCTCAGTTCAGTCATTGTGATGGTGTTTTTGATTATGAAAATTTGTATGTAGAGCAAATTGGTCGCAAACATTGCATTAATGAAGGATAAAATAAGATATCTCTCATCTACTCTTCCCTTCATCTCACTACACATTGTCTTCCATCTTATGGTTAGATGTTTTAGACTCTCGCCAATTTTCTGTTTTAATCCAAACACATCTTCGATACCTGGTCGTGAAGAGTTGTTGCTTATGTATGCACCCAAAAATTTAGATTGTAAGTGATCAAAAGAAGTAATAGTATTTTTCGGCAATCCCTCAAACCATTTTAGCGCCTCGCCAGTCAAACCGGATACAAAGTACTTGCATAAAACAGCATCATGATTTTCCCACTGCAGCATACACCTAACATAAGCTTTAACATGTTGAATAGCACAAGTAGTCCCATCGAAAATACTGTTTAGTGCTGGCAAATTGCATTTTGGAGGAATTCCTCTTAGTTGTACTTCCTGTGTGAAGGGAGTTCTAGCTTCTTCTTCGATTGCTTCATCAAGTTTCCTTCTTCCACCTTCTCTTCTATTATTTATCATCCCTCTCATTTCTGCTAATTCCCTCAAAAAAATTTCATTTGCAGTTGGGCTTTGTTCTATTGGCCTTTTTAATGCACTTTCTCTTCTCCTGCGATTTTCCTCTTCATTTCTATCTAAAATTCGCAGTTGATTTTTCCTCCTAATCTCTTCTCCACCAACTTATTCATTTCTCACCAATTCTCTTTGTTGTCTTTCTATCCTTCTCTGTATTCTGTAATATTCTTCCCGAATATTGCCATTTTCACGATTTTGTGTACGTCTTCTTTCTCGATTATCATGATTGTTTTGCCTTATTGCCTCTTGAAACTCCTGTTCTTCCATTTCTTCCCTCAGTCTTTCTCTCTCGCAAGCTAGACGTGCCCGTTCAGCATAATGTCTCTCTATTTCATTCTCAATAATTCTTTGATTTCTGACGTGCTCGCGTCCATGTAATATTCTTCTACCTTCTTCGTGATTTTCTTCACCATCTTGATTATCTTCATTTCTTTGATTTTCAATATTTCATCTTCCATTTAAAGTTTCCCCCTGTGGATTGTTATAATCATTATTTACTCTCTCTTCTCCCTGGCATTTCCCTCTATTTGGATTTTGCGTTTCTTCTTGTACATTTTCTCCATCATTTCTTATGAGGGAATTTCGCCTTGGTATTTCTCTAAGTGACCTTGAACTTGATCTAGTTGTACTTCTTGATCTTCTTCTTTGTAACCTTAAGTTCTCCATTCTCAACTCATGATTTTGTCTTGTTAAATTTGCACGTTCCACCGCCTCTAACCTTCTTTCTTCTTGTATTCTTTGCCCTAATCCCTCTGTTGTTTCATCTTCATCTTGATGAATCGACCCTTCTTCTACCTCCTGATTTCTTCCTACTCCATTTTCTTCTCTTAATTGTCGATTTGTTTCTTCTCCCATTGAATCTGATCTCCATGTATACACGCTTACTCTATCATAATCCACTCTTCCATTTTGTACCGATGTTGATTGGTTTGGTTGTTGAATTAAATTTTCCCTTTCATTCCTTGTTTTATTCCTCCTAATTCTCATCCTTGAAGATTCTCCTAATACACTTGTTTCTTCACCTGCAAGTCTTTTACTTATTCTCACTATTGTTGGTGGTTCTGATGTATTTCTTCTCATTCTTCCAGCCATTTCTTCAATTTCTCCAAATCTTCAAATTGTAATTATAGATTTTGGATCTTTAATTCCCCTTAGTCGGCGCCAAAATATAGTAGCAGGATTTCCCACACTACACCCCTATTAAGATCCTATAAAAATCTAAGTGAAACTAGTTGAAGATTGAAGAATTAAACGACACTTTTATTATTTAGATCTCAGAAATGTTTACAGAAAATATTCAAACTCAGAATTACAACTTTCTTTTATGGAGTTTCTCTCTCCTCAAGATTTTCTCAACTCTAAAAAATACATCATCATCATCTGGACTTACTTGAACCCTTTATATAGGAAATTACATAGTGGGTGAAAGCTAAGTTTTCCCCTTCTTTCGGATATATTATGCGATCTCATCGTGGTATTTGCAATATTAATCTTCGCCAACTTTTGTAATCCTCGTGAAACAACACTCTCATAACATGTCTCTTCAATCGTCAGCTATTATGATGCTTCCCCGTGACGCTCGCCAAATGTTGCTGAAGAATCCTAACGACACTCTCGTGAATAATGTCATTTATACTTATAGGAATATTTGACCTTCTCGTGAAAGCGTTGTTCTTATCATGAGAATATCGTTGTGGCGATATTCTGGTACTACAGACATAATAGATGACGACAGCGTAAACATGAGAAAAGTGTGATGATCTAGCGAAATTTAGGATGTTTGCGAATTTTAATATTTGTAAGTCTGCGAAATACAGCAAGCCAGATCCGAAAATAAATGATAGATTAGCTGTCATCCACTATGTAATACCCTATATAAAGAGATGAATAGGTGTAAGAAAGGAGAGATAATTTTTGGAGTGTTGAGGAGAAAGAAAGTCCGAAATAGTGTTGTATTCTTGATTTCATTTCCTTATGGTAAAATTTCTAGATTCAATTAATAAAAAGTATTGTCATTGATCTTAAAAAAATATGTTGATTGCTATGAATTCTTGTGAGGGATGTATTGTAGAATTTCCTGCAACTACAAGCTCGATCGAAACAGTCACGGATTGAGCGTCTTAAAAGTAGCACGACCGGTCATCTTTGAGTGACCGTTTGAGTGCCCTATGGGCGAGCTATCACTTGGTCAATCGCTCCATGTGGATGAGTGATGGCTGGTGGTCACAATGCTACCTTGTTGGTTTTCTGAGAATAAATCTACACCATCCAACTAGGCTGGCGAAGTTGTATGGACGAGATGATTTGTGGCAGTTGTTTATTGTCGTTGTTGAGATTTTAGGGTTTAGGGGCCGTGTGGAAACCCTAGTTTGTCTAAACGATTTTAAGCGTTGTGCGCTAGTTCAAGCAGGCCGATTTTCCCTATGCAAAGACGGGGCGCTAGTGAGCATGCCTACCTCTCTTGGTTCGATTGAAATTAAATCTAAGCCGCTTACTTTGGATGGCAAAGATGGATGATCGTGATCGATTTGCGACAGTACACTAATTAGGTTTTCAAATCAGCGTGTTCACACTATTTTGGGTGAACGATTCCATATACTATTGGCTTGCCGTGAGAAAATCGATCACCCATGGGTGTAGCTGGGTCGCCGGTGGACACACCAGCGCTTCTTTGATCATTCAAGATGCGATCTAAGCCGTCCAACTTGGATGGCTAAGTTGGACGGTTGCGGTGGTTTTGAGACTGTTATGGTTAGTCTTAGAACGTTTGAGCTAATGTAACAACATCGCGTTCACTCTTCTTCGAGCAATCGATTTAACGCCCTGTAGACTTGCTGCGAGCAGGTCGAACGACCAAGGGAGATGTTGGGGCACCAATGAGTATGATGGCGCTTCTTTGATCATTCCAATAAAGATCTTATCCGTCCAACTAGGCTGGCTAAGTTGGACGGTCATGATTTTTTGAGACCGTATTTTCCAGTCTTAGCTTGTTTGAGCTTATTTTCAAGTAGCACGAACACCCATGTTTGGGTTAACGTTTGAAGCTCTTGTGGATGAACTAAATAAGAATCGATCGACTAGGGCACTAGTGGGCCCACCGGTGGTCAATATGGTGATTGTCTAGTTCCGCCAGGAGTAATCAAGGATTGCTGAATCGCGTGGCCAAATTGTGTGGTCGTGATTATATTTGAGACTGACATGGACAGTCTAGATTTTCCTTAAGGAATTTAAGCGCATTCGATAACGCTAACTTTTAACTGAAAGGTATGTAAACACGCTAATATCTTTATCAGAGTGTTTTCATGCAGGTCTCAATACTAATATTTCGGGAGATTCATGCTACTCCGCTGCGAGTGAATATTAATCGTCATGTCATGCCAGTATTAAGAGTTCGGCTGGGAACATTGTATAGGAAAATACTAGGCAGGCAATGCATTAGTAAATAATGCCGGTGGAAGATAAAATTCATAGAATATTTTGGGATTGTTGTTGCATGCACCATTCTGAGTAAATTTCATATATACAAATATATTGAATTGCCCAATACATATGTGAGCGAAGAGGCTTAAGCACTAGTTCCTTGTAAATGGGTTTTATTCCTTTGCAGGATGACAACGCATTAAAATACAGGGTTTTACAATTTTAACCCTGAACTGAAAACCACCATCAACAACAACGATTCTGATATGGTGACAAAGTCATTACCAAAGTATAATCATGTACATTTCTGCGACAAGGCAGATGTGGTAGTGACGGGATCCTCGCCATAAGTCGTGAGGGGAAGATTGTTGAGCCTTTTCACTCCTTGTGGGTCCAACAAGTTTATCCCTTATCGAATAAGGGGAGATAATTAGAGGAGGTTAGCTTAAGTTAGGAATCTCTTGTTCGTGAAACAAGAAGGAGAGGCAACCACAAACCAGGAAAAGGTTTTTTTTTTTGTGCCGTAAAAAACACGAGAATGAGAAAAGAATGATGACACCATTAGAGGAGCTTGGTGAAGATTTTGTGAGATTGAAGAACAAGGGTGTTCTAGTGAAGAACCAGTTTAGGTTGGTGAATATTTATCCACCACATCCTACATCTCTTCAGAGGCTTTCTAGGGTTTGTTCCAATCCTAATAATAGTAAGTTTCTCATCTTCCTTGTTTTGTTATTAGTTGAATCTACCTAAGTATTTGGTAAAGAATTAATTATCCATCGTTAGCGGTGAGTAAAGAAAGAGGGAATCATTATCCAAGTGTTATATGCATCTTGAAGTAGTATGAAACCCCAGTTTAGGATAAGTCATTGTAACCCATTATTAGTCATAGTCGAAGTTTTCCCATGGTTGTTTACTCTTCGCATTGAATAGGTTTTTAACGTTAATATTTGGTGTTATGTGATTGGTATTACATTTGTCGTACTTGGGTATTGCGTATTATTGCTTGTGTAGGCTCCATATTGTGTATAACATCCTGGATCAGTAATTCTCCAATAAGTGGTATCATAGCTAGTTGGTCGGGATAGCCGTGTGCAATATGGAAAGACGTGTATGTCTTGGATTCAAATTTTGAAGCAAGGGTAAACCTAAAAAGAAGCAGCAATCAATTGGGAGAGAACTGCACCTCAAATGCTCGTGAATATTACAAGACAGAAGAATCTATCCTTAGTGTATAAAGAAGTGTTACAAAAGAACAATCACAGTTTCTAGAAAACTGTTAAGGCTAAACAGAAGCGTGACTGAAGGATGTCACAATTATGACAGAAATATTGCGCTACTAAATCACAGCAATAGTTAGACAAAAGCGTTACTAAATCACAGCAATAGTTAGACGGAAGCGTGACAGAAGGCTTGTAAAGAAAATTGGTAATACTTTAAGTGTAACAGTCTTAGTATGGTGTGGCTGAAAATAGTTTATAGTAAAGAAGATAAGCTTTTCTTGGTTGAACAAGGGAAAAGAGTGTGACTTCCTTTGGGAGAGTAGTGAACCACCATTAAAGTTTCTTCAGTGAAGACAATATAACCTCCATTCAGAGAGATGAAAATTTTTTCTTTTAGTATCCTTTTTAGTGAAAATAAGAGAGAAAAGAAGAGTAAGATAAGCCAGGTGATGCTAATGAACTTCGATAAGCAGCGGGATTTAGTTGAGAAGACCATACATATGACAACGATTCTGATATGATGACAAAGTCACTACCAAAGTACAACCATGTACATTTATGCAACAAGGAAGATGTGGTGGTGATGGACACCTCGCCATAAGTCGTGAGGGGGAGATTGTTTGAATTTTTCACTCCTTATGGGTCCAACAAGTTTACCCCTTATCGAATAACGGGAGCTAATTAGAGGAGGTTAGATTAAGTTAGGAATCTCTTGTTCGTGAAACAAGAAGGGGAGGCGACCAAAAACCAGAGAAATGGGTTTTTGGTGCCGTGAAAACAATAAGAAGGATAAAAGAAGGAAGCCACCATTAGAGGAGCTTCGTGAAGATTTTGTGAGCTTGAAGAAGAAGTGTGTTCTAGCTAAGAACCGGTTTAGGTTGGTGAATATTTACTCCATCGCATCCTACATCTGTTTAAAGAGTTTCTAGGGGTTGTTCAAATGCTAGTAGTAGTAAGTTCCTCATCTTCCTTGTTTTTTTATTGTTTGAATCTACCTAAGTATTTGGTAAAGAATTAATTATCCATTGTTAGCGGTGAGTAGATAAATAGGGCATTGCTATCCAAGTGATATATGCATCTTGAAGTTGTGTGAAACCCCAGTTTGAGAGAAGTCGTTGTAACCCATTATTTGTCATAGTGGAAGTTTGACCGTGGTTGGTTACTCTTCACATTGAAGAGGTTTTTCCACGTTACTCTTTGGTGTTGTGTGATTGGCATTATTTTCGTTGTACTTGGGTATTGCATATTATTGATTGTGTAGGTTCCATATCGTGCATAACGTCCCGGATCGGTAATCCCTCAACAGTACATGTATTAATGATTAATGAAAAAAATGGATTGCCCGGGTTTATAGGAGATTACAAATCCAATGGATTCAATAACGAGGATTAATTTTTTTTATATGGATTTGGTTATCCCGTAATATTTTGTAATCCCTATAGCAGACATGTAATATACTTTTCAGAAACTAAATATTCCTTCGATTTCTTGAATTGTCATCTATAAGTGCACAATATACACAAATATTATTTTTTTAATTCATGTTTTCTAGTATCATCATTTTTTAACTAGTTATTTGGTTTTTGGTACTCATATTTTGTCCAATGTTAGTGTTTGGTCTAACATTTTTCCAGCTTAGAGTTTGGTACCTGGACTTAACGTTGACCCGAGTTGACTCTGTTGAGTCAAATTTTCAGTTAATTAATTATGTAAATACTAAAATATCTTTAACTTTAGTAACAATGACTAGCCAAGTCCTTAACCTATAATATCGAGTCACACTGGTCCAAACAGAGTCGCACCAGTTCAAACCAACAAGCTTATAATTTGTTTCACGAACTCTCTCTTTCTCAATGTAGTTCTCTGTATCTTTTACTACTTATCTATTCTCTTTCTTCTCCACTGTAATTTGTTTTCTTGTTTTTTTGTAATTTTTTTTTATTTCTATTCCGATTGCAGAGTCGCATCAACGTATCAAGATGTGGTTTTATTGCATCAAATGATGAAGAACACCATCGTTTGCAGAGATCTAGAATCTAGGGGTTGATTTCAGAGATTTTGATAAAATAATAAGACAAACCGAGGTTATGTAATTGTTGTTGCAGAGATGATTAGGATTTAGTTATGGTATGATAATTTGTCGCAATTATGTTTTTGATTCTCTTTGGGTTTTAATTTGGGTTCATAATAGAATCGATTCAATTTAATAGGAGTTTAATTAGTAGTTTCAGTTAAGATTTTTTAGCGTTTCAATCGCCGATTATGATGGAAGGAGAAGAAATGATTAGTTCTAGGGTGCATACTCACCACTAATCTAATTTGGGTTTCAGAAGGATACAATAGATCTTGTTGATATGTATTTCTATTTCCCCAATTTCAATAGCAGAGAATGTTAAATCTTGTTCACGTTTGAATCTTGATGATCATTGGTGACAACATATTTATTTACTTTTAGTGCGATTTTTTAGAGTTTTACTCAAATTCCCAAAATTGGGTTTCCGCTGAATCTTTTTATGTTGAATTTGGTTGTTATGGTTTGTGAATGGGGTTTGTTAAGGTTTACTCAACTTCCCCGTAATGTATTGAATTTCCATTATAAGTTGCAGCTAGAGAGTTTGCCTATGTTTCCTCAATTTCAATTTTCTGAATGATGATGAACTGTATTGAAGTATTGAACAGTTAGGGTTGGAGTTTCAGTTTGGGGAAGAACATGGTTAACGGTATTAACTAAATAGATTTAATTTTTTAAAATATTTACTAAACAGAAGTCAAAGCTTAACGGGTCAACGTTAATTCTAAGTACCAAAACCCTAAGTTGGACAAAAGTTAAACAAAACACTAAAGTTAGACCAAATGTAAGTACCCAAGACCAATGTAAGTTGGAAAAAAGTTAAACAAATCTCTTTTAATGAAGCTATTGTGGAGAATTCAAACTGGTAATGATGAATGGTCTCATTTTTTTCTGGAAAAATAAAAAAATAAAAAAGAGAATGGATTACATATTATAAGAAATCTTCTATATGGCCAGGCTTAAAGGAGATAATAGGTGCATTGGAGGAAAATACTAGATGGCTTGTAGGTGATGGTCACAATATTCTTGCTTGGAAAGACAAATGGGTGAAGGAGACAACATTACAAGAGATGCACCCTGAAAATCATTATATTCTGCAATTTCCAGAAATGAAAGTGTCATATTTATTACTGGATGGTGAGTGGGTTGTTCCAACTGAATTATTGGAAATGATTAATCTTAATGATTTACCAGTGGTAGGTGAAGGTGGTGACAGGAAAGTATGGACTGGAACTATTACAGGACAATTTATAGTAGCCTCAGCTGTAGAGGTTTTAAGGCAGAAATTTCCAACTATTCATTGGGCAAAAAAGGTGTGGCATAGATCTATTCACCCCTAGCATTTCTAGTAACATTTGGAAACTGGGTAGAAATATATGTGCAGCTGATGACAATATGAAGAGAAGACAGTTTCAGATGGCATCAAGATGTGTTTTATGCAGAGTAAAGGAGGAAAAAAGAGACCATATTCTTTGGTATTGTAATTACAGTCATATCATTTGGAGCTGGATTGCTGGTATTTTCAATTTCAAGAACCCAACTACTTTTGAAGATATTTTTCAGATGGAAAAAGGTAAAAGTCCAGCTATGAAAGAAGTTTGGATGCTATGTGCTTGTGTAACTATGAAAGAACTATGGTTCTTGAGAAATAACTGCACTTATGGGGGTGGTAAAAGTGATGTCAGTACTTCAAAGGAGAGAATCTTGAAAGTCATCAAGGACTGTGACATCAGAATGAGAAAAAAAAATGTGGAACAACCAATATGACCTGCAAGTCCTTAAAAGCTTGGGACTTAAAACCAGAAGTGTGAAGAGTATGATAGCTAAGCAAGTATTTTTCAGAATACCAAGTCTGGGTAAGATTTTACTATGTTTTGATGGGGCCTCCAGAGGAAACCCATGTAATGCTGGGTATGGGATAGTGGGCAGAGATCACACAGGTGAGTGTGTGGTAGCAATCTCAGGAGGTTTGGGAGTTTGTACCAACTATTATGCAGAAGTCCTTGCTGTTATAGTGGCATGGGAATGGGCAGTTCAGAAGGGATTTAAAGATTTGGTTTTTAACACAGATTCTCAAGATGTCATCAATGCATTTCACACAAAGAAATTGCCTTGGTTTGCAATAACAAGGTGGGAAAGAATTTGTGCTGCTGTGTCTTCTTGGAGCCTTCATCATTGTTATAGAGAAGTTAACTTCTCAGCTGACAATATGGCAAAAAAGGGGGCTGGGCTATGCAAAGGAGAAAAGAAGATCTATTGCTCCAAACCAGAGTTCTTGGGCTGTTTGGAAAGCCCAGAAAATTTTTATTTTAGATTTTGTTAAAAGTAGCATAATGGGCTTCTTTTGTAATTCTTTTTGTTTTTTTCTTCTTCTATTTTTTCCATTAGTTTGATTTGTAACCTTTTTGAACAGCCTTGAGCATTAATGAATTAAATATTGTTAAGCAAAAACAAAATCAAATAACCTTTTTTTAATTTTTCAACAAGTGATACATCTTTTCAGTTATATACTTATACTCATCGATCTTCCAGATAGCTTATTCCAAAGAAATTAAACACATATTTAACCTTAAATAAATAAAAAGTTCATCTAATTGGTATGGTTAAAAGTTAAAAGAACCTTCACTTTTTCTTTTATTTTTTATGTAAGAACAATAAGTGTGAGATTAGTTAATTTAGTTAGTAAAGTGTATTATTGGGTTCAAGCTCAACACAACATAACTCTTTATATATTTATTTACTTATTTTATTAGTTCAATTATATTCACGTAAAACTTTGGAATACTTTTGATGCAGGGAAAAGATATGTTAAAACATATCCCTAAAAAAAAAAAATAACGAGATATATTACCGAAAATAAAAAATAAAAATCCTTTAAATCAAGGTTGTTATAGGAGTTATCAAATTCCAAAAAAATTTAACACAATTCATATAAAACAAAATAATTATCACCACTATATTTGCTAATAATTGGGAAAATAATCATTTGGTCATATTTTTTGTGGTCCCAAGTTAATTTGGTCCACTAACAAAAGAGAAGTTCTATTTGATCCTTATTTATTCAAAAATATTAAAGTATCTCTCTTATATTTTCTCTCTTCTAATGTGTTTTTTTTCACTCTTTCAATTTTCTTTTTTCTTAACATTAATAAATAAAAAAACTTAAAAATGAAATATCTCAAAATATAAGTTGAAAATTAATAAATTTTATATATTCGGAAAGGTCTCGTCGAGATCTACCCAACGAGTACCCATTATACTATGTTTCGGAATTTTATTTTTTTCGGTATAATAGCAGTTCATTTAGTGGAATGAACTCGTATGTGCTAGCAATTTATTTTGTAGAATGATCTCATAAAAGTAGTTCATTATTAAGAATGAAGTCACAATAGTAGTTCATTATTACGGTTCACATTATAGAATGAACTCGTGATAGATGTTCTTATTGTCGAATGAACTCATAATGGCTGTTCATATCGTAGGATTGATAATTCATATTGTAAAAATTCGTAATGATAATCAAGTATGATAGTTCATATTATAGAATGAACTCGTAATAGGTGTTCATTATGGTAGTGCATATTATAAAATGAACTCGTAAATGATAGTTCATATTGTAGAATGAACTCGTGATAGGTGTTCATATTGTAGAATGAACTCCTAATGGTATTTCATATGGTAGAATGAACTCGTAATAGTAGTTCATTATACGAGTTCATTTTGTAGAATGAACTAGTATGTTACTTAATCATGACAGTTCATTCTGTAAAATGAACTAGCTAGTATGGTAGTTCATTAAATTAGTTCATTTTGTATAATGAACTCGTATGTACAGTAAAACTTTTATAAAATAATACTCGTTAAAATAATAATCTCTATAATAATAAAATTCTTTAGTCCCAATCAAGCTTGCACAAGGTAAATTTCTTCTCGCTAAAATAATAATCTCTCTAAAATAATATTTTTTCTCGGTCCCAAAGCTATTATTTTAAAGAAGTTTTACTGTAGTTCATTTTATAGTTATTTTTTAGCCTAAGGATAAGGTAAAAATTAAAAGCTCCAAAACATAGCAACAATGGTATTCGTTGGAAAGCTCTCGTCAAGGGATTTCCGAATATATAAAATTTATCATTTTTGGACATTTGGTTCAAAAAATATTTCAGTTTTAATTTTAATTTTTTTTCAGCTCTGCTACACGAACCTGAGAAAAAACAGAGCAGAAACCGTGGTGTGAGGAGAGCCCCTGGGGCCCACGCACAGGGGAGTTAACATGGGGTCCTTTAAAGGTATGTGGACCCCACCTTTGTGTCTCACCCCGATTTTGGGGGAGTTTTCTCTCTCTGTACGTTAGGTTTTTTCTTTTTTTTTTTATTAAGAGAGATAAAAAAAGAAAAAAAACATTTCTGCCACTATTAAAAGATTATGACATGTCATCGCGCGTGGGTATTGTTCACCCTAGGACCAAACAATAATATATATTTTTAAAAATGACCAATCAAACATTTAACTGGGTCAACTGGACCAAATTAACTCTAATATATTATTATTAGGATCAAATGGTATTTATTACTTGATAATTTCACGCAAAATTTGGGAACTCCTTGTAGAAATCCTTTAAATAACATACTCCTAATGACATAATATCCGTGCGGATCGAGAAGTACACATGTAAAAATTGCAAGGAAAAATGCCACGGTTAATCACATCATAGCCCATTTACAAGAATTTTAATTAACCGTGTTAAATACATCACCAGAATTTCGTTTTGATCATTATCCTTCCCTTTTTTTATTTTGAATTACTTTTCTTACTTTTCCTTCCTCTTACAGATTTCAGAGCATATGGTTTTCCAATGATTATCCTCATGAAGAAGCTAAAACACCCAACGAAATATAATAAGGATGCATTTATCGATGTTCATAGGGCATTGGGGATAAGCGTTCCAAGATGCTGAGGCTAAGGGGATAAGCGTTCCGATGCAGAGACAAAGGGAAGATGAAATGCAGATTCAGAGCTCAAAGAAGAATAGAATCGGGGAGGAACAAATCAATAAAGGTAACGATGGATTGGAGGCACAGACAATATTCAAACCTAAAAATGTGACTTTATGGGAGGTTACAAAAGAGGTAAGTAAACTCTATCCTCAGAATTTAAACCTAATTTGTTATCTGTTTTCAATTTGTACTGAAATGCATGTTAATATGGTGAATTCTTGTTTAATTATTGCTCATATGGTAGCTAAAAGCTTATTGTTTGGAGAATTTAGTTATCCGGAAGTTTCTTATTTCTGGCAATTTGTTAGTATGATTTCATGGAATTGTCAGGGACTAGGCAAACTAGAAACGAGACATAGTCTACTAGACACTCTTAATAAAGAAAACCCGGACATCCTATTTCTGTCTGAAACAAAACAGCAGAACAAGGAAATGATAATTATCATGAAAATGGTAAATGTACAAAATTACTTCCTGGTACCCCCTTGGGATAGTGCAGGAGGGCTTTGTCTTATATGGAAAAATAACATAAGTATTAGAGTAGATGATTATGCTCATAACCATATAAATGATACTATCACCAATCCGATTGATAACACTAGTTGGGTCCTTACGTGCATAGGAACAGAAAACTAGACTCTTGGAACATAATAAAAAAAATTGCGCTTGTAATTGATAAACCATGGATTGTTATTGGAGACCTAAATGTGGTTCTTCATGAAGAGGAAAAGAAGAGCAGATTTGCTTTTAAGAAAAATGAAGCTAAAATTTTCAACAACCTTATCAACAAATGTAATCTTTTGGATTTAGGCTTCTCAGGCTACACTTATACTTGGAATAACAATAGACTGGATGCTGAGAATATCGAACAAAGATTAGTTAGGGCCATTATTAACGATAAATGGAATAGGAAGTTCCCAAACTCTAGTATAAAACATTTAGGACCTCTAGCTTCTTATCATGTGCCTATAAAACTTAATCTTCATAATCATTGGGATGATGGGCCAACACCTTTTAAATATTTTGGAGAATGGATAAAACATGGTGATTGCAAAGAATTAATCAGGGACAGTTGGAACAAAAATGAGAGAGGCTCACCCTCTTATAGGGTTAACAAGAAACTTGGAAATGTTAAATGGAAACTTATAATTTGGAACAGACAGAAATTTGGTAACATTAATAGTAACATAGAAAGTATTAAGAGAAAACTTGACATAGCTAATTCTACAACACACTACACAAAAAAGTCTGAGGATTTAAACAATTTGAGAAATGAGCTTGCTAAATGGTATGCCATCAAAGAGAAATTTTAGAAAGATAAAAGTAGGGATCAGAACTTGGCCTTAGGAGATAGAAACACTAGATACTTCCACACAAAGGAAAAACAGAGATTTAGAAGAAATAGAATTGACATGATAAAAAATGAAAATAATATCTGCCTAAACTCTAAAGATGAGATTGCGGACTGTATAACCAAACATTTTCTAAAGATTTCAACTACTGTGAATCCTGAAATTGATCAAAACATAATAAATTTAATACCCACAAATGTTACGCAGACAGACAATGAAATGCTTTGTGCAATCCCTACTGAAAAAGAAATTAAAAAGACACTCTTTAGTATGAAACCTAATAAAAGTCCGGGGCCGGATGGCTTCCCACCCAATTTCTTTCAACAGAATTGGGATATCGTAGGAACTGACATGATCAACATGATACAAAACTTCTTTGAAAACGGGTACATTTCTAAGGAAATGAATGCCTCTTTTATTTCTTTAATACCTAATACTCTGAATCCAACTTCCCCCGTGGATTTTAGGCATATAGCCCTAGCTAACACTAGTTATAAACTGATATCCAAACTTATGGCGGGGAGAATGAAAAGCCTGCTAGGAAAAATTATTTCGCCCTATCAGTCAGATTTTATACCGGGTAGACAGATAGCGGAAAATATTACTTTGGCTCATGAATTATACACAAGATGCAAAACTCCAAATCAAAAAAAGGTTTTATGGGTCTAAAAATTGATTTTTCTAAAGCTTTCGATCGTGTCGAATGGAATTTCTTAATGAGAGTTATGACTAGAATATGATTTAACAAAAAATGGTGTGATTTGGTTTACCAGTGTATTTCGACTACTACCCAGTCAGTTTTGATTAATGGTTCGCCAACAATTTTTTTAAAACCTATTAGGGGCTTGAGACAGGGAGATCCGATCACCCAGTATCTCTTCTTATTCTATATAGAAGCGTTATCCAGAACTATAAAAAATGCTGAAAATCAGGGGTTGATAAAAGGAATTAAATTGGTCCATAAGGCGCCTCCTTTGAGCCACTTGCTTTTTGAAGACGACTGCATCGTCTTCTGCAAGATAAGTGAATCTTCTTGTAAAAACTTGGTGAGTCTGTTTAATACTTTCAGCTTGATTTCGGGACAAATGATAAACATGACTAAGTCGGGAGTTTTTTTCCAGTAAAAAGACTGAAACTAGTATTCGTAGAAAGGTGAAAGAAATTCTAGGAGTAACAGCTATACCCCTTACTGATAAATATCTAGGTTCCCCGTTATTTACAAATAGATCAAAAATACAGTGCTTTGAACCTTTAATTGAAAATCTGAGAACTAGAATGACGGGTTGGAATGGAATCAACTTAAATAATGCAGGGAAAACGGTATTGATAAAAAATGTGGCTTCGTCTGTGTATGTGTATCAAATGAATTGCTTTAACTTACCGTTGAAAATCTGTGATCAAATAACTAAAATGAAGATAAATTTTTGGTGGGGAAAAAATGATAAAGGGCTAAATAAAAAAGGGAAAAAGGGTGTATGTCTCAAAAAATGGACCTCAATTAGTAAAACTTTAGAACAAGGAGGTCTAGGAATTAAGAATGTAAAAAAATTCAACATGGCTATGATAGCTAGGATGGGATGGAACTTAAAACAAAAACCTGACACTCTTTGTGCTACTATTATGAAGGCAAAATATTTTCCGGAAACTGACATTCTTCACTTGAATACTAAACCTAAGAAAACTGATAGTTGGGTTTGGAAAGGCTTACTAAAAGGTATTAATCATATTAAGAAGTGATGTTTCTGGGACGTAGGCAACGGCAGAGATATAGATATCTGGGAGGATTGTTGGATCCCAGATACTATAACTCCTATTTATAGAAATACAACTGATACTGAAGGGATTACTAAGGTGAGTGATTTGATAACAAATAAAAGCTGGGATCAAAGTAAACTAGAAAAATGTTTTGATGCACAGACAATCGAAAAGGTAAGGAAGATTAAAATTCCAACAAAAGATATAAGAGATGCCCCAATATGGAAGCTAAACAAAAAAGGTATGTTTTCAGTTAAATCCTTATACAATCACATCAATTTTAATGGTAATGCTGATCTGAAATGTAAAAGAATATGGAAAATGGATGTTCCTCCGGCTGTTAAAAAATTTATCTGGAAGGCGACGCACTCTATCCTCCCAAACAGTATGAGAGTGGCAGCTGTCCTCCATGATATTGATACAAAGTGTAAGCTTTGTAATGAAAAAGAAGAAACTTTAAATCACCTTTTTCTCAAATGCAATTATGCAACACAGGTTTGGATGCACTTTAACTTTGATATGAATGATATTAGAAATGGTACAACAACTTTCCATGAATGGTTATCTAACTGTATTGAAAACACTGAGATGGGTATCTATAAAATACAATGGAATGCTTTGTGTAGTATTATAATTTGGTTCATATGGAAAACAAGGTGTGATGTTGTTTTTAAAAAGAAATATCAGAGCAGTGTTACAACTGCTAACAAGATCATTAGATACATACATAGTTACAATACTGTGAAAAAGCAGGGCCATAACATTGTAGAAGAATTGTATTATAACTCAGTAAATGATGCGGTGCTACAAATACAAAAGTACCCTGAAGGGAAAATTGGGAATGAAATGACACTAAAAATACATATTGCCTTGTATTTTTCTACTTCTAAAATAGGAATTGGGCTAATTTTGGTGGATCATACAGGGACAGTTAGAGAAGCTAGAGGATTCTATTCGGAAGGAAAAAACTTAGATGAACTGGAACAACAGGGAGCGGATGCAGCTTTCCAATGGGCAACACAATGGAGTGGACATAAAATTTCTTTCAGAAGCGATTCGGAACCAACTCTGGTGCTGCTGGTGGGAATGTATGCAGAAGCAAGAACACAAAGATATCGAATTAGTGAAGAATGGGGCAGCAAAAAGAATTTCGAGATGAACTTTTTAGCAACAGACTTTAGCTTGGTCAAGAAAAAAGAAGTGATGTGGGCTGTTAAACTTTCTTTTTTTTTGTAACGAGTTTAAAATCAACAACACTTGGATTGATCAAAACTTATGGAGTTTATTTCATTATCTGAACAACCAACATTGGAATCAAACTGTTATGTATGACAGAAATTCCATGGATATAAACTACTGATATGTTTGCTCTCTGCTGGAGGAGTTCTTCCCTCTTTTTATCAAAAAAAAATAAATAAAAAATAGGGCATTGGATCAGGCTTTTCCTGATCTTGACGTCATTCGACAACATTTACATTATGAGGGTTTTTCATAGGACTTGCATATTCGAGGCTTTGAAATCACAGAGAAAGTTGAATAAACTTCGAAAGTCTAGTGCACTATTTTGAAAGATAAGTTTAAAACATACTGGGTAACTAACTGATGGAGATGCCAAGACTAACATCTTTCATAGAGCAACAAATATTAGAGCTTCTACTGATAGGCTCACTCATATGAAGATATTTTTTGGTTGGACCATGATGTTAAATATTACGGGGTTTATGGGTTTATTTAATAGGGATAATTTGGTTTAAGTCCAAAAAATATAATGAATGGGTCCTAGTTTACAGACTATGATTTTTGCTCACATTTGATCAATTTTTTGCTCTCCCATTAATTAAAATCCTTTTAAACTTGGGGTTTTGTTATAAATCTAGAAAATAGATAAGAAGAGGCAAAAATAGAGAGAATAGGGAAGAATTTCATTCATATGTGTGTCGAATACAGAGTTTAAGCCTCTATTTATATAGATAGAAGACTTGGTGTTAAATATAAACCCTAATCTTAGACACATGCGCATCTTAATAATTAAACTTTAGGTTCAGAATACTCCACCTGATGGCCACTGTGGCCAACTCATTACAAACAAAACAGAAAAACTCAAAAGAGAAAAACCTGAAATTTCAAAAGCATGTAAAGACTCCACGGTGTTGGACACGCATATGTTGTCTCGTTAAAACCTTGACAAGAAAAATATAGTGGGACAAAACCTTGACGAAAGAAAAAGTATGATGCTCCTTTTGATAAATACTTCGGTTTAAATCTCGGCTTGTAAATCTTTGAGTTAAGACTTCCCAATTTCGATGGGCGGGTTTCTTGAATACAGAAGATTGTTGTTCTTTCGTGAAAAAAATTACTAGCGGATGAAGTCTTCTTTCATGTGTCACATATCTATTTTGTCTATCACAATTAGTCGAAGGTGGGTTCAGGTTTTCTTAATCACGGTATAATGATTTTGAGGTGATTTGGATACGGTGTATCCAAAACTGTTCTTTCTTTCATTTTGGTCTTCACTATTCAAGTTGTCATAAAATACAAGCCAGTCCTTATCAATTATCATCATGTAAATGACAAATTTAGTCTTATTCTTTGTCTTTCTTTTTCTTTTTTGCCTTTACAGAATAAAGCCATGGGAAAGAAAATGCCCTTTTGGAATACAAAGCAAGACAATAAACTTATTGCCTCTAATGGAGATCGTAGATAGAATTAGAGATCAATATCATCTTTTACCTTTTTATCTGTAATCTTTTCTGTTGTCTCTCCTTTTTTGCTTTCCCAGTAGACGACTAAGTTAGACCATGGACCACGACACCACCATGGAAGTTAGGGCTTCTTTAGACCAAAAATGTTTGCAGGAGTTTGCATTTCACTATCCAAAGATTCCAGACCAAATATGGTGTACACATAATGACAGAAATGGTGGCCAAAGCAATACCGGTCTTTGAGAGTCTGTTTGGCTAAACGTAAATGTGCCAAAGAGACTAAACTTGGCCAAGGAGATAATAAAAAGAATGCTATCCAAAAATAAACAAGAAAATTAAAGAAATGACTAATTATAAAATTTATACTAATATCAAACATAATTAGCAATTGATCACATAGTCCTCTACACAATCATTGCATTAATAGATAAAAATTGACACAACCTAATTAATCAAGAAGTTCTTTTTTGTGTTTGTTTTCATAAACGCCCTTCACAATTGAACGAGACTTCGCACGTATCCTCGACAGTAATGGAAAAACCATGCCGATTCCTAATGAGAAACCTAGGAAGCCGAACCATTAATCCGCAAATGCACGACGTATCGAGCTCCTTTAGCCATTTACAGCAGTTCAGGTTCACTGATGTCTGGTGTGCAGTGTGATGATGTATCTGGTGGCGATGGTGACGTCTATGCCCATCCTCGTGATCCCTTTCGTTATCATCATCACGGTAATGTCTTGGCGGAGGAGGCGTGGTTGTTAATGGCAGTGATGGCGGTCCGACATATGGCATCCGTGGTGGTCCTTCTTGCATCGGTACCATTGAACAAGCCTGGTTTACAAGAGCAAACTCCGAGATACATAATGGTGGTCGTGGCGCTAAGGGGAATGCAGGCAATGGGAGTAACTCGACGTCGGATATCGATAAAAGAAGAATCATAAGGACAATAACCACGGGCTTTTGTATTAGTATTGTGATCATTGTTTGAAATGAAGTTTAGATTTTTAAGCAGCTAATTATTCTCCTTGCATGCGTATATTTATACACGTACAATTAGAAGCTTTTCAGGTTTAGAGAAAGAGAGAATTAGGTCATGAATCATATGCGTATGATGAGTTACTGGTTGTCAGTTAGGTGACATACTAGTTATATATCCTTCATATGTTCTTTGCCTCGACTAATAATGTGTTTATATTAAAGCAAGCACGGATATCTTCGTGATCTACTGGTAGGAATGGAAGTCGAATGTAATTGCACAACCACGCGAGGATCATGAATCCCAAGAGTTTAGAATCCATAACTCTTTTACTAAAAACTCGATTTATAGCACACAGATACATGCATTCTACGTTGAAGTTCTACATGGGCTGGTGGTGACAAAGCCAGAATAAGTGGTAGGTGGGGGGATAGGTTCTCTTTGTTATGGGGACAAATTAGGCCCATGTGGGAGCATAGCCTAAGCAAGCTAAACCGCTGTTTGTTTAGTTGGATGAATTCCTGGTATTACTGTGAAGATAGCTACGCAGAACAGATCCGCCGCACATCCTACGTAGAGTCCTATGTCAGAGGACAATACGTGCTTTCGATGATACATGTTCGATAGAAATATCAGTTTCTATTGTGGTATCAAACTCTTGTTCATTTCTTAAAGTCGGCCCAAACTAAGCAAGTTTGCTATACCCTTGATACATTTTAAGCCAGTTCGTTTGACTTCTCACTTACTTTTTACTAGCTAATTTGACCTGTTTGTCAAAAACAGCTATCACGGCCAATTTTTAAACGGCTTTGTTTGTTTTTTTACAGAAAAGTTTGAATCAGGTTCTTCAGTTCAAATATTTCTTTCCAGTAGGATACTTTTTAAAAACACCCAAGTTAGTTTTATCTGGCTTTAATATAAGAAATAATCTAAAAATGGAGATTTTTCTCTTATAAATTATAGTTTCTACGAATATATTATAAGATAAGAGCTTCTCTAATGGTGGTTGTGTGTTTCTTATGTGACAACATAAATAAAACATCCTCATTCCAATTTTTTCTTAAGGAAATAGTTCATTTCCAACGCAAATAAATGCATTTATTTTTTTTAGTACTTTTTAGATTTTATTAGAGCTAAAAAAGAACGCGCAATTGGGGGATATAGCTACAGGACAAAAACGGTGTCCCAATAGCAATTATGAGTGCCCCCTATGTAATTATTTTTTTAATTCCTAATCTAGCCCTCACTAATCCTGATTAGTGATTAACAATAATTAGTAAAATGTTTGATAAATGATTAGTGTGTATTATTATTTGTGTTTGGGTGAGTGAGGTGAGAGTAGAAGGAGGGAAAGAAAATTTGAGAGGGAAATAATTTAGGTGAAAATGGAGGATGATTGTGAAGAGAGAATTGCTACTGCTGATTCTTTAGCTCAACTACAACAAGGAGAGTATCTTGAATCTTCACAATCGCAAGTTTTTGTGGAACCAACACCATTGAATGATGATTTTTACGACCAAGGAGAGTTATTTGAAGAACCTACACAAGAAAGTAAACTTGCCTAGAATACAAGCATCCCCAACACACAGGTAAAGCTGCTGAGAGGTTGAAAATTTGATTTTTTTCTTTGAACCCGCCATTTTTTCAGCTGAAAAAGCTCTGTGCCGGCATATTATTTGTATTACCGGCGTTGTATTCATGTTTCGTCCATGCCGGCACCTAATATCCCCCAATTTGAAACCCATACCGGCAGAGATTTCAAACGAAAAACTATGCCGATACGAAAGTTACTTTTTACCTACCAAGGAATATTCTACGGAATATGATACCGGCATTGTAAAATTCGAAGATTTCTATGCCGGTACTGCATGAAAAACACACAGGAAGCAGTGCCTTCCGTAGATCAACACCGGCATAGAAAACTTAATTAAACATTATGCCGACACCTATACCGGCATACATTACACTAATGCCGGCAATATGTACCGGCGTGAAATTCTAGATAATGAGAATGTCGGAACATGTTTAAAATTTTGTCTTTAGTTTTCTTTTATTTCGACTATGCCAGGACGTAGTTAGATATTGCCTGAATATTGTGCTGGCATTGTTTTCCATTTCTGTTGTAACTGATATTCTTTCCATCCGTATGTGGTGAGATATATTGATCCAACAAATGCAAAGACGCTTGGTCGGGATACGTCAAAATACTATAAAATGCCTCTGGTATGTTACTAAAGTATACTTTTCACCTAGTATCTCCACCTCACTAATGGATTTCTTGTAATGAACCTTCTAATCTCCCATTGTTGTCCTTGTTTAGGGAATAAAAGATCCAAAGGAAGTAATCGCTTGGGCTAAAGAGACGGCTCTTAAGAACATGTGTGTGTTGGTGAGGAATACCCAACGTTCAGATACTCGTTTTGAGATGGTTTGCGAGAGAAGTGGGGTATACAAGGAGAAGAATAGCCACAAGAGAAAGGGTTATGTATATCCAAAGAAAACTAATAAGGTATACAAGACTCGTACGAGGAAGGATAATTGCCCCTTTAAGATTGTATTTCATCTAAATGACATGAACAAGGAATTGGATTGTGAGGTTTGGTTCGGTTGTCATAACCACCGGGATCCGAAAGATTTTGTTGGTCACTCCCTAGTTGCGAAGCTAAAACCTCATGAATTCGAGGATATAAAGAGATTGAGCAAAGCGTTTATCAAACCGAGGCAAATTATCAGAGGATTCAAGGAAAAGGATAATACTAACGTGTCTTCTCTGAGTACAATTTATAGCGTACAAGCAACCATTAGAAGGGAGGAATGGGATGGGAGGAATGGGATGGGAGGACCGTTATGCGAGAATTTGAGAAGATAGTTTGGGATCACAACTATACACATATCATTAAAAGTGGTCCGGACGAGAATCCCCTTTAAATATTCATTTCGCATCCTTTGCTTTCACAATTGGTAAATACATGTTGTGGTGTTATTTTGATGGATTGCACCTACAAGACAAACAAATACAATATGTCGTTGTTCAACATCGTGGGCCAAATATCGGTAACATTCACATTGGCTTGGTGTTTAATGGAAAACGAGAGGGACTATAATTATCATTGGGCATTATGACAATTGTAATTATTCTTCCGGGAAGATAAACTTCTGATGGTCATCATAACCGATCAAGAGGACGCCTTAATGAATGCAATATCTGACGTATTCCCGGGAGCACAAAATTTTCTATGTACATATCATATACGTCAAAATGTTATTAAAACTTGTCATGCCTTGTTTGAACCAACCAAGGCGGATATTAAAAAGAGAATGATTGTTCAACTAGAGGAAGATGTTCGGAAGAACAAACTATCCCCCGAAGAAGAAGAAGAAGAGGATGAGAGAGGCAAGATAAAAGAGCGAGTGGACAAAGAACATGCGGAAAATCATAAAAAAGTGGTTGGAATTTCTAAGAGATTGGGAGAACGTTTATTGGTCTCTCAGCGAGGATATGTACGAAAAGAGGTTGGACAAGTTTATTGGCGATTGGAATGAGGTTTATCCCACTGCCGTCTGGTATTATCGGACTCAATGGTTGGATAAGTTTAAGGAAAAATTTGTGCGTGCATGGACAAACCAGTATAGACACTACAAGAATAAAGCAACTAGTGTGGAGGAATCCGCTCATGGGAGATTTAAAGATTTCATCCAGTCCGACCTAGGCAACGTGGTTACGGTCACCGAGGAAATTGAGCAATACTTTAAGAGTGATATCGACAGGATCAAGAAGGCTTTTGAAAAAAGCTCAATGGAAAGGTTGACTCCATTTATTCGATATGGCAAGTTGCTCTAAGGAATAGAATTCAACGTCTCTCATTGGGCAATAAAACATATGATGAAACAAATGGAATATGAGAGAAACTATGGAAAACCAGGTGATGTGTGTGTTTGTCCTGACATGTCTTCATTGGGGCTTACATGTCGTCATATGCTTGTGAAGTATGAAGAAGTGATACCTTTTGAGGTTATTGATCCATTTTGGAAGCATCTATCTCCCCCCCCCCCCTACGGGAGATCCCGGACAATCACCATGGGATACGAACGAAGGGAAGGAATTCTTCAAAGCTTACTCACGTGGAACTTCGGTTAGCCGGCAAGTCTTGTTGAGCCAACTAAGGATAATATAATCTTATATTACAGATTCCTCATTGTAGCTGTCAAATTTGCAAGCCACATTCACATCTAGCCTTGGATTGTCCTTTTATTTATTCTAAGTATAGAAACTGTGATGGGACATGCCGGTTTTGGGTGGCAAAAACTAATGATGCCAAAAATGGAAGAATGTTCCTAAGGTGTTTGAATCACCCAAAGTGCGAAGAGTTTCAATGGTTTGACAAAGCTGTTGCACTAGCCGAAGCTGGAGAAAACCACAAGGGCCAATGCGACCCTATTCATGGGTGTGATGGGTGTTATATGAAGGGAAAGGAATATGTTGAAAGAAAAGATGAACCAATGAAGCTGGTCCTTGACACCGAGCTTCCAGACGATGTATTCGAAGATATTTGCGAAAGTCTTAAAGGATCCGTAATTGTTGAAAAGGGATGGAAATAGATTATGAGATCATCTTTAGCCAAAATTACTCAATTACATGTTTTTTAGTATGTTTTAATTTAAAGTTTCAAACCTAATGTAATAGATTACTTGGGAATGAAATAAAAGTGCATTCGGAAATACTATCGGAATAATCTAAGTTCCAAATCCAATACCGGCATTATTGTTTTATTAAAATCAATGCCGGTTTTATGGAATAAATTTCCAAGTTTACGGAAAACAGATTTCCGGCATGGTTGAAATCAATATTTTAATGCCGAAACTATCCAAATTCTTTACAGGAACTTAATACCTTTCATACCATTGTTCCGGTATGGTGTTATAAAAATCGATCAATGCCGGTACATGCCCGGAGCAGTAGAACCTCAATGTTTTAATGCCGGCACCTATGGTCTAAACAAAACATGCATTTCAGTAGAAATCTAAACATGTTCAACATAAACAGACAACTGGATTCTTCTTAAATGTTATTAATCCATCTATCATTGTACCGAAAGTAAAGCAAACAACTAAAGAGTTAATACAAAAACATGTTCGGAATTGTTTAAAACGTAACAACCACCATCGAAATAAAGAACCATAACTAAAGAGTAAACTTGGTCTTTTGCTTCTTCTGGGCCGGCACCTTCCTTATTTCACCGAAAAAATATTTTGCACTTGGATCTTCAATTTTATCAAGAAACTCCTCGACTTCCTTCATTTTTTCAAAGGATCACACCTCTCTTTTCTCGTACCTACAACCAAACATCTTCTTCATCTTGCCAAGCCGACACCGCTGGTTTCATACATCCAACACATAATTAGTATATATATATGGTAATATAAGAGTACATGTACATTAAACGACTAAGGAATTAACAATACTTACTGGCAATCCAAGAGTCTTATTAAGTTTGGCCATTATAGGTGGTGCCTCTGTAGGAGTTGGAACCGGAGGGTTTTTCTGTGGTGGAACTCAGCCGTCGTCCAGGCGCACGACAAAAGGATGTGACCATTCCAGGTAATTATCAATGTAGGAGGAATCAGCTTCATCACCGTTGTTCACAAGCTCCCAATTACTAATATCTACCAAACGACTTGGTTCCCTATCCCTCCAATGTGTTGGTTCTGGAACTGGATCAAACACCACCCTCAACTTTGAGGGACTTGTAATGCACTCACCCAAGTCAAGAATGTACATTGAAGTAGAGGCTGTCATGAAACGAGGTAATTGCTTATATCCAAGTTGCCGCATCACACGTCAAGGATCTTCCATAACGTATCCCTTTGGGTGGAACAACGGTCCATTGTAAAATGCAACGTTCGGATACCTCAAAATTTGGATGTTTTCTCTAGCCTCCTTGTAAGGTTCAAACACAACATCTTTGGTAGTCATCCTGTCTAGAGCCAATATCATATCTATTAGTCGACCATTTTTACCGGGCTTCAGAGTATTGTTGAGCTATTATCTCTTAGCTCTGGGCGTATCAGGTTCTGGAAGGTCTATAATCTTCAAAGAGGGGTAGTCCTTGAACAATGTTGGGAAGTGTTCATAATCCCACACCTATACCAATGTGGAATCATATATATAAGAAGCAGTAAATTTTGTTCCTGAGTTCATAAAAATGGTACGGTATATGTAAACAATATACATAACAACATAAGTTTAAAAACAACATTACCTGGAGCAGAGTGAAATTCCCGACAAATTGGTTTGTAACATCCTTAGAGGCCCTTCTCATCTCCGTCATCAAATGTGCCTTTACCATGGTGCCCCAAGAATAGGTAAAGACCTCTTCCAACGGATCCAAGTATTGAAGGAGGCTTGTGCTAACCCTGTTACCAATAGTGTCGAGGAATACATGCCCAAGACGAATAAAAGGTAGGAAATGGCTATATAACGAATTTGTGCAGGGTCCCATCCATCCTTCAAACTGATTTCCTGCGTTTTTTCAAACTTCTTCTTAAGCAGCGTAAGCTTGATTTTCTTTGTCCTACTAGAATTAGATACATAGAATCTTTACACATAAGTTTTGTAGTCCTAACCCAACAACTTGTTAGTCAAAGTGTGCAACTTAGACCATTCTAGGTCCGGACTACTATCTCCTTCTTCTATTGATTTGCCGATAACATTCAAGCCTAAAATATTCTGAGCATCATCCGAGATCAAGGTCATCTCCCCAAACGGGAAGTGCATGGTATTAGTTTCGCCATGATACCTTTCTACGAAGCAATTGACTGTCACAGCATCACACTTCACATAATTTTCAACCGAAGCATATAGACCGAAATCTATTACCAATGTTTGGACCTCTCCACATTCCAAAGATAAATCCCAATCGAACGCAACTTGGTTTCGGAAAACACGAACAACTGTCTTGTGATCATACAATTAGGAGATAGTAGGGTTAAAATATTTTACATAAATACATAAATACATATTTTACCAAAAATTCATTACCTTCTTTGAAACTATTCATCTCCTTTATATAGGTATTTACATAGTGGATTACATCTCATGACAGCTCATTTACAGCTAAGATTACCTTCAATTTCGGATCCGAGTTCTTGCGATAAATCGCAGTCAGCACCGCCTTTAACTTTCGCAGGTTTTATTGATATATCGCAGACATGTCACACTTTCTTCGTGTTTCTGTCGTTTTCAGTCATTACGTCATTGTTTAAGTCATCCTTGGATGTGTCGCAGAATATTACTGATGTATCGCAGAGTAATTCGTTTATTATCGATATATCGCAGAACATTCGTTTATTTCTCAGGAATATTGTTGTGACAATATTCTGATCCTACATCTTGCCTCTTCTCATATCTTTTCTGCGAAGAAGATAAAGATCATGAGAATTTAAACTTCTTGATTCGCCGCAACTCCTTATCTTTTACCCGACAAAGTTCCCTACTTTACGCTCTTACTGCTGACACACGTCAATCTTTACCGATTAACCCGGTTACCCATCCTTCATCTATAAATAGATTTTCCACTCGAGACTATCTTCTTCTCACCTTCTCTTTCTTCTTCAAAATCTTTTTTGTCTGCAACTTTTTCTTTCTTGTTATTCTTTCTGCTGCTGCTCTAATGGAGACTCAAAGGTATGTTCTTATCTTCCATCTTATTTTGTTCATGTTATGTTATCTTTATCGCCCACTTTTCTTTATAATCCCCATATTTTATCATCTTTTTCAGTAACACCACTTCTCAAACTAAAATTACTATCAAAAATCCTCACCCCAAGGGTTCTCAGAAAAGGCGCGTTGGGAAGACGGAAAGATCTGAGGATGATAAGGTAGTAAGAAACACCTATTCCTTTGAAATAACAATATTGTTGCCTCTGTTTCTTACCTACATTATTATTCGCAGAATGAAGAGAATGTTCCTAAGCCTCTTAAGCGTTCGCGTCAAGTTAAAGTTCTTTCAGATGAAGTGGATATTCTTGAATTTTTACCTGCAAAACCTGTTTTGTCGCAAGATAAACCTTCTCCTTCTCCTTGCGTAAATTTCAATACTCATTTTACTTCTCCATCAACCCCTACTAAAGTTATTGATGCTAATATTCCGATCTCTGATAATCCCAACATTTTGAAAACTGCGATAGATGAATCTATGATAGTTGGAAATAAATCTGTGACAAATGAAACTGCGGTAAATGAAACTATAGTAAATGAAACGACAGTCCATGAGGCTGTGGTGAATGAAGTCGTATATAAGGAAACTGTGGTAAACAAAGCTGCCATTAAGGAAACTGCGATGGATGATGACGTGGTGAATGAAACTGTTACTGCGACCACTCAAATTCCTTCTTCTACTCTTACTATCGCCAAAACTTCTTCCTCTACTTCTCTTCCTTCTTCCCAAGAAATAGTAACAGGGGTTGAAGCTGCTTTTCAAATTTTATCTGAAGTTTTGAACGATGCTATGAAATCTTCTTCAGATCCTGCGAGACAGGATGTTTATATGATTCTAAGCAAGCATCTTGGGTTTTGCGGTTCATCAGCTTCGTTAACTGCCTTGGAAGATGAGGTTGAAACTTTGAAGAAGAATCTTCAAGCAAAAACTTTGGAGTGTGAACTTCTCGATCATAAGCTTCATAACTCCGAATTAGACTATGAAATTCTTCGCAGCAGAAATGATGATCTAAAAGGTATAACTTTCTTGCCTTTGCTTTTGCCTCTGTAAATATTTCTTTTTTATATACTCAATTTTCCTTTATTTATTTGTTGATGCATATTTAGCTTCAAAACATAACCAATTAATGAAGATACTTGAGTGGGAAACAATCGCTGATGAGGCCCGCATTGGGAAAGAATCTTGGAAGAATCAATTTGATAATTTGAATGTCCTTCATACATATTCAATTGACGAGATAAATAATCTTAAGAATGAGATCAAACAACTAATTCATGAACGAGATCAACTAATTCACGAACGAGATCGTCTAAGTAATGAAGCTACCCAACTTTTATATTCGCTAAACCAAATTAACTTGAGGGTGGAATCTTTATCAGATGAAAACAGAGTTTTATCCCAAGAAAAACGTAGTTTTGTGGATACAACAAAGATTTATTCGCAGCAATTAGACAATATTCAAAAGTTGTATAAGTACCAAGAGCAATCCCTTCGTACACTGAAAGATGAACTTAAAAAAAAAATCGAATCATCTGCTGCTGAACAAGAGAAGCTTATGAAGGGAAGATTAGCTCTAAGTGTAAAAGTCAACAATCTCAAAGATGATTGTACTCGACTAAAGGAAGAAAATGTTTATCTTCGCAACTGTGAAAAAAGTATAAAATCTCGTTTAAAAGGTAAAGTTGGGGATAATTTTGATGATTCCATGAACCGATGGAAGAGTTGCTTCTTTAATATAATTCACACTTTATCTTCACAAAAGGAAGGTAATCATTTTGACTGCCTCATCTGTTAATTACTTCATTGTATTTTCTCATCTTATTTTTCGCGAAAATTCCCTCTAATATTAAATTTTTCTCTCGCAGAATCTGAGAAGCATCTTCAAGCTTCAATTTATGATTTATCTATGAAATTAGCCAAACTTTGCAAAAAGAATACCACGCTTTCCAACTCTCATAACAGGGCATTGAGAAGATTTGACTATCTTGAATATTTCAAAGATATAGAGATCAGAAACCGAGAAAAGAATTGCCTCCGCAAAGCTCATTTAGGCGCAGAGGTTTTCGTAAATAATGTTCTACTCTCTCATTATTTACCTCCTATGAAGATCAAACCCTTGGAGATAGATGATAATGAAGTTCCTCATCCCATAGATGAAGATCTGAATTATTCAAGTAATGAAGAAGATTTTTCTGAAGATGAACAAAATCCACCCGAGGACGAAGAAAACCCTCTTATTGAAGCAGAAGAACAAAATCCTCCTCATGAAACAACCGTTGGTGATGAAGAAACTCAAACTGAAAAAGATGATGTTGGTGAAGATAATAGTGGTGAACAAGAATGATGAAATTAGAGAAAAATTTTCTTTTTAAATTATCTTGTATTCTTGCGAAATATTTCTGGTTCTGCGAATGATTGTAATTTCCGAATCTTTCTTCTTCCTGCTCTTTTTGCGAAACATTGAAGTTCTTTGTAACTCAATCACCTGCTCTGATTTATATATTTTTATTAATTCTGAATCCAATCTTCATAAACTTGATTATCTTCCTTCTTTTTTTTTTTTTAATTTTAATTCTTCTCAAGGAAGATAATGAAATGTTGTTTTATAATCCCCATATTTTCCCCTCATAATCTTCCTTGTGAAGTATTTTATTTGTTACTCTTGTAAGAAATCCCATACTTGCCTCTTGTTATCAATCTGTAATATTATCGCAAATATTTCTGCGAAGAATTTGTTATATGCTTCGCGGATATAATTTTTCTTGTGGTCTTATTTTGCCTTCCTAGTTAAAGGTCTTATTATGCCACTTTTATGCGACAAGATCGCATGACATTCTTACCTTTATACGTAATAATCCATTGATCTTGCCTTATCATTTAATTTTAATTTCCGCGACAATATGATAAATCTAAGCCATCTTGTGAGATTAATCTCCCTTTGCTTTTTAAGACTTATGATATTGCCGTCTTTGCGATGAAATCGCAGGACGTCTTTGCGATTTATATCCTCTTATTATTGATTTCATTTATCTCATCATTTGATCTTATCGCAAAACCCCATTGATCTCATCTTAACATTTCTTATTAGGCTTTCTGGCCAGTCATGCGGCAATATGACGGGCCTAAATATTCTTGCGAATATAAAGTCCCATGACATTGATGTCTCTGTCACGCGACAATATGACGGGCCTAAATATTCTTGCGAATATAAAGTCCCATGACATTGCCGTATTTTTTGATACACAGCTCCGTAATGGAGGGTATCTCCCTTATCTCTTCCCCCGGTTCCCCCTTCAAGGATTATACATCGGCCATAAAAGACTAGCACTTTCCTATCCGGTTCTGCCAACAACCAGTTGTTTTCGCAGCCTTGTCCTTTATGCATTATATGGATTATAGTTTCAAGACTGCACCCTAAGTGGGGTTTTCTTCGGGCCGAACACATCGTAAGCCAAGACTTTCCATGGATGGCCAGGGTAGGTTCATCCATCCCGGGCACCCACAGCTCAACCGTGTACCTCGACGCCTTGATCATACGTTGCATTCCTTAGGAGACACTCTCGGGCGCCCAACCAGGGTATAACCTTATATAATTGGGAATCCAAGTTATCTCTCCCGGATGGATTTTCAATAATCCCAAATCTCCATGACTAGGTTCCAGTAGCGGTATAGCCTTTCCCATAGCCATGCAAAGAGATACCCCCTTATGACGCACTTTAAGGACATTGCCTCTTACGGAATAGAATCCGCGAACTAAGGTGTACGCCATAAAAGTTCGTCCCGTTCTTATATATTTTTAGGCGATTTGCACCCTTATTATGCATTTGCATTAAAAATTCTTATATGATTAGAAATCACCAACTTTTCTTTTTTAATAGAAATGTTTTTCATTTTTGAGCAGAGTTTTTCTTATATGATTCGAAATCATCTTGTTTTTCGATTGTTCGCAATATGATATTGTTGCACTTCTTTTCTTCTGTGATGAATGATTATTCGCAACCTCTTGTTACTTTATTTATTTTCTTGCGAGAAACGATTCATCGCAACATCTTATACTTTTTGTGCTCCTGCGAAGAATAAAGATTCCAACTTTTCCCCATCTTCGTATGATCAATCGTTATTTAATCTTTTGGAACAAACTATTCTTGAAGTATATCCTTTCCCCGCAACTCTATATTGTCCACCATCAATTTCTCAGCTCTCTGATTTTGCCTCCTGTTATGTTGCCAATTACTATTTCGGGCGCTTCTTTCTTCGCAAGTATTAATGTCAACTTCATAACACTTTTTTCCTTCAAACCAATCACCTTTAATTATCCCAATACCATGAGGATGTGGAAACTTTATGCATTGATGATATGTTGATGCTATGCCCAAGATCCCATGGAGCCATGGCCTTCCAATTAAAGCATTGTAAGGAGATTTTATATCCACTACGCAAAACTTAAATTTTGAAGATATCTTGTTCAATGGAATTTCCATAGTAATTTCTCCTTTTGGATTGTTTGCGGTGCCATTAAAACCATAGATCTTGTAAGTTGAAGGGATTAGCTCATCATTTCTTCCACCCATTGTGTGATAAGTATGATAAAACAAAATATCCACCGAGCTACCAGTGTCAATTAAAACTTTATATATTGCCCAAGAATCACTTGCTGCATCATCATCATCTTCTTCTTCTGTATTTTGGATTTATCTCTAATTTCACCACCAATGGGTTGTCATGCATCTTCCAGGCTCTCGTATCTCTTGTGATAAAAAGAGATAACTTGTTTCTGCCATTCTTCTAATGAAGAAATCTTCGCAATATTCATCACCTCTCTTCCCTCTATATCCCTTGCAAATACTCTGCTTAGCACATTGTCATGGAAATCCTCTATCGTTTTTTGTGAATGTATAATTGAATTGCAGAATAGATTTTTTGCTGTAGCTCCTACTTCAATGACAAATGTTTCTGCTTCTTTTGCAACATTAACTCTGCTAATTTCGGTGCTTGCGGCAATTGTTGCGGTTGTAAATATCTTGCTAAAAAATGATTTAATTTTCCTTGTTCGATCATTCGCAAAATGATTCTTTTCACATTTCTACAATTATTCACAGAATGACCATGAAAATGATGATAAGGACAAAATTCTTTATTGTGATTGTTGGGATGTGGTTCCTTCCCCATGTTCCAGGGTGAGGGTATATTCTCCATTAAAATAATCGCTTCCCAAATCTTGTCTATACCATTATTTAAAGGCAGCAATTTGATATCTTCCCACATATTCCTCTGACCTCTTTGCTCTCTTGAATAATTCTGCCTCTGTCTACCATAAGTTTCCTGCGGTTGATCCAACCGTGGGACCTTATTATTGTTATTGCAATTATAAAAATTTCTCTCCTTTTCTAATTCCTCTTGATCTCTACTCCCCATTGCTACTATCTTAAGTTGATTATCAGTCTCCATTTTCTCTCATGATTTTGGGAAGTACTTGCTACTGTATTAATCATCCTTGGTAACAAACTTCCATTTGCTGCGTCTAAACTTGTGCCTGCAATAATTGGATAAGACTCCATCTCATTTTGTTTTTCCTCCAAAGCGATATATTCCTCTTGCAATTCTCGCAACTCTGTCATAGTGATTGTGTTTTTAACTCTGAAGACCTGGATGTATAATAGATTTGTCGCAAACATAGCATTTATGAAGGAAAAAATGAGATATCTTTCATCTACTCTTCCTTCCATTTCACTACACATTGTCCTCCATCTTATGGTTAAGTGCTTCAAACTCTCACCAACCCTCTGTTTCAATCCAAACACATCTTCAATTCCAGGTTGCGCAGAATTATTGCTGATGTAGGCTCCTAAGAAAGTGGTTTGCAAGTGCATGAACGAAGTTATTGTATTCTTGGGAAGACTTTCGAACCACTTCAATGCTTCTCCAGTTAAACTTGACGCAAAATATTTGCACAAAACGACATCATGGTTCTCCCATTGTAGTATACATCGAATATAAGCTTTGATATGTTGGACAACACATGTAGTTCCATCAAATATACTGGTCAACACCGGTAAATTGCATTTTGGAGGTATCCCTCCTAATTGTACCTCTTGAGTAAATGGAGTTTTCGCAGCCTCTTCGATTGCCTCATCAAGTTGTCTTCTTCCTCCTTCTCTTCTGTTATTTATCATTCCTCTCATTTCTGCCAATTCTCGCAAGATTTGTTCATTTCTATCAGAATTTTTCTCCATTGGTCTTTTCAACGCATCTTCTCTTCGTCTGCGTTCATGCCTTTCTTGTCTTGCGATGTTTCTCGCTTCTTCTCCAACATCTTGGTTTTGCCTTCTTCTGCGACTTTCTTCTTCTTGCAAGTTAACTTGTATTTCATTCTCTTCTCCATGAATTTCCTCATCCCTTACTGTTTATCTTCGTTGCCTTTCTATGTATCTGAGAATTCTCTCATATTCCTCATTGAGATTATCATTATTACGATTTTGCACACGTCGTCTTTCTCAATTGTCATGATTATTCTGACGCAATGCTGCTTGAATTTCTTGCTCTTCTACTTATGCTCGCAATCTCTCTCTTTCTCCTGCTAAGCGTACTTGCTCAATATAATGTCTCTCAATATCATCTTCGATAATCCTGCGATTTCTTCGAATCTCTTCATCACGTAACATTCTCCTTCTCTCTTATTGATTTTCTCCCTCATCCTGATTATGTATAATGTCTAAAGTTTCCCCGCGTGGAATATAACGATCATTTATCAAATTCTCCCCAACATTTTGTATAGGGAGATTCTGCCTTGTTTCTTCTCTATATGATCTTGAATTTGATCTCATGCTGCTTCTCGATCTTCTGTTTTGCAACCTCAAATTTTCCATTCTTAATTCATGATTTTGTCTTGTAAGATTGGCACGCTCTTCTGCCTCTAATCTTCTTTCTTCCTGTATCCTTTGTCTTAAATCATCTTCCATTTCATTATCTTCATGAATTAATCCTCCATCCATTTCTTGATTTCTTTCCTCTCCTTGATTTTCCGCTTCTTCTATCGAATCCGACCTCCAAGTATGCACACTTACTCTATCATAATCCATATTTCTATCTTGTGCTCGTGTTTGTTGATTTGGTGGTTGGATTAAATTTTCTGCTTCATTTATCCTTCTACTTCTTCCTGATCTGTTCCTTAAAGATCCTTCCAATTCACATGTTCCTTCCCCTGTAATTCTTTTACTTCTTCTCACTGTTGTTGGTGGTTCTGACGTATTTCTTCTCCTTCTAGCCATTTCTCTTCAATTCTAATAATTTCTTCAAATCTTCAAACTGTAATTTGAAATTTCTCAAGTTTGATTCTCCCTGTTTCTGGACGCCAAAATGTAGTTTCAGGAATTCCCACACTACACCCTATTCAAGAATTTACCAACATCTATGACATAATTTGAAGATTAAAGATACTTTTTATTAATTTGATCTTAAGGAATTACAGAAATCAAGAACACAGAACACTTGATAAAGATTTTCTCTCTCCTAAAAAACTTTCCTAACACTCAAAAATTCATTACCTTCTTTGAAACTATTCATCTCCTTTATATAGGTATTTACATAGTGGATTACAGCTCATGACAACTCATTTACAGCTGAGATTCCCTTCAATTTCGGATATGAGTTCTTGCGATAAATCGCAGTCAGCACCGCATTTAACTTTCGCAGGTTTTATTGATATATCGCAGACATGTCACACTTTCTTCGTGTTTCTGTCGTTTTCAGTCATTACATCATTGTTTAAGTCATCCTTGGATGTGGCGCAGAATATTAATGATGTATCGCAGATTAATTCGTTTATTATCGATATATTGCAGAACAGTCGTTTATTTCTCAGGAATATTGTTGTGACAATATTTTGATCCTACAAACACAAGAATACATATGCACAAGATTAAAAAATTATTACATAGGTTTGATAGATAGTACGAGCCCACGAGTGCTTGTACCCAAATAGAATTCTCGGATCGTGAGCTTCACCCCAAATTGTACCACGATCAAGGTCAGGTATCATGTCATCAATATGAGGAAGGTGGGAACCTTTAACTTTTACTTTGCTCTTGCCCTTGTCTTTGCCTTATGTCGGTGATTGACTTGGCCCACCAACTTCGCTTTGGCTTGTAATTTGACTTGGATGAACCTCATTATCTTCCTCCTCACTTTCCTCTTCATCTTGCTCAAAGTGCTCAACTGTTGCAGTAGGTTCATTGATTACAAGTCGACTTCGGTCACCACTACTCTCTAAAGTAATCTCTCTACACCCAGCCCCTAAATGATTTTTGCGACCTTTATATTTCCCCGGGGAGGCAAAGTCTGAGGAGTATCAAGATCGTCCCTCCTCATTCTCTTAGTCACATCATCTTTACCTTTTCTTTTCTTAGCTTCCTTGGATTATGACATATATCATAAGCACACGAAATGAACATAAGACATATCATTTTTAGTATCAGTACCGGTATAGACTCGCTAAACAAATTACGCCGAAACTACTATCCCGGCATAGAAACCTAGTTAACATTCAATGCCGGTACCATGTTCCGGCGGTAACCATTAACTATCGATACTACCGGTACTTATATGTAATTCTACTGTATACCAAACAATACTACCGGCACTATGAAAATATATCAGTTCCATGCCGTAACTGAGTATTGGCATCCTGTGCAACCAAAAAGAAATGCCGGTAGTCGAGATAAATTCTTTAATGTTCTTGTAAGTTTTAAGTACACTACCGACATAAACGAATTATCAAAAAGGAATGTCGTAACCTAAAACCGGAATATAATTAAACCTTATTTCTATGCCGGTACACAGCATTGAGTTTCAGGGTTTGAAACCGGCATAGCATTCATCCTAACATGTAAGCTGTAACTCAATACCGGCTCTGAATTCAACCTAAAAGGATGCCGTAAATCAAAACCGGCATAGTATTCATACACAATTCTATACCTGAATCTACTGAAACTCAACTGTTTCATTTCGGTTTCGCGATTCTAACCTAAACCCATTGCTATATAGGAGTTTAAAATCACTTACCTTCTCACAGAAGCCATTTTTGCTTGCAGTTGATTGTCCGAGAGCGTTGCTTCTTCTTCTTCTTTCTCTTGAGCAATCTTAGAAAGCCTTTGTTTTAATTTCCCTTCACTAATCGATTGTGAGTTCGATGGGGCTTTTGGTTTCTTTCGTTGAGGCATTGTTATTATTTGGGTGGGTTAACCGACGAATGTTTTTTGAATCGACGATTAATCGACGAAGAACGGTTGAAGAACGATAAAGAAAAAAATATATTTCGAAACCTAAACCTAAATCACTGCCGGAACGAAATAGAAATGGGGGATAAATGTTTGGGTTTTTTTATTTTAATTTTTTTGGGGAAAGGGTATATCAGTCTAATCATAAAGATTTTTAATTAACCGAAGGGCATTTTAGTACTTTCATAACATTTTTTCACCCCTTAGCAGAAACCATGGGGTGTGGGAAGTAATCAATGTCCCCCAGTTATATTGGATATCCCCCAATTGCACGTTCCTAAAAAAGGGTTAGTTAATATATTAGAATTAATTTTAGTAAGAAAAAGCTTTAAGCATCTCTAATGGAGTATGAGTTTAAAAAAATATTGATGCCACCTAGGATTTTAGAAACTCTCAACAAAAAAAAACCTCTCCAGCGATGGTTGGATAATCAAAATTTAATATGACGTGGAAGTTTTAGTATGGAGGAGAGAATGGGTTCTTGCAGACTCCCATCCATACCCACGTCATCAATTTGTTATTATTTTAATTAATTTTTTAGATTTTGTTTCTATAAATAAGCGACAAGTATATCAAAATATATATGTATACAACTACCACTGGAGATGCTTATCAAAACAGGATTTGTATTTGAATTTTATGTTATTAAATACCTTTTTTTACGGAAAATGAGTCATTTGTCCAAATATTTTTAAAACATGGTTCTAATGGACGAGTAAAAATCATTACAGGTGAAATGGACAAAAAAAATAGTAAGGATGAAACTGGATTCATCTTGGCTTAAACTAAAAAAAAAAACAAGGATGAAACTGGATGCATCCTGATGTAAAAAATAAGAAAAAGTATTTGAAAATGGGCAGGATGAAACTGTTTACATCTTGGCTATTTTAAAATTTTGTCCATTTAAACAGTATCAAAACCTAGATGTCTTTTTCACCCATGAATTATTGATTTTGGTCTTTTTAACCAATTTTGTGTTTTTTTAGGTCTCCACATATTATAAATACTCATACTCCATTGGAGATGCTCTTATTAGGATAGCTTGACATTGTCAACGTGAATGTCTAAAACTTGACATTCACCTTGACAATGTCTAACAAAAATTAAGCCAAGTCATCTTCACATTAATTTAAGAAGTTGGGGTTGGAGAAGAATATTAGGCAAAATGAATGTCTATCATATGTGGATTTAGACATTTATCTTCACATACATTCCATTGGAGAAGCTCTAAGAACAATGTACTTGAGATTCTAGAATTAGACTCTCATTCTCACTAAGTATTCTTTTTTTTTCTTGCGCAAAAAAAAAGGTTATAATTTTATTGAAAGTAAAAATATAACAAAAAATGCCCCCAATCAATTGCTATTCAGTTACATTTTCTTTCCAATATGGTTTTACAATGCAAGATAATCTAGCTGAATTGAATGAATCTGATCCAATTTGTTATAGTAATCCATAAATATATCGAACTCTTCACCTCATCAATGACCACTTAATATCTCTTCACTTTTTTTTTTTCCTTCAGCCTTTGATTTCTTCTCCCTAAATAACCCATCTCAACCAAATATTCTAAACCAAGCTAAAGTCTATCCTCTAATCTCAAACTAAACAACTTATACCAATACTAAGAACGTACACGGTATTTTAGATATTTTTTTGAAAAAGAATGCAAGTGGTATTTTCAATGTTATCCTCCCCTTCTTTACACAAATTCATCCTCGAATTCTTTAATGGATATTTCCCATTAGTACTTGAATTTCTTCCCCGGTTGAAAAAAATACTTCCTCTAATCTTTCCATTATAATTACCCACCAAGTTGAGCATTTCATGATAAAATTCTAGATAATTTCCAATAACTAATGAAACATGAAGTATATCTCTCAACCTTCCACGATGACTAATATCACACCTGCAAATGCTCCAAGTATTTTTTTTTTTTGCACAACTATGACCCGGCAACACAGTGGTTTAGTGATCTCTTATCACCTGCTCGTACTTCATCCTTATAAGTTTGAACCTATGTAAATAACAACATTATACCGATTTATGCAATAGAATACTTAGATTTTCTCTTTTCCTTCAATTTTAGCACGTACTACAAAGAGGGGTTAATGCCATGCTTATGCTTCATATAATTTGTGAGTACTTTCGAGTCAATAGAACACCAAGAAAATCTTTAAGCCAACAGAATCTTTTTCATTAGGTTAAGGGGAAGATCAAAAAATCATGTCCAACCAATAAACTTACAAGCTTATTCTCTAACTAAGACTAAAATACACTCTCTGCTGCAATGTGGTTCCACCCTTGAGGACTTGCACTTGCAGAAGTTTTTTGACCTATTTATCGTGCCAAGAATCAATCTTATCTGTGTGCAACCAAGTTCACGGCCTATAAATAGCCATTTGTCCATAGCAAGTTATCCTAACTGCAACAATTCCTTCCTAACTGCTAGCTTTTGTGCTAGATTGCAGATTGATGCCACACTTGTCCTCAATAGCTATGAGATGCCAAACTCAGTTATACAACCACTTTATAGTCGTCTCAACTAACTCAAGTGCTCTGGAATATGTGTGATGCGCTTACAACATGTAATTGACATCCCTAACCAATATCCACCTAACATAGCGCTGCACTCAACTTGTCCTCTGCCAATGTACAGTTATGATGGCGCTATAATTATCCCGACCATGTACTTAACTCATTTGGATGCCAACATCCAAGTAAAGTCATGCCGATCATGTATTTCCTTGCTGCTTGGCCCAGCTTTATACTTTAGGTGCATCACTTGCATTCTTTTTTCCGAGCAATAGACAACAATGTCACATTTGGAAACGCCATTGTTGCATATGTATTGTCCAAGCCTTAGATAACTGGGCCAATTCCCAAGTCATTACATGACTTACATTGCATCCCTAATTCTTTCCTTAGGCTGGGGTAACTCTGAGTCAAGGACATGCAACACTATCGCATAGTATTGCATGTGCTAAGTAGCCTTTATTGTCTCATCCATGATGGCCTTTCATCTACAGACTTTGCAGCTCCATTGGCCAGGCCACTGAATTCAGTAATGCGCCATCTTAGTGCTTCACTATTGGGACCGGTCATAGACCTCCCCCACCCAATTTATTCAACGTCCTCGTGGAATACAACATAGATTCAGGATTTGTTGAACTACTTGGCCTTGTACGCATCTGAATCATTTTCAGAAAATCAACACACTTGTTTTCCATTCATCCTCCCTAAATATTTCTAACTAGTACCATATGTCATCATTTAGCTTATGCACCTTGCCATTAAGACTATAAATTCCATATTCACTATCGCAACATCGACTAAGCTGCTTGAACTCCACTTCATTCATACCTTATCACCCAAAACCTATTCCAAATATGTTTTTATTCCCTTACATCAGCACACAAATATTTTCTCAGCCCTTCCATACCTAAGTGTAGATGCCAGTGACCAACATATCATCTTTATATGCATTACTTAGCTTACTTCCTCCAACTCTAACTTATGTTGCCATCTTGAAAATCAACATGCCTTAATATAGACTAAGTATTCTTCAATCAATTTGCAATTATATCTTATGAAAATTCGATTAAAATGCATGACTTTATCCATGACTTAGGACACTCGAGACTTCCCATCGTCACTTTGGACAAGGAATCCCCTACTTCACGCGCCTTTTAAACCAACAAGGCATCACTTGTTCTTTCAAACTGTTATGCTTTAATGTATAGGGAGAACAACATTATGTTCATCCAATCTATGAGTCAAACTTAAATCATTTTCATGATGGTGTTACATCTTTATTCTTAATGCGTTACTTCATGTTATCGCTGCCAAATACCGTCACACTTCCATATAACTCTCAACAACAAACTCGACTATGCCACCAACTTCTCTTGCTTTGTTTTTTACTTTCAACGTATGTTATTGTGTTAGAGAATAACTCGGTTTAACCCACCAAGCGTTGGTATGACAAGTTTGGTTGGCATATTTTAGTTCCAAAACTCATCTAGAGTCGCTTGATTAATTACTAGAGTCAACTTCATATAGTTTATACTATATTAATGTCTAGGAATATTGAGACTTACAATTATTTCTCTAAAGACCTGAAGAATGTGAAGAAGAAATACTGACTTGACTTGCTTCAATTCCTAAAGTATCTTTCAAGTCGTTGTATATTAAAAATTAACATATCAAGCGAAGCTATATTTATAACAATTTAGGTAGAACCAATCTAACTTATGTTGAGAATCAAGGTAGAACCGGTCATAGCCTACATTGTGTGACCGGTATAACCTATCCTAACTAGTATTGGGAGGGAAGGAAGAACCACTCATAGCCTATATTGAGTGACATGGTATAACCGATCCTAAATAGTTTTGGGAAGCAATATATAACCGGTCATAACCTCTAGTGACATGGTATAAACGATCCTAACTAGTATTGGGAAGCAAGGTATAACCAGTCATTACCTATATTTGGAGTCATGGTACAACCGGTCCTAACTTAGTGCGGGAGTCATGGTAGAACCAGTCCCAAGAGCAAAAACGAGTTTCCAATATTCACATATATCTTTATGTTGTGTGTGAATTCGGAATTAGGGTTTGCTAAGATAGAAAACTTCTAGATGTCTATATTATATGAACATGTGCATAACTATTATCATTAATCGTTCAAAGATATTCCTTGGTGCTCAAGGTGATCCCAAACCGAAATATTGAAAAGTATTTAATTATGATTTTTGATTTTATATGTTCTAATTACCAGCAATTAAAGCATATACTTTATAAAATGATTACTTGTTAATGTGCTAAACTAATAATAGAAATTTTCTAAGAGAGATTTTACAAATATTGTTTGACATTAATTGGAAATAGGAAAATCAGAATTAGGTACTTTATTGCATATCTTGAGAATATTTTCGGTTTTGGAATTTCCTTGTTGTCCAAACAACCTTGGTCTATAAATACTTGAGTTTGCATTTCTTGCAAACTATCCTAAGAGCCAGGAAAACTTCATTCATGTTGTTTCTGGTGGAGCCGTCTATCCGGAGAGGAAAGTACCCTAATTAGGCGAAATCTCTTACCGCTCGTTTAAAGACTTATGTGGGATCAAGAATCTCTACGAGTACTGTTGGTGGGAAACTAGATAATTGCATTGTTATTTTAGTTTTCAATTATTGATTTGATTGACTAGTTGTTGAAACTTTGATTGCACCTAGTTTGATTATTCTTGAGAGACTTCTCTTCTGACATAAGGGTCACTCAAACTAGATCAAAGTATTGACGGGATCTTTAGAGATGTTTTTTTATATAAAGACATCTTGTGATTATCCATTGTTAATAGACCCCGTTTTGTGCGTGATTGATCACAAGAGGATTCAAGTTTGTATTGTGGAGGTTATTTAAGAAGGCAATTCAAGTTTTGAAGATGGATAAGATTTATCTAATTAGTTCTCGCATCTTGTGAATCTGTGCTAGATCTTTTTTTTATTTATCTTTAATAGACTTTTGATTATCTAGTTGATAAGATCCGCATCACTTTATAGTTTCTCTTTGAGTTATATATTGTTTGATTGCAAATCCGAAAATTAATTATTTCGGTAATTAAGATTCAGATTGATCTAACCAGACAATGGAGTTTATTAGGTTAAACATAAGATCCTTTGTTAACGATTGAACATATATTTTCTTAAAGATTAAATAGAGTGGCTACCAAACAGATTTCTTCATTTATTGTTTGGAATACGAGAGTTGAGTACATAAAGACTTTACTTGGTAAAACAACTTGAGATAGTGATTCCTTTCTTGATATTCAAGTGCGTGATCAAAATATCGAAGACGCAGGGATACTAAGTGTAGTTGCAGGAAATCCTACACTACACCCTTGTTAAGATTTCATAATATTCAACTCATACTTAAAGATTAAAAACGACTCTTTATCATTTAATTCTCAGAAATATTTACAGAAGTGGAAGAAATCAAGAATACAACTATTCTCTCGAAGTTTCTCTCTCCTCAAGACTTTCTTAACTCTCAAAAATACATCATCCTTCTCTGAATATATAGGAACCCTTTATATAGGAAATTACATAGTGGATGACAACTAAGTTTTCCTTTTATTTCGGATCTACTTTATGATCTTATCGCGACAGTTATAATGTCAACTCTCGCAAGCATTGTAACCATCGCAGGACAAACACGCTCTTCTTGTGCTTCTTCAATCGTCAGCTATTACGTCATTCTTTATCCTACTCTGTGACACTCGCAAAGTGTTGTTGAAGAGCTCGCGGTATTCTCGCAGAAGTGTAGTTTATTTCGTGGGAATATCTTTGTAGCGATATTCTGATCCTACATCTTGCCTCTTCTCATGTCTTCTTCGCAAAGTGGAGAGGATATGAGAATCTCCAACTATTCATAGCACTTGCAACTTCCTTTCTTTCCTTGTTTTCTCCTCGACAAAACTCCAAGAATTTAGCTTAACCGCCTACACGTGTCGTAAATTCTTTTTTTTTTACTGACACGTGTCTATTCAACATGTCATCTCCTTTTGCCTATAAAAGGTAGAATTTGGTTACAGAACTAATTTTCTTCTTCGTCCCTTCGTCTTTTCGTTTTTTCGTCTGCAACTTTTCTTCTTCTTCATTTTCACCTGCTACTGCTTTAATGGAATGTTCAAGGTATGTGTTTTTCTGACATTGCTAAATTCTATTTCGCTTACTTGAATCATGTTTACTCATATTTTACTAATTTTTTCTATTTGATTCTTCATGATTCTCATACTATGTTTTTCTCTTCTGTGGAACTAACGCCTAATCTGTAATCCAAAACCCTAGTCTTCAAAAGAAACTAGTTGAGAAGAAAAGGAATCCTGCGAGTCATAAGGTAGTAAGAAATATTTTACTTATTCTTAACAATATTATTGTCTCTGTTTCTTATCTAAATTATTACTCGCAGGACGACGAGAATATCGCTAGACCTCGTAAACGATTTCGCAAGGTTAAAACTCTTAAGGCTGATATTATCATTCCCAAATTGACATCTGCGAAAGAAATTCCAATAACTTCGCAAGTGGAACCTCCTTCTTCTGTTTGCTTTTAAAGTTTTATCTGACATTTTACATGATGCTAGGAAATCTTCTATTGACCCTTTTAAAAATAATGTCTGTGAGACTTTGCTCAAGTATTTTGGTCCTGACTGTACTGCTTCGCGAACATCTTTGGAAAATGAAGTTGATGCTCTAAAGAGAAGTCTTCAATCCAAAACTTCAGAATGTGATATTCTCTTCCAGAAGCTTCACAATTCTTCACTTGATTGCGAGAATCTTCGCAGAAAAAATAACGAGCTGAAAGGTATAATTTTCTTGCCTATGTCTTTTTGTTTTTCTGTTATATCAAGTTTTCATATTATTTTTACTTAAGCTTATTTCTTAAATTCTTGGCTTGTATATGTAGTTTTAAATCAGAATCAATTCATTGAAAGACTTAAATTTGAATCTATCGTTGAAGAAGCTCATGTTGAAAAAGATTCTTGGATGGACCAGTTTAATAGATTAGATAATCTCTAGACGTACTCGATCGATCAAATAGATAATCTTACTAATGAGAATAATCAATTATCGCAAAGCCAAAATTTATTAAGTAGCGAGATTACTCGCCTCTCATATTTGTTAATCAAGGCTAATTTGGCGACATAATCTTTATCAGACGAAAATAGAACTTTATCTCAAGAAAAGCATAGTTTCTCAATCTTGATGGCGATTTCTTCGCAACAATTGAGTAATCTTCAGAGAATATGTGATAATCAAGAGAAAACTATTCATTCTCTTAAGGACGAACTCAAGAAAGTAACTGAATCAACTTCCGCTGAAATGGATAAGATTATCAAGGGTAGGTTAACTCTTAGTTTAAAGGCCAGCAAGCTTCAAGATCAATACTCCCAATTAGAAGAATCTTATTCTTTATTAGCAAAGGAAAACTCGTATCTCCTCTCCAAAGAAGAAAATATAAAATCTCGCCTGAAGGGTATAGTTGGGGATAATTTTGACGATGCCATGAATCAATGGGAGAATTGTTGCTTATCTTTAATTCAAGACTTAACTCTTCAAAAAGAAGGTAGTCATTTTGACTATCTTGACTGTTAATTTTTCTATTTAATTTCTCCACTATACTTCTTGCGAGATTTTCATCTAAATATATTCTTGTCATTTTTTTTTCTCGCAGAATCTGAAAAAAGCCTTCACTATACCATTTCTGATCTGACTGATAAATTGGCTAAAGCCTGCAAAGAAAATGGATCTCTCCTTTCTCGTTATGTTAAATCTCACGATCGAGCAGAGAGAAGATATGACTATCTTGAGTATTTTAAGAACTTGGAGATTAGAAATCGCGATAAAAGTTTCTTTCGAAAGGTTCATCTTAGCGTTGATGTCCTTGTGAATGATATTCTAATATCTCAGGATCTTCCCCCTGTATCTGTTCCTCCTATAGAAGTAGATGATGATGAAGTTCTTATTCCTATGGATAAGGATCTAGAATATGCAAGTGGAGAAGAAGATATTCCTCAATAAGACCCAGTAGAAGAAGAATCTCAAATTAATCGTAATAAAAAGAATGTTGGTGAAGCTGATGATACTAGCAAAGAGAATGAATTTGGCGAGACCAACACTGAAGCTTGAATTTTATTTTGTTTTCTTTTTCTTCCCTTTTCTTGCGAGCAATGTATCTTTATGCACCTTTGGAACCCAACCTTTATTTTTGTTACTTTAAATATTCTCAAGGAAGATAATGATATTCTATTTATTAGCTCCCTTACTTGCCCCTCATTATCTTTCTTGAAGTGATTAGTTACTTCCCATATCTTCTTTTTGCGAGCTTTGTTGTTATATTCCTTGCGAAATTATGAATAATTCTGCGATATGACGAATATTACTGCGATGTTTTCTTCTAATAATCCTGTTGTGTGATTCTGAATAACGTTTTCTGAAAAATTCTGAAGGAATCTTGTTTTTCATAGATTTTCTTGCGATGAACAAATCTTTCCTGCATTCTCAAAAAAAAAGAGTTAATGTTTAAAATTGTTCTGTTGGTCTTATTTTGCCTTCCTAGGTAAAGGTCTTATTTTTCCAAATTTTGTTTCTGCGACAAAATCGCAAGAAGTTTTAACATTTACATGTATAAACCCATTGATCTTTCCTTATCCATATTTTGTTCATTTCTCTATGGAAATATGACAAGACTAAGTTCCCTTGCGAGTACTAAGCCTTATGACATTTCCGTCTTGCGATAAAATCACAGGACGTCTTTACACTTTCATGTAAAAACCCATTGATCTCATATTATCTTGTTTTCTCTTATGGCTTGTTTCCTCTGCATAATTTTTGTCACGCATTAATATGACATGCCTAAATGTCCTTGCAATCATAAAGCACAATGACATTGCAGTCTTTAGACACTTATCATCTCCCTAATGGAGGGTGCCGCCCTTATCTCCCCCCCTGGTTGCCACTTCAAGGAGGGCACATCGGCCATATAAGACTAGCTCCTCCCATCCGGATTTACCAACAACCAGTTGTTTTCGCAGCCTATTATCCTTTATGCCTATATGGCTTATAGTTACAAGACTGCACCCTAAGTGGGGTTTTCTTCAGGCCGAGAGCATCATATCAAAGACTTACCAAGAATCTCCAGGGTGGGTTCGTCCGTCCCGGTCATACTTGGCTCAACCGTGTACCTCGGCGCCTTGGTCATACTCTTCACTCCTTAGAAGAGACCCTCGGTCGTCCAACCAGGGTATAACCTTATATAGTTGGAAATCCAAGGTACCTCTCCCGGATATGTTTTCTTTAACCCCAACATATTCATGACTCAGGTTCCAGCAGAGGTATAACCTTATCCCTGAGTCATGCAAAGAGATACCCCCTAATATGACGTACTTTAGGTCTTACATTTGCCTCTTGGGAAATTGTATTCGCGAACTAAGGTGTACGCCATAAAGGTTCGTCCAGTTCTTTGTTTCTTTTGTGTATATCGCAATCTTTCATTCTTTATGTAATCTTGAATAATCTTGCGAGCAAACTCGCAGCTGTAAAAAAATTTTTGCCCATTTTTTATTAAAATTTTGTTACTGATAATATCTTTTTAAAAATAATTTGTTCCATGGTCTACTAAGTCTTTGACCAACATCTCTGCCCTCTGGGTCTACCAACCTATATGCCCCTGTTCCAACTATCTCCTTAATGATATATGGTTCATCCCATTTTATCGCCAACTTTCCATCACGCTCTCGCTGGTACTCCGGTGTTTCTCGCAAAACTAAATCGCCTGGTTGAAACTCACATTTCTTAACTCTTTTTTTATATTCGCGAGCCAACCTTCGCTGGTAATTTTCCATATGTTGTAATGCTTTTTCTCTTTTCTCTTCTACTTTATCAAGTTCTCTTAGAATCATACTTGTATTAAGATTCTTCTCCCAAACCTCTCTTTTTGTTGTAGGAATAGCGACTTCTGTTGGTAACACAGGTTCAACCCCATATGTCAAACAAAAAGGTGACATTCCAGTAGCTTCTCATCTAGTTGTATTGTAAGCCCATATTGCGTTATGCACCTGCTCGCACCATGCCCTGTGGTATCCATCTAGCTTCTTTTTTAAGATGTCTACGATTGTCTTATTAGTTGCCTCATCCTGACCATTTGCTTGTGGGTATAAAGGAGTAGATTTTCCACATTTTATCTTAAATGCATTAAGTAGCAATTCTATATTCTTCCCTTCAAACTGCTTTCCATTATCAGATACTAACTGTGCTGGAATTCCAAATCTACAAATTATATTTTCAAATATGAATGTGAAGATGTCTTTATCGCGAATATGTTGTACTGCCTTCACTTCTCCCCATTTTGTGAAATAATCTATAGCGACAATTAAATATCTTCTTTGCCCTGAACCAGGTACAAATGGTCCCACAATATTTAAACTCCATTTCCCAAAAGGCCATACACTTGTGGAAGATAATAATGGTGCTCCTGGTGCATGTATCCTTTTTCCATATCGCTGACAGTCTTCACAACGCCTTGAGAGTTGCTTTGCATCTTCATGCATATATGGCCAGTAATAGCCTTGCATTTTTGTTCTATATACCAAAGATCTTCCCCCACTATGATTACCAGCATCGCTACTATGCAACATTTTTAACACCTTTTGTCCTTCTCCCCTCGTTAAACATCTTAGTGATGGTCCATTAAAAGATTTGCGATATAATACTCCATCTCTTAGCTCATAATTGGTTGCCCTAATTTTTAATTTATGTGCTTCTAATCTATTTCTTGGAGTTTCTCCTCTCGCCAAGTACGCATGTATATCTTCTCGCCAATCTATAATATTTATTTTTGGCTCTTCCTCGCCAGCTTCTACCATCATCACATATGTTTCTTCTTCCTCCTTGTATATCGAAGGTAACAAAAGTGTTTGAATTTTTATGCATCTCGCAGCTGGATTTGTCATCATACTTGATATAAAAGCAAAAGCATCTGCGAGCCTATTGTCCTTTCTTGATATATTTCTCCATTTTATTTTTGGAATTCTCGCAGACAATTCTTCAACAAGTTTTTTGTATTTCTTCAAGGAAGGTTCATTTGTTGTGTATTCTCCTTTTATATGGCGAATAACCAATTTTGAATCACTAGTAATTCTTGCATTTTCTAACTTCATTTCTATTTCGAATTTTAGAGCATGAATCACAACTTCATATTATGTCTCCTTATTAGTAGACGCAAACTCCAATCTAAATGAAAAAGTAATTTTTTCTACTTCTGGCGAGATAAAAAAAACTCCAACCCCATTACCTTCTCCATTTAATGATCCATCCACTAATATCTCGCACCTGTTGGGTTCTGTTAATAGCTCTCTTGGGTCTCCATGTTCTTCTTCTATATCCATCATTTCTTCCACTACTTCGTCATCTTCTAATGGAAATTCAGCTAAGAAATATGCTATAACTTGTGACTTTGGCGAAGATAAAATGTCATATTTAATATCAAAGTCCCCTACTTGTGCATTCCATCTTTCAACTCTGCGTGATATTTTTGAATTCTTCATTACTGACTCAATTGGCACTCTTGTTAATACTTTTACCTTATGCGCTTGAAAGTAAATGTTGTACTTGCAGGAAATCCTACACTACACCCTTGTTAAGATTTCATAATAATCAACTCATACTAAAAGATTAAAAACGACTCTTTATCATTTAATTCTCAGAAATGCTTACAGAAGTGGAAGAAATCAAGAATACAACTATTCTCTCAAGGTTTCTCTCTCCTCAAGACTTTCTCAATTCTCAAAAATACATCATCCTCACTCTGAACATATTGGTCTCTATATATAGGGCATATATGTAATGGATGACAGCTAAGTTTTTCTTTTATTTCGGATCTTCTCTGCGATCCTATCACGACAGTTATAATGTCAACTTCCGCAAGTATTGTAACCATCGCAGGACAAACACGCTCTTCTTGTGCTTCTTCAATCGTCAGCTATTACGTCATTCTTTAACCTACTCTGTGACACTCGCAAAGTGTTGTGGAAGAGCTCGCGGTATTCTCGCAAAAGTGTTGTTTATTTCGCGGGAATATCGTTGTAGCGATATTCTGGTCCCACATCTTGCCTTTTCTCATGTCTTCTTCGTAAATTGGAGAGGATATGAGAATCGCCAACTCTTCATAGCACTTGCAACTTCCTTTCTTTCCATGTTTTATCCTCGACAAAACTCCGAGAATTTAGCTTAACCGTGTACACGTGTCGTAAATTCTTCTTTTTTACCGACACGTGTCTACTCAACAGGTCATCTCCTTTTGCCTATAAAAGGTAGAATTTGGTTACAGAACTAATTTTCTTCTTCGTCCCTTTGTCTTTTCGTTTTTCCGTCTGCAACTTTTCTTCTTCTTCATATTCACCTGCTACTGCTTTAATGGAATCTTCAAGGTATGTGTTTTTATGACATTACTAAATTCCATTTCGCTTACTTGAATCATGTTTACTCATATTTTACTAATCTTTTCTATTTGATTCTTCATGATTTCCATACTATGTTTTTCTCTTCAGTGGAATTAACGCCCAATCTGTAATCTAAAACCATAGTCTTCATAAGAAAACAGTTGAGAAGAAAAGGAATCCTGCGAGTCATAAGGTAGTAAGAAACATTTTACTTATTCTTAATAATATTGTTGCATCTGTTTCTTATCTAAGTTATTACTCGCAGGACGACGAGAATATCGCTAGACCTCGAAAACGATCTCGCCAGGTTAAAACTCTTGAGGCTAATATTATCATTCCCAAATTGACATATGCGAGAGCAATCCCCATAGATTCGCAAGTGGAACCTTCTTCTTTTGTTTGCGAAAACATCGCCGCTAGCATCCCTTTCTCTACTGACCTTTTTACAGATGAAGTTTCCAAAGCCGTTGTCAATGAAATTACCTCCAACCCTTTATTACCTTCGACTGTTACCTTCCCAAACACTCCTCCTTCTGATGATGCAACCATTGCAAATAACTCAAATCTCCAACTCGCCATCATTACCACTTCACCCTCTACACCTCTTCCCTCATCCAAAAAAACACCAATAGAGGTTGATGTTGCTTTTAAAGTTTTATCTGACATTTTACATGATGCTAGGAAATCTTCTATTAACCCTTTTAAATATCATGTCTGCGAGACTTTGCTCAAGTATTTTGGTCCTGACTGTACCGCTTCGAGAAGATCTTTGGAAAATGAAGTTGATGCTCTAAAGAGAAGTCTTCAAGCCAAAACATCAGAATGTGATATTCTCTGCCAGAAGCTTCACAATTCTTCACTTGATTGCGAGAATCTTCGCAGAAAAAATAACGAGCTGAAAGGTATAATTTTCCTACCTCTGTCTTTTTGTTTTTCTGTTCTAGCAAGTTTTCATCTTCTCTGTACTTAAGCTTCTTTCTTAAATTCTTGGCTTGTATATTTAGTTTTAAATCAGAATCGATTCATTGAAAGACTTAAATTTGAGTCTATCGCTGAAGAATCTCATGTTGAAAAATATTCTTGGATGGACTAGTTTAATAGATTAGATAATCTCTACACGTACTCGGTCGATCAAATAGATAATCTTACTAATGAGAATAATCAATTATCGCAAAGCCAAAATTTATTAAGTAGCGAGATTACTCGCCTCTCATATTTGTTAATCAAGGCTAATTTGGCGACGGAATCTTTATCAGACGAAAATAGAACTTTATCTCAAGAAAAGCATAGTTTCTCAAGCTTGATGGTGATTTCTTCGCAAAAATTTAGTAATCTTCAGAGAATATGTGATAATCAAGAGCAATCTCTTCATTCTCTTAAGGATGAACTCAAGAAAGTAAATGAATCAGCTGATGCTGAAGAGGATAAGCTTATCAAGGGTAGGTTAACTCTTAGTTTAAAGGCCAACAAGCTTCAATACCAATACTCCCAATTAAAAGAATCTTATTCTTTATTCGCAAAGGAAAACTCGTATCTCCTCTCCAAAGAAGAAAATATAAAATCTCGCCTGAAGGGTATAGTTGGGGACAATTTTGACGATGCCATGAATCAATGGGAGAATTGTTGCTTATCTTTAATTCAAAACTTAACTCAACAAAAAGAAGGTAGTCATTTTGACTATCTTACTGTTAGTTTTTCTATTTAATTTCTCCATTATACTTCTTGCCAGATTTTCATCTGAATATTTTCTTGTCATTTTTGTTTCTCGCAGAGTCTGAAAAAAGCCTTCACTCTACCATTTCTGATCTGACTGATAAATTGGCTAAAGCTTGCAAAGAAAATGGATCTCTCCTTTCTCCTTATATTAAATCTCGCGATCGAGCAGTAACAAGATATGACTATCTTGAGTATTTTAAGAACTTGGAGATTAGAAATCGCGATAAAGGTTTCCTTCGCAAGGTTCATCTTAGCGCTGAAGTCCTTGTGAATGATATTCTAATATCTCAGGCTCTTTGTAAAACCCCTTATCCTCTAATAAATGTAGGTTAGTAGTATCCATATTTTGGTATACGTATATTTATCCCACCACAAAAATAATAACAGTCGTGAGATATTTTATGGAGGAAATCTCTGACTATTTTGGAAAGTTTGCTAAGAATATATAGTAAGACGCTAGGGTTACTTTTCTTTTTACAAGAACATAAACGAAACCGGCCGTCCTAAACACTCTTTCTCATGGAAACCTTAGTGGCTGAAAAAGAGAGTTTGAAGAAGAAGCAAGATTGTTTCGAGTGCTAAATCCTTGTTTCGATAAGTGGATCATCTTCTTGCCACAAATCAGGTAGGTTTTCATTTTCTTATAACGTTTATAGTTAAACTAATGGAGTTTATGGTCTTGGAGTTTAAGTTTTTTTTTTTACAAACCAACGATACAATTGAGCCTTGGGTTTCGTGTCTTCCTTTCAAACAGTTATAAGACTTTTTCCTTATTGATTGTGATGAAAACCTTGTATGTTAATCATCCTTCCTTCTATATATGGGTAATCAGACCCTTGATAGTTTTATGGGGTCAAGTATGACTCTAGTTTCATGTGGTTGTTGGTATATAGGTTAGTCTCAGTCGGACCTGAGTATGAGGCTGTCTCAAAATGATATACAAGGGGATAAGTTAGCCTGGGCTAAATGAAGAACGGTTGGCAATCATGGAATTTGAGCATCACTTCGTCTAGTACTTTTAGTTAGATATGATTAAGTTAGATTTGGTTAACTTAATGCTATGTTCATGGATTAACTGTGGTATGTTATAAGTGGTATTAAGTACATACTGATTCAATTAATGTCTATATATATATACTGGTTAGTACAAAGTCTAGTGGAGTTTGACTTATAAAGTTAGTTTTTCCCTTTTGATCGATGTATACAGAACCTGTACAGTGCGAAGACTATAGGATAATAGTGGAAGGTTAATAGAAATGGCATAGGAAATGATCATAGGAAATTTAGGTTCCACTGTTTAAAGAGCCATGGCCCATGAGTACTGATTATGTGTCTACGGTAATATTGTGATCATTTGGTAGTCGATCATGTTGCGGTATCGGTGGTACGGTAGTACTATGTGAAGTTGAATAGCCATACATAGTTGTTGTAGTTTCACTACGCCACCATGGTTGGCTCGACTCTCATGACGAGTTAAAAATATTCCATGGAATTATTGGAGTGGGAGAGTCGATGCGAACACTCATTTATCTAATGCGCGGTTAGCTAATTAAGTGGACCGGAAAAGTGGAAAATTTAAGTGTTACTGTTGGACTACGGTGCTTAAGTAGCTTTTATGTACTTCTGTATAGTGAAGAGAGTGGGTTGGTACGTTCCAGCATATAATTAGTTCACATGGGTGGTTTTGGGATTTTATGATGTTTTCATTTTGAGGAAACCTCTTTCTTTAAAAATATTGGAGTGCTAATTTTCCCTAAAATATTTTTACAGATTAACACGAAAATTTAATTTAAAATGTTTGCTTTCTCTTTGGTTCGTGTTTCATTCTTTTGATTATAACCCCATTGGATTAAGCTATCGGCATTATAAGGGTGTGAAAGCCTACTTTTATTTGGGGTTTGACCCAACTTACTATTTTTCAGGAACCCGTGACGGTGGAGCAACCTAGCTTGTAGACTGCATTTCTGTTTTGAAAAGCTACTTCGTTATTATTTTAAGGTGCTTAGCTAAATATTTTATTTACATCTTAAAATATCGGACATTTACTTCATTCCAATAAATACTTAACATTTACTTTGGATACGGACATGCATGTCGAGGATTATTTTTGTTTTTCATATTTTTAAGAAACCTTACAACTTTTATCAGTTTTATTGAATAAATTCATTTATTTATGGATTGTTGTTAATGTGCTCCATACAATAACCCGATCTCCATTTGTTGGCTTGAAGGTTTGAGTGTGTAAAGTGGTCCATGAGTGTGCCACACTTGGGATTTTAGGGCGGCCGACCTAGAATTCGAAGTGGGGATGTTACAAAGTGGTATCATAGCATGGTAACATTAATCCTTGGGAGCGGGTGTCGGGTCTTGTTTTTTCATGTATGCACAATTTTTGGAGCACATTGATTGTTTTACCTAGTTAGGAATTGTTTTCTAATTGTTTATTTTTATTCATTTTTTTCTTAATTTGACATTGCAAATGATGTATATTTTCTAACTTTTATACCCGTTATGGTTGGAGTTAATAAGACTACTACTATATGTACCGGTTATTTAGTTTCGGTGTTCAACATATTAAGTTAGTGGATGTAATGGAAAGCTTTTGAAGGACGGGAGTCGAGTAGTGGTTTAAGAAGTCATTTAGGCAATGTTTGTTTTATCTGCTATGCGCGCGTTCGTTGATTGTCACTATATAGGGTGATAACATGAGTGTATATAGTTTACGTTGAAAGTGTACGATAAGAGTTGCTTGTTTGTTTTTCGTCACCTGTAATTGGCTCGATTCCCATAAATTGGCGATGACCGAGGGGTCGCTTAAAAGATATGGCTCTATTATCTTGGATTGGGATCGACAACACTTAGCTTCCCGGCGCACGGTAGGGGAGTTTTGTAGACTGCACAAGGGATGATATGGCAACGCTATGTGAAAGTGTATAGTATCATTTGAATGTTTGATTATTTTTGCTTGCCTGTAGTTGGCTCAACTTCCATAATTTATTATGGCGATGACCACGGGGTCGCCTAAAAGATATGGTTCTATTATCTTGGAATGGGGTCGACAACATTTAGTCCTCCGACGCATGGGGACTTACGATGACCACGGGGTCGCATTTGTATTGCTTACCAAGTTGAAAACTTTAGGAATTTCGATGCGAATATTTGGTACGCTAACACTCAGTTAGCTAACCACTTGGACCACAATGAGCACCATGTGAATCTTAATTTGGTAAACTATACCGATTAGGAGGACGTAATCCTTTCTTCGTAGGATGGGAGATTGTAAAACCCCTTATCCTCTAATAAATGTAGGTTAGTAGTATCCATATTTTGGTATATGTATATTTACCCCACCACAAAAATAGTAACAGTCGTGAGATATTTTATGGAGGAAATCTCTGACTATTTAGGAAAGTTTGCTAAGAATATATAGTAAGAGGCTAGGGTTACTTTTCTTTTTACAAGAACATAAACGAAACCGGCCGTCCTAAAAACTCTTTCTCATGGAAACCTTAGTGGCTGAAAAAGAGAGTTTGAAGAAGAAGCAAGATTGTTTCGAGTGCTAAATCCTTGTTTCGATAAGTGGATCATCTTCTTGCCACAAATCAGGTAGGTTTTCCTTTTATTATAACGTTTATAGTTAAACTAATGGAGTTTATGGTCTTGGAGTTTAAGTTTTTTTTTTTTTACAAACCAACGATACAATTGAGCCTTAGGTTTCGTGTCTTCCTTTCAAACAGTTATAAGACTTTTTCCTTATTGATTGTGATGAAAACCTTGTATGTTAATCATCATTCCTTCTATATATGGGTACTCAGACCCTTGATAGTTTTATGGGGTCAAGTATGACTCTAGTTTCATGTAGTTGTTGGTATATAGGTTAGTCTCAGTCGGACCTGAGTATGAGGATGTCTCAAAATGATATACAAGGGGATAAGTTAGCCTGGGCTAAATGAAGAACGGTTGGCAATCATGGAATTTGAGCATCACTTCGTCTAGTACTTTTAGTTAGATATGATTAAGTTAGATTTGGTTAACTTAATGCTATGTTCATGGATTAACTGTGGTATGTTATAAGTGGTATTAAGTACATATACTGATTCAATTAATGTCTATATATATACTGGTTAGTACAAAGTCTAGTGGAGTTTGACTTATAAAGTTAGTTTTTCCCTTTTGATCGATGTATACAGAACCTGTACAGTGCGAAGACTATAGGCTAATAGTGGAAGGTTAATAGAAATGGCATAGGAAATGATCATAGGAAATTTAGGTTCCACTGTTTAAAGAGCCATGAGTACTGATTATGTGTCTACGATAATATTTTGATCATTTGGTAGTCGATCATGTTGCGGTATCGTTGGTACGGTAGTACTATGTGAAGTTGAATAGCCATACATAGTTGTTGTAGTTTCACTACGCCACCATGGTTGGCTCGACTCTCATGATGAGTTAAAAATATTCCATGGAATTATTGGAGTGGGAGAGTCGATGCGAACACTCATTTATCTAACGCGCGGTTAGCTAATTAAGTGGACCGGAAAAGTGGAAAATTTAAGTGTTACTGTTGGACTACGGTGCTTAAGTAGCTTTTATGTACTTCTGTATAGTGAAGAGAGTGGGTTGGTACGTTCTGGCATATAATTAGTTCACATGGGTGGTTTTGGGATTTTATGATGTTTTCATTTTGAGGCAACCTCTTTCTTTAAAAATATTGGAGTGCTGATTTTCCCTAAAATACTTTTACAGATTAACACGGAAATTTAATTTAAAATGTTTGCTTTCTCTTTGCTTCGTGTTTCATTCTTTTGATTATAACCCCATTGGATTAAGCTATCGGCCTTATAAGGGTGTGAAAGCCTACTTTTAGTTGGGGTCTGACCCAACTTACTATTTTTTAGGAAACCGTGACGGTGGAGCAACCTAGCTTGTAGACTGCATTTGTGTTTCGAAAAGCTACTTCGTTATTATTTTAAGGTGCTTAGCTAAATATTTTATTTACATCTTAAAATATCGGACATTTACTTCATTCCAATAAATACTTAACATTTACTTTGGATACCGACCTGCATGTCGAGGATTAATTTTGTTTTTCAGATTTTTAAGAAACCTTGTAACTTTTATCAGTTTTATTAAATAAATAAATTCATTTATTTATGGATTGTTGTTAATGTGCTCCATACAATAATCCGGTCTCCATTTGTTGGCTTGATGGTTTGATTGTGTAAAGTGGTCCATGAGTGTGCCACACTTGGGATTTTAGGGCGGCCGACCTAGAATTCGAAGTGGGGATGTTACACTCTTCCCCATGTATCTGTTCCTCCTCTAGAAGTAGATGATGATGAAGTTCCTCTTCCTATGGATAAGGATCTAGAATATGCAAGTGGAGATGAAGATATTTCTCAAGAAGACCCAGTAGAAGAAGAATCTCAAATTAATCGTAATGAAAAGAATGTTGGTGAAGCTGATGACACTAGCAAAGAGAATGAATCTGGCGAGATCAACGCTGAAGCTTGCATTTTATTTTGTTTTCTTTTTCTTCCCTTTTCTTTCAAGCAATGTATCTTTATGCACCTTTGGAACCCAACCTTTATTTCTATTACTTTGAATATTCTCAAGGAAGATAATGATATTCTGCTTATTAGCTCCCTTACTTGCCCCTCATTATCTTTCTTGAAGTGATTAGTTACTCCACCTATCTTCTTTTTGCGAGCTGTGTTGTTATATTCCTTGCGAAATTATGAATAAATCTGCGATATAATGAATATTACTGCAATGTTTTCTTCTAATAATCTCGTTGTGTGTTTCTGAATATCGTTTTCTGAAGGAATCTTGTTTCTCATAGATTTTCCTGCGATGAACAAATCTTTCCTGCATTCTCAAAAGAAAATAGTTAATGTTTAAAATTGTTCTGTTGGTCTTATTTTGCCTTCCTAGTTAAAGGTCTTATTTTGCCAATTTTTGTATCTGCGACAAAATCGCAGGAAGTTTTAACATTTACATTTATCAACCCATTGATCTTGCCTTATCCATATTTTGTTTATTTCTCTACGACAATATGACAAGACTAAGTTCCCTTGCAAGTACTAAGCCTTATGACATTGTCGTCTGGCGATGAAATCGCAGGACGTCTTTACACTTTCATGTAAAAACCCATTGATCTCATATTATCTTGTTTTCTCTTATGGCTTGTTGCCTCTGTATAATTTTTGTCACGCGACAATATGACAGGCCTAAATGTTCTTGTGATCATAAAGCCCCATGACATTTCCGTCTTTAGACACTTATCAGCTCCCTAATGGAGGGTGCCGCCCTTATCTTCCCCCTGGTTTCCCCTTCAAGGAGGGCACATCAGCCATACAAGACTAGCTCCTCCCATCCGTATTTACCAACAACCAGTTGTTTTCGCAGCCTCTTGTCCTTTATGCCTATATGGCTTATAGTTACAAGAATGCACCCTAAGTGGGGTTTTCTTCAGGCCGAGTGCATCATAGCCAAGACTTACTAATAATCTCCAGGGTAGGTTCGTCCGTCCAGGGCATCCTTGGCTCAACCGTGTACCTCGGCGCCTTAGTCATACTCTGCACTCCTTAGAAGATACCCTCAGTCGTCCAACCAGGGTATAACCTTATATAGTTGGAAATCCAAGGTACCTCTCCCGGATAGGTTTTCTTTAACCCCAACATCTTCATGACTCAGGTTCCAGCAGCGGTGTAACCTTATCTCTGAGTCATGCAAAGAGATACCCCCTAATATGACGTACTTTAGGTCTTACATTTGCCTCTTGCGAAATTGTATTCGCGAACTAGGGTGTACGCCATAAAGGTTCGTCCCGTTCTTTGTTTCTTTTGCGTATATCGCAATCTTTCATTCTTTATGTAATTTTGAATAATCTTGCGAGCAAACTCGCAGCTGTAAAAAAATTATTTTGCCCACTTCTTCTTTGTTTCATTAAAAATTTGTTACTGATAATATCTTTTGAAATATAATCTGTTTCATGGTCTACCAAGCCTTTGACCAACATCTCTGCCCTCTGGGTCTACCAACCTATATGCCCCAGTTCCAACTATCTCCTTAATGATATATGTCCCATCCTATTTTCTCGCCAACTTTCCACCACGTTCTCGTTGGTACTCCGGTGTTTCTCGCAAAACTAAATCGCCCGGTTGAAACTCACGTTTCTTAACTCGTTTGTTATATTCGTGAGCCAACCTTCGCTGGTAATTTTCCATATGTTGTAATTCTTTCCCTCTCTTCTCTTCTACTTTATCAAGTTCTCTTAGAATCATACTAGTATTAAGATTCTTCTCCCAAACCTCTTTTTGTTGTAGGAATAACGACTTATGTTGGTAACACTGCTTCGACCCCATATGTCAAACAAAAAGGTGACATTCCGGTAGATTCTCGTTTAGTTGTATTGTAAGCCCATATTGCGTTATGCACCTGCTCGCACCATGCCCTGTGGTATCCCTCTAACTTCTTTTTTAAGATGTCTGCGATTGTCTTATTAGTTGCCTCAGCCTGACCATTTGCTTATGGGTATAAAGGGGTAGATTTTCCACTTTTTATCTTAAATGCATTAAGTAGAAATTCTATATTCTGCCCTTCAAACTGCTTTCCATTATCAGATACAACCTGTGCTGGAATTCCAAATCTACAAATTATATTTTCAAATATGAATGTGAAGATGTCTTTATCGCGAATATGTTGTACTGCCTTCACTTCTCCCCATTTTGTGAAATAATCTGTAGTGATAATTAAATATCTTCTTTGCCCTGAACCAGCACTACACTAAAACGGCCATTTAGGGACGTTTATAAACGTTGCGCATAATTTGTGCAACGGAAATAAACGTTGGCAAAACGGCGTTGCACATAGATGTGAAACACATATTATCCGTTGCACAAATTAAATTGTACAACGCTTATAAACGTTGTACAACCGTTGCACCTTTTCTTATTTGTGCAACGTATAGGTTAATTTATGCAACGTATATAATTTATAGAATAACACTTTTGTGGGTCCCATTTTGATTTTGTCAACGTTTTATTTATTTGGTTACAATTACATCCGTTGCACATTTCCGGTAATTGTGCAACGTATAATTGTACAACGTTTATATCCGTTGCAAAATATTTTTCAGGTAAAAAAAAACCGCCGGCATAAAATTTCGGCAGATTTCTGCTCCTGAATATATACTGATTTTGGACCTGTATAATAGATGAACAATCATAAACCCATACAAATGATTGGTATACACTTTCATACTCTATATCATTCATGTACAACAATAAAATAAAAATTATAGGAACATTAAACTTCCATTTCCCTTAGACAGCAATATGGGGCATTCGAAAAGTTGACAAAATATTGGATATGCATGTATAAAGGACCACCAAAGTATATCTATGCTACTAGTCTGTGACCGTGTGCTTTTCTATCACTCTACAAAACAAAATGTACAAAACCTATATCGAATTACAAATTGTTAGCCTCACTAGATAAATGTCCAATAAATGAAAGATACACTTGCCTTAGTTATTTCCTTTAAATATGGGCGTTTGGAAGGTCTTCTCTCGCCACTTTCACATTTTGCATCTCCTTTCGGCACCTACATTACAAAGTAAAGCAGTTTAATAGTCGCGCGCAGAATACATAATAATAAAAGTAAAAGCAACCATGATTTTTTACTGCTACAGGATCATCTAGACATCTTGCAGGTAAATACATTACAAGTTTACAATCCAGTATATTCTATGCAAGGATAAGACGATAAGTAACAAGAAAATAAGGCTTGCTTCAATGCATTCACTTAGATAAGATACAACATCGCAGGTAAATAAGCAAGCCCTGAAAGAATTTGCTGGGTATAGCTACGTATTGCTAGTTCACCAAACTGCCCATAGTCTTGAAGGATCTTTTAGATGGAGCCACCAGATACATATTCCAAATAGATCATGCCAACGGGATTACAGATCAGTTCACCAAAGACTTACTTAAGGTAACGGAAAGACCACTTCTTGAAGCTTACTAACCTTTGTATTGACAAGTTCCTAACTGGGGGTAACATGTCGAGATTCTCCAGACCCAGTAAGACTACTTCGTGCACTAGAACGAGATTGCGAACCACCTAGTGGAGCACTTACTAAAAAAAATTCCTAAAATAGATAAAATAAAAATAGAATCAACAAATAAAACTAGCCAAAAAAATAGCTGAGAACTGTAAGAGCTAAGTACTGAAAAGAAAAATATAAATGGTTAACATGAAGAGAAGGTGCCACATCAAAAAATCCAATTTTTGGTGATGGCATTTGGAAGCCTGAGGGTTGACAGGCTTTGAGCCATTTGCTGATGCTGTATTTGAAACTGAAGCAGATACCACAGAAGCTTTATTGGTGCCTTGATTCAGAGAGGATTTATCATAAGGTGGGGGAACTTCCACATTTGATGCTTGGGACGCATGGCTCTCTCCACGCAAAGATGATATTTTGCGAGGAGAATCAACACCCACATTAGTGGGTACCTTGCGAGGAGTATTATGACCAACATTTGCAGATCCTACGCGAGGACGACTACCAACAACATTTGCGGATCCTCCAAGGGGAGAATTAACACAAATATTTGTGGATCCTCGGTGCGGGGTACTGATTCCGATATTTTCCTTTGGTCCATGAGTCAGAGTAGAAGTTGATGAAGAGGACTCAGTTGACCAGCCGTTAATTGAGCTGGAAGGTGATATGTTAGAAGGGAGCTTGGGCTTTGGAATTGAATTTAGATATGCTGTGAGACGAGAATTTTCAGGATCAGTTCTAGCTTTTGAGGAGATCCGTAAGGGGTTTTTGAGGGTTGGCTTAGATACATGAGTTGCATTCTTGGAGTCAGGTTTACTTCTCAAAGACTTTAAGGGGAATTTTGCAGTATAATCAGAGGAAGTGCTACCGCTTGTGGTAAATGAAGAACAAGAAGCTGATGGCTTCATTTTGGTAGTTGAGGGAGAATCTAAAGTAGATTTTGGGATAGGCGCAAGCCTAGAAGTAACACTTGAGCGCAGCAAACTGGGCTTCTTAAGAAAAGTGGTCGTTTGCCCCTTACCTGTGACTGTGATAATAATAGTGATATAAAGGTGTGCAATATTAAGCATAAGACTGTAACAAGGAATCTTGTTTGTCCGCTAGGTTTTTACCTAAAGCAGTTTTTTGAGTGTGATTATCAATTTTGACATGGGTGGGAGCAAATGTAGTCTTCTTCGTTGGAGATGCTGAAATTGGATTGGTCCTGCCTGCTATCTTCAGCGGTTTAAGAGATGATGAGGTTGGCTCACCACTTATTGCATCAAGCTTTAATCCATAAAAGATAACAGAAGATTTATAACTACAACAACTAGCTCTTAGATAGTTCTGCACTGTGTGTATTAACAAATAAATAGGCCACTTCCCAAGAGATTTTGACAGTTCAGGGAATATCACCAATCTGGTATATCCATATTGAATTGTTTATGAACATACAGTTCAGTATTCTCTACTTAGGAGGTTCAAACTTGCATGTGTAACTCGTGGACGAACTATATCCTCATTCGTATTCACACTTTGCCTCTTGGAAGCAACAACAGTTTTCATCTGAAATTTGATAAAGAATTTGAGTCATTAAAGATTGACGGAGAGAACCTGACATGCCAAAACGGGATTGGAAAAGCATGATCTAGATAAGTTACCTTGTTTTTACCAGCAAGCTCTGCCTTCTTCGGAGCTGAATAATAACAATTGTTAGTTTGTTGATAAACACAAAAATTGAAAAGGCAGACATGACTCAGCAAATGCAAAATAATCCCATCTCCTTAACCTTGTACCACTGGAGACAATCAACGTATATAGACTCAAAACTCATTGGTTGGTAACTTTAATGCAGTCAGCACTTAGGAAAAATTTAAAATTATCAGGTGGTACTAACTCCTAACCCCTTACGCCTTATGTCTAGTTCTGCATAACTTCAAGTGGTCACGAGCTGAGATAGATTTATGCAAATAAGATTAAAAGAAAGCCACGCCTGTCTATAATACACTGTCAGGCCTTCGCTTGGCACAACTACTTAGTCCTGAAATGAACTCATACCTACATTACAGAGCAGGTTTTAAAAATACAAACCTGACATTCCAGGTATCACTTTGCTGTTTACATTAGCCACATTGGAAATTTACTGGACCTCTGAATGGACGCCCTTACATCTTCAAAGAAATCAACTTCAAAGCTTTCTCGTGTCAAACTGTCACCATCCAACGTAGAGTTAAAAGTCGAGCTTGACTCTGCAGACCTCCGCATATCTTCTTGGATTCCAGGTAGCGTGCGTGGTGCTGTATTTATCATTCCATTACTTATAAAAGACAACACTTCAGCGTCTAGTACACCTGAACATTTCAAAAAATTGTCATAAAGTCGATGTAGTAAAGATTCCAGTTTATAAGCTTCGTCGGACGTGTTTATGTAAACCCAAAGAGTATCGCATACACATAATGAATGATGAAGAAAGTTCCTACACATGACCATGCATACAACAGGAATTCTTATGTCAAAACCTAATACAAATATCAAAAACTACGATGAATACAAAACCATACCATCATTTGTAAAAAAAGCACTATCCCACGCTAAACTTTTCCGCAAATTACACTTGCCATTTTTTCTAGGTCTTCCTCCTGTTTTATTCTGATCCATTTCTCCCTGGCCATCTTCATCATCCCTTGTATTAGGATCCCCAAATTCCGACAAATCAAAGCAATCATCCTTATTACCACCCCCCTTTCCTCAGCATCTCCAACCACAAACAAATCAAAACAATCATCCTCATTTTGATTATCTTCTCCAAACCCTGTCACAATTACAAACTCATATAAGATCAAATTTTGCAGCTAAAAGAACAATGTAAATTGACAAAATAAGGACCCAACCAGTTAAACCCTAAATAATTCATAGAAACCCAGAAACATTAACCACATAAATTCAGCACCAAAGAAAACAAAAGAAAAGATAACACAAAAAAAAATGAAAAAAGATCCATAACCTATACAACGGTCCATTAGAGTACCTTCACCCATAAAAGAATAATTCCCAGAAATTAAAAAGTGGGTTCAGTTCATGTTAGTAAGACACTTTGAATGTTAGATCTACTAACCTACTTTAATGGATCTGCAATAAAAACAACAAAAATTATAGACTAAATGCAAGACTACACATGAGATTAAACAAAAATGGGGTTCTTTAGATGACTACAGACTCTACACAAAAACTAAAATCTATACACAACTGAGTCATGCATTCAAAAAAAACTTCATCTGAATCAAATAATACCCAATACTTCAAATATGCATATCGCAAAAAACAAACAACAAAATAAAAAACCCTAACTATTTCAGATACAGGTTAGGACAAAATCAAAAACCCTAACTATTTCAGATACTAGTTAGGTCAAAATCAAAAACCCTAACTATTTCAGATACTGGTTAGGTCTAAATTAAAAGCCCTAATTCTATCAAAAGATTTCAGATGAAAAAAAACTTAACCAAAAACAATTTTATACCTGATGATAATCCAACAAACTAGTTGAATGATTTGATTTACAAATTTCAGGGAAACATTTTGCAGATCGAGATTTCTTGATGATGGGTTTCTATTAGACAATAAAGTAGGTCTACTGAAGTCGAAGATTGGTTTGATTTGCATATGAAGAAACCTAAAATCTATCGAAGAAGAAGAGAAGAGAAGATGGGTTTGAGTTTTTCTCTTCGCTTTCAGTGAGCTCCGATGAAAACTTAGAAAGAGAGAGAAAATATGTGAAATAAATGTGGGTGAGATATCTAAAATCTATTAAATGTTTCCGAAAAAAATAAAAAAATAAAAATTGTAATTACGAAAAAACCAAAGAATGTACAACAGATACAGGTGTCTACATACGTTGCACCCTTAAAATATAAATAGTTTGTTTTAATTTATGAAATATAAATGTTTTGCGCAACGGATAAACCGGTGCGCAACGGATATTTCTGTTGTTTAATGTGCAACGTCTATATCCGTTGCGCACCTCTAAAAATGAAGCGTTGCTAAAACCAGGATTTGGTGTAGTGCAGGTACAAATGGTCCCAAAATATCTAAACCCCATTTCCCAAAAGGCCATACACTTGTGGAAGATGATAATGGTGCTCCTGGTGCATGTATCCTTTTTCCATATCGCTGATAGTCTTCACAACGCCTTGAGAGTTGCTTTGCATCTTCATGCATATATGGCCATTAATAGCCTTGCATTTTTGTTCTATATGCCAAAGATCTTCCCCCACTGTGATTACCAACATCTCCACTGTGCAACATTTTTAACACCTTTTGTCCTTCTTCCCTCGTTAAGCATCTTAGCGATGGTCCTTTAAAAGATTTGCGAAATAATACTCCATCTCTTAGATCATAATTAGTTGCCCTACTTTTTAATTTATGTGCTTCTAATCTATTTCTTGGAGTTTCTCCTCTCGCCAAGTACGCATGTATATCTTCTCGCCAATCTATAATATTGCTTTTTGGCTCTTCCTCGCCAGCTTCTACCATCATCACATCTGTTTCTTCTTCCTCCTTCTTTATCGAAGGTAACAAAAGTGTTTGAATTTTTATGCATCTTGTAGCTGGATTTGTCATCATACTTGATATAAAAGCGAAAGCATCTACGAGCTTATTGCCCTTTCTTGATATATTTCTCCATTTTATTTTTGGAATTCTCGCAAACAATTCTTCAACAAGTTTTTTGTATTTCTTCAAGGATGGTTCATTTGTTGTGTATTCTCCTTTTATCTGGCGAATAACCAATTGTGAATCGCTAGTAATTCTTGCATTTTCTAACTTCATTTCTATTTCGAATTTTAGAGCATGAATCACAATTTCATATTCTGTCTCATTATTAGTAGAAGCAAACTCCAATCTAAATGAAAAATCCATTTTTTCTCCTTCTAGGGAGATGAAAACAACTCCAACTCCATTACCTTCTCCATTTGATGATCCATCCACTAATATCTCCCAACTGTTGGGTTCTGTTAATAGCTCTCTTGGGTCTCCATGTTCTTCTTCTATATCCATCATTTCTTCCACTGCTTTGTCATCTTCTAAAGGAAAATAAGCTAATAAATCATCTATAATTTGTGACTTTGGCGAAGATAAAATGTCATATTTAATATCAAAGTGCCCTACATGTGCATTCCATCTTTCTACTCTGCCTGATCTTATTGAATTCTTCTTTACTGACTCAATTGGCACTCTTGTTAACACTTTAACTTATGTGCTTGGAAGTAAATACGAAGTTTAAAAGTTGCATGTACCAATGCTAGAATTAACTTCTCAATATTTGAATAATTTCTCTCTGCAGAATTAAATGTCTTACTGATATAATAAATTGGTTTTTCTACCCCTGCATCTACTCGCAACAATACTGCACTTAACGCGTGCGCGATTGTTGCGAGATAAATCAATAGTTCTTCTCCTGGCTCTGCTTTCTGTAAGATAGTTATTTTCATTAAATGTTCTTTAATTCCTTGAAAAGCATTTTCACATTCATCCGTCCATTTGAATTTTGTTCCCTTCTTGAGTATATCGAAAAAATGTTTGCACTTGTCTGAGGATCGCGAGATGAATCTTCCTAGCGAGGCTAAGGGTCCATTTAATTTTTGCACATCATTTACTATTGCAGGCGTTTGCATGTCGCGAATTGCTTGTACCTTTTCTGGATCAACTTGTATTCCTTCTTTTGACACAATATACCCCAAAAATTTCCCTGAAGTTACTCCAAAAGTACACTTGTCAGGGTTCACTTTGATATTAAAATGCCGCATTTAATCGAAAATCTCCTTCAAATCATGTACATGGTCTTTAGCTTCTTTACTTTTGATCAACATATCATCCACATATACCTCTAATGTTTTGTGTATCCACTTCGCAAACACCTTCTCCACCATTCTTTGATATGTTGCACCAGCATTTCGCAAGCCAAAGGGCATCTTTGTATAACAGTATAACCCTCTTGGAGCAAAAAATGCGGTGTGTTCTTGATCTTCTTCAGCGAGGGGAATTTGATTATATCCTTTATATCCATCTAATGAAGATATTCTAGCATTTCCCGCTACTGACTCAACCATTTGTGGAACATCTGGTAATGGAAAACTATCTTTAGTACAAGCTTTGTTTAAATCAGTAAAGTCTATGCAAATTCTTATTCCCTTGTTCTTCTTTGGGACCACCACCATATTTGCAATCCATTCTGGATATTTTTCTTGCCTTATAATTCCTGCGTCGAGAATTTTCTGTAACTCTTCTTCTATTTTGGAATGATATGTCGTTGCAATCTTCCTTATTCTTTGTTTAAATGGTCTTGCATCTTTATTAATTTCTAGTTTATGACACACTACTAATGGATCTATACCTGGCATCTCATCCATGTTCCATGCAAAGATGTCTTTATACTCTAGCAAAAGATTTATGGTTCTCTCTTCTTCGTCTATATCCATTTTAGTTCCAATTTTCAGCAACTTAGGTTCTTTTTCATTCCCAACATTTACTTCCTTGGTTGGTTCTGCTGCGATGTAACTGGCTTCAGGTTCTCCCATTGGTGTTGGTGTTTTCATTGTTCTCGCAGGTTCACCTCCTTCTTGTGATATTTCACTGGGTATTCCTTTTCCTTCTTTTGCTCTTATCAAATAAACTTTAAATTCTTCTTCTTTCTTTGTTTCTCTAGCCATTTTTTTACGAGCTTTTTGCAACTTTGGAGGTTCTTCATAATTTCTTACTTCAATTAGATAGCATATCTTCGCAAGATATGTGTCTCCTCTAATTTCTCCAACTCCATTGGGCATAGGAAATTTGATGAATTGATGCAATGTTGATGCTACATCCTTGATTACATGTATCCATGGTCTTCCCAATATCATGTTGTACGGAGATTCCACGTCTACCACTCAAAATGTTACTTGTGTTTCAATTTCTCCTAGCAGAATTCGTACCACTATTTCACCTTTTGGTTTTGTTTAAGATTTTCCAAAGCCATGAATATGATAGTTGGACAGGATATTTCTTCATCTTTGTATCCCATTTTCTTAAAAGCATGATAAAACATTATATCCACAGAACTTCCTGCGTCCACCAAAATTCTATTTACAGCCCACTCTTCCACAGATTTTGTTGATTTTCCTCTTCCCATTGGTATAGTGGATACCGTGATTATCAAAGGAGATGTGTGATTTAAATTTTGTTTTGTTATTTTTGTTGTTGTAAACGTGATCTCCTATTTTTCCCAATCCTTTCACGATGATATTTTCTCCACCGTCATAATTTTCCTTCCTTCAAAATCCCGTTTATGTATCTTCCCCTTAATATTTTCATGGAATTTATCAATCATTGCTCTCGTTACCATATCACACTCTAATTTCCTATAATTCCCTTTTGTTCTAATAATTTTTCCTTCAACTATTTCACCGATTATCTTGATTATCTTCTTGATTTTGAGTACCTCTCAACTTATACTTCGCCTTTTCTATGATTTTAGATAATTCAATCCCTGTTTCGGGCGCCAAAATGTAGTTGCAGGAAATCCTACACTACACCCTTGTTAAGATTTCATAATAATCAACTCATACTTAAAGATTAAAAACGAGTCTTTATCATTTAATTCTCAGAAATGCTTACAGAAGTGGAAGAAATCAAGAATACAACTATTCTCTCAAGGTTTCTCTCTCCTCAAGAATTTCTCAATTCTCAAAAATACATCATCCTCTCTCTGGACATATTGGGTCTCTATATATAGGGCAGATATGTAATGAATGACAACTAAGTTTTTTCGTTTATTTCGGATCTTCTCTGCGATCCTATCGCGACAGTTATAATGTCAACTCCCGCAAGTATTGTAACCATCGCAGGACAAACACACTCTTCTTGTGCTTCTTCAATCGTCAGCTATTACGTCATTCTTTAACCTACTCTGTGACACTCGCAAAGTGTTGTTGAAGAGCTCGCGGTATTCTCGCAAAATTGTTGTTTATTTCGCAGGAATATCGTTGTAGCGATATTCTGGTCATACAAATGCGAAGTTTAAAAGTTGCATGAACCTGATGCGTGTCGTATGCGTCAAAAATAATTCACTTCCTCACTTTACTAATTATAAATATAGTATTCGATAAGAAAGAGTTCGTATCCACAGAGAGGCGATTGTTGTTATGCAATTTTCAGATTCTTAAGTAACCAAAATAACCCAAGGTGTGTTTTTGTTTTTCTCAAAGTAATAAAACTAAATAAAGCAAAGTAAATAGTTGGAATAATCAATAAGGAAAAGATATTGGTCAAGGGATAGTATCATTCACAAGCATGTATTTTTCATCTATGATTAGAATTGGTATTTAATCTCTCAATTATCAAAAGTCCTAGGATATCTTGATCGCAAGAGTATCCCGTTTATTTCCTGATTTTATCACAAACAACATTAAAAGATGCTATTGTGAAATCTACTTAAAAAGCAACCTAAAGTGTAAAAGCACAATTAGATTTAACTCCCTAAGAGCAATAAGTTCTATGAAATAAGACTAATCGATGCAAACAAACGTGTAAAAGCACTAATTCATTTTAACAAAGGTTATGATTCATATGCGATTAAAAAGATGTATCACTACAAGTATTAACCACAAGATGCTACTAGAAATCAGAGATAACAACTTTTACGTATTGAAAACCCTAATGTAGCTATAGAGATGAAAACAAATCCAATTGATTCCGGACTCAACCAAACTAGCATTCAATTCATATGATAATATAAACGATGAATCATAAACGATAAAATTGAGACAAAACTAAATCATAGAATCAAATAACATGCTTGAAGAAATCAACTTTTATCCCATAACCAATTATTATATTTAGCTACTCATATTCATGGAGTACATCATCATAATATTCAAAGAAATAAGATGAAACATAAAAGAAAGCAAACCCTAGAAGTAGTTCTCTGCAAAAGCTCCAAGAATAGAATAATACATTGTAAAATTGTGTAGAAAACTTCCTTTTTATAGCTTTTTCTCCTTCCAAAAATATGTTTTGTCTTCAAAGTCCATTAGTTGGAAATTCACCCGGCCCACGAGAGAGAGAAACCCATGTAGAAAATCTGTCCCAAAAACCCTCGCCGGAAAACTGGGTTTTTGGCCGGAATTTGGCCGGAATCCGGCACCGGAAAGTCGTCGCCGGCTACCTGAAATCTTTCGTCGTCGATGGAATATTATGTTAAGATTCCGTTAGAGTTAACGGTCAAGATAACGGTCTTTAACTGTTGACCTGGTCAAGTTATGAATCACTGAGTTAGAATCGAGTCAGCAGCTAACTCAACTAACTAGTCTTGGCAAAGGTTGTTGCACAACTGTTCACATCAAAGCCCAGATGGCTATTTTGCAACTCCATTTGATGCCAACCATAGCTTCAAGACCACCAATTGCAACCAACCTCAAATTCAGCTCCTTATTTCGTAGCAGCAACCAACATTTCCACCTGCAACCTTCTTCTCAGTCTTCTAATTCTCTAACTTGAAACACAACATCACCTGACTTAATCGCATCATGACTTGTAGCCACATCAACTACCTCGCACTTCCCTTTAGCGCCTTTAGCCAATCAGTCCACTACCTAAACCTCCAACCCCCGTAACAGTTCACCATCTCTCTCATTCCATGGCCAATGGCGATAGTGGTGACTTCATCATTTGCTATCTCTGATAGCAACATAGCTAACCGATGCTGCAGTCTTCTAGTATTCACCAGCACCATTACGAGATCACCTGCAATTCAAAACTACATCTCCCACACAGTGACATAACCTTCAATTACAGCTTCTCGACTTGCTCTCCCAGCTTTTGCACCTCCCATGACTTCACTAGCCAGTGCACTATTCCACCAGTGCATTATCAGTTCAGGTAAAACCCTTCTCCAGAGTCTTCATACCTTCACAAATCAACAGCAGCCTCGCTGCACATATCCACTGCAAAGCACCTGAGCTTATTCTGCAGATCACTTGCAATTCAACTTCCATTTTACACAGCACATTGCTACCACCTGAGATGCACAACCATTTCAGAGCCTAGTTCTAGAACCCCTCATCACGACCATCACAACCAATTCTCAATTCAACAACCAATTCATCGCCAACCCATTCTAGCCACCAACTCTTTGAACTCAAACTAAACTCCATCAGATAACCACCAAAATTTCTTATCCCCCAGAACCATGGCTTGAGCAGTGGCACAAGAACTGACAGCTGCGAAACATGGCCTTTAATTCATCTCAACACACTTTTCCTGCCACCAGTAACACACACAAATTCATCTCAGCATACCAGCTCACCGTAGCAGCAAAATAACAGGTCCTGCAACTTCAGACCCAACTGTATCTCCTCATCCCTGGCTTCTGTTAAGCTGCAATTTAATCTTCAGCTATAACCCTGCAAGTCATATACCACCAACAACCCAATGTATCTTCTCAACTTCAACAGAGCCATTCCTTGAATTCCATAACAAAACTCATGTCAACTAGAACCCATTTCATCTGGAAACTTCCTTCCTTCTTAACTTTGTATAGCAGCACCAACTTCTCCTCTTTCGATTCACAACGCAGACCACTCAATGGAGCAACATCAACCCCAATTCTAGTTCATCCACCTGACTAGTGCAACCACATCTCTGCATACTAACATCACATCTTCATATGAGTTTGAGTTCGAGACGGCATCAGTAAACCCTCTCCGTTTCAAACAAACCCACTCTGAATCCGCTCTCAAATTCTAAATCTGGACCTTCAATCCATCAAACCCTAATATGCTTTAGATCCCCTTTCTCTGTTCAAACTCCATCTTTTGAGACAATTGAAATTCATCTCAAATTATTCCTCCTTGAACTCATCTGAATCTCAATCTCTCAACCCATTCTGTGCTCATTACCATCTCTGCCATTAATCCCTCTCTCTATCAATTTCTCCATCTGGTATTACCAGCAGCAGTTGCTGCCTTTATTTTTTTCTTTCTCAATTTCTGTACTGCAAATGATTGAGAGGAGACATTTCTCAATTTAGGGGCGGACAGATATTTACACCCAATTATAATTGCACCCTCTAATAAATGATAAAGGATACCCTAAATAACACCCCCTTAACCATAGCTGGTCTGTCTTTAATGCTCTTCCAAAAGAATTTCCCCTTAATCTTGACTATGCTCCGGATAGTGTTCGCCTGTGAAATGACCTTTCTGCCCTTTTTGCTTAAAATGAATGCTCTCTCTTCTCTTTCGAGTTCTTCTGCTAACAGCAACCGTTCCTTATTTCTCATATTCACTTATACTCTTCAATGAGAGTCATCACTAAAGTTGTCGTGCTTTTCAGATAGAATTTGCATCACCAAAGCCAACATACTTTTCAGACAGAGATGAAGAAATAAAAGAAAATAATGAGACACAATCCGCCTCCAACGCTTTTGCCATGTTTCCTCTTCTTTTGATCCAAATGACTCCAAAGTACCTAAATACTCAAAAACAAAACCTAAGATACATAATTTACAAGAAAACTAGCAGAGAAAGCATAAACAATAGATAAATAATACGGTGTTTTAGACACCTATCAAATTCCCCCACACTTAGACTTTGCAAGTCCTCGAGCAAATCAATCAAAATTATTAGAAATTATACATACAACTCCGTCTCGTCGAGGCTACGGTTACTATTAGCATAAATAACAAGCATTTGAACCCCTAGCTGTCCCTAGTGGACGAGTTTTAGTCTCATGAAGGTTTACAAGAGGTCTGCCTACAAAACCTATATTTCCAACTTCGTCTATTTGTGACAAATCAATGAACGAATCCAAAATGACTACAGGAGGAGGTACTTTGCACAAATTCAATTCATATATTAGTAAATAAAGCTGTAATTAGATAGTCGAACAAGCCACAATAATCGGAAACTAACAAACCACAATCACAATGAAAAGATTAAGAAGATGGATATAGATGTAGATGTTGGAGAATGTTCACAAGTGTTCGATGTTTCCCATATCTGTCTGAAGGTCACTGCCAAGATGAACCTATACCTATTGGATTGAGCTACTGGTTTGAATTCTACATAAACTCACTGGCATATACAAGGGAACCAGAAGTGACTTTATTCAACCAAATATAATACTTTCTTTTCTTTTTCTTTTTCTCTTTTTTCAAATTTTTTATTTTTTATTTTTTCTAGACAGCATGATTGGATCAAACTGGATCCAAGCGCATGATTATTGTCAGTAGATCACATGATAGTTCCCTTGGATCCTGCATTCTACGCTTGTTTAGGCGACGGAGACAGGGAGAACAAACACATATTGCTTTATCCAAGTGTCTTTTATTCCGTTTTGGTCTAATTGGTCGGTCTCTTTTGTTTTTGTTTTTTTTATTTTTCTTTATAGTAACTCAATAACTCTATTTCATCCTAGCAGCAATAACAACTCGATGTTTAGTGACCCACCAAAACACTTAGAGAACAATATATAAATATGGAAAAATAAAAATAGAATGTGATATGGTGATATTCCGAGATATGGTAACAACTATCATGTTAATTGTGATTTCTGAGCTATGTTCATCCCTTTTAGTTAATCGGTTCCTCAACTCCTGCAATAAAAATGGTTCCATCCACTAATGGTGTCATCCTAAAGGCACAAGTTTCTAAATTTCGGAGTTCAAAAAGCACAAATTTTTTCTTGGTTTTTCAATTTTTCTGATTTTTTTTTTCTTTTAAAGGCCTAAAACACAAACACACTATACAAACATATAAATGCTCCCCCACACTTAAACTTTACATTGTCCTCAATGTAAAATTGAATCATCCAAAGAGAGTTCAAGGTGGGAAATTCCGCAAATGATATGCAAAAACAAGAAAATAAAGATAAAATGCTTAAAAATAAAAGGATAAAGTTAAAGATTCAAAACCGGTGGGTTTCCTCCCACTTAGCACTTGGTTTAAAGTCGTCAGGCCGATGTACTCCTTGTTTGCTAAGACTCCTCCAGCGAGAATGCCTCCACAAAGTTCACACCTTCCACAACTTCGGAAGTAAAGTTCTCATAATATGGTTTCAACCGGTGTCCATTCACTTTAAAATCCTTTCCTGTAGCTATTCTATGAATTTATACTACACCATGAGAAAACACATTAGTAACAATAAAAGGTCCGATCCAACGTGACCTTAGTTTACCCGGAAATAATTGCAAGCGAGAATTAAACAAAAGCACTTTCTGCCCAACACAAAATTGTTTTCTAGAAATCATAGAATCATGAAATGCCTTCGTTTTCTCCTTGTAAATGCGCGAGCTTTCAAATGCATCATTGCGTAACTCTTTTAGCTCTTGGAGTTGCAACTTCCTTTGTTTTCCAGCACCATCTAACTCCAAATGGCATTGCTTAATATCCCAAAACGCCTTATGTTCAATCTCAACGGGTAGGTGACAAGGTTTACCGTACACAATCCTAAAATGAGACATCCCAATAGGTGTTTTGTATGCGGTTCTATAAGCCCACAAAGCATCATTAAGTCGCATGCTCCAATCCTTCCTTGTCGGATTCACCGTCTTCTCTAGTATGGATTTCACCTCTCGTTTCGATACCTCGGATTGTCCATTGGTTTGGGGATGATAAGGTGTTGCAATCTTGTGCGACACATTGTAATTCTTCAACAATCCTTATAAGAACTTGTTTTTGAAGTGAGAACCCCCATCGCTAATTATGGCTCTTAGAATTCCAAACCTTGCAAAAATGTTAGCTTGCACAAAATCTGAAACCACTTTAGAATCATTAGTTGGGGTGGCCTTATCTTCCACCTATTTCGAGACATAATCAACAGCAAGTAAGATATAAAAATTCCCATGGGAGTTGACAAAAGGACCCATAAAATCAATACCCCATACATCAAAAACTTCAACAAATTGAATAAAAGTTTGTGGCATTTGATTTCGAGCACCTAGATTGCCTGTCCTTTGGAACCTATCACAAGTTGTGCAAAATATATGTGCATCCTTAAATAAGGTTGGCCAATAAAAACCTCTTTCAAGTACCTTGTGAGCTGTTCTTTTACTCCCAAAATGTCCTCCGCAAGCATAGGAGTGACAAAAAGACAAGATAGAGTTAAATTCAGATTCGGGAACGCACCTTCGTATGACTTGGTCGCTGCTATGTTTTCAAAAGTATGGATCATCCCATATATATTGGTTTCCTAACCTATTAAGTTTGTCCCTCTCGGAACGAGACATGTTCTTTGGGATTTGTTTAGACACCAAGTAATTAACAATATCCGCATGCCATAGTTCCGCAAATGCAATTGAGAATAGTTGCTCATCCGGGAAACTTTCACGCAACGGGATAGCTTCCTTGTCCACAGCAAGACGGCTCAAATTATCCGCAACGGTGTTCTCAATTCCTTTCTTGTCTTTGATTTCAATATCAAACTCTTGCAAGAGTAAAATCCATCGTATGAGCCTCGGTTTCGCCTCTTTCTTTGTAAGCAAGTACCTAAGTGCTGCATGATCTGAAAAGATAACAACTTTGGTACCAATTAGATAAGAGTGAAACTTTTCCAAATAAAAAACAATAGATAATAACTCTTTTTCAGTGGTAGTGTAGTTTTGTTGGGCTTCATTTAACGTTCTAGAAGCATAATAAATTGCATGAGGTATCTTCCCCACACGCTGCCCAAGCACCGCACCAACCGCATAGTCACTTGCATCACACATGAGCTCAAAAGGCTTGCTCCAATCTGATGGTTTAATGATAGGGGATGAAATAAAAAGTTCTTTCAAACGATTGAATGCCGCCACATACTTCTCATCAAAGTTAAAAACCACATCTTTTTGCAATAAGGTACAAAGTGGTGATGCTATCTTGGAAAAATCCTTGATGAATCTACGATAAAAACCTGCATGACCAAGAAAAGAGCGTATCTTCCTCACCGTAGTGGGAGGGGTTAGAGCACGAATAAGGTCTATCTTAGATTTATCAACTTCCAAGCCTTTAGAAGATACTATATGGCCTAAAACTATGCCATGAGTTACCATAAAATGGCACTTCTCCCAATTAAGCACAAGATTTGTTTCAACACATCGTTCAAGGATTAATGACAAATTGTTCAAACAAAGGTCAAATGAATCACCAAAGACACTAAAGTCGTCCATGAACACTTCGATTATGTTTTCAACATATTCTGAAAATATACTTACCATACACCTTTGAAAAGTAGCTGGAGCATTGCACAAGCCAAAAGGCATCCTTCGATAAGCAAAAGTACCAAAAGGACAAGTGAAAGTGGTTTTCTCTTGATCCTCCGGTGCTATCACAATCTGATTATAACCTGAATAGCCATCAAGAAAGCAATAATAAGAGTGTCCAGCTAGACGTTCAAGCATTTGATCAATAAAAGGTAATGGAAATTGATCTTTTCTAGTAGTGGCATTCAATTTCCTATAATCAATACAAACCCTCCAACCGGTTTGCACACGAGTTGGGACAAGTTCATTCTCATCATTCTCCACCACCGTCACACCTGATTTCTTTGATACGACTTGTACCGGACTCACCCACTTTCTATCGGATATGGGGTATATAACACCCACTTCCAAAAGCTTGAGTATCTCCTTTTTCACAACTTCCATCATAGGGGGGTTCAAACGACACTGCGCTTCCCTTGTAGGCTTTGCACCGTCCTCCAAAAAAATCTTATGCATGCAAACGGCAGGGCTTATACCATTGATATCGGCAATTGTCCATCATATGTCCATATTGTGCTTCCTTAGCACCCTTAGAAGTTTTTGCTCCTGTAATTCACTAAGCTCGTTAGAAACAATCACAGGTAACTCTTCATTTTCACCCAAGTACAAGTACTTTAAGTGACTAGGAAGATGTTTCAATTCTAACTTTGGAGATTTAACAATAGAGGGTAAAAGTTTTTCATCACTTCATGGTAAAGAAATAAAAGAGATATTATGAGTTTCCGGGCATCCTTGTAGTGAGTTGAGATCACCAAGGGCTTCTTTGACCTCATTACCACATTCTACACCATTATCAATGAATGTAGTTAAAACGGTTTCCAAAGCATCATCACCATTCAATTCAAACATTTGTTGTGCCAATGTATCCATCACATCAACGAAGAAGCAAGAGTGGACATCACTAGGATATCTCATCGTCTCGAAAATGTTGAAACGTATTACTTCCCCATCGAACTCCATAGTTAGCGTTCCCTTATCCTTATTAATAATCGTCTTCGCCGTTTTCATGAAGGGACGCCCAAGTAGCAATGGAAGAGACGAGTCCGGTGAACCTTCATCCATCTCTAAGACACAAAAATCTGCTGGAAATACTAGTTGATTAACCTGCACAAGAACATACTCAACAATACCCATTGGGTAGACATTAGAGCGATCGGATAATTGCAACACAATTTCAGCCTTTTTGAGAGGACCTAAATCAAGTGACTTATACATATATGCAGGCATAACATTAACGGATGCACCTAAGTCTAACATTGCTTTGTCAAATGTAGTGTTACCAATTTTTACGGGAATATCAAAGATACCCGGGTCTTTGCATTTCAGTGGGAGTTTGTGTTGTAAGATCGCCGAAGAATTCTCCCCCACACTAAGCACTTCATTACCTTTGAGACTTTGCTTATTAGTACACAAGTCCTTCAACACTTTTGCATACTTTGGAACTTGCTTAATAGCATCAATGAGCGGTATGTTCACATGAATCTTCTTAAGAACGTCTAAAATCTCCTTTTCTAGTTCCTCCTTCTTAGAATTTTCAAATCTGCGAGGAAAAGTTAAAGGAGGAACATAAGTAGAAACCGGAGTTTTAGAGTTAGGAATAGGTACCTCAGAAGTTTAGGGAGAATCCTCATTCTTCTCCTCCAAAACAGGTTCCTTTGGTGTTTCCACCTCGCCCGAACCAGCAACTTCAGGTGGCACAAGTTGTGTACCACTTCTCAACGTAATCGCATTAACACCCTATTTTGGGTTAATAGGTTGAAAAGGGAGTTTCCCACTATTTTGTGCCTTCAATTGGTTCAACTCAGTAGCCATGGAACCCATTTGTGTCTGCAACTCCTTAATCGCACTCTTGGTTTCTTGTTGGATATCTTTAAACATAGAAGAAATGCCTTGCATCATTGTTTGAAGATTTGTATCGATATCGGAACCTTGATTTTGCATTGATTGTTGTGGTTGCTGAAATTGTTGACGCGGATGGAATTGTTGTTGTTGAGGTTGAAATCCACCCGAATTGTTGAAATTGGGTTGTTGAACCGCTCCTTGCTTGTTCGCATAGCTAAAATTGGGGTGATCTCTCCATCCCTGATTGTAGGTGTTGGAATAAGGATCATACCGTCTTTGCTGACTTGGAAAAACTGCATTAGCTTGTTCATTGACGTCTTCATACCCATGAGAATAATTTGGTATCACCGCGGCTGAAACTTGTTGTAGCATTACTATGATGTTACCCATTTGTTGACGAAGTTCCTCCACCTCGCTCACTTCATTGACTCTCCGAAGAAGCATATCCGAACCACGACTCAAGAATTGTTGAGAATTTGCTGCCATGTTCTCAATCAAATCTCTAGCTTGTGCCATCATCTTGCTCATAAGTGCACCACCACCCACAGCATCAAGAAGATTCCTATCACTTGATTGGAGACCTTCATAGAAGTATTGGATAATCATAGCGTCACTAAATTGATGATGAGGACAGCTTTCCACCAATCTCTTGTATCGTTCCCAACATTCATATAACGATTCTCCCATATTTTGCTTCATCCCGCAAATATCCTTGCGAATTTGAGTAGCCTTAGACGCAGGAAAATATCTCTCTAGAAAGGGTTTCTTCAACCCATTCCATGTTGTGACACTTCCGGGAGGCAAGTAATATAACCAATCCTTAGCACTATCCGCCAAAGAGAATCGGAAAACCTTCAACATAGAACCATCGGGCTCCATATTTGCTGGAAGCATAGCCGTGACAATAGTGTGGAAGTCCATAAGATGTTTGTTTGGATCTTCATTCACCATTCCATGGAACTTTGGAAATTCTCTAAGCAATCCCGGCTTTATCTTAAAAGTAGAGTCGGTTTGAATACAACCTTGCTGTGTATCCAACTTGTGGGAAGCCAATTCCTTGAGTGTACGATTTCCAGCGTCACCCATTGCTTCTTATCCTTCTCCTTCTTATTCAAAAGGAATATCGTGTTCTACTTCCTCTCCTTCTTGCCGAAGAGCTTCGTGTTCTACTTCCAAGTTGTGTTCTTCCGTTGTGCCTTGCCTTGGTTGGAGTATTGTGCCCTTTCGAGTAGCTATCCCGCACCTTGGATAATTCCAATCTTTAGAAGCCAAATATTAGGTACCTGAAAAACAATTCTCGCAAACAAGTGAGAAACAAGACAAAAAACGAAACACAAGTATGCAAGCAGAAAAATAATAAAAAGAAACTAAAAACTAGATAACAAGCCGATTGCCTCCCCGGCAACGGAGCCAAAATTTGATGCATGTCGTATGCGTCAAAAATAATTCACTTCCTCACTTTACTAATTATAAATATAGTATTCGATAAGAAAGAGTTCGTATCCACAGAGAGGCGATTGTTGTTATGCAATTTTCAGATTCTTAAGTAACCAAAATAACCCAAGGTGTGTTTTTGTTTTTATCAAAGTAATAAAACTAAATAAAGCAAAGTAAATAGTTGGAATAATCAATAAGGAAAAGATATTGGTCAAGGGATAGTATCATTCACAAGCATGTATTTTTCATCTATGATTAGAATTGGTATTTAATCTCTCAATTATCAAAAGTCCTAGGATATCTTGATCGCAAGAGTATCCCGTTTATTTCCTGATTTTATCACAAACAACATTAAAAGATGCTATTGTGAAATCTACTTAAAAAGCAACCTAAAGTGTAAAAGCACAATTAGATTTAACTCCCTAAGATCAATAAGTTCTATGAAATAAGACTAATCGATGCAAACAAACGTGTAAAAGCACTAATTCGTTTTAACAAAGGTTATGATTCATATGCGATTAAAAAGATGTATCACTACAAGTATTAACCACAAGATGCTACTAGAAATCAGAGATAACAACTTTTACGTATTGAAAACCCTAATGTAGCTATAGAGATGAAAACAAATCCAATTGATTCCGGACTCAACCAAAATAGCATTCAAATCATATGATAATATAAACGATGAATCATAAACGATAAAATTGAGACAAAACTAAATCATAGAATCAAATAACATGCTTGAAGAAATAAAATTTTATCCCATAACCAATTATTGTATTTAGCTACTCATATTCATGGAGTTCATCATCATAATATTCAAAGAAATAAGATGAAACATAAAAGAAAGCACACCCTAGAAGTAGTTCTCTGCAAAAGCTCCAAGAATAGAATAATACGTTGTATAAAATTGTGTAGAAAAATTCCTTTTTATAGCTTTTTCTCCTTCCAAAAATAGGTTTTGTCTTCAAAGTCCATTAGTTGGAAATTCACCCGGCCCACGAGAGAGAGAAACCCATGTAGAAAATCTATCCCAAAAACGCTCTCCGGAAAACTGGGTTTTTGGCCAGAACTTGGCCGGAATCCGGCACCGGAAAGTCGCCGCTGGCTACCTGAAATCTTTCGTCGTCGATGGAATATTCTATTACGATTCCGTTAGAGTTAACGGTCAAGATAACGGTCTTTAACTATTGACCTGGTCAAGTTCTGAATCATTGAGTTAGAATCGAGTCAGCAGCTAACTCAGCTAACTAGTCTTGGCAAAGGATGTTGCACAACTGTTCACTTCACAGCCCAGATGGCTGTTTTGCAACTCCATTTGTTTCCAACCACAGCTTCAAGACCACCAATTGCAACCAACCTCAAATTCAACTCCTTATTTCGTAGCTTCAACCAACATTTCCACCTGCAACCTTCTTCTCAGTCTTCTAATTCTCTAACTCGAAACACAACATCACCAGCTTAACTGTATCATGACTTGTAGCCCTGTCAACTACCTGCACTTCCCTTTAGCGCCTTTAATCAATCAGTCCACTGCCTAAATCTCCAACCTTGTAACAGTTCACCATCTCTCCCATTCCATGGCCAATGGAAGTAGTGGCATCTTCATGGCTGCTATCTCTGACAGTAACATAGCTAACCGATGCTGCAGTCTTCTAGTATTCACCAGCACCACTGCGAGATCACCTGCAATTCAAAACTACAGCTCCCACACAGTGCCATAACCTTCAATTACAGATGCTCCACTTTCTCTCCCAGCTGTTGCACCTCCCTTGACTTCACTAGCCAGTGCACCATTCCTCCAATGCATTATCAGTTCAGGTAAAACCCTTCTCCAGAGCCTTCATACCTTCACAAATCAACAGCATCCTCGCTGCACATATCCACTTCCAAGCACTTGAGCTTATTCTGCAGCTCACTTGCAATTCAAATTCCATTTTACATAGCACATTTCTACCACCTGAGATGCACAACCATTTCAGAGCCTAGTTCAAGAACCCCCCAGCACAACTATCACAACCAATTCTCAATTCAATAACCAATTCATCACCAACCCATTCTAGCCACCAACTCTTTGAACTCAAACTAAACTCCATCAGATAACCACCAACATTTCTTATCCCCCAGAACCATGGCTTGATCAGTGGCACAGGAACTGACAGCTACGAAACATGGCCTTTAATTTATCTCAACACACTTTTCCTGCCACCAGTAACACACACAAATTCATCTCAGCATACCAGCTCACCGTAGCAGCAAAATAACAGGTCCTGCAACTTCAGACCCAGCTGTATCTCCTCATCCCTGGATTTAGTTAAGCTGCAATTTCATCTTCATATACAACCCTGCAAGTCATATACCACCAACAACCCAATGTATCTTCTCAACTTCAACAGAGCCATTCCTTGAATTCCATAAAAACACTCATGTCAACTAGAACCCATTTCATATGGCAACTTCCTTCCTTATTAACTTTGTATAGCAGCACCAACTTCTCCTATTTCGATTCACAACGCAGACCACTCAATGGAGCAACATCAACCCCAATTCTAGTTCATCCACCTAACTAGTGAAACCAAATCTCTGCATACTAACATCACATCTTCATATGAGTTTGAGTTTGAGACGTCATCAATAAACCCTCTGTTTCAAAAAAACCCACTCTGAATCCGCTCTCAAATTCTAAATCTGGACCTTCAATCCAGCAAACCCTAACATGCTTCAGATCCCCTTTCTCTGTTCAAACTCTTTCTTTTGAGACAATTGAAATTCATCTCAAATTATTCCTCCCTGAACTCATCTAAATCTCGATCTCTCAACCCATTCTGTGCTCATTACCATCTCTGCCATTAATCCCTCTCTCTATCAATTTCTCCATCTGGTATTACCAGCAGCAGTTGCTGCCTTTATTTTTTTATTTCTCAATTTCTGTACTGCAAATGATTGAGAGGAGACATTTCTCAATTTAGGGGCGGACAAATATTTACACCCAATGATAATTGCACCCTCTAATAAATGATAAAGGATACCCTAAATAACACCCCCTTAACCATAGATGGTCTGTCTTTAATGCTCTTCCAAAAGAATTTCCCCTTAATCTTGACTATGCTCCGGATAGTGTTAGCCTGTGAAATGACCTTTCTGCCCTTTTTTCTCAAAATGAATGCTCTCTCTTCTCTTTCGAGTTCCTCCGCTAACAGCAACCGTCCCTTATTTCTCATATTCACTTATACTCTTCAATGAGAGTCATCACTAAAGTTGTCGTGCTTTTCAGACATAATTTGCATCACTAAAGCCGACATACTTTTCAGACAGAGATGAAGAAATAAAATCAAATAATGAGACACAATCCGCCTTCAATGCTTTTGCCATGTTTCCTCTTCTTTTGATCCAAATGACTCCAAAGTACCTAAATACTCAAAAACAAAACCTAAGATACATAATTTACAATAGATAAATAATACGGTGTTTTAGACACCTATCAGAAACAATGCTAGAATTAACTTCTCAATCTTTGAATAGTTTCTCTCTGCAGAATTAAATGTCTTGCTGATATAATAAATTGTTTTTTCTACCCCTGCATCTACTCGCATCAATACTGCACTTAGCGCGTGCGCGGTTGTTGCGAGATAAATCAGTAGTTCTTCTCATGGTTCTGCTTTCTATAAGATAGTTATGTTCATTAAATGTTTTTTAATTCCTTGAAAATCCTTTTCACATTCATCCGTCCAATTGAATTTTGTTCCCTTCTTGAGTATATCGAAAAAATATTTGAACTTGTACGAGGATCGCGAGATGAATCTTCCTAGCGAGGCTAAGAGTCCATTTAATTTTTGCACATCTTTTACTGTTGTAGGCGTTGGCATGTCACGAATTGCTTGTACCTTTTCTGGACCAACTTGTATTCCTTATTTTGACACAATATACCCCAAAAATTTCCCTGAAGTTACTCCAAAAGTACACTTGTCAGGGTTCACTTTGATGTTAAAATGTCGCATTTGATCGAAAATCTCATTCAAATCCTGTACATGGTCTTTAGCTTCTTTACTTTTGATCAACATATCATCCACATATACCTCTAATGTTTTGTGTATCCACTTCGAAAACACCTTCTCCACCATTCTTTGATATGTTGCACCAGCATTTCGCAAGCCAAAGTGCATCTTTGTATAACAGTATAACCCTCTTGGAGAAAAAAATGCGGTGTGTTCTTGATCTTCTTCAGCGAGGGGAATTTGATTATATCCTTTATATCCATCTAATGAAGATATTCTAGCATTTCCCGCTGTTGACTCAACCATTTGTGGAATATATGGTAATAGAAAACTATCTTTAGGACAAGCTTTGTTTAAATCAGTAAAGTCTATGCAAATTCTTATTCCCTTGTTCTTCTTTGGGACCACCACCATATTTGCAATCCATTCTGGATATTTTGCTTGCTTTATAATTCCTGCGTCGAGCATTTTCTGTAACTCTTCTTCTATTTGGGAATGATATGTCGTTGCAATCTTCCTTATTCATTATTTAAATGGTCTTGCGTCTTTATTAATTTATAGTTTATGACACGTTACTAATGGATCTATACCTGGCATCTCATCCATGTTCCATGAAAAGATGTCTTTATACTCTCGCAAAAGATTTATGGTTCTCTCTTCTTCGTCTGTATCCATTGTAGTTCCAATTTTCAGCAACTTAGGTTCTTCTTCACTCCCAACATTTACTTCCTTGGTTGGTTCTGCTGCGATGTAACTGGCCTCAGGTTCTCCCATTGGTGTTGGTGTCTTCATTGTTCTCGCAGGTTCATCTCCTTCTTGCGAGATTTCACTGGGTATTCCTTTTCCTTCTTTTGATCTTATCAAATAAACTTTAAATTGTTCTTCTTTCATTGTTTCTATAGCCATTTTTTTGCGAGCTTTTCGCATCTTTGGACGTTCTTCATAATTTCTTACTTCAATTTGATAGCACATCTTCCCAAGATCTGTGTCTCCTCTAATTTCTCCAACTCCATTGGGCATAGGAAATTTGATGCATTGATGCAATGTTGATGCTACATCCTTGATTGTGTGTATCCATGGTCTTCCCAATATCATGTTTTACGGTGATTCCACGTCTACCACACATAATGTTACTTGTGTTTCAATTTCTCCTAGCAGAATTCGTACCACTATTTCGCCTTTTGGTTTTGTTGAAGATTTTCCAAAGCCACGAATATGATATGTTGGACAGGACATTTCTTCATTTTTGTATCCCATTTTCTTAAAAGCATGATAAAATATTATATCCAAAGAACTTCCTGCGTCCACCAAAATTCTATTTACAGCCCACTCTTCCGCAAATTTTGTTGATTTTCCTCTTCCCATTGGTATAGTGGATACCGTGATTACCAAAGGAGATGTGTGATTTAAATTTTCTTCTGGTATTTCTGATGTTGTAAACGTGATCTCTTGATTTTCCCAATCCTTTAATGATGATATTTTCTCCACCGTCATAATTTTCCTTCCTTCAGAATTCCGTTTATGTATCTTCCCCTTAATTTTATCATGGAATTTATCAATCATTTCTCTCGTTACCATATCACACTCTAATTTCCTACAATTCTCTTTTGTTCTAATCATTTTTCCTTCAACCATTTCACCGATTTGTTTAATTATGTTCTTTATTTTGAGTAAATCTCATCTTCTACTTCGCCTTTTCTATGATTTTCGTTAATTCAATCCCTGTTTCGGGCGCCAAAATGTAGTTGCAGGAAATCCTACACTACACCCTTGTTAAGATTTCATAATATTCAACTCATACTTAAAGATTAAAAATGACTCTTTATCGTTTAATTCTCAGAAATGTTTACAGGAGTGGAAGAAATCAAGAATACAACTATTCTCTCGAAGTTTCTCTCTCCTTAAGACTTTCTTAACTCTAAAAAATACATCATCCTTCTCTGAATCTATAGGAACCCTTTATATAGGAAATTACATAGTGGATGACAGCTAAGTTTTCCTTTTATTTCTGATCTACTCTGCGATCTTATTGCGACAGTTATAATGTCAACTCTCGCAAGCATTGTAACCATCGCAGGACAAACACGCTCTTCTTGTGCTTCTTCAATCATCAGCTATTACGTCATTCTTTAACCTACTCTGTGACACTCTCAAAGTGTTGTTGAAGAGCTCACGGTATTCTCGCAGAAGTGTTGTTTATTTCACGGGAATATCGTTGTAACGATATTCTGATCCTCCACTAAGGAAACTATGTAACTAGGGTAGCTTACTTGGTTTCAATTATACGAATTTGGATTTTTTTTCTTTGTATAACGACTTAATTATGAGAGTATTCAAAACTGGACTAGGTGCCATTTTTTTTTATTTTTCATTTGCGGTTTCCTCGTTAATAAAATCTTGTTTGTGTCATTTACTTTATTCCTGCATTATAATTGTTTATTATAGTAAAGTAAATTATGCTTGTACGTTAATCATAATCACTTGATATAGATCCTATAGTTAATCGGTTTTGTACTGTAACTATTATCAAGTGAATATCTTGAAGTTGTATTGTCTCAAGTTTTTCCATAGACAATCACTTAAGATATCAGACTTATAGGTTGAAATTAAAATATTGTGGTGTATTTGGGTATCCTCGTCTTTTAATATTGTATATGTAGGACCAGAATATCGCCATGATATTACTCTTGCGAGATTAGCAACACATCTGCGAGCATTACCGCGAGTTCTCCAACAACACTTCGCAAGTGTCACAGAATAATTAAAAGAATGACGTAATAGCTGACGAATGAAGAAACACGGGAAGAACGTGATTGTACTGCGATGAATACAACTCCTGCGAGAGTTAGCATTATAAATACCGCGAGAACATCACGAGCCAAATCCGAAATTAAAGGACAACTTAGTTGTCATCCACTATGTAATTACCCTATATAAAGAGATCTAGTAGATTTAGAAAAGGATGATGTATTTTTTAGAGTGTTGAGAAAGTCTTGAGGAGAGAGAAAATTCAAGAGAGCGGTTGTATTCTTGATCTTCTTCCATTACTTGTAAATATTTCCGAGAATCAAATAATAAAGTGTTGTTTTAATCATCAAATATGTGAAAATCATTGTAAGATCTTATCAAGGGTGTAGTGTAGGATTTCCTGCAACTACATTTTGGCGCCCGAAACAGGGATGCATTGATGATTATTTGAAGAAAAAGATAAAAATTAACATTGTGGTTGGAAGGAATTTGGAATAATTAGTGAAAGATCTTACGCAACATTCAACAGATCACTAAGATTAATGGCTAGAAGAAGAAGAAACACATCAGAACCACCAACAACTGTAAGAAGGAGTAAAAAACTTGCAGGTGGAGAAACAAATGAAATGGGAGAATCTTCAAGAATAAGAACAAGAATAAATAGAACAAGGAATGAAGGAGAAAATCAAGTTCAACATCCAAACCAGCAAAAACCAATACAAGATAGAGTTGTGGATTATGATAGGGTTAGCGTGCATACTTGGCGATCAGATTCGATAGAGGAAGCAGAAGATCGACAATTAGGAAATGAGAGAAGAGAAGAAAGAGATCAAGGAGTGGTTGAAAGATTAATTCATGGAGAAGGCGAAAATGAAACAGCAGGTGATTTAAGACAAGGAATACAAGAGGAAAGGAGGTTAGAAGCATAAGAACGTGCAAATTTAACAAGACAGAATCACGAGTTAAGAATGGAGAATTTGAGATCAAGAAGTACTGCTAGATCAAGTTCAAGATCATTTATAGAAGAACCAAGGCGAAATTTCCCTATGAGAAATTCTGGAGCAAGTATCCGAGAGGGAATGCAAAATCCAAATGAAGAGCAGTATCATAGAGAAGAAGAGATGATTCGTGATCGCTACATTCCACGCGGTGAAACTGTGAATGGTAGACGTGATAATAGAATTCAAGAGGGTGGAAATAACCAGGATGGTGAATAAAATTGATAAGAAGGTAGAATAATATTACATGGGCGAGAAATCCAAAGAAATCAAATAATCATTGAGGAGGAAATTGAGAGGCATTATGCTGAACAAGCACGTCTGGCTTGCGAGAGAGAAAGATTAAGAGCAGAAGTAGAAGAACAAGAATTCCAAGAAGAAATATGGCAGAATAATCATGACAATCGAGAAAGGAGACGCACAAAAAATCTACATAGCAATAATATCAATGAGGAATATGATATAATACAAAGGAGAATAGAAAGACATCGAAGATAAACGATGAGGAATGAAGAAACTCGCAGAGAAAAAATTGGAAGACATAATCAGTTGCGAATTCAAGAAGGAGGTGAAGATGATAATCGTAGGAGAAGGCAGAATGAAAATGCTGAAGAAGAAGTACAAAATCTCGCAGGACAAGAAAGACACGAGCGCAGAAGAAGAGAAGCTGCACTGAAAAGACCAATGGAGCAAAATTCAGCTGGGAATGAACAAATTTTGAGAGAATTAGCATAAATGAGGGGAATGTTGAATAACAGAAGAGAATGAGGCAGGAGACAACTTGATGAAGACATTGAAGAAGCTGCGAGGACTCCATTCACTCAAAAAGTACAATTAAGAGGGATCCCTCCAAAATGCAACTTACCAGCATTAACCAGTATCTTCGATGGGACAACTTGTGCTGTTTAGTATGTTAAGGCTTATGTTAGGTGTATGCTATAATGGGAAAACCATGATGCTGTGTTATGAAAGTAGTTCGCATCTAGTTTAACTAGAGAGGCGTTAAAATGGTTCGAAGGCTTACCTAAAAATATAATAACTTCTTTCGACCATTTGCAAACTACATTTCTGGGAGCATATATAAGCAACAATTCTTCACGACCCGGTATCGAAGATGTATTTGGATTAAAACAGAGGATTGGCGAGAGTCTGAAACACCTAACCATAAGATGGAAGACAATGTGCAGTGAAATGGAAGGAAGAGTGGATGAGAGATACCTCATTTTATCTTTCATTAATACAATGTTCGCAACCAATCTGCTGTACATACAAATTTTCAGAATCAAAAATACCATCACAATGACTGAGCTACGAGAACTACAAGAAGAATACATTGCTTTGGAGGAAAAACAAAATGAGATGAAATCATATCCAGTCGCAAACACCAACTCAATAGCAGCGAACGGGAGTTTACTTCCTAAAATGATCAACAATGTAGCGAGCACCTCGCAACCACAGCAAGAGAAAGTGGTGATTGAAAATCAGCAGAAATTAGTAGCTATGGGAAGTCGAGATCAAGAGGAGTATGAAAGAGAAAAGAATTATTACAATCGCGGTGGAAATAATAAAATTCAAAGACTTGATCAGCCGTAAGAGACTTATGGTGGTCAGAGACAAAATAATTTCAGAGGACAATGGAATTAAAAATTAATATGGGAAGAAATTAAGATGCCACCCCTGAATGCCAGCATATAAAAAATTTGGGAAGCTATCATTTTGATGGAAAATATACCATCACCCTGGACCATGGGAAAAGAGCCACATCAAAATAATCGAAATCAAGAATTTTGTCCTTACCATCATTTTCATGGTCATTCAATAAACGATTGCAGGAATGTAAAAAGAATAATTTTGAGTATGATTGATCAGGGAAAGTTAAATCATTTTATAATAAGACATCCGCAATCTCAGAAACTACCACCAGCACCAGATATTCGTAGAGTAAATACTGTAAAAGGAGCAGAAATATTTGTAATAGAGGTTGGAGCCAAGGCGAAGAATTTTTTCTGTAATTCCATCGTACATTCATACAAAACTATTGAGGATTTCCACGACAATGTTCTAAGCAGAGTCTTCGCGAGAGACACAGATGGAATAGAGATAATGAACATTGCGAGAGTCTCGCCATTAGAGGAATGGCAAAAGCAAACTATTTCTTTCACTGTGCAAGAAGTAACAGAGCCTGGCGAGATGCATGACAACCCACTGGTGGTAAGGTTATAAATAAATCCAAAACAAATAGAAGAAGAAGATGAAGAAAATGATAATGGTGAAACTGAAGATTCTTGGGAAATTAATAGAGTTCTAATAGATACTGGAAGTTCAGTTGATATATTATTTTATCATACTTACAGAAACATGGGTGAAAGAGACGAAGATTTGATACCATCAACCTATAAAATCTATGGTTTCAACGGTACTTCCAACAAGCCCAAAGGGGAAATTACAATGTGAATTCCATTAAAGGGGTTATCTTCTAAGATTCTATTCTGCGTTGTGGATATTGAATCACCTTATAATTCCCTGATTGGTCGACCTTGGATACATGGGATATTAGGTGTGGCATTAAACTTTCACCAATGTATTAAATTTCCTCATCCTAATGGTGTTGGAATAATAAAGAGAGACTGGGCTGATGGGAAGAAATACTATGAAATTGATATGGAATCTTGCGAGGAAAGGGCAGCAAAGAACAGAAACTGGAAACGAAAAATCAAGCAACAACAAAGAGGTGATAAGCTGATGGTTGATACAATAGAGAGGCGAAAGGAGGGAATAATACGAAATCAACATGGGTATATGAATGGCGAGTGGCTCGCAGATGCAAAACACAACAAAAAAGAAGAAGCAAAAAGTAGTAAGTAGAAAGGTAAAATGAAGAAATTTAAGAAGTTTATGAATGATTTGTTGAAGAAAATGTTTCAAAAGAATATTTCGTTTGAATGAAAAAGATGTAATTGAAAAGTTCAAATGCAAATGAAAAGAAGATCCAAGAAAAGAAATTTCATCAGAATTTCATTACTCGCAAGAAACGCGAATAAAATTTCACAGAGTCATAAAAATGGGACAAACCTATATGGCGTACACCCTAGTTCGCGGATACAATTTCGTAAGAGGCAAATATAAGACCTAAAGTGCGTCATATAAGGGGGTATCTCTTTGCGTGGCTCATGGATAAGGTTATACCGCTACTGGAACCTGAGTCACGGAGACTGGGGTCCATCTCTTTGAGATACCTATATAGGAGAGATACTTTATATTTCCAACGATATAAGGTTATACCCTGGTTGGACGACTGAAGGTCTCTTCTAAGGAGTGCAGAGTATGACCAAGGCGCCGAGGTACACGGTTGAGCCAAGGATGCCCGGGATGGACGAACCTACCCTGGAAATTCTTGGTAAGTCTTGGCTATGATGCAATCGGCCCAAAGAAAACCCCACTTAGGGTGCAGTCTTGTAACTATAAGCCATATAGGCATAAAGGACAATAGGCTGCGAAAATAACTGGTTGTTGGTAAATACGGATGGGAGGAGCTAGTCTTGTATGGCCAATATGACCTCCTTGAAGGGGAAACCAGGGGGAAGATAAGGGCGGCACCCTCCATTAGGGAGATGATAAGTGTCTAAAGACGGAAATATCATGGGGATTTACGCTCGCAAGAGCATTTAGGCCTGTCATATTGTCACATGACGAATATTATACAGAGGCAACAAGCCATAATAAAAATTTAAGATGAGATCAATGGGTTTTTATATGAAAGTATAAAGACGTCATGCGATTTCATCGCAAGACGGCAATGTCATGAAGCTTTGTTCTCGCAAGGGAACTTAGACTTGTCATATTGTCGCAGAGAAATTAAAAAAATACAGATAAGGCAAGATCAATGGGTTTTTATATACAAGTGTAAGGACGTCTTGCGATTTTGTCGCAAATACAAAAAGTGGCAAAGTAAGACCTTTAACTAGGAAGGCATAATAAGACCACAAGAAGTTGAATGACTGCGATATTTCTGCAGAGATTATAAAATTTTCGATATTTACGCATAGATCATAAAAGTATACAACTGTTACTTGCAATGATGCTCGCAACTCAATTTTATTTACAACAGATATCTAAGCTCTACTCAATTTTTTCATATTGCAGATGAATAACAGAGGAAAGTATGGGAATGCATAGAATGATAAAATTGTTATTCATCATCATATGATAAATTTACGTAGACATTATTATATGACACATTTACACATATAGTTAAAGATTAATAATTATGTTGATTGATTATATCGCAGAAAAGAATCGCTTTTCAATTTACAGATAGAAGCAAAAGAAATTTATACATTAAGGAATATTAGAAGCTTGAGATACTCGCAGCAGTACAATACAAGGAGAAAGAGATAAATGAACAAGTATTACAGATGGGTTCAAGACTAATTAGATCCATCATCATCTTCTCCAGATTTTTCTTATTCTTCACCTTTACCATCAGCTTCATCCTCATCAGATTCCTCAGCTTCGCTATCAGAGATAACAAAGTTTGGAGTATTCGCTGTAATTTCTTCTGCGAGATCAGGATATGTAGAATGAGGAATGTTATGATCATTGCAGACCATTTTAATGGAGTTGTTACGAACACCAATAAGGGCATTACTAAAATTCGCAGCAGTAATCTTCAATTGATCTTTCAACCTTGAATATTTTTCATTGCGAGCAGCAAGAGTATTTGCGAGTTGATTCTTATAGGATTCAAGTTCTCCAATTCTTTCAGTATATCTCTTCTCAACTCCTGCGAATATATAACAACAAATTAAAAATTCTGCAAAGATAAGGAGATTAATGGCAATAAATCAATGAGGAAGAACAATTAGCAACCTTCTCTTTTAGAAATCATGTCCTTAATTAAGGCCGCTTGTTCAACATGAAGACTAACATCTACACCTAAGTTAGCTCTGGCGTTGTCAAGAATCTTTGCAGCCCAAGCAAATTCATCATCTTCGTTAATAAGAAGACGAGAACGGATTTGGTTTTCTCTTTCAACAAGATCATCTCTCTCGCGGATAAGTTTATCTCTGTTAATTTGGACTTCAAGAAGGGTTTTATGAAAATACACTAAGGTTTGTGCTCCTCGTCTAGAGATACGATCCCTTTCATCTATAAGATCACTTTTTTGGTCTCTTAAAATCTTGATTTCTTCTTTAGAATTAAGATATTGACGCTTGGATGCATTGGCCGCTTTCAAGCTAGATCTATGATCAATTGTTAAAATATGAAATTTGGATCTAAGATCATATATAAAAAGAGAGTTAATCTGTTCATTTGAATAACTACCTAAGGATTCATTAAGGCGATTGAGAAGTGTATCATCATCTATTGGGTTTGGAAAAGAACGAAGGAATACATCTTCGTCAGAAAGGCCATAAACATATGCGAAGAAGAATAATAAGAACAAAATGTAAAGGAATACAAGGATAAAAAGAAAGGGAAAGATTTACCATAAAGATGATCATTCGCAGCTTGGAGACTTGCAACCTTTTATTGCGAGAAAGTTAGATCAGTTTCCAACTGCTTGATTTTTTCTTGAAGGTCAGTTGACCCAGATTCCAATTGCCCGCGAAGACTAGCGGACTCAGATTCCAAATCCACATTCTTCTTGCGAAGAACGACATTCTTCTTGTGAAAATATGCACACCTCCTCTCCAAGTCTGAGGCAACATCAAAGGAAGCTCTTCCAGTATGCAAGAGAACAATGTAAATTAAAGCCGGCGAGGATATGAATACATAAATATAGTAAAGAAATGAAAACGTACCAGAATACCAAGAGAATTTAAGAGACTGGGAGATATTGGTCTTGAGATTCCTTGGAGGGAATAATTATCAACCAGTATTGGAGCATTACAGACTTTAGCAAGAGCCTGGGATACCCCATTAAGAGCTTCATCTCCATAATCATTTGTGATACCATATGTGATATCGCCGAAGATCTTGGACAGTTGAGTCATGGAGGAATATGATTGAGAAGACTTCATCGCAGAAGGGACATCATCATTAAAATCATCATTATTATTGTCATCATCATAAATATCAATCGAGTTTTCTATATTAGGATGAAGAGTTGAAGAAGAAGAGGATTGGGTTTTTCTTTTCTTCAAAGGAGGAGCACTAGATTTTTCTCTGCGAGGAGCATTAGACTTTTCTTTGAGAGGAATAGTAGATTCCTCCATGCGAGAAACATCTTTCTCTTTCCCTTTAGTCTTCACAATCTTCACAGGTTCTATTTCTTCAATAACCTGCGAACAAAGATAAAGGTAAGAAATAGAGGCAACAATATATTGTTAAGAATCATAAATGAGTATTTCTTACTTCATTTGTGAGAGATTTTAGGGCTAAAAAGGTGTTGGGTTTCCCAAATTTCTGGTAATGAAGTATCAGCTTGTCAATCTGGAAAAATTTGGAGTAGTCAGCGAGAGTATGAAGGCATGAGGAAGATAATAATGATAACTAGACAGTGTAAAAATAATGGAAAAATAGGGTACCTCTTTATTCCTTTCAGACCAGTTGAAGACCCACGATTGATATTCTGAGAATCTCGCAGGCAATGCATGAGGACCGGAGATGTAGGGACCCTTTAAAAATAATGGAAAAATGAACCATTTGTCATCATTGGAATGGCTAAGGCCTTGATTATTACCCGTATGCCAATCAATATCTGACATAAGAACTTTATTTTCAACGACGTTATCTTTATTTTGCAAACGGACACCCCAACGAGTGTTATCCTTTTTATAAGTGACTATATCATAATTTGCGAAGAAGTTCTCCATAGTGTACTTTGAGGGAACAATTGGGACATCTTTATATTTGAGATTCTTTGGAGCGTCAGGGTAGAGAGATTCTTTATCATCATCACGAGTAGCATACTCAAGCATTAGGCGAATACAATCCCCACTCAATTGATATACCGCCCGCGAGAACTTCGCGTGAGAGAGAATTTCATAGAATAAAGGAAGTTTAGGATCATAGAGAGGAACGGGAAGACCAGCCTCAAGATGGCCTAGCGAGATTATGATTTTCTCGCGATTACATGGAAAATCATAAAATAATGGAACAGAGAGTTCAGCCTTAGGGCTCTGTTCAGGAATAGTAGATAAGGTGAAACCATTATCTTTAAGCTTCTTTTGCATCCTTTCAAAGGCAAGAACATTTTTATGACCAGCTGCGACCATTTTTTAGTATGGGAATGAAGGTTGAAAGAGTAAAAGATCGAAAGAAAGATTATAACAGTAGCAGATCCGGAATTTACGGAAGAACAGTAAAATTAAAGAGAGAAGGAAGGAGAAAGTAAAAAGAGGGAAAGAAAATAATGAAAGAAGTATTTATATAAGAAGCAAGTTCTCGAAAAAGATGAATGCAATTAATGCAAGGAAGGGACGTGAACGGTCAGATAACAGCGGTTGAAATGAATGTTTCAAAAACTGAATGGCATAAGAAGTACGTGAAAACAGATGGCGAAGAATACAGAAACGTGTGAAATTATAAGGGTGCAAATGGATAAACAGTTGCGGCATTATGAAAGATTCAATTCTCATGATCTTTCCTCCTTCGCAGAAAATACATGAGAAGAGGCAAGATGTAGTACCAGAATATCGCCATGATATTACTCTTGCGAGATTAGCAACACATCTGCGAGCATTACCACGAGTTCTCCAACAACACTTCGCAAGTGTCACAGAATAATTAGAAGAATGACGTAATAGCTGACAAATGAAGAAACACGGGAAGAACGTGATTGTCCTGCGATGAATACAACTACTGCGGGAGTTAGCATTATAACTACCGCGAGAATATCGCGAGCCAAATCCGAAATTAAAGGACAACTTAGCTGTCATCCACTATGTAATTACCCTATATAAAGAGATCCAGTAGATTTAGAAAAGGATGATGTATTTTTTAGAGTGTTGAGAAATTCTTGAGGAGAGAGAAAATTCAAGAGAGCGGTTGTATTCTTGATCTTCTTCCATTACTTGTAAATATTTCTGAGAATCAAATAATAAAGTGTTGTTTTAATCATCAAATATGTGTTAATCATTGTAAGATCTTCAAGGGTGTAGTGTAGGATTTCCTGCAACTACAATATACTTTGGTATAGTATACTTGTAGTGCTTCCCCAATGAACTATATTTACATTAAGAAAATAAAGACAAGGTTTTTGCTTAAACACCACCTTTATTCATTACACTAACCTTACATAAGAGACTTAGAGACTTCTTCTCATTGACAACATAGACCAACATTCGTCCTTACTGAAAGCAAACAAACAACAAAAGCAAATACACCAACAAACAATGTGCTATCTTTTAAGACCATAATATTAGCAGTACCCAACTTAAAATTCAAACTGAAAACAAAACAGAGAAATACTAAAGCCTCCATACTTAAGCAAACCTTGCAGATTCAGGCACTTACAAATAACACTGCAATGCCCCTGCTTCATACATAGATCAGTCACGACGAACAAGGGATACTAAGATCCATTGTATATCCAAACTCCTCATGAATCTCAAGTAATATTTATTCGAATGAGCGTACAGGGGAAAACTCACTTTCATTTCCTTTGTCGTGCCTCATGTCAGGCAGGCTAACATTCTTTAAACCCTTTACGAAACATGGTGCACTTGGATTTTGTATGAATATCCCGCCAAGGTGAGGCATCATTGTATCCTCTGAAATCTGGAAAAACTTGTTACCAAGTATCATCTCGAAATCATTGAGATGTATAACCATAATATTGATGTGTCCACGCCAATCTCCCACTTCAACATTTGTCACTTCCATACCCTTGATTGGTTTAGTTATATCATTCACAGTCTTTATGCAGTAATCAACCTGATATACTTCTAAATCTAAGAACTCTGCCATAGACAAGCTTATTACTAGGAGAGAAGCACCTGTATCGGCCATGCCCAAGAGATGATGGTTTTGAATGCCAACTTTCACATAAACTAGGCCAGTGCCATTCAGCCTTTGATGTTCTGCTACCTTTTATGATAATATGTTGCATAATTGAATAAGATTAACATGTTTTACCTCATCACCTTTATCTTTCTCGCCACTACTATTGCAAATGATTTTTATCTCTTAGGAAAATCTCACGCAAGGTGAGGATCTTTGCATAGGAAACACCCACTGATCTTGTTCTTCGTGGCCAAACTATCATCCCTTTGATAGTTCTTTTCCTTAGCCTCAGAACTTTTCTTACTCCCGTTATCCTTATACTCCTGGATATTCTTATCCTTTCCCTTCTTATTAGAATCAGTTGAGGTACTAACTGATCTAAAATCAGCAAGGTTTTCCACTATTGTAATGGCCGAAGGTTGGTCTTTGGTACCCTTCCTTATCACTTTGGCATGAGCCCATGCTTGCAAACCAGACATAAAATTAAACAACTTATGTTCCTCAAACATGTTGTTTATATCTAACATCAGAGACGAATTTTTTTTGATGTAATCCTGTGGTGTACCAGACTTGACTGAATTTGACACCACCTGGCTTAAAAATAACACCCAAATATTTATTAGTAAAATTTGAGAGTGGCATTTGAAAAGAATCAGCAATAAATTATCTTCTGTTAATTGAAACCCCATGTACAAAAATTGTACTTTTTTCTTTGTTTATCATCTGACCCGAAGATGCTTGATACTCCAATAAGAGAGTTTTCAAATTTTCTAAACTTCTTTTATGCCCATTACTGAAAATAAATACATCATCTTCAAAGAATATGTGTGTTGGATGTACATCAATTCTATGAACCATATGGATCATATTTTTAGAGGACACTAGTTGAGTTACATTCCTGCTTAAAACATCTTTTGCTATAATAAATAAGATGGGAGAGAGTGGTCACCTTTTCTTAACGCTCTCCCACCTGAATAAAACCAACAGGACTATCATTTACTAAAACAAATAATCTAGCTGAAGTGAAGAGAATATGTAGCCATTTTACCAATTTTTCTAAGAATCCCAATTTTTTCAACACTTTAAAAAGAAACTCCCATCTTAGAGAATCAAAGGCTTGGGTTATATCAATCTTTAAACCTACATTACCACCTCTTATTTTCACATCTAACTCATTGACCATTTCAGAAGTTAACACAATCTATTATACATCTTCCTTTGATGAAGTAACTTTTTTGAGGTGAAACTACTTTTCCAAGTAATGAATTCATTCTAGTTTCTAGAATCTTAGTGAAGATTTTGAAGTTGAAGTTTGCAAGACCAATAGGTCTGTATTGACTTGCTTTTTTAGCACCCTTAATTTTTTGCATGAGAAGAATAAAGTCAGAGTTCGGACTTTTAGGAATAAAACATTTTTTCAAATAATATTGAATCGTATTAACTACATCTTCACCAATTATGTCCCATGCTGGAAAACCATATGGCCCTGGATCCCTATTGAAATTAAGGGAAAAAACAACTTGTTTGATTTCTGAACTTGAAGGAATTTCATCTATTTTTAAATTATCTTCAGCTTCTACAACAGAAGGAACTGCATTCAAGATGTTCTCAGCAAGAGCAACATTATGAAACTTAATTTTTTCTTCAAAATACTTAACTAATAAGTCTGAAAGAACTTGTTGATTAGAAACAATCATACCATTTTCATCTTCAAGCGCAGCAATTGCACTCTGACTCTGTCTGATCTTTAAATTGGTGTAAAAAAATCTTGTGTTTGCTGCTCCCTCTTTCACCCATTTTGTAGGGACAGAATATCGCAAGATACTGGGTTACGAACATAGTAACAAATACAAGAGAAAAGTGTCACAAGATATATAATGCGATAATAGAAGAATCACGGGAGAAGTGTGAAGGGTTTTCGAATATAGAATAAATTTACGATCAGAGGTTGCGATGCTTCGCAGGTTATATACAGTTGTACAGATTTCACTATAAATACTAGTCCAAATGCTAGATTAAAAAATTCTTTAAGTGAGTGTTAGAAAAAGTCTTAGGAGAGAGAACAGAAAAAATTGTAATTGTTCTAAGTTCCATTAACATATTTCTTTGTAATCAGTTGAGAGTATTAATCAGTAAATTGTCATTTTTCATCAAGAACTTCTTAAAGTTTTATGAATTCTACTGAGGGTGTAGTTGTAGGATTTCCTTCAACTACATAATTGGCGCTAGAAACAGGGACCTGAATATTGTTATAGCAGAAATTTGAAGGAGTTTTGGAAATTTGAAGATCAGACAAATCCAGTAGATGAAGATTGTAAAGGAAAAGAATGTAACATGATCATAAAGATGTTCTGAAAGTGTACTCTATAAGAAATATTGAAGAAATCTGTGAAGAAATAAATAGATAATTAAAGAATTTTGCATCAGAGAAATGGCTAGAAGAAGAAGTATATCAGAACTATTGATTGCAGTAAGAAGAAGTGTAAGACTCGCAGGTGGAGAAGCAAACGTAATAGGAGAACCTAGTAGGAGAAGGAGCAATCAAAGAAATCAAACTCAACAAACAGTAACACAAGGAAGAGCAATAGATCAAGATCGAGTGAGTGTACACACTTGGAGAACTGATACACCAGTAGAAGCATATAGAGAACCGAAAATCAGAGAAAATGGGAGATTGATGGGAGGAACAATTTATGAAAGAGAAATGGAGGCATTAGAAACATTGAGACAAGGAATTCAGGAAGAACGAAGGTTTGAAGCGGAAGAACGTGCAAATCTAACAAGACAGAATCAAAAATTGAGGAGGGAAAATGAGATGTTACAAAGGAGGAGATCTCAAAGTACTGCGAGATCAAGTGTTAGACCAGAGAGAGAAGAATGAAATTCGCCAACAATCAATAGTGAAAGTGCTATGCAAGGACAAACACAGAATCTGGTTGAAAGAAATCGAGAGAATCGCTTCATTTTAGTACCGAACAACGAACAAAACATGGAAAATTTACGAACAGAACCATTTCCGAGGGAAAATAACCAGAATGGCGAAGAAAATCGAGAGGAAGAGCAGCAACTTGTGGAAGAAATTGAGAGGCAACAAGCAATACATCAAAACATTTACGAGGATGGAGTAAGAAGACATGAATAGGCTCGCAACAATCAAAATATCGAGTATGGTAGTATTCAGAGGAGAGTTGGAAATCAACGAACAGAAATAGTAAGGAATGAACCAAATCTTCAAATCAGAATTCAGGCAAATCAGGGAGAGATAAATCACAGAAGGAGGAAAAATGAAGAAGAAGAAATTCCTGATATTCACATGAGAAGGATGAGGAGAACAGAAATGGAAGAACAAGAATTTCAAGATGCTCTGCAACAAAACAATTGTGACAATCTGGAAAGAAGATATTTGCAAAATTGTACAAATGGAAACATTAATGAAGAGTATGATAGAATGCGAAGGATCGCAAGAGAAGAAATGCAAGAATGTAGATGAAGAGAGGCTGCGTTAAAGAGACCAATGGATGAGAATTCTGAGGAAAATGAACGGATCTTTCGAGAATTAGCGGAAATGAGAGGAATGTTAAACAGTAGAGGATGAGGAGATAGAAGGAAATTAGATGAAGCAATAGAAGAAGTTGCGTGGACTCCTTTTTCTAGAGAAGTGCAATTGGGAGGGATTCCACCAAAATGCAATCTGCCTACATTAACCAGCATCTTTGACGGGACTTCATGTGCTATTCAGCACATTAAAGCGTATATAAGATGCATGTTACAATGGGAGAATCACGATGTTGTATTATGCAAGTACTTCGCATCAAGATTAACAGGAGAAGCTCTAAAATGGTTTGAAGGACTTCCAAAGAACACTATTACATCATTTAATCATCTACAAGTAACTTTCTTAGGAGCATATATCACAAATCATTCCTCGCGACTTGGTATTGAAGATGTGTTTGGTTTAAAACAAAGAATTGGTGAAAGTTTGAAGCATTTGGTAAGAAGATGGAAAACTATGTGCAGTGATATGGCAGGGCGTGTGGACGAGAGGTACCTGATTTTGTCTTTCGTAAATGCGATATTCGCAACTGAACAACTATATGTTCAAATCTTCAGAAGAAAGAATTCCATTATGATGACAGAGTTGCGAGAATTGCAAGAGGAGTACATTACATTAGAGGAAAAGCAAAACAATATGGAGTCATATCCAGTGACAAACAACAACACTCAAGATACAGGAGCAAACTTACTTCCTAAAACAATCAATGTCGTAGCAGGTACCTCACAGACATCCTCGCAAACATCTTCGCAGATATTAGAAGAGAAGAAAATTGAAAATGGTCAACCAAAAATGGTAGCAATGAGTAGCAAGTATCAAGAATAGTATGATAGAGAAAGGAATTTCTATAGCCTAGGAGGAAATAACTAGATCCCAAGATTAGATCAGCAACAGGAAAATTATGGAGGACAAAGGCATAACTATTTTGGATAAGGGAATCATAGACAAAACTATAACAATGGACAGGGAGGTCAAAGAATGATAAGAGAAGAAATAAAGATGCCACCTTTGAATACAAGTGTAGAAAAGATATGGCAAGCAATCATCTTGATGGAGAATATACCAACTCCATGGAATATGGGAAAATAACCACCAATGGGTCCAAGAAGTCATGAATTTTTCTTGTACCATCACTTTCATGGACATTCTACAAATAATTCCAATAATATCAAAAAGATTATCTTGCGAATGATTGATCAAGGCAAACTGGACCAGTTTTTACTCAAGCAAGCACAGTCGCAACAATTACCACAGGCTCCAGTGATAACTCGCATGGTGAACATAATACAAGAAAAGGGAAAGGAAACCTTACACATAGAAGTGGGACCAAAATCAAGGAATGTGTAGGAGCGGAATATCACAACAAATAATAACTTACAAAATTGTGGAGAGAAAATACATTTTGCGAGCAAAGAATATTTTGCGAGCAAGAAGGACATTTTGCGAGCAAAGGAAGCCACGAAGGTTCGCAAGATAATCTTCAAATCCGAAATGGCGGGACAACACAACTGTCATCTATTGTAAAATCATATAAATAGCCATTTAGGCATGAGAAGTGGAGGGACACATTTGGAGAGAAGGGACACATTTTGAGAGAGGGGATGATTTTAGGAGGAGAGAGAAAATTTGAGAGAGGGATTTATTTTCTTTATCATCTTCTTCCCCAAAAGATTCTAGAGCTCCAAATATTCATTAATGGAGTCTCAATTGTAAAATCATGTAATTACATACAATCACTAGTGAAGCATCGTGGATGTAGATCACATTGATCGAACCACGTAAAAATCTTTGTGTCTTTTTATAATTTTAGTACTTTAATCTTCATCTTCACATCAAATAATTGAGATCATCATATTGGATTCTTATGAGGGTGTAGTTGTGAGATAATCCGCAACTACATAATTGGCGCTAGAAACAGGGACCTAATCTTGTTGGTTCAAGAAAGTTAGAAAAATTGGTTATTGATGGTGATGAATTGTACTGGATTTATGAGTTTTGAAGACAGAAATGGAAGTTCTTTTATTGGCATCTTCAAACAACAAACACATTAGTAGTAGTTCAGGAAGAGAAATGTGGATATGGAGAAATCGTCAAGCAAAATGAAATTTACACATGCTACGTCAACAATCGCTTCCAAAAAGGACAAATTTCTTCTCACTTTTCTTATTCTTTGTTTCATTTTTCAAAATTTGGGAATTTCAAAACACAAATTGAAAAATAAATTGTTTGCGATCTAAACTTTGCTTTTTGTAGAAATTGGATTTATTATGGAAGTTTTGAATTTAAAAATGTTTTTGCTATAAATTTGTAGTAACTAAATCTCGTTTTACAAATTTGTTTAAAGAATTTCTGGCAAAGTCAAATTTCAAAATTTTCTGTTGGTTAGAGATTTACATTTCGCAAGAACAAAAACAAGAAGAATATATATAAAGTTTTCATTCTTCATACGCAAACATTACTCATCTTAATGATCTATAAACTGCTAACCAAATTTACTAATCGTTTGCAGCAAAAATTTTGCAAAAGTTCTGCGTCACTGACGAAGAAATATCATTCCTACGAAGAAACGGGATAAATGTCATCGTGGGTTCGAATCTTACGAACGGAGAAGAAGAAAAAATTCAGTAGGACGGGGTGAAGTTCAGTAGTTCACTTTACACAAGACAATTCGAGTTACATAAACTGTCCAGGGAGATATACGTAAGCAAATAGATGAGAACTCTTTATGCGAAGAAGTATGTTTTCTCTGTCAAATGAAAAGGAACGAATATACGAAGAAGAATTTAGTTCATGATTGCTTTCATGCGAAGAAATAATTTGATAGACATATAATTTCACACCAAATGGCTAAGAAGTGGATGCTGCATGATGAGAGGAACAAAGGATGGTGAAATCCAAGAAGACTACAAACTCATGAAGTGGACTCAGAAAATAGATAAGAAAGGGAGGGGGCAAACTTCTGCGAAGATGAAAGACCAACTCTACTAGATTGCTATAGGCGAAGATAAATGTGTGCGTTCATTTCGCATGATATAGGAAGTAAAGATGCAGTGGACGTCGTCAGTTTCTTCGTTACCAACTAATACGAAGATAGAATAATTTATTAGCAAGACATTTGCAGTACAGCGAAGTAGAACAATGATAGATGGAAAGAAGTCGGATTCACGGGCCATAAATGTGAGCCAACCATCCTAATAGTTTAGGAAAAGCCAGCTAAAATCCTAAAGCAACGAGCTAAGAAGAAAAATGCGGTATTCCATCGAATACCAACTAACGAAGACAAGACAACAAACTCGTGTTAATCAGAGTATAGCACCGGTAACAAAGTCTGGTGAAGGCTCATCAGATAATTATTCAACAACTAATAAAGAATGAAGAAAGACATCTTTCCATTTTCCTACCTACGGATGCAGAAAGACATCTCGAGAGTTTGTAAAATATTTGCGAAGGTAATAATTCCTGCGAAGTTAATAGTTTCTGCGAAGAAGAAAAACCAGCAAAGGAGGGAAATCAAAACGTATATGCATCAGTTCAACATCATACTTCTACTAAGAAACTAAGAATTCTAGGCACGTATTTGTTCAACATCGTTAAGGGAAGCGTGTGAATTCTTGTAAAGTTTCACCACCTATACGAATGAGTTGTTGGTGAAGGTTGCTGCGATTGTTCGTAAAAATAAGGTTATGAAATAAGGTTGAAATAAGGTTGTTAGTGAGATTTGCGAAATTTCTTATACGATTGTTCGTAAAAATTGACGGAAAGATGGAAAAATGGTTGTTGAGAACAGAATATTGACGTCCTTCACGGGAAGTCTTCTTCCCAAGTGCCTGCATAAAAAAAAAAAAAAAAAAAGAGTACATGATACCTCAGGTTCAATTTGAAAGAGTTACTTACTCGAGAAGTTCAGGAAATTCGTGATACCCAAGCACTTCCTCAAGAGGTATTCAACCATAGAAGACAAATGAAGTTTACAATGGTGTTCACACAAACCCTATTGCGAGAAGAAGTCTAAATGTACACCAGACACTACTCATGAAATAATGGTTCGCAGTAAAGAACTTTCCAAGAACTATGAACTCAGAGAACTCAGTAGTGGTTCGTGAAGTTTAATGAAGAAGTTTACTCTTGAAGTTTACAAGATAACTCAGAAATCACACTGCCCGGCGTGAGAACAATGTTACATTTCAAGAGAAAATAGGGGGTTATGGAAAAACAAAAGTTCTGTGAAATTTGTCTTCTCAACAAAAAAAAGGATTTAAAATTCAAGCAAAGCTTCATTAACAATCAAATCTAGAAGGAGACGTACGATGAAGATGGGAGACAGTCATATTTCACTCCGCAGCAAAGAAATAAAGAGGGAAATTCGTAAACATTTACTTCATGGAATTTTACTTTAAGTACCGAATTTTCATTTTCTTTGTTCGTAAATTTTAACTTCGTGAAAATTTACTTCGCAACCATTTACTTCGCGAATATTCATTTAAGTCCGCAATTATTTAACTTCGTGAATGTTTACTTTGTATATATTTTCCAAGGCTTGCATCAACATAACCTACTTCGGGAAGAAGAAAACTACTTCGTGAACAGCAAGCAATCCAACAGAAGTATGAGTTTCATGGCGGGTCAAAAATTTAATTCTCATTCTTTCTCATTTTGCAAGCAAGAAATTTACTTCGCAAGAGAAAACAACAAGCTGTAAAAAGGTAAGTAACATTTCCTTGAATACTTTATTTACGGAAGACAAAAGATTTTTGATTTTATTTACTAAAACCGATATACTCGCAAAATTTCTACAATTTTTAAGATTTCAAAACATTTCAAAGATTATTTTTTTTAGATTGGTGAAAAGTGATACGATCGGAAGATTCAAAAATGAGTTTATCGCAAAAATTTAACGATCTCAAAATTTTCAAAGACTTCAAAATTACAAAAAATAGAGAAAATTAAATTCCTATATTTCTATAGAACAATTTTGATTAATACTTCTTATACTAAACATTTCATGAAAACATTCAACATTTTATGTACATGAAAAATTTACGATGAATTTTTAAAAGGCGAAAAAATACCGCCATTTACGATTAACTTGCGAATAAAAGACCGCAATCTGTGATCAGCCTCCAAAAAAGAAAGAGAGCCGCAGAAAATTTTATACAGGCAAACCTTTGTGGCGTACACCCTAGTTCGCGAAGCTATATTTCGTAAGAGGAAAAGTCCTAAAGTACGTCATTTAAGGGGGTACCTATAAACGTGGCTAAGGGTAACCGGAACACCACCAAGGGCCCTTAGTACATGGTAAAAATTTTGGGGTACAACCCAATAATGGGGTACCTATCCGGGTTAGACACCTTGGATTCTCACCTAATCTAGCGATATTACGCAATATAAAATGCGGTGTAATAGGATTTAGGTTGGGCGACTAAGGCATACTGTCTTTCCCAAGAAGTGCAGAAAACGATCAAGGCGCCGAGGTACACGGTTGAGTCAAGAGTGCCGGGTAAGGTTGAACCACATCTGCCATTTTTGACAAGTCTTGGCAAATGATGCACTTGGCCCAAAGATACCTCATAGGGTGCAACCTCGTAACTATAAGACCTATAGGCAAAAAGGATAAGAGGTTGCGATCAAAAGATGGTTGTTGGCAGAACCGGATGGGAAGAGCTAACCTTGTATGGTCGATGTACGCTTCCTTGAAGGGGCAATCAGGGGGGAAGATAAAGGGCAGCACCCTCCATTAGGGAGCTGATACGTGCTATAAGACGCAAATGTCACGAGGCTTCTTGTTTGCGAAAACATAAAGGCTTGTCATATTTGTGCAATAAATGAAGTTCTGCGAGCCTTCTAAAAAAAAGAATAAAGAAAGAAAAGAATAAAGAACTCGCAGAACATAATAAAGAAGTTAAGATGAGATCAATGGGTCACTACATGAAAGTGTAGAGACGTCCTGTGATTTCATCGCAAGACGGCAATGTCATGGGGCTTTATGTTCGCAAGAATATTTAGGCCTGTCATATTGTCGAAACAATTCCTGAAGAGGCTAAAATACTATTCAAAGAAGTTAAGATGAGATCAATGGGTTTTTGCATGAAAGTGTAAGAACGTCCTGCGATTTCATCGCAAGACGATAATTTCACGAGGTTGTATGTTCGCAAGAATGTTCAGACTTGTCATATTATCGCAAATACAAAAGTTTACTACAAAAGAGGTGGCAAAATAAGACCTTTACTTAGGAAGGCATGATAAGACCACATCAATTAATGAAATTCATTACAATCATTGAAGAAATTATACAAGAATATACATCATGAAGTTTTGAAGAGAAGACAACTTCGTCAAGATCATTGAAGAATTTTGAAGAGAATATATATCAAAGAAAACAATTCCATCAAGATCATTGAAGAATTTTGAAGACAATATATATCAAAGAAGACAATTCCATCAATATCATTGAAGAATTTTTACAAGAATATATATCATGAAGTCATAGCAAAAGAGGCGATTTCATTCGCGATCAAAGACGAATTTATATAAGAAAATACACAAATAAACTTACGAAGATAATTATATGAATAGAGGCAATTCAAAGATATATCAATTTTACCGCAGCAAAATGAGCTAAGTAACACAAACATTAGATATGCATTATAATAGATAAGTATTCACATCATACAAGCATCATACTTGCATCATACAAGCATCATATTTGCATCATACAAGCATCATACTCGCATCATTCAAGCATCATATTTGCATCATAAATGCATTGCATAAACATTTCATGGCATAAGAATCGCATACGCATTTCATAACATAATCATTACATAAATATTATATTCGCACAAGTATTGTACAAAATTTTACAGGAAAATACCACGAAACTTCGCAGAAAAGTTCATAATTCGCAGGACTATTCAAAGTTCGTAACACTATATTCGCAACATTATATTCGCAACACTATGTTCGTAACACTATATTCGCAATAGTACATTCGCAACAGTATGATTCGCAATAGTACATTCGCAACAGTATGTTCGCAGCACTATTCAGAAGTTCAGAAATGCGCAGAAAAACTCAGGAATTCGTAGAAATATTCAGAAGATAACAGGGTTACCACTTGAGGCAGAGGAAACATAACAATAGAGATGCAATTTAATTATTCAACATTTTCTCAAGAATTCTCCTTCATAGATAAAGAACAGAGGCAACTATGGATACCCAAGAAAATATTTGATGTTCTTTATCTTCTCAGCAAGAATCCTCATCAAAAGTGGAATAATAATTTCACATGAACAGAGGCAATATTTATCACTCTCATCAAGGATATTTTATACTTCTTATATATTTCGAGGATTAAGTACTTCTTATACTTCTTCAAGGATGTTTTATATTTCTTATACTTCATACTTCGCAAGATGATACTTCTAATTACTTCTTAAAGCTTCAGAACTTCGCAAAAGAATAGAGGAAAGTATATACTTTTTTAGTTTGATATTATTTAGCTCGTTCCTTCATCAACAAAGATCAAAGACTACTCCAACAACCACAGCAAGTGATTTTTTCTTAAAGATCGCTCTTCAAGCAATATTCAAGAAAAAAGAGGCAAGATGTAGGAGCAGAATATCACAGCAAATAATAACTTACAAAATTATGGAGAGAAAATACATTTTGCGAGCAAAGAATATTTTGCGAGCAAGAAGGACATTTTGCGAGCAAAGGAAGCCACGAAGGTTCGCAAGATAATCTTCAAATCCGAAATGGCGGGACAACACAACTGTCATCTATTGTAAAATCATATAAATAGCCATTTAGGCATGAGAAGTGGAGGGACACATTTGGAGAGAAGGGACACATTTTGAGAGAAGGGACACATTTTGAGAGAGGGGATGATTTTAGGAGGAGAGAGAAAATTTGAGAGAGGGATTTATTTTCTTTATCATCTTCTTCCCCAAAAGATTCTAGAGCTCCAAATATTCATTAATGGAGTCTCAATTGTAAAATCATGTAATTACATACAATCACTAGTGAAGCATCGTGGATGTAGATCACATTGATCGAACCACGTAAAAATCTTTGTGTCTTTTTATAATTTTAGTACTTTAATCTTCATCTTCACATCAAATAATTGAGATCATCATATTGGATTCTTATGAGGGTGTAGTTGTGAGATAATCCGCAACTACAGAATGTTTTCTGCAATTCTATTGTTCACTCATATAAAACCATAGAATATTTTCATGATAATGTGTTAAGCAGGGTATATGCGAGAGATGGTGAAGGAAGGGAAATAATGAACATCGCAAAAATTTCACGACTTGAAGGTTGGCAGAAGCGTGAAATTTCTTTTGAAGCCACAGAAATTCCAGAAGGTTGCGAAATACATGATAATCCATTGGTAGTGAGATTAGAAGTTTGTCTGAATATGGGAGAAAGTGAAGATGATGCAGACGAAGAATCATTTTGTCTTAATAGAATCTTAATTGATACGGGAAGTTTTGTCAATATTCTCTTCTATCCTGCTTACAAAACCATGGGGGGAAAAGACTCAGATCTAATACCTTCTACCTACAGGATTTATGGCTTTAATGTAACTTCTAATAAACCTAAAGGAGAAGTAAGCATGCGAATTCCCTTAAGCGGACTGCGAACTGAAATTATATTTTGCGTTGTTGATGTCGAATCACCATACAATGCTTTGATAGGGAGACCTTGGCTTCATGGGATTCCAGGCGTAGATTCAACTCTTCATCAATGCATAAAATTTCCTCATCCAAAGGGTATTGGAGTTATCAAGGGTGATTGGGAAGAAGGGAAGAAATGTTACGATATAGAAGTAGAAGTTTACGAAGGAAAAGCTGTTGAAAATGGAAGTTGGAGAAAAAGAGCAAAGGCTGCGAAAAGAAGCGAAAATTTAATGATTGAGGACTAAGGCATGAAGGAATAAAGTTACAATGTTAAGCATATAAGAAATTTACGATGATAAAAAAGGGATATGGTTTGCAAAGAAAAGAGAATGAAGAAAAAAGGTAATGAAACAAAAAGGTAATCAGTATATTTGTTCGCAACGTATAACAAAATATATTTTGAAAAACAAGAAAATGAAATGAGGTATTTCGCAACATGAAAAAGTGTGATGAGTTTTTACGAATAAAAATGATTTATTGCGATCAGCTTTCATAAAAAAAATAAATAAAAAAAACGCAAACTCTGATCAGCTTTCAAAAAAGAAAGAAAGCCGCATAAATTTTACACAGCCAAACCTTTATGACGTACACCCTATTTCGCGAAGCAAAATTTCGCAAGAGGCAAAGTCCTAAAGTACGTCATTTAAGGGGGTACCTATAAGCATGGCTCAGGGGAAACGGAACACCACCACGGAACCTGAGTACATGGACATTACGGGGTACATAACCCAAAAACGGGGTACCTATCCTGGTAAGACACCTTGGATTCTCAACCTAATCTTGCGATGTAACATGATTTAGGTTGGGAGACTAAGGCATACTGTCTTTCCCAAGAAGTGCAGAAAAAGATCAAGGCGCCGAGGTACACGGTTGAGTCAAGAGTGTCGGATGGGTTTGAAGCACATCTGCCATTCTTGACAAGTCTTGGAAAATGATGCACTTGGCCCAAAGATACCCCATAGGGTGCAACCTCGTAACTATAAGCCCTATAGGCAAAAAGGATAATAGGTTGCGAACAAAAGCTGGTTGTTTCTAGAACCGGATGGGAAGAGATAACCTTGTATGGTCGATGTACGCTTCCTTGAAGGGGCAACCAAGGGGAAGATAAAGGGAAGCACCCTCCATTAGGGAGCTGATAAGTGCTATAAGACGCAAATGTCACAAGGATTTTTGATCGCAAGAACATAAAGGCTTGTCATATTTGTGCAACAATCGTATTTCTGCGAGTAAAAAAATAAAAATAAAATAAAAAAATGTTGTAGGGCCTATGGCCCATAGGTGTGCGACCCAACTAGGTAGTTAGGGTTTTCCCATGGTTGTATATAAAGAATACTCTTCTATGTAATATTGTGGTTGTTGCTATCAATAAGAACCCTCTTTCCATTTCTCATACTTTTCATCTTCTCCTAAATTCCCCTTGAACACGTCATCAGCAACGAGCTCTAACCCTGCTGCTAAGATTTGTTTTTTAGATTAGTCTTGTACTTCTCCATCAAATCAAAGCTAACGTTCTTCTTCTTTTGGGTTATTATCAAATCACTGAAGGAAGTGCTACTTTTAGTTGGATTCGTATTTATTATTTTTTTTCTCTCAATCAAGCAATACGTTGAGGTATACCTAAACTTTTTATCAATTTTCTTATCAATTAACATGTGATCTTGTCTTCTTTGTTCTCATGTTGTATGTATGTGATTTTTTTATTTTTTTTCTTTCTTCACATGTATATTTGTATCACATGCGTCGATCATGTTCTGATTGATTGAATGAATTTTTAATTTATGATTGCGTGTATATTATTATTATTCTAATGATCCCTCCATATACTAATCTATGATTTACCCATATATTATATATATTATTCTAATGTTTGTTTTGAGATGTTTGTACGTTGTACACAATCTGTTTGTTCCTATTCGTTTTTCGAGATTATTATGATTATTATAATGATATGTAAAATAGTCTAGTAATATTTAGTTTTATGATTTAATATAATATTTAGTTTGTGAGATGTCTGTTTGTGAAAATAATAGATATGAGTGATACATATTTGATGTCATTTTATTTATCATACTAAAATCATGTTAACGATCTCTATGTGATAAAGTTTGATTTTGATATGCTGATGTGTATAAATTAAATATTTTCATCTATTGTTATGTCATCATATGTTATTAAATATTTTTACAAGATTTTTTTTTTTTCATATGCCATCATCTGTTTATTCATTTTACAAGATTTTTTTTAAATTATTATTTATGTCGAAGAGTTGAGTGTCCTTTTTTTTTTTTTCAATCAGTGATTTATTTTAATTTTTGAAAAGTTTCTAATCATGATTGTATGTACTGCATGTGTACTGTATGTGTGTGATTGTCTTGATTGATTTGAAAAGTAATAATAAAATAATATATATTTTTTTTTAAATGCTATGTGAAAGTAACGTCTGTGTTAATTATTTGTCTAATTAGTTGTAACGTCTGCTTTATTATTTGTTTAATTAGTCGTAACATTTTTAATTAGTTGTAACGTCTGTTTTAATTATTTGTTTAATTAATTTTGTAACGTCTGTATTATTATAAAAATGAATGTTATAATGAAACGGTTTTTAGCTTCATAAAAATGAATTAATGTTAATTAATAATATACATGGTAATTAAAAGATTTTTAATAATAATATAGTTAATAAGAACTTTGTAAAAGAAAACACATAATAAAATAATTAAGTATTAAAAATGAAAATAATTAATTAATTAATTAATGGTAACTAATATATAATATCCATAATTATCTTTCACTCATAAATAAGATTAATAAAATACATTCATGCACATGCAAACACAATTAAAATAATAATAACTAAAATGTATTCATGCAAAGTCAATATAGAGATAACTATTTAGTTTCCATAAATAACACATATACAAATATCGTACTTATTTAAAAATGATGTCATTTAATTATTTGTTTTAATTAAAACTTGTGAAACCAAAACATTAAACTACATTATTTCCTTTTTAAATGGGCATGTAACTATTTGCAGGCCTTGGACACGTTATGACCTTAACGAGTTAACACTACTAACTGGATCATCGTAATTTGTCCGAGAAACCTGGTTATGATTATTTTTTTAGTAAGGTTTTTTTTTTTCCAGTTGGACCAAACTTGACTCAAAAATGACATTTTGGACTCAGAAGTACTTGAGCATCATTATTGTGTATTTGAGGTGGAAATCATTTCTTTCAAAAAGAAAAAGGAATTTATTCCTTCATACAACTTTATGTCTACACATGCATCCCAATTTTTGTGGAAGAACTCACAAAAAGTGATATGAGTCAGATTTTTCCCCCTCTTCCATTTTTCTATTTCATCAAAACTAATGAACCAGTATATGTTAAAGTAAGCTATTCAACCTAAAGTAAATGGTTGAACTTCAAAATGAGATTAATTCTCTTGGCCTGTTGAGATAAAGAAATTTCTCAAATTAAGCTAAATGTAGCAAAATTAAAAATGGAAAGACCCCGAAGTAATGAGGGTTAGACGTATCGACTCATATAAAGCATGTGAAAATGGACTTATGTATCATGAGACAAAAATTTACTTTTGTCTTCGGTAGTAATAACACCAATACACAAGTATTAACCGAGTATGGGATTAGCTAAAATGTAATTGTAGCTCCCATCATAGATGAAAGAGTTGTAAATACACCTGGTCATAGGTAATGGTATATACAATGTAATGTGTGTATCATAGTAAAAACCAATTTTCACCTCAACTTTAATGGAAATAAGAACTTTGCCGGGCCAATTGACTATCTTATTGAGTTGAACTAGATCCAATGTGTGCACTTATGGAATGAAAACACGAGACATAAATTCTCTAAAGCACTTGATATATATTGGGTGAAACGTAATATATATTCACTCTAAAATACTTTGAGTTGAATCCCACTTTTATTACGTAATAAGGCGACACAACTTATTAAAACTCTCAAGACCCAAATGTCTACCTGATAGTTGTTTTTCTTCCACTAATTTAAGGAATTTAAACTAGTTGTTGAACTATCTCCTTATAATGTGACTACAAGGATTGGATCATCCAACATTGCTCAAAATTTGTTTTCAAGATAGAACAAAGACGTCGCAAAATCTCTATATGTACCAAGAGATAATCACACCTTGTTAAATTCTCAAGTAACCCGTGCAAATGGATATCATGTGGAACATCACAATTATGAGAATGTAATTGATTGCATCTTTCATAGTCTCTTATATATTTGGAAGGAAATATATTTTAGAGAAACTAATGAGTCAATCTAGTGAAATGTAAATCACTATAGTATTAATTGGGATTATTGAATCCATATTGTTTCCAACGATGAAATATTGGAAATTGACTCACACAGGCTTTGGGCATAACCATAAAGCAACTTTGGTTGTGACATGATGATCGTTTTGAAAGGACTCATGCGAACATCACTTTCTTTGAGTGAAAAAAAATGGGCACAATATTGACAGAATGCGAAGTAATGACATATCTCTCAATAAGTGTTTTCTAAAGTACTAGATGCACAACCCCCTCCTCCCTCCCATTATGATTTTAAGTAAGAAAGCATATCACTCACTTTACAAAGTCTTCAGTAAAACAGGATCGAGACCATCCTAAGATGCAAATGGTAAACAATCCATATTACAAAAATTAACAAGGTGAAATTTAGAAAAATATTCATGCAGAATGCGGACCATTTAAGTGACTGATGGATATGGTGAATGTTTTGAAAATTTGGACTAGTTATAGTTCCCAAGAAATTTGCGTTTGAAAACTCCTAGCACATATTACACAATGCAAAGTGCAAAGGCTAACCACCCTTGTTAATGCTAGAGAATTTACATCAAAAGGACTTGATGAATATTGCGTATTTAATAGGATCAATGCAGAGCATCTTATACCCAATGGTCTCGCACAGGTTACCATCAAAGGTTACAATTGGTACCTAAGGAATAGGTTATGCGTACCAACCTATCTTTTATTGCTTTGGGGATATGCAATATTACACGCATCTTACTTAATTCGTTTTTAGAACCCAATATTAGTCAACCTTTTCTGCGTACCAGTTGGTAAATCGGATTTAAGCCTGACATTCATGTTCTTACGCATTTTTAGTTGCACTATATATGTGCCATTACGACTCCACATCGTACTATGATGGGTCTTCAAAACTGTTAAGTAGTTATGTTGGAAATGAGTTCCCAACAATTATCCGCATTTTAAAACTTTTGGCAGGAAATTTCTTACCGCTAGATTTGCGGGTTATCACTTTAATGAGATAGCCTTCCCGTCGTTAGGGGGAGATAAGAAAAATTATTTTCTAAGGGAACGACATGAATTGTCGTGGTGTGTTCCCACTGTGTCTCATATTGATTCTTATACTCCACAAATCTAAATGTGAAGTGATAAAGAATATTCGATTTTCAGAATGTACAATGATGTTGATAAAGTGATGACATCACACATATAAGCTACAAACCTACCTTCAAAGTTACAAATCCTCAATACGGGATATACACCATAGACTAAGGTGTTGCAACTACACATAGTGGAAGTGTGGTTGAGGCCGTGTCTCCATAAAGGAAGTTGGAGATACCATTTCGTTCGATCAATCCTCGCCTAGAAATGAAGTAGGTGAGTAAGGCACAACTTATTTATATCATCAGAAATCATCTCATAAGATTGTCTCTGAATATGTCCATGAATCAAACTGGAGGACGCTCCGAAGTTTTAAATGATTCTAGAGAACAATGAAATCCTGACGGATTATGAGAATGCACATGAGTCAATGGAAGGATCATGCGTGCACATTGATGATATAATATGTAAATAGTTCCTCCATAATTAGAGCAAAATGAGATCGAACCATGCTTTATTTTGATTAATTTCAAATAAATAGCATATTTGGCCTACACAATCCAGGTAGAACTTGGTTCTTTGACAAATATACAGGTATTTGGTGTGGTAGTGCTAACCAACCAAGTGTAAAGCCTATTGGATATATATGATTAATTTGTCACAAAGCATAATGAGATAAAAGCAGTCTTAAAGTATAAAGACTCGCCTTGTGGCGCGAGGTTTCTCAGAAATACCTGGAATTGTTCTCTTGTAATGAACTTTATAGTGATTTCGCTACTTAGTTAACTTGGTAATTTCAAAAGGATTTGAAATGCAGCATATGTATGTGGTTATTACGTATCTCTGAAAGAATCAAGAGATAGAAGATATTTACAAAAGTACTTGATAGACTTTTGTTTCCCAAATCAAATGACTCTAAACCACAGAGTGCGTTTACAGTTAGATAGAACGCTCACTTATAGATTCAAGCGATCAGGCGGATGTGGTATACCCGTACAAGTGACTATTTGATTTGGAGGGGATAGACAAGTAAGTTGTTTTTCCTTGCGTATTCATAAGAAAGTTCCTGATTTCGAATTGTAGATATCTATGTCGATGGTACAGACATGATGGGTACTCTTGATGTAATAAGAGACCTTAAAAGGTATTTGAAATCCTAATTTGAAATGAAAAATCTGGGGAAAGCTCGACCAAATACTGAGCTTGTGGTATATTATCCCACCAGCTTGCATTTGTCTAAAGTTTTCACGAAATTTAACAAAGACATGCATCCTGATAGCACTCCCATGATTAGTCGAGGTTCAAATGTAAGTAAGTGACCATTTCGTCCAAAGGAATATGACGAAGATGTGTTCGGAGATGAAATTCCCATATCTAAGTACAATAGATGCATTTTTGTACCTAGTATAATAATGTACTCGATAAAATTTTGCATCCTCAAGGAACTTGTTAGCTAGATATAGCTCAGCGCCAATGCAATGTCATTGGAATTGTATAGTGAATGTAATCATGTACTTAAAAGTAACCATTGACATAAATTTGTTTTATCCCTACAGAGCCATTAAAAGGAATGCTAATGAAAGTGCAATCCAAAAGTTGTTGATTATGAAGGAAAAATAATCTCTTCTGTAACGAAAGAAATCAGGGGGAGATATGGTAGATTATTTTCTAAGTCATTACCAATACTCAGTTTCGAAAAATACATGACTAAAGGAACTGTCTGTAATAACTCTGAAAGTAATCAGGGGGAGATGCCGACATCAGGGGGAGGATCCAAGGATATGATGTCGACATATTTTACTTCGAAATTGAAGCTGTGTTGTACTCTTTTTCCCTTCGATCGAGAGTAGTTTTTCCCAAAGGGTTTTGTTACTCGACAAGGTTTTTAGCGAGACAACACTAAAAACATCAAGTATGTTGAACGTTTAAGACATAAAGATCGCGTTGATATTAATATCTGAATCAAAGAAATGAAACGCGATAGTCTGTTAAGCAACGTAACTTACAGGATCAACAACATGTTCCTATAAGCTTTCAAGTCACCAAGGTATAGTGTGATAAACTCCTTTTGACTGCATTAGACTAATGAAAATTTTCGGACATCAGGGGGAGCATCTAATGGTGTGTTGAACTCTTTTCCTTCACCGAGGTTACTTTTTCCCATAGGGTTTTGTTGCTCGGCAAGGTTTTTAACGAGACAACAACAAACACCGGGAATGTAATTTCCTAGCTAAGGCTATTGTCTTTCCCATGAGTATTTTAAGACTTTAGAGTTGTATGCAACTAGTAAACTTCAACGGAGCAAAGTGATCATCTGCAATGGACCACTTTTACTTGCATCTGTCATGTTGTACTCTTTTCCCTTCGTCAAGGTTTTATCCCACTGTGTTTTCCACGTCAAGGTTTTAATGAGGCAACATATTCAAGTCTAACAATGCTTTAGGTTTGCTTAATATTGTACTATTTTTCTTTAGTCAGGTTTTGTCCCTCTGGATTTTCCTGGAAAAGTTTTTAATGAGACAATTAACTTAGACTTATCGGTAGTTGAAGATTGTATTGCATGTGATGAACTACATGTAAAGTACGAGATAACATGTGAAGTACTACATATGAATAGTTGTACCAAGGTTTTATCCCACTGGGTTTTTCCTTGCCAAAGTTTTAATGAGGCAATTGATTTCGGCACAAGTCATTAAGAAGAGGACGACATTTGAAGAATTACACTCGAAGCACTATATGAGAATCACTGTGTATGAAGTTCTATTGGACCACACAAGGGGGAGTGTTGTAGGGCCTATGGCCCATAGGTGTGGGGCCCAACTAGGTAGTTAGGGTTTTCCCATGGTTGTATATAAAGAATACTCTTCTATGTAATATTGTGGTTGTTGCTATCAATAAGAACCCTCTTGCCATTTCTCATACTTTTCATCTTCTCCTAAATTCCCCTTGAACAAAAAATATATACTCGCAGAATTAAATACAAAGAAGTTAAGATGAGATCAATGGGTTATTACATGAAAGTGTGATAACGTCCTGCGATTTCATCGCAAGACGATAATGTAACAAGACTGTATATTCGCAAGTATATTCAGACTTGTCATATTATCGCAAACACAAAAATATTGTTAAGATAAAGTCAAGGGGTTGAGGCATGTGAATGCACCAATGTCCTGCGACTTTATCGCAAAAGAGGTGGCAAAGTAAGACCTTTATTTAGGAAGGCATGATAAGACCACACAAACTAATGAAGTCAATTCCGTCAATACCATTAGAGATTCTTTATATTCTCAACAATAATATACATCAAGAATTCCTACCAAAAGAGGCAATTTTATTCGCAATCAAGGATGGATATTTCATACTCATTAAATTTTTCGAGGATTGAATACTTCTCATATTTCTTCAAGGATTGAATACTTCTTATACTTCTTCAAGGATGTTTCATAATTCTTATACTTCTTCAAGGAGGTTTCATACTTCTTATACTTCAAGGGGGAGAATTCTTATTTACTTCGCAAACTTTGCAACTTAAACTGAGGCAAATATTCTAATATTTCCAACAACAACTGATCATCTGAAGAGCAATAACAAGGAGAAAAGGAATACTAAGCTAGGTCTTCAAAATATATTATTTCTCTTCATATGATCAAGTTATGCAAATAAGGAAAGCATTCAATTAAAGAAAGATCAACTCATCATCGTAAAATTAAGACAGTGGTACTAATTAAGTTGCGAAAAGAAATTGCTGGTTGATTAAAAGTGCAGGAAAGAAGAAAATATTGTACTCAAACCGACAAGACGAAAAGAACTAAAGAAAATATACAGGAAGGAATAAAGCTACTCTGTGGGAGATTTATCTTCATCAAAATGATCTTCTCTTTCTTCTTCGGAGATATCATCTTCAGTTTCACTATCAGAGATATCCAAATCTGGGGTATCATTAGGGATTTCTTTAGAAAGGAGCGTCTGATACTTAGTGAGGGGAATTTGATTGTCTTCACAAATCCTGCGAGTCATCATAGCTCGGAAGCGTTTGATGTTTAAGCCATGGTTGTTCTGAGAAATTTGATGTTGAGACTTTAAATCAGAAATCTTCTGATTACGCGCAGCAAGAGTATCTTCCAGCTCTTCAATCCTCTTCGTATAATTTTCTTTAGCATTTACAAAGAAAAAGGATAAGTAAGAAATAAGAGAATAAAGAGTAAGGGAATAAATTAAGGAATTGATTAGCAAATTGTGGAGTTAAAGTGATCAAGATTTTCGAACTTACCTTCTAATTGCTTCTTATCATTACGAAAAGAAGTGACTTCAAGCTCCAGTTGATTATTCTTCTCAAGGAGAGAAGAATTTCCAGTTGCGATATTCGCATATTGCGCATTATCTTCGCAGCGGGATTTTAATTCCGCATTATCAATATTCAAATCCTCTATCTTCTGGAGAAGTTTTGCATTCTCAACCTCCAGCTTGTTACAACGACTTAAAGTTTTCTTCTCAGCAATTGCATGACGTCTTTCGCAATCTGAAGCAGCTGCACAGCTAACCCTCCCAACCTGAGCAAATTAAAGGGATTAGAAATCAATGAAGTAGGGGAAATTATCAAGGAATAGAAGAGAAACTTACCATAATCCCCAAAGAATATAATACAACAGGAGAGATAAATCTTGAAATTCCATTAAGGGAATTATTGTTGATTACAGTGGGAACTTTGCAAGACTTCGCAATATGCCTATGAGCATTCGCAGTAGGAGAGTTTCCTAATCCACGAGAAGAGTTGAGAAAAGCCTCAGACAATCGAGTCATTGCAGACTCAAAAGTTTCCACATTGCTGTAGTCTTCATCTTCTTCATCATCATCATCATTCCTCCAATCAGAATTAGTATCAGATTTAGAACTAAGATCATTCTCAAAAAGTCTATCATCTTCATCACTTTGTTCTTCGTCAACATCTTTGCTAGAGGAGATCACATTGGAGTAAGCACTAGGTGGGAGTCTCTTCCTCTTCTTCGCAGAAACAATATCCTTAAGTTTCCCTTGTCCTTTGCGAAGATCATCTTCTTTATTACCAGAAGTCTTGGTATTCTTCGCAGAACGAAGTGTTTTTTGTCTCGTAGTTAGCGCTTCAGAAGAAGTTGAATTCTTGTTCTTACTCACAACAGCCCCAGGGAAGTCAGGAAGAACCTACAAATTCAAATAAGGATAAGAAACAGAGGCAACAATATATTGTTTAAAATACATATAATAATGTTTCTTACCTCATTTGAAAATAATTTGAAAGCCTCGCGAGTACTGGATTTCCTAGTTTTAAGGTAACTTTCCTTAAGTTCATTCACCTGACAAATATTGCAAAAGGATTAGTAAAAGAAGAAAAATAACAAGAAGATAAGGAGATGGAGATACATACATCTTTATCTCTATTAGGCCAAGAAAAGACCCAAGGTTGATATTTACGATCATGAAGATTCGCAGGAAGATCTACTATCCCAGAGATGTAAGAACCTGATAATGCTAGGGGATAATTGTACCAATCTTCATCATGAGAATGGCAAGGGGTTTGATTATTTCCAGAAGCATAATCAATATCATGCATAAGAAGATCAGCTTCTGCGACATTAGTTTTACGATGAAGACGAACACCCCAACGCTTATCTTCCCTCTTCGCAGGAATTAGTGTGTAATTTTTAAAGAAATTATCGACTGTATAATTTGTAGCAATAATTTTTACATCTCTAAATACAGATCTCCTAAGTTCAATTGGATATAAAGATTTTCCAGTAGCAGCACGGTTTGCAAACTCAACCAGAATGTGAATGCAATCCCCAGTCAATTGATAAATGGCTCGTGAGAAATTTGGGTGGGAAATAATCTCATAGAATAAAGGAAAATTGACATCATAAAGAGGAAGACCTGCGAGGATTTGGCCTCGTGAGACTAAAATTACCTGATCATCCCAATGGAGATCAGTAAAGAGTTCCATACAGAGATAGGATTTATTGGTATGACCATCAATCTCAGAAAGAACGAGATCTCTATCAGCAAGCTCTGCATTAAGTTGTTCCACAGTTTTCTTCTTCGGAGCCATTAGAGGAAGGATAAAAAACAGAGAATAAAATAAATAAAAAAGGCAAGAAATAGTAGTAGAAGAAAGAAGGAAGAAATTGCAGAAGCAGATGTAATGAGGAAGATGAAAAAGATAAAAGAATAAAAGGAGGAATTAAAGATAGTATTTATAAAAAATAAAATAAAAGAGTTTGATGAAGATAGAAATTCATCAATGCGATTAGGCGTGAGTGGTTGAGAAGGACGGTTACGAAAAAACGTGTCGAAGATTTAATGAAAGAGAAAATACGTGTTGCGAATATAACAAGTGATGATAACTATATTAAATTTGCGAGAATAATGATTCTCATGGCATTTCTTCTTCGCAGAACTGACATGAGAAGAGGCAAGATGTAGGGACAGAATATCGCAAGATACTGGGTTACGAACATAGTAACAAATACAAGAGAAAAGTGTCACAAGATAATGCGATAATAGAAGAAGCACGGGAGAAGTGTGAAGGGTTTGCGAATATAGAATAAATTTACGATCAGAGGTTGTGATGCTTCGCATGTTATATACAGTTGTACAGATTTCACTATAAATACTAGTCCAAATGCTAGATTAAAAAATTCTTTAAGTGAGTGTTAGAAAAAGTCTTAGGAGAGAGAACAGAGAAAATTGTAATTGTTCTAAGTTCCATTAACATATTTCTTTGTAATCAGTTGAGAGTATTAATCAGTAAATTGTCATTTTTCATCAAGAACTTCTTAAAGTTTTATGAATTCTACTGAGGGTGTAGTTGTAGGATTACCTGCAACTACACATTTGATTCTAGATTTTTGCAGCATGAGTTATTTATTTTGTTGAGATGCTACTTCTTGAACACCTATGTCAGTTACTAGATTACTTAGAAGCACTAAATCTTCTAGATTTTTGTTAAAAAAAAAGAGCTGCTTGCATGACTGCTTCATCTGCTTCTTTTAATCTCCTTGTCAAATCACTAAGGACATTATAATTCTAAGGCTTGATTATTGTATTAAGCCTTTTTGTTGTATGGATTATAGCCCATGGATGTGCGGCCCAATATAGTATCTTGGGTCTTCTTCATATTTGTATATAAAGGAATATACTTATGTAACACAGCTGACTCTGATATATAGAATTCTCTCTTTTCCTCTCCATCTTTTCCATATTGCCCACTGCAATACATTATCATCATCAATGAGATCTTAATGCACTAATTTTTTTTCTTTTTTCGTAGTTATCATCTTCAAAGTGTTCCGATTAAAAGAAAAAGTTGGGGTGCAGGTTTGCATCAACAATCGTTTATGCTATCACCGTCAAGGTAATGTCCAGATGAAACTCTCCGCCATAAGCAGTCTTTGTTACCCTGTTAAATCCGTGATGTAAATTGACTAAAAACTCTCTGCCATAAGCAATCTTTGTTTCCCTATTAAATCCGCGATGTAAACTGCCTTGAATCTGTGTTGCACCACAAGCAATCGAATAATTAATATTTTATATCTATTTTTCATTCGTTTGTTGTCTGTGCGGCGATCGATTAATATATAAATATAATCTGTGTTTTGAGAATCAATCCGAGGAGGAAGGAAATAAAACCTGCGAGAGATTTGGGAAAGGAGATCGTTTGTATCGGAAAGGAGATATGGTACCAACGTCAGCCCGGTTCGATCACTTGTTCCAACCCGTTTCAGCTCACCCAGACCAACCCGGTTCGTCCAGTTCCTATTTTGTTCCAGCAGTGTGTCATATTGCAGTTTCGGGCCATGCGCGATCAAACCTGTCCTGGTTCTATCTATGTGCATCGGCTGCCAAAACGTGAACATGAAGTATGTTAGTTTGTAACTAATATTACTGTTGGCTTTGACATGGAATATTTATCTGGCTTATTTTTTATTAGAACATGCCTAATTATTTATTTTTCTTAAGATAAGTCCATATGATATAAGCGGTTAGCTTAAATTATGATTGTTGATCTCGTCATTGAGAATTTTGGTTTTAATGTTATTTAATCTGTTCTCTTGAATATGATATTGGCTATAATTAGACGATGTCTTTTGTTCAATTGGTTGTACCAACTCTATTCCAATGTATTCATTTGGTGTTTAAAAGGACTTGAGCAACATTATTGTGTACTTGATATTTTTCTCCCAAAATTTGAATGTTCCGTGGAATGTAATCCACTTACTCGACTATTAATCTGTCAGTAGTTTCAAAAGATACGTTCAAATAAAATCACATGTATTCCAATTTTCGTGAAAGAACTCACAAAAGATCATATGAGTAAGAAAATTTCCATTTCTTACTTCATCCATGATACTAACGAACCAGTACATGTTGAAGTATGACAACAAGAGAACTATCTTTAGTTATATATTCAACCTAAAGTAAGTGGTTGACATGTGTAGTGATATTCTCTTGGCCTATTGAGATAAATAAATTTCTCAAATCAATGGAAAAAACCTCGATGTAATGAGGGTTAGAGGTACCGACTCAAATAAATAATGTGAAAAGGGACATATATATATATATATATATATATATATATATCATGAGACAAAGATTTACTTTTTTCCCACAGCAGTAATGACACTAAAGTACAGGTATCAATTGAACATGGGATGAAGCTAAGATGTAATTATATCTCTCACCAAAGAGTTAGGAATGAATCATCTTACCCGTATTGTTACAAGCAATGTAATGTGGGTACCATAATATCAACCAATTTCTAGAGGAGTTCATGCTTTAGACATCAAATTTAATAACGAGAAGAACTCTGCTTGGCCAATTGACTATTTAATTGAAATAGATCAAATGTCTGCTCTTATGGAATGTAAAGTACATCATTCCCACGAGACATAAATTTTCTAAAGCACTTGAGATATATGTGGATGAAACATAACATATATTCACTCTAAAGTAATTGAGTTGAATCCGACTTTTGTTACGTAATAAGGCCACATCACTTATTAAATATCTCAAAACTCAATGTTTAAGCTCTGTATGTACTAAGGGCTAATCACATCTTGTTAATTGAAAGGGTATTAATGCGCGAATTATTACCTATTTTTTTCTTTTGGAAACTTACAGTGAGAATGGAGTTGATTGCATATATAAATTATTTCTAATGAATGTGGAAGGAAGAATATTCTTAGAAAATTATTGTGTCAATCTAGTGAATTGTAAATCACTGGAACTTGAATTAATGAATCCATATTAACCCCAACAATGAACTGATTGGGATTGATTCATAATACTTTGACATAAACATAAGGACATTGGTTGTGACATGATGTTCCGTTTTGAAAGTACTAACACGGGCATCACATTATTTGAGTGTACAAGACAATGAACTAATGGAATGTGAAGTTAGGGCATCTATCACAATCAGTGATTTCTAAAGCTACTAGATTTGCACTGCCTCTCCCCCATTATGCTTTAGAGTAAGAAAGCACGTCACTCATCTTACAAAGTCTTTCTTTAATAAAACATGATTGAGACCATCTTGTTTTACTTAGATGCAAATGGTGATTAACTCATTCTTCAAAGAAATAAAGTATTGTTAGTGAACATATATCCATGTAGAACGCGGACCATTCAAGTGATTTATGGCTCTGGTGGATGATTCGACGCATTGAATCAGTCATTGATCACAAAAAACGATGCATTTAATTTTTATAAAAACCCTAGCACATATTACACATTTCAAAGTGCAAAGGATAACCACCCTTATTAATGCTAGAGAATTTACATCAAAAGGACTTGGAGAATATTGCATGTTTAATAGGATCAATATAGAACATCTTATACCCAATGGTCTCGCAAAGACTACCATCAAAGGTTACACATGGTGTCTAAGGAATAGGTTATACGTACCAACCTACCTTTTATTACTTTGGGGATATGCAATATTACACACATCTTTACTTAATTCGTTTTAAAACCTAATATTAGTCAACCTTTTTTTGCGTACTAGTTGGTAACTGGATTTAAGCCTGACATTCGTGTTCATACGCATTTTTGGTTGCACTATATATGTGCCATTAAGACTCCACATTGTACTATGATGGGTCTTCAAAAATGTTAAGTAGTTATGTTGGAAATGAGTTCCCAACAATTATCCACATTTTAAAACTTTTGGCAGGAGATCTCTTACCGCTAGATTTGCGGTTATCACTTTAATGAGACTGTCTTCCCATCGTTAGGGGGAGATAAGAAAAAGTATTTTTTAAGGGAACGACAGGAATTATCGTGGTGTGTTCCCACTGTGTCTCATTTGATTTCTTGTACTCAAAAAATATAAATGTGAAATGACAAAGAATAATCGATTTTCAGAATGTACACTGATGTCGCTAAAGTGATGAGATCACACATACCAGTTGCTAACCTACCTGCAAGGTTATAAATCCTCAAATAAGGGATATACACCATAGACTAAGGTGTTGCAACTACACATAGTGGAAGTGTGGTTGAGGACGTGGCTCCATGAAGGAAGTTGGATAGACCACTTGGTTCGATCTATCCTCACCTATAAAGGAAGTAGATGCGTAAGGCACAACTTATTTATATCATCAAAAATCATCTCATAATATTGTCTGAATATGTCCATGAATCAAACTGGAGGACGCTCCGAAGTTTAATGATTCCAGAGAACAATGATACCCCAAGTGGATTACGAGAATGCGCACGAGTCAATGGAAAGATCATGCGAGGATATTGATGATTAATTTTATATACACTTGCTTAAGGAAATAGATCTAGATGAGATCGATCCAAGCTCCTTATTTCTTAATGTCAACAAAGGGAATATTTGTCCTATACAATCCTGGTGGAACTTGGTTCTTTGACAAATATACAGGTATTTGGTGTGGTAGTGTTAACCAACCAAGTGTAAAGCCTATTGGACATACATGATTAATTTGTCACAAATCATAATGAGAAGAAAGTAGTTTTAAAGTATAAGGACTTGCCTTATGGCGCGAGGTTTCTTACAAAGCCCTGGAATTGTTCCCTAGTAATGAATTTTATGGCGTTCCGCTACTTAGTTAGCTTGGTAATTTCAAAAGGACTTGAAATGCATCATATGTATGTGGTTATTACGTATATCTAAAAGAATCAAGAGATAGAAGATATTTACAAAAGTACTTGATAGCCTTTTGTTACCCAAATCCATTGACTCTAAACCACAGAGTGCGTTAACAGTTAGATAGAATGCTCACTTATAGATTGAAGCAATCAGGCGGATGTGGTATACCAATCTAAGTGACTATTTAATTTGGAGGGGATAGACAAGTAAGGTATTTTTCCTTATGTGAAAGTTCCTGATTTGTAATTGTATCTATCTATGTCGACGGTACATACATGATGGCTACCCTTGATGTAATAAGAGACCTTAAAAGATATTTGAAATCTGAATTTGAGATGAAAAGTCTGGGGAAAGCTCAACCGAATACTGAGCTTGTGGCATATTATTCCACCAATTTGCATATGTCTAACGTTGTCAGGAAATTTAACAAAGACATGCATCCTGATAGCACTCCCATGATTAGTCGAAGTTCAAATGTAAGTAACTGACCTTTTCGTCTAAAGGAAGATGACGAAGATGTGTTGGGAGATGAAATTTCCATATCTAAGTACAATAGACGCACACTACACCATTTTAAGGTATTAGCAACCTACCATAGATGTTGCTAAACATGGTCACAACAGGCTTTCGCTGTTTCTAAACACGGTGTCGCAATTTTTAGCAACGGCATAAGCTTTGTTGCGAATCTCGGTCAGCAACGGACATTCGCAACGGTACTTGCCGTTGCTAAAAAAATTATTCGGAACATATAAATGCCGTTGCGAAATTTTTTAGCAACAGAAAAAAAAAGAGGCTTAGAACCAAGCCACGGCTCGATTCTAAGCCACGACTTCACTCTAAGCCACGGAGTCCAATGCATACCATACAAACAACATGACAACTTATCGGCCATGACATACAAACCATTTTAATCAGACGAACTGAGAATCCCCATCAAACATTTTGAAATTTACAAAATCAAATGAACTTGGAATTCATGTTATTGAAAAGTTATACAAGTCCTACAAAGAGAAGTGATTCAAGTCCTAAAAATTTCAACAATTTCAAACTTGGCACCAGCTTGCTTGAGAGCATAACTGCAGAAGCACATCACTCAGATACCAAGTTATATTTATCACGAAACAGAGTTTCACAAACTATCTACATGCATCTGCTATTAATAAACTAAAATAACATTACTGTGACAACAAAATGAGATGGTTGGATTTAAGACTTGTTTGAACAAATTTTACTCTTACGTTTGAGAGCACGTCTTCCTTGGCCTTTCTTAGCTGCATCTTTCCCACATCGTTTCTACATTTCAAGCTTTGATAGTCCCTCCATATTTGCATTAAAACTCTATCAGACATTGCTGAATCGAAAATTAAAAAGTATGATATTAAGACAAAGGAGAAAACCACCAAATCAAAAATATACCTTAACTTTTAAATGGAACACTATTGGGATTCATACTGATAATTACTTAAAGAATTCTGAATTGGAATTTCAAGCTATAAAAGATTCTGGGTATGATAGTAGTTGCTGACACATACTACATACAAAAGGGAGAAAAGCAACAAGATATGTCGGCTTGTGCATGCTCTATGCATTTTATACATCAAGTCATACTGATAATTACTTAAAGAATTCCAAATTGGAAGTTCAAACTACAAAAGATTCTGGGTAGGCTACTAGTTGCTGACATGTGCATCATTACCCATAAATATACACGTTGACAAGCACATTATCTCAAGATAATATCACACACTGACATTAATGAAATACGAAATCCCAAACTACGATTTTTTTTGTAACAATTGCCAAATTGGAAATATATTGGTAATTAAAGCACAACTTGGAGATTCTGAAATATCTGATTTCTGTAGTAGCACATAACATACTTGATTATGCAACATGTTTTCTGATCCCAAGGTCACCTAGCTTTAATAATGACGGAAACATATGCAACTTCAACCAAAGATATGACTTTGATATTGAAACAAGGATTAACTATAAGACTTCTGATAGTCCTAAAACCATTTTGGAGATACTTATCATACTTACCATACTTTCGGTATACCCAAACTACTAATATGTTCACTTCAGTAATCAATTTGGGTAACCATATACAAATTTAACGCCTTGCGATGGCTTAGAAGTATCAAATCACATAACAAAAAAAGAGAAATTAAACATGCCAATGATCCTTACCAGAAATATAACGATTTTGTACTTGAGAGCAAGATGAACACCTAAATGCACTGCTTCCAACTCGTCATAAGGTCGTGTTTAGGAATAACCCTTGAACAAGCATCTACTCCAGACTGTTTGAAAAACAATTAGGTGGGTAAAGTTCAAACTACCATTTACATTGACAATTGGTGTTGAACACCATTAAACTGGAATCAATCAAAGCACATGACATGATTACCAATATATGATCTAGAATTCCTCTGATACATTTTTTCAGCTGGAAACTCATTACAGCATTCTCCAACCAGGGTTTTCTTGAATAACTTTCCTCCTTTTGATAAATCTTTGCATTATTTTCCTCCTTATTTCATAGCTTCTCTATGGCTTAAGAGCCACAGAGTGACCAACCTTAGCACTCTTTTCAATTGCTCTTGTGTCTACCTCACCAGAGACGGTAAAGAGGGACTTTGGCCTCCACTCGTGCTGGATAAGAGGACTTGCCTTACCATGGTTGTTGATCCTAGCCTTTATAGAAGTCAATGGGTCCATAGCTTTCTGGGTACCGATGGTCAAGGTGTTCTCATTTGTGCTGAAACTATGGGCAAGCTCAGCACCAACAGCTGTATTGGTCAAGGGACTGAAATTGTGGTAGTAAGAAGCATTGAGGTTCTCACCCTTGTCGTTCCTGAAATCATAAAAGAGAGAATAAGAAAACCCCACATCAAAAAAACAAAACAAAAAGGAGCCTGGCAATCAAAACAAGAAAAGCACTGAATATCTAAAAACAAAAGAGTCTGCCATCCATATCAAAATAAAATACTCACAAAGATAAAAGTTAGAAATGTTTCATAAATGTTCAATATAAGAACACCTACCGAGATAACATAAGACAAAAAACATCATATACATACAAGTTGAGAGGACAAACATGAAACTTTCCTTTCTTGACCTGTAACCCTGTACTTATGAACATGAAGGGGATTAATCTCTTCTTATATCTCATTAAGGGAGCAGGGGAAAATTAACATCCATGCAATAAGAGATATCACAAACATGCATTTAGTCTGTACGAACATTGGGCCATGAAAGTATGATTTTTCAACCAAACACACAGCATGACTTAAGGAGAATAATTGACAAGGAAGACAGCAGAACGCAATCGAAGTCAATAAAATAGAATTCAAATGCCTGATGGTATCTAAAGTCTCAAACTTGAGTGGACGAGGTAACGGGAAGCTTGAGTTGCTCAAATCCTGGCGTAAGGAACTATCCTGCAGCATTGGTTGGATGTGAATACTTCATAATTGTATGCTTTCTAGAAATACAAAAAAATAAATAAAATACGATGATGTAGTTGAACTCTATGATGAAGTTAAACCCTTCTTTGCGAAGTTGTAGATATTATCCAACACCTAAAACACCAAAAAGGCAACCATCATCTAGGGCTATAAATCAAAATGGAATTATAAGTTATTACTCGGAATTAGACTTAGGGATTTTGTTTTTTACATAAGGAAAGAGATCTTCGACCAATTTTTGCAGCAGCAAGATCTCAAGCGTATAGATGCTATATAGATCTGAACAAGACCATGCAATATCGGCTTGGCCTCATCATCAAAATTATGTCTACCTTTCTCTACCTATAGCACCACTGATTCATTGACCTTCAAACAAACAAAACCAACAAAGACATGGAACACATGTGTATAAACTAACACAATACTTGGAACAATGTGTTAACATGTAATTTACATCACGAAAGAAAGAAAAATGGCATGGATCAGACTTACAAAATATAATTTCTACCTCTAACTTGTCACAATCAACAAGTCCCAACTCTGATTTATAGGATGGGTATGAAGGATTTGATTCACTAACTGCACGGGCAATAGGAAAATTCAGGAGGTAAATACTTCATAATTGTATGCCTTTTAGAAATACAAGAAATCAAAATCATAAAAGAAACCCTAAATTAACTCTCAGATCAATAAACATATCAAATAAAACAAAAATCAATCCAAAACTAACAAACCTAGATGATTAGCACAGATCCAACTTCTCTTTCTTTCCATTGATTTCCATCTTCATCATATCTCTACACCTTTTTCAATAATAAAAATATCAAATCAATAAGAACTAAAATCGAATCTAAATGATTCAGAATACTAAATCACTGAAATTTTAAATAAGGGTTTCTTCAAGCTTAAAGATAAATCCCTGAAATTCCCATTTGATAAATCCCTAAATTCAAATTACCACCAGCATAAATTAACAAAGAAACAAAACTAGGGTTTCCCTTACCGACAATATAAAAGAGAAGAGACGTAATCTGACTATTGTTGATGATCCTCATCGACTGTTCTTCATCGATTCATACCAAAATGATGTTGTTCATGGATTTTGTTGGTGAATCTTCGTTTATAGTTAGTGTTGATGAAGAGAATAGAAGGATTTCGTTAATGAATCTCCGTTTTTTTTTTTTTTGAGCAGAAGAGAAGAAGCAGCAGCGGCGGATTGAGAGAGGTAGAAGACCAGATAGAGAGAGGGTTAATACTAGAATCTAGGGTTTTAAGGGATCCCACACACGTATCTAACACACTTCAAGTCAAGTCAACATGTCAAACTAAGGTGTTACCAGCACACGGCCTAACCGCACGCGTAAACAACCAGCAGTTGCTATTCGCAACCTAAATTTTGCGGTTGCAAAATTAGCAACAATAACCTACGGTTGCGAAATATTAGCAACAGAAATTAGCAACAGAAAATTAGCAACGGCAATAGTGCTGTTGCTAATCTGAGTTGCTAATCCCTTAAAATGGTGTAGTGGCATTTTTGTACTTAGTATAATAATGTACTCGATTAAATTTTACATCCACATAGAACTTGTTAGATAGATATAACTCAGCGCCAATGCAACGTCATTGAAATGGTATAATGAATGTAATCATGTACTTAAAAGTAACCATTGACATAAATTTGTTTTATCCCTACAAGGACATAAAAACAAATGCTAATGAAAGTGCAATCCAAAAGTTGTTGATTATGAAGTAACAATAATCTCTTCTCCAACGAAAGTAATCAAGGAGAGATATGGTCGACTATTTTCTGAGTCATTACTGATATTCAGTTTCAAAAACTACATGACTAAAGGAACTGTATAGAACAACTCTGAAAGTAATCAAGGGTATTCCGACATTAGGGGGAGGATCCAAGATATGATGTCGACATATTTTACTTCGAAATTGAAGTTGTGTTGTACTCTTTTTTTCCTTCGATCGAGAATATATAGTTTTTCCCGAAGCGTTTTGTTACTCGACAAGGTTTTTAGCGAGACAACATTATAAACATCAAGTATGTTGAACGTTGAAGACATAAAGACCATGTTGATATTGCTAAAAATATATAAATCAAAGAAATGAAACGCGACAGTCTGTCAAGCAACGTAACTTCCAGAATCAACAACAGGGTCTTATAAACATTCAAGTCACCAAATTAAAGTGTGATAAACTCCTTTTGACTGCATTAGACTAATGATAATTTTCTGATATCAGGGGGATAATCTAATGGTGTGTTGAACTATTTTCCTTCACCGAGGTTTCTTTTTTTCACAGGGTTTTGTTACCCGGTAAGGTTTTTAATGAGACAACAACAAACACCGAGTAGTAATTTCCCAACTAAGTCCATTGTCTTTCCCACACGTATTTTCTGCCTTAGGAGTTGTGAAGCAACTAATCAACTTCAACAGAGCAAAGTGATCCTTTGTAATGGTTCACCTTTACTTGCATCTGTCACGTTGTACTCTTTTCTCTTCGTTAAGGTTTTGTCCCATTGGATTTTCCTTGTCAAGGTTTTAATAAGACAACATATTCGAGTCCAATTATGTTCTAAGTTTTCTTAATATTGTACTCTTTTTCTTTAGTTCAGGTTTTGTCCCTATGGGTTTTCCTGACGAAGTTTTAACGAGGCAATTAACTTAGACGCATCGATCTTTGAAGATCGTATTGCATGTGATGAACTACATGTAAAGTATGAGAAAACATGTGAAGAATTGTACCAAGGTTTTCTCCCACTGGGATTTTCCTTATCAAAGTTTTAATGAGGCAATTGATTTCGGCAAAAGTCATTAAGGAGAGGACGACATTTGAAGAACTATATCCGAAGCACTAAATATGAAGCACTGCATATGAAGTTCTACTAGACCGCATAAGGGGGGGAGTGTTGTAGGTCTTGTAGCCCATGGATGTGCGGCCAAATATTGTGTCTAGGGTCTTCTTCCTATTTGTATATAAACGAATATACTTATGTAACATAGCTGACTCAGATATATGTAATTCTCTCTTTGCCTCTCCATCTTCTCCGTATTGCCCACTGCAATACTTTTCAATTTATTAGTGAAAATAAAAGCTGGATTTATGTATGTCTTCATTCCATGAATTCGTTATTAAATCTAGAAAACCAGAGTATTGGAACCATACCTGTAATATACTAAATGGATCATTTGTTGGTTTAGGGATGCTAGTCCAAACAGGTCTCCCAAGTGTTTTTCCAATCAAAAAATAATATTCTCCTTCCAGTATTCAATGCTTAACCCTGGAAACATAACCCATACAAAAGATGTTGACGATTTTTGGTTTTTTGATTTAAAATTAGGCTCTCATTTATGGAGTTTCAATATTTGTTGCTCAACCTCCCAGTATCCAGTCCAAATATGCTCCTTATCTTCTTCATTATCTAGCTTACTCACAAAGAATCCCTTTCCCAAAGGAATGAGTTGACAAGATCCTTTTAAACACCATTGTTTTCTTAATATTGAATCTGCAACTTCCATGGTGAATTTTAGAAAATTTAATCTATTAATCAGACTAAATCTCCATTAATCAATAAGCTCATCTGGAATACAAATCGAAGGATTTCCTCATGTTTACCACAATGAGGAAGACTAGAGATATCAACATGAGAAGAATATCTTCTAAAACATTTCTCTATCTCTCCTAAGAAAAACCTCCGAAGACTAAAAAAACCCTAGCCGCCTGAGTATTTTCCTGCTCATATTTGTTCCTTTGGAACGGTTCTTAGCAGGAAAATCTCATCTAATCTTCTACCTCTTTTACTCTTTCTCATTTTTTTGATTTGTTGATGCAAATTTATCAGTGTTATTTTGGGTTCAAATCTATCTTGTTGTAGATCCAACTTTAACTAGTTTTATTTCTTCAATTGATTCTCGAATTTAGTGGTGTATTTCAATTGGGTTTCTCTCTTTGTTTTTTTTCTTTAATTATTCTAGGTTTTAAGCTAAGTTCTTATCTAGTTTTAATTTAGGTTTTTTTTTGGGAACTTAAATATTTCTAGTGTGTTTAAATTGCATAATTGTTTGGTGATTAAAGTGGTGGTTCCTAACTGGATGTTGGAAACTTCATCAAGTTCTTTTCATGTTCATGTTGAGATTTTTCAATTTAGCAGTTCAGGCCCTGATTCAAAGGATTAATTATTCATCAAACTGTCATCTAAAAAGCATCAAAGTTACCCAAGAAGCATCTTCAGGCTCCATGACTCCGATTTCCTCTCCAACAGCAACAAAAACACCAGCAACAGGATACTCAAAGACACGGACAGAAGCTACTACAAAGAGACTGAAGACACCAGCAACAAACAGTTCAAGAAGACCGAGTCAGATGAAGACCCAAATCGATCCAGGCCAATTTCGTCACTTGAAAACCGAGTTAAGTTATACTGGTTACCTTTGTTACCGTTACTATGAAATTACTGACAATGGGATGGATCTATGGATCCTGTTCTACCCATGTCATCACTATGATTTTGACAAAACCCTTGAGAAGTGGTTGGATTTACGGATCCTAATATTTCTATTGATTATGGATTTATTATTTGAGTTGGATGTGTTACTTTTGTTCCAGCCAAGACCATTTAAACTAGTTCTGTTACCTTGGAATTGTGTAGGAATGGTAGGTAATCTTTGTCTGAATTGGTCAAGTAACTATGTTGTAAGGTATCTGGAAAAACCATGTGGCTTGTTTGAGTATCCTTATTATTTGTTTGAACTCTATGTAATTGTTGGAATTCTTTGAGTCAATCCTATAATCGAATCCGGTTTTAAATCGGAGTACTGTAATGAACATCTTTGAGACTTGCCTCTTTTTTCGGCAAAAAAAAAATAGAAGAAGAATAAGAAGAATATTTCTTGGATCTAAAAGTATTCTAACATTAAACCCTTATTTTGATTTCTCCCAATATTTTTCATAGATTCAGACATCTTAAAAGAACTATATAAAGAAACTTTATGAAATTAAACATCAATCATGAGAACGAAGATTAAATTCACCCGAATTAGTGATGAGATATCCCACTGAAAAAGAGAAAGTTTCGCAGAGTCAATCGCGCGCACTCTCTCTTTCTTCAACTTACTTTTAGGTAAATAAATTTTCCGTCTGTTACCACCATACTAGATTCATAAAGAATCTACATTGCTGAACGATTTGTAATCAGATTGACTAATAAGAAAGATAATTATTACAATGGTTTTGCCTGAGTATATACACTCGACTCACATCACTCACTCTCTCTTACACTTTTCACATGCACATGGCATACCTACACTCACAACCTTCACTCTACAGCACACACACTTACATATGCTATTAGAAAACAATATGCTGGAATAACTAAAGAAAATTAAAATCCAGATACAATCAGGGAAGGAATATGTTTGATCTTGTTCCAATCCTCTCCGGCTTCCTTTGTCGTCCTGCTCTGGAATTGAAGTGGCATATTATCTAGTCTCATGTGTTTTAGTGTGGTCAGTTGTTGTAGCCCATCAGGGATCATTTTCAATCTTCTGCATTCACGAATTTCCAAATGTGCGAGGATTTTCAGTGCTCCCTCCTCTATTATCCATATCTGTAACTTCTCCAGCGAAAAAATCTCCAAGGTTGGAAGACAGCCAAAACCTCCTCCTAAGCAAACCATTTGGTTTCCTTCATAAGAGTTGAATCCTAAATGTAGAAATATCAAGCAAGGCAACTTCTCTAGAATTGGCATTGGGTCCTCCTTAATCGATGACCATTCCAACTTTAGTTTACACAGGTTCGGCGGGAATGAAATAGATCCTGTCCATCCATGGATGTTTCCTTTTAAATGTAACCTTTTGAGAGATTCATGGTTTGAGAATTGAATGGATGCTAGGGGTAGTCCTTCACTGGTTAGTGGAGATAAAGAGATTTTGGATGTCAGTGTCAATGATTGAAGTTTCGTGAAGTTGGCAACGGCGTCTGCAATTTCGTCTGAACGCGAACTCAAACATTCTTCTATCCTTAACTTTCTTAGGGAAGTCAGCCTTTTCAACCCACCACCATTCATCCAATCTCCAGCCACGATGATTAAAAACTGCAGATTTGTTAGATTATCAATCCCTAACTTAGTCGTCCGACGCTTACTAGCCGTTGGATTTATACCATCGAGATTTAAATATCTCAAATGCTGCAAGCGCCAAATCCGATCATCCAGTTTGAGTTCACTGAAGCAACCATTGAGGTTAAGAAATTCCAGATTGACAAGTTTACTTAAGCAACCCGTATCGATATTGTTTAGCTTTGTTTTCTCCAAGTTTAAATACCTGAGATGTATGAGTTTTCCTACCTCCTCCGGAAACGAAACGCAGCAGCTTTTAGCATCACCGTGGAATTCCAACACCCTAAGTAATCTGAAACTCCCAAATAAAGAGCTTAAGAAGTTTTTTTTAGTTATGAGTACACCTTGACACATCAGAGAACGGATTTGAATGTAATGAATTTTGGAAGTGTACTGCACATCTGATTCACGGGGGTTGCAATACACTGCCACTCTGCGACTCTCCTCTTGTTTCCGATAAAATGTATCAATGCTACCATAGATTTGAGAAAACTGATTCCCTTTACATTCTGTGACAGAAATTTCACGAAGTAGATTGTGGATGCAACATGTTTTCACTCTTATTCCATCACATCTCAATTTACTGACCTGGATCAAGCTTCTTCCTATTAATTCTTCCAAGTAATCTTCCGCAGTGTCTTCCAATGATTCGTCTCCTCTCTTGCTTACGAATCCTTCAGCTATCCAGCACTGAAATAACTTTGTGGCACAAATCTCGCTATTTTCAGGAAAGAGACTCATATAGAGAAAGCACGGCTTCAAGTAGTAAGGCAGGTAATCATAACTCAATGCCAGAATTCCTGAACATATGAGGGAATGATCACAATCACCTTGCGACAGATACCAACTTGCTCTATCATTTACTTTGCGCCACTCATTTTGACACTTTTCTAGGCCCAATAAGAGGCTCCCAAGCACCACTATTGCAAGGGGTAACCCACAACACTTTTCTACCATCTGCTTCCCGAGGTCCCATACTTTCATTGAACGAGCTATTTGATCAGAAGTATCAAAGCTGTTCAATGGAAAAACTTTTGTCAGAAAGAGCTTCCAACTCTCCGGTTCCTCTATTAACGACAACTTGTGGATGTTGGGGCTAGACGAGCCACTGGCATGGTTAGCTACAACTTTATGGCGTGTTGTAAGCAATACTCTACTTCCATTCTCTTCCTCCGGGAGAACACTTCTTAACTTATTCAAAGCATCTGTATCCCATACATCATCTAACACTATCAAGTACTTCTTCCCCTTCAAAAATGCAAGGAGCTTCTCTTTGGGCAACTCTTCTTCAACGGAGGTAGAATTAGAGCATTGCATAATAATGCTTCTTATGAGCTCTTGCAGATTATATACTTTGGATATGTAGACAAACGCACGGTATTTGAAAATTTCAGCAACAATTCCATCATTATAAACTTTCTTAGACAATGTAGTCTTACCTACACCACCCATTCCGACGATTGAAATGATGCGTAATTTCTCATCTTTCGCATCTCCAGTCAACAATAATGACTTGACTTGTCTCATGCTTTCCTCGTGAATTATGATGGCACTATGACATTCCTCGGCAGCAATTTCAGCTCTTCTTCTCTCTATCTTTTGTTGCAACGATAATGATGATCCATAATATGAAGAAGACCCAGTACCACCACCAGTAGCTTGTGCACTTACAAACCAATATCTTTCCCTGTTGGCCTGCAGGTCATTTAACCTGGTGTTGATCTTCTTAATTCGGTTCCCATACTTGTGCAATGATGGTAATTGTTTGGCTGAGCTAATGTGACCTTTCAGGCCGTCTTTGAGAGCTTCGGGATCCATTTGAAATTGTTTACAGTGAACAATCTCTAGGATGAATTCATCAATGACATCCTCAGTGTCAAAGACTATTCCACGCACTTGCTTCACCCAAAGTTTCAGCTTTTCATCTGACCTAAGGCAAAGTGTTTCGTCTGCTTCAGCGTTTCTGATGGATATATTCATCCATTCCAACTCATTCTGAAGCTTATATATGTGGCCTTTGACTCCTAGCAGCAAATCGGCTTCATCCATTATCAATTTCTTGACTGTTTCCAGCAACATTTTAAGAACAGCACCCTCAACCATCTCTCTTTCTCTGTGTGTGTTGGAAGCAAAAGATGTAGACTGTTGTTCAACTATTGAGCTTGGTTGGCTTTTCTTTTAACATTCTGTCGGGTCTTACTTATTTATTTTATTGTGTCGATTAAATGATAAAGATAATTTTGAAACTGTCGGGACATCAAATTTACCCTTGGATCGTGAAGATTTCACCAATTTATTAGTGAGCACATGGGATGGGATTGAGAGGAGAACATGGAGTAGTATAGGAGAGAGACTTTTGGTGATTTTTGACAAATTTGTATCTCTAAAATACCCTTCAGTGTCTTTCATTTTTATTGAGTCGGCCGCTAGTTAGCAATTCGGGTTACGGGTAGTAGTTTGGGACGGCATACGTACGGGAATTATACGGATTTGGATAGATCGGATTCGGTCAAAAATCCGGTCAACGGTTCGTTGTTCGGACAGTAGTTCAGAACGACATACGTACGTGCATATTCGTTTTATAAATGTGAGTGCGGCACTTAAAATTCGGCTAACATATATGATAAATTGATAAGTATTATGACCTTATTACGAGAGTAATTTGATTTGTATATGATTTATAAGATGGAAAAAAACATTTTAGCGTGATTATTTAACAAGAAGTAACAATTTAATCACGTAAATGTATTATAAAACTTATAGACTTTTAAACAAAAAAAATCAACACATAAAACATTAGTTAAACAACTATCAATAGAAAATTTTAATTGAATAATTGTATTTAAATATAAAGTATATACAATATCAAACAAAAACCAATCAACAGAACTCTGGTGAGAGAGTTACCTATGGGAGTTCTAGTTCGGAAATATCATTCGGATACGGTCAGTTTGGATACGTTCGTGAATCATTCGTGAGGTCCATATAATCCGGGAACTAGGTTCGGAGTTCAAATAGTTCGGAAGTATCATTCGGATTCGGTCAGTTCGGATACGTTCGTGAATCATTCGGGAATGATTCGGAGAATTACTAACTAGGAGTCAGCCTTCACAATAATGCAAAGATGAAAAGGATACGCCAAAATGACATATACTCCCTCCGCACTAAGAGCAACTACACGGGTCGACCAAAACCAAATATTTGGTCGAGAATTCAAACTCTATGGAGAGGAGTAAAGACCAAAAACCAAATCATATTTGGTCTTTAATTTAGTTTTGGTCTGGCGTAATTTAACACTACGTCCGGGTGAGACGCAAATATTAGTTGCGTTTCGAGTGGGGCGGAATTTTAATTTGCGTTTGGGAGTGAGACACAACTAGAAGCGTAATTTTAATCTAAGCCCGACGGGACGTAGTTTGCATTTGCGTCCCATTCCAGGCGGTAAATTTAAATTGCGCCTCGTCCAGGCGTAGCTTAAAGTCCCGTCTGACCAGGCGTGATTTTAAATTCCGTCTGACCACGGGCACAATTCTTAATTACGCATGTTACTACATGGGGAGTTATTAAAATCTACGCCCATTCCTTCCACCATTTTCATGTATTGTGGTCCACATGCATATCAATTAAGGGGAAATTAATAAAATGCCCATGAGGGGAAATCTAATTAAGAAAATGCCCACGTTTTTTTGGAATTTAATAAAATGCCCATGAGTTGACCTTTTCCGTCCCGTTTTTTCAAAAAAAGCGGCTAATGGACGTTACATTACATGCGGCACTAAATATGCTATGTCAAATGACATTGTAACCCCTAAATCAGCTGGATCGGCCCGTGTTGGAACTATGACTCAGCATGAACTCGGGTCATGAGTTATGAGTAACATCACGTCATCCACACGTGCAAACTTCAGTAACGGTCGGCTGACACGTGTCACTATCTGGTAGTAAACAATCAATGGAACAGATTTAATCCCCTTTTATAACGGTCATATTCTCTTTCAGCCTGTATAAAAACCAATGATCAGACCCAAGTTCACCCAAATCATCAAAAACAAACCAACTTCACACACTCATGAGCAAAAATCTGATACATTCTCCCAGTAGTAGTAGAAACAACAACATCAAGGCTAGTGAAGAGAACCAACCAAATCTATGTTCAATTTGTGATGTAGGAAGCCATGAATCAAAGGTTTGTCCTTGGTTGTATTCTAGGTGTAAACATATACCTTGTAATGGCATAAGGAAATTACTTAGATCAAAGACAACTGAAACAGAAGGTGAAATGTTCTTAAAGTGCTCAAATCCTACCTGCACATACTTTGAATGGTTTGCGTTATCCATTGATGTAGTCAGATGTGCTGATATCAAGCTGTAATTTAAGATTTGTTGCTGTGCTTGTGGAGAAGCTAGTCACTCCTACAACAAATGTCCATTGCACAGTGTACAATGCTTCAAAGATCATTGCAAATCAGAAATGAAACTGAAATTATGTAAGAATAGTCACAACTTCAACATAGCTTATCTTACCTGCACAGATTGTGAAGCTTTCAGATGGGTTTCTGATCACATGGTCATTGCTTCAAGGGAAAGTGTTATGCATTCAAGTATTCATGTCAAAGAAATATATAAGGAAGTTAACAAAAAGCTTACAATGTAATATTCCCTACTTTAAACTAATAAACTTTGATTAATATTAAAAGTTACTTCAAATCCATATTGTTTTGTCATCCATAAACAAGTTCAGACCTAAAAGCAGGTAAAACAAAAGACAAACACTGCAAGAAAGGATGAGAGATCCAACAAAAAAGCAAAACACACACACACATTACTTCTTCTTTGCATTCTTTATCTTCTTTCCCTTAGCCTGTGTAACAGTGGCAATATTCTGAGCCAATATCCAATACCTGCAAAAGCTTGACTGAAACTTTGTGTGTTACTAGGCCCTACAGATGCAGATCTTTGAGTGTTTGGTACTGGAGGTGGTTTTTCATGAGATGATGTTCTTGCAGAAGACTCACCAACATATGATGATTTTCCTTGCTTCTTTGCTTTTCCCCTTGCAGTGCTAGTTTCAGCTCCATCTGATTTTGTGAAAGTGAAGTTTGTAGCATCACACTCAGTTCTTGGCATATATCCAGTTTGATTCTTACCAACATCACCACCTTTACAAGTTCTCTTGTTATGACCTTCTGTAGATCCACATTGAGTACACTTTCTTTTCTTCTTCTCAGTTTGAGGTTCATCATAACTTCTTCTCCTCTTTGAATGAGGTCTGCCAGGCTTTCTTTGGCTGGGAGGGTGTAGTATCTTGTTTTCCATTGGTGGATGCAACAAGAAACAAAGAACATAAAAGATCAGAGAAGAAAGAAGAGATGAGATGGGAACTGATGAAACCCTAAAGTACTTTTAAATAGAAAATAAAGTTAAAGTTTAAAGTAATGCACAACCACCCATAAATTATAGAATAGTACCTCTGGATAGTCAGAAATGTCTTCTAGTGGAAAAACTGTTAGAGCATATGTGGTCCTATAATAATCTACTGAATAGTAAGGAGAGCAATACCTGACAAAACAAATGTAAATAATATTGGGGGTTAGAATCTTGCCTTGAATATTTGGTGGTACATTAATGCACAAATAAAAGAGAAATTTAAAATGTAAATGCCATAATAAATGATAAGATCACATACTCAGCCCAATTTGGTGAGATTGTCTTCAATGCAGACACATCATGTTGACAGGGGAATCCCCTAAACTGCCACTGCAAACAAGTGCACTTCTTCTCTATAAAATTCACTGTGAATATTTTTCTAGTGGACCTGTTGGTGAGCAAATAAACCTCCCCAACCACACTAGCTTGAACATGAAATTTCTCACTAATGGCAAGCATTTTTTTGATAAAGTCCTTAGCTTTAGGAACCAAATCTCCAGATTTCCACTTTGTACATTGTTCCCTTCTATTTGTAAACATTTTCATCACCAATGCACCATACAACATTCCAAGAATAACTATAGGTTTATCTCTCAGTTCAGTATCCATTGAATTAAAAGATTCAGAAAAATTATTATTCAGATGCTCACAACATCTAGTGGGATCAAAAAAATCCCTAGCCCAATTACAGTGACCTTGTTTCATAAGATACTCTGCAGCTTTAGAATTTTCTTGGTACATAGCAGTCATGTGTTCCTACATTACCCATTTGTACATTAGTATGTATTTACATTACTCTAGAAATGTAATACAAGCAAATTTTCAAAGAAACAAACCTCAAAATGCTTTATCTTGTAGGATTTGGCAGCATTCCACATTGAGATGTGCAATGTGGGGGACTTGTAAGTTTTCTTGAAGTTCTTGTAATTATGCCTGCAACATAATACATACACAAACAAAATGTAAATAAAGAATTTATAATTTTGCTACAACAAATTTAAAAGTAAGATAATTACCTCCAACAATATCTATGGGGAATACCAGGAAACACCTCTGCAACTGCTTCCAACAAACCTTTCTGCTGATCTGATATGAAAGTGACTTTTCCAGAATGATGAGCTAAGATCCCAGGTGCCAAATCTCTGAGGAATATTAACCAGTTTTCTTTGGTTTCACTTCTAGCCACTCCAATACCTAGAGGTACTAATCTATTCTCATCATCAAGTGTTGTTGCAGCCATTAAGACACCACCCCACTTTCCAGTAAGATGGCATGCATCAAACCCTACAACACCTCTGCAAGACTCCTGAAAAGCTTTCATTGGTGCAGCAAATGATATTGTCATAGTTTCAAACTTGAAATCTGCATATGCAGTTTTCAACATTAGCAAAAAAAAAAAGTACCAATACAGAATAAAGAAGAATACAATATTGAAATATTAAAAGAACCTACCTTTTCTTCCATATGTAAACTTGGCAACAGATCCTGGGTTAGTATTAGCCACCATTGAACAGAACTTAGGTACATCAGCATAACTTTCTTCATAATCTCCGAAAAATTCCTCAAGAATCAGATTCCTTGCTTTCCATGCACAAATATAGGGAATTTTGATGTTGTGAGTACCTGCAAAGTTCTCTTGTATATTCTTGGGCTTTGGTATGAAAGCCCCGGAACTTTCTTTCAAACTTTCAAGTACAACATCTTTTACAGTTTCTGGATCAGCACTCCTATTGTTACCTTTCTTATCCCCAACACATGTGTGTTCCAAGTTAACACTTCTAACAACGAAAGTTGACTCATTTTTTACTCTACTAGCATAAACAAACCATTTACACTCATATTCATCCTTAAACCTACACTGAGCCCTAACTTCCATAGAACAACTTTTTCTACATTTGAACTGCCAATTATGAATGACACAAAACATTTTAAGATGCTTTTTAAAATGTCTCTTGTTATGAAAGGCATACTTTACCAACATCTTACTAGGATCCACTGGTGGTATTACATCTTCTTCAGGGAATAGATTTGGATCATCTTCCTCAGCAATGTTGTTGATATCTGGTTGGTATTTGTTGTACCAATCAGGTATGCCACTCACTTTCTTAATCACTACTTCAAGGCCATCATCATCTTTATCTTCAGATTCAGGAACACTACCATCTTCATCTGCAAAGTACCAACATTAGAGTTATTATACTTATATATACTTACATAAATTAAGATTTAACATTTATCACTACAACTCTATTTTCAAGATTTACCACTTTTCATACCTTCATTGCTACTTGATTCCTCATTTTGTGCTTGAAATTTATATGTCTTCAAATATTCAGCATAATCCTTCTCATCATCTTCATCACTATCAAATATTAAAGGGGCATCTGGATCTTCAACTGGGTTACACTCATCTAACTCAGTGTTCTCTAGCTGCACATTTTTCTCATCTTCAGATTGATTCTCATCATTGTACACAGTGCTTCCTTGTGTTACATTAAACCAGTAATCATGGTTAAAGCTCTCTTGACTTGGTTGATCAAACTTCTCCTGTGTTGAATTAGTTCCAACTCTATTTGCTTGACTCAAACATTACATACTGTCTTGACTTGGTTGATCAAACTTCTCTTGACATGGTTGACTGCTACTCTGTGTTGTATTAGTTCCAACTCTACTTGGTTGACTCAAAGATGACATACTCTGCACTTCATTCAATAAATCCACAAAATATAATTTCCTAGATGCTCCTCCTTGTTGATCAAAGTTCTGCACTTCAGAATTTGTATTTAACCTTGGTGATCTCCTAGGTGGCTTAGTCTTTTCCTTTGAAACAGGCTTCTTATTTGTCTTCCAAGTCTTCTTTGGTGTCTCATCATTTGTTATCACTGGAAGCTCTATTGCAGCATTCAAGAAGTCATCATCTCCAAATTGTAATTAGTTATAGACGACTTCAGATGTATAAAATCAGCTTCATCGATGTAAGTGTCCCAGAACTTAAAGAAGTCATCATTTGTTGCCAAAGATTCAGGGGAACATGGATCATCAGGTGTGTAATACAAGTTCACTATTTCTTATTTTTCCAGACCCAACCTTGCATGCAACATTTTCTCAAATCTCTTCAAATCAATTTCTTCTTTGTCTATGTGAGGGAATTCTACTGTCATCTTACTAATCTCAACATACACACTGATGTTTCTGTAGGGATAATGAACATATCCCCTGGAAAAAAACAACAATTACCCAAATTAGTCTAATTGAAATACCAAATACAAATTAAAATTGCAATTCCAAACTGAAACCCTAATCCCTTACAAAATTCAACAAATTAACACTCAAATAACAAACCCCAATAAAAAATTGAAACCCTAATTAAATCAAATACCCAAATTAAATCCCTAATAACATAACATCTTCAAATTCAAACCCTAATTACACATAAAATGGACAAAATATTAAAAAAAACAGAATCTGATACTATATTTTTTTGGTCGGGATTATTGATTTTGTTTTTAAACAAAAAAACAAAAATAAAACCCAACCAGCACCCATCATAGATTTGATTCCCTTTTCAAACAGATAAAACCAAAAAAATCTATTCAAATATAAAAGAAACATATGTAAATAAAATAAATTAAAGTTAGGGTTATGAAAAAACTTACGGCTTAATCGATTTCTTCGCCTTCTCCTTAAGCTTTTTGCTCTTCATCTTCACGTTTACAGAAATAGAAATCTAAATACCCTAATTACAAGAACGAAGAAGAAATCTTCGATTTCAATCACTCATACTCGTGTTCTTCAGACTCAGAGAGACAGAGAGAGGCGGAGAAAAATGAGTGGGAGTGAATGAAGTTAACCCTAGACTTCGCCTTCTCCTTTTTGTTGTAGTCGGGGTATAGTGGTCATTACGCCCACCAATAACTCATCTCGTGTGACGAGATATTGACTAAGTAAAACGAGTTTTACCAAACAGGTGGGGCCAGACGGAAAACGTAACGGCATGGGCATTTTATTAAATTCCAAAAAAACGTGGGCATTTTCTTAATTAGATTTCCCCTCATGGGTACTTTCTTAATTTTCCCATCAATTAATTCAACTGAGAGAATATATCACACGTTAGTGTGTTAAATCTAATCTTGTACTGAATACAATTAATTGAACGATAGGTTTGGATGTTCATTTGTAGAGGGGCGAACGCATGCAGAGACAAGTGATCGAGCACACTAGCTAGCCTCCACTAGTTTTTCTTAACCTGAGCAAAAATTGCCCTGAGCTTTTGGGAAATTCAGTCTTCTGGGAGGTAGATATGGATGGCAATTTATTTATTTTTTAAAGTCAGATAGATAAATTGTTTTGAAAGGGACTTTGTTTGAATCTACCAATCAAAAGTCCTAACTGCTACGTACTCTCAATAATGGTCGAAAATGATTAATTGATTTTCTTTTTAAATAAGCTTGGAAAATGATTAATTGGTTCAGCGAGCATATGGTAGCTCAGTAGTCACTAATTTTTGATTTAACACACCCATAATGGTAGCACCCAAATACAGGCGTGTTTATAAATTGCGCCCTGTCAGGCGTAATTTCATGTTACGCCTCATCAGGCGTACTTTATGATTGCGTCCCATAAGACGTAATTTGTATTTGCGCCCCGTCGGGCGTAGTTTTTGATTACGTCTCTCTATCATGCGGCTTTATATATTACGCTCAACACCAAATACAAATTTAAACTCCGCCCGACATCAGCCGTTAAATAAACTTGCGTCCATACGGAACGCATTTTATAACTACGCCCCATATCGGACGAACCTTTGTACATCCGCTCCACCATATTTGCTCCTTTACTGCAACGTCTCCCCACGGACTAAACCCATTTCTTTTAGTTTTTTTTTGGTGTTTACTCTTTGAGCATAGTCGCCCCACTGCAGTTGCTCTAAACATATAGCGGAGGGACCAATTTTCTTAGATTAAAAAAATTACCTTGAATTCATTATTTTCTCTGTTTTGTTTTCATCCGTCCTAATTTCTATTTTAATCTGTCTATTTTTATCTGTCTGCTCTGTTTATAGACATATTTTCCCCTTAAATTATCAGATATACCCTTTACTTTTTATAATCATAATTTTTTTTTTAATATAAACTTAATTCAAAATCTTAAATAGTATCACCATATATATCTATTTTTTGGAGTAATAATAATTAGAGAAGGAGAAGAACTTCTTATTGATAAAGAGACATTAGATATTACATACATACAATGTTCTTTATATATAGGAACGGGAAAACCTAGTCATCTAATAGGCGGCACATCCATGGGGCATAGGCCTTATACATAGTGCTTTGAATGTGGTTCTTCAAATGCCGTTCTCTCCTTGAAGACTTGTGCCGAAATCAATTGCCTAATTAAAATTTTTTGACAAGGAAAAACCCAGTGGGACAAAACCTTGGTATATCTCTTCACATGTAATACTTCACATGGTATCTCATATTTTAGATGTAGTACTTCACATGTTGTATGATCTTCAAGGACCGACTAGTCTAAGTTCATTGCCTCGTTAAAATTTCGCCAGGGAAACTCAGAAGGACAAAACATGAACTAAAGAAAAGGAGTACAATATTAAGCAAACATAGAACATAGTTGGACTTGAATATGTTGCCTCATTAAAACCTTGACAAGGAAAAACCCAGCAGGACAAAACCTTGACGAAGGGAAAAGAGTACAATGTGACAGATGCAACTCTTGAGGCAGAAAATCCTCGTGGTAAAGACAATAGCCTTAGCTGGGAAATTACATTCCCTGTGTTTTTTTTTTCTCATTAAAAACCGTGACGAGTAACAAAACCCTGTAGGAAAAAGCAACCTCGGTGAAGGAAAATAGTTCAACACACCATTAGATGCTCCCCCTGATGTCAGACAATTTTCATTAGTCTAATGCAGTCAAAAGGAGTTTATCACACTTTACTTTGGTGACTTGAAGGTTTTTATAATACCATGTTGTTGATTTTGAAAGTTACGTTGCTTAACATACTATCACATTTCATTTCTTTGATTCAGATATTTTCAATAATATCAACGTGATCTTTATGTCTTCAACGTTCAACATACTTGATCTTTATGGAGGATATAATTTGTAGCAAACTGACCCACTCCTTACTTCTGCGACAGATTGATGTTGCGATCAACATAGAGTATTTGAAGACCGTCGAGGGATGCCAAATCATAAGAAAAAGATTGCTTCAGTTTATCACAATCCTCAATCCACAGTTCAGTGAGAGAATCCCATACTCGTAAATCCTGCACGGACGTTAAAGCAGGACAAGCAAATAGCTTCAATGAGCAGAGAGAGCTGATGCTGGTGTAGAATCCAGTGCCTGAAGATAGTTTTGCGTGGAATTCCTTGTTATTGTTGTTGTTATCAACAATCCGAAAACCTTGAAACTTAGAGCAGTACCCGATTTTTAGAGATTTAATAAGAGCTACTTTTTGGAGTAACACCACTGGAAAAAACTCAAGCTGCGGAGAATCCAGTTTAGACACGGATGTGAGGGAGGTCAGTGGTTCTACTCCTCTGCTAGCTAAGATTGAGTTTACCGCCTTATTGTTGGTGTTGCACAGCTCCAAACTCTTAAGAGAAGTACATGAAGTTGATGGTATGGTTTTCAACCTTAAACAACCACTGACAACCAAACTTTCAAGTAACGGAAAGGAATTTAAAGAATGAGGAGGGGCAGTCCATTCTTCTAAAATTGACATATCTGTAAGACTCAACTCAACTAAAGAAGGGAACACGGATTCCCCGGATGCTGATGACGATGAAGATGTTTTTTGTTTTTTTGTTTTTGCTGCCGCTATTTTCTTCTTGTTGGTAATAAAACTCTTCACCCAAACATTTCACTGAATTCATTCCCTTTATCTGAAGAATTCTAAGACAAGGGAGCATACCCAGCCCTGGAAGCTGCTCGCAACTGTTGCACTCATAGAAATATAAGTCCACCAGGTGCGGAAGATAATTAGACAAACCCATCCAATTCGGAAGCTTTAAACCTTCAAATCCAGATATTGTCAATATCTGTAAATTAGGATGAGGTAGGAGACCTTCCAACACCATTCCATCATTCAGACTTCTACCTGTACATTCATTATCATTAGAAGAAGAAGAAGAATTCCAGTATAGATACAGATCCTCAAGGTATTGCTTGTCTTTTAAGTTTGCTCTTTCCGCATCTTCTATTCCACCTCTGATTTTCTCCAGATTTCTTATAAGTAAGAACTTCTCGGTCTCTAGTGCATCTATATCTTGAATTCCACTGAAATTATGGTTCGTAACACCAAATGAATAATTAAAAAAACAACAACGCTAAATAGACTAATGGAGAGAGATTCAGAGGAAATTAAGAACCTGTCTTCAAGTGTTCCAGAGGTGATTTGTTGGACCAAGTATCTGGTATTTTTTTAATGAGTACAAATTGTCAGTCATATAATTATTGAAAAAAAATACAAGGCTAGAAAATAAATTCGAATTCAAAAAATAAAACACTGACCTGTCCGCGGTACCGACTCGGTAGTAATTCCCCTGTATTATCGACGACTCGGTAGTGATTGATATACTTCAGATGGATCGTCAGCACCCTGCGCTTCTTCATGGATAGAATCGTCGAATGTAGATTCCTTGCTTAATTTGTCGCAGTCTTCGATAGTTACTCTGAGAGAAGTACTGGTTCGAAAATCTGGTATCGATGCCAATTCACAGCAGCCAATGATACATAAAGTCTCAAGTACAGGGAAGGAAATGTAATTAGGTGGTGGAGGAGCTACCCATTCTTCTAGGTTATCCATTTCACCGAGTTCCAACCTAATTAACAAAGGAAATAATATTGTTGTTGTCGTAGCTTTTGAAGAACTACTAGTGCTTTCTTCTTCTTCTTTTTCTTCTTCTAAGAATTGTGTATCTTCATCATCTTCTAGCCATTGTATATCTTCATCATCATCTTCTGTTCCTTCAAACCATTCATCTTCTTCGTAGTAGTAAAACTCTTGACCCAAACACTTTATCGACGCCATTCCATATATCCAAAGAACTTCCAGACATGGGAGCATACCAAATGCAGGAAGCTTCTCACATCTGTTGCAGTTTGATAAATATAATTCAACTAATCTCGGGAGGCAATAAATAGACGATGAACCCATCCACTTCGGAAGCTGTACACCCGCAAAATATTCTATCACAAATTTTTCCACGTTAGTGGGTGGCCGTAGACCTTCCAATACTTCTTCTCCTTCCCATTCTTTCGTTTCTTGATCGGCAAATTCTTCTCCTTCCCATTTTAGACTCAATTCTCTCAGTTTTTTCTTGTTCTCTAACCGTGCCCTCCTGGCGTCTATAATACCTCTAACATTATCTAAATATCTTATTTCTAAAATTCGAAGGGAGTTTAGGTCTGCTAATTCTTTGATGCTACTTGATTCACCAATTTGCTGAACCGGTGGTGCATTCTTGTTCCCCTTTTCCATTTTCCTCACCAGGTAAGGCATTAATACTTCCAGGCTGATATTAAGCTTCACAAGCTCTAATTTCCAGAGCTTCCTAGTCAAAGACTGTGGCAATTCTGTTATTCCAGTACCCTCTAAATTTAGGGACCTTAACTGTGTCAAAGCTTCGAGAAGGTTACTGGGTAGTGCTTTTAAGTTATGGCAATGATGGAATTCTAACCTCCTTAGACTATAGATATCAGTGACTGAATCGGGTAATTCTGTGATTAGTGTATATGAAATATCAAGGGACAAAAGATCATGAAGAGACCCAACACTTTTGGGAAGGACACTAATGTTGCACCGACTGACATCCAAAGTCTGCAAATTACGGAGAGTACCAACAGATTCAGGCAGCACTTCAACGTCTGAAGAAGAGATACTAAGATGCCTTAAAGATTCCAAAGATCCAATGTTTTGTAGAATTGCGTAAGCTTTTTTGCATCTGGAAAGGTTCAGAGTCTCTAGAAAGTAAAAGTCACTTAAACAGACTATTTCACTATCACAATCAGTGAGGTGAAGATACCTCAAAAGTTGACCAGAATATGGGAGTATTAAATTACGTACACCATCCAAATGCATCACACGTAAATTCTGGCTTCCAACAGACAAAGTTGAACAATTGCAGTTGCAAAAGATTGTTCTCAGCTTCATCAATAGCCCAGGAAGTGATAGAGTAATTTCTTGTTTTCCTTGATCTAAAACTAACTGCATACGACGCATTTCAGATGTATTACCAACTCCATTTGAACCCAAAACAGTGGCTTCATGACGGCCAGCAACACTTAATGCAAAATCATGGACATAATTATGAATTTTGAATGTGATAATGTCCCCTAGCTCGTCATATTCTATGTTTCGAAATATTGGACATGACAACAAACTACTGAAATAGTCATTACCAATGTCTTCAGGAGAGTTCTGATTCCCGACATTAGATGGCTGATCAAGGAAACCTTCAGCCATCCACATTTGAATCAAGCTCTTTCTATTAAATTTCCAATCTTTAGGAAATAAAAAGAAATATGAGAAACATTGTTTCAAATGGGAGGATAGATTGTCATATCTCGGTTTCATTTCTTCTAGATCTGATAATTTATGGTCCGTGATAGATATGACTGAAACTTTTTCCATAAAATCTACAGTAGAAGATGATGATGATACCGAGGACATTATCTTTTTATCATTCTCTTTTCCTACGATATTTGATTCACCTACATAGTGTGAAATCAAGCTTTTCTGTGTCCTAGTACTTTGAGTAGCAGTGTTAGTGGTACTAATTGACGGATACAACTCAATCTTGAACATCTCACTTGAAATTGCATCAAATTTACAAATCATGAACGGAAGCAATTCTTGTGGGTCATATAGTCGGGCGACAGGGGTTACCCTTTTGCTCCTTGACCGCATGACCGCATCGTAGAAGATTGTATCCAAAATATCATCAGTAATATAAGCAAGTTCCTTGAGCTTCATTAACCAAAGTTTCACAACAGCATCCTTCACCTGCTTCCTCTCGGCATCACAGGTTAGTATTACATATTTGATCATTTCCAAAGTTCTTTTAAGCCCTGCCAGCTGATCGTGGCCACCACAAGCCAACAGTTTGTCAACAACATCAATCAATTTTTTCAATAATCCTGATGTACCACTTATAATGATCTCCTGCATCTCCATAATAAGAGGATATCAAACAAATTATGAAGATAATAATGAAGTCAACTCGTATAGGTTTCGACAGGAAAAAAACAAAGATTGATAAACAGGGGTAATCAGAAATAAGAGTATTCAGTTTTTAAGGGAATATGCAAGCACAGTCCTATTTTTATTTTTTTTATCTGAGTAACCCGAGTTTGAACCCTCACTCTTCCATGAACCCACCAAAATATAAGATTAATAGTTATAGATTGAATTTATGTTTTCAAACTTTCATCATGACAAATTATCCTTTATCAGTTGCACAATATTAACAGTAAAAGAAAGGAAAAAAATCATTAGTTGTCGGTCATAATTAACCTGGCTAAATTGGGGCAGGCCACTTAATTGGGGCTTATGGATTTTTTTATCCACCCCATAAAAAATGATAAGGGTGTCTAAGTTTGATGAAACTATCATTTCACCCTCTATCAAATATTAATACTACTAATTTGTTGTCATCAAATCTTAATTATAAAATTAAAAACTAAAATCAAAATCATAAAACTAAAATCATAAAATTTAAAAACTAAAATCAAAATCATAAAATTAAAAACTAAAATCAAATTCATTTCCATCTCCACTTCAACTGATTCTTCTTCTTTTCTTCTCAACCCAACTCTATAAACTAGGTTTTAGTAACATAAAATTGCTCAAAATTTGAAAATTTTGAAATCAAAATTTGAAAATTTTGAAATCAAAATTTTCCTGGTTTACCAGAATCGATTAACGTTAATGTATATGTGATCAGATTGCAAATAGAAACGGTTTATGTTCATGCCCACAAAGACCGATTGTCCTTGATATGTTTTCTGGTTCGAGAAATTTGAACCAAAATCGTATTACATTAACACTTATAAAAACTGATTGTTGATGTATAATGTTAGAATCGGATTTTATATGTGTGTCGAGTAAACCGATTGTTGTTCTCAGTTTTTCTGCATATTTTTTTTGTTAGAATCAGATTACATGAGCATTCTTATAAACCGATTCATGTTGTGCAATGTCAGGAATCGGTTTTTACATATGTATCGTGTCAATCGATTCTGGTTAACCCATTTTTTTCTAGTTAATACTCGATCATAAAATGAGTACGAAATCATACTCGATTTCATTTCATTAACTCGGGTATAGAATGAATTTTAATTTTATTTGATGTTTAACAACACATAATTCACAGATAAAAAAAGAGAAAATTTACCCACAATCGGTTTACGTTCATGCCGATATAAACCGATTATGGATAATCGGTTGATTTTTATGTCCATATAAACCGATTCTGGGTAGAAGCTAGTTTCAAAAAATCTATGTATGTTTTTGAGGTTACAATCGGTATATGTTTTTGACAACATATACCGATTCTGAGTTGGTGTTCTTCAAAAAATTTCAAAATTTCAAAAAAATTCATGTTCTGATGATTAATTAACACAAGTTAATTTCACATCTTACACTATACTTTACCACTAATCACCCGAATTAACACTAATTAATCAGGGGTAAATTAGCCATTAAAAAAAAATAGTGGATAAGGTGCTTCTATGAATTACTACCTAATAACCCTATTTTATCATGTACCTATAGGCTCCAATTAAGTGACATAGGCCCCAATTTAGGGAGGATAATTAAGCGTATTTGAGGGCGTTATTCATGGACCTAACTTGCATCCGCATTATACTCTTCGTCATAATTATAGTATGTGCAATCACTCATAAAAATTTACCATTTTTTTAGCACGGTTAGCTATAGATTCTCCTCTTCTTTATCTTCTATTAACTCAACAAACACAAAAGCACATTCGGAAAGGCTTTTTTCTATGATAATATATAGGGATTAATATCATGGATTTTTTGGGGCCCTAAAAAATAATTCTTACCTCACACTAGAGGACAATAAAGGTTACCCAAACCTAATTTGGGTCACCCCTTATCCAATTTTTTTTTAAATGGCTAATCTACCCTTATTTAATTAGTGATAATTTTAATTAATTAGTGTTAATTTCACTTAATTTGATTTGAACTTTTTTTTTTTCAAATTTCTTGTTTGCAATTTTTTTTTTCTGAGACTCGCATGAAAAGTCGTTAGGTAGTGAAGTTTTTCAATGACGACTCTAAACTGTCCTTAAAGTTTCAAAAACGACCTCAAGGGTCGGTCGTGTTTAAAAGTTGTTTCTTGACGACTCTGAACTGTCGCTAATGCTTATAAAAGAGTCGCTAACTTCTTTAATATATTTCCGCCATTAATGATTCTTAGAAGAAAATAACGACTCTTTTATAAACATTAACGACAGTTTAGAGTCGTCAAGAAAGAACTTTTAAACACGACCAAGCCTTGGGGTCATTTTTGAAACTTTAACGACAGTTTAGAGTCGTCGTTTAAAAACTACACTACCTAATGGCATTTCATGCGAGTCTCGGGAAAAAAATAATTAGGAAAGGGAAAATAGTACTTTCATCTAGTTTTGGAACCCCCTATGAATTTTGGTGTGGGTATAAATTGGTCAGGGCTCCTAATTATTTTCCGGGGACCCAAAAAAATTCATGATTAATATTTTTCGTTTAATTGTTCATTTATAATTTTCTAGAATCTTAATTCTCCATAATGGTTATCCTTCTGCAAGAGTTCTTTGAATGATCATTTAAGTTGTGTTATGATTGGAAATCAACACCAATTCTTATATTTCCTTTGGGTTTGCTTTTGATTGTATATACTTGTGATAGAGATTATTATTACTAAATTGCATAACCGGTGATTATTTTAATTATCACTGAATTGACAACTGTGATCGATATAATTATCCCTGAATTGTGATGACTAAAATTATCACAACCGGTGATAATTGCGCTTTTTACCTTATGTTCATATTATATTCCGGATAAGAAAATCATTTTGGTTTTGAGTGAAAATTCTGATTTTCCATGTGATTAAATTTTTGGGAATAAACTAAACTTGGATAATTGAAATTATCACAACCGGTGATAATTGTGATTTTCACATTATGTTCATATTCCTACCAAAGAGAAAAATATTCACTTTGGTTCTGAGTGAAAAATCAATTTGGTTAAATCGGAGCCGGTCATATGTCTAGCAAGGATTAATTGGGGGCCAGAAGAAATAATTGGGGGCCTTGAAAATTTTATACCCACACCCAAAATTTTAGGGGGCTTCCAAAAAAAGGTTGAAAATACTATTCTACCCTTCTCCTAAAAATTACCCTAAAATCCTAAAAATTATACCCACACCAAACAGCCGACTCTTCTTCTTCTTCTCCTTTTCCCCTCCCCCACACTTCCTCCATTAACGATGGTGAGAAAAAAAATCATCTGATTCATCGTCGAAATCATCGATGCAAAAACGTTAAAACCCCCTACTTTAAGTTGGGTTTTAGTTTAATTTGATGTTCTGCTAAAAATTAGGGTTTGAATCGAAGAAATATATTTCTCAGAATGGTAGTCGTTAACCACGAAGTTTGAATGTTAAACGATTTTTCATAGTTGCTTAACGATTTTTCATATTTGGTTAACGATATTTGATATGCATGATGTACTTTTGAGGAATCGTCAACCATGACTATGATGGAGAAAACGATTCCTGCTGTATATACATTTTTTTTTTGGTTTGAATCGGTAGCCAATTCATGTTTGTTTAACGATTCTTGAGATGTATGTTTAAATCGTTAACCAATTGTTAAGGATTGAACGATTCATGTGCAATGTATTTTGAACCACCACTCTGTAGGAATTATTAGAAAAGTCGTCCACATAATAGCCACTGGTTAACGACCTTTGTGGATCTTGAAATTATGTGTGTCTTTTATTTGTTTCATGATGACTGATGTCTGGTTGAATTATCTTGCTAAACTATGTCTATGTTATTGTCATTAAATTGATCTTAATTAATGTTGGATAAGATAAACTCTCTCAGATTTGTCACATGATCAGCATATGACTACTCTCAGCCAACTGAGTCATAAATTTTGTGACATATCTATGTTTGAAAAACACTCTCCCGTAAGTAGGTCGACAAAAACACAAGACAGCTATGGTGCCGATATTATGTCAACTTGGTCATCTGTGATTTTGATGTTTTTCTTAAATTTTAGGTCATGTGCTTATGTATGGAAGAAAATCTACATTCTTAAACAATATGTCTACTCGTGGATGTCATTTTAGAGTTTTATCATTTTTTATTTCTAAAAATCGATAAGCAACTTCTCAAGTTGTGTCCAGAGTCAAAACCCCAAATTATTAATGCAAAGTTTTCGTTCGGAGGCCATTGCAGAGGGTTTGTGCTCGAACTACACACAACCCAACAAAATGAACTCACCTGACCCAACCGCCATTTTATATGAACAGAAAAGAGGCAACTTGTATGTTAATCTTGGAAATGTGTGATATGGGTGAATATACTCAAGAGTGACGACGAATTATATTAGTGGACGACTCCACTCTCTTCACTTATAGTTGATCTGTTTCAAAATTAGGAAGAGTCATCAATATTAGAGACGTACGTAACATCGATTCTCATTCAAAACAAAAAGGTCATGTGTTTATAGTACTGTTACACTAACGACCTTTAGTTCAGTTAGCTACAGAGAGTAAAATGTATATGAGTCGTTGGGTTTTAAACATATTATGTAAACGACTCTAGATGACCTAAAAAAAAAGAGTCGTCAATATTTTCAAAGCTGTTTGACGATTTTTCATAATGGCATCTGAGAGTCGTCAGTTTGTTCGAACATGAATGACGATTTTTCATACAAAAAATTAGAGTAGTTCATAAATGTCATAAGTACCTAACGACTCGTTAGGGTTGTTAGTTTATTTTACTCCCGACCAAACGACCCTCACTCTGAGTAGTTGTATGGTGTCCATGAATCGACCACTTGGAGTACCATTCTTGCAATTTGAAGAGTATAGGAAGTTTACCTGATTTTTTTGAGATCCGGGTTCTTCATATGGAGGATTGTTCCTTCATTTTGAGCAATAGGATCTTCATTTTCATCATTTATCAAAGCTTCCTCTATTAACATCTCTTCATCAAACATCCAATCCATAGGATTAGATGAGACAATCTCACCGTCAACACAATCATTTATGTTGGTTGAATCTTCACTTAACTCATTTCCTCCACAACAATCACTCATTTCAAATAACCTAAAATTTCCAAAAAACTCACTCTTTTCCTCTCTATTCAACCAATTTTTTTTTTCTATAAACTCAAATTTTACCCAAAATCTGATTTAATCTAACTTAAAAGATTAACAACTAATCTAACTTAATATACTCAATTAACATTAATTATTTTAGGGGTAGTTTAGATATTTTGAAAAATTAGGATAAGGGGTAGCACCAAAGTGCTATTGGGAGACCAACTATTCATGCCCCCAATTATTTCTTCTGGCCCCTAATTAATCCTTGATGTCTAGAAGGGCCCTGTGCGAATTTTTTTCGTAGGGCCTTTTTTTACGCGTATTGAAAGATAAAAATATTATTCAATTGAAACCTTTTATTTGTTGATATACACCTGCAGGAATAAGAATATGCAAGAAAAACTCAAATGATATCGCCGCATGTATTATGTCTAAGGTCTTGGGAGGTAATAATAATACCATAAATACAAAATGCATGTAGAATAAAAAACAACGAAGAGGTTAGCTCGGTGGATGATGCATTAACCAAACACTACTTGGATTAGTTCAAGTTTCAGTAGTTCGAATCTCATTAGTGACAAGGAATAATTTTTTTTTTTTTTGTGTGTGAAAATAAACAGTTGGGCTAGGGGGAAAAGGCCCTTGAGAGAGCTGGGCCCTGTGCGGTCGCACACCCTGCACTCCCTCAGGCCCGGCTTTGGGTTAAATGTTATTAGAGTTTTGGGAAAAGAATGAATTGTGATAAATCAAATTATGTTAATACTTCTCGTAAAAAAATGATTCACTTTGGTGTAAAAATTTGATTTTCACTCTAGTCAAATTGTACTTGAGTTTGGGAAAAAAATAGAGGAGAAAAATTTAAAAGAGGTAGAGAGAAACAGGAAAGATAAATCTTTTAAAGTGATAATTTTGGGATTAACATTTATTAGAGAGATAATATTAGGATTAGCATTAATCACGCATTTTTTTTTTCTAAGAAAGAAAAAGTCCACGTTTTTTATAGTAAAAAGCAATTAGAATTAATTTTTAAATTTAAGTAAAAGGTTATTTGTATAATCAAACTCTCAAAATAATTAATTATGGGTTCTTATATATATAAAATCTTATTATTGGGTTTATGATAAATAAAAAATACAAAATGTCCTAGAAATAATTTTCCCCACAAATTAATTATTTATACCAGATGAGTTAGATCCAGAATGACAAACATGATGCTAGATGTCCAGTCCTCCGGTCCCCCAACAGTATCTCAGCACAATCTTTCAAGCCGTGTCCGTTTCATGGCAGTCAGCCTTCCCTAAAAGGTTTAGGGGTATTCTGGAAAATGATACTTAAACTGGATAACCCTTATACTAAGTCTTATGTGCTAGATTTGGATGCTAGAATAGCCATAATATATTACAGTTAAAAAAAAAAAAAGCGTTGTTTATTTGTTAACACTAGTTCTTTCTCTTAGCAATCTCTCGCATGTGAATTAGTGGCAAGATAGTTGCGCTAAATGGTTCAGCGCAATCAAAATCAACTTTTTGCGAAATGGTTCAGCCATCTAGATTTATTTACTGATCTGACGGCTGAGATGGTTGCGCAACCTAAATCTACTTTTCACTGCATGATTCAGCTCAGCTTCCTGAATATATTTTTCACTGAATGATTCAGCGCATCTAGTATGCTAGATTAAAACTACCATGGACTTCAAAGGTTTTCCTAGATGACATGGACTTCCAATCTAGCTGCTAGATTAGCACACCATAGGACTTAGCCTTAGCGCAAGGGATTTTGGTGAATCGGTATGAGACAGTCTCTATTGTTTGCTAATACAGAGAGAGATAATTTTTCAAACGATTAAGCACCATTAAGCACCATTAAGGCCACAACTTACTAGAGTATTCCCTCCGTCCCTTTTAGATGCAAAAACAGGATTTTACACAAAGATTAAGAAATGCAGATAGAGTAATTTTTTTCTGCAATTATCCGAGGCTTGTATTTTTATTTTTTATTGGTTCACTGTTTTAACCTTATTATTTTATTATAAAGATAAATTTCTTGGCTTTATTGGGGTATATCCAGATTTAAATGGACATAGTGCCCTTACTAAGGGGAGGCCAAAATTGGGTGAAGTTACTTTAGTACCCCTTGTTAGAGCATTGCTCGGTCGAACTCGCATGCGTTGCTATCTCAAGCATGTTTGTCAATATTAGTAATCAAAACTATACGTCTTGATTTCAAGTTTACTTATGACTAAGTCTCGGTCTAGGATAGTTAAGTATAGTTGAGCTCCAGACTCCATGGCGATTATCTTATGAAGACGAAGAACTACTCAAGGAACTGGTGGAACTTCATCCGACCAAAAAGGTATGTGGAGACTTGAACTTATCTAGCACTTCAAAGTCTATCTATCTCCTACTCTTGAGACAACATTCGTATAAGTATGACAGTTTTCATACATACACATTTGCTATTTCATCCGAGTTTACTCGCCTATCTTTTTCTCAAAATATGTGTTGGTAAGATTTAGCTTTAACCACCTTTCATCTTTAACCGTGACGAAAGTCATGATGGCGTTTCAATCTTGAAAATAGCTTTGATGACGATAGTCGATTCTTTATGTATAACGACTATTATAACATTATAGAAGAATGTTTCAATGATTGAAATGTAGAGTTGAGATTACGTAACCACCTATGGATATAAGCATATATAGTGTGTTCGCACATTAGTGTATAAATTCATGCACCGAAAACCAAGTGTGTGCATGCGGTATTGGTGAAGGAGAAAGGTTGGGTACGCGTACTGGCGGAAGTTCGAGTCCATGGATTTCTGCTGAGTTTGGAGTTTACGAACTTACAAACCAGTCACCTTAGGTACGCGTACCCGTACGCGTATCCACAGAAGTTTTTCAACCGAAAATTTCTGTTAGGTTTTCAAACCAAATTCCGGTAAAGCTAGAGTACACATACCCGTACGCGTACCCAAGCTGGTTATATTTCTCAAATCGGTTAGCTCATGAACTTAAACAATAAATCAATAAGGAATGCAATCTTTGCAAATCGTGGCTATATTGTTCATGAATTGATTCGAGTGAATCAAACCGATTTTGTTTCAATTGTGTCTATGTATAAAGATATAAGCAATTGAACAACTCTTGGGGCGAGTTTGGCAACCAGGATATCCCAACCTAGGTTGGGTTATCCTTGAAAAAATGGTTATTTTTTGTTTGTTTCGTACATATTCCAAACGGTTATTTTGGTTATGAGTCATTTGAACTAGTTATGAAGAAGATAAATATGGTTGATATGAAAGTGCTCATATGGATAACCATTGGTTAACAATTCGTGAACCAACCAAATGTTCAAGTTTAGTACGGTTATTCAAACCTAAATGAAATACATTTCATTTGTGTGTGTGACAAGCTAAGTTTCGATCTAACAGTTGAAAGATATTATCTTGGATAAATCAGGTTTTTAATCTAACGGTGAATATTGAATGCTTTGTTACTGAGGTAACTTAGATTGCAAACCCTGATTTGAAAACTATATAAAGGAGACGTCTAGCAACTGGAAAAAACTAATCCCCACACCTCCTGAGTGATACTAGTTGGTTTTGCTAGAGTCGATTCTCCTTTAACCGTAGGTTTGTTCTCGAGACCCTGTCGGTTAATGACTTGAAGACTTCATTGGGATCGTGAAGCCAAACGAAACTACTTTTCTTGTAGTTGAGCGATATGATCTTGCCATTTTCTATTGTACGAGTCCAATTGAATAATTGTCTTGAGATTATATCTCCGATAGGGAAAGATAAAAAAAAATCACAAACATCTTCGTCTCATCGTTTGTGATTCCGCAATATCTAGTTTCGATGTCATTAGATTTATATTATTGTGAGGTGATTAATAATTTTAGGTTGTTCTTCGGGAATATAAGTCTAGGTTATTGATTGGTTCCTACTCACCTTGATTTTATCAAAAGACGGAACAGAACTCGTAAGTTTATCTGTGGGAGACAGATTTATCTATTATCCTAGACTTTTCTGTGTAATACAGATTTTTTTTATTCAAGTCTTCGACTTTGGGTCTTAGCAACTCTTGGTTGTGGGTGAGATCTGAAAAAGCGGGGGTCTAAAAACCACACCCAATATTTCTTTTAGCAATCTGTATGGACGACTCCGAGTTACTTTCTAGAGAATCAACTAGACAGTCAGACTCAATAAATAGAAAATATCTCAAAAAGTTATTATCTCAATCTATCAATTTGATTTACTCAAGAAAATACAATCTGCGAGTCTTAATCAAAGAGAGATAACTTGGATGGAACTAAAGACCAATATCCAAGTGTCAATCAATTTAAATCAACAACCAATAAGGTCGGATATTCTAATTGATTGAACAACGCATAACCTGTATTATTTCAATTATATAACGAAATATAATGCGGTAATGAAATAACACAGACACCGGAATTTTATTAACGAGGAAACCGCAAATGCAAAAAAACCCCGGGACCCTGTCCAGATTAAACATACACTGTATTAAGCCGCTATAGACACTAGCCTACTCCAAGCTAACTTCGGTCTGGACTGTAGTTGAACCCCAACCAATCTCACACTGATCCAAGGTACAGTTATGCTCCTACGCCTCTGATCCCATCAGGATACTACGCATTTTATTCCCTTAGTTGATCTCACCCATAGCCAAGAGTTGCTACGACTCAAAGTCGAAGAATTTAATAAACAAATCTGTCTCACACAGAAAAGTCTACAAGGATAGATAAATTCGTCTCCCACGAATAAACCTATGAGTTTTGTTCTGTGTTTTGATAAATCAAGGTGAACATGAACCAATTGATAAAACCAGACTTATATTCCCGAAGAACATCTCAGCTTTATCAATCACCTCACAATAAACTTAATCGATGCAGCGAAGAAGGTTATTGAGGAATCACAAACGATGAGACGAAGTGTTTGTGACTACTTTTATATCTTGCCTATCGGAGATAGAAATATCAAGCCAATTATTACAGTTGTACTCGTATGATAGAACTGTCAAAATCATATCACACAAATACGATAAAAGTAGTATCTGTCTGGATTCACAATCCCAATGAAGTCTTTAAGTCGCTAACCTGGTTTTAGAAGAAGAAAACCAAAGGTTAAAGGAGAATCGACTCTAGCTTAGCAAATTAGTATCACACATAATATGTGGGTATTAGGTTTCCCAGTTGCTAGAGTTCTCCGTTATATAGTCTTCCAAATCAGGGTTTGCAATCAATGTTATCTTAGTAACAAAGCATTCAATATTCACCGTTAGATGAAAACCTGATTAGATATAAGCTAATATTTATCAACCGTTAGATCGAAAACATAGCTTGTTATACACACATGTACTGCACATTTGTAGGCTTGTGAAAACCGTACCCAAACTTGTACATTAGTTGGTTAAACACTAGTTAACCAAATGGTTAGCCAAATGATAACTTTCATATCGACCATATTTTTTTTCACCATAACTAGTCCAAATGACTCAAATGAACTAGTTAGAGAGTTGTTCAATTGCTTAGATCTTTATGTACTACACATGACACAATTAAAGCAAACATCGTTTTTAGACATAACCTACTCAAGTTCGCAGACTGGGTTCGCGGACTTAAGTTCCCGGATGGAGTTCACAAACTCCAGCAGAAATTTTCGATCGAGAACTTTCGCCAGTTCGCGGACTGGGTTCGCGGACTGAAGCTCACGCACTTCTCCAGTTTCACTTGATCAACAAAGTTCACAAACTTCGGTTCAACCACTAAGGACTTATACATATATGTGTTACCACAACAATGGTTATATTGTCTAAACTTTCATTTTAATCATTGAAACATTCTCAGAGGGCGTTATATAGTTGTTATTCACAAACTATTTTTCGTCAGAGTAATTTCCAAAATAATTGAAACATAACATGACTTTCGTCACTAGGTAAAGAAAGATGAACTTGGCTAAAGAGAAAGCTTTACCAACACACATTTCGAGAAATAGATAAGAGAGATATACTCAGCTCGAAATATCATATGTGTATATTCTTAGTCTATATAGTAATACGACTTTTGTCTCAAGATAGGAGATAGAATAGATAGACTTTTGAGTGATATATAAGTTCAAGACTCCACATACCTTTTAGTCGATGAAGATCCACTGGTTCCTTGAGTAGTCCTTCGTTTTGTATGATGATCGCCATGGAGTTCTTGAGCTCAACTACACTTTCTATCCTAGTCCTAGACCTTAGCTATAGTAGACTAGAAATCAAAGACTTTATAGTTTTGATCACTAATATTGACCGAGCAATGCTCTAACAATCTCCCCATTTGTCAATTTTAGTGGCAAAACTATTAATACATATAGAATACAAAAAAACTATATAAATAAACTTTGTAGATCATATTCCACATGTCGTCTAATCTTCAACAATACTCGAAATCTTTGTCACTTCCAAGTAATCCAATGATCCCAAAGGTTGTAAGTTTAGCACCATCATTGTTAAAGATCCATAGCTAAAACAATGAGAAAACAAGAGTTCTCAATCATTGTTATATAGTGTCATAGTATCATTACACAAAGTCAAAGTCCAATTGCATCACAACTTTAACAACAATACTATGGTGATACTTCACTCCCCCTTAGTCAATACTCCATATCACATGGAAACCACTCCCCCTTACATAATGATCTGAAAACCATATGTATTTGTAGTGTGAACTACATATTAATTTCCCACCTTTTTGTCAATAAAATTGGCAAAGGTACAAGAACGGGATCCTAATGAAATTTTCGTAAGAGACATTTCATGACCAAAGGTAAATGTATATCATCTTGTTTGGATGCAATCATAAAACCGAAGATAAATGCATTCGTCAAGGAGTTCATAAAGATAAAAGATAACCCCTCTAATATTCCACAGCCACACTCCCCACAAAGATTTGGAAATTACGCGCAAGTTCAAAAGAACTCTCCCTCATAAAATGTTATTCCCAAGGGAACAACAAGAGCAACCTTAATTTCAAAAGAAAAGAAGGATTTATTTAGACTCAACAAATCACATACAAGTATGAATTTGGAATCCAAAAAGAAATATTCAATCATATTAACCAAAGCGAACCAAGATTAATTTGACTAAATTAAGCTCGACACAAGTAAACTTATGGAGACTTGAGTCAATTAGATTAATCACAAGAAAACTCGCAAATAATATAATTTTCATACTCAACCAAACTAATTACAAAAGTAATCAATTTAATTGGTCACACTCGACATAAGAAAATTTATGGAGCAATGACTAAGTTAATCATGAATAACCAACTCAGTCGAGGAAATGCTCAAACATAAGAAAACTTATGGAATGATAACTAAATAACCATACAAGATGATTAGTTTAGTTCAATCATGTTCAACATAAAGTACCTTATGGAACAACAACTAAGCTAATCACAAAAGAAATCAACTTTTGTTGTTTTAGTGCTCAACATAAAACACTTCATGGAACAACACAGTATTTACACAAAAAATGTGGATCGGAGAATCGACCTTATAGCATGGAATAAGCAAGGATTCATTCTATTTGCATCATCATTTGCACAATGAAAAACAATAGACATAATACTTGAATCACAATTTTTTTTTATCCTATCTTACATCAATAATTGACAATATAGGTTTAAATTTTGTGTTTGTCAAAAGTCTATTCATTCTTTTATCAATATTTTCATATCAATTCACGAACGACTTTACTTTTGACAAAAGATGGGACAATCAAGTTCACGGACATAAACACACATATCCCATAACAATATTGCAATATATAAAATCAAAAAGATTAATACTGCAAAAATCATCTTCCAAACAAGTTTAGAATTTAAGCCAATAAATCTAAAAACAAGAAGATGAAAACTTTGGACATAGCTATGTGCAATCACAAGAATGGCCATTCCAAAACACTAGTTATTCTTCTAAACAAAACAAGGAAAATAGAAGATTTACTAGGCAATGAGAACTCAAGTTACTCGAAACCATTTATGAGCTAAAGTTCACGTTTGACAGCTTCACAGGTTTCGATATTTTTGAGCTTGTGATCCATGTTATCAACTGCGTCTTCGAAGAAGATATCCTTATTGAGAAGTTCTCTAACATGTGACTTCGTGATACCAAGGTCAGTAGTAACCTTTTTTAACTCACTTCTAAACACATCAAGATCCTTCATTGTATCAACAAGTTGCAGTTTTGCTTTCTCAAAGTATTTCAGAAAGTCATGAACCACTTCAGCAGACACCATATCCTCATTCTCAACATCTTGAGTAAGTAGGCATAGTATCATGAGGCATCAGGTGCTCCATCTTCCACCAGAGTTCTTTTCTTTATTCCTTTTGATTCAAGACCAAAACCTTTCTCAAGAAATCCCTTTGAAAAACCACCATAAAGAGATGAAGAGGAGGACATCCTTGATAACCCAGAATAACCTAGAGTATGCGTACATGACTTATGTAACTCAATAGGTCGGATATTTAAAGGTTTTGTTTAGAGGGAATATTTTTAGGTTTTCCAAGCTGTAAACTCGAGATGGTAACCCGTGTACACATTCGAACATAGTGCACCCACAAGGAAAAACACAAGACAATTAAACATAAAAATAGTACAAGATATTGCAAATACTTTTAGGCAATATTGTCTATTGGCACTAGTTTAGCTATAAACGATAAGAGAAGAGCTCAACTAGGCAAAACGCAAATTGCCAAAGTACACCTGAATTTTACACATCTTGCTCAACATGATTTTTATGAGCAAGTTCCTAACTTGTTGACAATTTCTTTGTAGCCTTGAATTATCTTTATCAGGTTATTTCTCATATCATCATTTCTCCTTCTTTCTCCTGGAATTTTTTTCAAATCAAGGGACATGTTATTTTCAGAAAAAACAGCTTGGTCTTTCCTTAGACAATTCTTATTAAGATTTCTATTCTGCTTTCAAATATTTAAGGAACTCATTGAATTGACCTTCCTGGTAACATATACAGGGTACATATAAAAACCAATGGGTTTCGACATACGAATGTCATTTACACCTTTGAGGATTAAGTCTAAGGTATGTTGAAGTCGAGCAAGAGAATTTTTATTCAACTTAGAGTTTCTCTTTTGTCTAACAAAACCTTTTGCTTCGCAAAATTGACATACTGTCTGATCACGCGAGTGATTAGACAGTTTAGTCTTAACATTCTCGTCAGGAGATTTCTTCCTTCCATATGGTGTGGAATTTCCTTGATCATAGGAAACTAACACAACTTTCTTAATTGGAAGGGACTCCATTTTTACTTCTGGTGCTGGAGCATTTTCAGTTTTAGCAGAAGTAATTGGTATATTGGACTGCTTAGAGCATTCTTGAATAGAGAGCTTACTCAAGTGATGTTCTATTTTCAACGTATCCTTTTTAAGGCTTGCATTAAGAGTCATACATGAAGGATGATCTCCTGTATTTTCTTTGGATTTGTAGTTTCTTATCATACCAAGAAGAACACTGACGTATTGCTTCATCTGATTGAGTCTATCGGCTTGAATTCTAACAAGATTTAGAATCAACTCAGTCTCTTCAGCTTTTTCTCATTTATTTTGAGAAATAGACTCTTTTGAAATGTAATCAGAACAACACATGTCAGAATCTGTCTGTCTAGTTTGAACACTAGGTTCATCTATGTTTGAGATTGAAAGATATTTCTATTTAATAGATAAGACAGAATTTTTATTTCTGGTGATGCGTTTATCAGAGATACTACTCTTATCCATAGAGTCAGATTGCTATAAACACAGACTTGTAAGGTCTTGAACGTGTTTGCCTGCTATGATACCAATTGAAAAAACGGGGGTCTAACAACCACACCCAATATTTCGATTAGCAATCTGTATGGAAAACTCCGAGTTACTTTCTAGAGAATCAACTAGACATTCAGACTCAATCAATAGAAAATATCTCAAAGAGTTATTATCTCAATTTGATTTACTCAAGCAAATACAATCTGTGAGTCTTAATCAAACAGAGATAACTTGGATGGTACCAAAGACCAATATCCAAGTCTCAATCAATTTAAATCAACAACCAATAAGGTCGGATATTCTAATTGATTGAACAACGCACAACCTGTAATATTTCAATTATATAATGAAATATAATGCGAAAAAGAAGTAACACAGACACCAAAATTTTGTTAACGAGGAAACCGCAAATGCACAAAAACCCCGGGACCTAGTGCAGATTAAACATACATTGTATTAAGCCGCTATAGATACTAGACTACTCCAAGCTAACTTCGGTATGGACTGTAGTTGAACCCCAACCAATCTCACACTGAACCAAGTTACAGTTATTCTCCTACACCTCTGATGCCAGCAGGATATTGCGCACTTGATTCCCTTAGTTGATCTCACCCAAAACCAAGAGTTACTATGACCCAAAGTCGAAGACTTTAATAAAAAAATCTGTATCACACAGAAAAGTCTACAAGGATAGATAAATTCGTCTCCCACGAATAAACCAATGAGTTTTGTTCCGTATTTTGATAAATCAAGGTGAACAGGAACCAATTGATAAAACCAGACTTATATTCCCGAAGAACAACTCAGCTTTATCAATCACCTCACAATAAACTTAATCGACGCAGCGAAGAAGGTTGTTGAGGAATCACAAATGATGAGACGAAGTGTTTGTGACTACTTTTATATCTTGCCTATCGGAGATAGAAATCTCAAGACAATTATTACAATTATACTCGTATGATAGAAGATGTAAGATCAGATCACACAACAATGACAAAAGTAGTATCGGTCTGGACTCACAATCCCAATGAAGTCTTTAAGTCGTTAACCTGGTTTTAAAAGAAGAAAACCAAAGGATAAAGGAGAATCGACTCTAGCTTAGCAAACTAGTATCACACCGAATGTGTGGGGATTAGGTTTCCCAGTTCCCAGAGTTCTCCCTTATATAGTATTTCAAATCAAGGTTCGCAATCAATGTTAGTTTAGTAACAAAGCATTCAATATTCATCGTTAGATAAAAACCTGATTAGATACAAGCTAATATTTATCAACCGTTATATCTAAAACATAGCTTGTTATACACACATGTACCGCACGTTTGTAGGCTTGTGAAAACCGTACCCAAACTTGTACATTAGTTGTTTCAACACTAGTTAACCAAATGGCTAGCCAAATGATAACTTTCATATCAACCATATTCTTCTTCACCATAACTAGTCTAAATGACTCAAATGAACTAGTTAGAAAGTTGTTCAAGTGCTTAGATCTTTATGTACTACAAAAGACACAATTGAATCAAAAATGATGTGATTCACTTGAATCGATTCATGAACTATAAAGCCACAGTTTTCAATAACATTCCTTAGTTTATTAAGATAAGTTCACAAACATCGTTTTTAGACATAACCTACTCAAGTTCATGGACTTAAGTTCCCGGATGGAGTTCACAAACGCCAGCAAAAATTCTCGGTCGAGAATTTCCGCCAGTTTGCGGACTGGAGCTCATGTACTTCTCCGGTTTCACTTGATCAACAAAGTTCGCAAACTTCGGTTCAAGCACTAAGGACTTATACATATATGTGTTACCACAATAATGCTTATATCCTCCAATGGTTATATTTTCTAAATTCTCATTTCAATCATTGAAACATTCTCAGAGGGCGTTATATAGTTGTTATTCACAAATTATTTTTCGTCAGATCAATTTCCAAAATGAGTGAAACATAACATGACTTTTGTCACTAGGTAAAGATTAAATTGGCTAAAGAGAAAGCTTTACCAACACACATTTCGAGAAATAAATAAGTGAGATATACTCAGCTCGAAATATCATATGTGTATATTCTTAGTCTATATATTAATACGACTTTTGTCTCAAGATAGGAGATAGAATAGATATACTTTTGAGTGATAGATAAGATCAAGTATCCACATACCTTTTAGTCAATGAAGATCCACTGGTTCCTTAAGTAGTCATTCGTCTTGTATGATGATCTCCTTGGAGTTCTTGAGATCAACTACACTTTCTATCCTAGTTCGAGACCTTAGATATAGTAGACTAGAAATCAAAGACTTTATAGTTTTGATCACTAATATTGACAAACATGCTTGAGATAGCAACGCATGCGAGTTCGACCGAGCAATGCTCTAACAAGATCAGCTAAGGGAATCAAGTACGTAGTATCCTGCTGGGATCCGAGACATAAGGTGCGCCTTGAATCAGTGTGATATTGATTAGGGTTCAACTACAGTCCAGGACAAAGTTAGTTTGTAGTAGGCTAGTGTTTGTAGCGGCTTAATACATTGTGGTGTTCAACCTGGACTAGGTCCCGGGGTTTTTCTGCATTTGCGGTTTCCTCGTTAACAAAATTTCTGGTGTCTATGTTATTTCTATTCCGCACTATATTTTGTTATATAATTGAAATATCACAGGTTGTGCATTATATCGATCAATCGTGAAATCCAATCTTTGGTTGTTGATTAGAAATTGATTGATCCTTGGATATTGGTTTTTGGTACCATCCAAGTTTATATCTCTTGTATTCAATAAAGACTCGCATATTTTTATTTGCTTGAGTATAGATCAAATCGAGAGATAAAGATATTAACTCCTTGATATACTTTTTTTTTAAGATTAAGTCTGACTGTCTAGTTGATTCTCTTAAAAGTATATTAGAGTTAGTCCATACAGATTGCTAATCGAAATATTTGGTGAGGTTGTTAAACCCCCCACTTTTTCAATTGGTATCAGAGCAGGAAAACACGTTTAAGACCTCAAAAGTCTGTGTTTATAGTGATATGAGTCTATGGACAAAGGTGTTATCTCTATTAACGTACCACCAGTCTTCGATGGCTCTAATTACTTATGGTGAAAAATTGATATGCTATATTTTTTCCAAGAACGTGATTTTCAATCATGGGTATATGTTGTTAATGGATATGATGCTCCTGTTGTGGCAGTAGGTAATGTTAATGTTCCAAAAAATATTGGCGAATACGATGCTGCTAAGATACTTGTTGAAAATCAAAACTCTGACGGTTTAAATGCCATCATACATGCCATTACCCCAAATCTTCAGCGCCATGTGTCAAATTGCACTAGGTCTAAAAATGTATAGGATATCTTAGAAATTATATTCGAATGTAATACCAGTGAAAAGGAATCCAGTCTTCAAAACCTAAATTCCGATTGGGAAAACCTTTGTATGGCAGATGAAGATTCATTTGATGAGTTTAATCACAAAGTGTCTGAAATTGTTAATGCATTTTTTGCATTGGGTAAGACTATTCCTGAAAAGGATATTGTGATAAAAATTCTCATATCGCTTCCATATAGATACGATTCTAAGAAGCATGCCATCATTGAGGGAAATAACCTTGATAATTGATATGATTTTGAATTGAAGTTGTAGTAAAGAGTTCGTTGAGGCTTGTGAAGGCAATGATTTCTAGACTTAGTAGAACTTAAAAATATAGAAAACTTAACTCAAAATTGATTTCAAGTAATTGGAAAATAACCAAGACACTAGAATCCACTATTACACATGAATGATGTCAAATATTTCATAACTCTAATTATCTTTTTAATCCTTTATTTCTTAATCCACAAATAATCAAACATATTCTCAAAAATTAATTGTATCCCCTAAGCATAGATTATCTAACCAAAGCATAACCTATCTAATTGAATCACAACTAATGAAGAAAATTATGTAAACTTTTAAGAACTCTACAAAAGCAGTGATTGAGTGAATTATAATTAAATATTAGAGAAAATAAAATAGTTACCCATTGTTCATGTGTGAATAGCTTCATCCATTGCCTTGGTTAAGAGAGAATTAGCCGCTCATCATGTTGGAAACACGCTCAAAAGTTGATTTCATTTATGCTCAAAGGGTTACAAATGATGAATAAGGGAGAATTATAATAAAAATCGGCTTTGCAACGCTTATACCTGTTGCAAAAACCGTTACAAAGAGCCGTTACTGTTGCTGTTGCGTTTTTAAGTCTGCCTGTAAACTGTGACCCACAGAATGAGTCGTTGTCACTGTTGAAAAACGACTGCTGGTGCAGGTCCGTTCTTCGTGTTCTTCAGTTTTGCAGCAGCAGAAATGGCAGCTCTGCAAATTTGATTTTTTCGCTCTGTGGTGCTCTTTTTCTCTCCCAATATCTTCCTCCTCCCTCTGTGATATACCATCACCTATTTATAATCAAAATATTTTCTTCCCTTTTTTACTTCTACACGGCTTCTGATGCTGTCGAATATATCCTACACGCTGTCACCTTTTGTAGAACTCCAGCAAACTCGTGAAAACACTCATTTGCCACACTCAGTCACAACCAAATCCCGAGTTATCTTCACGTAGACAAACACTTGCCCTGTTTTATTATCTCCGATGATAGAGCCCAAGTTAATCGGTTTAAACAGACATACCAACCCTGTTTAATAAAAACATGATACTCTATGCTAGTTCCAGCTATTTAATCTCCTCCAAACCCGTCCAGAAATCGATTCACAAATTTCGCAGGTGAGAACTTCTTTTCCCGCCAAAATTAACATTTGAATAATGAAGATGGTTTCCCCCTAACCAGACTGGGATGCGAATAGTAGGTTCCCAACTGAGGTGCCCCTTAGTAATTGAGGTGCCCCTTAACCGAAAGTGGGACTCCGAATATCAAATGTCCTCCGGGGGTGTTCCGAGCAACTTTTCGAGCCGAATTTTCCAACAATATTTATTTCCAAAAAATACCTACAAACACAAAAAAACACCATAATAAGGACAAAAACGAGTACTAACAATACGAAACATTGAGGACAAATTAGACACATAAATGCATCTATCAAATACCCCAAACTTATTATTTGCTAGTCCCGAGCAAATCTAATATAGAAAATAAAAGGACTACACTCAACACGTGCAGTAAGCCGTTAAACCGCTAGGTGGCCCTAGTGGCAGAGTGTCGTCTCCGGAGGGTTTACCAGAGGTGTACCCACAAAACCTGTACTTCTAATTGGTCACAAGTATCCAAAGATCTATGAGGACATAAAAATTCTCGACCTATCTCCAAGTGACTAGAATGCCAGCGAAATTAAAGGTGACAACTCTAAATATGACTGAAGAAAAGGGGAGACACATCCGCAACACTGCTAGATAAAGAGATATCCGCTACATAGCTAGATAAACATTGTAAGATGCGTCCGCTGATTTATAGTTGGATAAGATTAGGAGAGAGATAAAAATGAGAGGGACATCTGCTACACAGCTGGACTAATTACGTGTGATGAGTTGAACCAGTGCTGGAAAGATCTTGTGTCAGATTGAAAGCGGACTGACAAAGCAACCAAATGTGTCTTTCTTCGACTTTCTCATAGTGCTCAGTAGAAACAACGTCTTCTTCGGCTTCAATTGTTGATGATAAACTCTTGAACCTCGTATAACCTTGACAATTGATTCCTCATTTGATTCCTCACTTGAAACTTCCTTATAGATTTATACTTCCCTATGGCCTTAGTGAACAAAATTTAAAATTTAAAATTTATTTTTTATATTTTTTTTTTCATTTTTCATTTTTTTTTTTCATTTTTTTTTTTCATTTTTTTTTTTCATTTTTTTTTCCTTTCATTTTTTTTTTTGTTGTTGTTGGAAACAACAAGACAAAAATTTACATGGTCATTACAGAAGGAATTTAATACTTGGATCTTCGCAACTTGTAATGTCTTAGTATCATGAACTTCAACAACTTATATCGTTTGATTTTTCTTGCTCTTAAAACTTCTTGTACCCCTTGATTTTGAATTCTGATTTTCTATTGTTGCTTCTAAACCTTAAACGTCTTCCACTTTATTCATAGATTTTGATGTCGCTCCGTTTGTTGATGATGATAAGTTTCTACTGAGAGAGAGTTGTAATCTAGTAATTAAGACTACATTGTGAGGTTGCTTTATCTTTCTGGAATTTCCTGACCTACTTGCCTTTCCATCATGGATGGTTAGGTCCATCACGGTTACCCTATAAAAGGAACAAGTTCTCTCCTGAATTTCAAGGATCTCAATGTATTTTTCTCTAATGTCTCAATAGGTTGTTATCCTTAGCATTCCAATTTCTATCTTTTCGGCGAGAAACAGTATGTAAACTTAGCTAACCGGATACCAACTGACGCTAGAAGTTTCAAAAGTGCAACTAAAAAGTTCTTCCCCACCCCCAAACTTAAATCTAACATTGTCCTCAATGTTTCTAATGAAAGAGCAAACCCAAAAGTAAAATAACACGAAGAGAAGTTGGAAAGATAGTACCTGGGTGAAGAGAGAGAAAATCAAAACTAATGTACAACATACAACTGCCTCGATGGTCAATCAAGGGTAAACAGGGTCATCCAGAGGGACCTCCTCAACATCACCTGTAGGAAATGGCTCTAAAAAGGGTTTCAATCTCTGACCGTTAACCTTCGAAGAACTACTACCATCTGGTGTCTCGATCTCAACAGCTCCATAAGGAAAAACGGTGCGAACAATAAAAGGACCCGTCCACCGAGAACGTAACTTCCCAGGGAAAAGATGCAAGCGGGTATCATACAGAAGAACTTTTTGACCTGGAGAAAATAACTTCTGTAAAATATTTCTATCATGCACAAGTTTTATTTTGTTCTTATACTCCTTCACACTATCGTAAGCATCTATACGAATCTCGTCCAACTCATTGAGCTGGATTTTCCTGTGGGCTCCTTCCTTGTCAAGTAAAAAATTTAGCTTCTTAACATCCCAATAAGCTCTATGTTCTAACTCAAAAGTTAAATGACATGCCTTGCCATAAACAAGCCGATAAGGCGACATTCCAATGGGGGTATTAAACGCAGTACGGTAAGCCCATAAGGCATTAGTAAGCCTAGACGACAAGTCTTTCCGATTAGGATTAACTATTTTCTCTAATATACGTTTTATCTCCCTATTGGAAACCTCTACCTGACCACTAGTCTGTGGATGATACGGGGTAGCTACCTTATGTGTAATACCATATTTCTTTATTAAAATCTTAAAAGGTCCATTACAAAAGTGCGACCCTCCATCACTAATTATAGCTCTCGGTGTACCAAAACGTGTAAGTATATTATTTTTCAAGAACTCAATCACAACCCTATGGTCATTATTTTTACACGCAACCGCCTCAATCCACTTAGATACATAGTCTACGGCGACAAGGATATATAGGTTACCAAAAGAATTAAGAAATGGACCCATAAAGTCAATACCCCACACATCAAAGACCTCAACAATTAAAATCGGGTTCAAGGGCATCATATTCCTACGGGAAATGGTTCCTAATTTCTGGAAACGTTCACAGGTAACACAGTAACTATGGGAGTCTTTAAATAATGAAGTCCAGTAGAATCCACACTGCAATATCTTAGCAACAGTATTCTTAGCACTAAAGTGACCCCCACAAGCATGATCATGACAAAAGGAAATAATACTGGACTGGTCACTCTCAGGTATACATCTCCTAATAATATGGTATGGACAATACTTAAATAAATAAGGATCATCCCAAAATAAGTGCTTAACCTCAGCTAAAAACCTAGAACGATCTTGTTTACCCCAATGTTGGGGCATTCGACCAGTAACAAGATAGTTCACTATATTCGCATACCAAGGTGATTGGGAAACAGAGAAGAATTGTTCATCAGGAAAGTTGTCCCTTATAGGAAGGGAATCACTAGGGGAACTAACAACTAGCCTAGACAAGTGGTCTGCTACTACATTTTCTGCACCCTTTTTGTCCCTAATATCGGGAGAAAATTCTTGTAACAATAGGATCCACCTAATCAATCTAGGTTTGGTATCCTTCTTAGATAAAAGGTATTTCAAAGAAGCATGATCAGTATAGATTATGATCTTAGCACCTAAAAGGTAGGATCTAAACTTGTCTAAGGCAAACACAATAGCTAATAGTTCCTTCTTCGTAGTGGTATAGTTCAACTGGGCATCATTCAGAGTTTTTCTAGCATAGTAAATCACATGAAGTAACTTATTTTCTCGCTGACCTAGCACAACACCAATAGCATAATCTGTAGCATCACACATGATCTCAAAGGGTAGGTTCCAGTTGGGTGCCTAGACTATGGGGGCGGTAGTGAGTAAAGTCTTAAGCTTCTCAAAAGCCTCTAAACAAGCATCATCAAAGACAAACTTAGCATCTTTTGCAAGAAAATTGCAAAGAGGTCTATAAATCAAGCTAAAATCCTTAATGAATCGACGATAAAAACTAGCATGCCCTAAGAATGACCTAATATCTTTTACGATTTTAGGGACCGGTAAAGTTTTAATAAGGTCAACTTTGGCTCTATCTACCTCTATACCCTTCGAAGATACGATATGCCCTAGAACAATTCCTGAATGAACCATGAAATGACATTTCTCCCAATTAAGCACTAAATTATTTTCCTTATACCTAGTCAGAACTAATGACAAATGATGCAAGCACTTATCGAAAGACGAACCAAACACTGAAAAATCATCATTAAGACCTCTAAGAACCGTTCTACCATGTCAGAAAATATGCTCAACATACAACGCTGAAAGGTCGCAGGGGTATTGCATAGCCCGAAAGGCATGCATCTATACGCAAAGGTACCAAAGGGACAGGTAAAAGTGGTTTTCTCTTGGTCTTCTGGGGCAATAGGAACCTGATTATAGCCGCAAAATCCATCTAAAAAGCAAAAATGGCTACGGTCAGCTAATATTTCTAGCATTTGGTCGATGAAGGGAAGGGGAAAGTGGTCCTTCCTAGTGACCTTGTTCAATTTTCTATAGTCAATACAGACACGCCAAACCGTGGTCATTCGGGTTGGGATTAACTCATTATTATCATTCTGGACTATAGTAATATCGGATTTCTTAGGAACAACCTGAACGGGGCTGACCCACTTACTGTCTGAAATGGGGTAGATAATGCCTGCATCTAACAGCCTAAGAACCTCGGTTCGAACTACTTCTTTCATATTAGGGTTCAGTCGACGTTGCATCTCCCTAGAAGGTTTGGTGTCTTCCTCTTAATAAATCTGATGCATACAAAAAGTAGGACTTATACCCTTAATGTCTGCTATGGTCCACCCTAAAGCTTCCTTGTTGTTTTGAAGGATGGTTACTAGCCTACTTTCCTAATCACTATCCAAGTCGAAAGCAATAATCACAGGTAAAGTTTCAGATGGACCTAAAAACACATACTTCAAGGTATCTGGTGAAGGTTTTAGGTCCAACTTAGGAGGCTTTTCTAACGAAGGGACTAGGGTAGAATTAGAAATGGGTAGAGATTCGAACTTAGGTTTCCAGCCATTACTAGTGTCTATCAAAGGGGTTGAATCTAACAAAGCATTCACCTCATCAATCACATCATCATCATCAAAATCAATCCCAAAGTGAGCTAGGCATTTCTCTAATGGATCTTTCATCAAAGTGTTTGGTAATGACTCCTCGACTAATGTTCCTATCATTTTCACCTCTTCTATGCTCGAGTCATCTAGTTCAGAGGGTAGCTTACTAATATGAAAGACATTTAGCTCAATAGTCATATTACCAAAAGAAAAATTCATAATACCAGTTCGACAGTTAATGATCGCATTGGATGTAGCTAAAAATGGGCGACCTAAAACTACCGGTATCTGGTTATCTGGGTCAAGGAAAGGTTGGGTATCTAGGATAACAAAATCCACTGGATAAATAAACTTTTCTACCTCTATGAGAACATCCTCGATCACACCCCGAGGAATTTTAACGGACCTATCAGCTAACTGAAGAGTCATCTGGGTAGGTTTCATATCACCAAGTACTAGATTAAGGTATACATGTTATGGAAATATGTTCACACTGGCTCCTAAGTCAAGCAACGCTTTCTCAACACGGTATTTACCTATTGTGCAAGCAATGGTAGGGGACCCTGGGTATTTGTACTTAGGAGTAGTGGTATTCTGAATAATAGAACTCACGTGACTAGCTAGGAAGGCTTTATTTTGAACATTGAGCTTATGCTTCCGTGTACACAAGTCCTTAAGGAACTTTGCATAAGAGGGAATCTGCTTAATCGCATCTAACAATGGTAGTTTGATAGTTACCTACTTAAAAACCTCCAATATATCATTAAAGTTGGACTCCCTCTTAGTTGGAACTAGAATCTTGGGTAACGGGGCTCTAGGAACAAAGTCGGACTCAACAGGACCCTCATTGGTCTCATTAGAGACTCTATCAGTCTCCTCATCATTTTCTGGCTCAGTAGGGTGAACTACAGCATGTTCACTATCATGCATGGTTACATTGTTGTCTACTACTCTACCACTCCTCATGGTTTTAATAGCATTCACATGTTCTGATGGTCTTCCACCTACTTCATGAACTCCTCTAGGAATGGGTTGAGTTTGAATAGGAAACTTACCTTTTTCCCTCAAAGACTCATTTATATGACTAACCTGGGTTTTCAACTCGGAAATAGACTGAGAGTTAGCATAACCTATACTCTTACTTTCTTCTATCCCTTGCGCAACCATTTGGTTGATCTTCTCAGAGATTTTAATAAACGAGGCGAGAGTCTCTTCTAAACTTGTGATCTTTTTATCCGAATGGTTCTGAAACTGGGGTTGACCTGAAGAGTTCTTAGCATAGCCAAAACCTGGGGGAGGCTGAGAATTACTAGACTGAACTTGATTCTGGCCCTTAGACCAAGAAAAATTAGGATGGTTTCTCCAACCAGGGTTGTAGGTCTCTGAGTATGGGTCAAAATTCTGACGGTTCTCAAACATAGCATTGTTATAGACGGCATGGGCTTGTTCTTCACTAACATGACCTTCCCAAAATGAGTTATCGGGCTCTATTCCACAACTAGAGACTTGAGAGGCTCTATTAGGTTCAACAAGGGACCTATTTTTAGACTGACCCATTTCCAAAGCTTCTAACCTTCTACACAATGCAGCAAACTTAGCATCTGACTTGAAGCTTGTTTCTACCACATTGGTGCTACTTCTATTGACCAAGAGTCTTTTAGGGGGTTCAACACAAGGCTCCCACTGTTGGGATTTTTCAGCGATAGTTCCTAAGAAGGTAAAATCATCATCAACAGTTTTATTAGTGAACTTACCAGCGCACATAGACTCGACCGTGGATTTAGTCGAATAGTATAAACCATTATAAATAATATCCACAAGTTTTATCTTATCAAATCCATGGTGAGGACACTGGGATAGGAGATCATTGAATCTCTATAAAAAACCTATAAAGAGACTCTCCCTCTTGTTGCACACTAGCATTAATTTTATGCCTAACGGCTTCAGTTTTATGCTTAGGGTAGAATTTCATATAGAAAGCTGCAATCAATTCCTGCCATGTTTCAATGGATTCAGATGGTCTTTTATTCTAACTGTCCCAAGGAAAAGGGAAACATCTTAAGTTTCAAGACTTCATCAGTAAGGTCTTTTATTCTAACTGTCCCACAAATTTCCTCAAAGTCCCTAATATGAAAATAAGGGTTCTCATCATCTTTTCCTAAGAATATAGGGATCATCTGAAGAATACTAGGTTTTATCTCGAAATTAGCCGTATTGGCTGGAAATTTAATGCACGAAGCTCAGTTGGCCCTAGTTGGAACATGTAATCTTTCAAAGTAGTCATTGCTGGCACAGCTGATGTACTAGGGGTACTTTCCTCACAAAGTGACAGATTCTCAAAACTGAAGTTTCCAAAAACGGGGCTCTCAAAAGAAGAGTCTTCGAGCTCTCCTCCTTCACAAGAAGAACTACTAGGTTTGCCACTAATCAAACGACCTAGAGTGTTTCTTTTCCAAGACCGTTCTCTAATGACCTCGGGCATAAACTAGAAAAACAAAAGAAAAAATAAAAATAAAAATCCTAAAAGGAAGGGAGGTTCTAAGCAAACACAAAGCAGGCTGACTCCAACAAAGAAAACCTAGAGATTTCTAGCAAACAAAAAGCATGATGGCTCCACTTAGATTGTTTTCTAGACTAGCTTCTAATCCTTCGAAAGGGAATTCGTTACAATCTGAGAAAATTCTTCTGGAATCAATCCGCGTTTAAGTAAGTTGAATAGAGGCGAGGGAAGCTATTGGAGCTTTGATACCCAAGGCCTTACCACATTACAAGGCGGTGCAGTCACGCATTCAACTCACATAAACTATCATGAACTTCGAAGAATGCTCAAAAGAGTAACCAATATTTTTCGAACGAGTTTCCTATTAAGCTCGTTACCCTATCAGTCTCGTTCTATTCCAAATTTTAAGGATTAGGTTCGTATTAAGTTTCGTTTTCCTAAGGCAGGCAAGAAGAGAATGGTGATGAAATCCGAACCCTTATCTTATATGGCCAGGCCTTGCCCTTTACTAGGAATTTAAAACAACCGTTTTCAGTTCCTCAACATATATTCACACAAAGGAAGACAGTAACTTGCTGACAGGGGATTCGCGAGTGTTTCGATAAACTTACCTCCCATTCCAGATGGGGGATGAACCGCTGAAGTCGACTCGGGCCACGACTCCTATGTCATGTACGAACCCGAGGGGCCGAGGTGATATCCTAATCACCGTCCTTTTGTGCAAACAGTTTAATACTTAAACTACCCTTCCGTAGGGTTTAAAAAAAAAAAAAATGTCCAAGTCCAAAGTCCAAAAAAAGTAAAGTAAAGTGCTAAAAAAAATAAAAAAATAAAAATTACAAAAATAAAGAAATCCTAATACAATCTAAAGAAATAAACTCTCTTTTTTTTCCACTCTTTTTATAATAAAAAAAAATCTTCTTCTTTCGCTCCTTTCGCTTTGTCTTTAACTCCAAACTTTAAGTATTCATCAAAAGCTTTGGCAAATTTTTCTTTCGCTCCAAATTCCAAAATCTGTAGTAAAAAGACAAAAACAAAAACGTAAAGAAGAAAAAATAAAGTAAAAACAAATAAAAACCTAAAAAAAAAGAATAAAAATCTAAAAACTCTAGCCTAAAGACAAGCTCCGTGTCGACGGCGCCAAAAATTGATATGATTTTCAATTGAAGTTGTAGTAAAGAGTTCGTTGAGGCTTGTGAAGGCAATGATTTTTAGACTTAGTAGAACTTAAAAATATAGAAAACTTAACTCAAAATTGATTTCAAGTAATTGGAAAATAACCAAGACACTAGAATCCACTATTACACATGAATGATGTCAAATATTTCATAACTCTAATTATCCTTTTAATCCTTTATTTCTTAATCCACAAATAATCAAACATATTCTCAAAAATTAATTGTATCCCCTAAGCATAGATTATCTAACCAAAGAATAACCTATCTAATTGAATCACAACTAATGAAGAAAATTATGTAAACTTTTAAGAACTCTGCAAAAGTAGTGATTGAGTGAATTATAATTAAATATTAGAGAAAATAAAATAGCTACTCATTGTTCATGTGTGAATAGCTTCATCCATTGCCTTGGTTAAGAGAGAATTATCCGCTCATCATGTTGGAAACACGCTCAAAAGTTGATTTCATTTATGCTCAAAGGGTTACAAATGATGAATAAGGGAGAATTATAATAAAAATCAGCTTTGCAACGCTTATAACTGTTGCAAAAACCGTTACAAAGAGCCGTTACTATTGCTGTTGCGTTTTTAAGTCTGCCTGTAAACTGCGACCCACAGAAAGAGTCACTGTCACTGTTGAAAAACACTGCTGGTGCAGGTCCATTCTTCGTGTTCTTCAGTTTTGCAGCAGCAGAAATGGCAGCTCTGCAAATTTGATTTTTTCATTCTGTGGTACTCTTTTACTCTCCCAATCTCTTCCTCCTCCCTCTGTGATATACCATCACCTATTTATAATCAAACATCCCCGAAATATCATATTATAATTGCATATAATCCTCCCATTACTCGGTGTTTAAAGAAAATATTTTCTTCCCTTTTTTACTTCTACACGGCTTATGATGCTGTCGAATATCTCCTACACGCTGTCACCTTCTGTAGAACTCCAGCAAACTCGTGAAAACACTCATTTGCCACACTCAGTCACAACCAAATCCCGAATTATCTTCACGTAGACAAACACTTGCCATGTTTTGTTATCTCCGATGATATAGCCCAAGTTAATCGGTTTAAACAGACATACCAACCCTGTTTAATAAAAACAGGATACTCTATGCTAGTTCCATCTATTTAATCTCCTCCAAACCCGTCTATAAATCGATTCACAAATTTCGCAGGTGAGAACTTCTTTTCCCGCCAAAATTAACATTTGAATAATGAAGATGGTTTCCCCCTAACCAGACTGAGGTGCGAATAGTAGGTGCCCAACTGAGGTGCCCCTTAATCGAAAGTGGGACTCCGAATATCAAATGTCCTCCGGGGGTTTTCCGAGCAACTTTTCGAGCCGAATTTTCCAACAATATTTATTTCCAAAAAATACCTACAAACACAAAAAAACACCATAATAAGGACAACAACGAGTACTAACAATACGAAACATTGAGGACAAATTAGACACATAAATGTGTCTATCAATAATCTCTCCATAAATACGCTGGTTGGGAAGCTTAAGACCTTTGATCACGAACATTCATCCAAATCTAAGGATGTTGCGTTCAAAACACTGAAAGACACAAAATTACTTGATAAAAGTAAAAATGTGTATATCTCTGAAGACGATCACTCTGAGACTGATTCATTTGATGAAGATCTTGACAAATCGGTCTCGATGATCACAAGACATTTTAGGGACCTTCTATTGAAGAGAAGTAAACGGTTCACTAGATATAAGCCAAAATCATCAGTAAAACCTCATAATCGTATTCCTCCTAAAAATAGGGAAACAGATAAACCTGATGATGAGGATATGCCTCAGTGATTTAAGTGTAAAGGGTTTGGTCATTTTGCAAACGAGTGCCCAAATCGTAGAAAATACACTTGGAACAAAGGTCTTGCTGCTACACTTGATGAGATGTCTGACAATTATGATTATGATGAAAATAAAAAAATCAAGTGTTGCTCTTCTATGTGAAAATATTGATTTTGATAATTATAGCAATACATACATCAATCTTGATAATCTTTTAGAAGAGAACCCAATCAAGATGGAAGAATCAATTGACCCTTCCTTTGGAAACTCTATGATAAATGTTTCAGGATCTACGTTGTGCCTAACAACTTGCATCTCACAGGCGTCAGAATCATCTTACACGTTGACATGCTCCTATTTTTCTCTCAAGGGTCATGAACTTTCAAAGTGTTTTAAGTAAAAACACAAGATGGGATATGTCACAAGCTTCAACAGAGAGAAGATCGACTAGCTACCAAGATTAAACTCGTGGAATAAACAGCTAAAGTATGTAAGATCTTATCCTCCTCAAAGAGAGTGGTTTCCAAAGATAGATTTAGACCGTTAGAGAGGAAAACATGGTCTAAACATATGGAAAGGTAGGGTTCCATGAATTCCAACCAAAAGGGTCATGGTGGACAAATTTTTGTTCACCACAACACAACTTGATTGTGTTGACATGTGCATCTTGTCTCATGTGCTTGTTTAAAAGAGACAAGATCTTGCACACCTCGGGCTTTAAAATAAAATAATTTTTTTGTTTTTTTTGCTAGCTTTGTGTTTTTTGGAATTCCTTCATATCATTGTTGATATTGGAAACGACCTGTTTGCCAAAAGAAAAGGGTTATTAGTGACAATTTCTCTTTATAGGGTTTTGAGTTGTGCGTATACAAACCTTTTATAGGTTTAAAAACCTTACATTCCTTTTCCTTCTTTGATACTTTTTATATCTTAAGCCTGCTTGTTGAGATTGATTGTGAACTCCTCTCACAAAACCGTATTACATGGAAACTACAAGCATCATGTCTTCTGATGGAAAAGATATCAATATGATTGTTAATCCATCAATCACTAAGGAAAAATAGAAATCTCAAGTGCCTCCAACTTTAAAAAAAAAAAAAAAAAGGAATGTGAGGAAGCCAAGAGCTGTTCCTTCAAACTCTCAGAAGTTTTCTGATATTCTTGAAGAATTGAAGCTGGCAAGAAAAGAGATTCAACAAATAAAGGCTTGTGTTTTAAGATCTCTGGAAATTCAGAAGGCCCTGGTTCGACATCATCAGCCAAGAAGGTTTATTGGTATTGACTCATTCCTCCATGAACCATATGTTCCAATAGCTGTTGACAACAAGGAGTTCGGGGACGACAAGGAGTTCGGGGAAAACAAGGAATTTTTCAAAGATCTTAATATCTAGAAAGTCTTCTTATGAGAATTTTATTTCTTATGCTTTAGGAAGAATAACTAGAGTTTGGAATATCCATTATTGTGATTATACATAGATATGTCCAATATTTTTAATCTTTCATTTTTAGATTTATTTACTTAAACTCTAAAATTGTTTGGAATATGATCTTTGAGGTATTAATCTTTATGGTTTTATATATTGCAATATGTTATGGGATATGTGTGTTTGCGTTCGTGAACTATTATTGTCCCATACGTTGTCAAAAGTTATTTCTTTTATATTTCGATATGCAAGTATTGATACAAGATCGATGAACTTTTGACAAACAAAAATTAAACCTATTATGTCGTTATGCAAATAATTGATGGAAGATAGGATGAATTTTTGATTACAAGGATTATGTGTATTGTATGTCATTGTGCAAATAGTGATGGAAAATAGAATGAATCCTTGTTTATGTCGCAGTATTGATCTTTCCCTAATCCATATTTTATGTGTACTGCAATGTTCCATAAGTTTTCTTGTGTTGAGCATAAAATGATTGAGTTAATCATTCTTTTATGGTTAACATAGTCGTAGCTCCGTAAGTTCTCTTATGTCGATTATGTTCATCACTTTTGTGTTTAATTTGATTGAGTATTCTGATTAAATTAATCATGGGTTTTCTTGTGGTTAGTTTAATTGAGAATTTTTTGATACAAAATCATTTTTGTGGTTTTTGATGTCCAAAGAAATCCTTCTTTTCTTGTAAAAGTAAGGTCGCTCTTGTTGTTCTCTCGTAAATGACGTCTAATGGGGGACAGTTCTTTTGAACTTGAGCTTAATTTGCGTATCTTTGTGGGGAGTGCGGCTGTGGAATTTTTAGGGGTTATCTTGTATCTTTATAAACTCCTTGATGAATGTATTTAGCTTCGGATTTATGATTGCATCTAAACAAAGTTGATATGTCATTTTCTTTGATCTTAAAGCGTCTCCGTGAAAATTTCATTAGGATCCCATTTTCGTACCTTTTCCAATTTTATTGACAAAAGGGGGGGAAATTAATATGTAGTTCACACTACAAATACATATGGTTTTCGGATCATTATGTAAGGGGGGTGGTTTTCGTGTTCAGACGAAAGTATTGACTAAGGGGGGTGATACATATCACCATAGTATTATTGTCGAAGTTATGATATAAGAACTTTGATGATGTGTGATAATACTATGACATTGTATAACAATGATAGAGAGCTTTTGTGTTCTCATTGTTATGGCTACAGAACTTCAAAAACTATGATGTTGAACTGAACATCTATGGAATCATGGGAGTACTTGGAAAAGACGAAGTTTTCGAGTAATGTTGAAGCACCAAGGAGATAAATCATGTGGACGAGAAGCTACAAAGTGTTATCTATTTTTTAATCCATATGTATTGATAGTTTTGTCACTAAAGTTGACAAAGGGGGGGATTGTTAGAGCATTGCTCGGTTGAAATCGCATGCGTTGCTATATCAAACATATTTTTCAATATTAGTGATCAAAAATATATATCTTTTATAGTTTACTTATGACTAAGTCTCGGTCTAGGATAGTTAAGTATAGTTGAGATCCAGACTCCATGGTGATTATCTTACGAAGACGAAGAACTACTCAAGAAACTAGTGGAACTCCATCCGACCAAAAAGGTATGTGGAGACTTGAACTTATCTAGCACTCAAAAGTCTATCTATCTCATACTTTTAAGACAACAGTCATATAAGTATGATAGTTTTCATACATACACATTTGTTATTTCGAGTCGAGTTTACTCGCCTATCTTTTTCTCGAAATATGTGTTGGTAAGATTTCTCTCTAACCACCTTTCATCTTTACCCGTGACGAAAGTCATGATGACGTTTCAATCTTGAAAATAGCTTTGATGACGATAGTCAATTCTTTATGTCTAACGACTATTATAACATTATAGAAGAATGTTTCAATGATTGAAATGTAGAGTTGAGATTACGTAACCACCTATGAATATAAGCATATATAGTATGTTTGCACATTAGTATATAAATCCATGTACCGGAAACCAAGTGTGTGCATATGTGTGCATGCGGTATTGGTGAAGGAGACAGGTTGGGTACGGGTACACGTACGCGTACTAGCGAAAGTTCACGTCCGTGGATTTCTGCTGAGTTTGGAGTTTACGAATTTACAAACCAGTCACCTTAGGTACGCCTACCCACAGAAGGTTTTCAACCCTAAAATTTGTGCTGGGTTTTCAAACCCAATTCCGGTAAAGCTAGAGTATACATACTCGTACGCGTACCCAAGCTGGTTATATTTCTCAAATCGGTTAGCTCATGAACTTAAACAATAAATCAATAAGGAATATAATCTTTTCAAATCGTGGCTATATTGTTAATGAATTGATTTTAGTGAATCAAACTGATTTTGTTTCAATTGTGTCTATGTGTAAAGATCTAAGCAATTCAACTAGTTCTTATGAGTCATTTGAACTAGTTATGAAAAAGATGAATATGGTTGATATGAAAGTGCTCATATTGTTACCCATTGGTTAACTATTCATGAACCAACCAAATGTACACGTTAGGTACAGTTACTCAAACCTAAATGAAATACATTTCATTTGTGTATGTGACAAGCTAAGTTTCAATCTAACGGTTGAAATATATTAGCTTGGATAAATAATGTTTTTCATCTAACGGTGAATATTGAATGCTTTGTTACCAAGGTAACTTAGATTGCAAACCCTGATTTGAAAACTATATAAAGGAGACATCTAGTAACTGAAAAAAACTATTCGCCAGACTTCCTGTGTGATACTAGTTGGTTTTGTTAGAGTCGATTCTCCTTTAACCGTAGGTTTCTTCTCGATACCATGTCGGTTAACGACTTGAAGACTTCATTGGGATTGTGAAGCCAGACGAAACTACTTCTCTTGTAGTTGAGCGATATGATCTTGCCATTTTCTATCGTGTGAGTTCAATTGAATAATTGGCTTGAGATTATATCTCTGATAGGGCAAGATAAAAAAGAAATCACAAACATCTTCGTTTCATCGTTTGTAATTCCGAAATATCTAGTTTCGCTACCATACAATTTAGATTATTATGAGGTGATCAATAATTCTAGGCTATTTTTCTGAAATATAAGTCCGGGTTATTGATCGGCTCTTGTTCACCTTAATTTCATCAAAAGACGGAACAAAACATGTAGGTTTATCTGTGGGTGACAGATTTATCTATTATCGTAGACTTTTCTGTGTGATACAATTTTTTTTATTCAAGTCTTCGACTTTGGGTCATAGAAACTCTTGGTTGTGGGTGAGATCATCTAATAGAATCAAGTTCATAGCATCCCGATGGGATCAAAGACGTAGGAAGCGCATGCAACTGTACCTTGACTCAGTGTGATATTGATTAGAGTTCAACTACAGTCCATACCGAACTTAGTTTGTAATAGGATAGTATCTGTAGTGGCTTAATACAGTGGTGTTCAATCTGGACTAGGTCCCGGGGTTTTTCTGCATTTGCGGTTTCCTCATTAAAAAAAATTCTGGTGTCTGTGTTATTTATACTTCGCATTATATTTTTTTATATAATGAAATATCACAGGTTGTGCGTTGTATCGATCAATTGTAAAATCCAACCTTTGGTTGTTGATTAGAAATTGATTGATCCTTAGATATTGGTTTTAGGTACCATCCAAGTTTATATCTCTTGTATTTGATAAAGACTCGAAGATTTCTATTTGCTTGAGTATAGATCAAATCGAGAGATAGAGATATTAACTCCTTGATATACTTTTTATTAAGATTGAGTCTGACTGTCTAGTTGATTCTCTTAAAATTATATTAGAGTTAGTCCATACAAATTTCTAATCGAAATATTGGGAGAGGTTGTTAGACCCCCGCCTTTTCACCCCTGCAGTAATTAACCTAAAAACTAAACCCTAAACTTAAAAACTAAAAACCATTTAATCTTCTTCTAATCTATCTTCTCTAACCCCTCTCCTCTTCTCCTTCCTTCATTTCCATCAACCTAAAATTTCAATTTTGATTTATCTACAAAAAAGGGTTGATTCTAAATGATCAAGTAGCAATAGAGATTCAACAGGTAACATCAAAAGATCCAAATCAGGGGAAAAAGGTGAGGAAAAAGTTGGAATGAGCAAACCCGAGAATGCAATCCCTGAGAATGTTGAGAAGAACCATCCACCGGCGAAAATAAGACTGTAAGTGATTTCTAAAGAAATCAAAAACTATGATTTTTAGGGTTTTTAGTCGACAGGGTTTTTTGAAATTTTAGATGCATGCCTTAAGTTTTTAAGGGTAGTCGACAAGGTCATAACATGAATATCATGCCGACCTTTCTTAACAGACATGGCGACTGTTAAACAATAACCAGGGCCGGAAAGGTATTCAATAACCAACCTTGTCGATTTATCTCTAGTCGGAATTTTCTTAGTCTTGTACCATTCTAACTTTAGGTCACAGAAACTTGATTTTCCTAAGCTAATAGTTGGCATGGTAGATGATTACAACCCCTCCGACTATGTATTAGTCGGCAATGTTCAGATTATCGACCATCCAACTATCTTACCAGAACCATGTTTCAATGTGTATAATTTTCATATATTTTATATGTGTATTGTTTAGGTTCCCAGAGGGAAAAATAGAAGATATCCCTTGTCTTGTTAGCAATGCAGCATAGCTATTAGAATTTATTGACAAGATTTATCCTTCTTTAAAAGATCCTAAAGATGAAACTGAAGAGAATTTCCCTGTAAGAAAGTTACTTCTTATGGGTAAGAAAGATCCTGAAGAATTTCTAAGGTTTATGGAGAGTCCTAGCAATCCCCTCAACTATGAAGAATGCACATCATCAGAGGAGGAAGAAACGGAGGTTGATCCAAGAAATTTTTTCAACTTATCTCACTTTTCTGGACTGAACCCCTATTATAAATCTGTTGGGTATAACTAAAGGTCGGCAAGGTGACATTGCTGACTTTTCAACAGCCAGTAATGTTAGAAATTATTTGCATTCCGACTATAAGTCAGCCATCAATGTTAGAAATTATTTGCATGCATACTATATGATAGCCGGCATTGTAGGAAATATTTATATGCCGACCATAAGATAGATGACCCAAGATAGTCGGAATATTCTTCATTCATAGACCATTCCGGCCAGAAATAGTCAGTGTTTTCTTTATCTGAAGACCATGCCGGCTATACTTAGTCGGCACCTTATTCAAAGTCGACCTTGCCGGCCAAAGTTAGTTGGCACCTTAATCAATCTTCGACCTTGCCGACTTTCACATTTTGAGAACCGGAATTTTTGATCGAAATTGAACTCATAAGACAGACAAAAGTCTTAATCTACTTAATTCTTATTTTCAAAATTTTAATCTAAACTCAACTAGTTAAACTAATCAAAAAAATTAGTGTTAATTAAATAAGGGTATATTAGCCATTTTAAAAATACATGGTTACGGGGTAGCCTATTTTACTTATAAATGACACAGGTTTTGTCTCATTAGGTATACCCCAATTAATCTGGGTATACCCCAATCAAGCCAGGATAAATTTTACCCTAGAATATTGTACAATAATTATTACATTTCTAACTTCTATTTTTTTTTAAATAATAAATAAAAATAACCCTTAGTGCTAGAATGCCGAGGCATGCAATTTCTATGACAATTACTCACAAATGTAACAAGTACCTTGACAAGTACTCTGCATATGCATATGGTTATGGTTTTGGTTGTTTGCCTTTTCTAGTTTAAGGGAACTAGGTGATGATACAATTGTTTTTTAAAATAGATCGAGGAATTTCCTTATTAGTTATGATGCCAATCATAAAATAGGGGTTCTCTTTTTCATAGACTAGGTATTGTGATTCAAAAAGGTGTTGGAGCCAATCAAAATATTCCTTTCAGCATACCTTTGTCTCTGCGTCTTCCACTAAAACTCGACTGTCAGCAGCCTTAACGCATTTGACCTGGATTAGGTCTCGTGTTTTCTGCTCGAATCCCTCCCATTCCTATGTAATTCTTTGAGTTATTTTTTTATTATTATTTTTTTATATATTAGAATAATAATATTTTTAATTAAAGCAAACCATAATCTTAATTCTTTTTCTCTCATGTTTTCGTTTCAGGAGACTCATCCCGGTGATTGGAAAATCATTCCAATCTCGGATTCATGATGTCTTTGTCATGTTTGATTTTTGATTTCGTTTTCTTCAGGATTTCTATACCACGTTTTTCCCTTTTTTGCCATGTTTTACTTTGTTTTCCCTATTGCGTTTTTTCTTTTAGGGTTTTACTCGTTTTTCTCTATTTTAGGGTTCTAACCTTGCTGCCATGCCTAGGTTTACAAGGTCTCGTGCTTTGTTACTCTCACCCTCGACTCAGATACCCTCTCGCGCCTCTCATTCCACAAAAACAACAACCTCCCCTTCGACATTAGCAATCTCCTCCGACATGGTTTGTCACTACCCGTTCAAGAACATTCATGGATGTCTTGATGGAGTTCAGGGACGAGGTTAAGTGAAGGGATATTTTATAAAGCACCTTCATGACAAACACTTGTTCTCAGATGCCAGCAAGAACACTGTCAGAGACCTAATTGCTAGGGATTCAATTGTATATCGTGATCTGGAGAAGGCTTTATGCAATCTGCGTATGTGGTTTTGCAGTAGATGTTTGTATCTACACGCTTGGACAAAGCCATGCAAGGGACGTAAAGGAGCTTCTCATGACTGTATTCCAGGGTTGTACAATGGTGAGGGGGCTGACTTCTTAATTCACGGGTTGAACAAGCCAAGTGAATTGCAAACTGAGGTTGCATTGCCGGATGATGGTGCTTCTTCAGGAGTGGATAGCAGAGGAGATGTAGAGTTTCTCTCTACTGAGTTTTTGAACATTTTTTTATCAACATCAACTTCCTACTGTCACCTGCATCCCTCACAAGTGTGGTTTGGATTTTTCGAGAGCTCTCAAAGCATACCTTGATTGGATTTTAGCGAGTCCTTCCATAGTATCAAGTTGGCTTCGTCTTTTGCTTCTCCCCATTTGTACACTGTCGTTGTACCAACCCAAATGTTTAGCTGAAAGGAAGTTGAGTAGCCGTAAGAAATTACAGGTGGTAGCCATCCTTCGAGCTCTTAATGATTGGAAGGAACCTAATGGGTGCTTCACGTTAGTGAACAAGTTACTCCAACAGCCGGTTCAATGGGTAACTAAGAAGTCTGATGAGAAGAGAGCAGTAGAGAAGCAGCAAGCATTGAATGTTATAGCATGTCAACGAAAGATAAGTGCATGTCACTTTGCAGCCGCGATACGCGTTTTGTCCTCGTCTGGTGTTTCCCCCTTTGAGGAGAAAACCTATGTTGACTTGTTGGATAAACACCCGCTAGCTTCCCCTCCTGAGGTTACTTCGGAAAATATCACTTTTGACCCCATTTTTGTGGGTTCCAAGGCTGTTTTAGGAGCTATCAAAAGCTTTCCTAAAGGTACGTCGTGTGGTCGGGATGGTCTACGAGCACAGCATTTAGTTGATGCTCTTAGTAGAGCGGCGGCTGCAGTGGCGGACGACTTGCTTTTGTTTATCTCTGGGGTCGTCAACATTTGGTTGGCTAGAAAATGACCTAGTTAATTAAGTGAATACATTGCCATCGCACCTTTGAATTCATTTCTTAAGCCGGGAGGAGGTCTTAGTCCTATTGCAGTTGGTACAGTTTGGTGAAGATTAGTTTCCAAGGTGGCTGCCTTTACTGTTGGAAAGGACATTTCTTCTTATTTAGGAGACTACCAATTTGGGGTTGGTGTTCCTGTAGGAGGAGAAGGTATTTTACACGATGTAAATCGCCTTTTATATATGAAGGGTCATTCGGATAAAATGTCAATGTTGCTAATTGACTTTTCTAATGCTTTCAACATGGTGAGATCTCAGCTTATTAAGGAAGTCCGTCTTCAGTGTCTAGTTATTTCTCATTGGGTAGAATTTTGCTACCTACGTCCGGCTAAGCTTTATTATTCCCATTATATTTTGTCTTCTGCACTTGGTGTAAAACAAGGTGACCCCCTCGGTCCCTTGTTATTTGCTTTGACTCTTCACACCTTAGTGAAGTCTATTGCTTCTCGGTGTACACTCGATTTTCACGCATGGTATCTGGATGATGGGACAATTGTTGGTGATACTTTGGAGGTAGCTAAGACCTTGTGTATAATTGAAATTGAAGGACCAAGCAGGGGGTTACACCTCAATATAAATAAAACGAAATTATTTTGGCATACTCTTGATCCTAGGAGTACAGGAGATGGTGTTTTCCCTTCAGATATTGGTAGACCTTCTAAAGGTGTTAAACTTTTGGGTGGTCCAGTGAGTTTGGATATGGACTTCAGTAGTGACATGTTGTTGAGCAGAGTGCACAAAACTGTTCAATTAATGGAGGCGATCAAAAAACTCAAGGATCCTCAAAGTGAGATGCTTCTACTTCACAACTGTACTGGTGTGTCTAGACTTTATTTTGCAATGCGAACTACCAATCATGCTGCTTTACAACCCTCCACTGATCTTTATGATGACCATCTATTTCGGTATGTGAGGCTTCTAATTACTGGAGATGGTGCGGGTTTTGGTCCTCTACAGAAGAGATTAACTACCTTACCCTTTAAAGATGGTGGACTTGGCATCTACACCATGGCTGACACTCGTGCTTATTGTTTTCTTGCTTCTCAGATCCAGACTACTTCAGTGCAGAAAGTAATCCTTGGTGATTTATTCTCAACATACAGAGGTTCTTCTTATCAGTTGGCTCTTCAGACCTTTACCCAAGTTTGTGGATTACCGTCTTCTTATTGTTTTGATGATTCTTCCCCCTCTTCCATGCATTCCCTGGCAGTAGTCTATTTTGATGCAGTCAAGAAGCGAATCCCATACCAATTTCATATGTCTGAAAGAGATTCCGTCCTATGGAAATGTAATTGTGTCAAGAATGCTCAAGATTATCTTTTAGAGGTGCTTATCAGTGGGCTTAATCAATGTCTCGGGTCTCGAAAATTTAGAGATGTGCTTTTCTATCGTCTTAGTATTCCTCTATTTGCTGACAATAGTTTATGCCCAAGTTGTAACAAATCTATGGACATTTTTGGGGATCATGCGCTTCATTGTGCTAAGGATATTGGATATAAGTTTCTTCATGATGTTGTTCGTGATGTTATCCTTGATATTTTCTACAAAGCCAATGTGCATGCGCGAAAGGAGGTTTCTCTCGGTCTTCGGACAGATGAAGACAAAGATCTAAAGCCCACTGATATCCTTGTTCTTAACTTGGAAAATGGTAAAGATGTTTATATGGATGTTACAGGTGTCTCTCCGTTTACTGGGGATGGCATCCGTACTTTTGTCCCTGGTAAGGATATTCTTGGTGTGGTTTCTCGTAAACGTACCAAGTACTTGGACAAGTGTACTGCACATGGATATGGTTTGGGTGTTCTGGCTTTTTCTACCTTAGGGGAACTCGGTGAGGATACTCTAGATTTTTTCAAGCATCTAAAGAATTGTCTTTTTAGCAACGACGCTAGTAGTGGTGTAGGTAGTTTTATTTTTTTATAGATTAGGTGTTTCTATTTAGAGAGGAGTTGGAGCCCAGCTTGTCGCTAGGTTACCAATCAAAAGCGTTGTATAATAAATCACGTACTTAATTAATATTTATAATTTCAAATAATAAATAAATAAATAATAATTTCACAGTGTTTGTAAATTATAGTTTACCAAGAATCATGCCACTTTATTTTCATAAAACAACGCATCACATTACAACAACGCACAATACAACATAACAAAAAAACACTTTTCTAAAACTCACACCAATACCAAAGTAGACTTGAGAGGAATGTGCACCTTGGGGTAGATGGGAGTTCTTTATTTGATACCCTCCTTTATGCACCAGAAACCAAAAAAAAAAAAAAAGTAAACTTAGGTTGGTTCCTTTGGGTATAGCAAACTGGTCAGTTTGCCAGTTTTGCACCCACTATGGAGTTGTAAAACTAGCAAACAAACCTGGCTAAGTGGCAAATTTGCCACTTAGCGAGGTCAGATCGAGTCCCTACCGAGCAGTGGAGTCTCGACACGGCGATCCAATCTTGACCGGGCGATCTTTACTAGATCACAAGCGGTCTAAACTCCACCGCTAAATAGTTTTGTAATATTTTAAAACTTCTTATCTCATACTTTTTCTTATTTTAATATTACTTTTACTTCATACGGTCCCACCAAATATATTAAAACCTTATAAATACCCTACATATACACACAAACAATATTTTTATTAATAAGGGTCCCACTTATCATATTAAATACTCGGAACTTGATTTTATATCGATTTCTGAGGAACCCAAGTTTCATTCATCCCTCTTCCAGAAACCCATCATTAAGATGGTATAATATGTGCAGCCCAAAATACAAGATCTATGGTTAAGACTAATAGTTTTAGATTGAATATTGATTTTAACATTCTATCCGGGACTAAACTAACCTCTAGAATTTATTAACTAATTTATTTAACCAAAATTACCATTTGTTACGGTCAACTAATGCATTTTTTGTTACCATTTTTTACGGTCAACTGGAAGATATCACTTTTGTGGCCGGGTATCAATCTTCTTCTTTGTACGAAGGGAGGAATAAAACCTTTATTTTTGGCTAATTAAATTCTTTAGATCCAAAAAGCTAGGATCCAAATTTATTTGTTTCTCTTTTTATTTCCTAATCAAGCACAATCAATGATTTCTAAGGATAAAAATTTGTGAAATTCGATGATTTCACTTTTTATATGTGAAAAGTTCTTTTTTCAATTGTGTTTCGAGGGAAAGTTTTTGTTATCATGCATATAAGTTCCCTGAAAAAACCGTTTTCACATTTATTTCAAGTGAAAATTTGTGTTTTCACAGCTGGTTAGAGTGCAAAATGGTGAGTCCAAATTTGTTCACACTCCTCTAACAAGTGTATATTTCACATAGTCTTATGATTGGTTGATTATTTAATTGATGGCCCCATTACCCTCAATGTTTAGAATCACAACCCTCGTTACATAAATCCCTAAATATAATCAATGGTTGAGATTAAAATGTTACGTGCACACTCGTTAAGGAGTGTGCACAAATTCGCACTCCAAAATGGTGTTTTCACAATTGATTGGATGTGACATGATATTTTTACTACAAATAAAATAAATTTACCCGGAGAGAGAAAGGGAGAAAAAGAAGGATTATTGGGTAACGACTTCAGAGTGTGGAAGAGATAAATTAGGGAAGTGAATCAAATCAGGAACAATGGAAGCAATTTTAGGAATTTTCTTTTACTCCCCCAATTGTTTTTCGTTAATATATATATTCCAAAATTAATTTTCAAAAATTTGAATTGAGGTTAGTTTTGTAATAATATATCAATATAACTAATTTTGGGTTCTTGAAATATATTATTTTAATGGTGGATTTCTGTAGGATCGAGCAAGAGAGAGGAGACAACAACGCGGAAGCAATAAAACGATTACATTGATAATCAGTTTGGTGTACATTCTCTCATGGCTTAACAGCCTACTTATAGTCTCACAAACTTGACAATCACTCAAAGTACTTTCCTAATAAAATAAAACTCTAAACAAAGCACACTTTCCTAATATAACACAAACTCTAAATAGAACTCTTCTAGATCTCTCTATAACCGGCACAACTTGCTTTGACTTCCAAATATGACACAGTGTGTCAACAAAGAATGTTGATCCACCTTGACGTGTCAACAATACTTGTTGATCCATGCACTGTGTCAACAATACTTGTTGATCCACGAACCAAACCATCATATCTTGGTTTAACTTCCAACATCCTCCCTTAAAACGAGAATTCTGTAACTCTCTTTTACTCCTCATCTTCTTTCATAGATCGACGTTAGTACGTCCTTGTCTTTTCTCATTTACCATTCCTCTTCTTCCATAGATAAACGTCAACATGTTCTTGTCTTTTCTCATTCTTATTCAAATAAACCACCAAACAAACCCTTACTCCTTGATACTCGATTATAGCTCATCCTAACTTCATGATCACACCGGAATTTCATCAATCAGACTCAAACTCAAATAAAAAACAAAGCACAAACATCAAACTATCTAAAAAACGAAACTCAAACAGCAAACCAACTAAAATTGAAGCAATCTTCTAATTTTGGTTAACAACAATCTTCAAACACTTACCATAGCAACCAACACAAACTTCTTTCTTCTTTATCACAGCGGAACACCATTCTTAACAAGCTAGAAACACCTCTTTGTGCTCTATTCAACTTGCTAACCAAACACTAAAACTCATCACCGAGCATTGTATCTCATCTTCACTCTTCAAATTCCAAACTGGAATTACTTCACTTCTCTAGCCAAATCCCCACCGGGATTTCTTCACACAAATCTTAGCCAAATCCACACTGGGATTGCTTCACTTCTCATGATCACACCTTTGTGATGTCTCTTCCACAACTCATAGGCTTAACCTCCTTTTTTTGTCTTCTCACACATCACCCCATGGTGATTAACTTCTCTTTCTTCACAACCTTGTTGTTTTTCTTCTTTTCTTCTATTCTTCTTTTCTTCTTTGTTCCATTCATGCTAGTGTTACAAAACATTCACACTTCTTTTCTTTTCAAAATTTTCTCACAATCTCTCTTTTGTTATGCTTCTTCCACAAGCAATAACACAAAGTCTGCCACACTTTGTAAGATTTCCAAGTTTCTGCCACAAACTCTTCAACCTTCCAACATGTTTGAGCTTAAAATATAATATGCCATCCTTCCTTAATCTCAAACATCACCAACATTCTTTGTCATTCTAAGTCCTTGAATTCGATCACCTTAATCAAACTGTACCAATCCTTATTGACTGCAATACCAACTTTAATCTTCTGTTGCATTTATTTCGAATCCATGACCTAACCCTTCGAAACAACCACTCACCCAAAGATTATACACCTTCCAAACTCTACCAATGCTCTTCCACAGCAACCCTTGCTCAAACTACCTCAACAATCATCAACATACACAAAAACTGCTTTCTGCAACGCCTCTGACAGAAAACATCACACGTTTTTGTTGTCATCTTATCTTATTCCAACTGTCACAAAATGTGACACTTTCTTCTTTAACAATTCTTCTGTGACACTTAACTGTAACATCCTTTTGTCACACTACTGTAACAATTATTTTGTAACAATTCTGTAACATCCTTTTGTCACACTACTGTAACAATTATTTTGTAACAATTCTGTGACTTCCAATAACACGTACCTTGTGACTATCTTGGCAACGGATTCTACCTTATACCTACGAAATCTTCCCTGTTTTTCTCTCGATTTCATCTTCTTCTATCCACTAACGTTATCACAACTCCATTAACGCGACACCAACAGAAGTATCTCTTTAATCAAGTTTTCATCACTTCATTCTCTTCCATGGCAACAAATATATGGCAACAATCTTTTTTCACCACTTACTGCCATGAACCATCTTCTCTAATCCATTGAACCTCTCCGAAAGCAAGATACGGTGGTTAAAATCATGCTTTACATCTTTGTTTCTCACGCAACAGGGAAACAAACAGATCAAACCCACCTTGTTTTTCTACCTTGTACTACGAACTTACCGGCAAACACTTTTCAGAGCTATCTTCAATCACCAAGAACCATCAAACACCAGCAGCAATACGATTAGGGTTGTGAAACCCTAACGTTGATCTCCGACAACAGCACTACGTACCATGAACATACCTAACTCTCATTCCCGTCAACAACAGTAGCAACCAAACCTTTACGGCCTCTATCTACGACTTCTGTGAATGGAAGAACTCAACTACTAAAAAAATTCAGAAACATCGCCAGCATACCATGTTTGCTTGCCAACCTCTAATCTTAATTCTTTCTCTGGCTCCATTGTCTTCAACAACAACTTCTCTTTTCTTAAACGCACCGAGAAGAACATGATGCAACAGCAGCGATATGCAACGTACACAGCAGCAACGAACACCAATATTCATCTCTTTCCGTCACAAACACAACCTTCGCAGACAACCCACAAACACGACAACAACAATCTCCGTCTTGTCTTCTCGACGCTATCTTGGTCACAGAACCTGACCTTCTTTATAACCATCTAGGGCATCGATTTTTTTTTACCAAACTATTGAGAATACTTATCAAAAAACACCAGCATCACTTTTTTTTTTCGATGCTGATTTCTCCAACTCGTATCAATAACCATCTTCACCATCATCTCTTATGCAACCTCTTTTCTTTTCTTGTATAACTCTCAAACCTTGATCAATCTCACACGAACATTTGACATGAAACCGAACAACAACATACTTTACGTCTTCTTTCCAGCAAAAAACAAACGCAGCTTCAAACTAACTATTTCTCTCCTTCTCCTCTCTCTTCCTCTCACCTTGCTATGATACCACATGTAGGATCGAGCAAGAGAGAGGAGAGCACAACGTGGAAGCAATAAAACGATCACATTGATAATCAGTTTGGTATACATTCTCTCATGGCTTAACAGCCTACTTATAGTCTCACAAACTTGACAATCACTCAAAGTACTTTCCTAATAAAATAAAACTCTAAACAAAGCACACTTTCCTAATATAACACAAACTCTAAATAGAACTCTTCTAGATCTCTCTAGAACCGGCACAACTTGCTTTGACTTCCAAATATGACACAGTGTGTCAACAATGTATGTTGATCCACCCTGACGTGTCAAGAATACTTATTGATCCATGCACTGTGTCAACAATACTTGTTGACCCACGAACCAAACCATCATATCTTGGTTTAACTTCCAACGGTTTCTAATATAGAAAAAAACTAAATTGGGATAGAGATATTTTTCCTCATTAATTTGTTGTGTATATAATAATTTTTTTATCTGACAAAGGGTTAGGTGAGCTAACTAGGGAGTCGTCTCTTTCATCTTTCCTAGTTTTTGTTTGTATATTAATTGTAAGAAGGCGTCTAATTAGACTTATATATGGTTCTTAATTGCATTGTCCGTGCCCATGGGAAGGCGTGCGGAGTGTGCCTAGCTAATGAGTTGACGGAACATGTCTTCCTCAAAGTAGATTGTGATAGCATTACGAATGGTTTTCCCTATTTCCCATCCCCTTTATCCTATTTCCAATTTATCTTAATTTGTATCCCTAATTATCCTAAGTACCACTCATATTGAATTTGGTAAATCATAAATATCATCTCTTGTTTTCTTATTACCCAACAATAAAATCATTTTACATCTAAATAAAATAAAAAATACCCTAGGAAGTAAATCACATTTCCATCTCATCACCACCGACCACAGCCTATTCTGCTCCATCTCCATATTTCATCACCAATGACAGGTACCTATTAAGAGCATCTCCATGAAAAGGTGGAAGATTTATTTTTTAGTGACACAGGATTTTAGACCTTCATTTTAACTAAATCCATCTCCAACTGTAGGTCCTATAAAAGAGGAGGGATGAAATACTAATTTTGAAGGTTTTGAAGAAAGTCCTATCTTGACCTCCGGAATGACCTCCATGTCATATTTTTTTATTTTTAATAATTAATTAAAAAACAATTAAACTGTTAAGATTTCATCACACAAGGTTTTCTAAGGGTCAAACCTCTATACTGCTGGAGATGGTTTTCTAGTCATGGGGTCCTATATTTACTATATGTACAAATTATTTTAAATAAGGGTCTCAAAAAAAAATCCACATAGGATTTTTTTTTTTTTTTGGACAATCAACATATTTCAATTCATTCAAATCAAAATCGTGATTACATGTTCGCTTACAAGAATAACAAAAACATCAAAATACAAAATAATCAAGACCCTAATACAAATAAGGACATCAATTACAAGTAGATCGCGAAGAGAAAGAGCGATAAACAACAAAGATATCCAAAATAATATGATGTATAAGGGAGAGATGATGGTATATCCGGAAATAAAATCCGACCATTTAATCTGATTGTATTCTTCTTCTTCGGTATGATATTCTCCTAATACAAAGGAGTATTTTGCCCATAAATTTGTCGATCCACACGACCACGGATGCCGATTGAAAGCGATGTCGTGATGAATCGTTGATGTTTTTGAATCAAGAATAACAAGCCACGAACCATCCATTAAAATTTGATGAACTCACCCAACAACGACGAAGAAAAATCGTCCCAAAACGACGAAGAAATATGTCAAAAGACAACAAAAATGATGTAAAAACATCTTATTGAATTATCTACTACCAAAACTTCAAAAGAAAACGAATCCTTGCCCAGATCTTGTCCAAAAGGACCAAATTTGAGCAAGACGGCTATGGGGTTTGTTTTTTGTTTGTTTTTTTTTTTGACAAAGGGTAGAGGAAGAGAGAAGGATGAGAGAGAATTATCTTTTTCCAATTTTTTAACACCCACTGTTGGAGATGCTCTAAGTATGTTTGAAAGGTAAAAAAGTACCCATTATGCTCCATGATCTCCATATTCCTTCGTCACCTTCAATGGATACAACGAAAAAAAATTTTTGGGGTACATATAGGCTAGAGATTAAAAATGGTGGGTAAGGGGGAGTTAGGCCATCATGTTACTTGAAATCAGTTAGAGCATATATTTGCGCCAATTATTTGCACAATACTAGTTGGATCCTCCCCTACTAGCTTGATCATCTGTTTCTAATCTTTATGTTAACTTCAAGTAAAACCTACTGTATACTATTAACTAAATTATGTGATTTGGTTAGATGTCTCCTGTTAGTAGATATCCGAGCAGTTCAAGTGCAATTGATAATGGAATTAGATTTGAGATGTGTTTTTCCTGGATTTTGAATAATCGGTTTTTTTATTATCAATAATCAAATTTTCAATAATAATGGTTTACCAATTAATCACCAATTAGCAAATTAATGAACAAGATCAAAATAAAAATAGGTGTGTTACAATAATTAATTGGAATCTATCCTGAGGTTTCTAAGTTCATTGTTTTTGGTTTTGTTTAATAAAAAAAATGGGATGAACGAAGAGGAAGACAAATAGAAATGGTAATAGTCATGGTCAAAATCAACTTGACTTTTATGGGTGATATATAGGAAAACCCAGAGTTGAAATCTAAAATAATTTTAGAAATTGTAAAGGGGATGGGAAATAGAAAAAATGTGGATAGGAAATAAGGAAAACCTTATGAATTGGTTCATGTTATTCAATGCATGGGTATAACATTAATTATGTTCTTTTATTTTGTGTTTCCCAATTTGTTCTTGGATTAAAATAATTTAATATTAATTAAACATTATTACTCATAAACACCTAAATACCATTACGTTTGAAAAAACTTGTTTAATATAAATACTTCCCTGATACTATAAGTCTACAACCAATAACAAATGCTTTTTGTCCAGGAACAAGTCCTCGATACAAATACTTTCCCCTCCCAGTCAAAAATGAAATATCGTTATAACAATAGTTGTTCTGATATCTATGGATAATGCGTATTGTCATATATCCATTTTACGGCCTAAAATGTTTTATGGGACATGACTGATATGATTTCGGAAAACCTAATACAAATAATCGCAATTGCACGGTGTCTAACTAGTATACAGAAGCAAGTACGGGTCGAACCCACATGGAGCGGTAGAAATAATGTAATCAATATCTCTAATTAAAATAGCAAGAAAAAATATTTTTGAATTTTTCAAATTGAAAATGAAATAATAAAATTTGACCAAACGAACAAAATAAATTGGAAGAGGAAGTCGGTAACCATGGTTTATGGTATCCACCACTATTTTTATTCAAGTACTGAAATGAAACACAACTCATGAATAATTATTTATCGCATGTTCTATCGACATCATCTATTATATGTATTAGAGTCGCAAATATCACTGGGATACCCTAAGCATAGCACATCAAAAGACTAAATTCAAGCATGAACCATTAAATCATATTAGCGAGTAATTGTACGAAACTAAAATATTGGTTCACAAATTTTATCTGGATTTTCTAAGTATGACCCATCAAAGAAATTAACTAAGCATGGATCATCAAATAATAAGACAAATGTATTTGTAAAACTAATTCAATTATGCACATAGGTTTTGTTTTTAAAACCGGTTAAGCAACAGCTCGTTTTCAATAAATCAATAAACAATATTCGAAAATCAATCTATTCAAATCAAAATGGTCCATCGCTAAATTATTCAATTTAAAGTAACCTAATACCCAAAGTGGTTTCAACATAAACCTTAATTATAAAATCTAGCAACAAATAACTATGGATTTATTAAAACCCACAAAAATAAATAACAAAAGAAAGAAGATTAAACCGATGGCGTGTCTTCGTCATCTCTTGTTCTTAAGATCTGAACAACTCAGCGGCCGCCGACCCTCTCTCCCTCTCCGTCTGTCACCCACAGAGAGAAACCAAAAAGAATACTGTAAAACCGGCCTCTCTTCACTTTCTCTTCGGATTCCAATTTTGTGCACATACCTTTAAAGAGTGTGCACACAACAAACAAATCTTATTGATTCTCCTAAACAAACTGTTATCTCATGTCATTAAATAATTTTTTATTTTATTTTAATCTAATTTAAATCCATAAAAGGCAATAATGCTAATTCATATCCTTAGTATATAGTGTTAACCAACTATAGAGTGTTTGTCCTTTGATTCTAACGATTGTGTAGTTTCTTTAGCCAAAAAACGAAGTGATGGTGCAGAATCCTTCTTTGTTTCATCAAATATTTAGAGATTGCGACATATATAGCTATGATATTATTGTTAAACCGAAAGATATTGCATTTGATGGTGGTGATTATTCCTCCCCTACAGTAGGATTAACTTTCTTAAATCTGTATTTTTTATTCTTGCTTGAGTTTGGAAAATTCCAGTATTTGGAAATAAAGGATGTGCTTGATATTGTTATTGCTGCTGCAACACGTAGGAAGCATCAACATTAATGGTTAGACATTCATAGGACGAGCGAATAAGACAGGATGTTTCCTGAGATATTCAGAAACATATTTCTTTAACAACGAACAAACATCTGAAAACATGAGATATATGTTTTGAGACTGTAAGTACATATTTTCACCACTCGCCACGTGTCCTCGGGTAAACACGTGGAGAGCATGTGACGCGGATCATCAAAAGATGATGCCACCTGGATATATCCAAGAGACGTGTACCAGCAGGAAGGGGCCCTCATCTCGCAGATCCAATGGCTACGAATCAAGGAGCACCGAAACAAAGCACCACTGCGAAGGACCCAATACACCCTCAGATCTGCTTTATCCCATCTCGAGAGAGATCTTAGATCAACGTTCAGGGCCCAACTGACTGACATGGATGAGATAGGGGCAGGAGACCATGGTCTGGCGTGTGCAGAAGACCCAACCACCCGCATTAAACACCTGGGCTAGCACACGCGTCAACCAACCAACGAAAGAGACGACCAAGCCTCTTCGGAAAAAACGAAGAAACTATGGGGCAATCAAAGAAACCGAAGAGGTCTGCGTATCGGCATAAATCACAAGATGATAAGGTTACAACGGCACCATTAGTAAACCCCACGTCAGAACCCCTATAAATACCCCTCCCCACTAAGAAAGAGGAGCAGGTCGGTTTGGAAAGGAAAGGAGGAGAGAGAATTAGGAAGAGTAAGTAGTCCCTTAATCCCGCTGCCTAAGTTATCACACCCAAAGTCATTTGACTATGCTTGTAACCAATTTACATATAATAAAACCCCTCTTTTTTCCCGTGGATGTAGGCCCCAGTGCTGAACCACGTAATTACTTCTCATTTACATTCCGCACCTTATATTACGCACTTTATATTTCGCACCTTACATTCCACACTTTACATTCTGCACTTTATATTCCATTTGATCCGTGATTTCCTTCTTACAAATCCGCGGATTGCTACCCATTATGTTATACAAACATTGATAGTGATAACTATGCGATAAGACAAGGACGAGTCCGAAGACTCAGAGTCGATGAATCGGTAGAGTCACTACGTTTTACACGTTATATCTAATCTATAAATTTCAATATATGCGAACATTGTTTGTGGACACGTTGTTGCCAACGTAATTTACGTGTTCACAATCTGGCGCTAGAAACATGGAGCTTTTTCCCGGTGAAAGATTTATCTTATCATGTGATTTGAACACTCTGTCCGCTCCGAGCATCGCTCTCTGAAAATATCGGTGCTTTGAGCATTTTTATTTATCTCCTCCCACTTGTTATCTAGTAGATCTACATCTTCGAAATGATTTTCAAGCTTTTATCTTTGGAAAATCAAGCGTGTGGCCACGCATATTTCAGTAGATCTACTTCTTCGAAATGATTTTCAAGCTTTATCTCTAAAAAATCAGGCGTGCGGACATATCCACACATATTTAAGTAGATCTACATCTTCAAAATTATTTTCAAGCTTTTATCTTTGGAAAATCAAGCGTGTGGACATATCCGCGCATAGTTCAGTAGATCTACATCTTCGAAATGATTTTCAAGATTTATCTTTGAAAAATCAAGCGTGTGGACATATCCACGTATATTACAGTAGACCTACATCTTCGAAAAGTGTTTTAACAAATAAGTCTCTGCGTGGATATACCTTCCGTCATATCTACGTTACTTTTATAAACTACACCTGCTCGTGGTCTTACTTTGCAAAATAAGCCGAAGGAATTAAGAGATCCGATACCCCTGAAAAGGGGAATAGTAGCCGGATAATCTCTTCAAATCTCCGGAATATGATTTCCATGACTCTACTAACGGGTTCCCCTTGAACCACTCCTTTCTTTTGTATATGGTAACCTTTTCAGAGAATATCAAAAATGGAGAAGAACAAAGATACGGGAAAAACAAGAGCCTCATCAAAAGAAACATCGCGGACAACACCGGTAATAACTAGGAGCAAGCAAAAGGGCGAAAAGCACAAAGCTGCAAACAAAACACATAATGGGGCGGAAAGCTCGAGGCCTTTGGATGCAACCGCTATTGCAGCGGAAGCCCTAAAGGTCGTGGCTGCTAAAGCCGTAGCATTAAAGACCGGGGCATTCACGGGAGCATCCTCCAAAGTGACTGTTACCACCTGACCGCATGAACCGCGTGAAGGGATTGCAGAGTCAGGAATACAGCAGCCACTCTACGGGATGCCTCTCACCAATGAATAGAACGTACCCCTCCAAGTAAACCAGCCACTACTAATGGCAAGCCTACACGCCCAGAAGCCAGCGGAGCAGCTACACCCGCAGACAGATCCACCTGAACCCCTGATTCAAATCATCGACGAAGATCAAACGATAACAACGGAAGAGCAATTGCAGGAAGGGACTCCTAATCAGGAGTCGAATAAATCTTCCCAGATGAGGGAAGAGCTAGAAGAGTTGAGGAGAGACCAAAAAACATATGTGGAGGCGGTAGATCTGTTGGCACAGGAAAATCAGCAACTCAGAGCTACCCGTAGTAGGGACTTTGGAGCCCAGCGCGACGAGGCAAGATCAATGGCGCCTAGACCGAATCAGGATCGCCGGATGGTACTATCCAACAACCCAGACCCATTGAAATAAAGAGATATGATAAGAAGACGAAGATCTAACCCGGATTACAACCCCCATGACTCGGACTACTTTGACAGCGATCGATCCCCCGCGAACGGAGAAACCCTCTGCCCAGGAAGAACACCAGTGCACAATGGAAGATCTCCGCGCCGAGTTAATGGCGGAGATCAAACAACTGAAAGCTAGGAAAGGGGGGGGGGGAATATTGGAGCAAATAATGAAGGAAGCAAGCACTACCCCCCTAACACAACACCTAGCCAAAGCTCTCATTCCACAGAAATGCCCAGTTCCGGCATTCGAATTCTACGACGGATCTAGCGATCCCACCGCCCATATTCGATATTATAATCGAATGATGGCACGATTGAATTATGATTAGGACATACTGTGCAGATACTTCCCTTCAAGTTTGAAGGGATCTTCACTCTCATGGTTCGACAACTTGCCACCAAATTCCATTAACTTGTACGATCAACTTACTGAGAGTTTCTTAACAACTTACATGTAAAACAAGGTGGTAAACACAGGAATGGATAAGCTTTTCTCACTAGCAGTCCAGTACAAGGAAATAATCAGGGAATACACAGACAGGTGGCATAAGATCTGCCAATCCATCGGAAATGTAGACCCCGTGGTCAGCGTCAAATGCTACAAGTGGGGGCTCGACAGGATGAGCCCTCTGTTTGTTGAGATCCACGGAATCGTTCCTTCAACCGAAGGATATCTTCGAGTGATCATATAAAACCATGCATGCCAGACTAGAAGAAATACAACGGGAAAATCCTAGAGCTCAGAACCATCATCAACCACGAACCAACTCTGCGGAACAATCCAGCATACCTATAGGGGGAGACTCAGGTGAAAGACCCAACGAAGATAGAAGAGAACGCAGAGATGATCGATTAGGGGATATTCGAAAATTCGAAGATCAAGTCTATACAAAGATGAATGCCAGTTACTCGCGCATCTTGAGAGAAATCAAGGGCCGCGAGAAACTGGATTGGCCATGGTCTAAGGGGAACCAACCCCCTAGATCAGAGCATTCTAAAGAATACTGCGAATATCATTGTTTCAAGGGTCACTTGACAGAAAAGTGCAAGAATCTGAAGATGATGATTCAGAAGCTGGTAGATGCAGGAGACCTCAAATAATTTGTGCAGAAGACGGGCGAGGAAGATAAGGCTAAATAAAGCAAGAAGATCCAACTGCCTGAAGGTAACCGCACCCTTAACACCATATCTTGTTCCGAGTCCACGGGACCTTCCTTAACGGCTCAGATAGGAAAGAGGTTGAGAAAACAATTTGAAGACTACTGTGAGCTTTATAAGATCGACGAGGAAGAAGTGGACGGGAACGAACAATGGATGGACTGCCTCTGACCTTCGACACGGACGATGTAGGTGAAGACATGGAGGATCATAACGATCCCCTTGTTCTGACACTACCGATTGCAGAATACAATATCAAGAAAATCCTCATCGATGGGGGAAGCTCCGTCAACGTTCTATTTTATGATACATTCAAATGGATAGAATTTAATGATGAACAACTATTATCTTCATACTACACCATCTACGGATTCAATGGGGCAACCACGAAGCCCTTAGGGGATATTGTCTTACAAGTTGATGCAGGACCAATGAAGGTTGAAACCCGGTTCAGCGTGGTGGACGCACCCTCACTATACAATGTTATAATCGGCCGAAGATGGGTGCATAAACTCAAAGGGGTAGCCGCCACCTACCACCAGCATCTCAGGTTTCCAACCCCCCCAGGGGGTAATGTAAATAAAAGGCGATCAAGTCCTGGCACGAGAGTGTAAAACTCTACAAAACAAGATCAACAATGAACAAGATGAGCAGAGAGAGAACCGAAGATCCCGAAATAAGGAAAACACGAAGGGAAAAGCCATCAACACTTACCTAGAAGAAATCTCCGGAAAAAGCCTTCCAAAGGGACATACGATTGGGAACACGTAGGAGAGTACCTCATCCACAAAGGAAAGCAAGGAGCCTACCAAATAGCAATCAAAGAATATTCCTCTCCTAGGGGAATCAAATCCCACGTTTACACCTGTAGAATCTGTGAAAGAGATAAACTTAGGAACTGAAGAAGAACCAAGGATGGTCAAGATCAGAACGTTGATGGATAAGGAGCGCGAGGCATCCTTAATAAAGCTGCTCACGGGACATGCAGATATATTTGCATGGAACCTAGGAGACATGCCTGGAATCGACCCTAAGACTATCCAGCATGATCTTCGCATAAAGCAGGGCACACAACCTTTCAGGCAGAAGGTACGAAAAGTCGCCTCAGAATATCACAAAGTCGTCGAGATGGATCTTTGCAAGCTACTAGAAGCCGGATTTATCAAAGAAGTCAAATATCCAACATGGATCTCAAACATGGTCATCGTACCCAAAAAGAATGGCAGGGTGAGAATATGCATCGACTTCACCAATATCAACAAAGCGTACCCCAAGGATAGCTACCCTTTACCAAGCATCGACCAACTGGTCGAAGCGGTCGAAGGGTACGAAGAGATGTCATTTATGAATGGATACTCCGGGTACAACCATGTATTCTTGTCAGAAGAAGACTAACAACATACAGCATTCTACACCCCGCATGGCCTCTACTGCTACGTAAGGAAGCCCTTCGGACTCCGAAATGCAGGGGCAACGTACCAGAGGATGGTTGACGCCATTTTTAAGCCATGGATTGGAAATAATATGGAAGTCTATGTGGACGATATGCTGGTCAAAAGCAAGCTGCGAAAAGATCATCATCAGGATCTGAAAGATATCTTTCAGGCAATGAGAGAACATAACATGAAAGTAAACCCAGAAAAGTGCACCTTCGGCGTCACTTCTGGGAAATTCCTCGGATATCTGGTAACAAAAAGAGGCATCGAAGTAGACCCTGCCAAAATTCAGGCTATTGAGGAAATTCCCTATCCAAGGAACCTAAAAGAAGTACAAAGGCTCAACGGCTCCCTAGCAGCGTTAGGGAGATTCATATCCAGGTCCTCATACAGATGCAAGCTCTTTTTTAACATCCTTAAAAAAGGGACCAAATTTGAATGGACAGCAGAGTGCGAGGAAGCATTCAAAGAAATCAAAGACTACCTTGATGGAATCCCCATCTTGCAAAAACCCGACCCCAATGAGGTTATGTCCCTATACATAGCAGCAATGAAGAATGCAGTCAGCGCGGTGTTGGTTAAAACTAACACGAAGATAGAGAATCCCATCTACTACGTCAGTAAAACTCTTAATACGGCGGAAAGGAACTACAAAAAGATCGAGCAACTCATCCTGGCATTAGTATGGGCCACCCAGAAGCTAAGGACCTACTTCCTAACACACTACATCCGCGTCCCCTGCAAATCCCCGCTAGAGGACGTCCTCAAAAGCGCGGGAAAATAGGGAGAATCTCAAAATGGAATACTCATATCGACCATTACAACATCATACATGAGCTCCAGCATTCCCAGAAGTCCCAAGTCTTAGCAGATTTCCTAGCTGACCTACCACTGGATAACGATGAAGAAATCCTTATTAAGGGGCTCAACACAGCAGGGTTACCAAAGGGAAGTGAAATCAAAGATCCCGTCGATGTCCTCGAGCCGGCAAACCCAAGACAATGGGAAATCTTTATCGATGGCTCGAGAAACAAAGAAGGATCAGGAATTGGCATCGTAATTACTACCCCCACTGGAGACCGAATCATACATGCGTTCAGACTAGAGTTCAAAGAACACACCAATAACATCGTCGAGTACGAAGCCGTTGTACATGCTCTACGTCTGATAATAGAAATGGGTGTAACAAATGTACGCTTGACCAGTGATTCACAACTGGTCATCCAGCAAATAGAACTGAAATATAATGTATATGACGAAACCTTGTCAGCATACATGACTTTAGTCCAAACACTGGCACATCAAATACCAAACATTATATTCCGGCACTTAAGCAGAGAGGATCTCAGGCACGCGGATGCTTTGGCATACATCTCATCTATGTTGAAAAACAAAGATATACAAGCAATTAAAATCACCAGGGTTTACGAGCCATCAATCCCTTCCCGAGAGCTCTGCGCTGCAAACAAGAAGCATGGCACGGGAAGGGACGTAGCAGAAGATGATGCGGGAGAATACATCGCGGATGACTTTCAAGAGGATGGCATCATGACAAGAGCAGATGAAGACGAATACTTCGGCAACGAAGAGGACTGGAGGTTTAATATACACCGCTTTATCAAGGAAGGAACACTGCCCATGGACCTAAAACAAGCCAGGAAGGTACAAGCGAAAGCATGGAGGTACGACTTAAGGGGAGAGATTTTATACAAAAAGTCATTCCTCGGACCTTTACTACGCTGCCTATCCAGAGCCGAAGGTCACCTGGTGCTAAAATATATTCATCGAGGAGACGCGGGAAATCACAGCGGGATGAGTTCCCTGGCCGACAAAGCGAAGACCCAAGGGTATTATTGGACGACGATGATATAAGACGCTGCAAGGATGTCAAGAATATGCGAAGAATTCCAGCGGTTCGCCATAAGAATAAACGCACCAGCAACGATGCTAAACTCAGTAGATAGTCCTTGGTCATTCTCAAAATGGGGCATAGACATCGTGGGACCCCTGATCGAAGGATCGTGGAAAAGAAGATTTTTGATAGTGGCCACGGACTATTTCAGCAAATGGGTAGAAGCTAAAGCTTTGGTGAGAATCCGCGACTCAGACGTCTTCACATTCATTTTTCAAAACATAATCTGCAGGTTCGGTATCCTGGCATAAATTGTTTCTGACAATGGTAAACAGCTACGGGGAAAAAAACATCGATTTACTATTTGACACCTTTAAAATCCGAAAAAATAAGTCAACACCGATATACCCTCAAATCAATGGCCAAGCAGAGGCCACAAACAAGACCCTCGCTCTCATTCTCAAGAAACAATTAGACGAGCACAAAGGATGATGGTGTGAGCAACTACATAACGTCCTATGGGCATACCGAACAACCCGAAGATCAGCCACAGGAGAATCTCCTTTCTTGCTCACCTACGGAGCCGAAGTTTTCATCCCCACGGAGATCATCATGCTAACCACAAACACGGAAGCATGGGAAAAGAACCTCACAACGGACATGATGTTAGAAAGACTCGATGACCTCGAGGAGAGGAGGGAAACAGCGTTACAAAAAATGGAAAACTATTAAAGGAGATTATCAAGGGAATACAATAAAAAGGTCAAACTTAGAAATTTTGTAGAAGGTAAGTATGTGCTGAGAACCATACCCCAATACCAACGAGAAAAGAAGTGGGGAAAATTGGCACCAATATGGGGAGGACCTTTTATCATAAAAGATATCGTAGGAAATGGATCCTATTACCTGCGCAACCTAAAAGGGGAAGTCCTCCGACATCCTTGGAGCACTAAATACCTCAAGCCATACCATCCTTAGATTACAGCGCAGCGTTGCAACTGCGTAAAGAACACCAGAAGAAGAAGAAGATGCTTCTCGTCAATATGTTTCTATCTCTGGACGAGGAATAGCAGACCTCAATGAATTATTGAAACGAACTTTCTTGCGTATATATACGAATAACAATTGGCCTAAGGAAATACAAGGGGAGGCATACCAGCAGAACTAAGACTTGCAAACGCACTTACGAGCAGGCTACCCAAAACGACGCACCTGTATTAAATATCTCTCAGGACTCCCCTACCAGCGTCTATAAGTGTAAGACCATGGGGATGACATTCATTAGAGAGATATCTCCAACTGTTCTAAGTCAGCGGGTCGGCGGAGTGATGGCATGTAAATAACACCCCATATCCTAGAACGCTGCATCGACCCCCACCGTTTTGGAATCCTCTTGCTAAGGGTTAGACAGCGGGGTGACAGGTCTCAAGATGTTCATGAAGGTACTTACCTTCGGCATCACACTCAAACATCAAGTCAGCGGGTCGACGGAATGGGTACATGTAAATAATAACACCCCATATCCTAGAACGCTGCATCGACCCCCACCGTCTGGGAATCCTCTGGCCAAGGATTAGCCAGCGGGGTGACATGTCTCAAAATGTTCACGAAACTAAACCATGGGTAAACATATCTAACAAACGATGATCCATTCCACGAAAGTTGATTACAAGTTCGACAAAATAAGCAAAAAAGAAAACAAAAGAAGTTCGACAGATGTAGCAAAAACTCTATAATCAACGAGGATCAACTTTCTATAACTAGCATAAGAATCTACTTCGATGATTCGGTTCCAACAGCAGGGATTCCTCTCTGCGACGAAGTTACGCTCCAACCCGAAGAGGGGCCCGAAGAATCGGATAGGGCCGGAGGTTTAGGACAGCGAGGATAGTCTTTGATAATGCCATGCTCAGTCTTGAGATCATGCTCTATCTTGGCCAAAACCTTGTTCGTCTCTTCTGCAAGTTGACAACGAGCCTTATATGTAATAGCAGTGTTTCACATTTCGGCATGGGACAACAGGGTAGACAGACAGTTCACTTCCAAAGAGGCCAAGTGAGCTTCCTGTTCATTAGACGTAGCCAAGCCTTTGAAATACGAGGTCTGACCCTCCTGTTACACCAAGGCAGTATGAGCCTGCTCTATATCAGATTGAGCCTTGTCAAGTTTTTCATTTGCAGCGAGAAGCTATCCCTGGATCTCTGTAAAAGAAAACGAAGAGTTAGGACCACGAAGCACTAAATCACACCCGACAAAGCAAATATATACCTTCGGCTCTAGCCGAAGCTATTTCATATTCATTAACGACTGCATCTCGAGCCTCGTCAAGAAAATCATACTCGTTGGATATTTTCTTATAATCCATTTAAAGAGTGGAAATAGCAAATTGACTAGTGTCTAACTCTACCTGCTTCATTGAATCCAAATGACGAAGATGGTTGACTTCGTTGTTCAGTTCCTCCATCCCTTTATTAAGTCGGTACATATTAACTTTAATATTTCTCTCAGACTCGGCTTGACGAGCTACGTCGGTCGGGACGCGGCTAAGGCCTGGCCAAGGGCAGAGGCTTCGGCCCGAGCATCGTCTCTTTCTTTGGCAAGACGTTGTATGTACCCCCATACGTCGGAATCTTGGGAGGAACGAGCCTGCCGTAGCTCTTCCTCCAGAAGATTCATCTTAGCCGACAAAGACGAAGCAATCTCGCGGGCTTCACGAAGATTGTCGCGCGTCCACGTTAAAGTACCATTAAAGAGACGACGATCCGAGTTATATTTATTTTGCATGTTAACTATCTGAGTATGCCTTAAACACCATACCTCGGCCTTGGAATCCCACCTATCAGCCTCACTCTTAAGTTGTCCCACTAGCTCGGCAATACGGGTTTTCTGCCGGTCTCTCTCATTCCGAAGCCATATCAACTCGGGGACTCCACCCACTGAATATAGGGTGGGGATACTCAGACAGAACAGGAATTGCTAGAAGAAAACAACGTTAAACAAGAACAAGGGACAAACCTGTGAAAGATGAAGCATTTTTTCGAACTGCCTCCAACTCACTACGCATCATAGCAAGCTCCAAACGAAGTTTCTCTTCCTCGTTTCCCAGCTGCTCCTTCCCCTTAATACGGTTATTCAGCTCACTTATCTCCTTATCTCTGGCAGAGATAACCGCCTCAGCCGCAGCTAGCTCCTCCTCTCTGTGACGAAGCTTACCCTATAACTTAAGAGACTTGGCCTTGAAAAACTGGTACAAGTTATGATTGCAGTATTCGCTCCTCATCACCTACGTTCCAGGAAATAGCACCATGTCAGAACACCGCGGAGTGCCCACAGAAAAGAGAACGGAAAAAACGACATACCTCTAACATCCGCTGGTGAGGATAACCATACTGATATCCATCAGCTATGGCCATCATGTCAACAACGGTGGCTGGAGGTTCAACCACTAAGGTAGCCTCCAATGACCTCAGATTCTTGTCCCACACCTCCGCAACTCGATCTTCAGTGGATAACTGCATCATCTTACGGGTATAGGCGTCGGAATCTTTCTCCCCAGCAACTACGGGAGCCGGGTTTGGGACGAACATCAATTTTTTTTTCTTCAACCAAGCAATGACAGCGTCATCACCCTCCAACATCAAAGATTGTAGGAAATCATCCGAAGGGGACCGAGTAGAAGATTCCCCAACGACGGGAACCTTCCCGGCTGTTGCCTTCTTAACGGCTTCCTCCCCTTCATCAACTAAGGTCTCAGCAGCATCAACATACGCGGAAGTCTTCTCCGAAGCTTTCCCCTTACCAGAGGTGTCCAGTACATCCTAATCATCGTTTGGGGAAAGCAGAGAAAACTCATCAGCAAGACCCATGGCAGCATTCACATCAAAGGTCTGCCCCGCAGAATGGACTCGTCCAAAAGAGAATTCTTGGCCATCCGGGTCCCCACTACCATCTCCATCAGCGGTAATATCCTCAACATCATTACCACCAGGGGTACCCTTCGTACCATCACCATCACCAGCAGCGGTAATGACCTCAGCATCATGACCACCAGGGGTACTCTTCGTACCATCACCATCACCAACATCTTCACGGATAGTGGGAGAAGTTTCAGTACGTTCCTCCCCATCGGACATATCCTCATCTTCCTCAAAATCTTCATTATCAGGACTGGTAACCTCCTCTTGGACCTCTACCGCATCAGTAAAGATGGTGGAAGAACGCTTGGGACCAATCTTTCTTTTCTTCATCACCTACAAGACAACAAGGGAACCAAGTCAACATTTTCCTCCTTTACTCAAAAATTATTTTTTGGGTAAAGAATAAAAAGGGGAAAATAAAGGATTCGCACCTTAGCAGCCGCAGTACTCATCGAAGGAAGAACAGCACCAGAACCTTCTTCTTCATCGCCATCAACGACATCAAAGGCATAAGGAAAATTCATACCTTTGAAATCCAGACGCCAAGGGAAGAAATTTCCATAACGAGCAGGGGGGAACCTCACGAGGAATACTATCAACGGTAGGACGCCATCCTTGGGGACCGGGAATCCAACCCCAAGCCCACGGAACAATGATCTCGATAACGGTGGCATGCCACTCATAGTCATGATCGCGCTTAATCCTCTCACGAGGAGGGAAAAGCTTCTTGTTAGCAGATCCTTCAGTACCAGGAACATACTTCAACTTAGCATCGCTCACCTCACTTAAAAGACGAACCTCGCCACGGGAAGAAGCAATATTAAGAAGACCCACACTCCACGGCTTGCGATTTCTACTGTTAATATAATCCCCAAATGAATTATTGAAATTATGGGGAGTGTACCATTCCCTCTCAGCAGGATCGGGGGTATAACAGGTCATCATCGTTTCTCGCTTACTCCGAAGATAGCACTCCTTCAGAGCACGGAGATAATTCCCAGTCAACTGTGACACGGAACGACTGTGGGTATTCGTAGAGGAGCTCTCACGACCAGCCAACATGTCGTAGTAGAAAGGATCACCTTACTTATACAAAGGCAACATAAGACCCGCCTCGAAGGCCCCCACAGTAGTCAACATATGAAACTCATCGAATTGGTAACCCGAGATGAGATCGTAAATAATGTCATCGTCAGGGGCCTAAAAACGAACCTTAAAGGCTTGAAGCTCATGTTTCTCCTTGAACATCTCCAGATCAATATGTTTGAAAGTAACCTTTTTCTTACCAACCAGAACGCTCCGTATAACCAACGCGACGTCTTCCTCATCAGAAGGGTCTTGCACGGAATCCTTTGAAGGGCTTGTATCCAGGGCCATCCTTTTTAAAGGAACATTCTTAGATGGTTCAACCTTCGAGGAAGTATCCCTGACAGATATTCCCATGGAAAGGATCGCCGGATGAGGAGGTAAAGGACTCTGCTGAGATAACGGATAAGCCATGGAACCAAGAGGAGGGACATCCAAAGCATCGTTGCGAGGAATAGCCTGCGTAATTTTTGGCTCTTCACGCGGGCGGGAAGAAGCGCGGGTAGTAGTGTACCTAGTGCCGGGGGGATCCCGCGGAGGATCTCCTCTCCTTAAAGAATGTCGATGACCGGAAGAATACGAAACCCTTTGAGAACGAAGATCCGCATGCGATGCCCTAAAGCCTCCTGACGGAGATATATCTGGGTCTCTATGCGTAGGAGAGATGGGAGGACTATGCGGCGAAGTCTGGTAAGGCACCCTATGACGATCAGCCATATCTGCGGATATACAAACATGTTGTGGATTCCGCATAATCACAAATGAAGATCAAAAATATGAACTTTCTAAAAATTATCAAAGAGCAGAATAAAAACCCTAGCCGAATTACGGCGCAGGCAGGAGCCCTCCAACCATGAACTCGTAACCCTTGGGATAAAGAACAGGGGAAAGTATATATACTTTGTATATGTGTTCTTCATCACAAGGGTAACGAAAAAGCAGCAGAAGATGAACAATTAGTAAACGAGACCAAAGGATAGCCTCTTACATGTACCAGGGGCTTCAAGCGACGAAAAAACGCGGCCAACAAAGAACAAGCAACAGAAACAAACGAACACAAGGAATCAAGGACGGGTCGAATTCAAGACAGCAGCAGCAGGAAACAGTAGTAGCAGCAGTTAATGGCATCCAAACAAAACGAGAGAATGAAAATCCTCAGGAGAAAATAATGAAGGACCAACAGAGAATGAAATTTATTTCACATTCTCTTCCCCCTTATAAACATCCAAGAAAATCGAAACCGTCCCTTCTCCCAAGGATAAGTTATTGCAAGAAGTTATGGCATAATGGGAAACGCGCCCTAAAATCAAGGGGAAGTTATTGGGCGAGTGGGGACTATGTGACGTTTTTCCTCTCACTTCAACTGACGCCTTAAGTCAGAAGAAAAGGGGCAAATTGTAAGTACATATTTTCACCACTCGCCACGTGTCCTCGGGTAAACACGTGGACAGCATGTGACGCGGATCATCAAAAGATGATGCCACCTGTATATAGCCAAGAGAAGTGTACCAGCAGGAAGGGTACCTCATCTCGCAGATCTAATGGCTACGAATCAAGGAGCACCGAAATAAAGCACCACTGCGAAGGACCCAATACACCCTCATATCTGTTTTATCCCATCTCGAGAGAGATCTTAGATCAACGGTCAAGGCCCAACTGACTGACATAGATGAGACAGGGGCAGGAGACCGTGGTCTGGCGTGTGAAGAAGACCCAACCACCCGCATTAAACACCTGGGCCAGCACACGCGTCAAACAACCAACGGAAGAGACGACCAAGCCTCTTCGGCAAAAACGAAGAAACGATGGGGGCATCAAAGAAACCGAAGAGGTCTGCGTATCGGCACAAAGCACAAGACGATAAGGTTACAACGGCTCCATCAGTAGACCCCACGTCAGAACCCCTATAAATACCCCTCCCTACTAAGAGAGTGGAGCAGGTCGGTTTGGAAAGGAAAGGAGGAGAGAATTAGGAAGAGTAAGTAGTCCCCTAATCCCGATGCCTAAGTTAGCACACCTAAAGTCATTTGACTATGCTTGTAACCAATTTACATATAATGAAATCCTCTTTTACCCTGTGTATGTAGGCCCCAGTGCCGAACCACGTAATTACTTCGCATTTACATTCCGCACCTTATATTACGCACTTTATATTTCGCACCTTACATTCCACACTTTACATTCTGCACTTTATATTCCATTTTATCCGTGATTTCCTTCGTACAAATCCGCGGATTGCTACCCATTATGTTATACAAACATTGATAGTGATAACTATGCGATAATACAAGGATGAATCCGAAGACTCAGAGTCGATGAATCGGTAGAGTCACTACGTTTTACACGTTATATCTAATCTATAAATTTCAGTATATGCGAACATTGTTTGTGGACACGCTGATGCCAACGTAATTTACGTGTTCACAGAGACCAAATTGAACTATTGACATGACTTTGGTTATCTACTAATTACTTTCCAATAAGCGAAGGAGTGTTGTTGATCACAGTGCGGGAATCAATCGTCGGAATCCTTTAGCTTAAAAATGGGCCTTTTTTTTTGTTGAAAATGCCTAAAGATGGAAATCAATAAACGACAATTGACTTTTTTTCTGCAAAAATGCTTAAAAATGGAAATCAATAAACGATAATGGAACGGGATGGTACTTGGCACTCGCATCGCGCGTGTGTCTTTGCTAGTTTTGTATTATAGAATGAACCCATATGGTAGTTCATTTCTAAAATGAACTAGCATATTATATCTTTCTAACAGTTCAATTTGTAAAATGAACTCCTATAATGGTTCATTTTGTAGTTGATTTTTAGCTCAAAAATAATATAAAAAATTAAAGCTTCGAAATATAGTAAAAGTGATACTCATTGTAAAATTTTCGTCGAGAGCTTTCTAAAGAACACGCAATTGGGGGATATGGAAATTAATTGGGGGATATTGATTACTTCCCCCACCCCATGATTTTGGCTAAGGGGTGACCAATTGATATGAAAGTACTAAAATACCCTTTGGTTAATTAAAAAACTTTATGAAAAGACTGTTATACCCTTTCCCCTAAAACATTAAAATCAAAAACCAAAACATATATCCCCATTTCTAACATTAGTTCCGGCAGTTCTTTAGGTTTAGGTTTTCGAAAAAAATATTCTTCATCGTTCTTCAACCGTTCATTTTCTGCCGGCTCCTCACTTCGATTTTTTTTTTTTTTTACATTCGTTAGGGATAAAGACCACGGAAATGATGAAGACCACGCCGGAAGTGATGAAGACCATGTTTCAGATCGAGTTAAGCATGGTTATTTATGATGAAGACCATGCCGATACTGGGTTCCTCAGTACCGGCATGGTTATTTAGGATGAAGACCACGCCGGTACTGAGTTCCGGAATGTTCGATATATATATATATCCATGCCGGTAGTCAAGTGAAAAAAAAATCAAATTTCTGGATACTTTTCATCATGTGCCGGCACAGAAATATAGGATGAATACCACGCCGAAAGTGAGTTCCGGCATGGTTATTTAGGATGAAGACCACGCCGGAAGTGATGAAGAACATGTCGGAAATGATGAAGACCATGCCGGAAGTGATGAAATTCAATGCCGGAACTAAATTCCGTCATGCTCGATATAAATCTTTCAATGCCGGTAGTTAAGTGAAAAAAAAAATCAAGTTTCTGGATACTTTTCATCATGTTCCGGCATAGAAATTTAAGCAAAAACCATGCCGTGCTCGAAAATCAGATAACTGTGCCGGAAGTAGACTGATCAAAACCGGAAGTATTTCCGGCTACGCCCTCCCCCCCTCCGGATAGTGGCAAACAAATTTTGAAAATTTCCGGCAAATGCCGGCATGGGTTTTTGGTTGAATACCATGCCGTCACCAAGATTTTTCAGCTGCAACAATGGTGGATTCAAAGAAAAAAAATCAAATTTTCAACCTCTTAGCAACAATTCTCTCATCACAATCATCTTCCATTTTCAGAAAAAAAAAATTCCACTCAATATTTTTTTCCCTCCTTCTACTCCTCACTCACACAAATTAAAATAAAAAATCAAACTAATCTATCCCCCAAATACTTAAGAATTTACTAATTAAAATTAATCACTAATTAGGATTAGTGAGGGCTAGATTAGGAATTAAAAAAATAATTACATAGGGGGTCACCCAAAATTACTATTGGGACACCGTTTTTGTCCTGTAATTATGTCCCCCAATTATTTTTGATATCCCCAATTGCACGCATAATATTTGTATATTTTTACTTATATTTCAAAAGTTGTTTAATTTTTAAAGAAATTTTATTTATTTTTATAAACTAGAGATAACAATCTCGCCCCCCCCCCTCCCGTTTCGGCTCCCCTTGGCAAGGTTACCCATGAGGCTCGATGGTAGGCTAGCACAGAAACCTGTTCAAATAATGTAGTAGTATGTCGTTGGATCCTAGCTTGTTAGGCTTCCAACTAGTTTCATGTAATAATATTAAATATAACTAGAGATAACAAGAGAAATTTTATTTATTTTTACACTGTTTACAGGAGGATAACATCGTCCGCGTGAGTAGCGGACAATTGTTTGGACCAAACTAAAAATACATTGAAAGTAAGAAACCTTATAACAATTAGACCAAATCCGCGGGACCGAACTGATACACTATATTTTTTACAAGGAATAATTGCAAAAGATTACCAAAATTTAAGGAAAAAGAAAAATTAGGAAGAAAATTTTGTTTCTCTCTTTCTCTCTTTGAGTTTGAAGAAAGAGAGAAGAAGAAGAAGAAATGTTGGTCGATAATAATGTGTTGTTAACCTTGATGAGAAATGAATTCTTACATGAAACAGAACCGATTGGAACCATAAAATGGTATACATACATTGGCATATCATGTTTACTTGTTTTCTTTGCAGGTATTATGTCCGGTCTTACTCTTGGATTAATGTCATTAGGCCTTGTTGATCTTCAAATCTTACAATCAAGTGGTACTCCTTCCGAAAAGAAACAAGCAGGTTCGGGTTTTTCCCCTCAAAAAAAGAATTTCTCTTTGTTGTTCATTTCCATTGAAAATCCATGAAAACATAATTTTGCTCCATTTTGGATGGATCTTAATGGTGCCAACTGGTTTTGTTTTCGATGCCTGCAAACTTAACAATGTGTTAGATCTTATTATGCAGCTGCTATCCTTCCTGTCGTTCAGAAACAGCATCAACTTCTCGTCACGTTGCTTCTTTGCAATGCCTGTGCCATGGAAGTAAGGAATTTTCCTGAACTTTTTCCTGAACATTCATGCTTGAGTTTTTCAGCGTGTTTAACTATGATATCAAATTGCAGGCCCTTCCTTTGTACCTAGACAGGGTTTTCAATCCATTTCTTGCCATTGTTTTATCCGTAACATTCGTTCTAGCATTTGGAGAGGTAATGTTCTAGTTACAGTTGGAATATTAATATTTGGCCGATAAATGGACATAAGGAAACTTGGGGTTGTTGATCCTTCATTTATCATGTGGTTGTGTCAGGTAATTCCTCAAGCAATATGTACTAGATATGGACTAGCCGTAGGGGCGAATTTCGTATGGCTCGTTCGTATTTTGATGGTAGTTTGCTATCCAATTGCGTATCCCATCGGGAAGGTAAAGAATCTCTAACAAAACTGCCATGACTTTATGAAGATTCAGTGTACTTCTTCAGATGCAAATTTGGTTTCTCATTTCAGATCCTAGATTTGGTGCTGGGGCACAATAATGAAGGACTATTTCGGCGAGCTCAGTTGAAAGCACTTGTATCCATCCACGGCAAAGAGGTACAAACTTGAGGTTATGAGTGGCATTCTAGGAGTTGTCAAGACATGAAATTCCTCAAGTGATGTCTGAATCTTTTTTTTCTTGCACTTTAGGCTGGTAAAGGAGGCGAACTCACGCACGATGAGACGACAATTATTAGTGGTGCACTGGATTTAACTGAAAAGGTATTCATTCTAGTAGAGTCGAGTTTCGTTAACTTGTCAGAATCAGCTGTTTGCATTTTGTATTGCAAAATGAGGACAGTTTTGGAACTAAGATTACTTATCATCAGACGGCGGAAGAGGCTATGACTCCCATCGAATCAACATTTTCGTTAGATGTCGACTCGAAATTGAACTGGTGAGAGTAGTTTCCTTGCACTACCACATCACAACATCTGCTTCACTAGAAATGGCTGATCTTTCTGATGCCTCAGGGAAGCAATTGGCAAAATTCTTGCACGCGGGCACAGCCGAGTACCTGTTTATTCTGGAAATCCAAAGAACATTATAGGACTTTTACTGGTTTGTTTATATTTCAATTGTTTCAGTACAACTTGAATGATTTACACATCTGATTACTCAAGACCATGACTTTGTTTTTTTGTTCTAAACTTGGGGTCCTTAGGTGAAAAGTCTTCTGACAGTACGCCCGGAAGAAGAAACACCAGTAAGTGCTGTTTCCATCCGGAGAATTCCAAGGTATGCTCATTCAGCAGTTTATCGATTCCTCTGTTTTAATCCTGAAAATTTATAATCATTGGTTTATGGTGTTCATTGGTTGGGCTTTTTTTACAAGGGTTCCGGCAGACATGCCTTTATACGACATTCTGAACGAATTCCAAAATGGAAGTAGTCATATGGCAGCTGTGGTGAAGCCTAAATGGAAACGAACGAATCCTCCACCTAGTACTACTGATGGAGCAAAACCTGAAGAAACGAAGGCGGCTTTAACGGAATCGAGGTCGACAACTACATTGGTTTCGAAAAACGAAGTTTACTCAGAAACTGTTGCTATTGACATTGAAAAAGTTCCGAAACCAATCAAAGTAAACAGACAAATCTCCTTTAAAAAAGATCCGGCATCCGTTTTCTCAGAAGATGTTGAAGATGGAGAAGTCGTTGGCATTATAACCCTGGAGGATGTTTTTGAAGAACTTCTGCAAGTAACCTACATTTTCCTTGCACCTTCCAGCTCTTTTATAAATTTTCTGCTTCTAAAGCAGCAAACAGTTCACGCTCTTTGGTTTCGACTGTCCAACAATTACAGTATTTTCATTCTATGATTTTACCATGGCAGGAGGAAATTGTAGACGAGACTGACGAGTTCGTCGATGTACATAAAAGGTGAATAATATCCAAGTATGAATTTCTGTAGCATGAGAGTTGTCTATTTTTATTCATAAACTTGAGCTTCCTTTTGTAGGATACGTGTCGTTGCGGCCGCTGCATCAATCGCAAGAACTCCATCATTCAGAAGATTTGTTGGTCAGAAGGGAGCTGTAAGTAAAAATACTTCGAAATTCTGCTCGAGCTAATCTCATTATACGAACTCCTTGGTATATAGGACATTCACCTAATGTCTAGAAATACTCTTATGTTGTTCTTACATTTTTTTTTCAGGGAAGCACAAATAGGCTAGGGCTAACACCAAAGGCAAGCAATTCATGTATGACAAAACCAGATAATCTCGAAGAGCCGCTACTAGCAAGAATCAGTTAAGAACGTATTGAGTTCGAACCAGAGTTCCATCTCATCTTGAAACTGAAGCAAACGCCACAGTTGTTTTATATCCATGTTGCCACTACTGTAACATTGGGTATTAAAGAGAACCCACTGTTTCTTATTTTCACGATTATACAGATTTGATATAGTTACAAAGAGAACACAAATCGAGCACACAATAATAGCTTCCAGCCTTCCACTTTATTCTAACTATCAGGCAATGGTTCTCTCTAAGTTTACGCATAACCTCTTGATTCTTCTTTTCAACGATCAACTAAGGACATACTAGAAAACTGATAATAAACAGACTTTCATTCTCCATATCTGCAAATGGTGATCTAAAGGATACTAATCTGTCCTATTTGATCATTCTTTGCTTCATCATACCCTGTCGACATACTACTTAACGCATCTGCCCTATTTTCATCCTTCAAAATACTGACGCATATGAATATCAAAAGGTAAAACTAAGATAAACTGTAGAAGAATTTAATGCCAGCATCTTTCGTAACTCATCACAGCATATTGATATGGAAAAGTAAGCATAAAAAATAGCATCACTTGAAAATATTGTCAGGCCCTAAAATGTAGTTTCTGCAAACCATAATTCATCACTGCAACTGCACAGATCATTTAGACTACTCATTGTTCCATCGATCAGATCAAAAATTACTAATGTTTCTTACTCTGAATTTAAGCAGATCGAAGATTATGATATACAGTAGACAGTATAACATCCTAACTGTAACGAATATTATAGTTAATTGCCCTAAGCTTTCATCATGTCAATGTCCTTCAAGAAGATAACCTTCAATCTGATTAAGAGTTTGAGGGGAAACTTCAAACCTTTACATACTGAAAGTTTAAAACTGCATTCAGTATGCATGCATATAGAGTCAACTTTTTGGCCACGTTGGCCGACTTCTTTCAACAGAACTTAAACTACTCTGACAAATTATATGACACGTATAGCGATTCTACGTAGCCCTGAACTGTCACCTAAACACACCAACATAGGAAATCTCGCTTTGAGAGAGAAATGTAACTGACTAACTCTACAGTCCAGGTAAGACGACTCCGGAACGCATTATCCAAAATTAACATGAACATCTATACATATATTGCATACTTACTACAGTAAACATAATGCTGGCATAGGTTCCTCTATCCAGCTGTTCATACACATTTTTTCCATATATACTAGTATGTAAATATATTTCGAAACTTTACAGCTGTAGAATTTATTAGTTTCTATCTAATATATCCCAGATGAAGTCAGGCTCCATCATTATCGGCTCATCCAACAGAAAATTTTCCGGTGAAAAAAAGTCAGATTCCGACTGACCATCATGTGCAAAGTGCATATCACCAGCCTCACATGTGCTTCCTGTTTCACCACCACCCAAAACCAATGCATCGCCCTCAAGGTTCGGTGAGCTTGTGGTGTTCATAAAGGATGATGTTGATGACAAATCTGATGGAGAATTGAGCGATGCGAATCTTGAAGCAACTGCTTTAATCTCACTTTTAAAGAAGGAGGTTGACAATCCATCAGGAAATTCTGGACGTAACTCATTAGGAAAATTAAATTTTCCTTTTGAGCCATGAATACAGTAAAGTGCTGCATCATAAGCACGGGCTGCCTTCTCTGGAGTTTCATATGAGCCTAACCAAATACGATATTTGGTCTGTGGGATCCTTATTTCAGATACCCATCGCCCCCATTTTCTCATCCTTACACCCTTGAACTGTCCTCTAACTCTTTTCCTACAAATCTTACCAGTTTCGCTCTTGTCTGATGTTGTAGCCATTGAAAGCACACTTCTATAATACTCTGAGAAATAGAGAGAGTGTAGAATTGGTGAAAGGGAAGGTTGAATAGGGAAGGGTATTTAATACCAAATTAGGGTAAGTTTTTCTGATGTGGATGGATAAGTAATGTGGATCACGTGACAAGAGATCTGCACGTGGAGATGACTTGAGCATTGAATGTGATAAATAGAACCGCATGTGGCGATATACAGATGCAATATACATCATCTAGAATCTTCAGCCCTGACATGGATCTCCGATAACGCGGAGCAGTAAATAGAGAGCCACGAATCAAATACTCTTGACGCTTGTACAATCCTTAATGAAACGCAAACTGCTCTCTTAAATGATGCTATATGTATTTTATATATGGTAATTCTACTAAATTCACTCTCAGCAATTTATAAAGGAAATATAAGAATATTTATCATAAATTTTCCACCTTATATATTTAACAGAGTTGATGTTCCTTTGCTTGTAATACTAGTTTTCCCAGTTGATTTATACTAGTACTAATTCCACATAATTACATCTCACGGTTAAGCAGTTTAAGGTTTACACCACTAACATGAAAGTTATATATCCTATAGAAGAGCGATTAGGCATCTATTCTGCTGACAGGATAATTTTCAAGAAAAGAGTACACTCTAGCTTTACCCAGTTGCAAGTTAATGTGCCTATGCTTCTGCGTAGGAAAAGTGTGGGTGACCTGGCGCCTAGAAGGACTACTAGGGGATTAGCCGAGAGTAGGTTGGTATATATAAATACACATAGAAATATATATGTTACTGATAATTAGCTTTTCTCATGTAAAAAATCTTACTTCATAAGGTTGTACTCATCTTTTCAAGACATTTCTTTTCAACTTTAACTAAACCCTGGAGTCATAGCGTTCCCTTATCTTTCTACGCCTTCTCTTTTGCCTCCGTCTCTCTCATACTAGAACTTGCTTTCCTTTATCTTATCAATCTCCCCTCTCTCACAATACCAAAACCACCAGCACCAAACAAACAAGTAGAATTTAAGCATCACCGACACTTCTCATCAATGCCACATCTTATCATTACAACATTAGTTAGTTCAGAGAAGTAAAAAGAAGAAGAAGAATCAAGATTTAAAGGATTTCTTTACTATAATCTCTCTCTTCTTACTGTTTTTACTCACTGAAACTAAGGCGGTGCCCAGGCCCACGCTGCCTAATAAGGAAGGCGCCCAAAATCGCTGCCTATGCGCTTTCCCGCCGAATGGGGAAACGCCAAAAAAAATTGGGACCCTTCGACCGCCTGGTGCCGCATTTTACTACAAAGCTATGCTTGTGATACTTGTTCTCCTAGATGATTTGTACTCGTAATAATTGCACCTAATTACATCTCATGGTTAAGCAGTTCAAGCCTCTAACATGAGAGTCATCCTATTGCAGAGCTACTTGTTCTCCTAGATGATTTGGTTAGGAGCTTCAGAGTACTTTCTAGCCTTTAATCAAGTAGGGGAGAATCATCTAACCTGAATAAACTTTTCTCAATGGGGAAACTTCTAACCTGGATCATTTATCTAAGAACATGTGAAGCTCCTAATCTGAAGAATATCTTGAGGATGGGGGAAGCTTCTAGACCAAAGTCAAGAATAGGGACTATATGAAAGGCTTAAGAAACTCATTTTTAATGGGACATTCCCTTATAAGAGTCTGTCCAGTGTTCAGCGTACCTTAGAAAAGGTCAAACTCTCAAATGCGAATGGCCCACATTAAATTTCTCACGCGTCATACCTGCAGTTACCATACTGCTGACTGCATTGTTATCAGAAATTCAGAACTTAGTATTATGAAGGATTTTTCTGTTTTTTTTTGAGAAACTATGAAAACAAATCGGTTCTGGATGAAGTTTAAATCATCATCATGATTGCAAGTTTATATTCAGCAATAAACGAAGAATGAAATAAAAAGAGAAACTTTATTGTAGGAAAAATGCTAATCACATAACAGTCAAAACATTTGTCTCTTTCGAGAAAAGGAAAAAGAACAGAGTTTTTATCTCCTTGCCTCTAAACAACAGGTCAGAACTTCAGTAAACCCAAAATACTAAAGTATATATCCTTTTTCTAATTTATGCTAACCTGGATGAGAAACAATTTTCTGATAGTAGGCTCTGGAAATATTTAAACTGTTCCTGGTGTCGACCAATTCAAGAAATTTTAAGGATATCAGACCTGCTAACCTGAAAAAAAAAAAAAACAAGCAAGCAAATGTAAGAGAATATTCAAGGATTTCTAACTGTGAGTTGTTTTAAGGCTTCTAACTGTAAGATAACATGGCAAACAAACAAACAAAAGTCACGATCTACTTGTATTATTTTCATGGATTAAGTACACATGTAAAAGGATATCAAGGATTTCAAATAGTAAGATTTTCTTTTAGGCCTCTCAATTAATGGAAAAAATCAGGGTCAACTAGCATGGCTACTGTTACAAAATAAAAAATGAGTATTTACACATGTAAAAGGATGCCCAAGGATATCTAATTTTGAGTGTTTTTAGGCATGTAATCATATGTTAAACATGCCAAAAAAACGATAAAAAATCTGCAGGATCCACTTGCATTGCAGCCATTACAATATGAAGTATGTACGTGAAGGTCATCTCTTCACTTCATGAGAAGTGATCTAAGGGAGCTCCGCATTGGCATAGCTATGTTTGATGCATAAGTTCAGTTTCGCATTTTTTATCGCCTCAAGTCATGTGGTTGCCTAGTTTTTTCATTCAAATTTATTCTAGATTAGTTCTAGTTACTCTTAAATTGATAACTTGTGAAACCTAGCCTATGAAGAAATAAATATAACTCGATAGAGTGTTAATCCTCGTACCTTTCGAAGCTACAGAATCAGCAGTAGGTTTAACATTCTTAGTGCTAGGGTCCACTGGTGGTGCAACATAGATTTGTGCTTTCTTCAAAATTTCAGCAACAGTCCAACACTTTCTTTTGCTAATTGGTCTTGATGGATCCAATCTCACCTGCAAATGGAATTCAAATCCACAAATCAAAACCCTAGTTCATACGCCCCAAAAGAAAATAAGAAATCACTGCATTTCCAATGAACCCTAATTATTTCTCAAAATCTAATCAGAAAAATGAAATTAAAAATACGGAAATGAGGGGATTACCCTGTCGCCAATGTTGCATTCGTCTTTTTCATCGTGAGCCATAAATTTACTGGTTCTTTTGATATACCGATTGTAAAGTTTATGATGAAAGAGACGATCTACAGCAACCACTACTGATTTCTGCATCTTATTCGATACCACTACACCTATTACTGGCTTCATTCTCTTGATGGTTTTTAGAGTTTCTTCTTCGGAAACAGAAAAACTCCAGCAAATCCCCTAAATGAGAACTTGAATCGGGGGTTTAAACCCTAAAACCTTAATGGGCGATACAGAAGACTGAGATTTGTTTGATTGCGGTTTGAGGTGGCCGTGTTTGGCTACGGGGTTTTGTTTCGGTTTGTCTGACTCGGTCTAAAATTTGAGCGGAGCACCGTATGCTACCCGATCTGTCACAAAACGATAACTTCACGTGATACGATTCTGTGACAAACTAAGGCTAAGTCTTATGGGCTAGATTAAAGGACTTTTGTTAGAGGGAGAGCAAAATGTGATTTGAGGAGTGCAAAAATCGGTGTTGACTCGGTGACCAGGCCGATTTGTAAGATGAGTCAAGTTTTGTTTCTTCCCGGACCACGATACCCTCCACTTTAATTGCCCATTAACCCAACCTCTAAATCATTGTGAAATAGAGTCACCACCTTATTTGATGTAGACTTGTACCACTTCTTGTTGCTTCGTCTTGATCTCTGAACTATGTCAAACCCTTCGAATATTCTATCTTACTGATGATACTAAACAGGAAGTGGTTCAGTTGATGTTGAGATGAACTAGTGATTCAGGACTTTCCACAAACACATTATCTACCTGAAACTGATAACACAGATTTGAATTGATGTTGATTCCTAAGCCCATACACCTCTCCTTCCCTGCAGTCCATTTCACAGTCAAGACAACCCATTCATTCAAATAGTTCTTCAGAGCTCAAAATCACACTTCAATCTTCGAGGAGTTTCTGTAACTGTACCTTGAATCCAACATATACCCATTCCTCTTACTCATCTCAGAACTCTAAATATCTTCCCTAATTCCCTAACCACGGTGTTCCGGCAACAGGGGGCTTAGCAGCAACGGCAAGAACCCGGGACGAACTGTGAAGGAAACTTGATGCCATGAGTTTCCATTATTAGTTCAGAAACTTGATGCCATGAGTTTCTTCTTCTTCTCTCTTCTCTCTACCGTATCAGAAACTTAACGCCATCTCACCTTAATCTTTTCCTTTCCCCATTGGTATCACTCTCCGGAGCTCAATTAAATAAAACGGAATCAATTAGACAGGGGTTCTAAACAATCCCCTATCTAACTTCCAAACAAAAACCAAAATCCCCATCATCGAAATCAAAATCCCTATCATCATCAAAACAGAAAGACAAGACACGAATTGCAAACAAAAATTTCAAACAAAAATCAAAATCCCCATCAATATCTAACAGAGATCAAAATCCCTAATTATATCAAAGTCATTACCTAATAAAACTCAAAATCCCCAATCTGGAAATCCTCTCCTGGTAGCTCACCTCCCCCGAAGATGAATCCTCTCCTGGTAGAACACCTCCCACGACTCCCGTTTCCGTTGTTGTTGGTGTTTGCTGGTAGATCTCCCGTTGCCGTTGGAGTCTTACAGAGGACAAATTCAAGTGAAGGTGGTCATGAAGATGAAAACCCAGATCTTGAAATTCATGTCTGAAGATTAGAAAAGTGATTTGTGATGCTTAGGAAGAATTCAAAGGCAATTCATGTCCGAATTAGGACAAATGAATTAACTAATTAAGTGTTGTGCTAATTATTGTCGTTCCATGGATCAGTTTGTATTGAATGTTACTGATCTAGACCTTGGGTTAAATTAGAGGTTGGGTTAATGGGCAGTTAAAGTGGAGGGTATCGTGGTTTGGGAAGAAACAAAACTTGACTCATCTTACAAATCGTCCTGGTCACCGAGTCAACACCGATTTTTGCACTCCTCAAATCACATTTTGCTCTCCCTCTAACAAAAGTCGATTAAAGGTGCTAGATTAACAGTTAAGTGTTGCAATTTAAAAAAAAAAAGTGTGGCCTAACAGTTAACACTAGTTTTCTTTCCTACCAGTTTCTAGCATGTGAACTAGCAGCTAGATGGTTTCGCTGAAGGGAAAATTAGGCTAAGGCCCCACCCATAGATAACCCATAATATGAGGCCCTTAATTAAAAGAAGTTTAAATCTAGGCCCGGAGTTATTAAAAGACCTTGATACCCTTTTATATATTGTCAATCCCCAAATTAAATAAAAATTAAATTTAGGCCCAAGATTATTAAAATATTATGTGATGATGTTCTAGCCACCGCCAACCACCTCCGACCACCACCTTCGGCCACCACCGGCGGCAACCACCACCACTAACCACCGCTGACCACCATCAACCGACCACCGCTCACCACCGCCGCCGCCGGCAACCACCACCTCCGACCACATTGATATTGCAAGTGTAACTGGAAGTTACACATGTATAAAAATTACACATTCATGTTGTGTATTCAATAGTGTGTAACTAAAAGTTACACATCCATATGACATGTGTAATAAGAAGTTACACATGCATATGGCATGTGTAGTCAATAGTTACACAACAGAAGAAAAAATATATACAAAAAAATACATATATTGCATTAATATTCATTTACAATAATATCTTTGTTTACCAGTTATATTCGATTGTTGCTGAACATAATAAATGAGTTAAAACACTAGAAATAAGCCACTGAAACCTATAATAGAAATTTTTCCTTTCTTTCTTGTCTTCCTCACTCCAAAATGCTTGCATATCTGCAACGACATAAACATCCATGGATTAGGTTGGATGAATAAAAAGAAAAAAAACTAATATTATAGAACAATTGTAAGGAAAAATTGTAGAACAAAGATCACAGAAAAGACACATGATAACCCATCTTAGCATGTGTAACTCATATGTCATATGTAATTGACATTTACATATGCCTATGACTTGGATACCTAGCATGTGGAATTTTTTGGTTGAAAGTTTGTTCATTTTAGCATGTGTAACTAGGAGTTACACATGCATCTGTCTAGTGTAAAGAGGAGTTACACATGCATATAGTATGTGTAACTGAGAGTTACAGATGCACTTGACTTGTCTAACTAAGAGTTACACATCCATATAAAGCACACATTTTCAACTATAAAAGAGCTAAGAATCATCAAATAGATGTTTACAAATGCTTACAGATTCTTAGTAGGTATACGTGCATATGGATTGTGTAACCGGCAGATAAAAACACAAAGGACTTGTGTAACCTGCAGTTACACATCCATATGGATTGTGTAACCTACAGTTAGAAACACAAAGAACTTGTGTAACGTGTAGTAATATGAACTCTTTAGAGTAAGGACGTACCTTCTCTCCATCTTATAAATACCATTTACAATTCAAAGTCATGTATTATAGCTTACACTAGATACTACCAACCTAACAATCTTTCTAGTTCGAAAAAATCACAAATCGTACTAAATGTTCTAACTGAGAACATGTAACTTGCAGTTAGAAACACAAAGAACTTGTGTAACCTGCAGTTAGAAACACAAAAAACTTGTGTAACCTGTAGTTTTGGTTCCTTGTCTACGTTAAATTTGATGCCCGGAGTTAACGTGACTCAATACACAACAATTTGTGAAACAAAACCAATACTTAACAAAATTTAAGCAATGAAAGCAGTTACAAATGAAAATGCGCAAAATTGAAACAAGAATATGAGAGAGATATATCTTGTGCAAAGGAGAAGTACATATGAAAGATATATTTACCTAGCATGTAGCTTAAACAATTCAATAAGGAATGGAAAGGCACAAAAAAATAAAAATGAAAGCAACTAGTTCAGGAATACATACAACTAATAAACAGAACTTCTCAACATTTCAGGTTCACTTAAACTTATACACATATAATTATCATGTGTAACTCACAGTTACACATCAAATTAGCATGTGTAATTAGCAGTTACACATATAATTAGCATGTGTAACTAGTATCTACACATCCAATTATCATTGCGTAGTCGTAAAGTCTGAAGGCATCATACTAAAAGCTAATAGTCCCTACAAAAATATACATTTGTGGATATTTCATTTGGTTGTCCATACACTAATTTTTCTATGGACTTAAACTAGTTAACCTAGTTTCACTAGTTGCTCCTACACTTAATTCAAAAAACCATTTCCATTACTTAGATATAGGCAGACACAGGGGCATCTGAATTTGCTCGAAATTATCAATGTCAACAACAAGTTGATCTACACAGTAACCTTACATCTACACAGTTGGAACCTAGAAATCTGTTTAACATATTATGGGACAAGTCAAAGATTAAGAATGTATAAGATACTCACATCATCTTTGACTTCTTATTTCCGTCCTCGATATCCTCTTCTTGTTCTCAACCATTGCGTCTGAAGTCCCTCCTTTCTACTCTGCCAACACAAGAACCTGAATTAAATACTATATGTAAGTAAAATCTATGTAACCTGAAGTTACACATTCAATCGGCATGTGTAACTAGAAATTACACATCAAATTAGCTTGTGTAACTAGAAATTACACATCTAATTAGCATGTGTATCTATAAGTTTCACATACTTTTGCATACCAATAAATACAAAAGGAAAATCAAACACAATCAGCTAAAATTCCCAATACAAATTTAATAGATGTATTATGTTACAAATGAGTTTCACAATGTAGTAAATTCGGTGATTGTTAGAACAATCAATATTAACTAATTAAACTACCAAATTTCACGCCATAATACTTTTAGTACTGCAATCAAGTAATCTAAAGAACACTATCAGTTGTATTTTAATCTGATTTATTGACATATCGCATACTACTGAGAAATGATGACAGAGTTAATCCATAAAGGTAGTAAATTCAGTGATTGTTAGAACAATCAATCTTAACTAATTAAACTACCGAATTGCACGCCATAATACTTTTAGTACTGCAATCAATAATCTAAAGAACACTATCAGCTGTATTTTAATCTGATTTATTGACATAGCGCATACTACTAAGAAATGATTTATTGACATAGTGCATACTACTATGTTATGCAGAAACAAAAAAAGTACTTTTATTCATCAAAAGAACCTTTACCTGAGGCACTGAGTAGTAGATATTACTGACATGAGTAAGAATGTGGGCCGGCTGAGTGACTACATTCACCCAATCTTCACCATATCTATCATGAAATACTTCTAATATCAGGATTTATCTTCACAAAGCCTATTCGGAAGAGATTTGAATTGAACCTAACCTGAATTGAATTATGAAACAAATCAAAGAACACAACAAAACTAAATTATGAAAAATCAAGATAAAAAACCAGCAAATCGAACTTAAACAACAACGTCAACATCAACAATGATAATCAAAAAATGCAATAGGATATATATGTGTAACCTCAAGTTACACATACTGTAAAACAAAAAACAGCATGTCTACATCATCAATTTGAAGTTGTTCTTCTGAAACAACATTGTTTCTTCATCCTCTTCTCAGTATCAAACAAAAAAACTTACAACAAATTCACAAAAAAAAACAAAAAAACAACAGAAAAATTCAAATTCCATGCTAAAAATACAATAGGATATATATGTGTAACCCCAATTTACACATACTGTAAAACAAAAAATAGCATGTTTACATCATCAATTTGAAGTTGTTCTTCTGAAATAACATTATTTCTTCATCCTCTTCTCAGTATCAAACAAAAAACTCACAACAAATTCACAAAAAACAAAAGAAAAATACAAATTTCATGCTATAAATACAACAGGATATATATGTGTAACCTCAAGTTACACATACTGTAACAAAAAACAGCGCATGTCTACATCAATTTGAAGTTGTTCTTCTGAAACAAAATTATTTCTTCATCCTCCTCTAAGTATCAACAAAATATAAACAACAAATTCACAATAAATTCAACGGACTTGAAATCAGATTTAAGTTTAGAGAAAAATTGGAAGATTTATCAAATCTCAACGGACAAACCCTATAAAAGATTTCACAAAAAAAAAATGGAATAAATTAGTTCAAACTTAAGAGAAAGATAAGATGATTACAACTCTAAAATATGATTATAAATCGGATCGAAAATTCGAAGTAAAATCAAATTAATTAGCCTTTTGAAACCGTAAATCAATTTTTTCAAACATTCATTTTGTTTAAAACACAACGAGATTTCAAATAGAATCAAATATAGAGGTGAGAAACTTATCTTGTTCTTCCGATTTGTTGCTGAACAAAACTAATCGAACATATAAATTAACCTTTCAAAGTAATCTTGATTGTTGGAAGATTTAATCATTGAATCGAGTAGAAATCTATAACATCATCAGTATATAAAATAGCAGAGATTCAATAGAGATAATTATTTTCCTCCTCTCTGTAGAACGGTGCCATGAACAACGTCTCTCTGCTTGTAAACCATAAATCTCTTTAGAGTGGAGAGAGAAACTGAAAAAGAAAATAAAAGCTAGACCTAGTTTTATTACCTAAATATACTAAAGGGAAGTTTTGGCATTATGTAATAAATCTTTTATTAATAAGCCCTGAATTTTAAAGTTTTGGGCCTAGTAATAGCATTTTCCTAAAGTATGGAGTTGAGAGTGAAGGATCCATTTTGTTGGGCTTCTATATGTTGAACCCATATAGTAAGGGGGTTATAGTATTTTTCACTTCGCTGAATGATTCAGCGCCAAAAACAACACCTTTTCGTTGAATGGTTCAGCATTGGGCGGTATATCTTTTAATCTAACGGCTGAGATTTAAAGAATTGAACCATTCATCGCTGGGCTGAATGGTTCATCGCTGAGCTGACGTGGACTGCTAATCTAGCTGCTAGATTAGCACTCCATAAGACTTAGCCTAATCACACATTGGATAAGAAAAAAACACAACACAAGCTCCCACTCCTCTTCTCCATTTGGAACCGTTTTTTTTTTCCATTGTTGATCTTCAGAAATTTTTTAAGGCCGATTCTTATAGGAGAGGCATAAAAGTTATTTTGCATAGCATGGCAAATCTGTTTCTCCACTATGGATAAATTGGCAAAAACTGGCAAATCTTAGATAAAATCATATATTTTTTATGATAAGCGGGACCTTAAAATAAAAAAATTATTTGTATGAGTGTAATGGGCTATTTATAAGATTTTAATATATTTAGTGGGATCATTTTTTTATATAAGTATTTAGTGGGACCCCTATATCTAATAAAAGTAACATTAGAATATCTATAAGTAGGAGAGAGAAAAAAATAATGAGCGATCAACACTCAACCGTCAGCGATTCACACTAGATCGCTCGTTCAACATTAGGTCGCACAGTCGAGACTCCACCGCTCGATAGACACTCGATCTCACATGTGGGTGCAAAAACGTCAAACTATGAAGAATCGGGCTAAAAATATTCATTGTGATCCAAATGCATCGGATTTGATATGATTTTTTTCGATTTTCTTCCCATATTTGGTGGGAAGTAGTATTTGTATGTATTGTTATATTTTTAAATATAACATCGTTGATCAATTTATTTTATGTCTTCTATTAACCAGTTTATATTTTATTTTTCTAGATGTTTTCTTTTTTAATGAAGCTAAGTGTGGGCTCCAAAAATTTGGTTTTGAGGGCTCCAAACTATTTAAATGTCTTAAATGTGGATGAATGGATCTAATCTACAACAAAAATACCCTTTGACAACCTTAATTGGTTCTTCTTGTTTTCACTGGTTGCTATTTCTTTCTTCTCTCTTTTATTTTTCTTAAACCCTAACCTTATTACTTTCACGGTTTGCACAATAAGTTTCTTAGGGTTTTGATATCTAGCACAATCACTTCGCATGAACCTGAGTTGATTTCTGATTCTCATGATGAGGCTTCTTCCACTGCTCATTTAAAGGGTTCGATGGTTGTAAAGATGAAGTTGGGAGTCGAGGTCGTGTGAATAACTCTTTGCTTAAGAATCTGAAGGATAAGCATTTTGTCAATGGTAATGAAAATGATCATTGCAGGAACATATTGGCTACCATTCTTGAGGTGTATAAAGCATGGGAAGTGGTTCTGGGGTAGCTTCAAATGTGATTGTGCACTAATTGTATGATGCTATGTTCTTGGAAGTGGCCATGCAAACATGCCGAGGATATCCTACCATCCCCTTTTAATGGAGATGGTGTTGACTTCCTCATTCACGGAATCGCTTGTCCTTCATTGCCTGAAGTTGTTGTCGATACAGTCGGCTCTAGTAACTATGTAGCCTAATCTCATTTTCTTAATTTGGAACTTATCGATAAGGTTTTATAGAAGAAATTGCGTCCTTTCAAGAACATTCCACCTAAGTGCAAGTTGCAGTTGTCGAGGGCACTGATGTTTACACAAGATGAATTCATTGCTTTCCCTCGCGATATTTTTGTTTGGGTGCATATTTTTTTGTTACCGTTGTGTTTTCTACAGACTTATGTTCCTAAGAGCGGTGTTGAGGAAAAGTTAGTGAATATTAAGAAACTTCAGATTTAATCTATCAACCAATTATTGGATGCTAGATTATAGGACACGGTTTGTGAGAGTCCAAATTGTGTGGAACTCCAAAACCTTGTATTCTAGATCCTAGGAGATATAGGTCGGTCAAGTTGAGTTTGGGATAACTCAAACTTGTTTTTGGGTCGGTGAAGTGATTTTGGGATTCACCCAAAATCAGTCGTTGATAAGAGTTTTGATAACTCTCTTAATTGGTTTCTTAATCCTAAAGTTTAGGGACTTATTAGCTAAGTTATGAAACCCTAATCCTACCTATGTGTATATAAATAGCCTAATATATAAATCACTTATTTTTCCCGAGGATTCAACCTCGTTAAATTCTCGTCTCTTTTCCTTCTTTAGTTTGTGTTCTTAGCAATATTTGGAGTACCGTTTGTAGCTATGCAAATCGCTTTCGCAGGTTTTTAGCGCAACAATTGGAATCAAGAGCTCGGGTTAGGTTCTTGGAATTTTGGGTATTCATAATATTGAAGCCGAGGTATTTTTTCTAAAGTTGTTTGAGGTAATTCTAATCTCAAAGTTAAGTTATTTTTTTATCTATATTTGGTTGTTTGTGAACAATGGTTGACAGGGAAAAACCAGTTGATCCGAAAGATCCGTTAGAGGAACATTCAGAGTCCACAAGTAAAGATAAAGAAACAAAAGAAGAAATGCTACATTCTCATAGATCACAACTGAAGGTTGAAAAGTTCACCGGAACCAATAACTTTTCTTTATGGAGAACAGATGTAATGGATGCTCTTGTTCATCTTGACCTAGAAGAAGCTCTTGAAGGTTAGCCAGTGGAGATGTCTGAAAAGCAGTGGAACAAGATGAATAAATTATGTCTTGGTTCGATTCGAGGGTGTTTAGCAACAGCAGTAAGAGTTAATTATCAGCACGAGACTTCAGCTAAGGATCTCTGGGAAAATCTAGAGAAAAAATATCTTTTGAAGAACGTGGCTAATAGGATACATCTTAAGAGAAATTTGTATCGCTATAACATGAAAAAGGGTACCTCTCTAACTGAGCACCTAGATTCATATAATAAACTTATTGCTGAGCTGGTGAACTATGATGAGAAGATCAACGACGAGGAACAAGCTTTGTATCTGATAAACTCTCTTCCTGAAAGGTATGAACCCGTGATTAAAGCTTTAATGCACGGAAAGGATAAGATGACATATGCCGAGGTCACTACAACATTGCGTAGTGAGGAGTTCAGGAAGATGGACCGTGAAGACCTGTTAAGTGAAGCTAACAGTGGCTTGCTTCTTACAAGAGGTCTTTCAACAGACAGGAAAAAGAAGAATGGTGATCATGGCAAAGTTAAAGGGCGTTCAAAGTCAAGAGCGCTTCTACAGGAGGATGAATGTGCATGGTGTCATGAATTTGGCCATTGGGCTAAGGATTGTACCAAGCATAAGGATAGAGAAAGGGATAACACTGAGGTGAACATTGCTAAGGCAAGTGAAGATTCAGATGAAGCTTCAGATTTCTCGCTGACTGTGCGATACCATCAACTTTTATCGTAACTGACGGTACGTGGGTATTAGATTCTGGTGCTACTTATCATATTTGTCCTCATCGGGACTGGTTCTCAAACTTTGAAGAGTTTGATGGAGAAGTACGTATGGGGAATAATCATACCTGCAGGGTGATCAGGATTGGTAGTGTTCGAATCAAGATGCATGATGGTATGGTTCGGGAGCTGAAGGAAGTAAGGTTCGTACCTGCTGTAAAGATGAATTTAATTTCACTCGGAACTTTGGAATCTAAGGGCTACAAGTTAGTCGTTGAAAATGGAATTCTAAAGGTAATCTCTGGATCGTTGGTAATCATGAAGGGCACAAGGCATCATAACATGTATTACTTAACTGGGAGTACAGTAACGGGAGATGTGTCTATTTCTGAACACATCGAGACTGCAGCGATGGAGACCACGAAGTTATGGCATATGCGACTTGCACATCCAGGTGATAAATCGTTACATTCTTTAATTCGTCAAGATTTATTGAAAGGTGCTATTGCCTGCAAATTAGAGTTTTGTGAACATTGTGTGAAAGGCAAGAAGACAAGAACAAGCTTTGGCACAACAATCCACAACACTAGTGGAGTTCTTGATTATGTTCACTCAGATGTTTGGGGTCCCTCCAAGAATGCATCATTGGGAGGGAAACATTGGTTCGTGTCGTTTATTGATGACTATTCTATGCACGTATGGGTGTACACCATGAGGCATAAGGATGAAGTCCTATAAGTCTTTGTGAGGTGGAAAAAGGCAACTGAGACTCAAACTGGCAGAATGATCAAGGTACTACGTTCGGACAATGGTGGAGAGTACAAAAGTGATCCATTCTTGCAAGTATGTCAGGATGACGGAATACAGAGGCACTTCACAGTTAAAAAGATACTGTAACAAAATGGGGTAGCTGAACGCATGAATCGTACTTTGCTGGAGAAGGTACGATGTATGTTATCTAATGCTGGATTAGGTAAAGCGTTTTGGGATGAGGTAGTGACATATGAGTGTTTCCTCATTAATAGGTTTCCATCAGCTGCGTTAGAAGGTAAAACTCCAATAGAGAAGTGGTATGGTAAACCAGCTTATGACTATAACTCAATTCATATCTTTAGTTGCCCTGCTTGGTATCATGTTAGTGAAAATAAGATTGATAGCCGTGCTGTTAAAGGGATTTTTATGGGTGTGAAGAAAGGAGTGAAAGGGTTCAAAATTTGGAATCCAGTTGAAAAGAAGATATTCATGAGTAGAGACGTTATATTTGATGAAGCGTCTATGGTGAAGTCTTGGGGTTCTCGGCAGGTGGAGAACACTACCAGTACTGGTGAGCCTTTGTAGCAGGTGGGGATTGATGCAACTCCACTAATTACAGCTAAGTCTGTATCTGTTATGACTACTTCCGAAGGCATGGCGTCTACAAGGGAGGTAAATACTGAAGTTCCAAATGATAGTGACGATGTTAATGAAGAGGAACATGAAGCAGTAAAAGATACAGAATCTACGGTCACTGAGACCATAGCAACCAGCAAACTGAGAATATCAATCAGGAAACCTGGTTGGATGGACGATTTTATATCTTATGCATTACCAGTTATTGAAGAAGGAATTCCTAATCAACAACCTAAAAACTCAATACCATCCCTCACTCCAGAATAAAAGTAGAACTGGTGCTGCTTACCTTCCCTCTTATTGGTTGGTTACCGTAACCTCGCGCTCTCATTGGCTAATTGAGAAACCATTTGTATTCTTCAGATGAAATTTCGTTAGATATGGTGCATTGATCTGACAATGTGCGGTGTAGGTTGGATGGATTAGTGGGACACATGCGACGGACGACCTCCATTATTTAGAAAAATTGCTATATTAATTTCGTGTATTTATTGTGAAAATCCAAAAAATAAAAAAAGCTACTATATTAATTTTGGACATTTATGATTAAAATAAAAAAAATCAATTCAACATATTTATGGAATAAAATAATCTTTTATAATTTTATGAAACCCAAAAAGTAAAAAAAATACTATATTAATGTTGGACATTTATGATTAAAATAAAAAAAAATCAATTCAACATATTTATGAAATAAAATAATTACATTTATAATTTCATGAAATTATTGTAAAAGATCCAGAGAATTAAAAAGATACTACATTATAATTTTGGATATTTATGATTAAAATAAAAAAAGAATCAACGTATTTACGGAATAAAAAAGATTTATATTCTTTGAATCTTTTAAAAGGAAAAAAATATAGAAATAATTATATTAGTTTTTAGTATTGATGATAAATATATAAAAAAGAAAAAACTAACAATATATAAAAAATACTAAATTAATTGATATTTAAATTATTATTTATATTTATGTAAACAATATCCATTAATATATAAAAAAATTTGATTATTTACCTGAACACAATCTAATAAGTTCCATTAATACGGTTAATTCTAATAAAAACAAAGCCAATGGTTAATAAAGGATGGAAATCATTCTTCATCCCTATTTTTTTTATAACAAGAACATGCAATTGGGGGATATTAAAACTAATTTGGGGATATGAAATAGTAATGTTACTGTTCATACCAGCATGGTTTTTCAACGACGGAAATTAAAAAATTCCATGCCGATATGAACAGTAACATTACTATTCATATCCCCAATTAGTTTTAGTATCCCCCAATTAATCCTTCTATAACAAGCCATATAACTGGATTTAATTCCATAATAGTTTTAAAGATTTTCTTTGGAACCAAGTTTCCAACATCTATATAAAGGATGCAAATCACTCTTTATTCCTACATAAACCACGTACTTTCTGTGAAAAAAGAGGTAGCGAACAGAAGATATCAACTATGACTTTTGAAGAAAATCACAACAAAGGGGAAGCAATGGTAGTTGATTCTGATGGTATGTAGACTTATTCAAGTGTCACAATTTGGATTCTTATGGTGCTGTTTTTTTTTCCTCTTATCAATTTTTTCTTTATATTCCTATGTTTTTTTTTTTCCTCTTATCAATTTTGTCTTTATAACAACCAAGTTAAAAATTGAAATATATGATGTTTATATGTAGGAAAGAAACCCTCGGGAACAGTTTATACCCCCATCAAGCGCCTGGTTAGGAATCAGACATAACGGAAAGTCGTGCGGGCTTTAATCTGAAAAATGGAGGTTTGAAAACAGAAAAACATGTCAATTATGGAGTTTGGACCTACATTTCATTGACCAAGAGGTAAGTTAGTCGACCTCTGTTGCATATTATCGGTAAAAGCTAATTGTTTTTTTATTTTAGCCGATTAGAAATTAACTGTTGATTGGATATTATGCAGGGTACTCAAATGCATGCTAGGGTAGGAAAAGATTATATACAGTTGTTTGAAGAGAAATTTGAGGAGGAAAATGTGTATTCCATTCAGAGGTTTAACATTGCCAAGCCATCAGGCGGTTATAGAATTGTGTCCTTTGAAAATGTAACGTGGCTGAAAAGGTTTAGCAAGGTGGAACATCTGAAAGTTGACCTCTCGACTTTTCCCCAAGAGATATTTAGTTTCCTTGCTCTGGAGAATATTGAGACCAGAAAAAATGATACTACGTATTATACAGGTGAACAATCGGAAATAAGAAAAAAACAATTTTTTTTTGTTTGGAAAAAAACAGCTAACATTAACCTCTTCTTATATAATTCATGCAGCTGTGATTGGAAGGCTAAATTCCGTGTCGAACGTTGAGACGAAATCAGTTGAAGAATTTGATAAAGTAAGTGATGTGCTTATGAGGGAGATTATGATTGAGAATGAGAGGTAAACTAAACGGTATCTTATGGGTTTTTGATTCAATAATTTTTGTTGAGTGGATTAGCCTAATGGATTTTTGTTCGTCTTTAGGGGAACTACAATGAAAGTAACCTTATGGGGTGATTTCATTCATGCTATTAAGGATGGGATGTTGGATGGTCATCCAAATATACATGTGGTGATGATTGTCACTGGTACATATGTGAAGGATCACCAGACTATTTATCGTGGTCGAATTTTTGTGCGAATTTTATTAAGAGTTAGGTGCTAGATTTTTGCTTCAGGTTATTCAGATGTTATATAATAGCCATCACTAGGAATGCTTAAACATAGATACAACAATTGTTTACAACAAAGCTACAACAATTGTTTACAGGAATGCTTAAACACATCAAAGCTTTACATAATAATATCTAAGACGTCGATAATATTATACATATTACAAATTTTGAGTGGCGGGGCTTATGCAAAAAAAAAAAAAAAAAACAAATCTAGAAAATTAAGTAGGAGATCTGATGGAAAATTTAGATATGTTTCATAAATATCAGGTAAGAAAATCATCCAAGATATATTTCCTTTATTAAAAAATAATAATTATTATATCCATATCAGTATTTTATTTGTTTTAAGCACGTCTTTTAGGTTACATAATTCACACGTATGGAATGACTAAGCTTCCATACATGGATGACGGAAAAAAAAACTAGAAAATCAAGTAGGTGATCTAATAGAAAATCAAGATATAGTTCATAAATATCGAAAATGATATGTCTATCAGGTAAGAAAATCATCCAAGATATATTTTCATTTTTAAAATATAATAATAATTATATCTGTATCAGTTTTTCATTTGTTTTACCTTTTTTTGAAGCATTTAGGTTACATAATTCACATGTATGGAATGATTAAGCTTCCATACATGGATGGCGAAAAAAATTCTAGAAATTCAAGTAGGAGATCTGATATAAAATCTATATATACTTCATAAATATCGAAAATGATATGTCTATCGGGTAAGAAAATCATCCAAGATATATTGCCATTTTTAAAAAATAATAATTATTATATCCGTATCAGTTTTGTATTTTTTTTCCTTTTTTTTGAAGCATATCTTTTAGGTTACATAATTCACATGTATGGAATAGGACTTGATTTAAAAAAAAAACAATTCTCTTAGGGAAAATTAGGTGTATATAAATTTAAATTTGTTATCAACCTAATAACTCAGTATCATCCCTCACTCCAGAATAAAAGTAGCACTGGTGGAGCTTACCTTCTCTCCTATTGGTTGGTAAGCGTAACCTCGCGCTCTCATTGGCTAATTGAGAAACCATTCATATTCGTCAGATGAAATTTCGTGAGATATGTTGCGTTGATCTGACAATGTACGGTGTAGATTAGGGAGATTGTTGGGGACAGACGGCCCTTATTATTTAGAAAAATTGCTTTATTAATTTCATGCATTTAGTGTGAAAATCTAGAAAATAAAGAAAACTACTATATTAATTTCGAACATTTATTACTTAAATTAAAAAAATCAATTCAACATATTTATGGAATAAAATAATAAGATTTATATTTTTTGAATCTTTTATACGGAACAAAATATAAAAGTGACAAAGAAAACTATTGTATTAATTTCGGAAATTTATGATTCAAATAAAATAAATGTAAATATAAAATAAAAATCACTTCAATTTTTTATTATAAAAAATCCAGAAAATAAAAAAAACTACTATACTAATTTTGTACATTTATGACTGACGTAAAAGAAAAATCAATTAAACATATTTATGGAATAAAATAATAAGATTTATATTTTTGAATATTTTATAAGGAAAAAAAAATCTAGAAATGACTATATTAATTTTTTGTATTAATATTAAACATCTAGAAAATCAAGACATGTTTATGCGTTTGACAAAAAATCTAAGCATGTTTATAAATCAGATACAAAAAATAATTTCAAAGATTTTATCCATTTCAATGGGGTAGAAAAAAATTTAAATTAATATTAATATGGTCTTAAAAATGGTATCTTTTAATATATAGACGGTTATTTGGGGAAAAAAATATCAGTATGCAGATAATTTCTTTAATAATACTACTAACAAGTTGTTGTTACAATTATTATTAAAAATATTTTAAATTATACTAATATGTTGTTAATAAATTATGAAAATATTTTTTCCAATTTTCTTCCTTTGAGATATTGATTGATATTGTTTCTTAATAAAAGTAATTTATTATAAAAATTTAGTTTTGGTGACTGAATATAAATAATTCTAGTGAAAGCCAAACCTCATTGTTTGCGCGTTACTTTTCTTTTCGGGTTTTTTCTTCTTTTTTTCTCGGTTTCTTACAATCTTGGATTTTGTTGTATAATCTATTTTTATTATTTGTTTTGCATGTAATCAATAGGTTGCGGTGATGGGAGGTCAATATTAAGCTTTTACTGGTGGTATATTTCTTACCCATACTCAATATAGTCCATGATGTTTATGGGTTTGATCTTTTCAGAAAAATCAAAATATTTAGTTTGGAAAGGAGGTTTAAGAAGTCTACATCTCATCAAAAGTGTCTGTTTGAAAAGGCAAAATTGAAGTACCAATTTTATTTTAGGTCTCAATTTGGTTTATCCTAAGGTTATAGTTTGTTTGTTGACTATCTCTGTGTTTCAGGTGCGAGAGCAATTCTAGAATAATTTCATTAGAATGGGGTAAGCATGATTATTCGTGGGTACATTTTACACATAGAAATTGTTATTTGCTATTTTCTGCGGGGTTGAGGAGATGCCTACAAACAATTATGCTGACAGCAGGTAACTGATATGGTGGATTAATTTTTATTAAACTTTATGGAGGAAAATGGTGGTGTGCAATGGTAGGGTTTAGCTTATGAAGATGCGATGTAAGGTTGTTTATTTTGTTTTGTTCATTTTCTGTTTTATTATGATGATTTTCTCAAAATAAAATATGTATAACAAAGGTAGGTGTTTAATCGTTTTGTTGTTATTTTTTGTAATGTTGTTCACGGTATGATATTTTGAGTTCACACAAATGTTTAGTTCATTGAGAATATTTGTTCATAATGGTTACAGCAGTTCACGTGTTCATGATCTAAAAATGATAAATTTTTGGAAGGAGGGACACAACCTATTCATTATAATGGTACTTGTATTTTTGTGTTGTTGGTATCATTTGCTTGACACAAATTCTAGGTTTTGCCTATCGCAGGGTGCAGTGCGGGTTAACTAAATGGTGCTTATAATTTGTATTCCGTGAATCAGATTTGTTATGCCTAAGTTTTATATGCACGCTGCAAATGGATTTCTAATTATTTGATACTTTTGGGATTAAAATTGCTTAAATTTACTCCATTAGGTGTAAAAATAATCTTTTCTCATGTTAGTGGGAGGATGGAAATGTGAGTAGGTTTAAATTAGATAACTCTCTGTTAGAATCAACATAGTTAACCAAAATGTTGGCGACTCTAGACTTTGTGTAACTGTTAGCTTAATTTCTTTAAAATTAGTAATTTACACCTATATTATATTTAAGGAAAGATTTTTTTTTTGAAGCATTTATGGAACGATGCATACATATTAATGACGTAAATTTTTCCAATAGTTGTAATTATATGTGGAAAGAAAATTTTAAATTAGTGTTTATAAAACTCAAAATATCTAAAAAAACCTTAGGGAAAAAAAAATCTTTAGAGGTCTACTTATGGTAAAAGAATCCCAAACGGATGGCTTAAATATTTAGTATGTTAAAAAAAAATATTTTTCTTACCCTGTATTTTCGAATTAATTTAGGGAAGAAAAGTCTTTCCGTTACTTTGTTATATTTTGTTGCCACAAAAAGCAATTCCATTCCATTTCATATCTCAATTCTCATTTTTTTTTTTTGCAACCGAGTCTCAAAGGTCTATATTAAGGACACCGGCATGGATATTTGTAAAATGAATAATTCTCTTTGTCATCTTTGATATATTCTCTAAACGTGTACAAGTCTTTTCGATGATGTATTAGTGAATATATAATTATAAATCAGGATGATACCGGCCCGTCCATCATTTTCAATTCTATGTAGGGCCAAAAGGATAAATGTTAATATGAAATAGGGAAATAGGAATAAAGATGGATGTAAATCCCAAACAACATTGTTAAGTTATTGTCCTAAGAGCATTCTACTCTCTCTTGGCCTTCCTTTATAAAATTTTCTGATTTTTTTGACAGGGTTCTGCTAGATTATTGAATTATAGTTTTTTGTGAAACCTATTCTTATTATTCTTTTTCTTTCTCAAACAGGATATACGCATGAAATTGCTTTGTTTAATAGACCATGTTGTATCGGCACTTCGTTTACTTGACCTACGGTTGATGTAAAAAAAAACGTCCCTTTAATCGTTCAATTCCAAAAGATTTTTATGTTTTGTTTCTAGCCACACACATAATAAAATTAGCTATATGCATCACTAAAAATCCAGCAACCAAATTATTTAATTAACCAATACAATTTAGATATTCTCTTTGCCAATAAAGGTACTCCAATCATTAATTAGTGGACAATCCTTGAGGTTAAAGTAAAAATCACGAGTATTTAAACGGAGTCTTAGTGGGATGTTAATTCATCGCTCGATTACAACTTCTTTGACGGGAAGCATTTCATCTGTTTTGTACTATCTAGAATTAGAAAACTATTTTATGTTATATCATGTGTTCTTTTAATGTCTCTAATAAGTGTGATTTTTCATTTAACTATATGGAGTTGGTGCCTGGGTTGGGTTGACCGCTTGATTCTTAACACAAGTATATGATTTTTGAAGAAAGATATATCAATGCATTTTCTTGATTACATCATCTTCAACGGGAAACACTTTATATTATTTTTCACTATTTAGAGTTGAAAATATATTTTATATTAATTTCAATTTTTAGTATCACTAATATCAGATATCCATACAACTATACAATGAATATGATTTTTCATCTAACTATAGGGACTTGGATTCTGGAAGAGAACTTGAGTTGGCCGCTTGATTCCTAACGCAAGTATATGATTCTTAAAAATATAGATCGGTGAATTTCCTTGATTACATCATTTTCGACGGGAAGCAATTTATATATATGTTTTGCAATATTTAGGGTTGAAAATCTATTTTATATTAACAATAAATACAATTATGACCAGTAGGAGTCATAAATAGGAAAATAAAATAAAATGCTTCAAAAAAAAAAAGGAAAAAAAAAATTGATGAGAATTCATAATCAATATAATTTAGATTTCATTTGCCAACAAAAATATTCCATCTATTAATAGGCGATCCTTACGGTTAAAGCAACAATCACAGGTATTCAAACGGGGTCATAGTGGGATATTAGTGCATTTCCTTGATTACAACTTCTTTTGACTCACTTCATTTGTTTTACACTATTTAGAATTTGCAAGCTATTTTTATGTTATACATCGTGTGTTCTCTAATATCAGATATTGATACAACCATATAATGAGTGTGATTTTTCATTTAACTTTACAGACTTGGAGCCTGGAAGAGAACTTGAGTTGGATGATTGATTCCTAAAGCAAGATTCTGATTCTTAAGAAAGATATATCAATGCATTTTCTTGATTACTTCTTTGACGGGAAGCACTCTACATGCTTTGCGATATTTAGGGTTGGAAATCTATTTTATATTAAGATCGTGTTATTTTCAGTGTCTCTATTATCAGATATCAACACAGCTCTATAATATGTGTGATTTTTCACTCAACTACAAGATGTTGGAACCAGGATAAACAATTGAGTTACCAACTTAATTTTTTATGCAAGTATACAATTTCTGAAGAAAAATATATATGTGTGTTTCCTTAATTACATTTCCTTTGATGGAAAGCGCTTCTCATGCTTTGCATTATTTAGAGTTGACAATCTATTTTATATTAATATCATGATTTTTTGAATGTCTCTAATATCACATATCGATGCCTATATAATGACTAATGACATTTCCTTGATTACTTCTTTGACGGGAAGCACTTTGTATGCTTTGGATTATTTAGGGTTGGCAATCTGTTTTATATCAATGTCGTGTTATTTTTAGTGTCTTTAAAGTTAGATATCAACACAACTTCATAATATGGGTGATTTTTCATTCAACTACAAGAACTACAAGAAGTTGGAGCCTAGAAAAACAACTGAGTTAGTCGCTTTATTTTTAACGCAAGTATATGATTTCTGAAGAAAAATATATATGTATGCTTCCTTAATTACATTTTCTTTGACGAGAACCACTTCATATGCTTTGCCTATTTAGAGTTGACAATCTATTTTATATTAATATCACGATTTTTTAGTGTCTCTAACTTCAGATATCGATGCCTATATAATGGCTAATGAGTGTGATCTTTCATTTAACTATAAGGAGTTGGAGCTTGGAAGAGCAGTTGAGTTGGTCCCTTAATTCTTAACACAAATATATGATTTCCGAAGAAAGATATATCAATACATTTCCTTGATAACATTTTCTTTGAGGGAAACAATTCATATGTTGTGCATCATTTAGAGTTTTCAATCTATTTTATATTAATATCATGTTTTTTTTAGTGTCTCTAATATCAGATATTGATACAACTGTATAGAAAGTGTGATGTTTCAGTTAACTACCAATAGTACTGGTACATGTAATGTAATGAACTACTTATTGATTTCAATGGTCGGTATAATTTTTCAAAAGTATTTTACTTAAGAGGATTTCTTAATCTCCACGAGTTAAACACTAAAAAAAGAAAGATTATGTATTTATAGCTTAAAATATTTTAGTTTATTTGTAAAATTGATTATTATTTTATTATGATGCATGAAATTATTTTTCAAAACCATGTTAGATCTTCAAATCATAATAATATTATATATTTTATTATTATAAAGTTTTAACTATTAATTATCAATTTGTTAGATAGTAATTCTATAAGCTTATTAGAACTCTTATTAGGACGGGTGCGGGGCGAAGCCCCGCTTCAGTGAACATGAACTGACGATATAAGAAATTTCAGCAGTCCCGGTGCATAGAACGGGGTTCAAGCTAGTACCTATTTTAAAGCTATATAGATTGTAGAGCGTCAAGAATGGGAATATGCTATGTAGGATGAGATGGAGTCTCTTTACAAGAATGGCACATGGGTTCTTACGAAGCTTCTGAACGGTAAGAAGGCCATTGGGTGCAAATGGGTATATGCTAAGGAAGAAGGATCTCATGTGAATCAAGTACGCTACAAGGCAAGGTTAGTTGCAAAAGGTTATGCTCAAAGAGAATGGATTGACTACAATGAGGTGTTCTCTCCAATTGTGAAACACTCATCAATCCGAATTTTGTTGGCCTTGGTAGTACAATATGATTTATACCTAGTTCATCTAGATGTCAAGACGACATTCTTACATGGTGATCTAGAAGAGGAGATCTATATGACTCAGCCGAGTGGGTTCAAAGTTGTTGGAAACGAAGATTGTGTATGCAAGCTGAAAAAATCGTTATATGGACTGAAGAAGTCTCCAAGACAATGGTACAAGCGATTTGATCAGTTTATGATTGACCAGACATACACAAGAAGTCACTATGACCATTGTGTATACTTCAAGAAGCTACGTGATGGGTCTTTCATATATTTTCTCTTGTATGTTGATGATATGTTGATAGCATCAAATAACAAGACAGAGATTGATAATTTGAAGCAGAAATTGTCAACTGAGTTCGAGATGAAAGATCTAGGAGAAGCTAAGAAGATTTTTGGCATGGAGATTCAACGTGACAGAGAGAAGGGTAAAGTTTCTTTGCCTCAGAAGGCATACCTGAAGAAAGTGTTACAGAAATTTGGTATCTACGAAGGAACTAAATTTGTAAGTACTCCCCTTGGTCCTCATTTTAAGTTGAGTTCTGATATGTCTCCTACTACTGAAGAAGAGCGTGAGCATATGGCCCAGGTCCCATATGCTAGTGTTGTTGGTAGCTTGATGTATGCGATAGTATGTACAAGGCCGGATATTTCACATGCAGTAAGTATGATCAGCCATTATATGTATAATCCTGGTAAAGGACATTGGCCAGATGTGAAATGGATTTTGAGGTATCTTTATGGTACTGTTGATGTTGGCTTGGAGTTTGTGAAGGAAGATGAGAACAATCAGTTGTGTGTTGGTTATGTGGATTTTGAATATGCTGGTGATTTGGACAAGAGGCGTTCAACTACAGGGTATGTATTTACCTTGGCTAGAGCACCGGTTAGTTGGAGATCGATTTTGCAATCTATTGTGGCTCTCTCAACTACTGAAGCGGAGTATATGTCAGTGACAAAGGCATTTAAGGAGGTTATATGGATACAAGGTTTTCCCGATGACTTGGGTGTTGTGTAGGAACAACTTCATGTGCATTATGATAGTCTTAGTGCAATTTACTTGGCTAAGAATCAAGTGCATCATGATAGAACCAAAAATATAGATGTTCGATTTCACTTTGTTAGAGAAATTCTGGAAGAAGAAGACATTCCTACTTGTGAAGATCGATACCAAAGACAATCCAGCTGATATGTTAACAAAAGTAGTATTCGGGGTCAAGTTTCGTCATTGCTCGAAATTGATCCACATTCTTCCGGTTTGGTGAGACCCTTTGGGGTAGAGGTTCTTAGGAACCTGGTGGAGGCCTTCTAGTAAGGTCATTAAGTGAACTACGATTTGTTTGATTCCTTGCAGAGGATACGTAGGCAGCCTACGACGCAATCGACTTTGGAAGATGAAGGTGGTATCGTATATTGATCGTCTCATGCATGAATGTATGATCCGAGGTGGAGAATTGTTGGATGATAGATTATAGGACATGGTTTGTGAGAGTCCAAATTGTGTGGAACTCCAAAACCGTGTATTCTAGATCCTAGGATATATAGGTTGGTCAAGTTGAGTTTGGGATAACTCAAACTTGTTTTTGGGTCGGTGAAGTGATTTTGGGATTCACCCAAAATCATCCGTTGATAAGAGTTTTGATAACTCTTAATTGTTTTCTTAATCCTAAAGTTTAGGGACTTATCAGCTAAGTTATGAAACCCTACACCAAAAAAAAATCTTTTTTCTCTCTCAGGGTTTATTGTATTCTCCCTTGCGATAATATATAAATCACTTATTTTTCCCGAGGATTCAACCTCGTTTAACTCTCGTCTCTTTTCCTTCTTTAGTTTGTGTTCTTAGCAATATTTGGAGTACCGTTTGTAGCTGTGCAAATCGCTTCCGCAGGTTTTTAGCGCAACACCAATCTATTGCACGCTGGTATGAACCTAATGGTTGTATCAGTCTAGCACATGAATTACTGCAGGATATTCAATAGTCAACTAGTAAAAGGCGTAGCAAGGTTAAAGACCGGGGGTCCCTGAACTTGGATGTTTGTAGAAAAAATATATGCAATGGTCTTTTTTCTGCTACTATAAAAGTGCTTGCATCTGATGATTTAGCTCCACATGGTAAGGATACTTTTAAAAGTTTGTTGGATAAACACCCTAGTGATCCCACACCCCACCCCCCGACCATTCCTTCCAGTCCGAACAACACAAAAAATGTAATTTCATCTTCTGAAATTATCTTAGGGAGGTTGAAGAGATTCCCGAAGGGCACTTCGTGTGGTAGAGACGGGTTGAGAGTACGACATCTACTTGATGTGCTTAATGGGCCGGAAGCTGCAGTTGCGGACGGTCTTCTTGTGTCTATGGAGTTGTTAACCTATGGTTGTATGACCTTTGACCTGCTCAATTGGGTGAGTATGTGGCAAGCTCACCACTAACTCTACTCCTTAACCCATACGAAGGGATACACCCCATTTTTGTTGGCACGGTGTGGCGAATCTTGTTTCTAAGGTTGCTGCTCTTTTGGTGGGCAAGAAAATGTGCACATACCTCGAAAATTTTTAATTCGGTGTTAGTGCTCCGTGTGGTGGGAAGCAATCTTGCATGTTTTTAACAGGCTCATCAGGGACAAAGGTAAATCTCAAACTATGACTACGTTGTTTGTGGATTTTAAGAATTCCTTCAATCTAGTCGATAGGTCAGCTATGCTTCAGGAAGACAGAATCCACTGCCCTTCCATTTCAAAATGAGTGGAGTTCTGTTATTCTAAGCCACCTAGATTATACTACAATGAGTTTACTTAGTCTTCGTCCCAAGGTGTTCAGCAAGGCGACCCACTCGGCCCCCTCTTATTTGCACTCATGTTACATCCCTTGGCCAAGAGGATTGTCGATCAGTGCCAACTTGATTTGCAGGCTTGGTATTTAGATGATGGTAAAATTATTGGTGATACTCTTATGGTCTCTGAGGCTTTAAACATCATCCAGACTGAGGGTATTAAGCTTGGTCTTCATCTCAACATCTCAAATACCGAGATTTTTTTGCCCTCTGCAGATTCTCGGTGTGATGACGCTTTTCCTCTTCAAGTTAGTAGACTTTGAAAATGTGTTAAATTGTTGGGTGGTCCCGTGAGTCTAGATCATGAGTTCTGTAGGAATCTAATTCAATCAATAGTTTGTAAGACTAATGTTCTCATGGATGCGGTGGAAAACCTTAATGTGAGCTTCACTTGTTGAGGAGTTGTGCGGGGGTTTCTAAGCTTTATTTTTCCTATGAAAACTACTTCACTTGAGTATCTGAGAGGTGCAAGATGTTTTCGACTCCCATCTAGCTCTACACCTGCGTCACATTGTGGAAAATGATGGGCCAGATATGGGATATTTGTAGCTTCATTTAGCCTCGCTTCCTCTCAGATAAGGTGGGTTGGGCCTATATTTTATGGATGATGCTATGCATTATTGTTATTTGGCATCTGTTATTCAAACTCAGCCTCTCCAGTCTATTATATTGCGAAACTCTTGTCTGCAAGGCACAGACCTCGGTTTGTAACGAGCCGTTGATTTTTTTCCCAGTGTGTGTCCTAATACAAACATCGATTTTACTGCCCCCCATCCCATAAAGTTACTGGCGGTTAAATATTTTGAGGTTGTTATGAAGGACATGCCGATGAAATTTTCAATGCCTCAACGTGATTGTGCTCTTTCGCAATGTAATATGTCTAGTCATGCTCAAGAATTTCTTAAAGCTCTTCCTATTGAGGCCTCAATCAGAGAGTGGGTACGCGCCAATTTAGCACCGTCTTATTCTACCGTTTGGGTATCCCACTTTTTTCCGAAGGCAGACTGTGTGCATTCTACAACCGTGACATGGATTATTTTGGAGATCATGCCATGCATTGTTCCCATGTGGTGGGACTTAAATTTTGGCATGACCTTGTTCGAGATACCATTGCTGACCTAGGTTTTCGTGCTAGGGTTCCTTCTAAGAAAAAAGTTTCTTTGGGTCTCATGTCTAATAAGGGTGCTGCTTTGCGGTCTGCTGATATTTTTGTATATAAGTGGGACAATGGACGTGGCATGTGAAAATGCGGGGGTCTAACAACCACACCCAACAATTCGTTTGGAAATCTGAGAGGACTTACTCCAATATACTTTCTAGAGAATCAACTAGACAGTCAGACTTAATCTAGAGAAAAGTATGTATAAGAGTTTATATCTCTAACTCTTAATTCAATCTGCAATCAGCTCAGCAAATAGAAATTTGCGATCCCGATTAAATATAAGAGAAGTAACTTGAATGGTACCAAATACCAATGTTCAAGGATTAATCAATTTCAATCAACAGCCAAAGGTTGGATTTCCTAGTTGATCGATACAATGCACAACCTGTGATATTTTAATTATATAACAAAATATAATGTGGAAAAGAAATAACACGGATACTAGAATTTTGTTAACGAGGAAAACCCAAATGTATAAAAACCCCAGGGCCTAGTCCAGCTTTGAACACCACACTGTATTAAACCGCTACAGACACTAGCCTACTACCAATGAACTTCAGAATGGACTGTAGTTGAACCCTAATCAATCTTACACTGATTCAAGGTACAGTTGCATTATTTATATCTCTGATCTCTGCAGGATACTACGCACTTGATTCCCTTAGCTGATCTCACCCACAACCAAGAGTTGCTACGACCCAAAGTCAAAGATTTGATAAACAAATCTGTCTTACACAGAAAAGTATATTGGAATAGATAAATCAGTCCCCCACAGAAATACCTATGAGTTTTTGTTTCATCTTTTGCTAAATCGAGGTGAAAAGGAACCAATTGATAAACCGGTATTATATTCCCGAAGAACAACCTAGTGTTATCAATCACCTCACAATAATCTTAATTGACTAACAAAACAAGATATTTTGGAATCATAAACGATGAGACGAAGGTGTTTGTGACTACTTTTTTTTATCTTTCCTATCGGAGATATTAATCTTGAGCCAGTTATTACAATTGTACTCAACACGATAAAAACAACAAGATAAGATCACGCAAAAATAGTAGGATAAAGGGTTTTGTTGATTGTTATTTGATGACCAGATTTTGTGAGCCCTCAAAGCCAAAAGTTTGGAGCCCCTATAATAGCCTTCTCACTAATGGATTATAGATGCTTGTTAGATGTTTCTAAAGAAGTCTCCCATATCCTTGAAGGTACTTTGATCGATTGGTGCAATCTTTTCATGTATACCAATAGGGGCAATTCATCCTGGCATGACGTGATTCTCCATTTTTGTGATGAAAACCAATGGCTATCGGAAGAAATCATAATTATGTTGTGCACATATTACTCCCATTTAGGACAATTATATCTTAATGAAGAAGATACTGAAGAAATCATAATTATGTTGTCCAGGAGCCTGACTCTCAAGTAGGAGGTCAGCGCATCGAGTCTCCGCTCACGAGTTTGGAGATCTCATGAAATACTCCTCTTATGTAAATACTTATATCTTTGTTATGGGAATGGGCTGGCTACGCTGCCAGGGGGCAGGACGGGCCTATACCAAGTTTCAAAAAAAAAAAAAAAAAAAACTGAAGAAGACAACTTCTTCAAATCCTCCAAATAGCTGAATCTTAATTCAGTTCCCATCCCTTAAAAATCATCAGAATTTTCTTTGAAGTTCACGTTCTTAGTATATATGTTGGTGTATTATAATATGTACTTGTTATTGTGATATAAGACACTTGTATTCTATCATGTATCTCATTTTTGATGTATCTGAAACTGTTATATCCAATTTTGTTTTATCAATGAAATAAAGGGTTACATGTTCCTCAAAAAAAAAAAGAACTTTACTGATAAGAAGAGGGTACCAAGTACACCACCAATTTTTTCCGTTTAGCAACCTAAATGGAAAAAACTTAATACAATTGCAAGTAAACTAACTTAATGATCATTGACAATATGTAAATAGAGTTTATTTCTCTACCTCTTCTCGATCAGAAAGTTAAGTCTTAAGAGTCTGTAAACCTGGTTGTTAAGAAGAATACTTGGACGATATCAAAAATTAATATTCAAGATCAATCTAGTTGTATCCAATATATCTAAATTTGAATTCTGCCAAGTATGAAACTTGTTATCAATCTTTCAAGATACGATTTTCTACAAGAAACAAGTCTTGTAATTGATCTTAATTATATGGACGTATGTACTAGATATGATTACATACTACTTGTGTAAATCCTAATATAAAGATAAACAGTATAATGCGGAAAAGGTAAAACACAAGACACCAAATATTTTGTTAACATTTAAAACCGCAACTGCAGAAAAAACCTAGGGCCTCGTCCATATTTGAACACCAAACTTTATTAAGCAGCCACAAGCACTAGCCAACAATCATACTTCAGATTGGAATATAGTTGAGACCGAATCCACCTTCCATGTGATTCAGTTACAATCGCGCTCCTTACGTCTCTTGAACCTCACAAGGCTCTACGCAATTGATTCCCTTAATTATTCGGCGTCCTTTACATCCTAAGAGTTGCTTCTAAAAAAGAAGAGGTACCAAGTACACCACCAACTTTTTCGTTCGGCAACCTGTATGGAAAAAACATAATATAATTGAAAGTAAACCAACTTAATGATCCTTGATAATATGTATATAGAGTTTATATCTCTATCTCTATTAGAGCACTGCTCGGTCGAACTCGCAAGCGTTGATATCTCAAGCTTGTTTGTCAAGTTTATCAAAATTATAATTCTTGATTTCTAGTTTACTTATAGTAATGTCTCGGATTAGGATAGATTGTGTAGTTGATCTTTATACTTCACGACGTTCATCAATTGAAGACAAAGAACTACTAAGGAGATCTTGTGGAACTTCATCGACAAAAGGTATGTGGAGACTAAAACTCATCTATCACTCAGAAATTCTATTTTTACTCTATCTCCTTCTTGAGACAAAAGTCATATTACTATATAGTATTCGATTATGCACATTTGATATTTCGAGCTGAGTTTAACTCGCTTACATATTTCTTGAAATATGTGTTGGTAATCTTTTTCTTCAACCAAATTCATCTTATATTCTTGACGCAAGTTAAAATATGATCATGTGAAAATTTCCAAGTAACATCTTACATGATTTGTGTGATACAGTCATTTGATGTAGACTCGGAATGTTTCATATTGATTATTTAAATAACTTGAAAATCACTTTGATGTTAATAGTTAGTGAAAACTGTTAGAGCACTTCTCGGTCGAACTCGCAAGCATTGCTATCTCAAGCTTGTTTATCAAGTTTAGCTTCCAAAACTATAAGTCTTGATTTCTAGTCTACTTATAGCTAAGTTTCGGACTAGAATAAAAAGTGTAGTTGATCTCTAGACTCCACGACGTTCATCATGCAAAAACGAAGAACTACTCAAGGAACTGGTGGAACTTCATCGACTAAAAGGTATGTGGAGACTTGAACTTAAACATCACTCAAAAGTCTATCTACTTTATCTCTTATGTTGATGCAAAAGTCATATTGTTATATAGACTTCGATTATACACATTTGTTATTTCGAGCTGAGTTTATCTCACTTATCTATTTCTCGAAATATGTGTTGGTAATCTTTCGCTTTGGCCAAGTTTATCTTTATAAGTGACGAAAGTCATGTTGATTATTTCAATATCTTGAAAATCGCTTTGATGAAAAATAGTGTGTGAATAACCTCTATTTAACATCCTCTAATAATGTTTCAATGATTAAAATGAGATTTTATAATATATAACCTTGATTGGATATAAACATTGTATGTGAACTCATACTTGTGTAAGTCCAAAATCCTTGAACTAAAGTATCCATACTTTACTGGTTCAAGATGTCTGGAAGCTAAGTCCGCGTACTGCCGGAAGTTCACATCCCGTGAATTTCTGCTGGAGTTTGTGAACTGAAAACAAACTCAAACCGGATACTTAAGTATGCGTACCGGTATTCATATTTGAGTGGCTTATTTTCTAAAAACGGTTTATTCGTGAACTAAGACATATATAAACTAAGGAATGCATGTTTTCAAATCATAGTTATCATGTTCATGAATCGATTTGAGTGAATCAAAATCATTTTTGATTTGATTATGCCTTGTATACTTCTATGAGATCTAAGCAATTGAACATCACTCTAACTAGTTATTTTGAGTTATTTGAACTAGTTATGGTAAAGATGAATAGGTTGATATTAAAGTGCTCATATGGCTAACCATTGGTTAAATATTGTTGAACGAACTAGGTGTACACGTTTAGGTACGGTTACTCAAACCTAAATGAACGTGCATTTCATTTGTGTATAACAAGATAAGTTTAATCTAACGGTTGAAAGATATTATCTTGAATCTAATCAGGTTTTCATCTAACGGTGAATATTGAGTACTTTGTTACCAAGGTAACTTAGATTGAAATCCCTGATTTTGGAACTATATAAAGGAGAACTCTAACAACTGGGAAACCTAAACCCCACACCTCCTATGTGATACTAGTTCTATAAGATAGAGTCGATTCTCCTTTAACCTTAGGTTTCTACCGAGACCCTGTAGGTTAACGACTTGAAGACTTAATTGGGATTGTGAAGCCAGACCCAACTATTTTCTTTGTAGTTGCGTGATCTGATCTTGTTGTTTCTATTGTGATTGAGTGAAATCGTAAGATTGGCTTAAGATAAATTCCTCCGATAGGCAAGATAGGAAAGTAGTCACAAACATCTTCATCTCATCGTTTGAGATTCCACAATATCTTGTTACGCTGATCGATTAAGATTATTGTTAGGTGATTGATATTTCTAGGCTGTTCTTCGGGAATATAAGTCCGGTATATTAATTGTTCATTTTCACTTTGATTTATCAAAAGACGGGACAAATCTCGTAGGTATTTATGTGGGAGACTGATTTATCTATTCTTGTAGACTTTTCTGTGTGATAAAGATTTGTTTATTAAAGTCTTCAACTTTGGGTCATAGCAACTCTTAGTTGTGGGTGAGATCATCTAAGGGAATCAAGTGTGTAGTATCATGCTCAGATCAGAGACGTAAGAAGCGAAACTGTACCTTGGATCAGTGTGAGATTGATTGGGATTCAAATATTGTCCAGATCGAAGTTAGTTTGTAGTATGCTAGTGTCTATAGCTGCTTAATACAGTATGTGTTCAATCTGGACTAGGTCCCTGGATTTTTCTGCATTTGCAGTTTCCTCGTTAACAAAACTTCTGGTGTATGTGTTATTTCTTTTCCGCAATATATTTTGTTATATAATTGAAATATCATAGGTTGTGCATTGAGTCGATCAATTGGTAATGATTGAAATTAATTGATCCTTGAACATTGGTCTTTGATACCGTTCAAGTTAATTTATCTTGTATTCAATTAGACTCGCAGATTTCTATTTCTTGAGTAAGTATTGATTCGAGAAATTGAGATATAACTCTTTGATATACTTTTTATTAAGATTGAGTCTGACTGTCTAGTTGATTCTCTTAAAAGTATATTGGAGTTAGTCCATATAGATTTCTAAGTGAAATATTGGGTGAGGTTGTTGTACCCCTACTTTTTCAAAAACAATTATTGTCATCCTCTAAGAATGTTTCAATGATTGAAATAGAGTACTTAACCATAATTGGATTATAGATATAGTATGCGTACTTGCATATATGTTGATCCAAGAGCGGTATAGTATGCATACCCGTATGGGGATGTGAATCCAGACCCAACTATTTTCTCTGTAGTTGCATGTTCTGATCTTGTTGTTTTCTATCGCGATTGAGTACTATCTTCTCTAAGATTTGCTCGAGATTTAATCTCCGATAGGCAAGATAAAAAGTAGTCACAAATATCTTCGTCTCATCGTTTGTGATTCCACAATATCTTGTTTAGCTACCATATGATTAAGATTATTGTGAGGTGATTGATATTTATAAGTTATTCTTCGGGAATATAAATCAGGTATATTAATTGGTTCTTATTCACCTTGATTTATCAAAGACAGAACAAAACTCATAGGTTTATCTGTGAGAGACAAATTTATCTATATAATAGACATTTCTGTGTGAGACAGATTGGTTTATCAAGTCTTTTGACTTTGGGTCGTATCAACTCTTAGTTTTGGGGGAGATCATCAAAGGGAATTAAGTGTTCATAATCCGGCGTGGTTCTAAAGGCATAAGGAACGCGACTATATCTTGATCAATGTGAGATTGGTTAGGGCTTAACTACATTCCAGCCCGAAGTTAACTTGGAGTAGGCTAGTGTCTGTAGCGGCTTAATACATTGTGGCGTTAAAATATGGACTAGGTCCCATGGTTTTTATGCATTTTCGGTTTCCTCGTTAACAAAATTTTTGGTGTCTGTGTTATTTTTTAGAGAATAGCTCGGTTGAACCCACCAAGCGTTGGTATGTCAAGTTTGGTTGTCATATTTTAGTGAATCAAAACTCATTTAAAGATTCGCTTGATTATGTACTTGAGTAACCTTCGTATATCTAAGATTATAAAGACTAGGATTATGAGACATACAAGTATTTCTTGAAGTTTTGAAGAGTTTGAAGAAGTAACAATCTATAACGATGACATCATCCTTCCTCTTGAGGTTAGTAATATTTGACTTGAGTTGTTTCATTCCTAACGTATCTTTTAAGTTGTGCTATATTGAAAACATAACTGCGAAGCTATGAATGATTATACTCGAGTATGAAGACATGATCACATGATCATAGTGTTAAGGAATTAAGATACGGAGTATAACGCTTATCTTTTGAACTTTGTATATAAGACATCGACATAATCGTATGAATGCTATTGTGATTATGTGTATGGGTAAAGGTGATTTCATCCTAGGAAACAATGTTTACATTTGTTTAAAGGAAGTACATTCATGAACTTGTTTTATGAATCAAAATGGAAATCGCTAGGATTATTGGTATTGTTATTTATCGCATATCTTTGGATTACTAATATGTGTGAATTAGTAGACTGGTCATGACTTGCTATGTATCTTAGTAAAACTAATCACAGTGCCTGACTTATGTATCGGTATGACTTTTATTAGTGTAACCGATCCTAAGTAATCACCTGAGATGGTATGATCGATATTTGTAATTGGTGTGACCGATCACAAAAGAGTTGTGTAATCGATCCTTGTAATTGGCATAGCCGGTCCTAATAATTGGTGTAACCGACCCTGGTAATTGGTGTAAGTGATCCTAGTCACTTGTGTAATCGATCACAAGTAATACCATGAAAATATGGTAACTGGTACTGGTAATTTATGTAACCGATCCTGGTAACTGATGTAACCAGTCCCAGTATCCATATTAAAGCAGAACCGATCCTTGTGTTTAGTAAAACCATAAACCCATGATTAGTGATTTGATATTTGATCAATCACATGGTTGTCTTGCAATATAGATGAACCAATTCTAAACTTATTTGGAAGTGTGGTATAATCGATTCAAATATTTTAAATATGAAAGAGGATTTACAAAGAAAAGATGTCGACATACTTTGAACATGATCAATACCTCTTATCTTTAATTGTTCAAAGATATTCCCTAATAACTCAAGGAGATCCCGGACCGAAATATATTAAAAATCTTTTAATTAAGGTTATTAGTTTTATATGCTTTCAGTTACCTGCAATTAAATGTATGTCTCTGGAAAATAAAAATTGGTAGTGTGCATTTACTAATTGGAGATTTTCTAGTGATATTTCGGAAATATTTGACAAAAAAATTCCAGGAATTATGAAAACCGATTTGGGAATATATTGCATATCTTGAGAATATTCGGTTTTGGAAATTCCTTGGTGTCCAAACATCCTTGGCCTATAAATACCCAAGTTTTCATTTCGAGCAAACCATCCTAAGAGCCAGGCAAACTTCATTTTTTTTTGTTTATGGTGGAGCCGTCTATTCGGAGAGGAAAGTACCCTAATTAGGCAAAATCTCTTACGCCCGTTCGTTTAAAGACTTACGTGGGATCAAGAAGGGATCTACGAGTACCGTTGGTGGGAAACTGGATAATTACAGTTTATTTTAGTTTTCGATTGATTTGATTGACTAACGGTTGTTGAACTTTGATTGCACCTAGTTTGTTTATTCTTGAGAATATTCTCTTCTGATATAAGATTCACTCAAACTAGATTGAAGTATCGACGGGATCTTTAAACTGTTTGTATATCTAAAGACGTCTCGTGATAATCCATTGTTAACAGACTTCGTTTTGTGCAAGATTGATCACAAGAGATTCAAGTGGTGTTGTGCAGGTTTAATTGAAGATTAAAGAAGATTTGAAGACAAAGAAGATTTCTTATTTTGTTTCTATATTTTTGGGTGTGCTCAAACCTTGATCGGCTGAGATCCAACTAGAATCGGATTTAGTCAATTGATTAGTTGTGTAAGATCGACATCACCTTATAGTTTCTTGTTTGATTCCATATTAATTGATTGCAAATCTAAACTCTGCTACTTCAGTAGTTGTTGGATAGATTTATTTGACCATACAAAGGAGTTTATTGGTTAAGCGGAAGAGCCTTTGCATATGACTTGAGATATCTTCATATGAAAGAATCAAGAGAGTTGTTACTAAACAGATTTGTTGTTCCTTTACTGTTCGGAATACGATCCAAAGGAATTGTTCCAGTGCGTGCACTTATTGAATGTCGGGAGCGCATGGATACTGAAGAAACTAGGTGAACTATAGGTTTAGTTTCTTGGTCTCAACTATACGAAGTTTGTTAGATTTTGTACAACGGCTTAATTCTGAGAGTATTCAATTCTAGACTAGGTCCCCCCCGGGTTTTTCTGCATTTGCGGTTTCCTTGTTAACAAAATCTTGTTGTGTCTTTTACTTTTCTATTTCCACAATTATAATTGTTTATTATAATTAAAAGTAAAATACACAAATGTTAACTCGGTATTACTTGATAGTGATCCTATAGAGTTTGGTTAAGTCCGAACCTATTATCAAGTAATCACACTTTGAATGTTTTATTGTCTCGATCTCGGATCCATAGACGATCACACAAATTGTGAATACCGAATTGTAGTATTGTCTCGACTTTGTCCATAGACAATCACTTTTGGTAAGAGGACTTATATGTGGATAATTTAAATATTGTGGTGTATTTGGGTACCATCGTCTTTTCAATTGGTATCAGAGTAGGCAAACATGAAAAGATATGATAATCTGTGTTTGGTGTGATCCAACCTATAAGAATTGAATGTAATGGATGATTCAGTTAATGAATAGAAGGATTTGACTACTTCAAAGACTCGTGGTGGAAAACACGGATGAACTATATGATGCTCTTGTTCCTAAATCTGTTAGGAATTGAGATTATGGTTATGAATGTCTTGAGTGACCTACATAATCTCTCAGAAATTATAGAATTGTATCTCATGGTATGGATTCCTACTAAGATTAGTAACTATGATACAATACTATATACAACATGTTGTAGGTTGAAAATGCATAAGATTCCTCATAAGATTTTTCATTGTATGAACCATGACTATTTTGTGTTTGAAAAATATGGAATCTTAAACATATTTTGGATTTGATACCCAAATATATGTAAGTATATTTTCAGATCTAAGACTGTTAGTGTATCACTAATTGGGTTGCGATTTTGGAAGCTTTATAATACTACAAAGAATGATTTTTCAGTTAATTATTCTATTAACAGTGGATTGCTTCATACACCCTACAACTGTTTTAATGAAGCAAGTGATATTTTAAAATATTACTGGAAATATGATTTTAAAGACATTATTAACAAATATCTTGTCATGTTCGAATCTTTTTTTGTATACTCTATTGAAAAATTCTTGAGTGAATTTCAAAAGATATTATCAGGTTTTGGTAGACAAATGTTTGGTCATGAATATATGAATAATCAATCCATAATATAGATCCAACCCATGAAAATTGGTTTTCCAAAAGAAAAACCTAGATACAAAATCGTATTTGTTCCCTCATAAGGTTTCTGATTTTGGAAGAATTTCCTAAAACCAGTTATTTCCGGAATTTGATATATTCATTTATTATAAAAGAAGATCTTTCTAGGTTGTTTTTACAAACAGTCTGAGAGAGATTTTTCGGAACCGAAACTAGGGTTTTCCATACATTCTTGAATTCTGAAAGTGGTAAGAAAGATGGTCTAAAGATGAAGAAAGGGGACCACATGCCCCAAACCAGAGAAGATGTTTCCTAGTGGCCCTAATGATCGTGTTTATGGGATACCCGGTGATGGAGGACGGGTGTTATGGGGGTACAAAGAGAGTTGGGCCGCGGTCATTTGACATACCATAGTAACTACCTAAACTTATCATCGGTAGAAGTTCACATACTAACATATGAGAATTCATTGAATTTAAGCTGGAACGTTTCAATGGGCTATGGAGAATTCATAATGAGGAAACTAAATTCATTCACCACAAAGAATATACGACGTTGCACCAACGTGCTCAGAGTTTCATTGACGAACATTTGATATGTCAAACTCTAGAATACCCATACTGAATCCTATATATGTAATGCGTTAATTTCCTAAACTATGTAATGGATATTTTGTTTCTGAAAATAAGGTAAGGTATAATCGGATTATATGGGCATATATAAATATCGATTCCAACAATTGGTTTATTTGGGTATTAAAAAAATCTGATTCTGGGTTTACTTCATCCTTTGAAAAAACTCAACCTAGAATCGGTTTACAACTACACTAACATCAACCGATTCTGGATCGCGTTTTGAAGAATAAATAAATAATTTTTTTTCAAGTTTTGATGATGAATTAATGGTAGTTGATTTCAGAGATAACTTGATTAAACATCATTTAATCTCCCAAATTAGCACTAATCAATCAGGAGTAGTTTTTCCATTTAGTAAAATAATTGGATAAGAGGTTATCCAATTATTTTAAAAGTTATCATTTCACTTCAAAATAATTGGATAATCTCCCAAATTATTCATTTCTCTTCAAAATATTCTTTTTTGTTTTGTAGTCGTAGGCCCAAATTAATCACTCTAGGCCCAAATTTAGCCAGGTTACATATGAAAAAATTAAAGACATATTTAAAAACATACATAAATTATTTTATTTTTTTGAAGCATAAAAACATACATAATTACATATGCATAAGAAAAAAACAAAACTACTCATAAAAATCCAAGGTGACCAAATTTGTGGTACAAAAAACCCATTCAAATGTTGGGATCCATTAAAACTCCATCTTAAACAAATTGATACAAAAACCCCAAATTTCAAAATTGGTTTCATCAAATTTTATGATGAAACCAAAATTGGTTTCATCAAATCCTTTGGGGTTTTTGTGTTACTTTTGTTTTGATGGGGTTTTGTGTTACTTTTGTATTGATGGGGGTTTTTGTGGATGGATAGTGACACCTTTAGGGTTATAACTCGAGGACCGTAAGAAAAAAATTAAATACGTAAAATATGCATAAGAAAAAAAATTAAATACTTAAATTGATGTCTATGGGGTTTGAACCCATGCGCAACTCGCGGACAGTAAGAAAAAAATTAAATACATAAAATATGCACTTAAATTGCTGGCTGTGGGGTTTGAACCCATGCACACTTATACACATTTGAGATTTTGAGCTGAGTTTAACTCCGTTACATATTTCTCGGAATATGTGTTTGAATGCTTTCGCTTCGACCAAGTTCATCTTATATTCTTGATGCAAGTCAAAAGATGATCATGCGAAAATTACCTAATAACATCTTACAAGGTTTGTGTGATACAATCATTTGGTGTAGACTTGTAATGTTTCGTTATGATTATTTCAATAACTTGAAATTTTCTTTGATGCTTATAGTGTGTGAAAATGGCTATTGTCATCCTCTAATAAAGTTTCAATGATTGAAATAAGAGTTTAGAACACTTAACCATTATTGGATATGACATGTTGTGTACTCTTGCACATATATAATCCATGTCCGGGAACCATAGTATGCGTACCCGTACGCTTACCTGTTGGCTTGAGAAATCCTGGAACCTAAGTATGCGCACCCGTTTGTATACTGGCGTAAGGTTCATGTATGAATATTTCTGCTGGTATTGGAAGTACGCGTACCCGTTTGCATCCTTGAAGGTTAAAGTTCTAAAATCGGTTATTTCAGGTATGCGTACCCGTTTGCATCCTTGAAGGTTAAAGTTCTAAAATCGGTTGTGTACAAGAACTTAAACATTTATAAAATAAGGAATGCAATCTTTGTAAACCGTGGATATAATGTTCATGAATTGATTCGAGTGAATCAAACCTATTTTTCTTCAATTTTGTTCTTGTATACATCTATGAGAATATAGCAATTGAAAAACTCTTTAACTATTTTCATTTGAACTAGTTATGGTTAAGATGAACAAGGTTGATATGAGAGTGTTCATATGGCTAACCTCAGTTAACTATAGTTGAGCCAACATAGTGTTCACGTTTAGGTACGGTTACATAAACCTAAATGGGGGTACATTTTATTTGTGTGTAACAAGCTAAGTTCGATCTAACGGTTGAAATATATTAGCTTGGTTGAATAAGGTTTTTTATCTAACGGTGAATATTGAATGCTTTGTTACCAAGGTAACTTAGATTGCAAACCTTGATTTGAAAACTATATAAAGGAGAACTCTAGCAACTGGAAAACCTAATCCCCACACTTTTCTGTGTTACTAGTTTCATATCTAAAGTCGATTCTCCTTTAACCTTAGGTTTTTCACGAGACCCCGTAGGTTAACGACTTAAAGACTTTATTGGGATTGTGAAGCCAGACCCAACTATTTTCTCTGTAGTTGCGTGATATGATCTTGCTATTTCTATCCTGTGCGAGTGCAATCGTAATATTGGCTTGAGATTTACATCTCCGATAGGAAAGATAGAAAAATAATCACAAACACCTTCGTCTCATCGTTTGTGATTCCACAATATCTTATTTCGTTAATCAATTAAGATTATTGTGAGGTGATTGATAATACTAGGTTGTTCTTCGGGAATATAAGACCGGTTTATCAATTAGTTCATGTTCACCTTGATTTATTAAAACACGGAACAAAACTCATAGGTATTTTTGTGGGAGACAGATTTATTTATTCCAATATACTTTTCTGTGTGAGACAGATTTGTTTATCAAGTCTTCGACTTTGGGTCGTAGCAACTCTTGGTTGTGGGTGAGATCAACTAAGGGAATCAAGTGCGTAGTATCCTATTGGGATCAGATACGTAAGGAACTCAATTGTACCTTGAATCAGTGTGAGATTGATTAGGGTTCAACTACAGTTCAGTCCGAAGTTCATTGGTAGTAGTCCAGTGTCCGTAGCATCTTAATACTGTGTGGTGTTCAAAGCTGGACTAGGTCCAATGGTTTTTCTACATTTGCGGTTTTCCTCGTTAACAAAATTTTGGTGTCTGTGTTATTTATTTTCCGCATTATATTTTGTTATATAATTGAAATATCACAGGTTGTGAACTATATTGATTAATTATGAAATCCAACCTTTGGTTGTTGATTGAAATTGATTGATCCTTGAACATTGGTCTTTGGTACCGTTCAAGTTACTTCTCTTATATTAAATCGGGCTCGGAAATTCCTATTTGTTGATTGCATATTGAATTGAGAGATAGAGATATAAATTCGTGTATATACTTTTCTCTAGATTGTGTCTGACTGTCTAGTTGATTCTCTAGAAAGTATATTGGAGTAAGTTGGTAGGCTCAGAAACCTACAATAATAATACTGCAAGTGCATATCGTCTAACTAGTAGAAAATGGAAAGTAAAGGTTGTTCCCACGAGGAGTGTGAAAATACTACTACTAACTAATAACAAAAACGAACCAATCAAACTCAATATTTTAGAACTTTAAGAATGAAACTAGACAAGTAAAATATTAAAAGATGTAACCATGATGTGAGAGTCGGTAACCAGAGTTTTAGGATATCCACTACTACTTCTATTCAATTACTGAAATGAAACATAATTATGAATATGTGTTTATCTTTCGTTCTATTGACATCACCTATTATAAGGATAGTATCGCAAATGTCACTAGTATACTAAAAGCATAGCACATCAAAGGTTTAAACCCAAGCATGCACTATCAAATTGTATTAGCGAGAACTCATACAAAACTGAAATATTGATTCACAAATTGTATCTGGCTCTTCTAAGTATAACCCATCAAAGGAATCAACCCAAGCATGGACTATCAAATAACGAGACTAAAACTATTTGTAAAACTATCCAATTACGCACAAAGGTTTTTAAAACCGATAACACAAAAACTCATACTTCAATTAATCTATAAACAAGAATCAAAAACTAATCAATTCAAATCATAATGGTCTATTGCTGCATAATTCAATTCAATCAAAAATAGCCTAATACCCATATAGTTTCAACCATAAAAACTCTAGTTACAAAGAAGTCTAGCAAGACATGGCTTTCTCAAAAGCCATAAAAATATCAAAGAAAATCAATCGAAATGATAATCAAAACAGAACTCAAAGACGAAATTAACTTGAAACCCTATTTCTCAAAACGGCTGTGTAGCCGAGGCTTCGTCTGTAGCCTCTTCCCTTTCTTTTCCAGTCTCTGTAGGTTTATATGTTCTGTGAGAAGTTCAATATAAACCTAGCAAGTAGTTGCCAAGGCCCAGCCCAACTCTATCACCAAATGCCAATTGCCAGTTCGTAGACAATACCAACCTGGTCTTCTTCTAATCTCGGCCATCTCATCTTCTCAACGTTCAGTCCGTAGGCAGATCTCCCGTCGACGGTTATCACCAGTGGATACAAAGCCCATATCAGAAGTTCGATGTCACTATCGTTTGCACACTGCCAGCCTTTATAACACACATAAAATACATCTCCGTTTCTCCATTAGCTCTAACCTCATACCCATTTCTTATCGCCATAAATTGTAGAAAGATGTGAACTCAAATTGGCTAGGAGAAGGAATTTCGGCATCCATGAACATCATCCTTCATCAAATCCATCTTTGTGTCTTCAATGGTCTCACGACTTTGAGATATCCATCTCAGACTCGCATCACTAGCTCCGTGTTTGGCCTGTACTTGCAAGTCGAGACTCTGGCAGCAAACTTCTTTCTAACTCTGCGGACGTAGCACTGAGTAGCCCCTAAACATATCCAAACAACACACAACTCCATTTCTCCCTTCACAAACATACAACATCACCAAGTCCTTTCTTGTTCTCTGACCTACTGACCACCGCCAATTTCCAGCTCTCTATCTCCGGTACACCACCCTTAGCTCACTAACTTAGCATTCAACACACATTTTATTTTCTGTTTTTCGGTGGACATCTCTGCTCGTCTAATCTTGTCATTACTGGTTGCATATAAAACCAAACCATTCAACGAACGTGCTTCAAGTAATTTAATTCCCTTCATCTAAAACACCATCACTGCAGCCATTCGTTTCAGGTAAAGAGACCCCTTTACGAACCATTAATCCATTGCCATCACCACTGCCACTAGTCCGAGAATCCAAATCAAACCCCTTTTCTCTCGAATAGAAATGAATATTCTTGTCTTTCTTATTAGGATATGGTGTAGATGGGCACACGTCTGCTGCTTTTTTATTTATAAAATCTCTTGCCAACACAACAATATATATACGTCCACTACTCACTAGTGGAATTCAAGTGCAGGTGAACATTCATAAAAGAAATCAATTTCTTTTGCATCTGAACCGGACCGAGGCAGCGGCCAACTCCAGCGAAATAGCAAAGCATCCCACATTGGTGCTATGAACTGCAGCATTAGTGATATTTGTCACAAAAGCCATTATTCTTCCTAGTTAATCATTTATTCTCCGAGTGATTGAATTCGTTTGTACTTTCTACAAAAGCACTAAAATAGTGTTATTGATAGACACATTTTTGTGTCTAATATAATCTCAATTATATATATTGTTAGTGCTCGATTTTGTATTTATTATGGCTTTTTGTGTCTTTGTAGGTGTTTTTGGAGAAATAAATATGCGTGGAAAAATTGGCTCGAAAAGTGGTTTTTGCGCTCGTGGGAGAAATTACTATACGTACCCCCATTTTTGGATAAGGGGTACCTCAATTACTAAGGGGCACCCAATTGATAAGGGCTATCCTCTTTACTACTCACCACCACTTGCTATTCGCACCCCAACAGTGGATTAAGGGGATACCCTTCTTCTTCACGATTTGAATTCTCAAATTTGGCGGGAAACACGATTCAAGTTGTTACCAATGCTATGGTGAAATAGAGTGATTGAGATAAAAAAAAAAATGAGAAAAAGAAAAACAAATTGAGACTGGACCATCAGACCAACCAGAATAAATTCAATAAAGTCGACCACTGGAACCCTTGTATATGCCAGTTGTGTTGACCTAGAGTTAGGATTATCGACCACTGGTTCCCTTGCATATGCCAGTTGTGTTGATATTAGTCAGTCTGGTATCTCAGTCCATTAGGATAGGTTCATTTTGGCAGTGGCCTTCATGCAGATATGAGAAACACCGTTAACCTAGTCAACATCAAAACCATCTCTGTTTTTCTCTATATCCATTTCTTAATCTATCCATGTGATTGGTTGACTCCGGTTATGATGTCCAGAGACTATCTGAGTAGAGATCTGTCACTTATATATGAATTTTAGTATGCTTAAGTGCAAACTCGTGTACAACAATTGGAATTTCGCATCGGGGTACTTCCTCTTGTAATCAATAAGTATGCCAACCAAGGAGATTCTTTAGTTCCTTCCAAGGTTCTGTGTAGATAGCTAGGGTCTGGAGTGTAAAGGTTTTATGGGTATATCTCTGGTAAGCCCTCACGAGATTATAACTCGGTCACTAGGGCCACCTAGGGGTTTAAAAGCTTATTGCATACGCTAAATGCAATCGACGATGCCTGTGACAGTGAGTTAGGATTTTATTTTGTAGATTTGATTTGCTCGAGGACTAGCAAATGATAAGTTTGGAGGTATTTGATAGACACATTTTTGTGTCTAATATAATCTCAATTGTATATATTGTTAGTGCTCGATTTTGTATTTATTATGGATTTTTGTGTCTTTGTATGTGTTTTTGGAGAAATAAATATGCGTGGAAAAATTGGCTCGAAAATTGGTTTTTGTGCTCGTGGGAGAAATTACTATACGGACCCCCATTTTTGGATAAGGGGTACCTCAATTACTAGGGGGCACCCAATTGATAAGGGCTATCCTCTTTACTACTCACCACCACTTGCTATTCGCACCCCAACAGTGAATTAGGGACACACACTTCTTCTTCACGATCTGAATTCTCAAATTTGGCGGGAAAGATATTTTGCAGCGAGCAAAATTTAGGGTTTGGATTTGGAAGTGTTTAGGAGCGATTCAATTGATGATTTTGATTGGGATTGGTCTTTTAAGCTTAAACAGGCCTAGTATGGGTGATATAATAGACTAAATTGGGCTGGATATCGAGTTTCACGATAAAACAGGTGCAGCATTATGTTCACTTCTGCGTACTTTTCTGGCAATGGTCGAAGCGAGATATAGTCGGAGTTTCTTACTGATTTGGGATGGCTTGGTCCTGTTTTATCGAAACATGGATGGTAAGGAAGTTGGTTGCGTAAGAAAATGGAAAGAAATAGAAGATTTCGATAAATCAAAGAGAAGAGAGATACTCGGCTCTTGTGGGCTCTGTTTTTGGTAAATTATGTGGGGTTTGTTAAGATATTTTCTCTGCAGATTTATTTCCATCTAAAGAAGAGATAAGAAATTTTTAAGTCCAAGCAAAGCCGCGTGGAAGGATTAAAACAAGAATAATATTCCATGACTTGTGGGTGAGAAAATAATGAAGATTTGGAAGGATTTGTACGCAAGAAAAGGGGCATGTGGTGTATAAATACATTGGTGAGAATCACATGGGAGGTGTCGAGACTTTGGGGGACCAACGAAGGTACAGAGGAGAAGAAACTAGAGCTGCATGAATTGTTGTTGTTGTTGCTGCAGTTATCAAGAATACGCAGAATATTGGACTAACGGTGTCAGTCGCAGAGCAGTCTTATATTCTATATCAGTTTGATTTTATCTTTTCCTGTAACAGTGCAATTGCAACACCTATAAACTATTGCGGATTTATGTATTAGCACTTTTCTTTTGTTTTTCACCTATTTGGGCTATGAATACCTATTTTGAGAACGTGAATAATATGAGGAGCTAAACCCCATCACTGGGACGACGGAGGAAGCCATTCTCTATGCGTGTGCTAAATCTATTTAATTCCTTTATGACTTTTGCACTATTTTAAATCGTTTTATGGTTTTTCTTTATTGATTGTGATTTTGTTTGATGACGTATGCTTGGTCTTAGTATTTTTGATAAGTCATACTTGTGATTTACAGTCAATCTTTTATAAAATCTACCTTGGCAAAGAATATATAAAGAGTCAATATTTATTATGTTATGAGTTATAATTGTCTGGAACTGATAGTTGAACAACATGAATATGAGAATTGGTGGAATCCTAAGTCTCAGTACCTCTCGTTATTGTGACAAACTTGTGTATATATTTTATTTATTTTTACTGTTAAGTCTGAAATCAAATCTTTACAAGTCTTTGAACGAACTTTATTTACCACTATAAAAACTACATCAGTTATCAGTCAAAATAATGAGTCCTAGATAATATAAATATGGGTATAAAATGTAGCACTTACATGCTTATCATAAGTCCTCTCAGATTGCCAAACGAATTGTTGGGTGTGGTTGTTAGACACCCGTATTTTTACCTTTATTTGCTCGAACCTTTTTCATTTTGTGACAAAAAGGAGGAGAAATATATGGACCAAACACGTGAATTTCAATCACTAAGGAAGGACAATTGTGCTTAAACGTTATATATAACGAAAGAGTAAAGAATTGACTAAGGGGGAGAAACATATCATATTGTTGTTGTAGTATTTCCGGATACAAAAAGGGGAATAACAAAGATGTTCAGATTGAATATTTACCTAGCTTACCTTTAGGGGGAGTAAAAGCTTTTGTTATTCAAATGTCAAAAACGACATTTATTGATTGAATATATGCAGGTTATTATGTTATTGAAACTTGGAATCAAGCGTATGTAAAATGAATTATTTTGTAATTTTTTTATCCATATGTAATAAGAGTTTTGTCACTAAAATTGACAAAGGGGGTGATTGTTAGAGCATAGCTCGGTTTAACTCACCAAGCGTTGGTATGTCAAGTTTGGTTGTCATATTTTAGTATCAAAACTCATCTAGAGTCGCTTGATTAAATACTAGAGTCAACTTCGTTTAGGTTAGACTAGAAAGTATAAGAATGTTGAGACATACAAGTATTACTCCGAAGACTTGAAGAATGTGAAGAAGTAGCGAATTACAACGACAACATCATCCTTCCACTCGAGGTTAGTAATATTGACTTGAACTGTTTTATTCCTAACGTATCTTTCAAGTCGTGCTATATTGAAACATAATTGCGAAGATGTATATATTGTACATATTATATAATACTCTAGTAATGTGACATGATCAAAATTGTATGATCATAGTATTAGGGAAGTAGACTACGAAATATAACGCTTATCTTGACTTCGTAGATATGACATCGACATAATCTTGTATATATTGTTATGATTATGTGAATGGGTTATGGTGAAGATTTCATCATAGAAAACAATGTTTTACATTTATTAAAAGGAAGTATATTCATGAACTTGTTTCGTGAATCGAAAGGGAAATCATTAGGCTTATTGGTCCAGTTATTCATTGCAAATCTTTATTAGATGACCAATATGTGTAAGATGGTAGAACCGATCTTAACTTAGGTTATGTATCTTGGTATAACTAATCACAATGCCTGACTTATGACATGGTATAACTGGTGTTTGAGTGTAAAAACTGGTTATGCTATTTTTTGGTAAATTTGGGTGTGTTAATGAGAAACGAATTAGTACCCTAAACAAATGCACTGCACAGGAGTACTTTTAGATTCGAGAGATCAATCTGTAAGACTCTGTCCTAAACCAATAAATGGTCATTCCATATTCAATTCGGTCACAAGGTGAAGGAAGAGGGTTGATCTTAGTGAGGGAAGCAAAGAAGGTATTTGAGATCAGAATGTTGAATTATGAAGGTGTGGTTATTTTATGACTTGTATTAGAATGTGGAACTGGCTTGCAGGACATAAGCTATCATTTTTTGGTGTTTTCTGGATACTTATGTTGATAACACTTGTGTCTCCTCTTTTTGAAATAAGTTGAAAACCTATTTTTATAAGCCATTGAGCGTACCTTGATCTCATATGAAGTCAAGTAGTAGAGAAGTGGAGTCGTATGGAAGGTGGTGATCACCGTGTTTCCATTATGAGGGAATACTAGTCACACATTCACCCACTTCTCTCATTACCATTAACTATCCATCCTTCCTGACACTTTCTCATAATGGGCACGTTGCACGCTACACGTCGTAAACCGCCAGACCAATACCCTAGTGAGTATCCCCCAGTTTGTGAAATGTTTGATGTCTCGAATAAATGGGTCAAGTCATGAGGCTCGCCGCTAAAATCAGCACATAATGCTTTTAGGTTAAATAATAAGTTATTTGTGAAATCAATATTTGCATAACATCGCTTATAGTCGATGTTTATAAAGCATCGCTTTCAAACAAGAAGCTGAAAAATAATCGATGTGCTGGATGCATCATAGCTTCAGAGCTCGATTGAATCAGTCACAAATTGAGCATCTTAAAAGGTAGCACGACCGGTCACTTTTGGGTGATCATTTAAGTGCCATATGGGAGAACTATCACTTGGTAGATCGCTCCCTGTAGGCGAGTGGCGGATGGTAACCATTCTAAAATCCTACTGGTTGATCTAAATTAGATCTGGATCGTTCAAATAAGCTGGCCAAGTTGAGTGGTCGAGACGATTTGCGGCAGTTAAGGACTGTTGTTGAAGCAGCACGAAGGGCCATCTTTGGGAGATCGTCCGGGATCGCACAGTCGATCCGTAGCTCAGTCGATCACTCCTTGCAGGAGGGGGTGGATGAAGATCATTGAGGTACCTCATTGATCACCTAATATTTGATCCAAGCCGTCTCTCCAAGCTAGCGAAGTTGGACGGACGAAATAGTTTTCTGCAACAGATGTTTGCCATCGTTGATTTAGGGTTTGGCGCTAATTCAGATCCGCTAGTGAGTATGTTGACATCTCCTGGGTCATCTAAAATCAGATCTAAGCCACTCAATTCAGCTGGCGAAGACGAGCGGTCACGATCGATTTGTGACGGTAGCATACTGTCGCAAATATGAATTAAGGTTTTAGAAACAGTCGTGTCTACCCTAGTTCAATCGAGCAATTTGATACGTTATGGACTTCCCACGGGTAAGTCGATTGAGTAGGAATAAAATTAGGCCGAAAGTGAACTCATGTGTACCTCCTTGATCGCCCGAAACACGATCTAAGTCATCCAACTAGGTTGGCTAAGTTTGACAGACACGATCTATCCGCGACCCAAATTAAGGTTTTGAAAATAGCGTGCTTTCCCTAGTTTGGGAAAACAATTTGTTGCTCTACGGACTTGTCGCAGGAAGGTCGATCGGGCAAGGGGGAAGTTGGGCCGCCAATGTGCATGCTGGCGCCTCTTTGATTATTCCAGGGAAGATCTCAGACGTCCAACAAGGCTAGCAAAGTTGGACGGTCATGATGTATTTAAGAGCTTTTTTGACGGTCTTAGCTCGTTTGATCTTTCTTTCAAATAGCGCGAACACCCATTTTAAGGTTGACGTTCGGAGCATTTGGAAGTTAATTAAATATGACTCGATCGACTAGGGCATTAGTGGCCCCGCTGGTGGTCACTACGGTGATTGACTAGTTCTTCTAGGAGTAGGCTATGCATGTTGGATCATGCGGCCAAATTGTGTGGTCATGATCGTTTCTGAGACTGATATTAACCGTCTAGATTTTCCTTAAGGAATTTAAGCGTGTTCGATCGAGCTAACTTAAAAGTACATCGATATAATATTCTCTTTGTCTGAGAGTGATGCAGCCCATGTGGGTACTTCCATGCAGATCTCAATACTAACACTTCGGGAGACTCATGCTACTTTGCTAGGAGTGAACATTTAATCGTCATGTCATGTCAATATTAAGAGTTCGGCTGGGAACATAGCATGGGAAAATACGCATCGTTCGTGAGCGTATTCAGGCCTTTTTGGCTTCAGTCATCATGGAGGAACAATGGAGGCACGACGAAATGTCTCAGTGTGATGAAGCGTCTTATCCCCCGAATGTTAGGGCTGAAAGGCTTGCAGCTCGGCTAAAGCGGCGAAGGATAAAGCATGAGCAGCCTCCTAGTGAAAACAAGTATCATTACCCTATCCGCAACTGAATCACAATTCTCGACTCTAGAGTGGACGAATCGGAGCATCCTCAGAAGGTTGTTGGGGAAGTTCTTGAGGAAGAGGGTGAAGGGTACTGAAGCAACCGTTAGAGGAAACATTGACGTGACTGCTAAGGAGAGCATGGGAGCGACATCAGGAGAAGATATTGAAACAGCTTCCAAGAAAGATGTTGGTGCGTCTCTTGGAAGGAATATTGAAGCAGCTGTTGAGAGAGGCATTGAAACGACATCGTAAAGGGAAGTTGAGGAGGCTTCGAGAAAGGATGCAGTGGTATCTTGTGATGAAGGTGTTGAAGTAGCTCCCAATGATGGCTCCAGTGAAGATACTTCTGATCCCTCTAAGTACTAGACTTTCCCTTGTTTCCTTTATTCATAATTGAGCACTTTTCATAGTTTGTAGACATTTTCTTCTTATACTTAGTAGTTTTGCAGATGAGCCTACTTTTAATTGAATAATGTGTTTTTTTTTATATTCACGACATCTGGGGACCCTAGTTGTAGTACTCCCCAGTAGGGTTGCAATATAATCTCTCCATTCCATCGAGTCGTACAGCCAAAGAGAACGCGAGATTCATAAGTGATGGTGCATTTTTACGTGACCGTGCACTTTTTTCATGGTGATTGTATGTAACCCTAAAAAAAATGAAGGGGACGCAATAATGGAAATCAGAGATTGACCACAAACCTGTCTGCCCTCCAATTGATAACGTGTTGTAATTCGCCTAATCATGCGGTGATGGAGAGGCTGCTTTATTATTGGAGTAGAATGCTCTTCGGAGTACGAAGCCCTTTTAATAATAATCATACGATTC